>CM035842.1:381680148-383057578 GCA_020510985.1 Pholidichthys leucotaenia | reverse complement strand
CATGCCTGTGTTTCTCCCCTTCAAATACGCTGAAATGTCATGAATCTTGTCGAGGAAGAATGAACTGACGTCTCACTGGCAATGAAGTCTACAAATGAGTTTCCTGTTTTCCACCTTCCCTCCTACCTTTTTTTTTTTTGTGAAATTGAGAAAAACAAATCAATAGTGGGCGCCACTGTTTCGCTTGTTTTTTCCCCCACTCCTTTTTGACCTTTGTGCCAACATGGACTTCCCTCGTGTTACGGGTACAGAAAACAATTTATTAAATGGAATGCAAAACTTGACATTTGCAGCTTTTTGGTTGTACGACCTGCTAAAATCTGGTACATACCATTTTCCCCTTGAGCTGCTAAAACTACTCCCACTTCGACGCGCCCCTTGTCCATACCTTGTCTAGGCATCAATCTGTTTTGCCATTTTTTTTTTTTTTGATTGCATCACAGTTTGGGCCAAAGGATTTGACATTTAAGTGACAATTGTTCCCTGACCTTTTTACAAATCTGCCTCTGTGTTTGGTCCTTCTCCCCAGGACTGGATCAGAGGCACTGTGCCCAACTGGGAGAGTCGGCAGGCAGAATTTTAACAGGTCTACGAGCTTGGGAGAGAGATGTGCTGGAGTCTGGGAGGAAACGCATCAACTGCTCAAGACCTCCTCCAAGAGTATGTCCAATTATAAAGCACGACAGTAAAATACTGTGTGAAAAAGCAACGCGAAAGCAGAAAATCCATGAAGTTGCTCTTCTGACATTTATTTCAAGGTCTAGTGAGAAAATATTTTGGGGAAAAAGCTGATCTAACCAAAAATATTATGTTTATGAATTCATAATGCAATCAGCTCAAAGTCCTGAGTTGAGAACGTTTGTGAAAGGCGACTCAGCCGACTGCGCACAGACGTTACTTCACAAGGCCCGGGAATATTGCATGTGTGCTGTGTAGTAAAGTAACAGTAAATCAGCCAAAAACCAGACAGATGAAATGGATTTTTTTCTTTCAATGCTGCATAAAATTTCAACGTCTAGACGACATGGTCATCCACTGCACTGTTTGGAACAAATGGAAAAGACTTAGTCAAGCTAAATTACGAAATCTCTCATCAAGTTTTAAAACCCTTTTTACATGAGCATTTATTAGAATCATAGTCTGCATTGCAATTTAATCAAGTTTTCAGGAGATAACAAGCAAATTATTCTTTTTATAAATGTGGCACAATTCATACAACAATTACACTGAACCATCCAGCTTAAGTTGATATAACAAATTACTAGACTGAGTAAACAGCTGGTTTCCATCGTTTTCATTTTTTTTTTTTAATTTCAGAGTAGTGATATTCCAAATCAGTGCTCCTCAACATGCGGCCCTGGAGTCATATGTTGACATTTTGCCTCAATCCAGTAACTGCGGCTTTGGCCAAGTTATTAAAAAAACATTATTACAAGAAGAAAAGTTAAATATCAGGAAAAAAGTTGTGAATTTAAAGTCACAGTCCACCAAAAATCCTGATTTTTTTTTCTTGTTAACATGTCTGTAACATGTTTTTATGACTTACAGACATATCAAGAGTGAAATCACTCAAATGTGTCAAATGGGCTGCACGGTGGCGCAGTGGTTTAGCACTGTGGCAGCACAGTTTTACCCTCGGCCGGGGGATCGCGGGGATCATGAGATCGTGGGTTCGATCCCAGCCCCCGACCAACAGTGAGCTGTGTGGAGTTTGCATGTTCTCCCCGTGTTGCATGGGTTTACTCCGAGATTTCTCCGGTTTCCTCCCGCATACCAAAAACATGTAGGTTTAGGGCGCTCGCGCACGCAGCGACCGGCAGCCGGTGGCTTGTCACCAGACTGCAAACCAAATCTACCTACGGGTACAAATAAGTAACAAAAAAAAAAAAAAAAAAAAAAAAAAAATCTGTGTTTTTTTTACTGTGACATTTCAGTTCTATACCTGCCCCTTAGTAAAGGGGCAGGTATAGACAGACCTGTTATAGTTACATCACTATAACAGGTCCATAGTGTTGAGCCAGTCAGAACTAAGAACTGTCTCTGGCCTTGGCGGAAGAGGGCGGAACTAAAGACTGAAGATAGCTTCCAAAACTTAACTCAAATTAAGATGGGTTTTTACCATTAAACTGTTTTAAGGACTGATAAGAGTTTCAGTCATTATCCTGGGCCTCCGTGCATATAACTGGGCATGCCCTTCAACCGCTAAGTCTTATCACGGGATTTATTCTGTTTAATGTAGCACTAGCCACCATTTATAATGGCAGTCTACTAATGGTACGATTTTACGTGCAGTAAATGTCAAAGCCTTGTATCAAATAGGTAATGTGCTAGAGAGCCTGGATGTATTTAGATGCTACATGCGTTGATTTGTTTGCCCAGACTTTTTTGGAGAGATGCTGCTGCACGTTAAAGAGAAGAAGAGAAAAGCGATGTAGTTAGACGTGATGTATGACAGTTTTGTTCCCAGCAAGTGCAGCAAAGTGAAATACTTTTGAAGTGTTTTGAGATAGTGCAGAGATGACTGTGCACAGGATGAATGCAAAGTATTGTTTGTTAGCCGGAGCTGAAGATTTAATATTATAGGTGTGCAAGCACCAATGGGGACTGCGGTGTGCTTGCTGTGCCACTCTGCTGTGGTGTTTGTGTGTTCCGCAGTGGCTAGCACTGTTGCAGTGGTTAGCACTGTTGTCTAAAAGCTAGGAGGTTCCAGGTTCGAATCCCAAGGCTGGCAGGGGTAGGACCCTTTCTGCATGTAGTTTGCATGTTCTCCCTGTGCTGTACGGGTTTACTCCAGCTGCTCTGGTTTCCTCCCACAATCCAAAGACATGCATGCTAGATTAATTGGAGATTCTAAATTGTCCCTTGGTATCTGTCTCCGGTAGGCTTTTAGAATACAGGGTTAGTACTAGTGAAGCACTCTGAGTGGTCGTGGAGAATCGGCGGCGGCGGCGGCGGCCTCCGTTGGTCTATGATGACCATGGAAGAGAATCTTAAACGTCTACTCTGCTGGAACAGCACCGCCTGTGGCTGAACAGGCCGATGCGCGAATGACAGTCCCTGTCACACACGTCGCACTTGTGGATGGTCTCCGTGCTGCTGGGTCTGTGGCGGTTCTTCCTGCGGGTCCTTTTTTCGTGGAGAATAGAAAAGCGCTATATAGTAAGTACAGGTCCTTATCCCTCCCTTATAACCCTCTGCAAGTACTAAGTGGTCACGGCAGCATAATACTGTATTTTTTTTAGAGCTTAGATCTTCAATACTATCGTTTTTTGGTCAAATTTGCCAGCTTGCAGACTTTTGCATGCTGATGTTGTGGGGAAGGAACGTGGAAACGTGTCAGAATTCTCGTGGGTGGGCCAATTCACAGATCCTGGCATTTGAAGGAGGAGGAAAAGTGAAATATCATTTGGTATTACAAATTTAGAAGAAAAAGTAACACATTTTGTAAGTAAAAGCAGAAAATGAGATAAACAGTTGAGAGAAAAAAATATAATTAAAAAAAAAAACCCTTGCAATTTTATGAGAAAAACGTGACAAACTCCAAATTTTCAAGAAAGCTCAAAACTTAAAAAAAAAAAAAAATGCATCCTTCCACTGTAGAATTTGCCAACCTTGTTCTAAATAAATGATATAAAAACCAACACAGACTATCTTCTTCATAACTTCTTACCTAGGAAGGAGACACAGACTTTACAGAACGTGTTGAACTGGAACTTGTTGGCGGCCTCCAGCAGCGTCTTGGCGTTGGCTGAGTCGATCACCAGGGAGCCCGTGTAGACGAACTCGAGCAGCAGCTCCAGCACGTCGGCGCTTATGTTGCTCATGTTCAGCTCCAGCATCTCCCCGCTCCTCGTCTCTCCCGATGACCTGATCAACCAATCACGGCAGAGAGAGGCGAATTAGGGAGGACAAGAAATCAAAAGGGGAGACAAAAAAACGACAGGATTTTGACACAAGTACACGGACGCTACACCTATGCAACACCTGGGCCAGTACGAGAGTGGGGAGAAAAAAAAATGAGAGAATCATTACACAATAAGATAAGAACGTAAAGTGAAGAGGGGAATGAGCAGAACTTTGGATGGTTTCTACTTTTCTACCAGGGTGAGCACAATAGCAACTATAGTGCCGCATCTGAAACAAAACGTCCTCGCTGAGCAAAGATTAGGCAGACACATGTTATTGCTTTGTTTAAAAACAGGCATGCTTTCCAAATGTGTGGCTTCATGTATGCGTGGCCGCAGAGGAGGGGGCCCGCATACATGTCAGGGCACATGTGAGCACAGAGAACAGAGAGAAAGTAAAGTGATGGCTCAGATCGTACACTCACACCTCACTTAAAAAAAAAAAATATGCGGGTCAAAGCGCTATGAAAGCGAGTCAAACCAGAGCATCCCACCCTAACTGGCATGTTGTTACAGGTGCTAGGGCAGGGGTGTCCAATCGTGTGCCATGAAGGGCCAAGACCCTGCAGGCTTTACCTCCAACCAGTGTCTTCAGCACCAGATTTCCCCGAACTTCTTCCCACTGATTGCTGACCAGTGAAAACACCTGCTGAAGAGACTGGGCAGAAGAGAAAACCTGCAGGGTCTCGGCCCTCCATGGCACATGATTGGACACCCCTGTGCTAGGGAGTGCTTGGATGAGCAAATTAAATAGAATATGATATCCCGTGGTAATGCAGAGGCCGGGATGTGTGGGGAGACTGGGGGTGGGGTGGGGTGGGGTGGGGTGGGGGCTGCTTTCGGGACTGGGCCAGGCTGTGACTTCATCGGGATCAAATGGCCGAGATTAGTTCGCATCCAGAAGCCGCTCGGGGAGGCATGAGAGCATTAAATAACACCTCACCACCCATGTTTAATGTCCCATGTGAAACAATAATCCACTCAAGGGCAAAATAAATGGAATCAAAGTGCCGCAGAACGCGTGCCCCCACTACTATGTCTCGCTCCCTGGGGATATGGACATCAACAATATGAAAAGTAGCCTGCATTGAGATGGATGGAGGCCGTTTACTTCTGCCAGTCATGAGTGCGCAGCGATAACGCCCCGTCCGCTTCTCTGTGTGTGTGTGTGTGTGTGCGCACGTTTTTGTGCAGAAGTCAGTTCTTTTTGACTAGTAGTCCATGACAAACAGTCAGCATTTAGTGAGACGGAGACAGCAAAACAAGATGAGACAGACAGAGAGCGGCTGGAGTGAGGAGGAGAGGCTGCGGGAGAGGGAGCGCCAGTGATGATGAAGGAAGCAAAAGAGGAAGTCAGGCAGGGTGAGACGGTCCTTCCACAGGGAGCCAGCAGCCATCCTTCCCAGGGAGGGTTTGGGGTGTTCCATGACTGTGCCTCGTTGTCTTAAATAAGAGATGTCCCCGCCCACCCGCCAACAACATACAAACAAATAAAAAAAAAAAAAAAAGGTAACACCACTGCACCTAAGCAGAGCCTCTGTCCCCGCTGCAATAATCATCATCATCATCATCATCATCAGTAGCCTGTGGTGTATGAACTGAGGCATTAGTCGTCATTTCAAGCACACTCAGGAGGTGAAAAGGGAGAAGGACATCCAAATAAAAGGAAAGACAATGGCATTTTTTTTCTCTCTGGATGAACATTTTGCTGGAAAAACCAAAGTAGTTACTCTTTTATCCTCCTGCAAAGCAAAAAGCCATGTTGTGTTATTGCCCCCTTTTTCCCCGCACATAGCGCTGCAGTGGATGGGTGAGGTGGGGGCGGGGGCGGGGGGCAGGTATTAAGACAAAGTAGGAAAAAAAGGGAGTGCTGCTTAGGGGTTAAGGTGATGGAAGGAGGTTGGGAAGGAAAGAGCTAAAAATAAAAAGAGGAGCATGCTCATCAACCTGTTCAATTAGTGCAAAGTCAACCGGCTCGAGTGGCAGTTTGTTTTGTCTTAACACTCATGATATGGAAATGACTTTTCCGCAGCGTCTTTAAAGAGGTGGATATTTATGCTGCGTTTGATTGCAGACTTGAATTTAAATGGTGACAGAGGAAAGATCGGTGGTGGTGGTGGGGGAGGGAACAAAAAAGGAGAGAGGGAGGGGGGGGGGGCAAATGGGCACACTCAGGCAAAGAAATTTGTTTGAGAAAAATGCACCACTTATTCAAGAGCAAGTCTTAAAAAAAAAAAAAAAAATTGGCAGAGACTCGAAATTGTGGCGAGCAAAGGCGGAGGGGGAAGATGGAGCAGCAACACACACACACACACACACACACACACCCCAATACATCCTTCAACCTAAAAAAAAAAAAAGCCCATTCACAGGGAATACATTTAGTTGGTTCTTACAGGACCATCTATTCTGCGCGAGTGCATAACGCCACCGAGACACACTAAGACAGAAGCTTACTCACATGCAAAGCTGAACCGTCTGGGCTAAAAACGGCCCGCGTTTACATCTTGTCACACCATAAATCAGGGGCAAAATTTTGGAAATAAACAGAATGCGGCTGCTTCATCAGCGCTGGAATTCGCGGTGCGTTTGTTTTCGTGTATTTGGGCCACGGTGTCGCGCTGGAGTCAAACCAGATGCTCTAAAGGACAAAAGGGACAGGGTAATGGTGGAGAGAGCCATTAGATCAAGGGCGAAAAACAGGAAACAAAAACCTTATGCAAGAATACATGTTCACTTTGGGGAGGGGTGGTGTGATTGTGTGCAATTGCATTAGATCATACAATTGGTTAAATTATTAAAATAAATTAACAGGATCTTTTGAGAAAGTGTTTTTGAAATATCCAACATTTTACCTTCTACTGGAATAAAAGGCAGGCCATAGGATTTCATTTGTGCAGTTCACAGCATTGAAAAATTACTTTAAAAATCGACAGGAAGGATTATTTCCAGAAACAATGTCAATGTCTCAATGGGGGTGGGGGGGGGGGAAGAGTCAGACAGATCAGATCAGCTTCTCTTACTCGTTGGCTGCTTTTAATTACAATCCTTTTAACTGATTAACTTGACTGATTTTGATATTTATGGGAAAGGGACACAAAAATACAACTAAATAAGTGGCAAAAATTGAAAAAAAACAATTAACAAAAAATCTAAATAACTCACTCACGTTGGTTTGATACCATGATAAATTATTGAAAAAAAATTGCATTCAGGGTAAATGGAATCTTTTATATTATCCGAGCAACACCGCGGAGTCAAAATGAGGCCTACCGGTAACCTCTGTGTTCCCAGGCAGAACAGTGCGTGGTGCATGTGGGGTTGTAGTGCTTCAGAGAACAATCCCCACCATCACAGTCAGAACACCGTCTGAAACTCCTTTGTGAACACACACAGACTTGGAAGAAAAACCAAGGAGAACAAATCGGATTAAAACCTTGTGTCAGTGCTGTGTAAAGGTTTCCTCGGCTTTTAACATTACCGTAGAGCCCCCAAAAAATATGGCCATGAATTAAAAACACACGAGCACATTTATTGGAAAATCCCAAGGGGTGAAAAGAAATAATCAGAGATGATCGCTCTCTCTGTGCACTGGCCCTTTGAAGGGTAAGGTGGCACACAAACGTGTGCGCGCAAAGCAACATTACCGGTGCCAATACTCAGCACTGAGAAGTGCCTCTATGCACCCATCCTTTTCTAGAGTTCGGTATGTTAAGTGAGCTGCTAAACACTGATCCATCGTGCTTAACACTGGACGTTCTGCTCCGTGATTCTCCCAGTGTTGGGGCACGGTACATCAGGGGTCAACACTGTTGCCTCACAACAAGGAGGTCTGAAGTTGAGTCGAGCTTCAAACTCATATCGAGCCCATGTTCCCCCCCCAGTGCTGCATGGGTTTCCTCTCACAATTCACACACACTTGCTTCCTGGCAACAGCTGTTCCACTTCCTAGATGTGATTATACTGTGGATGTGACAAATGTAGTACAATAAAAAAAAAAAAAAGGTAGCTTTCTTTCTTTTTCTTAATAAACAGTGTCAAATTAACTCTAAGAGTGTGAAAATTTACCAGCAGGAAAGCGTGGGCACATACAGTGCAGTGGTAGTTGTTGCTGAGCCCATTGTTGTATCCATTCAGGTAACACGGGCAAAAATGGGAACACAGAACACGAAGGGGGCTTAAAAGGGATTTTGTGTGTGTGTGTGCGCGCGGGGGGGGGGGGCGCACTGGAACATAAGTGTGATGAGCGCTCCGTCGACATTACATTACATTATTACAGCTCTACTAGTCTGCCTGGGTATTATGTCCTTGTATCCTACGCACGCACACACATGCACACATTTTAAGCCATGCATGAGTTAAAATGCATGTACACACACACACACACGTACAGATACTGCATGTATTTATACACCATGGTAGTTTATGAGCTGACAGGGGTTCTCAGTACCGCCTGAATGGGATGGGCGAAGACGGGGAGCGTCTTTGTCTTCGTCTCCCTTGTCTGACCTCATAAAGACGTGGATAGCAGCAGAGCCACGTGCAGCATCAGCATAATTCCCGGCCCCACTTAAAAAGTGACCCGAGCGGTGGCACATGTGAGGTCATAACTCAGTGACTGACAGGCCTTTGGCTCTCTTTGCTCCTCTCTAACCGAGCTTACATCACACTGCCTGGCTGCAACTGCCTCACAGCTATGACCAAAGCGCTTTTACTCCCTGCCCTCGTTACACGCTCTTAAAAGTCCCATTTACTCTTTTGTTTGTGCTCCCTTTCTGTCTCTCTCCTGTCAAAGTTCCCCTGCCACCCGCCCCTCTCATTTCCATAAAGTCAAGGTGCCACGTGCCTTACTGCTTTCAGTCACTGCTGATGGTGTCATGTTAACATCATGCTAATGATTGTGACTTCATTACATCAGGCTAAAGACGTCTTCCCAAATTAGCAATTAGTATAACAAATTCATTAGATATTCTTCAGTCTTAAGTCAAATGGCAGAATTTCTATTTTAGACATAATCTCATGAAAAATGACAGTATCATGACAATGATTCAAAGTAGTTTTACAATTAATTAACCAATTAATGAGAATTTACACTATTAAACTGTCAAATTAAACAAGAGAAATCAGATGATGTAGGCAGTAGCGGGCATGAAGATGAGCTTGACGAAATTCAGCTGGCCATCTGGGAGGTCTGGGTGTCTTTCAGGGGTTCAGTCTTTGCACGTATCTGACCTGCCTATGTCCCGGATAAAGAGACACTGACGAGGCAGTGTGACAGGCAGCTTCTTCCCAAAGTCACTTCAGTTTCTCAGGAAGCTTCTCTGCTATTGTCAAGGTCAAAGGAAGACTCAGCGTCTGTGTTTCACTCATGCCGCGTGCAGCTGTCATTGAAATGAGTAGTGCTCCTAGTACAGACATGGCTCTGACGCTTTTCTACCTCTGGTCTTCCTCGCTCCCTTCCCATTCAGGAGGAACAAGTGTATCGGTAGTGGGCGAGGAGGCCGCAGCAGCTGATAAGCAGCTCTTTGCTCTCTGATGAGTTGGCTGCGGAGGCAGCATGGCTGCAGGGTAAAATGGCAACCTTCCCTCAGGCATCCCAAGCTATCGCTAGTGACTGTGTGTGCCTTTGCCTTTGTCTTTGTGTGGTGCTTTATCCCTATGAGCCCATGCAAACACACGCGCGCACAAACACACACACACACGCGCGCGCGCACACAAAACAACATGAAGGTGGCAAAACAACTTTGGGTCGAGGGAACTCTCAATCAAGGCGAAACCACCTGCAAGGATTTGAAGTAAGGGTGACATTAGGGATTCACGATATCCTCTCCCCTCCAAAAAACAAGGCAGATAAAAAAGACACACTTGTGCTAACAGACTTTACAAAGTCATAATACATGTGTACTGTATGGATACACACATGCACACTAGTATGCAGACAGGCACCAAGGAAAACAAAACCAAAAAAAAACAAAAAACAGGGAGCATGAAGGGCAGAATACTTGGGGAATACTTGGATCAAAATGAGGTGAATGCATTACTGGAAGGTGGAGCTAACCTGTGAAAGTGGTGGTCTTAGATCTGTCTTTGCTTTGTCCTTTCTGACTCTGAAATGCCTTTACATCACAGTAACCAAGATGTATTGGCACATGAAAAGGGTGAATTGAAATACTTAAAAATTAGCAACAGAAAAACATGGTAGCTTGGGAGACAAAAAAAAAAGAAAAAAGAAAAAGATCCCACAAAAGACAATCAGGCTTTGGCGAATTACCACCCAAAGAGTAGCATGTATGATTTTTGTTGTTGTTGTTTTGTTTTGGCCCTTCGCTGAGTTTTAAACCATCCCCAGTCATGGAACATTTTCCCTGCTCGTTAAAATGGAAATGTGGTTAAATTGCCCTACATGGGGGAGGAAAGGTAATGACGAGGGTTGACCTTTTCTTTTTTTCCCTCTCTCCAGTTTTAGATACATTCATTTGAGTGGGAAGAGGAAGGAATGGCTGCTGGCCCTGTGCTAGGAACCAAAGTTGTCACACACCTGCAAGAGAGAGAGGGGAAGGGAAAAAAGCGACACAAATGCGCCCTATGAAAAGAACAGACTGGATCAACAGCTGGTGGGAAGGATGGGGAGCGAAGGCAAACCTTTTCACCAGGTCCTTGAAATACAAGCTGCAGGAAGCTAGAACATTTTGGTGGACTTCAAACTCTTTGCCTTCAACAATAATTTTCAGGTCTGTAAACTCTTTCACTCTGCGCTGTTGGTTCAGCTCCTTCAACATCTCTGTAGAACAAGAAAAAGAAACAGACAATGCCACATTTGGGTTTAGAAATTGCATACATGTGCACCGATAGCAATGACAAAGCTAAACAAACCGCTGAAAAGTGCAGATACGAGAACACACAGTAATACTGGCCGAACACTTTTCAGGGATTAACAGTGAGGTACAGGTCTGAGCAAACTTTTCAGCAAAAGCAAAATAGTTAGAAGAAAATGGTGCATGTAGAAAAATAATAAAAGAAGGAAACTTGCATATTAAATACTGCACTGAGGATAGAGCAGTAGTCAAAGCATGCCAACAGAGTTAGGAATGAGATAAAAAAATAAAATAATATTGAAGAAAAAACACTTATTTAACTGTATTTGACTTTTGCAAATTTACACGGCAGTACTAAAACTTCAGCTGAATAAAGTTCATAAGCATCTACAAAGAGATGTGTGCTGAAAACAGAAAGACTGTCAATGCATTTATTCATATTAAAATAAAAATTCTTTGGCTTCCCAGTAATGCTCTACTCAGTGTAGAGTTGACCTTCAAATGAAATTGCTTATCCCCAAATCCCAAGACCTCCTCCCCTAACACACTCTCTAGGCAAAACACCCTTCAAACCTTGTTCTCCTTTTCTGAAAAGAAAAAAAAAATTACACTGGGGGGGAAAAAAGGGGGAAACCTTCTGAGGCGATATGCTTGGAAGAAACCAATGCCGTCCGGTTGAAGGCCATAGTATACAGTCACCTGTGGTGTACAAACTCCATGTTAGCCGTGGCGTTGACTCGACGGCGCTTGTTTCTCTGCATCTTAATGAGGCACCATGAGGGGAATCTGAGAGTGAAACTCAGCGGGGGGCTTGCAACTTATTCTGCTGCTTTAGGAGGGATAACCGGCACTGCGGCTTTGTTAATCTTCTGTTGAGGATCCCACTAGCAGAGAACATTCAGATTTAAACAGCAGTTGCAGACGCCATAATGTGGAACATTATGAATATAAAGGCAGCCACTTTCCATACTGCTGGTAGACACCACAGCCCGCGAGGCGTAGTCACACAAAGTACAGTCTGTGCTGCGATGTTTTTGGGTTTTTTTTTTGACCTCATAAAATACAGCCAGAGTCCACATGTATACCATTGAAATATTAATCACTGACTTCACAAAGAAATACACGCTGCCTTTTATTTTTTCAAGTTAAACTCTTAAAGAAACAAGCAGACTGCAAACCAGCAAGCCCCATCTTCAGTTGTCCAAGTTAGTAAAACAAAAACACCCTGACTGCCTTCTTATTTGTGACTCTCCCACTCAAAAAACCTTTACCCAATCCGACTAGGAACGCATCAGTGTTAATAAGAAGGCTAAAAACGACTGTTTCAGAAAGAGCTTTACAGACATCAGTTTTGACAAGCTGTAAAACAACACAGAAATGTTTTTTGGTCTTGAAAATGTAGTTTTATATGTCCCTGAAAATGACAAAAGTTAATAATTGGAGTATGGTGTAAACCATGCGTGAAGATACTGCATCATGAATGAAAGAACCTTAGTGAGCAACCTCACGTACCCTACGCATCCTCATATCAGGAGCCCCTGAAGAGAACTTTGATCAACATTTGGATGAGAAAAAATAAGTCCCCCTGCCCAAAAGTGGAACTACTCACTTAAGCCAAAGTTTCTGTATAAATAGGAAGTCAATCTGATCAGAAATGCACGGGGAGGGGGGCTGAAAAGTTCATAGGCTGACTAAGAAGGAGTTACGCTACAGCAATGAAACTAGTCATGCATTAAATTGAAGTTTTTCAGATCCTTTTCTGATACTAACTGCATTGTTTCTTTTCAGATACACTGACATTGGAAACTATGTTGAAACATAAACCAAATTTGGTCAAATCTGACCACTGCATCATGGTCAGCCTATGAACTTTTCAGCGCCCCCTTGTAGAAGCTATTGTGACGACAACATAAAATGGACTGAAGTGCCCCTCCCAGAAAAATGCAACCCCCACTTTAGATTTAGCTCCAAATCAAACTTGTCCAAGGTACTGATGAATTAAAGCTTCTGTATAAATCTAAAGTTAGTCCGAACACAAATGTGAAGAAGTATTTGCTGCCTTTCCAGTTTCTTGTATTTTTGCATATTTGTCACACTTAAATGTTTGAGATCATCAAATTGTAATATTAGACCCAACTGTAATATAACCCGAGAAAATACAAAATGCAGATTTTAAACAATGATTTAATTTATTAAAGGAAACAAGAACACTGAGGCGAGTGCAATAACCCCCGCCTCCATTTTCATTGACGATCCCAATACTTACTGACAGAGAGCAGTTTTCAGCTTTTCAATATAATTACTGTAGCAGAATCAAATTATGATAAGCCCTTCATCCACAAATATATAACAAAGTGTACAACCCATAGCTGTAGGTCAGGATCCCAAGGTGAACCCATGTAACAAGTATGGTGACCCTAGAGGGATTTACATGTTCTATAGTAAGAGCTCATAGGAAGTGGCGACCTTGACTTTTGACCCCATACCTGTAATCAGAGGTTATGGTCTCAGAGTGAACCTGTGTAACAGGTTTGGTAACCCTGGCTTTCTTTGTTGTTGAAATATACTTTATAAGCCATTCTGATGTTGAACTTTGACCTTGTGATCCCAAAACCATAGTCACACTTCAGGGTCACAGGGTGAACCTGTGTACCAAGTTTGGTGACCCTAACTTTACTCGTTATACAGTAATAAGGCATAGGGAACGTTAACCTTGACCTTTGACCTTTTGACCCCAAACCCATAGTCAGAAGTCAGGATCCCAAGGTGAACCTATGTACCATGTTGGGTGGCCCTAGCTTGACTTGTTTTATATTAATAGTCAAAATGGCATGCTAACCTTGACCTTTGACCTTTTGACCACAAACCCATAGTCAGAGGTCAGGATCCCAAGGTGAACCTGTATACCAGGTTTGGCGGCCCTAGGTTTACTCATTTAACAGTAATAGTAAATGTAGCATTTACCATAGTGCAACTGCATTGTTAACTTTGAACGTTGACCTTTGCCCCAAAACCCATAGCTAGGTGAGGGTGTAAGTCGTCCAAGGTGTGTATTACACACAACTACTGTATCAATTTGAAAAGCCTACATCATTTCTTTCAGTAGTTATTGTGTTTAGAAGATTTAGGGAAAAAAAAAATCTGACCTCTGACCTCATGGTCATCCAATAAGAAAGAAACTGGAATATGCGCATCATCAGAATACAGTGGGGTAAAAAAGTATTTAGTCAGCCACCAATTGTGCAAGTTCTCCCACTTAAAAGATGAGAGAGGTCTCCAATTTTCATCCTAGGTATACCTCAACTATGAGAGACAAAATGAGAAAAAAAAAAATCCAGAAAATCACATTGTCTGATGTTTAAAGAATTTATTTACAAATTATGGTGGAAAATAAGTATTTGGTCACCTACAAACAAGCAAGATTTCTGGCTCTCACAGACCTGTAACAACTTCTTTAAGAGGCTCCTCTGTCCTCCACTCGTTACCTGTATTAATGGCACCTGTTTGAACTCGTTATCAGTATAAAAGACACCTGTCCACAACCTCAAACAGTCAGACTCCAAACTCCACTATGGCCAAGACACTACAGTATTGCCCTACTGTATATCAAACCATGGTACCAAGTTTCAAAATAATCGGAACAAAACTGTCGGCGGAGTTGATTTCACAAAACAGTGACTGTCTATGAAGTGAGGTGAAACAGGAGGTCAGAAGTCAGGGGCTACAATTCCCGCAAAAATCATCCAATCAGAACGAAACTGCAACATGCACATCCTCATTGTATAGTAAACCATGATACCAAGTTTCAAAACAATCAGGCCAAAAGTGTAGGAGGAGTTGATCTCACAAAAGTTGGACAGATGGACGGACGGATTGACTGACCCATAACGTAATCCTCCTTTGCTCTTTGGTCAAAGGGCTCTTCAACCCCCTTTGGGCTTTGACCGGCGGGGGATAAAAAGCTACCCTGGCCCCATGTCAAAAAGTAATTCCCCACCCCCAATCATGAATTAACAGTGATTAACTACATATTTTTGAAAGCTGAGTTAAATTTCACGAGCTGCACCCAGGCCTGATTACTACCAGATCTGTTGAATCAAGAAATCACTTGAATAAAATCTGTCTGACAAAGTTGAAGTTTTTGGAAGGGGTGCATCCCATTACATATGATGTAAAACAAACAGGATTTCATAAAAAGAACATCAAACAGTCAAACATGGTGGTGGTAGTGTAATGGTCTGGGGCTGCTTTGCTGCTTCAGGACCTGCACAACTTGCTGTAAGTGATGGAACCATGAATTCTGCTCTCTACCAGAAAATCCTGAAGGAGAATGTCCAGCCATCAGTTCATGACTTGAAGCTGAAGTCCTCCAATGTGGCCGAATTAAAACAATTCCGCAAAGAAGAGTGGGCCAAAGATCCTCAGCAGTGGTGTAAAAGACTCACTGCCAGTTATCGCAAATGCTTTATTACAGTTGTTGCCACCAAGGGTGGCACAACCAGTTATTACGTTTTGGGGGCAACTATTTTTTCACATAGGGCCAGGTAGGTTTAAATAACTTTTTTCCCTTAATAAATGAAATCATCATTTAAAAACTACATTTTATATTTACTCAGGTTATCTTTGTCTAATAAAATGTGTCTGATGATCTGAAACATTTATGTGTGACAAATATGCAAAAACATAAATCAGGAAGGGGGCAGGGGTGGGCAATATGGCCTAAAAATGATATCACAATATTTGTGAATTTTTACAATAACGATGTTTTCGCGATAATACAGGGCTTATTTTCTTTCACAAATTTATGCGAAAAGCTTCACAGGACAGCGTTATTTACTTTCAAAATATACAGGAAAAACAAAACAAAAACTCTCATTTCTCCAGTTTATAAACAGCAGTTCAGATTTAGTTTAATTTTTTTTTTGTTCTGTATCAAACATTACAAGAAAATAATATAAACCATCCATCCATCTTCTACCGCTTAATCCTTTTCGGGTCACGGGGGGGCTGGAGCCTATCCCAGCATCTTCGGGTGAGAGGCAGGGTACACCCTGGACAGATCGCCAGTCCATCGCAGGGCCAACACAGAGAGACAGACAACCATTCACTCTCACAGTCATACCTAAGGACAACTTAGAATCCCCAGCTAATGCCATTAACTTAATCTGCATGTTTTTGGCCTGTGGGAGGAAATCGGAGTACCCGGGGCAAACCCACGCAGACACGGGGAAATCATGCAAACTCCACACAGAAGGGTCACCGATGGTCTGGGGGTGGGATCGATCCCGTGACCTTCTTGCTGTGTTGCCACAGTGCTAACCACTGCACCACCGTGCTGCCATAATATAAACCATCACATCTTAAGTGCACACAGATGTCAGGTTTTATGCTGAATCACTTTACCTGCATTGCACAGACTTCTCCTGGGGCTTTTTGGCTCTTCGTTCGCACTGAATGGATGTTTTTTTTTTCCCCCCTCTTCGGGTGGTTGAATAAATTCAAGATGAAGCAGCCAAAACAGAACAAAAATACAACTACAGACTCTTTGAGCAGCACATTGTTGGATGTTAAAATCGCTCCAGCACACCATTGTTTTTTATCATGGCAGCAGTCTGAAACAGCCTTAAAATTTAAATATTCTCACTTAATTGGATACAGATGGTCCAACTTTGGAGCGGCAGCTTCCTGTGCCATGTTTGTTTTGCTGTTTCTATGGTAACCCATAACTTCCGTCAGCAGCATAATGATGTGAGGTCAGGCAGCAGAACCCAAATATCGCGATATTCATTTTTACACGAGTATCAAAATTTATACCAGTATTATCGTGAACGATACGGCACACCCCTAGAAGAGGGCAAATACTTTTTCACAGCACTGTACTGGTGACAACAGAGAATGTCAGATGGATGAGTCAAAAATATTATATCCTACACAACTCTGTTGTATGGTATATAATAACAGTAATTCAGAAACAGCTTTAGTAATGCAGAGCTGCTCATAAAAGAATTAAAAATGAACATAAAATTCATCACACAAATTCAGTTTAATTTTTAATTAAGTTCCAATCATAAACAAGCAATTATGTTCCCCAACTGTTTCTTATTAATTTCACAAATAAAGAAATAAACAAAAAAAAATCTACAGTATGAACCAAACTGACAACTTTCCCCTACTGCACATATTCCATGTAGTTCCCCAGTACACACACTACCACTGTGATTAGATTAAAGTCCACTTATATCAAACAGTCCCACTGAGCATGTGTCTGTATACCAGTCTACACTGCACACAGCTGTCTGGTCATGAAATGCAGGATCAGACCTATGATGGCACCGGTGACACCAGAGATGAAATACAGGAGTTTGTATTATTATCTCGCAAGAGGTCTGTGTTCATGCCAGACACAAAGCTGGGATTTAATTAACCTGGAACGACACTCGCCCCTCTATTTGGATGGAATATCTACTCATTTAGCTCTTTCTATTCTCCTGTCTGACACCGAGAACTCAGCTCTGAATTAATTTTGGAGCTGAAATTATACAGTATAAAGACACATGACAAATAAGGTGCAATTCAGAAGGGTGGCTTTGGTAAAAGCCTTTTTTTTTTTTTTTTTCCCCTCTGAGTGGGGCATCCTTCAGAGTTAGCACATCAAGGAATTAATGGCCAGAAAGAAAATGACCTGGTTATTAAACGTGCTGAATGCTAAAAGGGGGAAGAAATAATGAGAGATGCAATTTTTGACAATATGTCGGCTGCACTTTGACTAGCTGCACAGCTGCATGGGCAGAGTGAGCCATACACACTCACGGGAAAACACAAAGGCTGCCATTTGCCTTGTCTTTCATCCATCCCTCCCCACTCTCCACATTCCACTCCACTGCTGCTTGTCAGCTGGCCAGCTATCTTATTACTGTGTGGGCATGGACTGTGAATAGCGAATACACAGTAGTTTTGGGTTTGCATTAGTGAATTTCCAGCCACCGATATGGCTCTCACCTCTAATCAGCCACACTGCATACCGCCCATTTGCCCGGAGAATAGAGAAAGTGAGACGGGAGAGACAGAGAGCTCCACTTATCAGCAAACAATGGCCGCCTCCCTCGGAGCCATGCAGATAACACCTGAATGCCTGATGGAAAAGCTAATTATGGCTTCTTTGGGGTGCACCAGTGAGCCCCCAGAACAACTCATCACGGCCGAGGACCATGAAAGTGCACATGGCGTCCCCATTCTAGGTTTTGGCATGGAGTGTGGGGAGGCACAGCCATGCTGAAAGGAGCCATGATGTCTTTGAAGCACCAAACGTCTCAATAGTCTGTAGGACTGTCAAGCTTTTCGAGCATCACCAGGCAAATAAACCTGGTGTGAAGTACAGTCGATATCCTCAAAAGGGTGTACCGTGCAACAGTTTTTTTGGGGGTTTTTTTTGAGTACACATGGACAGAGCTCCCAAATGATTCAAAGTAGTAGCACCACCCTACGCGGGCTTTTCATGATTGGTTGACTCGGTGCACGCGCAACACAAACACTGCCAACTCTGCTGCTCAGCCTAGTAACTCTACAGTCAAAAATCCATGAACGCCATGGCCAATGGCACCCACGGGTGTGATCTCCAGCAACCTATCAGCATGCAGGATGCCCCCTACTATAAAGGTGTAGTAAGTTATTCGCTGAGCTGCTGATAGGCAGCTGTTGGGGGTGGGGGGGTACCTAAGCATGCTATTGGTTGGGGGGAATTGGAGCCATTTTGGGCTCTAAATGTGCTTTGCATGTATGGCTTCAGGTCCTCCATTTTGTCTTTACACAAAAGAATACAATCGAGGTCCTGAGAATACTTCCTCTGGAAAAATCGATCTACACCCTTCATGGCAGCGCTGAAAGTTTTACTGTCATTTTACTGTCAACAGTCAACCTAAGGGACTCTGACAGTGTGGTGATAAGGGTGGAAGGTGTATTTCTTTTCTTTTCTTTATTTTTTTGGGGGGGGGGAAGGGGCTCTTTGCTCTTGTACATCTGTTTTATTAAATGCTGAAAAATTTTTAAAAGTACACTACTGCAGGATATTATTAGGTTCTATATTTTTTCCCTATTACCTCTTTCAGCGAATTCAGGAGGCAAAGGTAATATTATTTACATTACAACCAAAATTTTTGCAGAACTGTCATTGTGTAGCATCTTCTAAACCTTCGTGAAGGCAGAAGAAACGCCTTCATTGGTTTATACTGGTTAAACGCTTTAACACAGTCAAAAAATGGACACGCTAGACTGGGTATCATGGTGGCTAACTGCATACTTTTGTTGCACATTATATAATGGCAGGATTTTCAGTAATGCCATGATGCAATATTAAATGTAATTTAATAAACATAAATGAACCAATAACATAAAAGTAGGAATACATTAAAAATATAAATAAAAATGCCTAACTAAAATTTCATAGAAGGGGCTGTTGAAATGAAAAACAGCAGAAAAAAGGTGAAGGTGACGTATTTGATCATTTTCACTGTGCAGCACGGGTAACGCATCATCATCCATATGTGTTGGTGTATAGGATGACCACTGTGTGTTGCACAGGAGAACCAACGCCAACATGTTCATTCTGACCTTTCAGTTCTCGGTTTCATCAGTCAGAACAAACTATGCCAGCAGATCAATTAAGCAGCGTACAGCTGCTTCAGATGTTTGCCTTTAGCTTTGTACAGCACATTTTTTTCATCATACAAAATAATTTCCACCTTTAAAACTACATATTCCATATCCATAATGTATAATCTTTACTAAGATATTATTTTAAATAAAAATGAGCACGATTGAATTAATTCCATTTTCAAAATATCTTTATTAAACCAATTGTGGGTGTAAAAAACAAAACAAAACAAAGAAAAACATGCCATACTTCAAATAATTTTAATTTAAAAATCATGTTCTGATTTTATTCATTTATAGTTACTTGCAAAACTATAGTGATTACATAAAAATATATACAATCAACATTTTTAAATTAAAGTTTATAATTGGGTAAACTGATATGTACAAGACTTGCATTATTTAAAAAAAATTATTTACCGTCTCCTCAGAAAATTTTAATCAAATGATTTTTTTTTTTTGAAATAAAATGACAGCACAGCTCAACAGAAAAGGAAGGCTGATTTAAGGCAGTACGAGACTGGACTGGAGGAATCTGATCAGAATGGGCCTCTTACAAAAAGCTTTTGATAAGGGGATATGTCTGAGAAATTTCATTTAAAAGACAGACGCAACAGAATAAGAACAGCGGGCTGAGTTCATGGTTCGTGAGAACACAAAGAAGCAAAAAGCTTTGACAGCGCCAAGGCTCCCACCACAAATGCCTTCCCTGAAGAGAACAAAATTCCTCAAAGCACCCAAGAGACTCTTTTTCACAATATGAAGTGGGGGAGTTATGAACAAATCTGGATCAGAAAATGATCTGATATTAACCATGGATTCACATGCTTTTATGACTAAACCATTCTCATGTAAAACGGGCAATATTTTTGGAAAAATCCTTTTTTCTCTTGCCAATTTTGGCAAAAAAGATAAATAAATGTAAGGTGCTACACACATTAAAGAGTTCAGGAAAATGGAATCTATGATGCAACCTAATGTAAAACAGCAGGAAAAAAGGTTTTCTCCCAAAACATATATTATGATCGCTTATATGTACATATTTAATATAAAACAATTTATTATATTTAAAGAAAACATCCTGTAAGACTACATAAAAATATATTTTTATCCATTTATTACATTCAATTTTGATTTTATTTCATTTTATCTATGCTTTCTTTCTAAAATACTATCGTCATCAAGTCATATCGATTTCATACACAATAAAAATCTGCTCAGAAAAATGTTTACGTTTGTAATTCACTTATGCAGAGAAAAAGGTTATTTTTTTAAAGAAAGCATCAACTCCAAACTATAGAAATAAATGTGTTTAAAACACTTTACAAAAATGTTTAAGAAACGATTTTTAACATTATTCTCAAAAATGGAAGCAGCTCAACAACGGCCTTTGAGAAGAGCACAAACTCATCAACGCCAGCAGGCCGCTCATCCACGCCATCATCGCAACTAATTGTAGTTTACTTGGATAAAAAGGCAGCGCTTCTCGTGTTCAACACAATGCAGCCAGGATTTGTCCACAGGAGATTATCCATAGCAGTTTCTGCAACATACCTCTAACAATCACTTCCACATTCACTCCTGGGGACGCCTCAAATTTTTGTGCCTACTCCCAGAGACGCAGCTCAGGGAAGCCATCAGAAGTCCTCAAGAACCCTTGAGTCTCTAGCTGTCCTGATTTCAGTCTGTAGGAGAGCAGTGGCACCATATAGCCTTAGAGAATAGTCCATGATGAGAGTGCTGCATTTCTTTCCCCCGTACTGTGCTGAAGTGCTCGTGCCTCTCTGTCAGCAAAGCTTGGACTCAGCCGGGGAGACAATAGGATGGAGTAGAAGGAACCTGTGCCCCTCAAAGACGGAGCACGAGCCTTTGTTTCTGTCCACAATAGGCTTGCAAGCAGGAGAAAAAAAGAAAAGAAAAAAGACATGGAGTAGCAGAAAGTAGACGGCTGCTCTGCTCTGTCCTGTATGTTACTTCCTAACCTTTACATACAGTTCAACACAGGTGCAAACAAACAACTGGCATCAACAGAACTATGGAGAAGGAAATGGAAGAACACAAACAACAGGCCCTGGGTGCATCTGCTTACTTGCTGAAAGAGTTCGACAGGATGTCAAGCAATGCTCTCTAGCTTTTTTTTTTTGTGTGTGTGAGAGTCTGTGTGTACTGTAAGCACAAAAAAAAAATAAAAAAAAAAATCCCTGGTCCCTGCTGGCACTGTAGCTTCCTCATTAGCCAGGCAGGGGGTAGAGGAGATGACAAGCGGTCATCCTGTGTTTTTTTAACAAGAGGACACTCTTGTGGACCGCAAACAGGAGCCCCACCAGATCCATTCATTCCTTCAGGGCACCACAGCTTCTGGTCAGTGTTTGAAAGGAAGGAAGGAAAAAAAAAACATCCTTTTTACCTCTGCACTGATATGGGAAATAGAGCCTGTGACTGTCTGAAGAAAGAGAGGAGAGATGTGCATTGCATCGCATATACAGTAAGTCAGACTGCACACAGTTTACACGAGGTTAAAATTTATATTCAGTGCTGCTGTTATGACATTGCAGTTCAAAGAATCCTCTGTGGTGCACACAGCTATTTTTATTGCATAAAAAAAAAAGATTACTTGGGAGTTTTTGGAGGAAGCTCTGCTCTGAGTTTCACATGCACTTACTATTTATATTTTACTACGAACGCTATGAAAATGGGGGGGGGGGGAATTGCTACGGTAATGGCTAATTTCCTCCATCATATTTTAATTTTTCCAAACAGCCTGGTTGAGTTGCGCTTTTAATGCAGAAACAAAAACATGAGTGAAAGAATAAAATCCACGGACGAGGAAACAACGGTTGTGGGCAAAGCTGAGAATAAGCCCAGTTCCTTCTAAATAAATAAAAACTCACCTCAACACTGAGACTGCTTGAATATTTGATTGACTGCTCATCTGCACTCCTGCTGCAGTGGTGTGGCCTGAACAGAGATGCTTAGGGGAGAGCGCTCACTCTGGTATCATACTCGTCTACGCAGAGGACGTCATAAATGATGCTTTATATGGGTTTATGAAATGTTAAATACACAGAATGAATAACAAGAGCACCGCACATGGTACATTATACGCCCATCCGTAGCCACAGATAACTAGCACAGCTTCAATCGAAAAATCGACTCCAAATTCAAGATTCAATCTACTCTAAAACTAGTAACCATGCAACTGCAAAGAGTTTAAGCAAAACAAAAAAAAAAAAAAAAAATCTACAATTCAAAGTGGAACAAATTTTGAGAAAATATCAGAAAATCATTAAACCTCCTACAATATGCACGTCTTCAATACATGTGCAAACACTGTGTGAAAGAGTCCTAGCTTGAAAACTGTGAGCGGAGTTAGCCGGACAAACAGTGTGCCTTCTGAAATTTCACTCAAAAAATGACAACGTTCTAAAACCGAAAATGATCCAAAATCAAAATCCTAGTAATATGTACACCTTCAATACACGTACAACAACTGCGTGAAATCAAAAAGTCATGGCTTGAAAATTGTGGGAGGAGTTAGCCGGGCAAACTCGTACGGACGGACACCATCGTGCCATAATACGTGCCATCTAAAGACGGGTGTATAAAAACTGGTTGTCCATTCACTCATGATTCTTGTTTAATTTATCCTTTTAATCTGTGATTAAAATTGATACATTGATAGCCCCCCCCCCCCCCGCGACCCGAAAAGGATTAAGCGGAAGAAGATGTATGGATATTCTGTTTTCCTATCCAATGACTTAGAGTGAGCACTCTCTTCAATGTAAAACTCCTGTAAAATCTAGTAAACAAAATACTACAAAAAAACCCTGTCAACCGAGTGAGTTGGTGTTAAAAATCCTCCTAATATTACTAATAATCGTAAATAGTAAACACCACTTAACAGGTTACATTATATTCATGTATTTTCTTATTTCACAATATGTAATACCGAAAGAGCAAAGAGGAAAAGATGCTCGTTCATCTTGACTCAATGTACAGTAGCCGTAGTCTAATTTACAACAGACGCATCACAGGAATAGCTGGGACATCATTACCTGTGTTCAAAAATGATTGAGCGGAGAGTTACTGAGTTTCAGCTGAAGTTCTTTTAGTTTTCTCCTCAGTCACTTTGGTGCATTTCTCAGAACAGAACTGAAATTCTCAGAACTATTAGTTCAACCTCCACATCACCTCGTCACCTGCGCTCATCAGAAAAGCAATTTCCTATCATACATTATGCAGCTGCTTGTGTACAGTTGTCTGTTTTTTTACATCATCACGTGCTATTGTCACGTCAGTCAAAATATGTAAACAGGTTTTCTGTTGAATAGTCTTCCCCCCCCCCCCAAAAAAAAAACATTTACTCATTGGTTCACTGCTTGAGTCATTACATACAAAAGTGCTGAACTAGTTATCATTATGCCAAGCAGAGTTTATACATTTCTATTAAATTTATTTTGTGAATATGTGTTAAATTAATTGAATTTTCTCCGGTGAAACTTTACTTTCACTTATGAAGGGAAGTGTTTTAAGAATTAGGTCAACCAATGACCTTCCAGTTCTCTTGGCCAGCTCAGGGGTGAATTCTATGAACCTTCAACTGGCTGCAGGTATAGAGAAAAAGTGTGCACTGTACAGCACATACAGAATACTGTACGCTTACTGTAAAACTTCAAAATATATAATTTAGTAAAAACAGTACAGTAAAAACTTTGAATCACATCTAGTGTCGTTCAATCTATTCCCCTCACACAGTAATATGCGACTTTATAGTTTTGAAATTGCTCTGCAACACAAAGAAAAGTGTTGCCTTGTTCATTTTCAGCCATGACAGTTTTCATGAGAAAATACAACGTAAATTGTTCTATTGACAGGGCTGTACATTTTGATGGTCTTGTTCAGAAATAAGGACTCTTCATTCTGTCTCTGGTAGAGACAGTTTCACTGAAATAAATATTTGCTTTTGACACAGACTGCAGGTCATCGACTGTATTTTGCAGTTTGTACACTGTTTTGAGAAATGCACTTAGTGTTGTGCAAACCTCAATTCTGCTCCGAGAAATGCACCAAAGCGACTGAGAAAAACCTTTAAACTAAATGAAAGCACCAAGGTGCTGATGCCTTGGTGCCAGAACCGTGGTGGAGGTATGCGTTCTTGGATCATCACCAAAATGTTATGGGTTCCTCTCTAGCCCAAGGACCACCTCTGGTAAAAAGTTAATCCAAATCCATCCAGTAGTTTTGGAGTACACGCATGTGCAGTGGAAATAATCTGCAGTTCACATGCCCATACTGTCGGTGGCAGCCAAGAGCCACCAAACTGATTTGAACAGCTGCAATCCAAACACAGAAGAAGAGCATGGTGGCAGACGTTTTAAATGGCAGACGCGATGGAGGCACGTGAATACAATGACAATCAAGACGAACAGAAGCTTTTGCTGTTTAGTGGCAGAGGAAGAAAACACAAGGGCAAAAAGCCAGCCATTTATTCACCCAGTATCGGCAGATTGCTCAGTACTTCCCTCTGGTGAAAGTTTCCGGGTGCATGCGCAGTACTGTTTCATTGACAGTAAAGGTGAGCTATTTTTGTGTTTACTTCAAAAACAAAGCATTACTTTGAAATTCTGGCAAATTAAAAGTAGAGAAAATATGGTGATACATTGATACAAGCCTTTAGTTCCACTTAATTTTGACCGGGCAAGTTGAAACAGAGGCAGATGGACAGATACACACAAAGCCCCAAACAGACGCACTAACCGACTACCATATGCCTCTCAGTTTCACCGAGACATAATAACTGAATAAAGCAGTGGTGCTCATCTTGACAGACGGACAGACAGACACACACACAGAAATCTGACAATCTCAAACAGCGTAGTATCAATGCAGAGCTGAGCTGACCTAAAATAAGGACTTAGGCGGTCTGCAGTGCTAGTACTGACATCGGCAATACTTGTCAACCAGTCAGATCACAAGACACAATGGCCATGGAACCACACCTACAGTGGGGAAAATAAGTATTGGACACGTCAACATTTTCTTATTAAATATATTTCTGATGGAGCCATTGACCTGAGATTTTTACCAGATATCAGTAACAACCCAAATAATGCATATGTACAAAGAAATCAAGGCAACTGTGATCACAAAACAAGTTATATTTAATAAAGTGGAATGACACAGGGAGTAAGTATTGAACACACTTGGTGAAATTCATTTAATATTTAGTAGAAATGCCTTTGTTGGTAATGACAGCTTCTAGATGCCTCCTGTATGGTGATACTAGGCACAGGCATTGCTCAGGAGTGATTTTAGCCCATTCTTCCACACAAACTATCAAACCTTGAAGGTTCCGTGGGTGTCTATGAATTCTAATCTTCAGTTTGTTCCATACTTTTTAATTGGATTCAGGTCAGGTGACTGACTGGGCCATTCTAGCAGCTTTATTTTCCTTCTCTGGAGCCAGTTGAGAACTTCCTTGGCTGTGTGTTTGGGATCATTGTCTTGCTGAAATGTCCACCCTCATTTCATCTTCAGCATCTCGGCAGATGGCAACAGGTTCTTATCAAGGATGTTTCTATACATTTGTCCATTCATCTTTCCTTCAATTATATGAAGTCTGCCTGTACCATGTGCTGAAAAACATCCCCACACCATGATACTCTCATCTTCAAACTTCACTATTGGTATGGTGTTGTTGGGCTGATGTACAGTGCCATTTCTCCGCCAAACATGCTGTGTGTTGTGGCATCCAAAAAGTTCTATTTTGGTCTCATCTGACCAGACAATATTCTCCCAGTATTTTACTGGCTTGCCCAAATGTTGTGCAGCAAACTTTAAATGAGCTTCAACATGCTTTTTCTTCAGCAATGGAGTCATGCAAGGTGAGCAGGCATAGAGCCCATGTCAGTTGAGTGCATTACTTATGGTTTTCTTTGAAACAGCAGTACCTGCTAACTCCAGGTCTTTCAGGAGCTCTCCACGAGTGGTCTTTGGCTCTTGGTTAATTCTTCTGATAATTCTTTTGACTCCTCTGTCAGAAATCTTGTGAGGAGCTTGTGGTTGGTTTATGGTAAAATGATGTTCTTTCAACCCCTGAATGATGGCTCTAACAGTGCTCACTGGAACATTCAGCAGTTTAGAAATGCACCTCCAACCACTGCTATCATTATGTTTTGCAACAATAAGGTTTTGAAGGTCTAGAGAGAGCTCTTTGCTTCTACCCGTCATGGGCTCTGTGTGGTGTGACAATCTGATATTCACAGACCTTTTTAAAGGCTATCAGTCAGGACTTAACCAGCTGAAACTAATTTGCACTGATGGGGGATGGAATTGCTTCATAAATTCTGATGGATTTTAGCTGGTTTCTTGGCTTTCTATGCCTTGATGCACCTCTTTTCTTCATGTGTTCAATACTTATTCCCTGTGTCATTCCACTTTATTGAATATAACTTGTTTTGTGAACACAGTTGCCTTGATTTCTTTGTATGTATGGATTACTTGGGTTTTTACTGATTTCTGGTGAAAATCTCAGGTCAGTGGCTCCATCAGAAATATGTTTAATGAGAAAAATGTTGACGTGTTCAATGCTTATTTTCCCAGCTGTATAAAAAGAAAACGTATTAGTACAAGCAATTTCAATGCTGGTACAATCCAGTGACACATGAAAGGTGTCTTCATGTCTGTTTCTGGAAGCTAATTTTTGGGCATTTGCTGTGCACGTGCGCGTGCGTGTGTGTGTGTGTGTAAATTAGCTGTCAATCAACTAAAAGTATAGGAGCCACTATGGTGACAAACTGCTGTTGTGACACATGTGCGTGTCCTGACCAACTGCATCAGAGTGTCATGGCTTTGTTATGGCTTTTCCATAAAACACACTAATGTAAATGCTGTTTGGCCAGCAGAAAATAATGTGTTCCATCAGGAAACCTAAACTACATTCAATATTTTTAATAATTCCAAAAATCCTGAGTTGATTATTACTGTATGTGAAGAGTGTGCAAGGACGGCTACTTAAAAAAGGGCCAAGTTTTATGTGGATTCCCCCATGGGTCTTGACAGATGTGCCATCATGTACTGAAAAATCGAATGCTTTTCCCTGTGGATTATATTGGCGATATGGATGTATGTGTTCTGTGTTCTGAATAAGATGGCCATGATTGGCACTTTGTGTCCTTTTATCAAAATAGACCAGCCAGCAGCCAGCTAGACAGAGTGACAGAATCCTTCTTATTTGAGTGGTAAGAGCTGCAATCTGCCTTTTTTAGCACTTGTATAAACTGGTGAAAAACTGATTGCTGGTTTGTGGGGTTTTTAGAGTGATTGGGTTGTTATTTATGAAAAGATTCACATAGCTGTTTCAAATGTAGAACAAAAGTGTCATTAAAGACTATGCAGCTGATATCACCAAATATGGCTAATATACAAAGGGAAAAAAAAGGTAAAACAATTTAAAAACAAGCTCTACAGTATATCTAAATAAATGTCAACTTAAACTGAGAAACACAGCCATTTTTTGTGTGAATTTACACTCAGACTTTATTTTCATGTTCTAAGATTCAAAATATCACATTTCACTAATCTGAACATCACTTAAAATTTCTGATTTTTTTTTTTTTTTTGCCAAACGGTTAACATTTAAGCAATCTGAATGAGTCATTCTGCTGTTTGAGACAACACCTTGAAGGCAGCTTAATGTTCATTTGATGAGTTTATGTGCCCACAAATTTACTCAAAATGGCATTTACAAGAGAATCTCAGTCCACAACATAAAATGAGTAGGGCAGAAGCATGAACTAATGAGATATGATGAACACTGAATTAAGTAATAATTATGAAGTAATTAGCTAAATTAACTGTTTCGATGGTAAGTAGGAGGCTTGCTGTTTATCCACTGGGAGCAGGCAGAGGTGTGCGGTGAGGATGATTTACTGAGTTGTGTGCCTCCCCTCTACTCCTCAAGTTCATCCACAGCATTACAATCAGAACCAGCCAATAACAATTTTATATAACCAAATACAGATAGGCGTCATATGTACTAAATTGCTATGTAGCAGTGGATGTCAACTGGTGGCTTGCAGGCCATATCCAGTCTGCCAGAGCTTTCTGACCGGCCCCGGGAGTATGACTGAATTCAGGAATAGTTGAGCTCAAAACAAAGTTTGAACTAGATAGTCAAATTTCTGAGTGTAAGTGAATGCAGCATCAGATTACACCCGCTTCATTCCCGAACAGCGAGTCAGGAGACAGGCCTGCTGCAACTCTTCTACAGGTAAACTACACTTATATGACAGGCTTATATGATGAGCTGTTACAACAAAAAATAACTGCATCTTTGGTCATTTTAATTCATTTTATGAATTTTGTTTTATCTGATCTATTTTTTGGGGAATCTGTCTCTGCAAATTAAGTTTACGATAGGCTATACGTCAGGGGTGTCAAACTCATTCCATGGAGGGCCAAGACCCTGCAGGTTTTACTTCCACCCAGTCTCTTCAGCAGGTGTTTTCACTGATCAGCAATCAGTAGGACGAAATTCAGAGAAATCACCTGTTGAAGACACTGGGTGGAGGTAAAACCTGCAGGGTCTTGGCCCTCCGTGGAATGAGTTTGACACCTGTGCTATACATAGAAAAAGTCACAATTTTACCACAAACTTTTCTAATTTGTTAGGAAAAAATCATTTTAAAATAGACATAAATTTAGTGAAAAATCAACAGAATGATGTGGGGAAAACAAAAATAATGAGGGGAAAAAGTTCACAATTTAAGGGACAAATTTTTTTTTTTCAAATTTACAACAGAAAAGTCTTTAATTTACAAGAAAACTGACATAAATTCACAAGAATAAACCCTTAAACTGTCAAGAATAAAATCACATCTCAAGTTTTTAAGTACATGCTTTCTTGTTCTTACTCATACTCATCTAAAAAATAAGAAATTTGGAAGGAAAATTAACATATCAAATAATAAAGTATTACAGAAGATATAATATTAATTTTATTTTCTGAAAGCATCTGGCCCTCACAGTGGCCCTCATTTACCAAAGGTGCGCAAGACAGAAAAGCAGTTGTAAGATCATTTCAATGCACAGATCGGTATTTATCGATCTGAACGTGGTCGTACGGTGCTCTCAAATCCCACGACGGCTCTGATTTCAGATTCACAAATTTTCAAGTCACTGTAGACTCCCATGCAGCAGAGGAACCTGGCTGAGTGGGAGAATTATTTTACCACATCAGCAGGTCAACCTTTCAGGTGATATGTTTGCCTTGTGTTATATTTAGATGAGAGTTTTGAGGATTTCCTTTAAAGGCTAAAGAGGCTACTGTCAGCAATTATAAATGTTTTATCCATATTTATGTCACTGCAGCAAATATTAAAACAGATTAAACAGAATTTAAAAAAAAAACAGTTATATGATGGAATGTAGAAAACTGTAGTAACTCCGCTTGTTAAACTACAACAGAGCTGACCAGAACACACAGAATTGGGCCGTGGTGCATTAAAAACATGGGTTTAAAAAATTCTTCAGATCACCAGAGTAATTCTGCTGTACACGCCAGTAAAAAATGTGGGGATTTTTGATTTCTCCCTGTGTATTTTTGTACAACAATGCCAGAGTCGTGCCTGTGGCTGAGCCGAGCCAATGCGCAGAGGGCACAGCTGTGCAGAGGCGAGACTTCTTTCTGCACTTCTGTATGTAAGTAATAAATTCTTATGTTTGACAAGCATGTTTTAAAATGACCACACAAACAACATTTAGTCAAAAACTTTATTCACTTACTCTCACTTTTGTCTGTAACCAGTGAAGGAAGACTCACTCCTCTGCGCTAAGTCTGACCACTTTTTTTTTTTTTTTTTTTTTAACCTCAACATGAAAAATTGTGATGTAGGTAATATAACCCCAACAAATCCTGTCTGCACAGATTTAAATGAAAGCACCAAGGTGCCAATGCCCCGGTGCCTGTGGCAGGGAGGCATGGGAGAGGCCTGTAAAAAAGGCGCACTGCCACCTGTACTGGCCCAGCATAGTTATTACAATACCTTTTTCCCAGTTCCAGTGACGGTAAAGGTGAGTTATATTAGTGTTTATTTTGATAACAAAGCCATATGTGGAAATTTTGCCAAATAAAAATTTGATAAAATATGGCGATATAATGATACAAGCCTTTAGTTCCACTTGATTTTGACCAGGCGAGCTGGAAAGGTGGTAACAAACAGACAGATACACACACAGATGCATGTAGTGATTATGGTATGCCTACGTTGCTTTGCATCGAGACATAATGAATGTAACCAAGCAGCCCCCAGTACGGAAGAAAAGTAGGACATTGGAAGAAAAATAATGTGACGTAACATAATCTTTAAGACTCAAATGTAGCAGCTGTAGGAGTTATTAGTATTTCAATACTGAAATTGCTGCATAATTTAAGCACAAAACTTACTTTGAAACATTTTTTTCCTTTGCTCAGCGATCCCCTGTAGTCTGCCATATTTAGGAAGTCATTCATGTGCTGTAAAAAAGTTGCACTGCTGCCCCTAGTGGCCCGGCATAGTTATTACAATACGTTTTTTGTGGCTTGATTACACAGCGGTGGTGAGTTAAATTTGTGTTTATTTTGAAAACAAAGCCTTATCTCAAAATTCTGGCAAATTAAAAGTTGAGAAAATATGGCGATACAATGATACAAGCCTTTAGTTCCACTTAATTTTAACCAAGCAAGCTAAAAAGCTGGTAATAAACAGACAGCTACACACACACACACGTAATGAGTGATTATCGTATGCCTTTGTTTTCACCAAGGCATAATTATAACCCTCAGTTAAAGATATGGTTAAACCAGTGGTGTTGCGCAGAACGTGGTTCTTTTGCATTGACTGAGAGTGGGATGTTGCTACACAACACTGATTATCTTTTCCTTCTCTCATGATAATGTAAATTTCTATGACAGAGAAGTTTGTCTTTTCGTTGTCTGCTGAGAAAAATTCTGGCCCTTGGACAAATGTAGTTGATGACCCCTGCTGTATAGCACAGTGGTGTGAAAAAGTGTTTGCCCCTTCCTGATTTCTCTTTTTTTGTATGTTTGTCACACTTAAATGTTTCAGATCAGATCATCAAACAAATTTGAATATTAGACAAAGATAACACAAGTAAACACAAAATGCAGTTTTTAAATGAAGATGTTTATTATTAAAGGGAAGAAAAATCCAAACCTACATGGCCCTATGTGGAAAAAGTGATTGCACCCCCGTTAAAACAAATTAACTGGCTTTTCACATCTTTGGAAAGCTGAGTTCAATTTCTCTAGCCACACCCAGGCCTGATTACTCCCACACCTGTTCCCAATCAAGAAATCACTTAAATAGGACCTGCCTGACAAAGTGAAGTAGACCAAAAGATCCTCAAAAGCTAAACATCATGCTGCGATCCAAAGAAATTCAGGAACAAATGAGAAACAAAGTAATTGAGATTTATCAGTCTGGAAAAGGTTATAAAAGCCATTTCTAAAGCTCGGGGACTCCAGTGAACCACAGTGAGAGCAATTATTCACAAATGGCAAAAACATGGAACAGTGTTGAACCTTCCCAGGAGTGGCCGGCTGACCAAAATTACCCCAAGAGCGCAGCGACAACTCATCCAAGAGGAAAACACAGACAACACAAAAGACCCCACAGCAACATCCCAAAGAACTGCAGGCCTCACTTGCTTCAGTTGAGGTCAGTGTTCATGACTCCACCATAAGAAAGAAACTGGGCAAAAATGGCCTGCATGGCAGAGTTCTAATATGAAAACCACTGCTGAGCAAAAAGAACACACCGGCTCATCTCAGTTTTGCCAGAAAACATCTTGATAATCCCCAAGACTTTTGGGAAAAGACTCTGTAGACTGACGAGACAAAAGCTGAACTTTTTGGAAGGTGTGTGTCCCATTACATCCGGTGTAAAAGTAGCACAGCATTTCAGAAAAGGTACATCATACCAACAGTAAAATACAGTGGTGGCAGTGTGATGGTCTGGGGCTGTTTTGCTGCTTCGGGGCCTGGGAGATTTGCTGTGGGAAATGGAACCATGAATTCTGTTGTCTACCAAAAAATCCTGAAGGAGAATGTCCGGTCATCTGTTTGTAACTTCAAGCTGAAGCGCACTTGGGTTCTGCAGCAGGACAATGATCACAAAACACACCAGCAAGTCCATCTTTGAATGGCTTCAGAAAAACAAAATGAAGACTTTGGAGTGGCCTAGTCAAAGTCCCAACCTGAATCTGTTTGAGTAATGTGGTATGACCTTAAAAAGGTGGTTAATGCTCAAAAACCCTCCTAAGTGGCTGAATTACAACAATTCTGCAAAGATGAGTGGGCCAAAATTCCTCCACAGTGCTGTAAAAGACTCATTGCCAGTTATCACAAACGCTTGATTGCAGTTGTTGCTGCCAAGTGTGGCCCAACCAGTTATTAGGTTTAGGGGGCAATCACTTTTTCCACACAGGGTCATGTAGGTTTGGATTTTTATCCCCTTAATAACAAACACCCTCATTTTTTTTTCCACAATATTTTTTATTGAACCTTTTTTACAAACACAACACAAACAATCAAACACTAACACTAAAGTAATTAAAAAAAAATATATAAAAAAATAAAAACTGTACTAAAAAACACCAACAACCACTAACAAAGACAGGTCTTCAACAATGCTCCTCTGTTTAGTCTAGGCAATCCATTACATAAGTATACATATTATACATTCACCAGTTTGGAATTTACAAGGTCCACACACATCATTCACCTTCTCCTTCAAAAGTTATGTTTAAATTCTTTACATAATCAATGAAAGGTCTCCATATATTTTCAAACACAATTTCCTTTGATTTCAGTATGTATGTTATTCTTTCTAGTGGAAGGTTTGTTAACATCTGTCTTAACCACTGAGTCACATCTGGTCTAAGTCTTTTTCCACAGTAGTGCAATACATTTTTTAGCGTTAAGCAAACTGAGGTCTATGAATGCTCTTTCACTCTTATTAAAGTTATGTTTTTCTGGATACAGACCCAACAAAAACAATTTAGGATTCAATATGATTTGTTTTGCAAACACCCTCATTTAACTGCATTTTGTGTTTACTTGTGTTATCTTTGTCTAATATTTAAATTTGCTTGATGATCTGAAACATTTAAGTGTGACAAACATACAAAAAAATGAGAAACCAGGAAGGGAGCAAACACTTTTTCGCACCACTGTATACAGTTCCGCCGCTTCAACAACAGAGCTGCAGCCGCAAGGTGGTCGGTGCATCTCGTGGTGGCAACCCCCGAACCAAGTGGTGGACACCAGTGGTGAGGGGGGCCATTAAGCTGAAGAAGGAGTCCTATCAAGCTTGGTTGGCTTGTGGGACTCCCGAAGCAGCTGAGGTGTACCGGCAGGCCAAGCGGAGTGCAGCTCGGGTGGTTGCTGAAGCAAAAACCCGGGTATGGGAGGAGTTCGGTGAGGCCATGGAACAAGACTTTCGGTCGGCTTCAAAGAGATTCTGGCAAACTGTTCGGCGGCTCAGGAGGGGAAAGCAGCTCCCCGTCCACACTGTGTATGGTGCGGATGGGACACTGTTGACTTCAACTGGGGATATCGTCGGGCGGTGGAAGGAATACTTCAAGGATCTCCTCAATCCCACTGATACGCCTTCCACAGAGGAAGCAGGGTTTGGGGACGAGGGGGATGACTCGCCTATCACAGGGGCTGAGGTTGCCAAGGTGGTTAAAAATCTCCTTGGTGGCCGGGCCCCGGGGGTGGACGAGATTCGCCCCGAGTACCTCAAGGCCCTGGATGTTGTTGGGTTGTCATGGTTGACACGCCTCTGCAACATTGCGTGGAGGTCGGGGGCAGTGCCTTTGGCATGGCAAACCGGGGTGGTGGTTCCTCTCTTCAAAAAAGGGGACCGGAGGGTGTGCTCCAACTTTAGAGAGATCACACTCCTCAGCCTCCCTGGGAAGGTCTATGCCAAGGTACTGGAGAGGAGAGTCCGGCCGTTGGTCGAACCTCGGATTCAGGAGGAGCAATGTGGTTTTCGTCCTGGCCGTGGCACATCGGACCAGCTCTTTACCCTCTCGAGAATTCTTGAGGGTTCATGGGAGTTTGCCCAACCAGTTTACATGTGTTTTGTGGACTTGGAGAAGGCATCTGACCGCGCCCCTCGTGGATTTTTGTGGGGGGTGCTTCGGGAGAGTTTGGTTCGTATTGCCAACACTCGGTCGGAGTCATTCCCAGTGAGAGTTGGACTCCGCCAGGGCTGCCCTTTGTCACCGATCCTGTTCATAAATTTTATGGACAGGATTTCTAGGCGCAGCCAGGGAATGGAGGGTGTCATGCTTGGTGACCACAGGATCTCATCTCTGTTGTTTTCAGATGATGTTGTCCTGTCGGCTTCATCCAGCAATGACCTACAGCTCTTGCTGGGACGGTTTGCCGCTGAGTGTGAAGCGGCTGGGATGAGAATCAGCACCTCCAAGTCCGAGTCCATGGTCCTCAGCCGGAAAAAGGTGGATTGTCCTCTCCGGGTTGGGGACAGGCTCCTGCACCAAGTGGAGGAGTTTAAGTATCTTGGGGTCTTGTTCACGAGTGAGGGGAGAATGGAGCGAGAGATCGACAGACGGATTGGAGCAGCATCTGCAGTGATGCGGACGTTGTACCGGTCTGTTGTGGTGAAGAGGGAGCTTAGTTCTAAGGCAAAGCCGTCGATTTACCAGTCAATCTACGTTCCTACTCTCACCTATGGTCACGAGCTTTGGGTAATGACCGAAAGAACGAGATCGCGGATACAAGCGGCTGAAATGAGCTTTCTCCGTAGGATTGCTGGACTCACCCTCAGAGATAGGGTGAGGAGCTCAGTCATCCGGGAGAGGCTCAGAGTAGAACCGCTGCTCCTCCACATTGAAAGGAGTCAGTTGAGGTGGTATGGGCATCTGATTAGGATGCCTCCTGGACGCCTCCCACTTGAGGTGTTTCAGGCACGTCCCACTGGGAGGAGACCCCGGGGCAGACCCAGGACTCGGTGGAGAGACTATGTCTCCCAGCTGGTCTGGGAATGCCTTGGTATCCCCTCTGAAGAGCTGGAGCAGGTGGCTGGGGAGAGGGAAGTCTGGGCTTCTCTGCTTGAACTGCTGCCTCCGCGACCCGGACCTCCGGAAAAGCAGTAGAAGATGGATGGATGGATGTATACAGTTCTACAAATCATAAGGGGTTTCTGCCCTGAACATTTTTCTTCTTTTAATTTTAAGATATAAAGTTTCTTCTACATTTATATCTTCACCCAATAATCCATACAACAAGTTTGTCTGATAAGGTAAGAAAATCCAAGAACATATACTATTGGGAAAAGAGATAAAACTCCTTGAGGAATTCAAGCCTGCAAGCTTTAAAAAAAAGCTTACTTTTTTTTCTTGCTCGGGCCAAGATTAAACTCTGAAATTGTGTATTGGCTTATTTGTCATAATGCCAAAGAGGCTGGATGCCAATATGGATTTCAGCTTCTTTCAGCAGCATGCCACAAGAAACAGCAAAAAGTGCAAAGCAAACTACTGTATCACAGATTAGTAAACATTGTGCTAAAGCATTATGGAGGACGTCATTGCCAAACTCAGCTCATGGTTGAGTAATTCATCCGTCCCACAACAGATGACATTGTCCAACAACAACAACAACAACAAAAAAAAAAAACCCTACACACAAGCACTGATGCAAAAGGCACCCATGCAGCCATGCTTACGTAGACATACTTGCAAATGTGGCACCACATCAACGAACGTACACGTGCACACATACTCACTTGACTTTAGGCAAGACAATGTCATAAGAGAATAATCCTTATAACAATGTTACGCTTATGAGCACTAGCTGGCTGGTGTAGATAACATACTATATGCTCAGAGGGGATTTGATTAGAACTGAGTGGGTGTACAGCATTTTTCTGCATTTCCTTGTAATGAAATTGCGAAGTTACTATTACAGAAATTGTTGTAAGCGCGTAAGAGTTCCATCTCACAAACATCATAAACCTTAGTGGAGGCTAATTGGTTCACATGAATCACCTGGACACTGGTCATGTGTAGCAGCGTGAGCAGAGAGCATCTGTGAAAACTATGTTTCATTTGTGCTTCACCTTGGAACGGGTGACTGAGCATCCAAGTTCTTTTTGGACATGTAGCTGAGCGTGCGTCACACTTAGTCACATGCACAACCCACAGCTAGCCTTTGCAAAAAAAAAAAAAAATATATATATATAATGAAATAAATAAACAAAGCAGGTGCGTGTCATCAGTTTTGCTGGATCACATCTGTTCCCAACATTCAGAGAGAATGAGGCTGGCCATAAAACACAACAACATGACTAAAATAAATACCACACTAGTCCTCAGGCCCTCACTCAGGTAGTCTGTCCACTCTGGTATTTCAACATCCAGAGTTTGAGTTTTCACAAGACTAGAACTTCTGCTACCTCAGGCAGAAAACACTCAAAACAAATCTGTGTTTAAAATCCGTGAACAACTACCCCGACGTACACCCTAACTTATATATTTATATATAACCACTGTCTCCATTATATCCTTTGTGTGAAATATATGTTAACATTGTTTGTCTAAGGGCTGTCCATTGCACACATTGTCATACATTTTAGTTAACACATGCATTATCTGTGTTGTATGTGGTGATTCTTTAATATTCTTTGGCTTGGATAAAAGATAAAAATGAGCTTTTAGTGCTAATGTTCCAGGACTCATTTGCAGTTATTTGTCAGTTGATCAATGAGCAGTGCTCCCATTAAATAAACAAACACATGAAATGAAATAAATGCGTGAGCGCACTTTAGGACACAAAATGATTGAAGAGAGCAGAGGGAGTGATTAGAGGAAAATTAGCTAGATGCCATTGTATCACACGGTGTACCGTGTAGCAGTGAGGCTCATTACGGAGATTACAGAACAACCTGAAGGTGTCCTGAAGCTAAAGGGTCACAATTCACCGCTGTCACATTTAGTTTTGAACTCCAACATGCTCTCTACTGTAGCAATGTCACCGTAAAAGCTAAATTTAGTTTTTATTTAAATGAACTGCCTTAAACTTGCAAAGTATTAGGAATGTCCTGAATACCAGTTTGGGGCTTTGAATGTTCCTAAGCAACCTAGAATGAATACCCAAATATTCTTTAAGATGCACTCAGGCTAAATGCAAAACCGCAAATCTTTCAGACGGCACAATACATGTTAACTCAAAGTAAACATGTGAACAGATGCAAATTTGAATCTGAGTGAGCTGCAGGGGGGGTGGGGATTGTCTTCATAACTTCTGCAGCTAATTTCAACCTGCTGCCGAAATCCCCAAAACGCAGTCATGCTTAAGCTGGATTTAAGCAATCGTGTTGACGTGACGCAGCTGCGATGGCATCAATGAAGTAGCAACGCAATGCCCCCCCGTGTCACTCGATGTGTACCTCTACTGAGAAGGAGAGGTGGCGGTGACGCAGGCCACAAGAGCTGTGATTGGTCTGCCTAGTCTCTTCCTTCCTATTTCCTGGTTCTCGTCTCTACTCTGCTCTGCTCATTCACCGTGGTGCCACTTCCAAAGCAAGTCAGATAAACAGCGATCCGAATTCAAAAGAATATTGAAAGAGGTAAGCAGAGATAGAGCATTTGTATGATTCGTCCTAACCCCAGTAATTACATAGATGATGACAGCTGCGGTGGTCGAATATACCATATCGTCTTCTCTTTTCTCCTGTATAAAAAGTTGCTTTTTTTTAACATTTATTAGCACCAACTCCATCACAATCTGCTCTTGTCTGTTGCTATTTCATAAACATTCATAAACACACGACGAACACAAATCAGTCTACACATCGGCAGAAACCCGTTTTGGCAACAAAACGATGCATTCAAACCTGCAGACAAACGCCAATCACTGTGGCGGTGATGTGCAGTGGCAATGATATTGACGTGATGCAGCTGCATGAATCCAGCTTTAGGGTTACAACATCACTGCCTCCTCCTGAAACTGTGTCACGATGATGGCTGTTGACACTGCTAGCCTGCTAGCTCTCGTCCCGGTCCATCTCTCTGCAGGTGAGTGGCAGCCTCATTTTCAAACTAGTTTACTCTCCAATGTTGTTACTTTTACTCCAGTGACTAGCTATCACTACCAAATCCCTCAGACACAAATTTGCGTGTATTTGCATGTTTACATTGAGTGTTAACTCTGTGCAGTAGTAACAAATTCATGTTAATGGATTCGTGAGAAGTGAAAAATCCCTCCCAAGTGAAAAATTTGCACGGCTCGAAAAATTTGCTTCATGTTTGGTGTGAATACATAGTTAATCTCTCTCTCCCTCATTAAATTACAACAATATCAATGTGCTTTTCAGACTTTTCATAAAAATCTGGAACTTTTTAAAAGGACATTTGCAAGTTTTTCTTCATACATTTGCAGCTTTTCTTGTAAATATGACCCCCAATTTTTCTCATAAATTTAAAAACTTTTTATTATAAATATGTATCCTACAACTTCTCTTGTAAATTTTCGTCCTTTTTCCCCTAACATTTCTGACATATGTGAATCTGAGTCATGTTTCTTATATTTACAAATAAACATGATGACTTCATCATCAAGATACTACTTTTTCAACTGAAGTGTAATAGCATTTTATTGCATTTTTATTGCACTGTTACCTCTGTGGTGCACCTAGAAACCAACTGACATGGTTATGCTTTTCAGTGACTTGGATACTTTACATAATTTCCTTCCAGGAATTAATAGTTTATCTATACATATGTATTTTTCTTTTCAATTTGTGAGTTTTTTTCACCTAAATTTGTAAGATTCTTTTTTGGCAAATTTGTGATTAAATTTTCAATTTACCTTTAAAATTAAGCAGTTTTGGGGGAAAAGTATGCCTTTATGGGGGAAAAGTTGCCTGGTACTTGAAAAAGCAAATACCAGGCAACAAACGAATATCTAGATCAGGGGTGTCCAAACTACGGCCCGCGGAATTGGCCCGCAAGAATTTTTTTAAATAGAATAGAATATGGCCCACACTTCAACTTTTGCCAGAGTGTATTGCACTTCTTAGTTTTAACACCAGGGGGAGCTACTGTTGATCAAGGCAGTTGCTCCACCAAAAAGGGCAATCACAGAATAAATTTACCCCAAGTTACTCAACATGGCAGAACCAAAGAAGCGAAAGGTAGAAAGTGAGTGCAGAAAATTTCAGACACGGTGGGAGAGTGAATATTTCTTCAAAGAGTTCAAGGGGAAGTGTGTCTGTTTGATCTGCACTGAAACTGTGGCAGTTATGAAAGAGTATAATGTACGACGTCATTATGAAACTAAACATCAGGTCTATGCATCCTACACTGGTGCTGAGCGAGAGCAGAAAGTAAAGCAAATGGTAGCTATCCTGCAGGGTCAGCAACAGTACTTTTTTCCTGCTCAAAAAGTCCAGGAAAAGGCTACAATAGCCAGCTATGAGGTTGCCCAACTCATCGCAAGACATGGCAAGCCTTTTTCAGATGGAGACTTGATAAAACACTGCCTCGTTAAAGTCGCCGAAATAATGTGCCCGGAAAAAGTGCAGGACTTCAACAACGTCAGCATGTCCAGAAATACAGTTGCGCGATACATTGAAGACTTGTCAGCCATCCTTCGGTCCAAAGCGCAGCATCACTGCTCCCACTGAGTGCAAAGCCGTTCCCATTTTAGGTGAGTAAAAATATATTCCACAGTACCCGTGTGTTAATAAGCATGCATGTGCAGGTACATATGCGACAAATATCAATAATGTGCATCAATTCTGTCGCTACCCTGCTTTTGCGCACCACTTTCTTATATGCGTTTTTCTTGTTAACTCACAGAGTACACACCGCTGTGCACAGCGCACACGCTGTGCACAGCGCACACACTGCGCACGCAAAGTCAGCTAATCTCATCTGATGCAGATTTGCTCCTTGATCAAGTGACATTTGTCCGGATTTTTGGCACGAGTGGCGTCGGATCAGCACCGCGGCTGGATGGACCGATTTACCTACCCAGCGCAGCTGATATTCACCAGAATAATTTACTAAAATTATATGCACTCCTGTTATTAAGTCCAGTTCAGTCTGTTAATGTTGATAACCATTTCAAACGAACGTTAATAGGTGTGTTGCTAAGCCTAATTGTTTTTTCTCTGTACTGTAAATCTTCTGTCTAAGAAGAAATCCGAGGCTGCTCTTCTGAGAATGAGCTACCAAAGCTTTTTCTGAATAAATCAGTAAAGATCCATTTATGGAAAGCTGTGATGAAGGCAGTTTTGTCTTTAATTATATTCAACAATATAACATATTTGTCCACTTTTAATTGATTTTTCTAACTTTAATACACTAAAGTTAAGGCTAGCTACATAATTTCTAGTAAGTGGCCCAGCCCCTTCTATATTTTTATGTATGTGGCCCTCAGTGAAAAAAGTTTGGACACCCCTGATCTAGATAGTCAGATATTTGGTTATAACCCAACAACGTACAGTAGGTGACGCATAGCACAAGACAAGCTAAAGTAAAATGCAAAACCATTCAGTAACCAGCAGGCTGCAGACAGAACACCCAGATGCTCTTCTCCTCATCTCAGGCGATTTCAACCATGTTTCACTGTCTCCCATTCTACCCACGTTTACCCAGTATGTCACATGCCACACTAGAGACAATAAAACACTGGACTTATTCTACACGAACACTAAGGAGGCGTACACCTCATCACAACTCCCCCCACTCGGGAGATCGGATCACAACTTGGTTCATCTACGGCCGGTGTACAAACCCCTAGTGCACAAACAACCTCCGGCCATGCGCACAGTGGAGTTATGGTCTGAGGAGACAATGGACACTTTAAAGGGCTGTTTTGAAGCCACCGCCTGGAAGCAGCTCTGCGATCCACATGGTGAGGACATCGATGGCCTCACTCACACCTTCACGGACTACCTCAGCTTCTGTGTGGACAAATCTGTTCCCACCAAGACCATATGGTGTTGCTCAAACAACAAACCCTGAATCAACCCTGAGATAAAAACACTTCTGAGAGAGAAGAAGAGGACCTTCAGGTCGGGGAACAGGGAGATGCTGAAGTCCGTACAGAGGGAGATGAGGAGAAAGATCAGAGAAGGCAAGGACAGCTTCAGGAGGAAGATGGAGGACAAGCTGCAACAGAGCGACATCAGCGGGGTCTGGAGAAACCTCAAACCCATCTCTGGGCTCCAGAATACCTCCCCCCAGGCCACGGGGGGCAGGGAGTGGGCGAACAACCTGAATCTGTTTTTCAATAGGTTTGACCAACCGCCCTCCCCCCTGACTGCACAACAACCACTGCTGCCTCTAAAGAAATCAAGTCCTGCTGCCCACTCCCCACTCCACCAATACCCCCCCACTCCCAACACACAGCCCCCCATCCTGACCCTAACCAGGACCCAGGTGAGGACGGAGCTGAGGAAGATCAAGGCGAGGAAGGTGTCGGGACCGGACAGCATCAGCGCAAAGCTCCTCAAGTCCTGTGCAGACCAGCTGTGTGGGATTGTGACGTACATCTTCAACCTGAGCCTGAAGCTGGGGAGGGTACCACAGCTGTGGAAAACATCTTGTGTGGTACCTGTACCAAAAACTTCCCACCCCAAAGACCTGAACAGCTACAGACCGGTGGCCTTGACGTCCCACTTGATGAAGACCCTGGAGAGACTGCTCCTTGCTCACCTCCGCCCCCTGGTGGAACCAGCGATGGATCCACTCCAGTTCGCCTACCAGCATGGCACTGGGGTGGAGGATGCGGTGATCTTCCTCCTTCACCGTTCTCTGTCCCACCTGGAGAAGCCCGGGAATATGGTGAGGATCATGTTCTTTGACTTCTCCAGTGCTTTCAACACCATCCAACCGATGATCCTGAAGGACAAGCTGCTGCGCGCGGGGGTGGACAAGCACCTGTCATCATGGATCCTGGACTACCTCACGAACCGGCCTCAGTTTGTGAGAACCCGGGACTGTGTGTCCGACACGATCATCGGTAGCACGGGGGCCCCCCAGGGAACGGTGCTGGCTCCCTTCCTGTTCACTCTATATACTGCGGACTTCTCACACAACACAACACCCTGCCATCTACAGAAGTTCTCTTATGACTCTGCGATTGTTGGCCTCATCTCCAATGGAGATGAAGCTGAGTACAGAGGGCTTATCCAGGACTTCGTGGACTGGTGCCATCGGAACTGCCTCCAGATCAACGCAAGGAAAACTAAGGAGCTGGTGGTGGACTGCCGCAGGCATGGGCAACCCCTCACAGCACCAGTAAATATACAGGGAACAGACATCGAGATGGTGACATCCTATAAGTACCTGGGTGTTCATCGGAACAATAAACTAGACTGGTCACACAATACTGACGCACTCTACAAGAAGGGACAGCGCAGGCTGTTCCTGCTGAGGAGACTCAGGTCTTTTGGTGTACAAGGGGCGCTGCTGAAGACATTCTATGACACGGTGGTGGCATCAGCCATCACTTTTGGAGTGGTCTGCTGGGGCAGTGGCATTACTGCAGCCGACAGGAAGAGACTGAACAAACTGATCAAGAAAGCTAGCTCTGTCCTGGGGCAGCGCCTTGATCCGGTGGAGGAGATAGGAGAGAGAAGGACGGTGGCTAAACTGTCATCTCTGCTGGAGTCCGAGTTCCACCCTATGCAGGACATACTGATTGCACTGAGGAGCTCATTTAGCAGCAGACTACATCATCCCAGGTGCACAACTGAGAGGTTTCACAGGTCCTTCCTACCTACGGCTGTCAGACAGTACAACCTAAGCAGGGCTGCTCGCAGAGATAGCAAAAAGACGTAACAAACTAATAGTTTTTTGAATGCAAAAGATGCAATAGACTCACACAATGGTCCCCTCCGGCATACAACTAGGAAAATACCGGTCGCTATGGAGGGTGAGAATATGTATGGGTACATAATCATACCATGTAGGATAACTAAGTAGACGGTTATGCCGTTTCATCCCATCTAGCAACAATGCTCTGCACTGTGTGTGTTTATATATTTACATATTTATTCCATCTAGCTACAATGCTCCGTACTGTGGGTGTTTATATATCTACATATTTATTCCATCTAGCTACATTGCTCCGCACTGTGTGTGTTTATATATTTACATATTTATTCCACCTAGCTGCAATGCTCCGTACTGTGGGTGTTTATATATCTACATATTTATTCCATCTAGCTACATTGCTCCGCACTGTGTGTGTTTATATATTTACATATTTATTCCATCTAGCTACAATGCTCCGCACTGTGTGTTTATATATTCATATATTTATTCCATCCAGCTACAATGCTCTGCACTTTGTGTCTGTGTGTGTGTATATATATATTTTATAGTAATATGTACATATGTATATTAGCTGCTCTTGCTTGCTTGCTTTTTTTTCTAGCCTTCTGATTGTTGCTCTGAGTGTTGCTATCCCTGTGCTGTTGCAATCCTAGAATTTCCCCGTTGTGGGACTAATAAAGGCTTATCTTATCTTATCTTAAAACTGGTCTTGCTTGTCCATCCAGGCTGGTGTAATCACGTATAAATGATATATTAGAAAAACATACCTACATTCACATTTATACCATCTTTAGATAAGCAGATTTCTCATTTAAATAACTTGTTAAAATCTAGAAAAAAACATTTCATATTACTTATGTACTAATGCTATAACATGATGAGCACTTGAAATATATCATTGGGTTGGCTGGACCACTTAGAGCAGAACAGCTTTGGCTTGTTTTATGTACAGTGCTGTGAAAAAGTATTTGCCCCCTTCCTGATTTCTTATATTTTTGCATATTTGTTACACCTAAATGTTTCAGATCATCAAACAAATTTTAATACTAGACAAAGATAACCTGAGTAAAAATGCAGTTTTTAGATGATGATTTCATTTATTAAGGGAAAAACGCTATCCAAACCTACCTGGCCCTATGTGAAAAAGTAATTGACCCCCACGTAAGTAATTAAGTAAATTTTATTTATATAGCACTTCTCACAGAAAGAATCGCAAAGTGCTTCACAATAAAATAAAACACACGATCACAAATACAACAATAAACGCAATGACAAAAATAAAAACAAAAACATAAAAACCATAATCCATAATCAAACTAAAAAGCCTGTTTAAACAGCAGGGTCTTCAGCTGCTTTTTAAAAGCATCAACAGAGTCTACTGAGCACAAAGACAGCGGTAGAGCATTCCACAATTTTGGTGTCACTGCCTAAAAGGCTCTATCACCTCGAGTTTTAAAATGGGTTCGAGGGACAGCCAGTAAAAGTTGATCTGAGGACCTCAAAGACCATAGGGGTTATACACTTTAAGCAGCTCAGTTATGTATTTAGGGGCCTGATCATGAATAGCTCTAAAAACAAGCACTAAAATTTTAAACTGAATCCTAAAACCAACTGGGAGCCAGTGAAGCGCTGCTAAAACCGGTGTAATGTGAGCCCTTTTCTTCGTGTGAGTTAAAAGTCTGGCAGCCAAATTTTGAACAACCTGGAGGTGTTGAAGATGCTTTTGGCTCAGACAGGTAAAAAGACTATTACAACAGTCTAAGCGAGAAGAAATAAAAGCATGAATAATCATCTCAAGTTCCGCCTTTGACACCATGGTTCTCAACTTAGAAATATTCTTCAGATGGAAGAAACAATTTCTAACTAACTGATTAATGTGGTGCTCAAGAGACATAGCCCAGTCAAAACTAACACCAAGATTCGAAAGACTCGCTTGGACAGAGGAACCTAGGTTACCCATGTGGTGCTTAATAAGTGGGATCTTGTTTTCAGGAGCGATAATTAATGTCTCTGTCATGTCTGAGTTAAGCTGTAAAAAGTTTGCACTTAACCACTGTTTGATGTTAGACAAGCAGTTAGTTAAAGATAACAGCATGTGAAACTCAAACTCTTTAAAAGAGCAATACAACTGAATATCATCAGCATAAAGTTGATAAGAAATATCTTTGAACTGGCTAATTATCCGTCCCAGTGGCAGAATGTAAATTAGAAATAAAATGGGTCCTAGAACTAAGGCTTGTGGTACCCCACATGAATACTGTGCTATTTCAGAAAAGCTCTGATTCGCAGACATGTTAAAGGTTCTTCTGGTGAGGCACAATGAAGACCATTTTAAAATAGAACCAGACAACCCTAGCTCTTTGAGTCTGTTTATCATTATACAGTAATCAACAGTATCAAAGGCAGAAGAAAGATCCAATAAAACCATAACTGTGTATTTACCAGTATCAGCCGCCATCATAATGTCACTGGAGACTCTGGCTAAAGCTGTTTCGGTAGAATGATTTTTCCAAAAGCCCGAGTGAAATTTATCCATGATACTACAATTTGCCAAAAATGGCATAAGCTGCTCAACCACTACCTCTTCCAGAATTTTTGACATGAAAGGGAGTTTAGAGATTGGCCTATTTTTTATTTTTTTTTTGCGCCGGAAGCAGGGCAGCCGTACCAGCAGCAACTCTCTCTCGTGTCTTTGTGTTTCATCTGCTTATTCCTGTATATATTGTGTCTCTTATTAACCAGGGCTCAGTAGGAAGATTCGGATTAAGACTAGACCAACCTTTTCTCTATTTTAGCCCGGTCTTTCTCTAGTTTTCTTTTCTTTTCTCTTCCTCAGGCAATGGAGATCAACAGAGGTGGGGGCGGATGCATTGTTTACACACGCAAACAGCTGATTGTGCTGAGAAGGCCGGCGCCTGGAGCGTTGCGGCCGGCAGTGAAGCCCCTCATCCTGGATAAGCTAAAGAGGAGATGCCGCGGGCGAAGGGCTGGAGCTAAGGTGAGGATGAGGAGGAGGGAGCATAAGCCGGCTGTACCGATGGTCATCACCGGGAACGTGTGATCGCTCGGAAATAAAACAGATGAGCTTACAGTGCTGGTCAGGACGCAAAAGGAATATCGTGAGTGTAGCATCATGTGTTTTACAGAGACGTGGTTACACTCATAGATCCCGGATGTAAATGTAGCGATACCTGGCTTCAAGACTATACGGGGGGACAGAGACGTGATAAGCAGCAGGAAAAAAGTGGGGTGGGGGAGTGGCACTTCTTGTTAATGAATGGTGGTGTCATCCTGGACACATTCATGTGAAGGAAAAGTGCTGCAGCCCGGACATTGAACTGCTGGCTGTGAGTATGAGATCTTATTATATGCCGCAAGAAATGAAGTGTGCCTTAATTATTATTCTCTACGTCCCTCCGTCAGCTGATGCAGTGGTGGCCAGTGATGTCATCAGCTCCACTACTGCCACATTACTGGAGAAGCACCCAGATGCATTTACGGCCATAACGGATGATTTTAACCATGTCTCAGTGGGAAAAACACTACCAAACTTTCACCAATTTGTTGACTGTCCCACCAGAGAAAACAAAACACTGGATTTACTGTATGCCAATGTCAGAGATGCCTATAGTGCAACAGCTCTACCCCCCATTGGCAAATCAGATTACGGCATGGTCATGTTAACACCCAAGTACATTCCCCTTGTGCAAAGGCAACCTGCTTAAACAAGGACTGTGAGGAGGTGGACACAGGAGGCTGCTGATGCACTACACGACTGCTTCGAGACGACAGACTGGAGCGTACTCTGTGAACCACATGGGGTGGACACAGACAATATGACCGACTGCATCACAGAATACATTAGATTCTGTGAAGACATGACCATGCCAGCTCAGACTGTACACTGCTTCTCCAACATCAGACCATGGGTCACGAGCGACCTGAAAGCACTTCCGAACAAATAGAAGAGAGCTTTTAGGGCTGGAGACAAGGAGAAGCTGAGGGGAGTGCAGCATCAGCTCAGAGAGATGCTGAGGAGGTGCAAGGACAATTATAGGAGGAAGTTGGAAGAGAAACTCAGGCAAAACAACGCTAAAGATGTGTGGGAGGGAATGAAACAAATAACTGGGTGCAAGGGGACAGTCAGGCAGCCATCTGGGAACCAGGAGAGAGCTGAGGAACTGAATCTGTTTTTTAATAGGTTCAACTCACAGTCTGTCACCCGAGCAACACAACCAGACCCCCACACACCCCTCCCCACTCACCCTCCTGTGCAGAACATCTCTCCATCTCCCCCCCCCCCTCCTCCTCGGGGGGCACCAGGATCCTCCCTCACTTCATGGTGACTACAGACCAGGTGTAGAAACAACTGGAGAGACTCCGCCAGCGGAAGGCGGCGGGCCCTGATGGCATCTCCGCCAGGACCCTGAGGACCTGTGCCAACCAGCTAGCTCTGGTACTGAAACACCTGTACAACCTGAGCCTGAGTCTGGAGAGAGTACCGGTGCTGTGGAAGACATCCTGCCTGGTTCCTGTCCCCAAGAAGTCATCTCCATCGGACCTGAACAACTATCGACCAGTTGCCCTCACGTCTCATGTGATGAAGGTCCTGGAGAGACTGGTCTTAGCCCACCTGAGGCTGCAGGTGAAGACGTGGCTGGACCTTCTGCAGTTTGCATATCAGCCCCATTTAGGGGTTGAAGATGCTGTCATCTACCTGCTGCAACGAGCCCATCTGCACCTGGATGGCGGAGGAGATACTGTGAGAATCACTTTTTTTTTATTTTTCCAGTGCCTTTAACACCATCCAGCCACTGCTGCTGGGTGAGAAGCTGCGGGTGATGGGGGTTGACAGCTCTGTGATCTCCTGGATTACCGACTACCTGACAGGCAGGCCACAGTTTGTCCGGCTGGGCAATGTCTCGTCTGGAATGGTAGCTAGTGATACGGGAGCTCCACAGGGGACTGTGCTCTCTCCTTTTCTCTTTACTTTATACACCACTGACTTTCAGTACAACACAGAGTCATGCCACCTGCAGAAATTCTCTGACGAGTCAGCTGTCGTGGGATGTATAACAGGAGGAGAGGAGGGGGAGTACAGGGCACTGGTAGACAGATTTGTGGAGTGGACAGAGCAGAATCACCTAAGGTTGAATGTCAGCAAGACCAGAGAGATGATGATTGACTTCAGGAGGAGGAAGACGCCTTCTCAGCCACTGCAGATTAGGGGGTAGGATGTGGGAGTGGTTGAGGACTACAAATATCTGGGTGTCAGGATCAGCAGCAGGTTGGACTGGAGATCCAACATCGATGCTGCGCACAAGAAGGGGATGAGCAGATTCTACTTCTTGAGAAAGCTGAGATCCTTCAACGTGTGCAGCAGGATGCTGGAGCTTTTCTACCAGACCGTTGTCGCCAGTGCCATCTTCTTTGCTGCTGTCTGTTGGGGTAGCAGTATCAGGGCCAGAGACACCAACAGACTTGACAAGTTTATCAAGAGGGCTGGCTCTGTAACTGGTCTCAGACCGGAGACCTTTGAGACAGTGGTGGAGAGGAGAACACTAAATAAACTGCAATCCATCATGGACAATCCTGATCACCCCCTCCACCACACACTGGAAAGACAGCAAAGCACTTTCTCCAGTAGACTACTACAGCTTCGCTGTCGAACGGCCGGGTACAGGAAATCTTTCCTGCCGCATGCCATTTCACTGTACAATAACTCACTATGATGTTGTATTATGGTCATAACAATGCTGCCACACTGCACCTATAGTCTAACTGGTACCTCATATTTCACTCTGCTCCTGATAGTCCTTCATTGTGCAACGGGATGATTCATGTGTTTATATGGGTCATCATATATTAAGCTATGATGTATATAGGTTTTATAGTCGTGTTAGTTTTACTTTCCAAGGGTAATCCCTTTGTCTGTCATGCGTGTGTTTCTGTCATTTGGTTCTCTACTGTCATGCTGCTGTTACACTGTAATTTCCCAGTTTGGGATCAATAAAGTACATCTATCAATCTATTTGGCTGTGATGGATCCAAACACGGCTTCTTAAGTGTTGGTTCAACCACTGCATGTTTGAAGGAGCTGGGAACCATACCAGCTGAAAGTGAAATATTTATCAGTTCAACAACTGAAGGACCAATTGACTCAAAAACTGCTAAAAACAGCTTAGTAGGGAGAACATCAGCAGGGGAAGATGAGGGTTTCATTTTCTGCAGCAGAGCTGTGATGTCCTGAAGGGTCACAGGATTAAAAGTGGACCAAGTACAAGGTGAGGGCATAACACCCGGAGGTGTTATGCCTCACCCGGAACCGGACTTCTGGTTCTGGGTGAGGACGGGTAAGGACGCACGGGTAAAGGCTCCCAGTTCGTTTCTGTTTAAAAGGCAGACAAACGCAGTTAGAACGCAGTTTGGAGCTGGCGTTTTGAGCTTTTTTTGTTGCTGCCGCTGGAGTGTGAACCTACTTGTGAGAAATAAGGAGAATTTGTCGGTAGTGGCTGGTGAAGCTGGTGTAGCAATTGGCCCCTCGCCCCTCGCGCTCAGGAAAACAAAGGGATTTCTCCCACGTGTGTTTTTTTTTTTTTTTTTCCCCTACGATCGGATTCAGCGATCATCGGCCGGGATAATGGGTCCCAAGAAAGCTCTGCAAAATGAAGATGAAATAAAAAAAGCGCTGGATTTCTTGGCGGAAGAGATTTCCGCTGTAAAGGCACAGCAAAGAAGCATCCTGGACCTAATGGAGGAGATTAAAGCGCTGCGGAACCAGAACGCTGAGAAAGACAGGAGGCTGGCGTATCTGGAGAGCAGAATGGCTGAGATGGACCAGAGCTCTCGGGCGAACGACGTGATCATCACGGGGCTCCACATCAAACCCCGATCATACGCGAGAGCAGTTGCCGCAGACAGCAGTGGAAGTCAGCTGGATGAGGAATCCGCTGAGCAACAAGTGGCGGCCTTCATGCAGGCCAATGGAATTCAGCTGGACTGCAACAACATAGAGTCCTGCCACCCTCTGCCCAGGAAAAGCGGCGACAAACCGGCTGTGATCATGAGGTTTGTGAACAAAAAACACAAGACTGCGCTACTGAAACAAGGTAGGAAGCTAAAAGGAACAAACATTTACATTAACGAGCACCTCATGAAGGAAAACGCAGAAATAGCCAGGAAAGCAAGATACATGAAAAAGCAGAAAAAGATTCAAAACACCTGGACATCAAATTGTAAAATATACATCAAATTAAACGGATCGCCTGAAGAAGCCAAGGTCATTAACATCCGTAGTATTATGGAACTGGACAATTATCAATGAATATTATGAATTGGAGTCACAGCAACAATTCAGACAACTGTAGGACACTGAAAGATTTTACTCATCTGCAAAAAACATTCAACAACATGAATCAAAAAATCAACAAACAGGGACAACAGGAACTGAAAGTTTTTGAATACACAGATCACAACCCACAGGACATAGAATATGACATAGACCCTGATAATAATTTATTTAGCTCCATCAATAATGACTGTAATTACTACACAGATGAACAGTTTAACACAATGGTCACATCTGATTTCAATATTTCTATGATCCACTTCAACAGCAGGAGTCTCTATGCAAACTTTAATAACATTAAAGATTATTTACACCAGTTTAAAGAGCCCTTCAATATTGTGGCAATATCAGAGACGTGGCTCAGTGAAGAGAAAGGAGTGGATTTTACCATGGATGGCTATGAACTAAATTATATAAATAGAAAAGTGAAAAAAGGAGGAGGAGTTGCAATTTTTGTTGACAAGAGCTTGAAATACAAGGTTGTTGAAAATCTGTCAGTAACTGTGGATGATTTATTTGAATGTATTACAATAGAAATCTGTCTGGACAATGTGAAGAATGTAGTAGTGAGCTGTGTATATAGAACACCTGGATCAAACATTGACTTATTTAAGGACTGGATGGAAAAAAATGTATGCAAAACTAACTCAAAGTTATGTTCATCTGTGGGGATTTCAATATAGACCTGATGAACTCAAAACAACATAGTTTGACAGAAGAATTTATCAACACAATGTACAGTATGGGCTTACATCCAACAATTACCGGACCTAGCAGAATCACGTCACACAGTGCCACACTAATAGATAACATATTCACAAACATTATGGAAAATAATATCAGGAGTGGGCTTTTATTGAATGATATCAGTGACCACCTGCCGATTTTTGTTGTCTATCAATGTGATTATAGGAAGAAAAAGTATACCAAAAATATTAAATATAAAAGAATAAGAACCGAAGAATCAATGCATTTACCGACAAAGGAATTATTAATACAAGATTGGAAGATAGTTTATGATGAAAATGACATAAATAGAGCATATGATAAATTTTTACAAATATTTCAATCATTGTACAATAAATACTGTCCTATAAAACAATACAGTGACAGACAACAAAAAAAAATATTCCTTGGGTCACCAAGGGGTTAATAAATGCATGTAAAAAGAAGAATACATTATATAAACAATTCATTAAATGCAGAAGGGTGGAAGCTGAGATCAAATATAAAAGATACAAAAATAAGCTTACTACTATAATGAGGACCTGTAAGAAAGAATATTACAACAGAATACTAGAGGATAACAAAAATAACATAAAAGGAATATGGCAAGTACTCAATGGGATTATTAGTAATCGTCCTAAGAATGCAAATTATCCAGAATATTTTATCGAAAATGGCAATTTGATAAATAATATGGAGGATGTGGTCAGTGGTTTCTATAAATTTTTTGTAAACGTTGGTCCTGAATTAGCAAAATCAATAGTGACACCAGAAACAAACTACAGTGGTTCTGTGAATGAAATAGAAGATAGAAATCCAAACACAATCTTTTTGGGTGCAGTTACTGAAAAGGAAATTATCGAGACTGTGAGTAAATTTAAGAACAAAAAATCAACGGACTGGAATGAAATTGACATGACAATAGTGAAAAAAGTAATTGAGGGAATTGTTAAGCCACTCACCCACATCTGTAACCTGTCATTTCAAACTGGTAAATTTCCAGACAAAATGAAAATAGCAAAAGTAATACCTCTATACAAAACAGGAGACAGTCATCGCTTCACAAATTACAGGCCAGTCTCTTTACTCTCACAATTCTCCAAAATACTTGAAAAAATCTTCACTAAGAGACTGGATGATTTCACTGAAAAACACAACCTCCTTACAGACAGCCAGTATGGTTTTAGAGCAGATAAATCTACATCTTTGGCACTGATCAAACTTATAGAAGAAATTACTAGTTGTATAGATAAAAAAAATGTTGCTGTAGGAGTATTTATAGATTTAAAGAAAGCTTTTGACACCATTGACCACAGAATATTACTAAGGAAACTGGAAAGGTATGGGATAAGAGGGGTTGGACTGAGTTGGGTGGAAAGTTATTTAAGTAACAGACAACAATTTGTACAAATTGGAGAGCACAAATCACCCTTCATGGACATCACTTGTGGTGTGCCCCAGGGGTCAGTTTTGGGACCCAAACTCTTTATTTTATATATAAATGACATATGCCAAGTATCAAAAATTCTGAAATGTATTTTGTTTGCGGATGACACAAATATCCTTTGCACTGGTGAGAATTTGCAGCAGGTTTTAGAGGTGGTCACAACTGAAATGGAAAAATTAACACAGTGGTTCAACAAAAATAAATTATCTCTAAATCTAAAAAAACCAAAGATTATGTTGTTTGGAAATTATAAAATAAATCATGAAATAATGGTAACGATAGATGATACCAGAATAGAAACAGCACAGGAAAATAAGTTTCTGGGGGTGACGCTTGACAATAAAATCTGCTGGAAACCTCACATCAGTCACATCCGGGCCAAATTAGCAAAATGTATAGGCATACTGGGGAAGACAAGACACTTCTTGGACTATAAATCATTGGTCTTATTGTACAATTCACTGTTTTTACCTTATCTTAACTACTGTGTAGAAGTCTGGGGAAACACCTACAAAACCAACCTACAGTCAATATGCACATTACAAAAAAGAGCTATAAGGATAATAAACAATGCAGGATATAGAGACCATACCAATTCGTTGTTCTTAAAGTCACATGTCATAAAGTTCATCGATTTAGTTAAATTTAAGACAGCACAAGTAATGTACAGGGCAATTAATAATCAACTACCAACTAATATACAAAAAATATTTAAAAAAAGAGACAATGATCATAATTTGAGGGGAGACTTAAACTTTACAAAACCCAAGATACGTACAACCAAGAAAAGTATGTGCATATCTGTCTGTGGGGTGGATTTGTGGAACAGTCTAGAGCCGGAACTGAAACTATGTACAAACAAATCAATTCAAAAAGAGGTATAAGCACCATTTGCTGAAAGGGTATATGTTAGAAGGGTAGTAGTTATATGTACGATTCATTATGTTCACTCTGGGATATTATGGGACACTATGGAATGGTGGGTAGGACAGCACTGTGTATATCTGTGTTGTTTGAGGCTGGTTTTGTTGTATGGACATCATTGTATGTTAGAATGGATGGGTGTTAATGTTGATTTGTAAAAAATACAGTTAATTGTTTACTTGGGGTCTTAAAGGTGGTAATTTGTATAAAATTCACATGGGTGTATCTATGGAAAAGAGGAGATGGAATTAATAAGTGTTCACTTCTTCCTTCTCCCTTTCGAACAGTGTATAATGTTACTTTATTGCATTTGCCATTTGCTTGTATTTGTTATATTTTTGTGTTCGAAATAAACTATCTATCTAACACTGGCACAGTTAAAAGAAGATGATGGCAAAATGTTTTCCCTGATATCTATGATCTTATCAAAAAAGAAATTAAGAAATTTGTTACTGTCTGCTTTACAGAACACAGGAATTAGAGGGGCAGCAGGTGAGACAAGAGTGTTAATTGTGTCACATAAGACTCTAGGATTTTTTTTATTTGTGAAAATTATTTTTGAAAAAATACTGATTCCTGGCATCCCTCAGCATGTCATTTAAAGAGGCTCTAAGCTCCCTTAGATGGAGTCTGTGAACCTCCAATTGGGTGGATTTCCATAAGTGTTCGACCTTACGACAATTTCTCCTAAAGGATCGAATGGAATCATTTATCCAGGGATAAGGCTTTTTAAGAGAAGCAAGGACAGATTTTACTGGTGCCACTTTGTCTAAAATAGCCATACAATGGCTGTTTAATGTCTGAGTGAAGGCATCAGGATCTTGAATTCCCATCAGTAAGTGTGGCTCAAACAAAGCAGAGAAGTCATTTGCTGCTTCTTGGTTGATAATCTGCCTTTTTGCTGGCATTTTCAGAGAGGGAGGATTCACAGGGAAGTTAACATTAAAAAGCACACAGCTGTGATCACTGATCTGGAAGTCATCCACACACATATTTTCAATATTCAAGCCCAGAGAAAAAAAACAAGGTCCAAGGTATGACCCTTAGTGTGTGTAGGGCCTGAAACATGCTGGATGAGGTTATAAAAATGAGTGATGGATAAAAAGTCAACAGCTGTGTTACATGTAACATAATCAATATGAATATTAAAATCACCAATGATTAAAACCCTCTCCAATTTAATAAGAGAAGATAAGAAGTCTGTAAAAGCCATAAGAAAGACACTTGCAGGACCAGGAGGACGGTAAATTAAAACACAATAAAAGGCATTAAAGGTCTCGATTTGTGTTATCTGAGACTCAAAGGAGAAGAAGGGCTCAGAGTTTACCAGTCTGCACAGGTGGTTATCCCGGTATACAACAGCAAGTTCTCCACCATGTCGCACAATCCGAGGAGTCCCGATAACACAGCAGCCAGGGGGAGAGAGCCCCTTTAGGTGGAAAAACTCATTTTCTCTCTGCCACGTTTCCACCAGGAACATAAAATCCATATCCTCTCTCAAGAAAAGTTCATTAAGAGTGAGGAATGTGTTAGAAATGGAGCGAGCGTTGAGTAATGCCATCCAGATGGGCAACAGCTCAGCCATGCTCACAGCTGATCGGAGTGAAATTGACAGCAGGCACCTGACATGGTCACGTGACTTCCAGCTGCGCTGGGCGGCCAGTCTCTGGTCAGGCAGGACAAATTGAGACCCTGATGGCAAAACCATGATCCCGTCCATAAGCGTCCTGGACATAAGTGTTTGTGAGACAGGAGGGCAATCCAGTGGCTGCAGAGGAGCATCCGTAGTTACGTCCTGGATGGGAACCAGCAGCAGACACCCGACCCACTCTTCTGTGCAGAATTGTTTAAATTAAGTCACATTGCAGGGCTTCATGAACTGATGGCCGGACATTCTCCTTCAGGATTTTCTGGTTCTGTCAATTAGGGCAAGTTGTCCAGGTCCTGAAGCAGCAAACCAGCCCCAGACCATGACACTACCACCACCATGTTTGACTGTTGATACAATATTTTTTTATGAAATTCTGTGTTAATTTTATGCCAGATAAAAAAGGACACATGTCTTCCAAAAAGTTTTACTTTTGTCTCGTCAGTCCCCAAAATATTTTCCCAAAAGTCTTGAGGATCATCTAGATGTTTTCTGGCAACTATGAGACAAGTCTTTGTGTTCAGCAGCGGTTTTTGTCTTGGAACTCTCCCATGGGTGCCATTTTTGCCGTCTCTTTTTTATTGTTCCATCATGGACCGGTGTCCAAACTGAGGCAAGTGAGGCCTGCAGTTCTTTAGATATTCTGGGTTTTTGTTTCTCATCTGATCTTGAATTTCTTTAGATCACAGTCTGATGTATTGCTTTTTGAGATCTTTTAGCCTACTTCAAGTTGTCAGACAGGTTCTGTTTAAGTGATTTCTTGATTCAACCAGTCTGGTAGTAATCAGGCTTGGGTGTAGCTACTGAAACTGAACTCAGCTTTCCAAAAAATATGGTTAATCACAGTTAATTCATGATGTAACAAGAGGGGCAATTATTTTTTCACATAGGGCCAGGTAGGTTTGGATAGTTTTTTTTTTTTTTTCCACAATATCTTTATTGAACCTTTTTTTTTTTTTAACAAACATGATACAAACAATCAAACACTAACACTAAAGTACTACAAAAAAAAAAAATGCACTAAAAACACCAACAACCACCAACAAAATCAAGTCTTCAACAATGCTCCTCTGTTTAGTCTAGACAATCCAATACATAAGTATACATATTATGTTCACCAGTTTGGAATTTACAAGGTCCACACACATCATTCACCTTCTTCTTCAAGAGTTATGTTTAAATTTTTTACATAATCAATAAAAGGTCTCCATATATTCTCAAACACAATTTCCTTTGATTTCAGTATATATGTTATTCTTTCTAATGGAAGGTTTGTTAACATCTGTCTTAACCACTGAGTCACATCTGGTCTATGAGTCTTTTTCCATAATAGTGCAATACATTTTTTGGCATTAAGCAAACTGAGGTCTATGAATGTTCTTTCACTTTTATTAAAATTATGCTTTTCTGGGTACAGACCCAACAAAAACAGTTTAGGATTCAGTATGATTTGTTTTGAGATTATTTTTTCAATTGTTACCCTCACCTCTTCCCAAAACATTCTTATTAATCTACATTCCCATAAACAATGAAATAGGGTTCCTTTACTTTCCATGCATTTTGTGCATGTATCTGGTATATTTTTGTTATATCTATTTAACTCCTCCGGTGTAACATACATCCGCATTAACCATTTGAAATGTATCAATTTAAGGCGTGCATTTATTGATTTGGTTTGAGCTTCTGTACAAGCCAATTCCCATTGTTCCTCTGAAATTTCAATTTGCAGATCTTCTTTCCAGTAGTTTAATCTTTTCAGTGAATTTTCACTTGAAGATAGTGTCAATGAGTTATAAAACTCTGAGATAATACCCTTTCTTTTACTATCTTTCATCATCATTTTTTCCAAGGATGAATAAATAGGTCGAGTGAGAGCTTTATTTTGATTTGATCGAATAAAGTTTCTAAGTTGAAGATATTTAAAAAAATGTGTTCTATTGAGATTAAATTTGATCCTCAGCTCTTCAAAAGACATTATGTTGTCTGCACATGGCAAATATAAATCCTGAATCTTTTGTATCCCTTTTAAATTCCATACTTTAAATACAGCGTCCGCTCTCCCTGGTTTAAAATATTGATTACCCCATATTGGACTAAATTGTGACAATAACTGTGGTTCTTTTAAATAGTTTTTAGCTTCACACCATATTTTGATCATATGCTTTACAAATGGATTTTTAACTTGTTTTTGTAATTTTTTTGCCGAATCTGAGTATATGAATATGGGAAGAGGTAAAGGTAAATTGTATGATTCCATTTCAGTCCAGTGAGGGAGATCATTTGATGAAAAATAATATGTCATAGACCTCAGTTGTGCCGACCAATAATACAACATAAAATTTGGACATTTCAGACCTCCACGATCAAATGGTAAATATAATAAAGACAAACGTAATCTAGCCCTCCTGTTGTTCCATATAAATTCCACTAACTTTTTTTTTATTCTTGAGAATAGATCTAAAGGTGGTGATAAGGGAATGTATTGAAATAAATAAAGTATTTTAGGTAAAATATTACTTTTAAGTATATTGATTCTCCCGATCATCGACATTGGTAGTGACATCCATCTCTGAGTTAACTCATTGATATCTGACATTAAGGCTTCATAGTTGACGCTGGCGACTGATTCTAGCTTAGGCATAATTTGGATTCCTAAATATTTAAACTGATTTACAACATTGAATTGATTTACCTCAGGGGCTGGGTAATTTCTCTGGGTCTCATTTAGCATTAATATTGAAGATTTAGTTTTATTTATTTTATATCCTGATATTTCCCCAAAATTCTTTATTAAATTCAACAAGGTTGGAATTGATTTTTTTAGATTCGACATAAACAAAATTATATCATCGGCGTACAGGGAGATTTTATGTTCTGTTGGTCCAACTTTAATTCCATATATTTGTGAATGTAAACGTATCGCTATCGCTAAAGGTTCAATTGCCATAGTAAACAGTAAAGGTGAAAGTGGACAGCCTTGTCGACATCCTCTATTGATTTTTATTGGTTTTGAAATATTGTTATTTGTTAGGATTTCTGCTGTAGCATTATTGTATATTATTTGAACCCATTTTATGAAATTATTTCCAAGTCCAAACCTTTGTAGGACTTCAAAAAGAAAGGGCCATTCAACTCTATCAAAGGCCTTTTCGGCGTCCAATGATAGGAGAGCTGTATCCGGTGCTTCTTTATTAAAATAAATAATATTAAATAGTCTTCTTACATTATGGAAGCCTTGTCTACCCTTTATAAAGCCATTCTGATCTCGATTAATAATATTTGGTAAAATTTCTTGTATTCGTCTTGCTAAAATTTTACAGATTATCTTAAGGTCGGCGTTTAATAGGCTTATTGGTCTCATATTTTCACATTTATTAGAGGGCTTACCTGGTTTTGGCAGCAGTATAATTAAGGCATTATTTATGTATGATGGTAAATTATTATTTTGAAATGCTTCTAAAACCATTTCCAAAAAAGGTTTTATTAATTTATTCTTAAATTTTTTATAAAGGTCAACTGGAAGACCATCTGGTCCTGCACTTTTTCCTGATTTCATATTATCAATGGCTAGCCCAACTTCTTCTTGACTAATTTTAGACTCCAATATCTCCCTGTTTTCATTTGGAATACACGGTATAGATAGTTCGTTCAAAAACCCATTTAGTTTTGTTAAATCAGGTTCATTTTTGGTATCATATAATTTTTCATAGTAATCTCTAAAGGCTCTATTAATTTCTAAAGGATCTATAACTACCTGTCCATTACTTATAATACTGGTAATTGGTGTTTTAATTTCCAATTGTTTAATCTGCCATGCTAATAATTTTCCTGATTTTTCACCTTGTTCATAAAAAGATTGTTTCAATCTTAGAAGACTCGAGGCAGCTCTATTCGCTGATTTTTTGTCGTATTCAGCTCTCAAAATCAGTAATTCATTCTCCAACCTTGGGTCACTTCCTGCATACACTTTTTCCTGAAGACTTTTTATTTTATGTTCCAATTTAGCTCTCTCCTCTTGAGTCTTCTTAGATTTTGATCCTGTATAACTAATAATATGTCCCCTAATAAAAGCTTTGAAAGCCTCCCACTTTACACATGCTGATGTTTGTGTAGTATTGATGTCAAAGAACTCGTCTATCTGTTTTTCTATATACGTGACAAATTCCTCATCCTGAAGCCATTTATGCTGAAATTGCCATCTACCTGATTCCTTTGTCAATTTTTTATCTACATATATTAGACAACAGGGTGCATGATCAGAGATCACGATGTTATCATAAAAGCAGTTTTGAATCTTGGACCTTAATTCTGTGGAAATCAAAAAATAATCAATACGTGAGAATGTCTTGTAGGTACTGGAATAACAAGAATAGGCTTTAACTTGTGGTTTCATTTCTCTCCATATATCTAACAATCTCAATTCTTTCATAAAATGATTAATAGTCATCCTACATCCAATGTGCGTACAATCCAGTCCTGTTGATCTATCCACACCTGGATTCAATGTACAATTAAAATCCCCTGCTATTATATGTTGCCCTGTAAGTGATGATAAGATGAGAAATAAATTAGCAAAGAACTTCTGATCATCTATATTGGGACCATATAAGTTCACAAGATTTATATTTTCTAATAGCAAAGAACCTTGAATGATTACATATCTTCCAAATTTGTCTCCAATTACATTTTTCACTTGAAAAGGAACTGATTTATGTATGAGAGTCATAACTCCCCTGGCTCGGGATGAGAATGAAGAGGTGAATACACTTCCCTGCCATCTACTCCTAATTCTTTTAACATCCTCCTCTATCAGATGAGTTTCTTGTAAAAACACAATTCTTGAACCCATGTCCTTTATTTTATTCATAACTTGTTTAAGTTTTTTTTAAATTTTGTAGACCTCTGCAATTCCATGAAGTTAAATTAAGATTAACACTTTGGTCCATGATCAATAGAGAGTTTGGGATTACCTTGCAGTGTAAACATGCTCATACAGAGAAGCAAAAACATGAGTGGTTGAACATTCATCCTACAAACTACACACAAACAAATTTCCCCTTCCCACACTTGTGGCAAACCCCCCAAAATCAAAAGAAAAATTCTGTCTCCCGATATAGCCATCGACCGTTCCACACCCACGGGGAACAGCCTAAGCCACTCCTTCTTCATCCTCCCAATCACCCTAACTCTACTGCTTTTAATGACGTAACATTAACTCTCCTCTGTAGTTTTCCAACTTAACTCCAAAATTTTTAACAACTTTGTACATCATAGTTTTTTTTTTGTTTGTTTTGTTTTTGTTTTGTTTTTTTAATATATAATACAATCTATATTTTGTAAACTTACTATTTACTTCAAGTCAGTCAGATGCCTGTGCAAATGCTTAATTATTCTACCTTATATTTTGTTCATGCTTAGCTCCCACCAGTCTCTTCTTCTTCTTTGATCTTTTTGATGAACTCCTGCGCCTCCTCTGGGGTCTTGAAGATGTGGGTTCTGCCCTCATACGTGGTCAGCAGTCTCGCAGGATAGATTACACCATGACGAATCCCAAGGTTGCGCAGCTCCTTACGTACGGGATCAAACTGCTTCCTCAATTGCTGGATTCCTGTGGCCAAATCTGGGTAGAACCGCACCTGCTGGTCCTGGTGTTTAATCTCTCCTTTTTTAGCTCGTGCAGCGTTGAAGATCTTCATCCTGTCTCTGTTGCTAAGAAACTTCATAATTAAGGTCCTCGGCGGTCCCTTATCTCTCCGTGGGCCAATACGATGTGCTTTTTCCAGAACCACTGCTGATTGCAGCTCCTCGCTGCCCAGCACCTCCGGAATCCACTTTTCCAGAAAGGAACATACGTCCCGACCTTCTGATTCCTCTGGAAGACCCACCAGCCTCAAATTATTCTGTCTCGACCGAGATTCCAAATCCAAAATATTATCTTCCAGAGATTTATTTTTTTTTCCAAAGTGCGCACCTTTAATTGAAGACGGGTGACGTCATCTTCAGCACTAGCGAGACGGAGCTCCATCTGCGCCGTTCGTTCTACACAGTCACCCAATTCCTTTCTTATTCCTTCCAACGCTGTCATAATCCCATCAAATCTAGAGGAAAAGTCCGCTCTCATTGAACTCATGGCAGCCATCAGCGCATCTGCGCCATTCCCCGCAAATATCGCACCGTTGCCAGCCTCCTCCGCCATATATGGAGTTTTGTTTGCTGCGTCACAGACCTGAAAGTCCGTTAATTTGGACTGTTTCGGCGGCTCGCTTTTTCCTTTTCCTGGTTTTCCAGCCTTAGGCTTCGCCGACATATCCTCGCCCAAATGCTGGGATACGTTCTGTCCCAAATGAGAGAGTTATTTGCCGATTTTTTTTTTTTTTTCCAGGAGCAGAGCAGAGCGAGACACGTCCGTCCTACGTGGCAGCCATAACCGGAAGTCTGGATAGTTTTTTTACTTTAATAAATGAAATCATCATTTGAACACTGCATTTTGTATTTATTCAGGTTATCTTTGTCTGATATTAAAAGTTGTTTGATGATCTGAAACATTTACGTGTGACAAATATGCAAAAAAATACTTTTTCACAGCACTGGAAATGTAAGTATGACACTTGTTTCACTTTTGTTGCCAGCGATTTAGACATTAATGGCTGTGTGTTGAGTTATTTTGAGGGGACAGCAAATTTACACTGTTATACAAGCTGTACACTGACTACTTTACATTGTATCAAAGTGTTATATCTTCAGTGTTGTCCCATGAAAAGATATATTTACAAAAATGTGAGGGGTGTACTCACTTTTGTGAGATACTGTACAACACTACAGTTCCACTTAAACTACTCTTTCAATGACTAGTGGGGAACTACAAAGTGTTGCTGGTCTTTAAGAGCTTCTATTAAGAATATCTGTGAAGCTGTTTTACCTTCCAGGATACAGATGCATCATTGCAAATAAACTTCAAATAAAACAAAGTGCAAACTCCCCTTAAATTCTCATTAAAAGTTTTAAGTTACTTTCTCCTCCACTGGCCCAACCGCAGGCTGGACCCGACAGCCTCAGCTGTGCCAGGATCTCTGCTCCTCTTCACCTTCACTGGCTGGACACTGGACACCAGTGTATGTGTGAGAGAATGTAGATTTATTACCCAGCTTGCTTCACACTGTGCTAGTGTTTATATGATTGGTTTCATTCCTTTTCTGTCTGGGATTGAAAACCATCCGACGAAATAATGTCACGTCTGAGTTTAGAGAGTTCCATAACAACAACCCGGAAAACAAATATCATTTGCTGGTGTGTTCAAGCAAATTTAACTAAAATACATTCTCATTTGACTCATCTAAACCAGTGTAATTTTCTTCTCTCTCTTGTTTCATACAGGGTGGGGGCATTGGTCAACTCTTGCCTCCCTCAACTCCCACAACACTGTCGGTCTGATTTACTAAGATCCTAAGTAATAAATAAATTGTGCTTTCTTGAAAACCATGTGTTTCCTTTGTGGGCATTTTGCTTGTGATTTACAAAGAAATATGGTTTGATGGTCCAAACAGGTGGAGGTGGTGCATCGAAAATCCGAATTTAGCCTGTTTCACTGTGAGACAGACCATTGCAAAACAAGAGGAAATATTGTTGGAATGACCAGCACAATTAATGAAATTAAACTGATTAGCGACAATGGCAAGCCGTAAGTTGGAGAATGACAAAAATGTGGCTTTTAATAACACACTGGCATATAAAACTGGTGGAGAGGATGATAGGTGTCCACTAATATAGAGAACCAAACGTTGCTCACTGTCATATGTGGAGCTTCACTCCCTTACTGCAGAATAATACCACAATAACGCAGTGTAATTTACTGTAATTATTTATTAGGACCCGAGCATTCACAAAGTGAGTGGTGAAAGCACTACTGTAATTGCTGAGATTATTTTTTTTGTTCTCCCCAAACGATGGCATTTTTGAGGTCTTCAACGTTAACAAAAACTCACCAATTTTTGCAAGCAGCCCAGACCTGATGTGTAAGACTGTGGACATGGCTGTGCTTATGTTTCGTTTTTCTGGGATCTTTGAGACATGAGTTTAGCCATGTCCCCGCCCTCGGTTTATGTTTCTCAGTTTCATTTTCATCCCTGTCGTTGCCCTAGTCTGTGTTACCATCAGGTGTTCATCTTCATTATCATGTCTCCTATGTTGTCCCGTTGATTTGGTTCCTGCCCTGTACTCATGTTTATTATTATTATCATCAATATTTAGTTCCCAGTGTGACTGTCCGTACAGCCCCGCTCGTCCTGTCCTCCATACCAGTTGTCTCAGTCTCCCCATTGTCTCACCTGTTCTGCGTTCAGTAATTATGCCCCCATCTATTAAAGTCTGTTTCAGCCTTAGTCTCGTGTGGCATCATTAATGTTTCCTGTTGGTTCTGTTTGGTGTACTTCCATTCTGTGTCTAATCTGTGAGTTTGGTTTTCAGCCCATGCGCTGCCATTTGTTTTTGTGTTTGAGTTTCGTTAATAAATTAATCATTTTTGCACTGTACCCCTGCCTATGCCTGAGTCTCATCCACCACACCTTGACATGGTGAAAAACTTGATATTTTGAAAGAAATAAGGGACCCCTTAAAAATTTGGCCGCCTAAATGTCAAAAGTCAGTGGAGATCTCTGAAACTTTAGTTTGGCATTGAGAGACGAAAATCGGCGCAAGTGTGTATCATATCGAGACGTGAAAAATATTACTGGAGCCATGACCTATGCCCTACAGGAAGGTCTCCATCTTGACTCAAAGTGGCGATGGCACAATTTTTGATGATTTCCTATCCTTGTTTGTTTTTGCATTTAATTTATTTATTGTACAGTCAACATCACCCGAAAATTGCTGCAACAATGAAATCAGTCTGCTGTCACATGCTTAGGTCAGTAACAAGGCAATGTCACACAACAGTGTCAGTGACATCAATGACATGACGATAGGCAGAGATGTCCTGTCACTTCCATATAGTCATATGGGAGAGCAGCAAAGCATCTGGAAAGAAGCAGAGATGCACTGAGACAAAAAACAAAAAAAGATTATGACAAATTATACTCTTTAATAAACAATGGCTGTGGATATTTATTTTAATCAAGGTGTTTTGTTTTCACCAAAGAATGTTACTGGCTTAAAAAATAAAAATATTTCATTAATTTGTTGTGTGGTGCAATGTATTTACATTGTCTCCACCCAGTACTTTGAGGGCAGGAACAAAAATGCCTCATTCTGCATATTTATTAAGGTGAAGATGCTAAATCCACACTGTATGACATTTTGCTTATTTCAAAACACGAGCTTCTCATTGTGGAGCCTTAGTTAATCCATCCATCCATCTTCTACCGCTTTTCCGGAGGTCCGGGTCGCGGAGGCAGCAGTTCAAGCAGAGAAGCCCAGACTTCCCTCTCCCCAGCCACCTGCTCCAGCTCTTCAGAGAGGATACCAAGGCGTTCCCAGACCAGCTGGGAGACATAGTCTCTCCACCGAGTCCTGGGTCTGCCCCGGGGTCTCCTCCCAGTGGGACATGCCTGAAACACCTCAAGTGGGAGGCGTCCAGGAGGCATCCTAATCAGATGCCCATACCACCTCAACTGGCTCCTTTCAATGTGGAGGAGCAGGATTGCTCAACTGCGCTGACTTTGGTCTTGACAAAACACAGTGGACCAACACCAGCAGATGACATGGTTCCTCAAATCATCACTGACTGTGAAAACTTCACACTAAACCTCAAGCAACTTAGATTATGTGCTTCTCCACTCTTTCTCCAGACTGGGACTTTGATTTACAAATGAAATGTAAAATTTACTTTTATCTCAACAGAGGTCATCTGCTGGTGTTTGTCCACTGTGTTTTATCAAGACCAAAGTCAGCGCAGTCTTCTACCAGGACATTTTAGAGCACTTCATGCTTCCCTCTGCTGACAAGCTTTATGGAGAAGCTGATTTCACTTTCCAGCAGGACTTGGCACCCCCCCCCACACTGCCAAAAGTATCAAAACCTGGTTTAATGACCATGGCATCACTGTGTTTGACTGGCCAGCAAACTCTCCTGACCTAAACCCCATAGAGAATCTATGGAGTATTGTCAAGAGGAAGATGAGAGACACCAGATCCAACAATGCAGATGAGCTGAAGGCCACTATCAAAGCAACTTCGACCTTCATAACACCTCAGCAGTAACACAGGCTGATCACCTCCATGCCACATTGATACAGTAATTAACCCAAAAGGAGCCCCGACCACATACTGAGTGTGTACATGGACATACTTTTCAGTGGGCCAACATTTCTATTAAAAAACTAATTTTTAAATTAATTTTATGTAATATTCTATTTTTTGGAGAAACTGAATTTGGGGTTTTCATAGGCTGTAAGCCATAATCATCAAAATTAAAATAAACTAGAAAAGCACTCGGAGAGCGCAGACCTCCGCCAAGCGCCACAGTTCCCCCCCCATACAGTGTTTGTGTGTACGTTTTCAGATTCCTTGACCATGAAAACATATGACTAGCAATTTGATTCACAATGATAGGATTAGTGGTTCAGTAGCAAAAGCATTACCTCCTTGGCGGAGGTAATAAACTGAAGTGTTGGTGTTGTGTCCATCTCCTGCATCTGCAAACTCCCAGGCTGCGGGCGTTGCAATTGAATGAATGAATGAATTAATCTTTATTTCGAATAGATTAAGAGTACAGGTTAAAAGAAAGTGAATAATATAACAAAGGGGGTAATAAAATCCAACAAGGTCAAATTAGACAATAACTCCTCTGATTATACAGTTCAACATAAGTTATCCGAAATGTGTGTTGGGTGAATCCGCAGCTTATATTGCCCACCCATGTTCCATCCAAGAATTCAAAAGAAAAAACAAAAGAAATCATGACACAACCGCGTACAACCCACAAGCCAATGGGTTATGCGAGCGTTTTCATAGATCACTGAAAGCAGCACTGAGGGCTTCACTGACGGATGCAAATTGGGTAGACAGGTTGGCGTGAGTTTTATTGGGGTTGCGCTCCGCGGCAAAAGAGGATTTGTAAGCTTCCCCGGCAGAGAGCTTCTTTTTGCGCAGCTACTATGGTTGGCCGGGGAATTTCTGCCAAATAATCCGGCGGCAGACAGCTGCCCGTCTGAGCTTTCGCAGCGTAGCGCAAACACAGGCACACAGGCACACAGGCACGCTGCCAAACCCTGCCCACCACTGTGTTCCGCGTGCTTTTGTGCCTAAAACTTTGAAGAAGGCGGAGTTTGTGTTCGTCAGACACGACGAGCAGCGCCCTCCATTGGGCCTGCACACATGTTGAAAATGGCCGTGTCTCACAATGTTAAAGAATCCTTTAAAAAATTCCTGTATCCAGACGGTGATCCGGATCATCCCCAAAATTTAATCAGTTCTTCCTTGTACCATTTCCAACAACGCCTGAAAGTTTCATTGAAATCCGTCCAAAACTTTTTGAGTTATCTTGCTAACCAACAGACAGACAAACAGACAGACAGACAAACGCTGGCAAAAACATAGCCTCCTCCTGGCCTCCGGCCTGGCGGAGGTAATAAACACTTGAAATATATCACTCTCTGCATAATGAATCTATATAATATATGGGTTTCACTTTCTGAAAAGAGTGACAAAAAATATTGAACTTCTTCCTGATATTCTAATTTTTTGAGATGTACCTGTACATTTTACACAGATGTTGATGTGCTGCACATGGGTGCAGCCATCTTGACTGATCTTTGGGGTTGCCTAACTCCGTGAGCGAAAAATCAGCTTCACCGCCCAGAGGTACTTGTTGTCCATACTCCAAATTCAGCTTGCTGAGAGAAAAGGAAGTCACTATTAAACAGGTTTTGCACATGAGTGTTCCTCACCTCTTTGGGTTGCATTTCCTCCAGGTTGGCTCTAAACAGGACAGTCACTTCACACACAGGGAAAAAAATAAGTAAAAGGGAAAATCCCATGCCACCAGTGCAGCTTAAGATAAATGTCACTACTTCCCCTGAGGACACAGGATGTGTGTTTACTAGGTAACTTTGTGAAAGTCACAGCAGTCCAAGCAGAAAGGTTAGCAGTGGGGTTAGCTTGTGTGCGTGAGTCTTCTCAGCAGACTGCACACCTGGGAATGAGCTTTTGCAGCCTAGAGTGGAGTCAGGTGAGTAATCTTTGCATTTCATCACATTTCTTTCCCGCTCCTTTCTTTCACTCCTCCGTTCGCTTTGTGTCGCCACCTCCCTCCTTTCACATTCTCCCTCTCGAGGGCTAGAAAACAAATCTGTGAGGTGACTGGGGCACTGCACAAATTCCAATTGCACCAGCACACTCTGACACTTACAGTATGTATAGCTTATGTGTCCTTGCAAAGTAGTAATCCAAGTTTAAATCTATAATACAACACTTTAGCGCCGCATTCCAGAAAGTTGCATTGGATAAGAAAACAGTGCCTATATCTGAGAGAGGAGAGCGGGAACAAAGACTAGACTGCAGAGGAATAACAATAATAATCAGCACTATAATACAGCCTCTACAGGAAAAAAATCAGTCTGTGAACTTACGAGGAAAATAGCATATTGCTGCTTATAGGCTTCTCATTGAGTTCCTTCTTACTGCTAAGGAAGACTATCAAGCTTACAAAAGCGCCACTAGCCTACAAAGGTCTCCTGATTGCAGCACAGGCCATTATCATTTGTCTTTGTCACCCACAAATTATTTATCTTCACATGCTAAGTCTGCTGCTAACTCTGTGGAATAATGAGTTGAGAGGAGGAGAGCCATTCTTGCTAATGTCTGGTCTGTCATTAGTATTTATTAGATGCCCTGCATGCATTATCAAACCCATTTAAAAGTTCCAGGATAAGGAAAAAGTTTGACTACCCACTCAGATAAAATTAGCAGGCTAATGCTGAACTTTTGGATTTTTTTTTCGATGCTGAAATGTTGCAGCGCATCTGGTGCTGTTTTGGATGCCGGGTTTTCTCCCTGTTGCAATTATGCCTTCTCATTAGAGAGAAACATCCGCAATTGACTAGCTTCCTGGTAACATCTGCTGTGTTTACACTCAGCCTCATTGATAATGCATTACCACCTATTTGAAGGTTGAAATGCAACATACCACGTCTGCCTGTGACTCGTGGCAATTCATCCCATCATGTACGGCATGAGTCATTTGAGATTCAGGTCCATTAGAGGGTGTAACCTCCATTCACTGTGGCACTGCTTTACACACAAATTAATGAGCTCCACTATATCTGAGGGCAGTCAAAGTTTCGCATTGGACAATTTTACTGTTAAAGTTTGAGACCTCTTCTGAATCTTCAATGTGTGATGGTGCAGCTTCGAGGAACATAGCGCCACACTTCATCACAAAACTGGGCAACCCCATGTAATTTATGCATGTTCTGAAATGCGGAATGAGATGCAGGAGCAAATGTCAGATGCTGAATAAAACATGGTTTTATTTTTTGTTGTTGTTTGCATTTTTGACTTTCAACATACACTATGTAGACAACAGTACTGGGCCACTTATACATCACTTTGCTATCCAATTTTAAATCAACAGGTATTAATATGGAGGCAGTCCTGTCTTGTAGCTACAGGGCTGTGAAAAAGTATTTGCCGCCTTCCTGATCTCTTATATTTTTGCATATTAGTCACACTTAAATGTTTCAGATCATCAAACAAATTTTAATATTGGACAAAGATAACCACAGTAAATACAAAATGCAGTTTTTAAATGATTTATTAAGGGGGAAAAAGCTATCCAAACCTACATGGGCTTATGTGGAAAAAGCACCCTCCCTTACATCATGAATTAACTGTGATTAATCACATTTTTTAAGTTGAGTTCAATTTCACTGGCCACACCCAGGACTGATTACTGCCAGACCTGTGGACTCAAGAAATCACTTAAACAGAACCTGTCTGACAAAGTGAAGTAGGCTAAATGATCTCAAAAGGCAACACATCAAGCCGTGATCGAAAGAAATTCAAGAACAGATGAGAAACAAAACTCCAGAACAACATCTACAGAACTGCAGGCCTCACTCGCTTCAGTTTGGACACTGGCCCAGGATTCAACAGTAAGAAAGAGACTGGGCAAAAATGGCATCCCTGTAAGAGTTCCAAGACTAAATCCACTGCTGACCAACAAGAGCACAAAGACTCATCTCACATTTGCCAAGAAAACATCTTGATGATCCCCAAGACTGTTGGAAAAATATTCTTTGGACTGATAAGACAAAAGTTGAACTTTCTTGAAGGTGTATGTCCTGCTACATCTGGCGTTTTTATGAAATGCTGTAATAGTTAATACAGCATTTCATGAAAAGAACATCATACCAACAGTCAAAACATGGTGGTGGCAGTGTGATGGTCTGGGGCTGCTTTACTGCTTCAGGACCTGGACGACTTGCTGTAATTGATGAAACCATGAACTCTGCTCTCTACCAGAAAATCCTGATGGATAATGTCTGGAGATCAGTTTGTGACCTCAAGCTCAAGCCCTCCAATGTGGCTGACTGGACCAAAATTCCTCAACAGTGAATTAAAAGGATTCCAAAATATAAGAAATCAGGATGGGGGCAAACACTTTTTTTTTTTTTTTTTTTTTTAAAGCACTGTATTACAGCTTTCACATTCCAGGGAAGGCTTTCTATAAAATTCTGTGGTGAATCTGTGGTTATTTTAACCATTCATCCAGAAAAGCATTTGTGAGGTCAAACACTGATGTTGGACCAAAGGACCAGGTTCACAATCAGGTCGCAAAAGAGTCTTCCCCAAACTGTTCCCATACTCAATGGTGAGAGCAAAGAAATGACCAAAACGCCTTGGTAAGCTGAAGCATTAAGATTTCCCTGGAATAAAACACGTGCATTCAATGCTTTCAAGGTGTGGCCTATATAGTGCAAATGTTGGTTAATTAGTAATTACCTCCGCCAAGGAGGTAATGTAATCGGGGTGGTTTGTTTGTTAGCAGGATCACGCAAAAACTACTCTAAGGGTTTTGATGACATTTTCACCAGAGGTAGCCCTTGTGCCAAGGATGAACTCGTTAAATTTTGGTGATGATCTTAGAATGCATACCTCCACCAAGGACGTTGTTTGTATTTGTGCATTAGGATTACACAAAAACTACTGGATGGATTTGGATGAAATTTTCACCAGAGGTGGTCCTTGGGCTAGAGAGGATCCATTACATTTTGGTGATGATCCGAGAACGGCATACCTCCACCAAGGCGCTTATCTTCTCACAGTATGTTAGCAAGAATCCTCCAAAACCACTGGGTGGACTTTGATGTAGTTTTCACCAGAACTGGCTCGTGGCCTACATTTTGGAGGTAATCCATGAGGGACAAAAAGAGCCTTGGCAGAGATATGTGCTCTCTGAGTGCTTTTCTAGTTTTAAACTGTCTTTAGCTGTAAATGTGAGTAACAACTGTAGGGCAACCTCCTATTTTCTCCAGTTTTCAGTTGGGTTGAGCACCCCCCACCCATATCAATAGTGTAAGATAGATACTATTGCACAAGTGCTTTCACTTATTCAAGACTTGATGAATCTTATTCAGCTAAATGCATATGCCTTTAAAAAACTTTTCCACTCAACTGCAGGTGTATAAGTGTAGCTGATGAAGCCTGACCTTTTGATACCACACATTTTATTATATGCAACATGCATTTTACCATTTGACATTAAGCTTTTAACTCCACATATAGTGGTGTGAAAAAGTGTTTGCCCCCTTCCTGATTTCTCTTTTTTTTTGTATATTTGTCACACTTAAATGTTTCAGATCATCAAACAAATTTAAATATTAGACAAAGATAACACAAGTAAACACAAAATGCAGTTTTTAAATGAAGGTGTTTATTATTAAGGGGAAAAAAAATCCAAACCTACATGGCCCTGTGTGAAAAAGTGATTGCCCCTAAACCTAATAACTGGTTGGACCACCCTGGGCAGCAACAACTGCAATTAAGCATTTGCGATAACTAGCAATGAGTCTTTTACAGCACTGTGGAGGAATTTTGGCCCACTCATCTTTGCAGAATTGTTGTAATTCAGCCACATTGGAAGATTTTCGAGCATGAACTGCCTTTTTAAGGTCATGCCACAGAATCTTAACCCCTTGCACTCTGGTCAATTTCCCTAAAAATGCCTAAAAATAACATACCCAAAGTAAATCAAAAGCTGTTCTTCAACCCTTTGCAGTATCTTTGTGGGGTTGGTCTCATTTAAAAGAAAACACTTGAATTTTTTGGCAAAACAGTCATAATCTCTCTAAGTGCTCCTGCCACTGAGTAACAGTCATCTAAACATACTGAACTTGAAGAAAATAAAGTTCGCCTGGGTGTTTTTTTTGGATACAAATGCTTGCAAATAACACACAGCTGTCAGATATGGGCTGGAAAATGCAACAGAAATGTAGAATCAAGTGTTATCCAGCTGAGGTCAAAATTTTGTAACAATACCACAAAAAATGAATATATTACACAGCTTTTTTGACAGGTTGTTCCCAGGCGTTTTTGAACTGTGCCAAATTGTGCCAAATGGCACAGTTTGGAAAAACGTCTGTAACTTTTGAGTATTTCAATATAGAAGCTTGATCTTGGGCTCTTATGAAAGGTGACACTCAGGGCTGTGTGTGTGTGTGGGGGGGGGATTTGTTTATTCATTCATGAATGAATGAATGAACAAACAAGCCCCCACACACAAAGAAGCATGCCACGTAAAAAATGTGTGGTTTGTTTTTTACAAGAAAAAATAACTTACAGTGCAATAAAAATTATACTAAAATATCTGCAATGTAGAGAATAACAACTCACACCCCCCCCCCCCCACTACAGAGGACCGCGGCGCACGGTCCGGTCCGTGCGCCGTGGTCCGTCATGTGGTAATGACGCACAGTTGTACTAAAATATTTGCAATGTAGAGGATAACAACTCTCCGTGCGCCGCGGTCCGTCATGTGGCGATGACGCACAGTTGTAATTTACCGATCGGTCAAAAGTCATTTTGATTACAATTTTCAGGGATAAAGAATAATTTAGCTTATAACACTTACCTGTCCACAACAGTAGTGTCGCTGGCGAACATCTGTTCCTCATTGTCAGACGAACATGAAGTTGGTCCGCTTGTTACGACTCGTGGTTCTGGTCACGCGACCCGGTCAAACCATGATTCCATTATTGCGGTTTTGCGCTTCCATGATTGCGGTTTTGGCGAACGATTTTTCAAAACAAATAAGAACAGTAGTAAGAAAAAAAGACTGGCGAACGCTACCGTTACACACAGCGGCTTACACAAAACAGATTTTACGTATGGGACGCAGGCTTTCAATTGTCGAACTTCTCTGCTTCAATTGGCTCGCTGTATTCGCTGCCGTTGGTAGGCGGGTCCTTCTTGCTAGGTTTTCAGTCATTGGTTCTTCAAGGTTTCAGAAACCCAATTCAAGGCTCTTATTAGTCGAATGAGAGGTCAATCAAATCTAAACCAATCAAAGCACTCCTTTGGCTTTCTGTTCAAATCAAATCAAATCACCCTTTATTGTCATTCAACTGTACAACCAATCATGTACAGTAGAACAAGATTGTGTTTTACTTATCTACTGTGTTAATCACACACACCCCAAGTGTAGAATCAGAGGGCCGCTGCCATGCAAGGCGCCGCCACAAATTTCCCTCCTCCATTCCATTACTGCTGAGCACCAAGCTGGACGGCAGGAAGTTCCACTTTTATATGGTCTTCGGCATGACCCGGCCGGGATATGAACCCCTGCCTCCCAGGTGTGGGGCGAATGCTCTACCAACTGAGCCACTACTCCGGTTCGCGGCTGTGTCTGTAGTGGAAGAACGGAAATGCAGCTACTTTTTTTTTCAGTGCGCACTAGGACGCAGAGACGTGACCGCCCGCGGTATCCCGGAGTGCAAGAGGTTAATCAGATTCAGTTCAGGACTTTGACTAGGCCACTCCAAAGTCTTCACTTTGTTTTTCTTAAGCCATTCAGAGGTGGACTTGCTGGTGTGTTTTGGATCATTGTCCTGCTGCAGAACCCAAGTGCACTTCAGCTTGAGGTTACAAACAGATAGCCAGACATTCTCCTTCAGGATTTTTTGGTAGACAGCAGAATTCATGGTTCCATTTTCCAAAGCAAGTCTTCCAGGTCCTGAAGCACCAAAACAGCCCCAGACCATCACACTACAACCACCCTATTTTGTTGGTATGATGTTCCTTTTCTGAAATGTGTTACTTTTACATCGGCTGTAATGGGGGACACACCTTCCAAAAAGTTCAACTTGTGTCTCGTCAGTCCACAGAGTATTTTCCCAAAAGTCTTGGGGATCATCAAGATGTTTTCTGGCAAAACTCAGACAAACCCTTATGTTGTTTTTGCTCAGCAGTGGTTTTCATCTTGGAACTCTGCCATGCAGGCCATTTTTGCCCAGTCTCTTTCTTACGGTGGAGTCATGAACACTGACCTTAACTGAGGCAAGTGAGGCCTGCTGCTCTTTGGATGTTGTTATGGGGTCTTTTGTGACCTCTTGGATGAGTCGTCACTGCGCTCTTGGGGTAATTTTGGTCAGCCGGCCACTCCTGGGAAGGTTCACCACTGTTCCATGTTTTCGCCATTTGTGGATAATGGCTCTCACTGTGGTTAGCTGGAGTCCCAAAGCTTTAGAAATGGCTTTATAACCTTTTCCAAACTGACAGATCTCAATTACTTTGTTTCTCATTTGTTCCTGAATTTTTTTGGCTCAAAGCATGTCTAGCATTTGAGGATCTTTTGGTCTACTTCACTTTGTCAGGCAGGTCCTATTTAAGTGATTTCTTGATTGAGAACAGGTGTGGCAGTAATCAGGCCTGGGTGTGATTTTCACACAGGGCCATGTAGGTTTGGATTTTTTTTTACCCTTAATAATAAACACCTTCATTTAAAAACTGTATTTTGCGTTTACTTGTGTTATCTTTGTCTAATATTTAAATTTGTTTGATGATCTGAAACATTTAAGTGTGACAGACATACCAAAAAATGAGACATTAGGAAGGGGGCAAACACTTTTTCACACCACTGTACCCCCCCCATTTAACTAACTTTTTATTTTAATTCAATAATTTATGTAACAATTTGATTTTTTTTAAATCTATGTCAGTTAAAGAACGGCTGAGCTGCCTACAAATAGGAATTATGCATTAGCAGTTAGACCATTGCACTTCAGTTATCAAGGACTCACAACTGCAAAACGGTATTCAAGAGTGTAAATGAGTCAGTAATTTTCACGAGTATATATTTTTAAATAATTTTCTCTTAAGGTTAAACAACTCAAATCTTACTTTTTATATTGCTCATACTAAACTAAATGTTCCTCTCCCCATGGTCAATTCTCAGTTTTAATTTTGTCTCATGTCTTCTGTCTCTATGATGAAAAAGATTTTTTTTTTTTCAGTGCACATATTCTGAAAAGAACCTGATGGTTGAGAGGATAAAAAGCCTATTTGCACACACAAAAAATGGAAATCAATAAATGGAAAAAAGTTGGCTGCTGTAGAAAGGACTAAAAGAACAAAACAATTCCCTTGTAGTTAAGACTTGACTCAAAAGCAACAAAGACTCCAAGGATAAGAATAAACAATTAACAATTTGCAAAATTGGGAACAAAAAGTTAAAATGTGTTTTTTCCCCTAGTCAAAGCTATTTTTGATTCAAGCATGCCAATCTGCCAATTACATGTCATTTTGTTGCTCAGTTTAATATAATTTTCATATTATTTCTTATGAGACACAGCCTCAAAGTCATCCTTTTTAAAAATCCTGCATAGTTTTTCCCCCTAATTTATGGGCTAGAATTTTGTTTTCATAATTAACTAAAAAAAACAAAAACAAAAACAAAATCATGAAACGCTAAACACAAACATTATTTCTTTCTCATCCCTACTTTAACAGATAAACTACAGAACCTTGAGGCTCCGTGTGTGCCAACCTCAGGCAGCAGCAGAGTATTTATATGAAGACTCATAATGATTTCAAATTAAATATGAACTGCTTAAAATTCTGAAGCGGCTAGGTGAGGCCCTGAGCAAAGGAAAAACTTTTTGTGAAGGTAATAAGGCAAAAGAGACCGTTTGTTCGGGCGTTTCAGAGGAAAACAGCCATCTGACACTTGGTCCAGCTGTCAGAGGCAAATGAGCAATCTGGGTTGACTGAGCTCCCCCCCAGCCCTCTTTAATCCCTTCTCCTCTTAAATTTTCCACTGCCACTTTGCTAACTGAGGCATTACCGGGCAAAAAAAAAAGACCATTAAAGAAGCGGCAGCATCAGTGGAGCAGAGAGGGAAAAAGGGGAAGTATTTTAAAGCAGGCGGCAGGTAACTTATAGAGACAGCGTATAGAAGAGGGAGGAAAAATGAAATGGAAGGAAAGTGAATGAGAAAAAGCATAGGCTAGAAGGGGAAATGGGAAGCAGGTGGGTGTTACGGTAGGGTAGTGGACGGCAGCAGTGTGGGGAGGGTGCTTTCATAAGTGGGAGGCAAGTCAAGTGAAAGAAATAGACAATTGCAATGAAAAGGACAAGAGAGACGGGGGGAGGAGGGGTAGATATGGAGCCCCCTTCTAGTGTGGCAGGAATCTGGGCAACTGCTCCTTGGTTGCACTGTGTCTGTGATTATGCATGAAGCGCCAGGCTGTCAGGCTTCGGGTCCTGCAAATGCGCTGCCACTGAGCTTTATCTCGAAATGCTGGTGATTAATGAAGCCGGTGCCGCGTTCTGCACCGAGTAGGTGGACGAGGAATGATCAATCTTAATGAGCTATCCACTGTCCCTATATTAACTGTGGGGGGGACATAATGTATGGGAATCCTGGCAGGGCTCCTCTCCTTTAAAATACGATAATGAGGGAGAGGAGGAACGAGGGTGAGCAGCTTTCCCTCCAGCCCTGATGACACAGTGCCGCTGCTTACCTCATGTTTTCGTCGCCTCTCCCTTCCCTCACGCTTCCTTCCTCTCTCTCTATCCTTAGAGCTCAGGCTGTACTGGAAGTGGTTAGACATCTCAATGGATGCCATCCTTACCAAAGTTAAAGAGAAAGTGTCAGATCGCTGTGAGGCACACACGGAGCAGTGGCTCCCACTGCTCTAAAATGAGATGTTTGCATCAATATCGTTAATATGTAGGCCCATTTGGACCGGTGTGCCAAGGTTACTTGTAAGCATATCACAGAGGTGTCTCATTGATTATTCGTAACAGTTCTGAGCCCTTGTGAATCCCTTTCAACTTTCCACCAGAGCTACCTTAAATTTAGGAATGCTACAAGGTGAGATGAATAAGAAAACTCTTTAAAAAATCTATGCATTTCATTTTCAAAGTTAAGCCTGTTTTGGAATCATAGTAACCCCGGCCCTGCTTTAGCTAATCCTGATGTGGATAGCTTTAAGATAATCGCCCAGCACAACACCGCAGTGATTTTTAATTAATTTGGCACTGCTTATTCCACGGACGCTGGTCTGAGTCAGCAAATCGGAAATGGAATCTTAGAAGGAAAAACATAACGAACAACTCTTTAAGCAGATCAGTATAATGCTAGTCTCCATGTAAGGTGCAGAGAATATGGAGTTGAGAGTCATGCAAAGGCGAGATTGAGACTGCATAAAGAGGGAGAGAAAGAAAAGGGAAGGGGTTTAATTAATGTGCTTGCTGTGATTAATGGTCTCAGTGCGGCTATCACAAACTGGCTGCGTTTTTAATAACTAGTTTGAGTGGCCTGCCGTGCAAGCAGCACATTCTTGTGGTTGAATCAAAATAAATATTTATCCAGCACTAATGACACCACAAGCTTTATGTTTTCTTTTTAACCAGAGCTCCTACAGACAAACCGAGATGAATGATAAGCGCATCAGCTGGCCCACACCTTTATGATAACTTTCTGCTCCATATTTCTAATCTTGGCTTCTAGAGAATGTAGCCCCACCATCGTTTTAAAGCAACTTTCTTTAGATTGGATGGCTCATGCAAATGGTTGGTTTGCGGTGTCACACCCAGGCACATGCAGAGCTGAGCCGGTGATGAATATATGAAACAAGACCCCCAAGATACTCAACAACTTCTACAGCTGCATCATCGAGAGCATCTTGACCAAATGCATCACTGCGTGGTACGGCAGCACTACTGCTTTGGACCGCAAACACCTGCAGAGCGTGGTGAAGACAGCAGAGAAGATCATCAGAACTCCACTCCCCTCTCTGCAGAGCATCTATCACCGCAGAGTCCAAAGGAGAGCTGCCTCCATCCTCCAGGACCCCACCCACCCCCAGCACAGACTGTTCACACTTCTACCCTCAGGCCGGAGGTACAGAAGTGTGAAATGCAGGACATCCAGACTAAAAAACTCCTTCTTTCCCACTGCCATCAGACTCCTGAACAAAGAACACAATTCTGGACACAGCTTTGCAAATGAGAATTCACACACTGGATGCAAAATTTGCACATTGTTCATTTGCACACTATACATAGTCTCACCCCGTCTCATGTCCATATCATCTCTGCTGCTAAATTATCATTGTACAGTCTACTGGGTACTATTAGGGCACACGGTTTTATGCAGAGGAATTCTCACACTGGATGCCAGCTTGCACACTGTTCATAGTCTCATGCCATCTCATGTTTACTATAATTACCATTATACACTCTATTGGGTTTTATCAGAGACAAGTCATACTCACTCAGTGATTTTTTTTTATTTTACTCAGGAACAGGATATAGTCACCCAGTCAATTTTCATTCTTCTTGTTTCCTCTAGTTTTAACTGCTTAACTGTCCTAATTACTTTTAACGTGTACTTATTAGTATGTATTAGTATTAGCATTTAGTATTAAGGTGTGCTTATTACCTTTATTAGTATTAGCATTGATGTGTATTTATTACCTTGGCATTCATCACGGACAACAGAGTAAGAACTTCATTGCTCAGGAAATGTTGCATTTCTTAACTGTGCACATGACAATAAAGCCTCTGAACCTTGAATCTTGAAAAGACAAGCCGCATGTTAAGGTAGGTCGGCAACTTGGTCTCAAATGTTATAATGCACACGTCTGCCAGTGACTAAAAGAAACTGATGACTGCATTTGTGTCGGGAAGAAGATGACTAATGCAATGAACAAGACAATCTTACACACACACAGTAACAAAGAGAAGACACTGTTCTGCTGTAGAAAGATGCCGCTGTGTGCAACATGTAAATATGATGGTGGGGAATTGGATTTTTGTTGTGTGTGGGGAAAAAACAAACACCTCATATCCTGTCAGTGGTACTGTTCGGTGCACGTTTGTACCATACAGACAGGGTTGTGCCCAAACAGTTCAGGATGAGTACATGTACCATTACACCCCTATCCAGTTCTAAAGTTGAGAAAAACAACCAAAAAAGCAAGGTAATTCTCAAGAAAGTAAGGAACTTCATCTTCCTTAAATACACAGCAGCACATACAGTATAATCTGGCCTTGTAAACAGTCACCAGCCCACTAATGTGGAAATCTATAATGTCATTACTCAGCAGCAGTATTGCTGCAATAATGTGCCAGATAACCCATATGCAAGTGGACAGTAATGCTGCTGTGCCAATATGCTCGGACCAAAAGTAAACAAAGGCGAACACGTAATTAAAATCTCAGTGAGGCCACGGTATGAATGAGGCAGATAAGGGAGATGAAATGGTTCACACTAGGGGAAAGGTGCATGGGCACTGGATGTGAGGCTGTGCACATCTCACTGTAGCAAAGTAAAAACTCTGATCTTAACTCAACAAGACATCTTAATTGCATTCACTAGCAGTTCCAGAGTGGTTTGGCCTCCAGATGACGGCTGATGTGAGCTGACTGGAAGATGAAGTTCCTGCGCAGAGAGGTGGCCGAGGTGGACGGTGAGTGGGTGCATCTCTCAGCTGTGCATGCTGCATCATTGTGTGTATTGGCACTTTGCATATGTACACCTGTTAAGGTCAGTGATGTGGAAGGAAGGGTTAAAATGACGTTTGGCTTGGTGGCAGTATGAGCCCAGCGGGTGACCCGACAGATCTATCTGTGAGCCAAAACTTCAGTCTCAGCCAAAGTCGTGACTGTGCTCCACCGCTCCCCTATCTCTAGACACAAAACTGGCATTTCAACAGACTGCTTCCAGTCGTAGTCTTCGTTCTGGGTACATGAAAAGCACTATAAAAACAAAACAGTTGAGCGGTTGGTATGGCTAACAGTAGTAACTCACACAAAAGAGGTTTCGTTTAATATTAATGTGTTGCTGTTTTTTAGTTGTGTGCTGCCTTTAAATGGTGCTCTGCCACATCTGCCTGCTGAGCTCGACACTAGCTTCCTCTGGCTGATATTCATCAGGACAGCCATTGATTTTAATGACTTGGTCAATAGGCACACACCGACTCCACTTTCAGCATCTCCCTCGCTCACTGTTTATCTCTTTTACTCTCAACTCTTACTGGTATTTTTCCACCAACCATTTAAACAGCAACGTCAGTCATTCTAGATTCTTACAGTCTGGGAAAAAAAAAATGTGCTAAAGGTTACGATTGTTCCAGCTACAGATCTGGATGTGTAATAAAGGGGAGATTGTTTGAGAGAATGTTTTTATTCCAATAAAATTCACACTTGAGAAAAACAATCAGGCGACAATGAAAAATAAGCAAGGAGATGGGGGTGTGAAGAAAGATAGCAACTGCCAACAATGTGTGGCATTTAATTTTTACACTATGTCAGGCAGGTATTATGAAAAGCCCTGCTGTGGATGGAGAAAGCGGGAAGGCATATCACAACCTGGTGACTGGCATATCTCAGCAGGTGATGAAGTTAAGGCTGCTTTTGTGCTGCTCCGCGTGAATTCACACAGACACAAACATATGGCATTTACATCCACACGCACTATCTACTGCAAACAGAAACACACAGAAACACATTCAACTGCAGAGAGAAGCGCACACAGTTGTTGATGTGCCCACTGATGCAGAGAGAAGACAAATTGCTTGCTTTGAAGGCAAAGCCAAATCAAGCACGGAGTGTGATTTCTGTCACTGTGGAGTTTGGCTTTAAGGTTATGAGGCTGACATCTGGCAAACCATCCACGCCGTCACACTGGAGAAAGTCGTGCATGTTGTCATATGCTTTATGTTCATTTTTGTTCTGTGTTTTCCCCTGATTTGGTTTATTATGATTACTTGCATTATTTGCCCTCTGTGTTCCCCTGGGTTCTCTGTTATTGCCTTCTGTGTTTTCCCATCATTCCGTGTCCTCATCCTCAGCCATGATGTTTCCTCTGTGTTTCCCTACCTCAGCCTTAGTTTGATCATCGTGTTTATTTTTATTATCATGGCCCTAATTATGTTCTGTAATTTTGGTCCTGCTCTTTAGTATTATCATTATTTTCAGTCACGTTTATGGCGGTCCTCTCTGTAATGCTCCTGTATTGTTATCCTGTATGTTCGTGGTCATGTTTTCCCTGGTCCTTTGTCATGTTTCATGTGCATCCCCTGTCTGTGATTGTCTGTGCGTCCCTGCTCATCCTGTTCTCCACACCTCTAGCCACTTCTCCTCATATGTTGCTGCTTTGCCCCTGATTGTGATCCCAGCTGTCCAGTGTTCCCCTGATTACCTGTCTCCCTATATACAGTGGATATAAAAAGTCTACACACCCCTGTTCAAATACCAGGTTTTTGTGATGTAAAAAAATGAGACCAAGATAAATCATTTCAAAACTTTTTTCCACTATTAATGTGACCTATAACCTGTACAACCCAACTGAAAAACAAAATGATATCTTTAAAGGAAAAAAATAAAAAAACTTACAATAACCTGGTTGCATAAATATGCACACCCTTAAACTAATACTTTGTTGCAGCACCTTTGGCTTTTATTACAGCACTCAGTCATTTTGGGGAGAAGTCTATCAGTATGGCACATCTTGATGTGGCAATAATTGCCCACTCTTTTTTGCAAAAACGCTCAAAATCTGTCAGATTGCGAGGGCATCTCCTGTGCACAGCCCTCTTCAGATCACCCCACAGATGTTCAATTGGATTCAGGCCTGGACTCTGGCTGGGCTATTCCAAAACCTTAATCTTCTTCTGGTGAAGCCATTCTTTTGTTGATTTGGATGTGTGCTTTGGATCATTGTCATGCTAAAAGATGAAGTTCCTCTTCATCTGCAGCTTTCTAGCAGAAGCCTGAGGACTTTGTGCTAACACTGACTGGTATTTGGAACTGTTCATAATTCCCTCCACATTGACTAAGGCCCCAGTTCCAGCTGAAGAAAAACAGCCCCAAAGCATGATGCTGCCACCACCATGCTTTACTGTGGGTATGGTGTTCTTTTCGTGATGAGCAGTGTTGTGTTTGCGCCAAATACACCTTTTGGAATTATGACCAAAAAGTTCAACCTTGGTTTTATCGGACCATAACATATTTTCCCACATGCATTTGAGAGATTTCAAATGTGTTTTTGCAAAATGTAGCTGGGCTTGGACGCTTTTCTTCGTAAGATAAGGCTTCCGTCTTGCCACCCTACCCCATAGCCCAGACATATGAAGAAGACGAGACATTGTTGTCACATGTACTAAGTAGCCAGTACTTGCCAGAAATTCCTGCAGCTTCTTCAATGTTGCCGTCGGCCTCTTGGCAGCCTCCCTGACCAGTTTTCTTCTCGTCTTATCATCAGTTTTGGAGGGATGTCCAGTTCTTGGTAATGTCACTGTTGTGCCATATTTTCTCCACTTGATGATGACTGTCTTCACTGTGTTCCATGGTAGATTTAATGCCTTGGAAATTCTTTAGTACCCTTCTCCTGACTGAAACCTTTGAACAATGAGATCCTTCTGATTCGTTGGAAGCTCTCTGCAGACCACGGCTTGGGCTGTAAGATGTGACTACAAAAATGTCAGGAAAAGCCTACTAGAACAGCTGAACTTTATTTGGGGTTAATCGGAGGCACTTTAAATAGTGGCAGGTGTGTGCTGACTCCCCTTAACATGAGTTTGAATGTGATTGGTTAATTCTGAACACAGCCACATCCCCAGTTATAACAGGGTGTGCATATTTATGCAGCCAGGTTCAAGTTTTTTTTATTTTTTCCCCTTAAAAGACTTCAGTTTGTTTTTCAATTGGGTTGTACAGGTTATAGGTCACATTAATGGTGGAAAACATTTTGAAATGATGTATTGCAGTCTCATTTTTTTTTACATCACAAAAACCTGGCATTTGAACAGGGGTGTGGAGACTTTTTATATCCACTGTATGTCCATGTCAATCTTAGTCTCATGCAGCGTCATTATCACTGTAACGTGTTTACTGTTGTTCCCTGCCGGTAACCTAGTGTCCAGAGTTATTCTGTAAGTTATTTACCCGTTGTGTCCTTACTTGTTGTCAGCCGCCAAGCTGTGTGTTTTGTTTCTTGGTTTTCTGTTTTATTTGTTAATAAACCATGTTACGCTGGAGTTCTGCCTGCATCGCGACTCCTTCCTACCTGCCTGCCAGAGGTGAACATAACACATGCGGGTAACCACGTGGGCACACTTTTGCCCATGTGCGTGCACACACAGAAAGCCTGTTGTGATGCTGGATTAGGAAGGAGGAACTCCATCAGATCCTCTCACTTCCAAGCTTTGCCATTGAAACGTTGCAAAAAAAAGAATCATGCACATCAGTGCTTATAAAAAATGTGTGTGAATGCCTTAACCGCCTTTGTCAAGTTAAATGTGGATTTAGTATTTCAACTGAACATACAATATTTAAATGCCTAATTTTTACTTCTAAATTTCCTCCAGATGTAAGATACTTAACAGAATTAGACCCCTACAGCCATCTAGTTAATCTCTTAATATCTATGATATTTGGAAGCTAATGCACAAATATTATAAATTACATTAGTTTTTGAACTTTAAAGATTATACATACTATACATCTTCTACCGCTTATCCAGGGGACTGGGAAGCAGTCCAGACAGAGTAGCCAAACTACCACCATGATCCCCATAATCCCTCCTGGAGGTAGTGAGCCCACAGGTGGCTCCTTTTGGTACACTGGGTCCTCACAACATTTCCATGGAGATCCACTTGACCATTTTAAGTCTGGCCCTTCAACCAGGACCAATTTGTCTTGGGAGAACCAACCAGGGGCAAGTTGCCCCCGGCAACACAGCACTTCACAGATTATCCTCACATTATTAGAGGGAATTTCATATTTTAAGATCTTTACACTTTAAAGATGACTGAAGTTGTTAATTGGTGCTATATACACAGCTCTGGAAAAAAATAAGAGACCACTGCAAAGTCTTTCCTAAATTAGCATCTCTACATGTATGGCAGCCATTCAATTTGAGTATCTGTTAATTCCAACACAAGGACACCTCAGTCTACTTAAGGAGGTAGTGATTAGGTGATCATCTAAGCACGGTAAGATGCATGAAAGATGTGAATAAAAATCAGAGCAATTACACAAATACAGATTTCTGAGTTCTTGTTAAGTTAAAACTTAAGTACTGTAGTGTTTAAGGATGACCATGAACTTGTTTCCTTGCATTATTCGATCTAAAAGCACATCTCAAAGCAACATCTTTTGCGTTGTTTTGGCCAGTTGTCATTTTCTGTAAATAAATGCTCAAATTGATGATATTTTGACTTGGAATTTGGATAAGGTGTTTTTCGGTACCTGTAGATAAACTTAAATTGAACTGAATCTATTTTAAAACAAGCTGTTGCATGCGTCAATCAATAATCCTTTTGCTTTTCTGAGATTTGGCATTAAACCAAACCTGTATAAGTAAAACTGTGTGCCAGGTGTATGAGAGACAGTTGTGTATGACAGTTCTAACTGCATTTTATGAATACGGTATATAGTTTTATTACAATTAAACACTAACTGTGTTTTAACAAGTAATCTGCTCATGCCAAAAATGTTATACTGCAACAGAATGGGGCTACATTTACATACATGGTACTATGTGCGGCATGTGCATTTTTGTGGCCGACTATGATTTCGGGGAAGACCTTGCTGTACAACCCAATACAGATAAAAGCGGTTATGTATGAAGAGTCCGTGTGCTAAACTGTCACGCATCAGAAACGTTTGCCGTTTCATGCCACATAAAGGAGGAAAGCCTTTCTCTTTTAAAACTCTAGCAGTTGGTCCCATTGGTTCCAAAAAGCTCACAAAGTGTTGCTCAAAGAAAAGGTGATGCAACACAGTGGTAAACCTGCTTCTGTTCCAACATTTTGAAAACATGCTTCTCGGTATCAAATCCAAAACAACATGAAAGTTATCAGTTTTCAGCCTTAGTCATGTCTGCTCTGGATTAAACTGTTTGCAAATGAAGGCACGTAACTTTTATTGACGTTTGGCTGCTAATTTCCCTGGGACCAGATTTTCCAAGTGTTATCCTGAACTCAGTAATTAAACTAATTCTATCTTTTTTCCATTTGTTTTGTCTAAACAGAAAATCCCAGCAGAAGGTCCTTGATAATTGCAACATTAAAGAGCCAGAATGGAGGTCGCGGGAGCTTACCCTCCATATTTTAACACTATGCCTGTACAGCAGGACTGTAGGTGTCCTTGCCACATTAATATGTAGTGTTAATTGGTTTAGCAGCAGAACACATAAAACCTGTGGGTGGTGGGGATTTGATACTTCTTAGAGTAGCCAGAAAGAAGGAAGGGGAAAAGAAAAAAAAAAGAGAAGATAATCAGAAAGACGTAACCGTCGCAGTGGGCAGAGCATTGTTGTGATTACAGCAGCAGAGTGAAGCGCACTCGTCAGCGGAGAGTCTGATGAAGAGACACCATGGCCGCTAATTTACTGGTGCTCCACATTATGCCCACTTCCACTGTCCTTGCAACGATACCACAATGACACGATTGCTAATGTCTGGTGCCAAGCAGGATGGAATAAATAAGAAAAAAGACAAAATGCTTGAGGTGCTCTGAAATTCAAGTGCTTCTATTTACAGTTTGACCTTCATACGCGTCTGGGGAAGAAAAGAAAAAAGCAAGTGTATGTTGTCTAAAAATTTAAAAAAAAAAACCAATATTTCTGTTTTGCTTTTGAAGAGCTGACAAACTGTGACCAACAAACTGAATATATCCATTTGAGAAACATGAATCAGTGTCCTAGGGTGTTTTTTTTTTTAATCTCTGTAAAAAATTGATCAGTCTAAATACAGTAATTGCCATAAAATGAAAGGGGTTTTTTTGGCCTTTTAGAAGACAAATTTGACAGGTTAATATTTAATGGATTGTGGCAGTCTATTCAACATGGCAAAAGCTAAAAAGCTCTTATTTGATAGAGACCGGACCAAGCCTACGGGCCCATCTAATTATCCATTTCCAATTCTACCTGCAGTCTCATTTCAATGTATCACAGGCAGCTCCTAAAATAATTGCTTTTTTGCAATCCACAAGTTCATTTGCACACATTTTATTGATCAAAATGAGTCAGGAGAAAGAAAACAATCTAAACCTAAATTAAAAGCTTCATTAAATGTGAAAATTGGTCGGGGAATTGCAAACATCTGTTTCTAAGCGCCCTGCATCATAAACTCCAAGGTTAAAGCAAACACCAATTTATGGCTTGCAGATTCATGCATGAGCTGGAGCTGTGAAGCACCTTCACAACCGCAGTGTAAGTCAACAAGCCTTCAAAAGATTTCAACAGAGATGTGAGGGCAGGGACTGAAAGCTCTTCCTGCCTCTGTGTTTAGCGGAAATCGGCAGTGTGTACTGCAAGTAAAAGCAGTGCAAAGATTAACCTGACACACTTCTAATCAATCCTACAGCATCACTAAAGGTGTTAGTAGTGCACAGTAATTCAAAATTAGTACAATATCTACGTGTTTCTAAGGAATCCTCTGTGAGTAGTATTGTGGACTTTTTAAAACATCCATCTCTGTGCCGCGTGACGTTCATCTCCCTTCTGCGTGACCTTGGGCATCTTTGAAGTAACTGGCTCTGGTTGTGAGATGTATTTTAACAACCTTCTTGCTTGAGTATTTACAGCCTTGTTTATGGCTACTGGCACCTGAAACTGCACCGGTATACACATGGAGGTCAGGGAGCTCTGTGCTTCATTCCAGCATGACCCCACATAAGGGGAGGTCACGAGGAACAGAGAGCTGAGAGTACATTGATTTAATAACGACCACCTTCCCTGCTTGGATTCACTTCTGAGTTTTGGGTTGTCAAACAAATGTGCTGTGATTCACCCTCAAAGTTTTTAGAAAAGAAACTAAAAAGCCTTACTGTTGAGGCCGAGGTTTCCACTGCTTACCTTTAGGATGTCCCGGGTCACTGAACTCGTACTTTCCACTCCCGACTGTCCGCAGCATCTGCAGCCCATTGGGACCATCCTGATTGTCTGCCGCTGTTGGCTGGGCATGCGCTGCTGCCACTGCCTGTCCATTGGTGAGCGGCAGGGTAGGTGGCTGAATGAGGCTGGGGTGGGAGGTTAAGTGGCCATTGCCCATCATGCTGTGAGCGTTTGGATGAACCACCTGGTTGGCTTGGGCAGCGAGGGCAGACGGTGTAACTGTCGGCTGCGCCGAGGCGTATGGTGACTGGCTGGGCATGCTCAACACCATGGAGGGAGGCTGCTGGGTCGACTGTGGTGTCAGCTGGAAGTGGGCAGTCATGAGAGGGTGCTGCGGGGGCACTGGTGTCTGAATGGACGGGGTCACTCCTATGATGGGGGACTGCGCAGTCACACTGTGATTGAAAGAAGGAGGTTGGGGCAGAGCGTAGGTGTGGGACAGGAGACTGGGTTGGCTTACCGCTGCAACCGGTGTGGCCCAGGCTGGACCTAACAGACAGACATAGACAAAGGAAAAGAAAAGACTTAATCAGAGATAGTGGCAACCATACTGAAGCTCGTCTGGGGAAGCTCTCAACCATAAGAGGGAATTCAGAATCAAATTAGGTGTTGTGCCATACTACAGTGGACATAAAAACTCTACACACCCCTGTTCAAATGCCAGGTTTTTGTGATGTAAAAAAATGAGACTGCAATACATCATTTCAAAATGTTTTCCACCATTAATGTGACCTATAACCTGTACAACCCAACTGAAAAACAAACTGAAGTCTTTTAAGGGGAAAAATAAAAAACTTAAACCTGGTTACATAAATATGCACACCCTGTTATAACTGGGGATGTGGCTGTGTTCAGAATTAACCAATCACATTCAAACTCATGTTAAATGTGAGTCAGCACACACCTGCCACTGTTTAAAGTGCCTCTGATTAACCCCAAATACAGTTCAGCTTTTCTAGTAGGCTTTTCCTGACATTTTTGTAGTCACATCTTACAGCACAAGCCATGGTCCGTAGAGAGCTTCCAACGCATCAGAGGGATGTCATTGTTCAAATGGATCAGTCAGGAGAAGGGTACAAAAGAATTTCCAAGGCATTAAATCTATCATGGAACACAGTGAAGGCAGTCATCATCAAGTGGAGAAAATATGGCACAACAGTGACATTACCAAGAACTGGACGTCCCTCTAAAATTGATGATAAGACGAGAAGAAAACTGGTCAGGGAGGCTGCCAAGAGGCCGACAGCAACACTGAAGAAGGTGCAGGAATTTCTGGCAAGTACTGGCTGTTTAGTACATGTCACAACAATCTCCCATCTTCTTCATACTGTATGTCTGAGCAATGGGGTAGGGTGGCAAGACGGAAGCCTTATCTTACGAAGAAAAATATCCAACATTTTGCTACATTTGGCTACATTTTACAAAAACACATTTGAAATCTCCCAAGTGCATGTGGGAAAATGTGTTATGGTCTAATAAAACCAAGGTTGAACTTTTTGGCCATAATTCCAAAAGGTATATTTGGCACAAACACAACACTGCTCATCACCAAAAGAACACCATACCTACAGTGAAGCATGGTGGTGGCAGCATCATGCTTTGGGGCCATTTTTCTTCAGCTGGAACTGGGACCTTAGTCAAGGTGGAGGGAATTATGAACAGTTCCAAATACCAGTCAGTGTTAGCACAAAGCCCTCAGGCTCAGGCACAAGACTAACTTCATCTTTCAGCACGACAATGACCCAAAGCACACATCTAAATCAACAAAAGAATGGCTTCCCCAGAAAAAGATTTAGATTTTGGAATGGCCCAGCCACAGTCCAGACCTGAATCTGATTGAACCTCTGTGGGGTGATCTGAAGAGGGCTGTGCACAGGAGATGCCCTCGCAATCTGACAGATTTGGAACGTTTTTCCAAAGAAGAGTGGGCAAATATTGCCACATCAAGATGTGCCACGCTGAGGAGACTCCTACCCAAAAAGACTGACAGCTGAAATAAAAGCCAAAGGTGCTGCAACAAAGTATTAGTTTAAGGGTATTTATGGAACCAGGTTATTGTAAGCTTTTTATTTTTTATTTTTCCCCTTAAAATATTTCAGTTTGTTTTCCCAATTGGGTTGTACAGGTTATAGGTCGCATTAATGGTGGAAAAAGTTTTGAAATGTATTACCTTGGTTTAATTTTTTTACATCACAAAAACCTGGCGTTGGAACAGGGGTGTGTAGACTTTTTATATCCACTATAGGTGTCAACTGATGTGATCATGTGACCTTGACCTTTGACTTTTTCACCTCAAAATGAAAGCATGTGTAGATGTTTGCTTGTAGTAGTTCTGCACCATCTTGTAAATCACATAATGCCGAGCTAATCATATACCATACTAAGAATCTTTAATTTCTATTTTTTTTAAAAAGGTGAGCCACAAACAAGAGCAGAGTGCTCACTGTAAGTCAGACACTCAAAGACAGCATGGGAAGACAAGACTCCAGCTACCCCTTTCCACGCTTTGCATGCCACAACTGTCAGAGTGCTGCTCCACTTAAGTCCAAGTTTGTTTTTGACGTTAGACTTAATATAAAACATTTAAAAAAACAATATTTGTAGGGTTGTACAGATCAGTGCACAAACTCAACATCGTAATAAGATTAAGAGATTTATTTTGCTACAAGTTGAACAAATAGTTGTCTGAATGTGAAGGCATACATGTTCAATGCATTCTGCACTTGGCATCATTATCAGCACAGGAGCTTGTGTTTACTCAGACATTCTGAGCCAATCATTTCTCTACCCTGAGGCAGTAGATGCTGAGGATGTGTACTGGGAAGACTTGGCCATATTGGACCTGAATGCTGCTTCCCTCCCTGCTTTCCTGCCTTCATCTCTTGCTCCTCCTGCCATGGTCCAAGCTCCAAAAATAGCGCACCACTCTGCTAAAGGGCCAAAGGCTAAATCACAGCATGCAAAAAAAAGCTGAGGAATAAAAAGGAAGCCCACATTATTCATGGTACTAGCCCTGCCGATATAATAATCTGGGCAGAGATGGATGGAGAGGGAGAGAGAGATAAAGACAGGCATTCAGAAGAGAAGAATGAAAGAGAAGAGGGTGGGAATAAAAGCCCCTGGAGGACAGGCCAGTTCGGTTCATAATTCACATGTCATTGAGCTAATGGGTACCAACACTACATTTCAAGTCCCGTCTTTAGTAACATATCTTGATAAGGAGTTCTAATGAAAAAAGTTTGTATAATGTGTCTGCATCTGATCCCAAGAATTTAATGCAGCAGTGATTAGAACTTGACTTGTGCACACATTGTATTTGCCCTCTAGTTCAATGTTTCTGTCCTTTTCATCATATTCAGTTATTTTACAGAAAAAATAAAACAACATTAAATGAGCTGTGCAAGATTGTGTGTAATATGTGCGACGTAAGAGCTCTCCAAAAGTGAAGTCCACATATCTCAATCGTCCTCTGGTGGTTGGCTGTGGTAAGACAATGACCCGCAGCTCGGCCCATTACTGTGCATGGCACTTTGCCAAACTGTAAATTAAAACTACTCCTTAAATAAATTTTTTTCAAAGATATTTTCTTTCCTCGTAGGTAATACTTATATTGATATATGTTCAAGTGTTTTGTTTTTCAGTTCAGTTTGTTTTCAATTAGTTATTTGATACTATAAAAATTAGGGGTGGTGGTGGTGGGGAATCGATACATGTCATAAATTAGTGCTGAAAATACTGTATTGATTCAGAGACACTATTATTGAGATATTTTAATAAAAGTATTAATAAGTATTGCAAATACAAAACCAGATCACTTACTTATCAGAAAATACAGTAGGAATTTTCACTGCTGCGCCGATGACATGCAGATCTATTTGTCCATGGACCCTATAAACACTCATCAGTTAGTGAAATTATAGGCATGCCTTGAAGACAAAGGCCTGGATGACTGGTAACTTCCTTATGTTAAATTCAAGCAAAACGGAGGTAATTGGTTTTGGCCCTAAAAAAGAAATTCCCAGTCTAACCATATAGCTACACTGGATGGATTTACCTTGACTTCCAGTACTACTGGGAGGAACCTTGGAGTAATTTTAGACCAGGATTTGTCTTTTAATTCACATATCAAACGGGCATCTAGAACGGCTCTCATTCATCCGCATAATACTGCCAAAATCAGGAACATCCTGTCTCAAAATGATGCTGAAAAATGGTTCCATGTGTTTGTTACATCTAGGTTAGACTACTGCAACACCCTGTTGGCTGGGTGTCCAAACAATTCCCTCAAAATTCTTCATCTGATTCAAAATGCTGCTGCCAGAGTCCTGACAGGTGCTACCAAGAGAGACCATCTTTCTCCTGTCTTATCCTCTCTACAGAGACTCCCTGTTAAATCTAGAATAGAATTTAAAATTCTTCTCATTACTTATGAAGCCCTCAGTGGCCCAGCCCCTTCCTACTTTAAATATCTTATTGTTCCATATTACCCTGCAAGACCTCTTTGCTCTGAGAATGCAGGCTTACTTGTGGTTTCCAGATTTTCTAAAAGTAAATTTGGAGGCAGAGTCTTCAGCTATCAGGCCCCTGTCCTGTGGAACCGGCTCCCTGCCTGGGTACGGGATGCCAATACCCTCTCTTCTTTTAAGATCAATCTTAAAACTTTCCTGTTTGATAGAGCTTACAATAAGCTTTATTGTTACTATTAGTAATGTTGTTGTTATTTTCACTGATTTCCAATTCATAGAATTTGTAACTCTCACTTTGACTGTTTTATTGTGATTTTATTGTCTTATAGTTGTTTTAATCATTTTTTTTGATTACATAGGTATTTTGAATATTTTAACCTTCTCTTCCCTTTTGTGTTTTCATGTGTTTCTGTTTGACTATGGTTCTGTAAAGTATCTTGGGTTGCATGAACTGAACTGAACATTAACGTCTATCTTGCATTATCGGACTCACCGAGATTACACAAATTTCAAGCATTCGTTTCTTTTAATTTTGATGACTTTGGCTTACAGCTAATGAAAAACTAAAATTCCCTTTCTCAGAAAATTAGAATATTACATCAGACCAACATGAAAAAAAAAAAATAGATTTTTAACAGAAATGTTAGTCGACTGAAAAGTATGTCCATGTACACACTCAATACTTGGTCGGGGCTCCTTCTGGATGAATTACTGCATCAATGCAGCATGGCATGGAGGTGATCAGCCTGTGGCACTGCTGAGGTGTTGTAGAGGCCCAGGTTGCTTTGATAGTGACCTTCAGCTCGTCTGCATTGTTGGGTCTGGTGTCTCTCGTCTTCTTCCTGACAATACCCCATAGATTCTCTATGGAGTTTAGACAAGGAGAGTTTGCTGGCCAGTCAAGCACAGTGATGCCATGGTCATTAAACCAGGTTTTGGTACTTTTGGATGAAATGTGAAATAAAATTTAAAAAATACTTGAACTCCATTAACCTGACTGACCTTTCATACAGTATATTTACCCACCTGGATGACTGAGAATCTTCATCATCAAAGTAAATAAAATATCAGATTAAAAAAAAAAATTAACTCTCAATCCACTGGTTGGTCATAGAAGTTTACTGTTTGGTGAGGTCAGCACCCGAGATCGAGCCGGGAGTTGGACAAGACAAAGATCGGGATGAGAAACCACAATACATGATATTGCAATACTCAACAATCACAAGATTGTGACAATATTGTATTGCGACCAAATTATTGCTATAATACTGTGTTGTTTGGCATCTGATGATTTCCACCACTAATAAAAATGGAGTGTGGTGAAAACTGAGCACGTTGTGCCTCATGGTTACTACTGCACAACCTTTAGCACAAGATGACAGCTTCCGAAATCCAGGGAACAGAGCATCACTTTTCTACAATGGATATAAATGGTTTCTAGGTTGAACCATATGAAGAAATTGAATCAATATCAAATATATTCTTGAATTGATTTTTCTTTGTCCCTCAGAATTTGAACTTTATCTTTTTTTTTTCCACAATATCTTTATTGAACCTTTTTTTTTTTTTTTAACAAACATGATACAAACAATCAAACACTAACACTAAAGTACTACAAAAAAAAAAAAATGCACTAAAAACACCAACAACCACCAACAAAATCAAGTCTTCAACAATGCTCCTCTGTTTAGTCTAGCCAATCCATTACATAAGTATACATATTATGTTCACCAGTTTGGAATTTACAAGGTCCACACACATCATTCACCTTCTTCTTCAAGAGTTATGTTTAAATTTTTTACATAATCAATAAAAGGTCTCCATATATTCTCAAACACAATTTCCTTTGATTTCAGTATATATGTTATTCTTTCTAATGGAAGGTTTGTTAACATCTGTCTTAACCACTGAGTCACATCTGGTCTATGAGTCTTTTTCCATAATAGTGCAATACATTTTTTGGCATTAAGCAAACTGAGGTCTATGAATGTTCTTTCACTTTTATTGAAATTATGCTTTTCTGGGTACAGACCCAACAAAACCAGTTTAGGATTCAATATGATTTGTTTTGAGATTATTTTTTCAATTGTTACCCTCACCTCTTCCCAAAACATTCTTATTAATCTACATTCCCATAAACAATGAAATAGGGTTCCTTTACTTTCCATGCATTTTGTGCATGTATCTGGTATATTTTTGTTATATCTATTTAACTCCTCCGGTGTAACATACATCCGCATTAACCATTTGAAATGTATCAATTTAAGGCGTGCATTTATTGATTTGGTTTGAGCTTCTGTACAAGCCAATTCCCATTGTTCCTCTGAAATTTCAATTTGCAGATCTTCTTTCCAGTAGTTTAATCTTTTCAGTGAATTTTCACTTGAAGATAGTGTCAATGAGTTATAAAACTCTGAAATAATACCCTTTCTTTTACTATCTTTCATCATCATTTTTTCCAAGGATGAATAAATAGGTCGAGTGAGAGCTTTATTTTGATTTGATCGAATAAAGTTTCTAAGTTGAAGATATTTAAAAAAATGTGTTCTATTGAGATTAAATTTGATCCTCAGCTCTTCAAAAGACATTATGTTGTCTGCACATGGCAAATATAAATCCTGAATCTTTTGTATCCCTTTTAAATTCCATACTTTAAATACAGCGTCCGCTCTCCCTGGTTTAAAATATTGATTACCCCATATTGGACTAAATTGTGACAATAACTGTGGTTCTTTTAAATAGTTTTTAGCTTCACACCATATTTTGATCATATGCTTTACAAATGGATTTTTAACTTGTTTTTGTAATTTTTTTGCCGAATCTGAGTATATGAATATGGGAAGAGGTAAAGGTAAATTGTATGATTCCATTTCAGTCCAGTGAGGGAGATCATTTGATGAAAAATAATATGTCATAGACCTCAGTTGTGCCGACCAATAATACAACATAAAATTTGGACATTTCAGACCTCCACGATCAAATGGTAAATATAATAAAGACAGACGTAATCTAGCCCTCCTGTTGTTCCATATAAATTCCACTAACTTTTTTTTTATTCTTGAGAATAGATCTAAAGGTGGTGATAAGGGAATGTATTGAAATAAATAAAGTATTTTAGGTAAAATATTACTTTTAAGTATATTGATTCTCCCGATCATCGACATTGGTAGTGACATCCATCTCTGAGTTAACTCACTGATATCTGACATTAAGGCTTCATAGTTGACACTGGCGACTGATTCTAGCTTAGGCATAATTTGGATTCCTAAATATTTAAACTGATTTACAACATTGAATTGATTTACCTCAGGGGCTGGGTAATTTCTCTGGGTCTCATTTAGCATTAATATTGAAGATTTAGTTTTATTTATTTTATATCCTGATATTTCCCCAAAATTCTTTATTAAATTCAACAAGGTTGGAATTGATTTTTTTAGATTCGACATAAACAAAATTATATCATCGGCGTACAGGGAGATTTTATGTTCTGTTGGTCCAACTTTAATTCCATATATTTGTGAATGTAAACGTATCGCTATCGCTAAAGGTTCAATTGCCATAGTAAACAGTAAAGGTGAGAGTGGACAGCCTTGTCGACATCCTCTATTGATTTTTATTGGTTTTGAAATATTGTTATTTGTTAGGATTTCTGCTGTAGCATTATTGTATATTATTTGAACCCATTTTATGAAATTATTTCCAAGTCCAAACCTTTGTAGGACTTCAAAAAGAAAGGGCCATTCAACTCTATCAAAGGCCTTTTCGGCGTCCAATGATAGGAGAGCTGTATCCGGTGCTTCTTTATTAAAATAGATAATATTAAATAGTCTTCTTACATTATGGAAGCCTTGTCTACCCTTTATAAAGCCATTCTGATCTCGATTAATAATATTTGGTAAAATTTCTTGTATTCGTCTTGCTAAAATTTTACAGATTATCTTAAGGTCGGCGTTTAATAGGCTTATTGGTCTCATATTTTCACATTTATTAGAGGGCTTACCTGGTTTTGGCAGCAGTATAATTAAGGCATTATTTATGTATGATGGTAAATTATTATTTTGAAATGCTTCTAAAACCATTTCCAAAAAAGGTTTTATTAATTTATTCTTAAATTTTTTATAAAGGTCAACTGGAAGACCATCTGGTCCTGCACTTTTTCCTGATTTCATATTATCAATGGCTAGCCCAACTTCTTCTTGACTAATTTTAGACTCCAATATCTCCCTGTTTTCATTTGGAATACACGGTATAGATAGTTCGTTCAAAAACCCATTTAGTTTTGTTAAATCAGGTTCATTTTTGGTATCATATAATTTTTCATAGTAATCTCTAAAGGCTCTATTAATTTCTAAAGGATCTATAACTACCTGTCCATTACTTATAATACTGGTAATTGGTGTTTTAATTTCCAATTGTTTAATCTGCCATGCTAATAATTTTCCTGATTTTTCACCTTGTTCATAAAAAGATTGTTTCAATCTTAGAAGACTCGAGGCAGCTCTATTCGCTGATTTTTTGTCATATTCAGCTCTCAAAATCAGTAATTCATTCTCCAACCTTGGGTCACTTCCTGCATACACTTTTTCCTGAAGATTTTTTATTTTATGTTCCAATTTAGCTCTCTCCTCTCGAGTCTTCTTAGATTTTGATCCTGTATAACTAATAATATGCCCCCTAATAAAAGCTTTGAAAGCCTCCCACTTTACACATGCTGATGTTTGTGTAGTATTGATGTCAAAGAACTCGTCTATCTGTTTTTCTATATACTTGACAAATTCCTCATCCTGAAGCCATTTATGCTGAAATTGCCATCTACCTGATTCCTTTGTCAATTTTTTATCTACATATATTAGACAACAGGGTGCATGATCAGAGATCACGATGTTATCATAAAAGCAGTTTTGAATCTTGGACCTTAATTCTGTGGAAATCAAAAAATAATCAATACGTGAGAATGTCTTGTAGGTACTGGAATAACAAGAATAGGCTTTAACTTGTGGTTTCATTTCTCTCCATATATCTAACAATCTCAATTCTTTCATAAAATGATTAATAGTCATCCTACATCCAATGTGCGTACAATCCAGTCCTGTTGATCTATCCACACCTGGATTCAATGTACAATTAAAATCCCCTGCTATTATATGTTGCCCTGTAAGTGATGATAAGATGAGAAATAAATTAGCAAAGAACTTCTGATCATCTATATTGGGACCATATAAGTTCACAAGATTTATATTTTCTAATAGCAAAGAACCTTGAATGATTACATATCTTCCAAATTTGTCTCCAATTACATTTTTCACTTGAAAAGGAACTGATTTATGTATGAGAGTCATAACTCCCCTGGCTCGGGATGAAAATGAAGAGGTGAATACACTTCCCTGCCATCTACTCCTAATTCTTTTAACATCCTCCTCTATCAGATGAGTTTCTTGTAAAAACACAATTCTTGAACCCATGTCCTTTATTTTATTCATAACTTGTTTAAGTTTTTTTAAATTTTGTAGACCTCTGCAATTCCATGAAGTTAAATTAAGATTAACACTTTGGTCCATGATCAATAGAGAGTTTAGGATTACCTTGCAGTGTAAACATGCTCATACAGAGAAGCAAAAACATGAGTGGTTGAACATTCATCCTACAAACTACACACAAACAAATTTCCCCTTCCCACACTTGTGGCAAACCCCCCAAAATCAAAAGAAAAATTCTGTCTCCCGATATAGCCATCGACTGTTCCACACCCACGGGGAACAGCCTAAGCCACTCCTTCTTCATCCTCCCAATCACCCTAACTCTACTGCTTTTAATGACGTAACATTAACTCTCCTCTGTAGTTTTCCAACTTAACTCCAAAATTTTTAACAACTTTGTACATCATAGTTTTTTTTTGTTTTTGTTTTGTTTTTTTTTTAATATATAATACAATCTATATTTTGTAAACTTACTATTTACTTCAAGTCAGTCAGATGCCTGTGCAAATGCTTAATTATTCTACCTTATATTTTGTTCATGCTTAGCTCCCACCAGTCTCTTCTTCTTCTTTGATCTTCTTGATGAACTCCTGCGCCTCCTCTGGGGTCTTGAAGATGTGGGTTCTGCCCTCATACGTGGTCAGCAGTCTCGCAGGATAGATTACACCATGACGAATCCCAAGGTTGCGCAGCTCCTTACGTATGGGATCAAACTGCTTCCTCAATTGCTGGATTCCTGTGGCCAAATCTGGGTAGAACCGCACCTGCTGGTCCTGGTGTTTAATCTCTCCTTTTTTAGCTCGTGCAGCGTTGAAGATCTTCATCCTGTCTCTGTTGTTAAGAAACTTCATAATTAAGGTCCTCGGCGGTCCCTTATCTCTCCGTGGGCCAATGCGATGTGCTTTTTCCAGAACCACTGCTGATTGCAACTCCTCGCTGCCCAGCACCTCCGGAATCCACTTTTCCAGAAAGGAACATACGTCCCGACCTTCTGATTCCTCTGGAAGACCCACCAGCCTCAAATTATTCTGTCTCGACCGAGATTCCAAATCCAAAATATTATCTTCCAGAGATTTATTTTTTTTTTCCATAGTGCGCACCTTTAATTGAAGACGGGTGACGTCATCTTCAGCACTAGCGAGACGGAGCTCCATCTGCGCCGTTCGTTCTACACAGTCACCCAATTCCTTTCTTATTCCTTCCAACGCTGTCATAATCCCATCAAATCTAGAGGAAAAGTCCGCTCTCATTGAACTCATGGCAGCCATCAGCGCATCTGCGCCATTCCCCGCAGAAATCGCAGCGTTGCCAGCCTCCTCCGCCATATATGGAGCCCTGTTTGCTGCGTCACAGACCTGAAAGTCCGTTAATTTGGACTGTTTCGGCGGCTCGCTTTTTCCTTTTCCTGGTTTTCCAGCCTTAGGCTTCGCCGACATATCCTCGCCCAAACGCTGGGATACGTTCTGTCCCAAATGAGAGAGTTATTTGCCGATTTTTTTTCTCCAGGAGCAGAGCAGAGCGAGACACGTCCGTCCTACGTGGCAGCCATAACCGGAAGTCCTGAACTTTATCTTTTATTTATTTCCTCCATAATTGTCTTGAGTTGCATCAAACTAAAACCTATTTTTGTACAAAGAAATCAAAGTTGAAAGCAAACTTCACTCTTAAAGACAAACTTTCTTTAAGAGACAGAACAGTGAAGTTTCTGCTGAAAGAAGCCGTTGATTAATTCTGGCACAGTTGGCAGAGAACTTTCTGGCAACACAGCTCAGTGAAGTGTGGAGAGGAGCTGGCTTCGTCACAAACGCCAGTCACAGTGTGAAATAGCGCATGCACGTTAAATCAATATGCAACACTATGCTCCGATCTGAGCATCATATGCAACAGCGTGCTGGGTTGGTGACATCTCACTCTCCTCTCGCTTCCCTCCAAGCTGTGGTGTGGGTGTGGGAGCTGCTGTGTGTGGCGACGGGGCAGACGGTGAGACCTGGTGATCTACCACAGAGCTCTATATACTCTTTTAACCGCTGCAAACGTCCACCATAAGAGCAGCTTGAATAGTTTCCACAAAATCATCTCAGAGTAACTCATTAAACCTTTCAATAATTAATCCATGAATCTATCTACATTCAAGATGTAAAAATTCTAATTAGGAGGCAAACTGAACAGGCGGCAGCAGAGGCTGAAACATGTTTTGATGTTTCACGATGCTTTGCCGCCACAGAGTAGCAGCTGTGTGTAATCTGGATATGTTGAGCTAGAATTTCCAGTGGAACTTGCACCAGTATTATTCTTAAATGAGGAACAGTTGTGATGAGCAGGAAGCTCAGGCCAGCAGAGCAATGGAAGGAAATTAACAGCTCCAGGGCAGAGCCATTCTGGGCAAGTTCATTACAATAAGCGTAAAAAAACTTGAACATTGGCTTAACTCATTAGTGTCAGGTCTGTGCCACTACCGCTCCATACACGTTTTAAAGTGGCATGAATAGAATAAGGTCGACATCTAAATTAGACCTGGTGGAGATCATTTGGAGGACTTCTAGAGTTTTGCTGCATAGGTTTGATTGATATTAAATCAGCTGTAGTTAGTGACACAATAACGTTAACAAGGGCAACAAAATGAAAGGACTGTAATGGGTGAGGGTGCAGTTTTACCCTGTTTTCCAACAGCCCATCACACTGACATATCCATAATTATATGCGCAATTAAGGCTTTCTGTCTAAATTGATGTTTATTAATTTACATTATGCATGAGTGTATGTATATGTAAAGTATGCATGGTGTTGAGGCAAGCGAGTTTATGTAGGGCAAAGCAGCCAAGATGCCTCATTAGCATTGGACGCTACAGTAACTGGGCAGAGGAGACTGAGGTGAAGTAGTACTGTAGGTGGTCTGTGTGTATCCATGCATCTGCTGTGTGTGCACATGATGCAAAACTCTGTAAACTCAGGGTCAGTACATATTAGGGAATTGCAGAGCCCAGTACTTCCATTTGTGAATGTTAATGCATTTTTTGTAGATAAATTTCAAGTGCAAATAGTCATAAAATTGAAACAAAAAGCAACACTGTTATGAATATCATTTTATAATAATAACAATAATTACAGAATATAACAGACACAACCTGAAAAGATAAAAGGTATTCAGAGGTCTCATGATCCAGCACAGATGGGATATTAGATTATACTCAAGTCAAAGGGAAATCACCATTTTTATATACTACTCATGGCAAAAGTTATGGAATCACCAGAGTTCAAAGATGTTCATTCAGCTGTTGCAGAAACAAAATCATAGATATGACACAGAACTATTTTTATTTAACAGCTGAAAATCTGTCTTTAAATCAAAGCATCATTGTAAATAATGGCATTTTTTAAAATCATGTAAAGGAGCAAACTATGACATTGGCAAATCTTGAGGAAAAAATTATGAAATCATCAAAAACATTACAGTTAAGGCTTGGTTGTACTTCATCTGGCTTGAATTGTTTGACATATGAATTTCACTAATGTAATAACATACTTCATCAGTGAGGTTCCAGCTTTATCCTATAGCAGTTGACAGATCAGCTTTGCAGGACGGAGCCTCGTCATGGACCATTTTTCTTAATTTCCAGTTTCCTCCATACACTTTTAAGCAGATTGAAATTTGGACTGTTTGCTGACACTGGATGTTGATATGTTTGTCTCAAAAAAAAAGTTTTGAAGCTTTTGGCTCTTTACCTAAATGCATTACAATCCTGTAAAATGACTACCGTCACCAAGCCTATTCTCAATTAATGGAATGAGAAAATTCTCCAAAATTTCGAAGTCCACTTGTGCTTTTAATTAGGGCTGCACAATCAATCAAAATGAAATCCTAATGTCAGTCCCTGTAAACAGGGTAAGCTGGTTCAAAAAGTTATAATTTTTTATAATTGTCAAATCTTGATTGTCATTCAGTCCATACAGCCAATCATGTACAGTAGAACAAAATTACGTTTCTCCTGTCTACAATGTTAATCACATGTAGGGGTCGCTGCCATGCAAGGCGCCGCCACAAACAACTTCTCCTTCCCCCATTCTATTACGCTGAGCACCAAGCTAGAAGGCGGGAAGCACCATTTTTAAGTGGTCTTTGGTATGAGCCGGCCAAGACTTGATGCTCTATCAACTAGACTACCACTCCACTTAATATACAGTAGTTTTAGTTCACACAAATCTTGTTCATGTGCTTTGGGACATTCCTAAACCGTAACTCCAATTTTGATATGCGTACCCTCAAATTAAAGCTGAGTCTGCAATGTAAGCCCATATTGATAGTATACCTGTAGGTTGAATATGTTTTGGTATACATCTAAAATAACAAAACTCACGTCAGTGTCCAAATACTTATGGATGATAAAAATGTCACACTGTGGACTAAATATGACCTGAAATCAAAATATTTTGCAGAAAACATAAGGAAAGGGGCACAAACTCATGACGGGATTTTAAAGCCATACCTTACTGAGCTAGGATATAGCAAACAAATTCAAATCTTAAATACATATTACTAACTAACTAACTAACCTGCACTTATATAGCGCTTTTCTAGTCACAAAGACCACTCAAAGCGCTTTCACTAATACTAACCCTCTATTCTAAGGGCCTGTAGGAAACAGATATCTAGGGACAATTTAGAACAGCCAATTAACCTAACATGCATGTCTTTGGATTGTGGGAGGAAACCGGAGCCCCCGGAGTAATCCCCACGCAGCACAGGGAGAACATGCAAACTCCACACAGAAAGGTTCCAACCCCTGCCAACCTGGGGATTCGAACCAGGAACCTTCTAGCTGTAAGGTACAGTGCTAACCACTGCACCACCGTGCTGCCACGGTGGTGCAGCACGGTGGCAGAAATAATCATATTGTGATGATTATTTCTGTAAATAAATTTGATCCCACCTAAAACGTTTATAAGCTTGTTTTAATAATTATACCATGCATTAACTTGACAATAATCCATGATGTCATATAGTAGTTACACTGTAACAATGTGCCCCTGATCTCTGTGCAACAACTTGCCCCATAATCACCATTTAGTTTTGTCAACAGCAGGAAGGAGCCCTGTCCTACTTACCATAAAAACAGACATGTGGCCATGTGGTCCCACGAGTCTAATTTTTCAAGAAAACATATGGTGGACGAGATCACTGTGGTCTGACAACTATAAAGACGACGACAGATTTTCAAAAAATTACTCAGAGGGCTCATATTTCAGTTATCTGTCCTCTTTCGTGTACAAAGATCCAAATGCATGGCTCGTGTGCAGTGGGAAAGTACAGAGTATATTGTGCATGCACTGTCTCTAAAATTAGAAAAGCTAGGAGGGGGTATAACAAATAGCCCTGAGTAACTTTTTGCCCCGTCTTACCCTATATAATCACACCAAATGCTGCCATTTAGATTTAAATAATACACAGTGAATGTTATTTTGTACACAGTACTGTATGGATTTATGTTAGTATTTTTATGCAACTTAATATTTAAGTTGAGAAATAAATATTTAAAAATCAATCTACCTTGCATTTTCCTTGATAACAAAACAAGCAGACTCATGAAACCATCCACTGAAACCATCCAGTGATTCATAACTGAATATCACTTACATCCAATCATCCCTTTAAAAGTTTCCCATTTTGTTTACAGTATACTTGCTCTGAATGCCATGCAGCTGACCATTAACAACCAACATCTTTTGCAAAACTTTGCGGTGAATTACCTCCTTGGAGAAGTCTTTAAATACCCTCCATTGTTTTCAGCTGACAGCTCTTTTGCTGGAGCCATGTTTCCTGTCAATCAGCCAGTTAAAACAGCTCATTATGTCACGTTCTGAGCGCGGGGGGATTCCACCGCGCTCAGGTTGTCTGCCTTTTTTTTCATATTCGTACTGTGTTGTTATTTTGATTTGTTTCGTATCCAATATTGTTTCTCAGGATAGTTTATTTTCCCGTTTACGTTTGTTATAGTTGTTTTTTGTATTTTTGAGTTTGCCTGTCCTCATTTTTTGCCTTATCATTAAATTTGTATTTTGTTATGTTCTTTCTCTCCGGGTTGACAGCTGTCAACGGCTTGATGGGGTTTTGCTCTGCGTGGGCGTGGTCCTGTCAGCTGTCAGCTCCAACGACTCCATCATTAGTCCCAGCTGGTTCGAGGGGCATTTTTATTTATCTCCTGCCCGCTCAGCTTGCCCACACCTGTTACTACTTATTTTAGTTTGTTTGTAGCCTTATTTAAGGGGCTGTGCACTATTGTCGGGTGCAGCACCCTACTATCAACTATCATCTACTCATACAAGTGTCTGTGAAACTTCTGTTTTTCTCCCAGCGTGCACTCCACTGCTAGTGCTTCCAGGTTTAGCCAGCGACTCCCCTCGCCTTAGCCTTCGTTATTTTTGGCTTACCTGTGTCTATTATTGCTGCCAGTTTTTGGTTTAGTATTGCTTGTTCTTTTGTGCATTTTTCACTATTAAAATTTGCAAACTCGCAGCCAGCGTTTGGAGCCTTTATTCTGCCCTAATGAGGGAGTTTATGACACATTAAGTCTGTAAGGCCTGTCTTAACTGCAGATTGATTTGCATACTTAAATTTGTGCTGGTATTTGTTTAATTAATGGATGAATTATCACATATAACATTCCATAATTTGTCCTGTTTTTTTTTTCTACAAGTGTTTCCTAAAAATCAAATGATTCTGTAATTTCATTCTTTAACTGATCTATGAAAAAGGTACCATGAATTATGGCAATTCCATTTGATACGCCTTATGAAGCCAGAAAGTTCAGCTGTTAAATAAAAATTGCTTTGTGTCATGTCAAGATTTTATTTCTCTCTGAATTAAAACAGCTGAATGACCATCCTTGAAGACTGGTGATTCCACAAGATTTGCTGTGGGTGCAAGATGTCAGGAAACATTTTCCTAACATATTTTTTGGTTTTGGTTGCTAGTTTCAAGTGCTTTTTAATAAAGTTTGAAATCAGTTTTGTAAGCTGCAATTGCACTGAGGGTAAAACACACAAAACACAAGTGTGTATCATATGACTGTAACATCCTAAGTTTCTCTTAAAGTCTGACCTTTCACTAATGACATCACATTAAAAAAAAAAAAAAGATGCCCTATCATAACATTCCCAACTATCACAGAAAATCAATAAACATGTTGAAGAAAAAAGTTACTGGAAAACTTATAAGGCTGTCCCAAATACCAACTGGAGCTCTGCAGTAGTGACGGCTGTACTCTGGGGGAGGCGAGCCGGTGATGTGTGCGTAGTTCAAAAAACATGCAGTATCAACAGACTTCCGGGAAGATGATGAACGGGCATAATGCTTAAACAGAGAGCTCTCCCAAGTCGGGGTAAAAATCTCTGCTAAATGGCCAACTCAACATAAATAAGTCAACAAACCAAGGGATGAAAACACGAAGAAGCCGGGCACACGGAGAAAAGCAGGGTAAAACTAAGGAATCCCTCTTCAACAACACTGGAGAAATCGCTGAGCATGAAGCCAACAAAAACAAAGAGACCTCAACAGAGAAAATGGATGACGCCAACCTCGATATTATGAACAGTGGCTTCGCCAATATCAGTAAGGATATAAAAGACCTCAAGCAAAAACTCCAACAGGAATTAACGACTCTTAAGGAAGAACTGAAAAAAGAGGTGAAGGAGGAAATTCATCATCATCATCATCATCATAGCAGTCTGTCGGGGGCGACAATGACCGTTTCATTTAGGTCTGATCAGATTCCTCCACGCAGCTCTGTCCTTCACCTTCCACTGCTATGGGTCTGCAAAAAGAAATAGACCGCAAGCTAGCAGAAAACACGGAGGAGCTGCACACTCAACAGGTGTGTATGGCAGAAACTCAAGCTCAAATATCAGAGGTGGAAGACTGGAAGGCCGAGGCAAGCGAGCTGCTACAGACCCTGATGGCACAGACACAGAGGATGCAGGAAAAAATAACCGACCTGGAGAGCAGGTCCAGGCGGAGCAATGCACGCATTTTCGGGATACCGGCGGGCACCAAAGGCAACTCTATGGCGAAATTCATAGAACAATTCTTAAAAAAAGAACTCGAGTTGCCTGATGAAACAGACTTATAGATCCAGCGCGCATACAGAGCCTTGGCACAGAAACCAAACTCAAACTCTGCACCCAGGTCAGTTGTGGTAAACTTCTTAAAATACGACAAAGAAAAGAATCCTGGCACAAGCGTGGCAGAAAAAGATACGAGTTGGCAACAAGCAGATATTCTTTGATCAGGACTACCCGACAGAAATTGAGCAGCAGCGAAAGAAATATACCAACATTAAAAAAATGCCAAAATAGAAAAAAAATTACATTTCAAACACCACTAACGAAGGTGCGAATACACTGGGATGATGGCGTGAAAACCTACAACACGGCCAGGGAGGCAGCGCGGGACATGAAGAAGCGAGGCTTTGTGGTGAGCGTACCTGAGGAAGCGGCTGAAGCAGGGGCAGCACAGAGCGCACCGAGACGCCCGGAGTGGAGGCAAGTTAGTGGCAGAGGACGGGAGACGGACGTGGTGCACCAAGCCCAAGAGAAACTGCAAGGCTTTCAATGGAAAGAACGGCATAGAATAAATGAAGGCCAAGAAGGCAAAGTAAAAGAGAAGTACAAGTTAAAAAAAAATGGAAAAACATGAATATGGTTAAAAATCTTAAAGATAATGACATTAAACGTGAATGGTCTGAACTCACCTGTTAAAAGGGAAAGAATAAAAAGAAAATTCAAGAAGGAAAAAGCTGAAATTATATTTATGCAAGAGACACATCTGAACAAGACAGAACATGAGAAATTAAAGAGATTTGGCTATAAGAACTCCTACTACAGTTCATTTAAGGGAGGAACTAAAAGGGGGGTTATGATACTAATTTCAAATAAAATACAATTTGACTGTGAACAAGAAATCCAGGATAAAGAAGGCAGATATGTAATAATAAAGGGAAGAATAGATGGTATGCAGATCACATGAGTAAACATTTATGCTCCACCAGAAAGTGACGAGGGCTTTTTTCAACATCTGTTTGATCTCATAGCAACACACAGTGAAGGAGTCCTAATTTGTGGAGGAGACTTAAATGCCGTCATGGATTATGAAGTTGATACAAGTGTTAATAAGACCAAAAAAAAAAAAGTTCATAGGAACCTCACTGGCAGAAATGGGTATGGTAGATGTATGGAGGGACCTGCACCCACTGGAAAAAGACTATACACATTACTGTATTCAGCAGTCCATAAAGTACACACTAGAATAGATTACCTCCTTATGAATGAAGGTGACAGACACAGGGTGAGAAAATGTCAGACTGGAACGGCAGAAATACCAGATCATAATCCTATATACATGGAAATATATTTAAATAATAGAGAACGACAAACAACATGGAAACTTAATGTGGGATTATTAAATGATGAGAAAATCAAAGAAAGAATAAAGTTAAACATCAGTAGGTTTATTGAGGAGAATGATAATGGAGAAGTGGACCCAACAGTACTATGGGACGCACTAAAAGCGGTGTTAAGGGATAAATTAATTGTTGAATCAGGAAAAGCAAAAAGTCTAAAATAGAATCATATAAAGGAAAATGTGAAAGATTGAGGGAATTAGAACGTAAACATCAAAGCACAAACGATCCAAAAATATATCAAGAAATTAATGAAGAAAAAATAAAGATAAAAGAGATACTAATGGATGAAATTGAAAAGAAAAATAGATTTTTAAAACAAAATTACTATGAAACGGGGCCAAAGGCCACAAAATTGTTGGCAAAACAGTTAAGAAAACAACAAACAGTGAATAACGTATATACAGACGTGGACAAAATTGTTGGTACCCCTCTGTTAATGAAAGAAAAACCCACAGTGGTCACAGAAATAACTTGAATCTGACAAAAGTGGTAATAAATAAAAATTCTACAAAAATTAACCAATGAAAATCAGACAATGCTTTTGAATTGTGGTTCAACAGAATTATTTAAAAAAAACAAACTCATGAAACAGGCCTGGACAAAAATAATGGTACCCCTAGAAAAGATTGAAAATAATGTGACCATAGGGACATGTTCAACCAAGATGTGTCCTCTAATTAACATCACAGGTGTCTACAAACTTGTAATCAGTCAGTCGGCCTATTTAAAGGATGACAAGTAGTCACTGTGCTGTTTGTTGACATGGTGTGTACCACACTAAACATGGACCAGAGGAAGCAAAGGAGAGAGTTGTCTCAGGAGATTAGAAAGAAAATTATAGACAAGCATGTTAAAGGAAAAGGCTATAAGACCATCTCCAAACAGCTTGATATTCCTGTGACTACAGTTGCACATATTATTCAGAAACTTAAGATCCACGGGACTGTAGCCAACCTCCCTGGATGTGGCCGCAGGAGGAGACGGATAATACGAATGGTAACAAAAGAGCCCAGAGCAATCTCTAAACACATTCATGGTGAACTCCATGGTCAAGGTACATCAGTGTCAGATCGCACCATCCGTCGTTGTTTGAGCCAAAGTGGACTTCATGGGAGACGACCAAGGAGGACACCACTGTTGAAAACATATCATGAAAAAGCCAGACTGGAATTTGCCAAACTGCATGTTGACAAGCCACAAAGCTTCTGGGAGAATGTCCTATGGACAGACGAGACAAAACTGCAACTTTCTGGCAAGGCACATCAGCAGTATGTTCACAGATGCAAAAATGAAGCATACCAAGAAAAGAACACTGTCCCTACTGTGAAACATGGAGGAGGTTCTGTTATGTTCTGGGGCTGCTTTGCTGCATCTGGCACAATGTGTCTTCAATCTGTGCAGGGTACAATGAAATCTCAAGACTATCAAGGTATTCTACAGAGAAATGTGCTGCCCCGTGTCAGACAGCTTGGTCTCAGTCGCAGGTCATGGGTCTTGCTACAGGATAATGACCCAAAACACACAGCTAAAAACACCCAAGAATGGCTAAGAGTGAAACATTGGACTATTCTAAAGTGGCCTTCTATGAGCCCTGATAGAACAGAAAACGTTTGATTGCAGTGATTGCCTCAAAAGGTTGTGCAAAAAAATATTAAGTTAAGGGTACCATCATTTTTGTCCAGGCCTGTTTCATGAGTTTGTTTTTTAAAATAATTCTGTTAAACCACAATTCAAAAGCATTGTCTGATTTTCCTTGATTAATTTTCATAGAATTTTTATTTTTTATTTTTTATTTTGATTTTGTATACTTATTATCACTTTTGTCAGATTCAAGTTATTTCTGTGACCATTGTGGGTTTTTCTTTCATTAACAGAGGAGCACCAACAATTTTGTCCACGGCTGTAAGATTAGGGACGCCATCACAAATAAAACAACAGTTAACCCAGAAAACATCGAAGAAATATTCCATCAATTTCATCAAGAACTATACTCGCAACCTGAAGAGACAAATGTCAGGGATTTAAAAAAAAAAAATTCTATACACATTGGACTTGCCATCAATAGGAAATCAACAAAATGAAAAGCTAACAGCAGAAACACATCTCATGTGATGAAGGTCCTGGAGAGACTGGTCTTGGCCCACCTGAGAGCCGCAGGTGAAGACGTGGCTGGACCTTCTGCAGTTTGCATATCAGCCCCATTTAGGAGTTGAAGATGCTGTCATCTACCTGCTGCAACAAGCCCATCTGCACCTGGATGGTGGAGGAGATACTGTAAGAATCACTTTTTTTGATTTCTCCAGTGCCTTTAACACCATCCAGCCACTGCTGCTGGGCGAGAAGCTGCGGGTGATGGGGGTTGACAGCTCTATGATCTCCTGGATTACTGACTACCTGACAGGCAGACCACAGTTTGTCCGGCTGGGCAGTGTTTTGTCTGGAGTAGTGGCTAGTGATACGGAAGCGCCACAGGGACTGTGCTCTCTCCTTTTCTTTTTACCTTATACACCACTGACTTTCAGTACAACACTGAGTCATGCCACCTGCAGAAATTCTCTGATGACTCAGCTGTTGTGGGGTGTATATGAGGAGGAGAGGAGGGGGAGTACAGGGCACTGGTAGACAGATTTGTGGAGTGGACGGAGCAAAATCACCTGAGGTTGAATGTCAGCAAGACCAGAGAGATGGTGATTGACTTCAGGAAGAGGAAGGCTCCTTCTCAGCCACTGCAGATTAGGGGGGAAGATGTGGGAGTGGTTGAGGACTACAAATATCTGGGTGTCAGGATCAGCAGCGGGTTGGACTGGAGATCCAACACCGATGCTGCGCACAAGAAGGGGATGAGCAGACTCTACTTCCTGAGAAAGCTGAGATCCTTCAACGTGTGCAGCAGGATGCTGGAGCTTTTCTACCAGACTGTTGTCGCCAGCGCCATCTTCTTTGCTGTGGTCTGTTGGGGTAGCAGTATTAGGGCCAGGGATACCAACAGACTTGACAAGATTATCAAGAGGGCTGGTTCTGTAATTGGTCTCAGACCGGAGACCTATGAGACAGTGGCGGAGAGGAGAACACTAAAACTGCGATCCATCATGGACAATCCTGATCACCCCCTCCACCACACACTAGATAGACAGCGAAGCACTTTCTCCAGTAGACTACTACAGCTTCGTTGTCGAACAGCCAGGTACAGGAAATCTTTCCTGCCACATGCAATTTCACCGTACAATAACTCACTATGATGTTGTATTCTGGTCATAGCTATGCTGCCACACTGCATCTTACAGACTAACTGGTACATCACTTTTCACTCTGCTCCTGATAGTCCTTCTTTGTGCAATGGGATGATTCATGTGTTTATACAGGTCATCATATATTAAGCTATGATGTATATAGCTTTTATAGTTGTGTTAGTTTTTTACTTTCCACGGGTAATCCCTTTGTCTGTCGTGTGTGTTTCTGTTGTTTGGTTGTCAACTGTCATGCTGCTGTTACACTGTAATTTCCCAGTTTGGGATTAATAAAGTACATCTATCTATCTATCTATCTATCTATCCATCTACCTAAATCACCAGGCAGCGACGGATACCCGTCTGAGTTTTACAAATCGTTTATAGAAAAACTCACACCACAGCTTCTAAACTCATTTAATTGGACATTACACAACAACAAAATACCTCTGTCATGGAACAAAGCCATTATTTCAGTTATTTTAAAGCCAGGAAAAGATGGGGAACAATGTGGAAATTATAGGCCAATCTCTTTATTAAATGTGGATTACAAAATATATATGACAATTATCTGTAAACGACTAAAGACATTCTTGACAGAATTGATAGAGGATGATCAAACTGGTTTTATAGAGGGACGCCAAAACGCATGATAATATCAGGAGAACAATGCACATAATTAATCAAATACATAAAGAAAAGAAAAGCACAGTAATAATGAGTTTAGACACAGAAAAAGCGTTCAATAGGGTTAATTGGATGTTTCTATATACCGTATTGGAACACTTTGGATTTAATGAAAAATCAGTGCAATGCATAAAGACGCTGCATCTAAAACCTGTGACAAGAATCAAGATAAATGGTAGCTTAACAGACAAAGTAAATATACAAAGATCAACTAGACAGGGATGCTGCCTATCGCCCACCTTGTTTGCTCTGTTCATAGAGCCACTGGCTCAAACGGTGAGTCAAAATAAGAAATTAAAAGGAGTAACAGTAAAGGGATCGGAACATAAGACTGGGCTGTTTGCAGATGATATTATACTGTAGTTTATCGTGAACAACCAGATAAATCAATAATGGAAATGATGGATTTGATAGGAATTTTTGGAAAATTATCAGGATACAAGATAAATATATCAAAAACACAAATACTGACATTCTACTATAACCCTTCAAACCAGATAACCGATAAGATCAAACTAAACTGGAAACAAAAAGAAATAAAATACCTTGGAGTGAACATAACCAAAGATTTAAGTAAAATCTACAAAGCAAACTATCATAGGTTAGATCAAGCAATAAAAAAAGATATCGATAGGTGGTCAATCTTAAACATCGATCTGAATTCAAAAATTGAGACAGAGCATACAACCTAGACTGCTTTACCTCTTCCAAGCTTTACCAATAGAGATTCCTGGTGCTCAGTTCTTAAAGTGGGACAAGATGATATCAAGATTAGTTTGGGGAGGCAAAAAGCCAAGGGTGAAATATAAAACTCTCCAGCTACCAAAAGAGAAAGGTGGCATGGGTCTACCGAGTCTAAAAGAATATTACTACTCATCGCAACTAAGATATAGCATATGTTGGTGTGACAGAGGATATGAGGCCAAATGGAAAGAAATGGAAAGGGAAATTGAGGGACTCCCAGTGCAAAGCATAATGGGAGACAAAGGTGTGTATAAACAAATTAAACAAATAGATCCAATCACTAAATTTACTTTGAAACTGTGGTATAAAATAGTACAAAAGTATAATATAAATATGACCTAAAATTATTGAAATGGGCAGCATTTGACACTCAGTTTGAACCAGCAAAGCAAGATAGGGGATACAAAAATTTGGTGAACAAGAGAATCACAGCATGGGGCAAAGATTTGGAGAGTTTCATAAACATGAGAAGAAAATTTAAACTAGAAAACTCTGAATTCTTCAGATATCTGCAGATGAGAGATTATTATGTGAGAAGGATTAGGCATAACCCCCCTCATGGATCGTCACCTTATCGTGGTGGGGGGGTTTGCGTGCCCCAGTGATCCCAGGAGCTATGTTGTCCGGGGCAATTTGCCTCTGATAGGGTCTCCCAAGACAAACTGGTCCTGGGTGAAGGGCCAGACGAAGAACGATCCAACAGACTCTCATGATAAATTGTATATCAAGGATTCAGTGTACCCCGCCCGGTATGGGGTTACCGGGGCCCCACCCTGGAGCCAGGCCTGGGGGAGGGGCTCGAAGGCTAGCGTCTGGTGGCCGGGTTTCCACCCATGGGACCCGGCCGGGCTCAGCCCGAAGGAGTTACGTGGGTCCGCCCTCCAGTAGGTTCACCACCTGCAGGAGGGATCATGGAAGTCCGGTGCTATGTGGATTAGGTGGCAGTCAAAGGCGGAGACCTTGGCGGACTGATCCCAAGCTTTCTAAACTGGCTTTTGGTACGTGGAATGTCACCTCTCTGGTGGGGAAGGAGCCTGAGCTGGTGTACGAGATTGAGCGATACCGGCTAGATATAGTCGGCCTCACCTCAACACACAGCTCCGGTTCCGGAACCAGTCTCCTGGAGAGGGGCTGGAGCTTGGCCTTTTCTGGAGTTGCCCCGGGCGAGAGGCGACGAGCAGGGGTAGGTATTCTTGTATCGCCTCACCTTGCTGCCTCTATATTGGAGTTTTCCCCGGTGGACGAAAGGGTTGCTTCCCTGCGCCTTCGGGTTGGGAAACGGGTCCTGACCATCATTTGTGCCTATGCACCAAATGATGTTTCAGAGTACCCACCCTTTTTGGAGTCTGTGACTGGGGTGCTGGAGGGTGCTCCTCCTGGAGACTCCATTGTCCTACTGGGGGACTTCAATGCGCACGTGGGCAACGACAGTGAAACCTGGAGGGGGGTGATTGGGAGGAACGGCCTGCCCGATCTGAACCCGAGTGGTGTTCAGTTATTGGACTTCTGTGCTAACCACAGTCTGTCTATAACGAACACCATGTTCAAGCATAAGGGTGTCCATATGTGCACCTGGCACCAGGACACCCTAGGCCGCAGGTCGATGATCGATTTTGTTATCGTATCATCAGACCTGCGACCGTATGTCTTGGACACCCGAGTAAAGAGAGGTGCAGAGCTGTCAACTGATCACCACCTGGTGGTGAGTTGGATCCGATGGCAGGGGAGGAAGCCATTCAGACCTGGTAGACCCAAACGTATAGTGAGGGAGTGCTGGGAGCGTCTGGCTGAGGCCCCTGTCCGGGAGGTCTTCAACTCCCACCTCCGGAAGAACTTCAACCACATTCCGAGGGAGTCTGGAGACATGGAGTCTGAATGGGCCATGTTCTCCACCTCTGTTGTTGAAGCGGCAGCCCAGAGCTGCGGCCGCAAGGTGGTCGGTGCATCTCGTGGTGGCAACCCCCGAACCAAGTGGTGGACACCAGTGGTGAGGGGGGCCATTAAGCTGAAGAAGGAGTCCTATCAAGCTTGGTTGGCTTGTGGGACTCCCGAAGCAGCTGAGGTGTACCGGCAGGCCAAGCGGAGTGCAGCTCGGGTGGTTGCTGAAGCAAAAACCCGGGTATGGGAGGAGTTCGGTGAGGCCATGGAACAAGACTTTCGGTCGGCTTCAAAGAGATTCTGGCAAACTGTTCGGCGGCTCAGGAGGGGAAAGCAGCTCCCCGTCCACACTGTGTATGGTGCGGATGGGACACTGTTGACTTCAACTGGGGATATCGTCGGGCGGTGGAAGGAATACTTCGAGGATCTCCTCAATCCCACTGATACGCCTTCCACAGAGGAAGCAGGGTTTGGGGACGAGGGGGATGACTCGCCTATCACAGGGGCTGAGGTCGCCAAGGTGGTTAAAAATCTCCTTGGTGGCCGGGCCCCGGGGGTGGACGAGATTCGCCCCGAGTACCTCAAGGCCCTGGATGTTGTTGGGTTGTCATGGTTGACACGCCTCTGCAACATTGCGTGGAGGTCGGGGGCAGTGCCTTTGGCATGGCAAACCGGGGTGGTGGTTCCTCTCTTCAAAAAAGGGGACCGGAGGGTGTGCTCCAACTTTAGAGGGATCACACTCCTCAGCCTCCCTGGGAAGGTCTATGCCAAGGTACTGGAGAGGAGAGTCCGGCCGTTGGTCGAACCTCGGATTCAGGAGGAGCAATGTGGTTTTCGTCCTGGCCGTGGCACATCGGACCAGCTCTTTACCCTCTCGAGAATTCTTGAGGGTTCGTGGGAGTTTGCCCAGTGAGAGTTGGACTCCGCCAGGGCTGCCCTTTGTCACCGGTCCTGTTCATAATTTTTATGGACAGGATTTCTAGGCGCAGCCAGGGAATGGAGGGTGTCATGCTTGGTGACCACAGGATCTCATCTCTGTTGTTTGCAGATGATGTTGTCCTGTTGGCTTCATCCAGCAATGACCTACAGCTCTTGCTGGGACGGTTTGCCGCTGAGTGTGAAGCGGCTGGGATGAGAATCAGCACCTCCAAGTCCGAGTCCATGGTCCTCAGCCGGAAAAAGGTGGATTGTCCTCTCCGGGTTGGGGACAGGCTCCTGCCCCAAGTGGAGGAGTTTAAGTATCTTGGGGTCTTGTTCACGAGTGAGGGGAAAATGGAGCGAGAGATCGACAGACGGATTGGAGCAGCATCTGCAGTGATGCGGACGTTGTACCGGTCTGTTGTGGTGAAGAGGGAGCTTAGTTCTAAGGCAAAGCTGTCGATTTACCAGTCAATCTACGTTCCTACTCTCACCTATGGTCACGAGCTTTGGGTAATGACCGAAAGAACGAGATCGCGGATACAAGCGGCTGAAATGAGCTTTCTCCGTAGGATTGCTGGACTCACCCTCAGAGATAGGGTGAGGAGCTCAGTCATCCGGGAGAGGCTCAGAGTAGAACCGCTGCTCCTCCACATTGAAAGGAGTCAGTTGAGGTGGTATGGGCATCTGATTAGGATGCCTCCTGGACGCCTCCCACTTGAGGTGTTTCAGGCACGTCCCACTGGGAGGAGACCCCGGGGCAGACCCAGGACTCGGTGGAGAGACTATGTCTCCCAGCTAGTCTGGGAACGCCTTGGTATCCCCTCTGAAGAGCTGGAGCAGGTGGCTGGGGAGAGGGAAGTCTGGGCTTCTCTGCTTGAACTGCTGCCTCCGCGACCCGGACCTCCGGAAAAGCGGTAGAAGATGGATGGATGGATGGATGGATGGATTAGGCATAACCTCCACACGGATGTGAATGAGATTATACAATTGATTTTAAGCTCGTATGCAGGAAATAAAACCAGAATTATTTCAAAATTATATCAGAAACTTACGGCAAACAAACATTCAAGTAATTATATAAAGGAGAAATGGGAGAAAGAGCTAAAATTAAACATAACAGAAGAAAACTGGCAAGAAATATGGAAAATACAACACACATCAACAAGTTCAAGGACACGGAGGGAAGTTGGATGGAAAAACCTGATTCGCTATTTCATCACACCACAGATCCAAAGAAAATATACAAATACCAAATCTATGTGCTGGAGAGGATGCGGGGTTCATAATGCAGACCACCCACATATATTTTGGAAATGCAGCAAAATCTCATCATTCCGGAAATCTGTTCATGTGATAATACAGAGGATATTAGGATATAATATACCATTGAACTGTAACTTGATGTATTTATGTGATCTTAAACAATGTAATATGGGCTGAGTACAGATATCTAGTAAAAATCCTGTTGATTGCATGTAAAACAAACAATTACAAGAAAATGGCACTTCGAAGTTCTTCCTGACCTGACCAAGAGCAATGGATAGTCATTGCTGAGAATATACATCTAACGGAAAACCTAACATATCGATTGAGAATGCAAGGACAATATGAAAAAAAAATGGTTGAAATGGACACACTACAAAGCACAACAACTAGACAGAAATTGAAAGATTAACCAAAGACACTGAAGTAACCAGAACTTAGAGATGGAAACTGAAAACTTGATGCTCCTCCATTTGTTCCTTCCCTTTTATTTCTCGTTTCTTCTTTAAAAACAAAACAAAACAACATGCAGTATTGTGGGCGTGGACTGAATCAATATCACAGCCAATAATAATGTGGTGGGAGGGTAGCTGAAGGCAGGAATTTCTTTTAGTGACTTTGCAAATAAATCAGGATAAGCTGCACTCATTCCTGCTGAAGAATATCTATGCCACGGACGGGCAACATGCGGCCCGCACCCTCATCCACTGCAGCCAGCCAGTGCATTTCCAAAAATCTATTATTTATTTTTGTCACGTTTGACCACATTTGGAACTGCATTCTTAAATGCAGAGGGAGCTCTAATCGAAACCTAGGTGCTGCTCTGTGTGAGTGGTCAAGCGAGAGAGTGAGGGAGCTACAGAGATACAGTATAAAGGAAGCTAGAGATACTGTATAAAGAGAATATAAAGAGATATAAAGGAATATCTTGTTTGGCAGGTGAAGCCTCATGGAACTCAGGAGGCTTTCCTTCTAATTGTGCAAAAAGATTCAAAGCTTTGAGGTTTCTTTCTAAAGAGCGTGACTGAAGCACTGTGTCATGATCCGAGTGCTGGAGATCTCTGCCAGACTCTGTCTCATGGCTTTTTTCTGCTTATTTAGTTATCTGTTGCACTTGTGTCTTTTTGGGTTTATGTATTAATGTTCTGCTTGCCATTTTTCTGTTTGTGTTAGTGTTATAATTTTATTTTTTATACTTATTTATAATTATACTTTGGCATGTTATTTTATTTTTTATATCCTTATTATGGTCCTTTTACTGTTGACAACTGTCAGGGGTGTGAAGCTTCGTGTGGGCGTGCCCTGTCAGCTGTCAGTGTGGGTTTGCCTCTCTCTCACTGGCCCAGCTGATCCATATCATGTATCATTGCCTTCTCCTGCCTGTTCAGGTACCCGCACCTGTCATTTATTATGTAATGGGTTTTGAGCCCTACTTAAGGTCTCTATTTTCATTTCTTCCTTGTCGCCGCTTTGGTTTTCCAATCCTCATCTCCACCAGAGCCCCGCCTTGCTCTGGTGAGTAAATCCTGCAAGATATCTCCCACTTGTTTGCATTTTTGTTTTTGAGCACTTTGTTGAACTTTGTGCTTGTTTCAATAAATTGCACTAACTCACAGTACAGCACGTGGGTCTCGCCTCTCTGCCCCGAAGGGCATTTCATGAGTAGAAAGCGGCGATCAGTAGAGACCCAGCTGCAGTAAGTTTGCAGTTTTTTGTTTTTCTCTTTACTCACCTATTTTTTTGGAGCTAATCATGTCCCCGGCGCGCCGGCCTCCACCACATAAAGGGAGATCGGTAGCGGGGTCCCCAAGCCTGGAGGAGGAGTGGGCTGCTGACTTTATCCAAAGTTTTGTGGATGAAGCTCTCGCCGCCCGCGGACCCAAAAAGGCCTGGGCGTGCTTGAATGGAGCGGTGGTGATCCTGGAGGCACACCCCGGCCTGTGGAAATACCCCCAATATGCAGGATTGCTGTCCACGATCTCCCCGCTCCAGCGGTCTTTTCCCAGATTGATGACAGGGCTGCCTCCAGCAGGACCGAAACCGTTGTGGAAGCGCTCTCCGTGACAGACGTCCTTCCCCTTTCCCGGGTCGCCAGCTCCACAAAGTCAGCGTCATCCAGTTCCAGACCACCGGAGGAATACTTCCGCCTCTCGGGCAGCAAATTTGCCCTCGCCAAGGCAGAAGCCTCCCTCAACAGTGCGCACCCTGTGTTCTTCCTCTTCAGCTGTTCCACCAGCTCCTCGTTTTCCTACAAGCTGCTGTACCCTGCTTCTCCCAGGCACCTCTGTGAGAGGTCGACGGTGCTTCCCCTGGTTCCATCTGCCTTCATGTCTCCTGGGGATGCTCCTCCACAATCCTCAGAGGGGCCCATCTCCACCGTAGCCACGGAGAGGGATGACACTACTCCCGTTGCAGCAGGAAACATCGAACTCCAGGATAACAGGCAAGTGTCATTTTCTTCCACTTCATTTTATGATGATATGCCTTGCCTGATTCCTGGTAGTGAGGCTCAGGGTATGCAGTCCCCTGAGCTCTCACCACCTGCTGCAATTATCAATTTTCCACCTGCCCTCTCCGTGTCTCCTCCTACTATCTCTGAGTGTCCGACGGCCCCGGAACAGAGCCGCCGGACAATGGAGGAGCCTGCGGCCCTGGAGGACCAGATACGAGCCCCGCAGCCACACCAGGGACGGAGGGAGAGTGCTTTCTGTGACCTGAAGCCTGCGCTGTCGACAGAGCGCTCCCTGGCTTCGGCTATGTGGAGTCCAGCACCAGCAGTGAACCAAACCCCAGCCACCACATCGGACGAGCCTCCTGCGTGGATCACTTCGCCTGGGGTCATAGAGACTTCATCCACCACCAAGCCCGCTGTCGGTGCTGCTGCAGCAGAGTTGGAGCTGGACCTCCAGAGGGCCGAGCCCGGAGTACCATTGCCGGATCGATGGAGCCCTGGATGGCAGTAGAGCTCGAGCTCAGGCAAGTGCTTTCCTTTGTTTTTTCATATCTGTTTTGGAGAAATCTTGTCTGGCTCTTGGTGAGGAGAGCCGGGTGAAGCCATCAGCTGCACCTGAGCTCACCACGCTGGGCTCTGCCGCTGCCGGTGACTCTGACCCTGTTTCTTTGCCTGTGTTGTCTGAGCTTTCTCCCAGGGTCACCGAGGATAATACATCTGTGCCAGATGTCTCCGTGGATCCAGGTTCGCTGCCCGAGATCACCGGGGGTCCGGCTCCCCCCCGCTGAGGTCGTCGCGGGCATTCTGTCCCAGCCTGGGACCTCCGTGGGTGCAGCTCCTCCTCGGCCCGGGTTTTCATGGGTGCTGCATCCCAGTCGAGGACCGTTATGGGTGCTGCGTCCCAGCCTGAGGCCAACTTGGGTGCTGCATCCCAGTGTTGGCCCGCTATGGGCGTTATGCTCCAGCCTGGGGGCTACTGTGGGTGCAGCCATGGCCCAGTCCGGGTCCACTGTGGGTGCAGCCATGGCCCAATCCGGGTCCACCGTGGGTGCAGCCATGGCCCAATCCAGGTCCACCGTGGGTGCAGCCATGGCCCAGTCCGGGTCCACCGCGGGTGCAGCTTCACTTCAACCCGGAGCCACCGCGAGTGCAGCTTCGCTCCAGCATGGATCTACCACAGGTGCTGCTTCGCTCCAGCCCAGAGCCACCTTGGGCATGGCTTTGCTCCAGCCCGGAGCCACCTTGGGCGTGGCTTTGCTACAGTGCGAAGCCACCGCAGGTGCAACTTTGTCCCAATATGGGACCACTGAGGGTGCTGCTGGCCAGACCAAGGGTGTTTCCCCCTCCTTCGCCAGACACCGCCGTAGTCCCCTCTCCGGTGTAGACGCCGTCGTGGTCCCCTCTCCAGTGCTGGACGGCGTCGTGGTTTCCCCTCCTGTTCCCGACGTCGCCCTGGTTCCTCTGACTTCTCCTGCTGGGCAGCTGCCCCCTGGACCACCTTCATTGTTCAGGTGGCTTAAGAACTCTGGTCAGCCACCTGACAGACTGAGCCATTGGGTTGGGTGGCCCATGCTCTCCAGTAGATCACCTGACTCATTCCACCCCGCCGTCAACCAGGCCCGGAACTTTGGTGCAGGTCCTGAGCGGGATGTGCTTCGTTCTTTCCTAGCCTGTTCCCCCCACAACCCACCTTGGGTGGGTCATTGTGGTGCCCTTGCTGGGGGGGGGGGGGGCTCTTTCCTTTTCTTTTGGCGTTTCCCTGGAGTGTCTGGGGTCCACCCCTTGAGAGGGGAGCTCTGTCATGAGCCAAGTGCTGGAGCTCTCTGCTAGACTCTGTCTCATATCTTTTTCTGCTTATTTACTTATCTGTTGCACTTATGCCTTTTTGGGTTTATGCATTAATCCTTTGACAGTGTATATTTCGTACTCCCCTAGTGGCACAGCGCAGCACTACGTCCGTCAAGTTGTAATTACCTGCCAAAAATACTGCCAGCTCTATGGACAATTTGTGCTTATCATGCCCATACCCAAGATGGCAGACACACGTCGAAGGACAAGGAATACACCACAGAAGAACAATCTCCTTCTATAAGAAACGGAGAAGAAGAAGACCTCCACAGTTAAATATGGCCGGTCGCTAGTGGGACGATGCAAATAATCACGGCATTTATGACGGAAATTGCGGTGGAATAAATAACAAGATTCATGTGAGGCTTTCTGGATGCAGAAGAGAAAGCAATATTGCCTGGCAGAAGACAAAATAAGGACCGTAGATGACGAGAGTGGACAAATCAACACACCACCAGCGGTAGGTCTGATCGTATTATGGTTTGTGTACATTCTACTGAAGTTCTGGTTCATATACTTTAAAATACTTTTGTGGAGGAACAAATAAGTTCAGGTGAGATGCGACGAGCTGGAAGGTTTCAGAGTTTTATTTCCTCCATCATCATGAGACACACAGTAGCGCTGTGCGCTGTGTTGTGCTGTGGGTGTGTGCGTCCTTGTGTCTCCTCCTGAGGGATGTATAGCAAGCTCTTTTATACATGTTACACAAAGAGAGAATGCATGGCACATTTGCATATTGCTATACATATCAGTCAATACATATCAATCGTGTGACCAACTGGCGCCCGGACTTCCTCTCCTTAATCCAGGGATGTATAACAATAGTCCATTGTTCTGGTTGTTCCCCCAGGAGTTCTAAGTCCGTAAGCAATCCCTGTTGAGCGTGAATAGTATCAGTCTGCATTGTGCTGGGTGCCCACACTTTAAAGATAAGATAACAAAAAAAACCCAAAACACACAAACAAGAAATGGTGACATAAAGCAGAACCATTCTCTGTGTAAATATGCCCAAAGTCCACTTTTGACCAGTTATGAATTTGATATGGCTGCCACTGAATTATGCAAATTAGATGTGTAAATTTACTCCTATCTGAAACTTTGGATCATATTCTACATCTTTCTAATTGACAGTAAGCCATTATCTCTTACCACTTTAAAGTTATAGCCTTGGAAACCTCTCTTTCAATATTTTATTGAAAAAAATCATTACCACTCTTGACCACTAGGGCTTATGTCGCAGTTTGGCGACATTCACAGACAGAGGGTTAATGTTCTGCTTACCATTTTTCTGTTTGTGTTAGTGTTATAATTTTATTTTTTATACTTATTTATAACTTGTCAAACCACACATCACAGCCTGCCTCCCTGCATCACACGACCCGCTCCAGTTTGCATATCGTTCAAACCGCTCCACGGAGGATGCTATAGTCACCACCCTACACTCTGTCATCACCCACCTGGACCAGAAAGACACCTACGCCAGACTCCTGTACATTGATTTCAGTTCAGCATTCAACACCATTATTCCCCAGAGACTGATAGAGAAATTACTCCTTCTCGGTCTGAACACCGCCACATGTCTCTGGATCCTTGATTTCCTGACTGAGAGACCTCAGTCTGTCCGGGTTGGAAACAACATCTCCAACTCTGTCACGCTGAGTACCGGAACCCCTCAAGGCTGTGTACTCAGTCCACTGTTGTTTACACTTCTAACACATGACTGTGTATCCAAACACGAGGGGAACCAGATTATTAAGTTTGCAGATGACACCACGGTGGTGGGACTTATTCAGAGGGATGAGGAATCAATGTACAGGGAAGAAGTGAGAGACCTGGAGGGCTGGTGCAGGGAGAACAATCTGGTGCTCAACGTGGACAAAACAAAGGAGATGATTATCGACTTCCGGCGGTCACAGCCTGAGCACGTCCCCCTCAGCATCGGCGGCCGTTTAGTGGAGAGAGTAGAGAACATCAAGTTCCTCGGAGTGCAGATCTCGCAGGACCTGACCTGGAGCAAGAATTCCTTGGAGATCAGGAAGCGAGCTCAGCAGAGACTACACTTCTTGAGGAAACTCAAACAGGCCTCTCTCCCCATCTGCATCCTCAGGACCTTCTACAGAGGTGTGGTGGAGAGTGTTCTGACGTACTGCATTGCTACATGGTACTCCAGCTGCAGTATGTCAGACAAAAAAGCCCTGCAGAGGATAGTCAAGGGGGCGGAGAGGGTAATTGGAGTCTCCCTCCCCTCTGTCCAAGAACTTTTTCAGAACCGTTGTAGGAGCAGGGCACTGAACATTGTCAAGGACCATTCTCACCCTCTGCATAAACACTTTGAACTTCTTCCATCTGGTAAACGATTCCGGAGCATCAGAGGCAGAACCACCAGACTGATCAACAGCTTCCTCCCACAAGCTGTCAGGATGCTGAACAGCTGACCCGGAATCTCACATACACACTACTGCACCTATGGACATTTTGTATATTATAGTTAGTTATTCTTTTTCCCCAAGTATATCTCAGGGATGTGTGAATGGATGGGGGGGTGGGAGCTATGTGGGAGTGTGTCTTAATCATGCTGCTTCTTATATGGATGCCGAGAGAAACGCAATTTCATCTTGCCTGCACTACAGTTGTATGTACAGCAATATGACAATAAAGTTTGATTTGATTTGATTTGATTTAATTATACTTTGGCATGTTATTTTATTCTTTATATCCTTAGTATGGTCATTTTACTGTTGACAGCTGTCAGGGGCGTGAAGCTTCGTGTGGGCGTGCCCTATCAGCTGTCAGTGTGGGTTTGCCTCTCTCTCACTGGCCCAGCTGATCCATATCATGTATCATTGCCTTCTCCTGCCTGTTCAGACACCCACACCTGTCATTTATTATGTAATAGGTTTTGAGCCCTATTTAAGGTCTCTATTTTCATTTCTTCCTTGTCGCCGCTTTGGTTTTCCAATCCTCATCTCCACCAGAGCCCTGCCTTGCTCTGGTGAGTAAATCCTGTAAGTTATCTCCCTCTCGTTTGCATTTTTGTTTTTGAGCACTTTGTTGAACTTTGTGCTTGTTTCAATAAATTGCACTAACTCACAGTACAGCACGTGGGTCTCGCCTCTCTGCCCCGAAGGGCGTTTCATGACACACTGACCCCGTCTCAATCCTACAGTATGTCAGCAATAAAAGTTCAGAGACTGTGGTCATTTTAATCTGCTGATTTTTTTGTTCATTTATAGCAATGGCTCTTAAACTTTTTTTAATTTCTCATTTTTTCCTCATTTTTTATTCCTCATGGGGCTGCACGGTGGCGCAGTGGTTAGCACTGCGGCAGCACAGTTCATCCTTGGCCGGGGGATCGTGGGATCGATCCCAGCCCCCGACCAACAGTGATCTGTGTGGAGTTTGCATGTTCTCCCCGTGTATGCGTGGGTTTACCCCGGGATTTCTCCGGTTTCCTCCCACATGCCAAAAACATGCAGGTTAGGTTAATTGGAGACTCTAAAGTGGCCCTAGGTGTGAATGTGTGTGTGAATGGTTAAGGGATAGCGCTGTATGGTGGCTGCTTTTTTCATCCAGGTGGTGGATGACCCTCAATTTCCCCTCTGGGGATCAATAAAGTATATTAAATCTAAATTTTGGGAAGCCAGACAATTACCAAGTCCACCTACTCACAGCTATTTCTCTGGCCCTCCACACCCACAATGAATCCAAGAGAAAACTAAGCCTTGTCGTATTTCCTTTTCTTCTTGGCTTTTTTTGTTAATTATCATCCAGAATTTCTCTTTACTCATCATTTTGATGGAGAGTTTTAAAAATTAGGTCATGATATAATTTTTTCCATCCGTCCATCTTCTACTGCTTAATCCTTTTCGGGTTGCATGGGGTGGAGCCTATCCCAGCATCTTTGGGCAAGAGGCAGGGTACACTCTGGACAGACTGCCAGTCTATTGCAGGGCAGACATAATTTTAGCAGTAATCTTAATTCTAATATGATTCCGGTTCCGGCGCCACATGAGTTGGCTGCCTTTTGCAACAGCGGCTCAATTCTGAGTCTTTTTATCTTCCTTCTTCTTTCTGATCCAGTGATAACTTTCTGATCCGGCACACCTTTCACTCTATATATATCACGGACACACAGATCGCCCCAAAGGTCTCCCGAGTCGGCGGACGGAGCCTCTGTTTACAGCAGGAGATGATACAGCAGGGAAGAGCTAGCTAGCACTCAACCGCCACCCGGTGCTAACGGAGAAACTCAACTGGGAGAACTGAAGCGAAAACGACGTGGGTGCCGGGCTGGAGTTTAGGCGGCGTGCAAGAAATATAAGACAGAATAATAAAGAGTGATGGCAAGAACCAAGCAGACTGCCCGTAAATCTACTGGAGGAAAAGCCCCCAGGAAGCAGCTGGCCACCAAGGCTGCTCGGAAAAAGCGCTCCGGCCACCGGCGGAGTGAAGAAGCCTCACCGTTACAGGCCCGGTACCGTGGCTCTGAGAGAGATCCGTCGCTACCAGAAATCCACGGAACTGCTCATCCGTACGCTGCCCTTCCAGCGCCTGGTGAGGGAGATCGCTCAGGACTTCAAGACCGACCTGCGCTTCCAGAGCTCCGCTGTCATGGTTCTGCAGGAGGCCAGCGAGGCCTACCTGGTGGGTCTCCTCGAGGACACCAACCTGTGCGCCATCCACGCCAAGAGGGTCACCATCATGCCCAAAGACATCCAGTTGGCCCGCCGCATCCGCGGAGAGAGAGCTTAGACTTTCTGCTGCACATCCACCAACCACAATACTCCGCACTGTGTGTCTATATATATATATTTATATTAATATGTACATATGTATACTAGCTGCTCTTGTTTTGTTTTGTTTTTTTCTTGCCTTCTGATTGTTGCTCTGAGTGTTGCTATCCCTGTGCTGTTGCAATCCTGGAATTTCCCCATTGTGGGACTAATAAAGGCTTATCTTATCTTATCTTATAAAACACAGAGTAGCTTTTATTTTCATTTGCATTTTAACTTTTAACTGTGAAACTTTTGACTTTGCAGAAAATAACCCCCCCTTCCCCCCCACGGAAGGTTTACATGTAAATCTGGCCCTCGGGAAGGGAGTTAAAAATTTGTGGCCCTCACAACCACCAAAGTTGTCGATCCCTGATCTAAACAAATATTTTGCATACTGGGTGCATTTTATAAGGCTAAAACCCAAAACTCAATTTTGCGGTAACTTCACTTGATAGTCGCATTTAAATATTATGTTTTTTTGTCACAATGCTTGTGTTTTATGTGTAGCATGAGTGAAAGAAATTTGATCCATGTGCGTTTTCATACTGTAAAGTGGCAATTAAGAACCTTGAACCCTTTTTAATTCGTGATCTCTCTTCTCCCTCTCCTATTGCCTTCCTGTTTTTTCAGTTCATCAAGGTGAAACAAAATGCCAGACTCACTATTATGAGAGAAAAAAAAAAGCCAGCTTCACTGAATCAGCTTTAAAAAAAAAAAAAAAAGAACAAACAAATTTAAGCTTTTTTTTTTTGTACAAAATCACAGCCAAATAGAGATCATTTGTGTGCTTGTGTGATTTATTACCAGTGGGCTCGGTGTCTCGATGTTGCTTGGCAGGGGGCTCATCTGTATCCCACGGTGTGAGCTGGTTGATGGGCGTCTGTCCCCACCTCACCCCCGAAGCCAACAGCAGTCCTGGTGTCTGGTTGTCTCCAGGAGACAGTCCAGAGACCTACAGCAGAGATTCAAAGACAACACTTACTGATTAGAGACGTGCCAAATGGAAACTGAAGTCATCTGTCCTACCTAATCTTTAAATTGTGTGCAGCGCAGTGGGTTTGAAAATGATCCTGAAACTCAAATGCCATCAACAGCTATTCTTTTGTACCAATTTTTCATTAAATTGAGTGAACAGAAAATAGAATGATTTCACAGTCCTCTGAATGTTCCTTTATGGTCGTGCAGCGAGACACGTATATTCAGTAAGTGATGACTGTAATTGATGTACAGTGGTAAACTTTGGTCACCCCGTATGCTTTTAATTGAAAAGGTGGAAACAGTATCTGTAGGGAATGAAAAAGGCACAATATTACCAGCAAATATTAATGCATAGTTAATATTTGTTTCATCAAAAACAAAACAAAATAAACACACAACTGTGAAAGTGTAACAGTCTGAGCTCCCTACAGATTTATGTATTTAATTGGCCAACCATTAAAAAAATCACCAAACCATGCTATTTGTCAAGGGGTGCCCAGATGTTTGCATACAGCTGTTTAACTCTACAATAAGTGAAAGAAATCCTGCTAAAGGAGTCTTGGCAGAAACCGAAATGCCTCTTTATGTACTACCAACAATTAACCTTCTGGTGTGGATTACATTCAATCCTAGATTCTCCACAGAAGATTCTACATATCTTAGTCTTGTACTGAATTTAATACATCATACAGTCAAATAAGCGGGGCTTGAAATTAGCAAAGGCCTACAAGCAATAGGCAGGACTAAGCAACAACCCAAATTTGCAAGGATAATGGTGCAAATACACAGTTGCTAGCAATTTTTTTTTCTACCTTAACAAACAGCATATTTTGGCAGTGTTTTTAATTGGTGTGTTTAATTAAACAAGTGTGAAGGGCACCCGGAGTTTTGCACGTTCGCAATTATGCATTTGTTTATTTTGATCAATTTATCAAATAAAAAATAACTAGACACCAATATCTGCTGGTAATGTTGCACTGTTAATCCTACAGAGACTTCATTTGCATATTTTCAATTAAAAAAAATATGTGGGGTTGGTTGCCGTTTTTGCAATACCACTTTATGATTAGAATATATGCAAGGCTGCTAGGGGGAAATTTTACAAGGAAAAAAACTGGCAGGTTTGCAAGGAAAAAGTCTCAAAATTTAAAAGAAATATCCGATTTATTACTAATGTTGCTGTTGCTGTTTTTTGTTATAATCCAAATGTTTTATTGTACTTGCACAGAACACAGCAACATTTGGAACTGCTTTACATTTATTTTATGTCAAATATTTTTGTGACTAGAGGCAGATATTTTGGGGACAAAAATTCCGAAAAATGGGCCATTCTATAGTCAAAGTTGCTGACCCCTTAGCCAGTGGTTAGTAACTGGAAGCTGTGACCACAAACAATAAACGTTATACCCTGCAAGTAAGATAATATAATTTTTAAAAAAAAACGTGACAAATAAACTGAATGAACAGAAGTCCTTCTGCAGAGCTGAGATAGGAGAAGAAAAAGAATGTAATTTAAAAAAAAAAAAGAAGATGAAAAGCTAGGTGACACTGTGTGTTGGGTGAATTCATCTTCACCAAATCAAACTAAAAGTTCCCTAAGCCTTTCTTTACACCCATATCTTTAATTTTTTTTCTTTCCCCTGGTAGGGTGGCGTAAGAAATGTTATCAGGCAAGCACAGGCTGATGAAAACACAGGGTCAATCACCACTGGACCTCTGAGCAATATTCGCCTCCCCTGTCTGCAGTCTGGATGCCTGCTCTAACAACCAGGCAGCGAGGGGGCACGGCCAAGCCTCATTCCCCCGCTCACCTCAGCCGGCCTCCTGAGTTAATAGAATGGACCTGGTCACCGGGCTCCACCCGTGTCCTGGCCGATCCCTCTATCCCTCGCTCCATCCTTCAATTCCATTACCCCACCCCCCCGCCCCACACACTCCCCCTGACCCTGCACCCACTTCATCAAGCATGCCATCATGCATTCCAACAGCTGTCGACGAAAGCTTGGCGGGCTGTGGGCTGGCCGCACAAAGACAAAAACGCCACCCAGACATTATACTCACAGCGAATTAACGTGTGGCTTTACACAGGGTTGATCACGTTTCTGGAAGCCGGTCTCCCTCACTTTAGGGCAGATTTATCAGAGATTTACAGGGCCTTTAATGCTGCAATACTAACAGTACTGATACAGCTGCTGTCCAATAAATAACCTCACAATATAGCGACACTTGACAAATCTATGCTGAAACTTATCCGACAGTTCATAAGCGCTGGGGGGAGGTTAAAAAAAAAAAGTGAAAGGAAACATCTCAAGGCAAAGCAGAAAACCGCGTGATGGAGTGAAGGAATGACGCTGGGTTTGGGGGAGATGAGCTGTCAGGTCTTTTTGTCCAGCCCAACCCGTCAACTTCAGACAAGAGAAAACTGAAATGGTTTACTCAGAGAATGCCCTAAGCGCTCAATTCCACCTGAGAGCCCTGGAGACTTGGGGGAAGAAAATTCAGACCATTTTCAAGGTGAGGAGTTGCCTTCTATGGCCCACTATCTGTTTTAACGCGCGCTCTTCCTCCGCCGCTATGTGTGCTCTTCAGCCATGCTTTACCTTTAGGACTCTAAACAGGCAACTCCTCATTAACTCACAGCACTGACCGTCTTACTTTCTTTCAGTCTTGCACCCGAGTCATTCCATTTGTTCATTAATACCCCCCCCCCCTCTCATTTACTCAAAAACAGAAAGAAGAAAAAAAGAAACCAGAAGCAGAATTTCTCCTGCTGAAAAGCAATCTGCCAGTTTTAGTGCACCAGGTAAAAGAAGAGAAAAAGAAAAGAATCTTAGTCAGCGCCGTCACATTGACAGCATATCAGCTCGGCTCAGGAACAATCCTGACTTGAAAATGATCAAGGTTAGATAGGAAATATACACACAGACACATGCACACAGAAGAGGCACAGCTATATGCACGCACAGTAGGAGAAAACACACACGCGCGCGCGCACACACACACACACACGCACACAAGGAAATATCAGAAGGGATGTTTATTAAGATGGCAGACTTGCTGCAGGCAGGCGGGAAGGTACTTCAGGTTCTGGGACAGTGCCTGCCATTTTCTCTCAATTTTATTTGCTCTTCCCGTTTTCAGTTGCCTCCTCCCTGGCCACCCATTATCACCGGGCAGCAGATGGTTTCTTCTGACTTGACAAAAACCATGCTGGAGAATAGGAGGGGAGCCAGATAAGTTGTGGCAAACCGTTCTGTGTTTGTTGTCAAGCTGACTAGGGAGGATTTTTTTTTTCTTCTTTTTTTTCTACTTATTGTATGCAACATCCATGCATGCGTACTGCACGGTTTAAGTGATGATTTTGAGATTTGGGGATTACAGCTAATTTTGATCCTGCAGTTTAGCATGCTTAGAATGAAAATCAAGTCAGCTAGAATATGTAATACCCCATATAAGTAATTAATGTGGATTCATTTTCTTTTCAGTAATATGAAGACGCTCTCCATTGCTGCTGTTGCCATTTATTTCAACTTGAGTGCCACAGTGACGCACACATAAAGCAAGGTTAAAAATAAAGCAGGATGATGAAGTGGTTTAGTAGCTGTCATTGCAATTAAAGCTACCCAACAAGTGTCATTCTATCTGAGACAAGTTAAAATGAACCGAATGAACCAAATGACAAAAACAGAGATGATGGAGAAAAGCAGTAGGAGTGGATGGAATTGCTTTTGTTGGTATATGAAGTGTACACAGAAAAGCTTCTGCTAATAAATTCAATGCAAATGGGGGGATGTGGGGTGTGTTCAACACTGTTGTTCTTAATTCTGGGCTGTTGTTGTGGTTTTCAGTGTTCTTTATAGCTCCTATTAAACATTTGGTCCCTAAAAATGTCTGGATTTTTTTTTTTTTTCGCCAAAACGACATCTCTAAAAAACTGGATACTCATATAATACACAGAGAAAACAGATTTTAAGGGCTGGAAACAGATGTTCTTTTTTTATAATACTTTATCTAATCATATACAGTATGCATGAATGTGTTGGAAAATCTCCAATTAAAATGTGCTTTAAATTTTGGCTCATTGCTGCGCTGTAAAGCATGCTCTGGATAGTCATACAAAGAATTTAAAACAGCCGCCCATCTGCTCCTTCTGCACACACAGCAAATCCAGAAGTCTTCCTCCTCTCCACAAAGCTTCGAGTGTTGCAGACGTGTCAAAAGCAGTGCACTGAAAAGAGGAGGATAAAACCAAGATAAATCAAGCCTAAATAAACACTTGTCCTCCTCTGTCTGGGCACCAATGGGAGCAGTCTTATTGTGCTTGGCATATCAGCTATTTTCTCGGACATGGCAAACGCTGACATCTGTCACTGTGCGCACTCTTCCATCCCCGCAATAGCAGGCAGAGTTATTGTGCTCACCAGAACCTCTCGCCACTGGCTGCCATCTGCTGTGGGTACATATAGGAGGGGCCCTGTGGTGATCCAGGGTTCTGAGCTGGATTGCTTCGAGTTATCTACAACATCCGCATCCAAATAAACAGAGAGCGTTAGCTCATGGCATTGTGTTTGCCTTAGCATTTTTGCTCAAGCCAGCCCTCGTCTGTGCCGAGTTATAGCACCAGTTCAGTCCTATGAAAACACAGAGGACACCAGGCGCCCAAAGAAAATGACCGCCACAGATAGCACTTGCAATATGGACCAGTATCCATAAAACTGAACATGTACAGCTCCCAACAAGTTGAGAGATGGTCTTAGCTTCTCCAGATAAATCGCTTTATTGCTTGACTTGGAGACAAATGGCAAGGGAGAGAGAGAAAGCTGTGGATGAGCATGTCTGTAACTCCCAGATCCCATTGGGGTAAACAACATTACAGCACACACTGATCAGATCAACTAACTGCTACCAGATTTAATAAAAGGGCTGGGTAAAAAAAAAAAAAAAAAAAAAGAAAAAAAAAAGGTGTAGCTGCTTTTGAGGAAGAAGGAAGATGAGAAAAACAAGGAGTGCTGCAGGAGGGCTTTAAATAAAGAAATGCATTCACACCAATGCTCAGAGTGGGTCAATAATGCTACCACATTGAAAAGCTATTCTCTCAAAATGTCATTAGCACAACTGCCAGACACAATGAGATAGCGATGAGCAGTGTGGAGGCCAGAGCTACACTAGCTGATACCGTTTTACCTTTTAAAATCTGTTGTTCTGGGGGGAAGAAACTCTTTATATACGAGAGAAAACAACACACTATAAGAGGGAAGTTCACTTGTGTGTGAAATCATTTAGCTGGTATGGATGTTCCACTTTTTTTTTCTTTTTTTTTTTCCAGGTGGTGCTTTTGGACTGTTTGTTTCATATGAATACGCAGGAGTGGAAAAAGCCCAGCTATCTCTTGGGACATTCCATGTACACAAATGTAATCCTAATCAAAATTTCAATAACAGCAGCCACAGCCAAGGCTTGCTATATTGGGTGCACCCATAAAATGTAATTCCACACAACGAAAAAAAAAAAAAAAAAAAAAAAAAGTATGTGCAGGCAAGGAAATGAAATGTAGCTCTAACAGAATGACTTTTTCTTCCCTTTGGCCGGGCTCGGACTGATACAGTGAATTTGGCTGAAATGTGGTGGGTGATGGAAATAATGGCTTTCCCTGGAGAAAAGAAACAGAAAGAATGTCAGTGAAGGAAGGAGTGAAAGATTGAGACAAACCCATCCATCATGTAGCCTTGTATCATTACCTTTGACAGATCATTTTCAGCATTTCTAAAGTGGAGAGAGGGAGTGAGAAAGAGGGAAAAAAAAATCTCTCTTTTCCCTCCACTTCCTTAGTCCAAAGACTTTAACCAAATGTGGTCCGAAACTGACCAGGAGCGTTAGGACTGTACAGAAGCGCACAACTCACTTTCTTTCGGGCATTATTCACTTACTGTATAGAGGTATCTCCTCTCCATGACAACGCGCTGACATTTAAATGTGAAGTGGATTTGTTCTGGACTTCCGTCATAATGGTGCTGAATGCTGGAGCCAGAGCGTGCGGAGTCTGTGTCCAATCTATTAGACTGGAACATAGCAGAGCATCTCACAAGTAAACAAAGAGGCTACTGCGCCATTTTCGGCAGCCATCTTAAAAGCGGGTGCAGCACTAACATGTCGAACAGCGTGGTGCTATAGATGTGCGAACGACGCATTTAGCATGATGGCAGCACGCTGAAGAGAAAGGGCGGCAACGAAATGAAACTTTTTACTCTAAGCAGATGAAACAGAAAATAATCCTGCAATTAGACCTATATGCTGGATTGTGAAGGTTTCAATTTTTGTGCTTCTTCAGCATTAAACAGCAAATCTTTATTTAAAGGAATTTCTTTGAATTGAAGGAGCTCAAAGCTTTACTGACTCTTTCAAAATGGCTATAGATAAATAACTCCAATGTGCTTATGCTGTGGGGGAAAAAAAAAAAAAAACCTTTGAAGAAATACGGTATACGCCTTATAAAACCGGTCTCTCACTTTTTGTACAACTACCAACAAGTACACCAACGGAATAAGTAAGAAATTCAAATAATGCTTTTTATGTTTAGTCTGAAGGTTGATGTAGTGAGGTTGAAAAAATAAGTTACTTTATTTGGAGGTGCAGAGAAGAAGCAAGATAACCCAGTCACAGGGGCTGCACAAGCAAGTGTACTCCTAGTGCCAGTGCCAAGCCTGGGTAAATGGGGAGAGTCGTGTCAGGAAGGGCATCCGACGTAAAACCTTTGCCAAATCAAACATGCAGATCATGACAAATGAGACTTTAATACTGGATTGGTTGAGGCCCGGGTTAATAACGACCACCACCGGTGCTGTTAACCGACAGGGTGCCGGTGGAAATTGGGCTACTGTTGGTCAAAGATCGAGGAGGAGGAGAAGGGGGAGGTGTGTTAGGAGGGAGAGAGAGGAAAGGAAAGGTAGAAGTGTGGAGGTGAGAGTAGGGATGTTAAATGTAGGGACTATGACTGGTAAAGGCAGAGAGTTGACTGATATGATGGAGAGCAGAAAGGCAGATATATACTGTGTGTTCAAGAAACCAGATGGAAGGGAAGCAAGGCTAGGAGCATTGGAGGTGGATTTAAACTGTTCTACCATGGTGTAGATAGGAAGAGAAATGGAGTAGGAGTAATCTTGAAGGAAGAGTATGTGAAGAGTGCTCTAGAGGTAAAGAGGGAGTCCAACAGAATCATGAGTTTGAAGCTAGAAGTCAAAGATGTGATAATGAATGTTGTCAGTGTGTATGTCCCACAAGTTGGATGTCAGGTAAAAGAGAAAGAGGAATTCTAGAGTAAGTTGGATTAAGTGGTAGAGAGTGTTCCCAGGGGGGAACAGAGTGGTGATTGGAGTGGACTTTAATGGACATGTAGGTGAAGAGAACAGAGGTGATGAGGAAGTTCTGGGTAGGTATGGTCTTAAGAAGAGAAATGTGGAAGGACAGATGGTTGTGAATTTTGCTAAAAGGATGGAAATGGCTGTGGTGAACACATACTTCAAGAAGAGAGAGGAACATAGGGTGACTTACAAGAGTGGAGGAAGATGCACACAGGTGGACTACATCCTATGCAGTAGGAGAAATCTGAAAGGATAGGAGACTGCAAGGTGGTGGCAGGGGAGAATGTGTCATGACACCGAGCGCAGGTTTGTCCCATGCTCGGGTCTTTGATTATTTTACTTTTTCTGTGTATGTATTTAGTCATGTTTATCTGTCCTTATGGTTTGCACTTTTATTTTGACAGTGCCACAACAGGACTTCCGTTTGTCAAGTCTGCTCTCAGCCTGTCACAGCTGTTTGTGTTTAGTTGACTGCTTTCACTCCACACCTGTTTATTGGTTTCTGTATCACTATTTAAGTTTGCTGGTGAGGCTTCTTCCTCGCTGTGACCTCGCCTTGTGTGCTGGCTGGAATCCCCAACCCTGATTCCAGCCTTTCTACTGTGTAAGGTTTCGTCCTTGCCATTTATATGCAAGTTACCTGTATTGACTGTTTTGGCTCTTATGTTCTCGTTATCACCCTGCTGGGGTCTCACTCATAGCCTTTTGTAAAGCCACCCCTCGTGGCAAGTGTTTGTATTTGTTATTTCCTCATTAAATAACCAAACTCACTGCAAGCAATTGGTGCCTCCTTCCTGCTCCAAAAGGGCAGTCATAACAGAATGTAGCTCGACAGCATCGGATGGTAGTCTGTAGAAAGACTTTGCAAAGCAAGAAGAGGAAAATAGTGAAGGCAGAGCCAAAGATTAAGTGGGGGAAGTTAAAGAAGGAAGAAGGTCGTACAGAATTCAGGAAGGAGTTGATACAGGCTCTGGGTGGTACGGAAGAATTACCAGATAACTGGGAAAGTACAGCAAAAGTATTGAGGGAAATGGGTAGAAAGGCATGTGGTGTATCCCGTGGACAGAAGAAGGACGACATGGAGACTTGGTGGTGTAATGAGGAGGTCCAGAAAAGTATTCAAAGGAAGAGGTTAGCAAAGAAAAAATGGGATAGTCAGGGAGATGACAAAAGCAGACAGGAGTATTTGGAATGTAGGTGTATGGCAAAGAGAGAGGTGGCAAAGGAATATAGTGAGTTGTATGAGAGGCTGGACACTAAGGAAGGAGAAAAAGACTTATGGATTGGCTAGACAGAGAGATCGAGCTGGAAAGGATGTACAGCAGGTTAGGTTGATTAAGGATAGAAATGGTAATGTACTAACAGATGACGAGGGTGTGTTGAGAAGGTGGAAGGAGTACTTTGAAGAGCTGATGAATTAAAAAAAAAATGAGAGAGAGAAGAGGATGGATGAAGGAAAGATGGTGAACAAGGAAGTCCCAAGGATTAGCAAGGCAGAAATGAGGGCAGCTTTGAACAGGATGAAGAATGAAAAGGTGGTTGGTCCAGATGACATACCTGTGGAGGTATGGAGATGTTTAGGAGAGATGGCAGTGGAATTTTTAACCCAAGTGTTTATCACAATCTTGATGATGACCCATATAGATACATGGATCGTACTAGCTGTACAATGCAGGACTATTGGGCACAGGGTGAAATGTGAGGTACCAATTAGACTGTAAGGTGCAGTATGGCAGCGTTGTTATGACCAAGATTCAACATTAGAGTGAGTTACTGCACAGTGAAATGGCATGTGGCAGTAAAGATTTCTTGTACCTGACCGTTCAGCAGTGGAGCTGTAGCAGTCTGCTGGAGAAGCAAAGAAGATGGCGCTGGCGACAACGGTCTGGAAGAAAAGGTCTAAAATCCTGTTGCACACGTTGAAGGATCTCAGCTTCCTCAGAAAGAGGAACCTGATCGTCCACTGCTGATCATAACACCCAGGTATTTGTAGTCCTCCACTACCCCCACATCCTCCCCCCAATCCGCAATGGCTTTTGAGGCGTCCTCTTCTTCCTGAAGTCAATCAGTCCCTCCAGGATTTCGTGGGACGTTTTTATGACTGTTGCGGCCCAAAATGCCTGAATTCACAGGAGCTTTTTTAAAAAGTTGCCATAAAAGTTGCAATGTTTTTAGAGTTTTTTTTGCACTAAAAGTTGTGGGGAAAATTACAAATTTTAAAGCATGTTTTTTTTTTTCCCCAGTTTACTGCAGTGATATTCTATATAACAATACAAGAAAAGCACAGGATTGTCAAAAATTTCCTACTACAGTGATTTGTAAATTAAGCAGAAACGTCTGCTATACAAAAAAACTCTTTTGTGCAACAGCAAATACAGACTTTAACACAATATCCATTACAACGGCTAAATTGCATTGAATACATGTTAAAGAGTATACTGTAGATTTGGAAATTATTGGCAGCACCTTCATTTGAAAACTCCCTACGGTCCGCAACCACTTGGTACCAAGCAGAGAGGAAAAAATAAATAATTTACTGTTGCTTTGTATTGTCTATTGGAGTATGTGTTTTTCTGAAAAAAAAATAAAAAAATAAATACAGACAACTCTCTCTTTCTGTGCCTAAGTCCTACCTGTTTATCTGCCACACGTCTTGAGACACACACTTGTCTCTTCAGACACACATCTTTCATTTACGGCGGGGCGGGGGTAGATGCCTGTCCAGACCGGAGATTTACAGCTTTAAAGCTCATTGACAAGATGTAGTAATGATTTTACCTCTAAAGATGTATAAAATGTTCAAACACTGGCTGTAGTGTTAGATTTTTCTCGTTTTGTTTGTGGTTTTATGGCATTTGTCCTAACGAGCGCTCCCGTGACGGGGTGCTTTTGGGGCAGGCAGACATTTTTCAACACAAGCCTAGCGGTTCGTACATGTGGTCAGGATGGAGATGTGGCAAGACGTCCACCGGCAGGCTGGGGGAGACGAAGGAAGGGACGGTGTTGGAACCTTGCGGCTGAGTGTTTTTTTAAATCACACTCTGTTTTTGCTGATGTGTTCCGTTAATACTCACTGTAAACACGGAAGAGAATGCGGTGCAGCGATGCATTTCATTGGTTAGACTCAGCGTATGAATGCCACTCAGGGACAAATTTGAGTGGTGAAATTGGTGGAAATTGACGAGGATTGGCCAAAATTGCAGGAAAGTTGCGGTGATTGGACAAAGTCACAAGATTGCACAATAGTCGCGCTGATTGGCTGATTTCGCATGAATTGACGCGATCGCAACATTGCAAAATCCTGCAGGGACTGATTTATCAATATATTTACATGTCCAGATACAGTGAGTGAAACTCCCAATCTCACAATTATATTTCCCACACAATTCAGATTTATTTGGATTTATCTTATATCTAGATTGTGGTGCAATCTGAAGATGATATATTCAATGTGATATAAAACTTATCAGAAAAGCATCGTGGTGCATGGAAGTTGTCATGTCATTTTGTATAATCTTGCATACAGTGAGTTTTTGCGTTGCACCTTTCATTACCCAAGTACTCTGCACAGTGACAAGGCAGTCAGAGACAGTCAACTTCACCCCGTCAGACCCTTATTTTTTTACAGGCTCATAAACACAAACCTACACAGATACAAGGACAGGCCTATCAAAGCACAACCCTCGGGCACAAAGTCATTAAAATGAACCTGATCTAATCAAATCTATGCTACCAAAGGAGTCTCCACATGCTGGACACTGGACAGAATACAGAAGTTTAAGGCTTTTCTACTACAACTTAAATTTTCATAATTGGAAGCTACATCCGTCTGTTCTACATGATCTACAGGTATAGCATTAATTCCTTACGATACCATGTGGTGCACAGGGCAACACAGGCACAGTGGGGGAGTCAGTCATCAAGTATATCTGTGCAATGAACTCCTGTCCCTCCCACCCCCCATTCTGTTTATGCTGAACACCAAACGAGAAGACACAAAACACTATTTTCATATAGCCTTTGTATGACCGAGTTGGGGCGTGAACCCACACAAGAAGACCACTCCTGGCTAAGGAAATCTATGAAGTAACATGAAACAAACACACAAACAGGTGCATGTCTAAATGTTTGAGTCCATTTCATTTCATTTTTGTTTCATGCAATGCTTGTCACTTCTTATAATACAGTGGAGAAAATAAGTATTAAACACGTCAACATTTTTCTCATTAAACATATTTCTGATGGAGCCACTGACCTGAGATTTTCACCAGATATCAATAACAACCCAAGTAATCCATACATATAGAGAAATCAAGGCAACTATGTTCACAAAACAAGTTATATTTAATAAAGTAGAATGACACAGAATAAGTATTGAACACATGAAGAAAAAGAGGTGCAAAAGGGCATAGAAAGCCAAGAAACCAGCTGAAATGCATCAAAATTTAGGAATCAATCCCATCCTCCATCAGTGCAAATTAATTCCAGCTGGTTAAGTCTGTTAAGTCTGGTTAAGGTATTAGAGAGGAGAGTCCAGCCGTTGGTCAAACCTTGGATTCAGGAGGAGCAATGTGGTTTTTGGCCAGGCCGTGGCACATCGGTCCAGCTCTTTACCCATTCAAGAATCCTCGAGGGTTCATGGGAGTTTGCCCAATCAGTTTACATGTGGTTTGTGAACTTGGAGAAGGCATTCGACTGCATCCCTCATGGTTTTTTGTGGGGGGTGCTTCGGGAGTATGGGGTATTGGGCTTGTCGTTATGAGTTATCCGATCTCTATATGACCGTTGTGAGAGTTTGGTTCATACTGCCAACACTCGGTCGGACTCATTCCCAATGAGAGTTGGACTGCGCCAGGGTTGCCCTTTGTCACCGATCTTGTTCATAATTTTTATGGACAGGATTTCTAGGCGCAACCAAGGAACGGACGGTGTCATGCTTAGTGACCACATGATCTCATCTCTGCTGTTTGCAGATGATGATGTCCTGTTGGCTTCATCGAGAAAAGACATATAGGTCTTACTGGGATGGTTTACTGCTGAGTGTGAAGCGGCTGGGATGAGAATCAGCACCTCCAAGTCCGAGTCCATGTCCTCAGCCGGAAAAAGGTGGATTGACGTCTTCGAGCTGGGGACAAGCTCCTGCTCCAAGTGGAGGAGTTTAAGTACTATCTTGGGGTCTTATTCACGAATGAGGGGAGAATGGAGCGAGAGATTGACAGATGGATCAAAGAAGCATCTGCAGTGATGCTGACGTTGTATCGGTCTGTCGTGGTGAAGAGGGAGCTGAACTCTAAGGCAAAGCTGTCAATTTACCGGTCACTCTACATTCTTACCCTCACCTATGATCATGAGCATTTTCGGTAATGACCGAAAGAATGAGATCGCGGATACAGGCAGCTGAAATGAGCTTTCTCCGTAGGGTTGCTGGACTCATCCTTAGAAATAGGGTGAGGAGCTCAGTCATCCGGGAGAGGCTCAGAGTAGAACCGTTGCTCCTCCACACTGAAAGATGTCAGTTGAGGTGGTATGGGCATCTGATTAGGATACCTCCTGGACACCTCCCTTTTGAGGTGTTTCAGGCACGTCCCACTGGAAGGAGACCTCAGGGCATACCCAGCCAGGACTCACTGGAGAGACTATGTCTCGCAGCTGGTCTGAGAACACCTTCGTATCCTCTCTGAAGAGCTGGAGCAGGTGGCTGGGGAGGAGGAAGTCTGGACTTCTCTGGTTTAACTGCTGCCTCCGCGACATGGACCTCTGGAAAAGTGGTAGAAGATGGATGGATGGGTAAGTCATGACTGATAGCCTTTAAAAATGTCTGTGAATATCAGATTGTCACACCACAAAGAAATCATGATGCGTAGAAGCAAAGAGCTCTTTGCTGCACAACATGTGGGCAAGCCAGTAAAATATTGGGAGGATATAGTCTGGTCAGATGAGATCAAAATTGAACTTTTTGGATACCACAACATACAGCATGTTTGGAGGAGAAATGGCACTGCACATGCCATCATGGTGTGGGTGTGGTTTTCACCACATGGTACAGGCAGACTTACATATAATTGAAGGAAAGATGAATGGACAAATGTATGGAGACATCCTTGATAAGAATCAGTTGCCATCTGCCAAGATGCTGAAGATGAAATGAGGGTGGACATTTCAGCAAGACAATGATCCCAAACACACAGCCAAGGAAACTTTCAACTGGCTCCAGAGAAGGAAAATAAAGATGCTAGAATGGCTCCTCACCTGACCTGAATCCAATTGAAAAATCTATATAACAAACTGAAGATCGGAGTTTATAGAAGACACCCACGGAACCGTCAAGACAGTTTTGACAGTTTGAATGGGCTAAAATCATTCCTGAACAATGCCTGTGCCTAGTTTCTCCATGCAGGAGGCCTTTGGAAGCTGTTATTACCAACAAAGGCTTTTCTACTAAATATTAAATGAATTTCACCAAGCGTGTTCAATAATTATTCCCTGTGTGATTCCACTTTATTAAATATAACTTGTTTTGTGAACACAGTTGCCTTGATTTCTTTATATGTATGGGATACTTGGGTTGTTATTGATATCTGATGAAAATCTCAGGTCACTGGCTCCATCAGAAATATGTTTAATGAGAAAAATGTTTATGTGTTCAATACTTATTTTCCCTGCTGTATCTACCTCTTAAAGAAAAAAACAGCAGATTACAGAAAGGTCATGGCTGTAGTCACCATTTGGGTTTAGGCAATATCTCTTTATAAGAGACAAATGTCAGCAATTACCAGTGGTCAATTTGTAGTCTGTGCGTTAAAATTTGAAAATCTGAACAAAGCAAATCCTTCCAGATGCTTAACACTGACCCTTGGCAGCACAACAGACAAAACATAATGAAAACACTAGCGCCTGGCGGGTGTATATGCTATTGATGTACCACAAAAAAAGCTATTGATACAGGCTCTATAATTTGAAGCCCCGGGCCAAACAAGTGAAGGGGAACGGACTTCACTTCCACTGAAATACCAACTAAGACACTCCGACAGCTCCTGGCTCGGCGCACACGTTCCAGAAAAGAGAAGCGTGATCGCAGGGGCGAGGCCGACAAGCTTCAGTGGAACAGCAGGGCTGGAAACCCCGCCTAATATCCCATGAGTGCTTTGAGGTTGCAGCATTTGCCCTCCAACCCTGCCTCAACTCTTTTGTTTGTTTTTTGCTTTTTTTTTTTTAGACTGCGTCTATGCTCCTAGAGCACTGTGAACACGTCTTATCTACGGGATGAAGCAGCATGGTAGCGCTTTAAGGGAGGAGCACACAGTGGCTGAACATGCGACTTGTGGGGACTTCCTAATGCCAGTCTAACACCTCCCAGAGGACAGTGTCAGAGACCATGTTGGCCTCTTCTGAAACAGCCTGGGACAGCTGGAGACACAGGTCTCCAACAGGCCATGACCCAGCCTGATTTGTGGTGAGTGTTTGGGGAGCAAAATATCCACTGCCTGTCATAGCAACAGCATCAGAGAACCACAGATGACTGTGCTGTTCTTGTCGACAGATGAAACTGAGGCAGAATGACTACTCTCTCTCTCTCTCTCTCTGTGTGTGCGTGTGTGTGTGTGTGTCTGTATTCAAGTCTGTGTGTCCAAACCTCACTGTGTGGCTATAATAAATGACCGTTAACTGGGCAAACAGCCATTTAGTGCAAACACATAAAGTGAATTTATATTGATATTGCAATGTGAAAGGAAACAATATCTACTTTGCAAAGAGGACAGCGTGGGGAGTTGTTTAATGCATTTTACAATGCTGCAATCCACAAGCCAAATACTGGAATGTTTTGGCACAGAGACCAAATACTGGAATAAAATGGAGCTGCAAAGCAGGGGGGAAAGTGTAAGAAAACACCTACAATTTTATATAATGTTCCAAGCACTGAATTAGCATGCTATCTGAGTAAAATCCTTTCTCTACTGCCATGGAATCTGCCAGGATGCTTTAAGAATGAAAATTTAAAAAAAGGCAAAATTCTTCCATAGGGTTAAAGAATGTAGAACATAAGCAGAACGGTCTTTGTGTCACCAGATTGCCATTGACGCAGCTAACAAGTTTTGTAAAAAACTTTTACTCCTTTAACTTCTCATCAAGGTCGTCAGCTAAGTGTCTAATAAATCAGAAATATTACATTCAATTTGGGAGAAGCAGGTATTGACCTTGTGCTTTACATTTTGTCTTCTCCTCTGATGTATTCTGTATGTTTGGCCATAACCTCACACCCCACTTAACACTTATTTCTCTATAATGGTAACTGCCAGAAGGATGCGATGGGCAGGCAGCACAGTTGCTCCTGTGAGACCTTAACTTCACGCAGCATGCTGGGATTTAACTGAACTCGAGCAGAGTTCTTTAACCCCCATCTGCTGCAATGACTCAGTGCTGAGCAGAACATCTTCATCTTTATTGAAAATCTGTCTGACTTGGTGCCGACAGAGGGAAACTGACGAGACAGAAAAAAAAACATCTATGGTTAAGAGATGGACTCTAGCAGGTCTTGCAAGAATATTTTTCCTATTCACTGCATACACGTTAGAAAGATGACAAGAAAAATGACACCATCCCATTAAGGCTGTGACTGACTTTTGCTGGGTGTAGAGAAATCTGCTGGGGGGAAAAAAACAGCCTTTTGGTCAAACAGTCAACTGACAAAATGCCCAAACAAGCATTTTGAACCAGTGTATTTTAAATCAAATAGAATTAAATAGGGATGGGAATTTGAGCCCCTGGAATCATACGTTGCTCATGTTATCAATTCCTCTTATCGATGCTGCGGGTTTTAACACTTTCATGTTTTTTTTTTAAATGGCATGTGTCATGACATCACAAGCTGCCGTTACCAAGCAACGCCATGACGCCGTTGCTACCACGTATGTAAGCATTAGCAGCATGGCGTATGATAAACATGAGTTGAAACATCTCTTGACGTGGCAGCATGGGATAAAATGAAAGACGTAATGTGTTCAACAGTCTACGACGTGCGCCCACACCTGATTTCCAAACAGCAGCACCTCCGTTAGTAACAGTAATATTAGCTTATTATTATTATTAGAACAATATTAGTGTGATGCTAGCAGCCTTGAAGGTTAAGTTTAATCAGTGTTTTAACTCACAAAACCCAACTAAAAACATCTTGTATTTAAATATGATCCTATTCTTTTTAGACGATGACAGCATCAGGTAGCTCTGAGGTTTTACCAATCTGCTTGTCCTCCACTCCTTGCCAGCAGAACCCACTGACACTAGCTGTGCACGGAGCTGTAATGAAGTTTAGTGCAAGGCTTGCATCCATTCATGACCATAGAGCAGCTGCAGTTTGGGTAGGTGATACATGTGATGTAGGTTACAGATTAATACTGAATTACTCTTTCCCAGAACGAATAATGTCTTGAGGTTTTACCAGTATGTTAATATACAATGATTTTATACATGTGTGGGTGTATATACACTGTGCATAAATACTGCATATATAAAAAAAAAATGCAAAAATTACACCCAAGTACTGCATGTATATTTTTGTGATGTGATGTGTCTTTTTATGTGATGTGATGCTGAAATCCTGCGAAGGCCTGCTTTTTTCCCCACATGGAAAACTGATAAAGAATTGATAAGGGGATTGATAAAGAATTGGATCGATAAGCAAAATCGACAATGCCACTGATATTGATAAAATCAATTCCTATCCCTAGAATTAAAATATGTGAGGCAGCATTTATTTAACTACCCATAAAATTCACTGGATTTAGTTTGCTAAAATGCACACTCTGAAGCATTTTACAATGTTACATCACCTCAGCACCCAGCAGGCAAATTTTAAAGAGACTACCAGTGTGAGTAATTAAACAGAAGGTCCAGGCATTGCCACTGGCCTTTTTTTTCTGCTGTGAATATGTATAATTAATGTGACACTAGTCCAACAATACGAGCTCACAATGGCCAAATATATCAGCCCCACTCAGATAAACTCTGGACACTGAAATTAATACCTAGCTGGCCAAAGAGTGCCTATCTCCTTTCACTGAGGTCTCTAAAAATAGCAGTATTAAGTGAGGTACAGCAGGCTCGGTTTTTACAGCGCTATTAAATCAAAACCTCTCTTGAATCCAGTGAAGTATGTGACTATCAATGTGCCTGTCCTGTCAAATAAACAGAAAATGTGCTCCTATTCTAAACGAAGGCCTATATGAAATAAGCGACACGACTTGAGAAGGGGATGTGGACTTCAGCCACAGATTTTATCAGTCAAAAAGCAGCACACCCGCAGCCATATGGGTAACCTGTGGTGGCGTTCCAACCTTTAAGTTTTTTTTAGCTTTGGAACTGCCACACCACTCCCCCAGGGTTTGAGAGGAGACTAAAAGACTAGTTTCATCCCACAAGATGAAGCGGTCAGTGCAGCTCTGTGCTCCGGCAATCACAGGGGGGAGTCCAAACAGCACACTGCTTGGGGTAAGATATACACTGGAGAGACATGCTGAGATCATTAGATACCCACGTCTCCTAAAGAAACTGAGAAATAGCCATGAACTACACTGCGGCAGGTGGATAAACAGAGCTTTGCTTGAATTGTGGGAGGAATTCTTTCCCCTTTTTTTCAGGAGCTGCCTTTCAACTGCCTGTGAATGAGCGTCTCTTGATTTGCTCTAATGTTGTTGGGTTTTCAAATGCTAATGCTGCTCTATACAGATGGCAAAAGTAATTTCAAGGTCCATCTCCTGTGTTCCTGCATCAAAAGTTACAACTGACGAGAAAATTAGGATGTTTTTGAAAATAGGCTGAAGTCTAGATGCTGGTTTTGTTTCTCAGCAAAACAGAATTTGTATTTAAAAATGTTCCAAACCAGCTAGTCAAGTCAAGACAAATATTGTCAAATAATGTAAAGGGAAATACAGGTTGTGCGATTGCATTGGATACCATAAAAACATCTGGAAGATTATCCTGAGATAATGACTTCGGCATATTGTCACCAAAGAAAGCAGTTCATAACAATGCTTTTCCTTTCTTATAAATATAAGAAAAGGCGTACACTGTATGAAGTTGACAAGTACACCTTTTACGAGGGAAAATTGCTGCAGTGTGCCTGTCACATTCTGTTTGTTTTTTTGTTTTGAAAGCGTCCAGCTCTCTTCAGTAAAATTCAGATACCACAGTTAAGCTGCACAGTAAGAGCACAGTCACAGAAAATCCAACAGCAAACGTGTCAAAAAAGAAATTCCTCTACAAAGTTGGCATTTATCCTCTCTTCCCTATTTTACCTTAGAAGTGGGAAAATCACAGTTTAGTACCTATTTTATCAGCCCTAGTGCCAGGGAAACAAGCAAACTTATTATTCTGTTCCTTTCTTTTAATCTTTTAATCTAATCTATCTGAAATAAAGATTTACAAAGATGTGCTTTGGATCACTTTAACAGGTACACACATCACATTTGTGAAAGTTAGTACTTAAAAAACCCACAAAGAAATTTAAAAAAAGCTTTTTAAGCCGATGTTTACTCCCTTTGGCGCTTATAAAATGATTTCATTTTGCTATTCAGTTTATTTATTTGTTGTGCGATAGTGTGAGAGATGAAAAGTCCTTCTGCTTCATGGACAGATAACATCAATATGCATGCATTAGATGATTAATCGCTAACATGGATGAGTCATGTTTTTAAAAACTCTTCCTGCAGCCAAATACAAAACTAGCATGCTGTACAGAAGTGAAGCTTCATACCTAGAGAGTTTAAAGCCCTTTTGCCATTTTGTGTGAAAATTCATCCACTGCATAATAATATCGAACAACAAACTGCTAAAGGTCCCATACTGTATATTTTCCAGGGTTTAATTTTAGGCTTTGACATCCTCAAGGACATGTATGTGTAGTACATGTCATTTTACAGTACAACAGAAAAGCTGTCTACAAAGCTGTCTCAGACAATTGGTGTTCAGCTTGCTCGTCAATATTCATGAGCCTCTAATCTGGGGTTTAACTGGGCCAGTCACAAGTAGGAGGTAGTCAGGGTCTGTTTGTTTTCCTGTCTTAGAAAGAGAAATTTACATTAGTCGGCTCAGGCTGTGTTCACTCTGCGAGGTAGGAGCTAGCCGGCTAACATTAGCAATATCATAAGCTATGAACCCCCGCCCCTTAAGACATTTGTGTACCTGACTTCCGAGCAAAATATCAGAATAACAAGGACATCCTCTAGGTGGCATTGTTGCATCCCCCTACATAAAACTGCTTTTGGACAATCAGCCTTCTCATACACAGCTATAACGGAATGGAACAAGCTCCCCACTGCTTTGAAGACCAGAACAAATAACAGACTTTTCCACAGAGACTAAAATGGATTTTAAGTAATCAAGCCTGCCAGCATTGACTCTGTCCCTTAAGGCTTTGAGTGTGACTGTCGCCGAATTGCGACATAACCCCTAGTGGTCAAGAGTGGTAAATATTTTTTGTCATTAAAATAGTTCAGATTTCCAAGGCTATAACTTGAAAGTGGTAAGAGATAATGGCTTACTGTCAATTAGAAAGATGTAAAATATGATCCAAAGTTTCAGTGATTTTACGCATCTAATTTGCATAATGCCACAGCAGCTATACTGAATTACATAACTCAGTCAAAAGCGGACTTTGGACATATTTACTCAAAGAATGGTTCAGTCTTTTGACACCGTTGTTTCTACAGGGGTACGTTATCGTCTTATCTTCAAAGTATATGAACAAGAAATCAGAAAAAAAACAAAGAAATTTGTCACTTACTGGCTGCTAAGGGGACTCGCTCGCTGCCGTGGTCAGTCCGTTTTTGTCCATCGTGGTCTGTATTTTGAGTTCTGTCGGTCATTTACGCTTTCTACCACATCTACAAAGTCTTCTGATTATCACACATAAATTTTGCTTGTATCCCACAGCTATTTTCTGTGGACGAAGCCAAGTGATGGTGCACGACAATGGATGGCGACCATATTAGCTTTCTGAGCTAAAAGAAGGGAATACAGGAAAAGAAAAAAAGGAGTTCTTCTTCTTTGGTGTATTACATGTCAGCCATGATTCCTCCAATGTGTGTCTGCCACCTTCTGAACTGCCACGATCAGTACAAGTCATCAGTATAGCTGGGGAGTACAGGAATGTCAGAATTAGTTGACAGGTGCAGCGCCACGCTCTGCCACTAGGGGCATGCAAAATCTCACACTCAAAGGGTTAAATGGGATTTGAAATTGCACTCAAATTGTTTTTATGTGTGCCGTCTCTGTTATCTTTTTACCTTTTAAACTTAGTCCCTGCTTGTTTCAGGGTCAACAGTTTCTGAAACCCGACCTGAATTGCTTTCTATATGTGTTGTTTTTCTTTTAATATCATCCTGCCTGCCTCAGGGACTACAGATGGAAATTAGTGAGAACACTATAATTTGGTACAGAACATCTTTACCCTGTGTTTAATGCTTTTCTGTACATGGTCCCTGACAAACCAAAAAACTAAACTAAACATGAAAGACTGAAGTTGGGGTGAACTGGGACTCCAGAGTATTTAAAGAGACATGCACAGAAATGAGCCATTCTGAGGAAGGCTGCCAAAGATAATTCACAATGATGCAACAATAAATAAATCAAGGCAAACTGACCAGACTATGCCACAGACATTTAAGATCTGTGTGAGCTGTCAACAGTTGGAAAAAAAAAGGCACAGTGAATGGGACCATTAAAGCAGCAGCAAACTTTATCAGAAGTTAGTTTTTAATCAGAAGCATATTCATCCCTCTTGAATGCATCCCAGTGAGTGAACAAACAATCCACTCGACTCAGACATTAAATCCCACAACATAGTATCTGGGCTGTATACACATTTCCCCTTACACAGTCAGACGTGCCGGTTCCCTGTGCTTGTAATCTGAAATAGTCTGCAGAGTTGAGTAGCTAAGTCGCTTGTACTATAGGAATGTGACACAGTAATGGTTGGACAGGGAGGAGGAGTAAGAGGGGAACATCTTCGTTCCACAGCTTATTGTGCTGTCAGGTTTCAGTCCCTATCACAGAGCATTGATTTCCCGTCACATATTTGGCTCTATGTTCCTTTATAAGCACCTTTGACACGAGCATGTCGCCTAATAGGCCTGCTTTGGTGGTTATGACCACATCAGGAAGCCAGTCCACATATTTATCTGTGTTGACACCAAGCACAGTCCGTTATTTAAATGGATCCATAAGTGAGTAGCCGAGTGCTGGTTTCACTATGATGTTTAATAAAAAACTATCAGACCTTATATTGAGCATGACACAGTGGACACATCACAAGCTGACAGGAGGATGACACAGAGACAGTTAATATCTCCATGTGGGGACGCAACATTTCCTTTCTCCAATGAATTCCCCGAAACTTTCATTTTTTTTGCATTAGCATTTTAGTGACCTTTCCAACACAGTTTAAAAACACGGGCTTACATCTTATCCAGCTGAAAAAATCTAATAAGGTTTTTTTTTAATTTCAACAAGTTTTTATTATGACTAGGTGCCAAAACAAAATGCTTCACAGTAATTCAATCACAGTAAACTGTTTATGTAAGAAGGGTACATTATATCAAAATTGCAGAGGACAAAAAATAGATGATAGTTTTTCATAAAGACCAGGCCTGATAATGGAGATATACAACGTGCATGCAGAGGACATTGCTTGTGCGAACACTCACCATCTCTCGGCCATGCCCAGACATTAGTGAGAGTCATTAGGCTCATTTAAATGAGGTTGTTAAGCCGATGAAATGAGGCCATATATTTGAATGCAGAAACAAAAGTAAGAGGCTGCCATTTCTCAATAGTACACAATCTCTTCAAAGTCAAATACGTAATAACTGGAGGGAATGGCCCGGCTTAGGTGTTTGGCAGCCAATAGTCACTGGTCCCAATGCCCTCTATCACAAATACACAAGCAATTACAGCAGCTATTTAAACATTCTATTACTGTGATATGTTGAATGTGTTGCAGCCATTAGGTTGCTTAATTTGATCGTTTCCGACTCCCTGCCATACAGTAGGTAATGAATCACTACAGTCATTCAGCAACTCTACAACAATGTTATTATTGTTACTAGAGGGCACTCAGGGAGCGCACATCTCTCCCAAGCCTCCGTCCCTCCCTTCCTCTGTCTATTCATCTGTCCCTCTGTGCCTTCGTCCTTCCATTTGTCCATACATTGCAAGACCAGGCCTTGTTCACCTTACAAAATCTAATGGGTTCATCCGTAGTCTAAGGGCAACCTCTGCTGAGAATTTCATCCAAATTCATTCAGTAGTTTTTGCGTAAGCCTGCTAACACATTGTGAGAAGATAGGGCCTTGGCTGAGGTATGAACTCTCGGATCACCTCCAAAATGTAAACAGTTCATTCTTAGCCCAAGGGCTACCTCTGGTGAAAATTTCATCAAAATCTGTTGAGTAGTTTTTGGGTAATCCTGCTAACAGTCAGACAGACAAACTAACCACCCCCATTACATTACCTCCTTGGTGGAGGCAATTATCATCATGATAATTCTCTCAACTTAACACATACTGTTATGCGTCATTTAATAAACGTATTCATTTTAATTTATAAATGTATTATTTATATTTGTGTATGTCACTAACTTTACTACTTCCCTTCTACCAGTCTGTCACACAGAATTTGAGCTGATGACCTGGCTGACCGACTGTAATCTCTCTGTAGCAACAGGAACTGTAAAACAACATAAAATTTATAACTGAAGTAATTAGTGCCACTAAGGTCTAACTAACTTTTGGTGCAAAAACATGGTTAGTGTTAGATAAAAATTATGATTGATTCTTTTGAGGCAATAGCCCAGTAAAGCTTTTTGGCATCTGTTACAGCCATCTAAGCCATCAATCTATCCAATAATGACTGACTTTTCCATCATTAAAGTATTTATGTAACCGATGTAGGATTTTTTTTGTCACTCATGGTCGAATTTGGAAATTCTAGGTGTAGTTTCCCTAACTTAGAAATGTTTAATAAATCCTACAAAAGCCAACAATTGCTTTCCAGATTAATTTTACAAGAACACAATGACAAAATCAGCATTCAGATGGGATTAGTATTAACTTCTTACTCACCATAACACTGCAGCACGATGCACAGAGTTGACCCTACACAATGATTTTCTTGTGAGAAAGGTGCCAATACATCAGCATTCACGTGGACAAACAAGTAGGGGACACTTGCTGTGAATTGAGCAGGACGATTTGTTAGCTGAAATCAAGGGCAAAGGAGCTACTAAAGAGGTTGTATCAGTGAAAAGAAAGAATGAAAACTTGATATTTATCTCTTCTGTCGAGAACACAGTGTCAAAGGAGCACGGCTGTACATTAGCCGTATGTCTTCCATTGCTGGGCAACAAGGGAAAACATTAACTTAACATTTACTTGGTCACAGTGGAGGAGGGATTGTGGTGAAGGTTAACCCTTCTTGTGTCTTGGTTTCATGGACATAGAAAGCACCCTCACTGTCTATGTCGCAGTTCTGCGCCTGTCATGTGATGTGGCCATAAACCATAAAAAATCCCAAGTTGTACTAAGTATTCCACCTCACAAGGTGGCAGACACGTATAACTTACTGCTCTTGCCTTTGAGGACTTATGTCTCCCAAATCCATCCATCTTCCATCCATCTTCTACCGCTTTTCCGGAGGTCCGGGTCGCGGAGGCAGCAGTTCAAGCAGAGAAGCCCAGACTTCCCTCTCCCCAGCCACCTGCTCCAGCTCTTCAGAGGGGATACCAAGGCGTTCCCAGACTAGCTGGGAGACATAGTCTCTCCACCGAGTCCTGGGTCTGCCCCGGGGTCTCCTCCCAGTGGGACGTGCCTGAAACACCTCAAGTGGGAGGCGTCCAGGAGGCATCCTAATCAGATGCCCATACCACCTCAACTGACTCCTTTCAATGTGGAGGAGCAGCGGTTCTACTCTGAGCCTCTCCCGGATGACTGAGCTCCTCACCCTATCTCTGAGGGTGAGTCCAGCAATCCTACGGAGAAAGCTCATTTCAGCCGCTTGTATCCGCGATCTCGTTCTTTCGGTCATTACCCAAAGCTCGTGACCATAGGTGAGAGTAGGAACGTAGATTGACTGGTAAATCGACAGCTTTGCCTTAGAACTAAGCTCCCTCTTCACCACAACAGACCGGTACAACGTCCGCATCACTGCAGATGCTGCTCCAATCCGTCTGTCGATCTCTCGCTCCATTTTCCCCTCACTCGTGAACAAGACCCCAAGATACTTAAACTCCTCCACTTGGGGCAGGAGCCTGTCCCCAACCCGGAGAGGACAATCCACCTTTTTCCGGCTGAGGACCATGGACTCGGACTTGGAGGTGCTGATTCTCATCCCAGCCGCTTCACACTCAGCGGCAAACCGTCCCAGCAAGAGCTGTAGGTCATTGCTGGATGAAGCCAACAGGACAACATCATCTGCAAACAACAGAGATGAGATCCTGTGGTCACCAAGCATGACACCCTCCATTCCCTGGCTGCGCCTAGAAATCCTGTCCATAAAAATTATGAACAGGACCGGTGACAAAGGGCAGCCCTGGCGGAGTCCAACTCTCACTGGGAATGACTCCGACCGAGTGTTGGCAATGCGAACTAAACTCTCACAACGGTCGTACAGAGACCGAATAGCTCGTAACAACAAGCCCGATACCCCATACTCCCGAAGCACCCCCCACAAAAATCCACGAGGGACGCGGTCAAATGCCTTCTCCAAGTCCACAAAACACATGTAAACTGGTTGGGCAAACTCCCACGAACCCTCAAGAATTCTCGAGAGGGTAAAGAGCTGGTCCGATGTGCCACGGCCAGGACGAAAACCACATTGCTCCTCCTGAATCCGAGGTTCGACCAACGGCCGGACTCTCCTCTCCAGTACCTTGGCATAGACCTTCCCAGGGAGGCTGAGGAGTGTGATCCCTCTAAAGTTGGAGCACACCCTCCGGTCCCCTTTTTTGAAGAGAGGAACCACCACCCCGGTTTGCCATGCCAAAGGCACTGCCCCCGACCTCCACGCAATGTTGCAGAGGCGTGTCAACCATGACAACCCAACAACATCCAGGGCCTTGAGGTACTCGGGGCGAATCTCGTCCACCCCCGGGGCCCGGCCACCAAGGAGATTTTTAACCACCTTGGCGACCTCAGCCCCTGTGATAGGCGAGTCATCCCCCTCGTCCCCAAACCCTGCTTCCTCTGTGGAAGGCGTATCAGTGGGCGTATCTCCCAAATAACCATCCAAAAACCTCACTTCTGGGACACCAACAAAGAAGAGTTTGTGAACAAATGTTGATGTGCTCTATCGCAACACAGAGGAGGCATTTGCTCCCAAATTTGCCAGCTATGATTCTAAAAAGACATTATTTAGCTTATGAAGATAAATATCTACATTGTGTTATAACAGACTGTGGCCGAAACTGGTTAATTTTCACCTGCCATTGACCCCAGCGCCACGTGACTGGACAGAACAATTGCACTGGTTCCGTGTCTTCATATAAGATAAACTGTGGCGGAATAATGTCATGTGTGTGCGCAAATGCGCATGGCTCTGGGGAGAAACAACACTTAGAAGTCCAAACACGAGCGAGCCTGATCATCCCTAGGAGGCTGATGCCGACGGGCATCCGACGGGCATCGAGTATTTCTGGGTGGCAGTGTTTCGACTGCCACCCAGAAATACTCGATGTGTATGTGTGTGGAAACCCAGGTCATGGCAATCAGCTGATAGGTGCCTGGCAGAGAGAGGTGAGAGGAGGGTCGTGGCTGTAGACTGGAAGAGGTTCCAATAATCTGCTAGCTGGGAATGATAACAACACTCACAGGCTAAAGCCACAGGTCATGAAACGGGGGAGGAAACAACAACCCTGTTCATGACAGAGCCCCCCCCCCCCAAGGGGTGGACACCAAACACCCATCGTACCATCAAAACCAAACAAAAACAACCTGCCCCCCCCCCACCAGAACTCCTCACAACTAACCAGGGTGGGAGGTGGGGGAAACAGGTCAGGAGGGAATTAACCAATGGAAAAAAAACAAAAAACAAAACGCAATAATGCAACACAGGAAAGAAGACTACCCAACCCCAAGTAAGATTAACCCTCCCCAACCCAAAAGTCCCAAAGTCTGGGGAGCCGACCCCAGTCCAAGGCCCAGCAGGCGTCCCACAGAACAGTGTCAGGCAGCCTGCCGGGAAAATTAGGCCCCCTGACCCAACGGTGCAGTTTGTCGGGCGGTCTGCCAGAGTTCCTCAGCCACCAGGCCAGGTGACACAGGCCGGGAGATGCCCCCCCCCCCCCCACAGGGAGACCCAGTCCTTTGGGTGGCCGGCCCACATTGTTGAGCCACCAGGACCGGAGGGGTGAGCGAGGAGGCGGCCTACCCACCAGGAAGCTCAAAGGTGGGTGGCCGGACCAGGAAATGGGAACCCCAGCGGCTTCTGGTAGCAGGACCAGGTAAGGACCAGGCAGGACCCTGATGCACCCACGGTGGACCCCGACCGAGCCATGGTTGCACCCATGGTGGAGTCCAGCTGGACCCCTGCTGCACCAGCAGTGAAGCCTGGCTGAGGCCCTGCTACACCCACGGCAGGACCCAGCTGGGTCACTGCTGCACCTGCAGCGGGACCCGGCTGGGCCAACGCTAGATCCTCGGTGGGCCCCGGACTGGAGGGCAGTACCCATGACGGTCCCCGGCCGGGACACAGCACCCACGGAGGCTCAGGCTGAGGCAAAACCCAAACTACGGCCTCCGGTGGACGGGGAGCTAGATCCCGGTCTACCTCACTGGGGATAGCAGCAGCCACGGTTACCTTACCTCCAGGACTCTGACGATCCGGGCGATGTTTCAACAGACTCGGCCTCCTGGAGGTGCAGCTCGGGTGCCGACTCTGCTGTGGCAGCCTCCGCAGCAGGCGTGATGGTGTCTGCAGTCTTAATCCTCCCAGCCGTCATGACCCACGCTGGCAATTCCTCCGTCGTGGCGGCTGGGGTCTAGCTTACCATTGTTGTGCTCCTCCTGGTCCTGACTGTTTGGTTCCGGCTCCGGCGCGCAAATAAAGGAAGCAGAAGAGAGCACGGAGAGGGCTGGTGAGCCATTCATGACTGCAGCAGGTGGAGAGATCTCTGGGGACTGCATACCCAGAGACCTACTACCAGGGATCAGGCAAGAATTTTCAACAATCTTAGAAACAAATGAGACTACTTGCCTGTCCTCCTGGTAAACGATGTTTCCTGCTACAGCTGGTGAGGCGAAATATTCCTGCCACGGCTGTGGCGGAGCTAGACTCCTCCGTAGACTGCAGAGAAGCCTTCCAGAATGGAGCTGGATGGGAAATGGTGGCCGCCGATCTCTCCTCCAGGCGATGATCTATCGCTGCCATCAAAGCCAGTCTGTGTTTTTCCCACCCTCCCGGAGGTTGGGCAAACCCGAGCTCTGACGGCGAGGGCGGGGCTGGAGCGGGAGAGCTGAAGGAGGAGGAATGCCTTTTCTGGCGTGAACACCTCTTCCATGTTGAGGGCAGCTTCAACACTGACAATTCCTTCCCAGGCTCCTCTCTACACAGCGTGAGGATGAAATGAAGGATGTCCGTGGACTCAGGAAAAAACTGCAAAAACAACAGGTCGGGACATTCCTGTAATACCTCCTCTGCAGTGTTCTGGGCGGCTCAAACAGCCTCGGAGGAACACTACCCCTGTGTCCGAAAAAAGGCGTCTTCCAAATGGGCCAGTCCGTGCAACTCCACGTCGCTCCAGTAGTTCAACATGTCTCCGGTAGCAGGTAAGGGAAAACACACAAAAAGATTAAAAAAAAGACGACACACACTTCACCGCTGGGCTCTTTGTGGCGTCGGCATACTGTCATGTGTGTGCGTAAATGCACACACACAAATGAATTAATACGAGCCCAAGGTGCAAGTGAAGTAACGTGTTTTATTAACAAATGGAAAACAACAGGTAACTGTCCACATTTCATGGACGGGTCGTGTGCCCCCAGTGGCACAGCGCAGCAACTGCACCTGTCAAACTCATTGACGTCGCCCGGCTATACTGAGAATTTGTACTGATCTGACAGTTCAAAAGGTGGCAGACACTCGTCGGAGGAATCATGGCCGACATGGAATACAGCAAAGAAGAAGAAATCCTCATCATTCTTCTTCCTTTTTCTGCTTTGAGCTCACAACACCAATGCGGCCGCCGCTATGATCAGTCATGGTGGCAGTGATTCTGACTGAAACTGCATCATACAGGAAAAATAACCGTGTAATACAAGCGAAAATCACGTGGGATAATCATAAAAGTTTGTAGATCTGGTAGAGGGTGTAAATGATCGACCAAACGCGAAACAACCACCACGATGGTCGAAAAACTGAGCTCACAACACCAAGATGGCAGCGCCCACATAGTCATGGATTCTCACAGGAAAAATGCAAACAGGAAAAACAGCTACGTAATACAAACGGAATTCACGTGGGATAATCATAAGAGTTTATAGATGTGGTAGAAAGTGTAAATAACCGAGGAAATGCAAAACAACGACCACGATGGACAAAAACGGACCAGTCTCGCATGCGAGCCCCCCCCCCCCTTCCTGCAACATGTAAGAGACGAATATATATATATACACTACCGTTCAAAAGTTTGGGGTCACTTAGAAATTTCCTTATTTTTGAAAGAAAAGCACTTTTTTTCAATGAAGATAACTTTAAACTAATCAGAAATACACTCTATACATTGCTAATGTGGTAAATGACTATTCTAGCAGCAAATGTCTGGTTTTTGGTGCAATATCTACATAGGTGTATAGAGGCCCATTTCCAGCAACTATCACTCCAGTGTTCTAATGGTACAATGTGTTTGCTCATTGCGTCAGAAGGCTAATGGATGATTAGAAAACCCTTGTGCAATCATGTTAGGTCTGCAATGCTGTAATTGCTGCAAATGGAGGATTCTTTGACGAAAGCAAAGTTTGAAGGAAAAAATTATTATTTCAAATACAAATCATTATTTCTAACATTGTCAATGTCTTGACTATATTTTCTATTCATTTTACAACTCATGGTGGTAAATAAGTGTGACTTTTCATGGAAAACAAAATAATTGTCTGGGTGACCCCAAACTTTTGAACGGTAGTGTATTTTTACATTTTATTGATTTTCTGGTTCATATACTTTGAAGATTAGATAGAAACATACCCCGTAGACAAAACGGTGTTAAAAAAAAACAAAAAAAAAAAAAAAAACCCGAACCATTCTTTGTGTAAATGTGTCCAAAGCCCACTTTTGACTAAGTTATGTCATTTATATAGGTGCCGTGACATTATGCAAATTAGATGCATAAATTTATTCCTATCTGAAACTTTGGATCATATTCTACATCTTTCTAATTGACAATAAGCCATTATCTCTTGCAACTTTCAAGTTATAGCCTTGGAAATCTGAAGTATTTTATTGACAATTTTTTTTTACCACTCTTGACCACTAGGGGCCTTGACCACTCTTTAACTGTTCCAGTCGGCATATGGCGACTGGGACAGCTAGAGTTTAAAAAAAAAAAACCCACAGCAATTCCTCACTTACCGGTGGCTAAGGGGACTCGCTCGCTGCTGTGGTCGCTGCATTTTCACCCATCGTGGTCATTATTTTGTGTTCCATCGGTTATTTACGCTCTCTACACATCTATAAAGTCTTATGATTATCCCACATAAATTCCACTTGTATCCAGCAGCTATTTTCCGCGTACAAAGCCAACTAAGTGACAGTGTACGATGACGGACGGCAGCCATATTAGCTTTCTGGGCTAAAATGCTAAAAACCGGAAAAGGAAATGGGGAGTTCTTCTTCTTTGGTGTATTACGTGTCATCCATTGAGTCCTCCAATGGATGTCTGCCACCTTCTGAAACTGGCAGATCAGTACAAATCCCCAATGCAGCCGATCATGTCAGAGTGAGATGACAGGTGCAGCGCAGCGCTCTGCCACTAGGGGGACGCAAAATCTCACACTCAAAAGGTTAAACTCTCATTGTTACACCTCTGTTATGAGTTCTAAGATTCTCATCGGGAGCGATTAGGAGGAACAGGATTAGAACTGGGTATATCAGAGGGTCAGCTCAGGTTGAGCGGTTTGGAGACAAAGTAAGAGAGACAAGGCAATGTTGAAGATGGAGCTGCCAGGCAGGAGGAAAAGAGGGAGGCCACAGAGAAGATTCATGGATGCGATGAAGGAGGACGTGGAGAGGACTGGGATAGGATGAGATGGAGGCAGATGATCCACCATGGTGACCTCAAAAGGGAGCAGCATAAACAAATTCATTAGTGAAAGCAATCATCTATTCATCTTCTACCGCTTAATCCTTTTTGGGTCGTGGAGGGCTGGAGCCTATCCCAGCATGTTTTGGGTGAGAGGCAGGGTACACCCTGGACAGATCACCAGTCCATCGCAGGGCCAACACAGAGACATAGACAACCTTTCCCTCTCACATTCATACCTAAGGACAATTTAGAATCCCCAGTTGATGCCAATTAACCTAACCTGCATGTCTTTGGGCTGTGGGAGGAAACCTGAGTACCCTGAGTAAACCCACGCAGACATGGGGAGAACATGCAAGCTCCACACAGAAGGGTCAGTGGTGGTCAGGGGGTGGGATCGAACCCACGATGATCGGGGTGGAATCGATCCCGTGACCTTCTTGCTGTGCTGCCATTGTGCTAACTACTGCTCCACCGAGCTGCCCGGTGATCATTTAGAGAGAAATTCTGCTTAAGAGCTGATTTGGGATTATACTTCTGATTAAAAATCGTGTTCTTTTTGTTGCTCAACTGACGAGTCAGCCAAAGGTGATTTATATAGCCACACAAAGTCCCATCTTTTTAATTTGGACAAAAGTTCAACATTTTCTGTACTGCCTCTTTTAACTGGAAAATTACTCTGCGTGAGGAGAAGCAGAAACTTAATTCAGAAAATCTCAAGATGAGATGGATGAATTATTAATTAACTATATCTTTGTAAAGTGCTTAAAACATTGAATTATCATGTTTGTGAGCTATGAAAGGATTCAATCTTTTTTTCCCTTGTCAGGTTTTCTTCATATTTTGTTCATGTCTCCAGCAGGGTACAGCTCCATTGAAAATCTGGCGTATGGTAAATAGCCCTTAAATTAGCTCCCTGGCCTTCCAGCTTGGTTATCTGTGATGATCGGAACAGTGTGTGCTGCTTGAAAAGACCCATTTTCCCTCTGGCACATCATTTAACATGTCTCATTTACCGGGAAAATATGCAGGTCACACACACAGAGATTTCTGGTCACGTCCGTACTACGCTAAATTCAAATTTAAAGGATCTGAATTAGAACAACTATTAAATTCCTTCTACTCCTTGTGTTTCCACCTGATAAATATTTATGCTTTCCTTTTCGTTGACCACAATAAATATTAAGTGGACGCCTCCAGCAGAAAGAGAAGAAACAGCCTTTTTTACTTGGTAATGGTAGCTCAGCCCAGATCTTAGAGGAACACCTTAATATAAAATAAAGAACAGCAGAGACAGAAGAGAAGGAATATTCCACTGGGAAGCAAAAGAAATATTCAGTTCAGCAACACATGGGGAAGGTTTGAATCATGGGAAAGGTTAAGTTACACATATAGAATAAAATCAACCTTAAAAATTGTCACAAATTTACATTATTTCTAGAAAACCTTAGGAGCAAACAGAATCCCTAAAGCAAGCTGTTTCTAAATATCAACTCACAGATGAGATAAATAAAACCAGAGTACGTCTGCTTTATAGGAAGTAAGCTAAAATAAGCTGAAATGTCAAACTCTTGGAAAAAAAAGATGCTATTTGCGACTCAATAGTCGCAACACCAAAGGTCTTTTGCAACCAACATGTTTGTATTAAACTTTTATTCTGACAGAGCCCTTTGCTGTACTGTGAAGCATGTGTCAAGTATTCAGTATTAAAGTCTTTTACACTCGGTGCCTTAATGATTTTTTTTTTTTTAAACTGCTTACATGCCTGATGATTAGCTAAGTTTGTGTCACTTTCAGCCTCTCTAGCTTGTTAAAGCACAATATGCAAAGCTGCGCCACACAAAAGCATAAGTCAATAATATTTCCTGTAGAGTCCCTACAGTATTAAAACTATGTTAATACTGCATTCATATTATCAAAGCAATAGCCCGGTTTAGCTCAGAATTATACTGTAAATACTCCCTGTGGAAATAAAATCTACTCACGTGGCGTCATTATACCATGGAGTCATGAGAATACATGTGGATGGATATACAGACACCTTCATTGTTTTTCTTTTTCCACATATGCCAAGTAGAAAAGATGGTAAAAGAGGACCAAAAGATAGTGGTCCAGAAAACACATTTGGATGAAATTACAACGGCAAAGAACTCAGAGAAGCTTGAAGGGGAAGACGAACAACTAGCTAGCACGGCTTATACATCACAAATATGTGAAATTAATATCCATTTGTGGCAATTCTGAACTTCTACAGCCCCTTCTGCATGTGTCATACCTTGGCAAGGCACTGATGAGCAAATAAATTAGCAAAGGCAAACAAGCGAAGGCTGGTGTCTGCTGGAGCTGCTGTGATCTATGGAGGGTTTATACACCTGCCTTTGTGACACCTGAAAAGTTATGACACAGTCTGCAGATTTCTGCAAAAACATGAACTCTAATGAAGATTCTACTGATGATGACACTGCATTTACTGAATGTGCTGAGCCAATGTTAACTGTTTAGAATTTTTAAAAAAATCATTGATACGATCAATAAACTGAGATGCCTGTACTAAAGATGCTGGAACAGATATGAGGATTTTTTTTTTTTAATTCAACAGGTAGAAGCATATACGTATATCTATATCAGAGGTTGTGCAAGACGTTTTTTTTGTTATCAACCATTTTGACAGACAAGTTTGTTAAAATTCTGTCATACTCTATTATTATCTGTCATTTTAATTGATTTTTTTTTTCCAAAGGTCTTTTTATTATTATTAATTGAAGTATCAATACAATACAAAGTATTAGAAATTTTCATTTTTGTTTCAACCAAACAGTAAAAAACTAGAACTTAAAGCCAACAAATGTAAATGCTTCAAAGCACAAAAACCTTTAAATAAACAATTAAAAAAAAAAAAAATACAAAGAAAAATTGTGTGTGTGAAGTGGGGGTGGGGTAAAGGGGATATGAGCTACTCAGAAACTATAATCGTGGGTCTTTCAAAGAAATCAAGAAACGGGCGCCATAATTTATAGAATTTGTTTTCAGAGCCACAGACTGTATATCTGATTTTTTCTAAATCCAAACAGGACATTATATCTTTTATCCACTGTAAATGTGAAGGGGGCGAAGAGTCTTTCCACTTCAGTAATACAGCACGTCTGGCCAATAATAATGAAAATTTGAATACTTTAATTTGGAACTTGGCAAGACAAGTTCTGGAGCCACACCAAAAATGGCGCATAATGGATCAGGTTTAATTTGATATTGCAGGACTTCAGACATAGTGATAAAAACAGAATGCCAAAAATTCATCAATGCAGGGCAGGACCAATACATGTGAAGCAAAGTGCCAGGAGCGCTACCACACTTTTCACAAGTTGGGTCTATATCCGAGTAAATACGTGCTAACTTAACCTTGGACAGGTGCATCCGGTGTACAATCTTAAATTGAATAAGAGCGTGACGAGCACACATTGATACAGTGTGAACCTGGCCAAGAATAGAGTCCCACAGTTCATCAGTAAAAGTAAAATTAAGATCTTGTTCCCAGTTCAATTTGATAGCGGCCAGAGAAGAAGATTGTAAATTTGAAATTAAATTATATAAAACTGACATTACCCCCTTAGAAGTTGGTTTAACTAATAAAAAATCATCTAGAGGATTATCAGAAGGTTTTTGAGGGAATTGTTTTGTCATGGTTTGCACATAATGTCTGACCTGGAGGAAGCGGAAAAAATGTGTAGAAGTGATGTCGAATTTGGTGGAAAGTTGAGAAAAACTTGCAAATTGACCATCAAAATATAAATCCGCAAAAGATTTTAAACCTTTTCTGTGCCATATATGAAATGCACTATCAATAGTTGATGGGGTAAATAAATGATTTGCGGCAATTGGACTTCTAATGGAAAAAACTGAAGATCGAAATTTTTCCTGAATTGAGACCAAATTCTAAGAGACTGACAAACTACTTTATTATTACCCAGTGTAGACAAAGCAAGGGGAAGTGGTGAACCTAAAATTGCCGGTAGGGAAGTTTGATTGTCCACATGTGACTCCATAAGGATCCAAATAGGTGATTTGGGTTCCAGATAAAAATGTTTCCAATATAACATGCACCTGATATTTGCTGCCCAGTAGTAATATTGAAAGTTAGGCAGAGCCATGCCACCTACTGATTTGGGTCTTTGAAGAAAAACTTTCCTCAATCTCGGATGTTTACCATTCCAAATAAATGAGGTAATCAGAGAGTCCAAAGACTTAAAAAAGGATTTAGGAATAAAAATGGGGAGACATTGAAACAAATATAAAAACTTTGGAAGTAACATCATTTTTACAGAATTGATTCTGCCAATTAAAGACAAGGATAATGGGGACCATTTGGAAAGTATTAACTTGCACTGGTCAAGTAAGGGGAGAAAATTATTTTTAAACAAGTAATTAAATTGTTTAGTGACACATATCCCAAGATAATTAAAATGATCAATAACAACCTTGAAAGGAAAATTTTCAAAATCCTGAACTTGAATCTTTTCATTAATCAGAAACAGTTCACTCTTATTAAGATTAATTTTATAACCAGAAAACCTACTAAAACTATCCAAAATATTAAGTATAGCGGGTAATGAAGTAAGTGGGTTGGAGAGAAATAATAAAAGATCATCAGCATAGAGTGAAACCCTATGCTCAATGCCACCCCTACGAATGCCTAGAAAGTCCCGGCTCCCACGGATTGCAATAGCTAACGGCTCAACTGCCAAGGCAAAGAGCAACGGGCTCAAAGGACAGCCTTGCCTCGTACCACGGTAAAGTCTAAAATAGTCAGAATAGCGACAATTAGTTAACACTGACGCTAAAGGACTAGCATAGAGAAGTTTAATCCAGGAACAGAAGGAAGGACCAAAACCGAACCTCTCCAAAGTAAAAAACAAATACTCCCACTCAACCCTATCGAATGCCTTTTCAGCGTCCAAACTAATAAGACATTCAGGTATGTTGTGGTGAGGAGTATAAATAATATTAAACAACCGCCGCAAGTTAAAAAAAGAATGGCGATTTTTAATGAAACCGGTTTGGTCCTGTGAAATTATAAAAGGAAGAATCTTTTCCAACCTTGAAGCTAACAACTTTGACAAAATTTTAACATCGGTATTTAACAAGGAAATAGGCCTGTAAGAAGCACAATCAACAGGATCCTTATCCTTTTTAAGCAACACAGTGATACAGGCCTGATAGCATGAAGGAGGAAGTGTACCAGAGTCAAGCGACTCTGTAAAAACTTGACAAAGGAAAGGGGCGAGGTCATCAGAGAATTTTTTGAAAAAATCAGCGGAAAACCCATCAGGTCCTGGAGATTTTCCTGATTGCATGGATGATATTGCCAGCTGAATTTCTTCTTTTGTGATGGGAGCTTCTAAAATTTGCCGAGATTCTGAAGAAATCGAAGGAATATCAATAGAATCAAAAAAAATTTCCAAATCCTTTAAGTTTGTTGTATATTCTGAGGTATATAATTTGGAATAAAATGACCTGAAAATATCATTAATCGTTTGTTGGCCAGATGTCACCTCTCCTTTATCTGTCCTAACTCCAGTAATAAATTGCTTAGCTCTAATACCACGTAGTTGATTAGCTAGAAGTTTACTGGTTTTTTCGCCATGTTCATAAAGTTCACTCTTGTTCCTTATTAAACAACCTTCAATTTGTCGAGTAGAAAGTAAATTAAGTTTAGTTTGTAATGTCATACGTTCCTTGTACAGAGCGGGTGATGGAGATTGAGCATATTGTCTGTCAATGTCCAGGATTTGATCTAAAATAGCCTTCTGTTCCTGTATTAAGGATCGTCTTTTAAATGCTGCCAATGAAATAAATTCCCCCCTAAGAAATGCCTTCATGGCCTCCCATATCGTTTTATTTGACATACCAGGAGTTTTATTTTCTTTCAAAAAAAAATTAATTTTAGAAGAAATATTCGCAACCAATTTTTCATCTGTAAGTAATAATGGATCCAATCTCCAATGCTTTCTCATGGAGTCACATCCATGGAGGATCATTTTAAGTACAAGAGGGGCATGATCAGAAACCGAGATGCTATCATAACTGCAAGAGCAAAGGTTATTAATTAATAAATTGTCAACAAAAAAATAATCTATTCTGGTATAAGTATGGTGTACGTGAGAGAAAAAAGAATAGTCCCTGCCGTTAGGATGTAAAAAACGCCAAGGATCTGTAAGGCTATATTCCTCAAGAAAAGACTTAACATAAGTTGCAGATTTATTAAGACTAGCAGGTTTTGAAGATGAGCGATCTAAGATCGGATCCATATACAAATTAAAGTCACCCCCAAGAATTAGAGAGTGAGTATTTAAATCTAGAAGTTGCGAAAAAAGGTTGCGAAAAAAGTGCACATCATCAAAATTCGGTGCATACAGATTAGCCAAAGTGACATGTTTATCGCCAAGTTTACCTGATACTATTACAAATCGTCCATTTTTATCTGATACAACATTAGAGGGAATAAATGGGATATTTCGATCAATAAGAATAGCAGCGCCCCTGGCCTTAGCTTTAAAATTTGAATGAAAAAATTGTCCTGACCAACACTTTGACAAACGCAAGTGGTCGGAATCCTGCAAATGGGTTTCCTGCAAAAACAGTACCCCAGGCTTAAATTGCTTTAGACGTGACATGACTCTCTTTCGTTTAATTGGATGGTTCAACCCCTTCACATTCCAGCTTACCAAAGTAAGATTACTATTCATTCAAAGAGTAAAATTTATATATTATGTTGTGTAGCCCAAAGAAGAATAAAGTGAGGTACGGGTAAAAAAAAAAAAAAAAAAAAGGAAGGGGTAAGGGGGGTGTAAATAAAACCATAACAAAAAAACAAAACAAAAAAAAAATAAATAAAAAAATAAAAATTTAAAAAAAAATAAAAAAATAAAAAAATCCAACAACCAAACCTATAACAACACTCCAGCCGGTTGCAAAAAAACAGCAACCGCTCCATCTCCTGCTCTATTTTCATCCTAACAGAATGCTCCCATACAACTGGCTTCAATCCTGCATAATATGAACGTTTTACCCTAAAAAAAAAAAAAAATAAATAAATAAGATAAAATTAAAAAAAAGAATTAAGTAAACAACAACGTATAGGGAGCCAATTTTACCTTGTTTTTAAACATCTGAAAATGCATCAATGTCCAGTCAGTGCAGCTTCAATGAAGTAACAAGCAGCCCAGCGCGGCAGCTGGTCAACCCAGAAATGTCCAGTTCAAGGCGAAAATTGCTGGTTTCTCTCCATAGTTTGCATGAAGCGGGTGGCCTCCGAGACGGACGCCAGCCACTGGTTTTTGCCGTCTGGAAGAGTTATCCGGAGCCTGGCGGGGAAAAGAAGAGAAGGACGAAAACCTCTCTTGTACAACTCGGACATAACCTCCTTATATTCGGCTCGTTGCTTCTGAACGTCGGTGTTATAATCCTCGTAGAACTGAAGTTTATGCCCACGATATTCCAAAGTCCCACGGCGTCTCCGCGCTTCTCTCATCACCAAGTCTTTGGTCCGAAACCGGTGGAAACAAATAATGACAGCGCGCGGCTTCCCATTCGGACTCGGCTTGGACATGAGGCTGCGGTGGGCTCTATCCAGCTCTGGGGGAGATGGCAAAGTTTGTGTGCCAAAGACGTCCACCAACAGCCGAGAAAAAAATTCAGATGGCCGTGGACCCACATCAAAGGACTCCGGCAGACCCACCAGACGAATATTCAGCCTCCTGCTTCTTCCCTCCAGGTCAGAAAGTTTGTTTTTCAAAAGTTTGTTCTCCTCCTGTATTGACTCGCATGTAACTTCAAGCGCCGCTAGGCGCTGGCTGACGTCCTCCGCGTTGTTTTCAAGGTCGCCAATGCGTTGCTCCTGGTTCGCCACATCTGCTTGAATTTTGTCCAGCTTACCATTAATAAGTTCAAATGAAGCTTTGAAGTCAGCAGCTATGGACATTCTGTGTTGCTCAAGCAAGGCAACAAGTGCAGGGTTAAGGCTGATACTAGCATCCTCAGCTAAGCTGGTGTTAATATTGTTCCCTGCTGCCTCCTTTTCAGTCTGCTTTCTTGTTTTGGACATATTTCAAAACAGATTCTGCACGTATTAAATGTCCAAAACATTAACAGCTTACAGCAAAATAGGGTTTAAAAAGTAAAGAAAAAAATATAGCAGGAGCCAGCAACGCACACACCTACTCCATTGCCAGCACCTAATTGATTTTAATTAGATCACCCTCAGTGTTATCTGTCAAATGACGGACAGCTTTCTGAATGTTGCCATTACTGAAAAATACTGTCAATGAAGGAGAATTTTCAGTTAAGACGACATCTATCTACCTATCCATCCACCTACCTTTTCTGTATGTTTCATTGTGTCTGTGTGTGGTCGTTTATTGCTTGCATCACATCTGGCTGTTTTGCTGCTAACTGGAGGTGTCACGCTTACTAGGAAACAGAGCTCTTGCAGTGCTACTGCCTGTACTGACTCTAAGCTGGGAAAATGGATATCTAATTCTTTGTAAAACAAAGCAAGCTGCCCCAGGGTGCAACAGCTTGTCATCGTGCTTTCTGTTTGTGGGAGATTTATTCCAATAATTAGCCTTATTGTCGATCATATTTGCTGTATTCATGCTGTATCAACACACAAGAGTGGAGATGGGCTGGTCAGTGTCAGTCTTTTTCCAGCTAGTCATGTGCGGCACTTGCTAACTTGTCTATATAATATATATAAATGAGTCATGACTTACTTTTTAATTTAAGAGATAACTAAAGTTATTACCTCTGCCAAGGAGGTTATGTTTTTGCCAGTGTTTGTCTGTTACCAACATTGCTCAAAAAGTTGGGAACGGATTTCAGTGAAAGTTTCAGGTAAGGTAAGAAATGGGCCAAGGAACAAACAATTGGCTTTTGGTGCTGATCCAGATCACTGTGTGGACCCTGGAAGTTTTTTTTTTTTTTTTTTTTTTTTTTATAAATGATTCTTTTAAATTAATTTTGTGCTTTCATATACTTCAGCTTGAAGACGTGTCTGTGCACGTAACTCCGTGGGCATGTACCTTCGCACCCTGGAAGCAGCGCACTCTTAGCAGTGTTTGGAAGCACCAAAACACTGCAGAAAAAGTAAAACGGCTTGTTTTGGTTTGTTATACTGTACCTCCACACTATAATATTTTTGCCAGCGTTTGTCTGTCTGCCTGTTAGCAGGATTACTCAAGAACTACTGGATGGATTTGGATGAAATTTTCACCAGAGGTGGCCCTTGGCCTAAGGATGAGCCCATTAGATTCTGGAGGTGATCCACAAGGGCATACCTCTGCCAAGGTCCTATATTCTTCTTGCAATGTCTTAGCAGAATTACACAAAAGCTACTTGACGGATTTTGATGAAATTTTCACCAGAGGTGGCTCTTGGGCTATGGATGAACCTATTACATTCTGGAGGTGATCCACAAGTACTTACCTCTGCCAAGGCCCTATCTCACAATGTACGGATGGATGAACGATGGAACAAATGGTGGGACGGATGGAGGCATGGACAGAGGGACAGACTGATGGTGGTACTGACGGACAAAGGAAGGGAGGGAGGGATGGACGGATGGAGCCTTGGTAGAGATATGAACTCTCTGAGTGCCCCCTCATTTGATAGGATTTAAATTATCTCTTGATTTTCTTCTCACCTAATTTTCAAAACAAGGAACTAGACCTAATGAATGCATGTTTTTTTTAAAAAGTGCAGTATCAAGAATTATACAACAAAAATACTTGAGGATGAAACCCTAACGATGCCAATTAAGTACAATAAACAACTTAATGCACCAGTGAAACTAAAGCAACACCAACACAGATATCACTGTTTTGAAATCTGATGATTTGTCTGCTCTTCTATGAACTAAAACCATTACAGTGCTTACCGGTGGAGCTAAAGGGTAAAAATGTGTGGAAATTCAACACCATTCATCGACTGTATTCCGTGAGCTGATTCTGAAGGGTCACAAAGAATTTTTAAGACGCTAGCAAACTTAACATTCTTCTCCCCATGCTTATTTGGGTTGGTCCCGGGTACTCCGGTTTCCTCCCACAGGCCAAAAACATGCAAGTTAGGTTAACTTGAGACTCTAAAGTGGCCTGAGGGATGAATGTGTTTGTGAATGGTGAAGGGATTGGTGCTGCACCGTGGCTGCCTCATCCAGGTAGATGTCCTTGAAATTCCCTCTGGGAATAAGAAAGTATACAAAATACAAAAAATAGTGCAGGAAAACACATTCACAAAGCAGCAGCGACACTGCTGATCTTGGATGTTCTGCTTTTCTATTCGTAACAGCCTTACATTGTGTAAGCATCACGGTTTAAATCAGCAGCCATCAATATGTGAATCGCATACGGTTTATTCAGCTGCACTTATTCATTTTTAACCTCGTCAAGGTAAGCCTTCTGCCGAGCAATGCAGAGACACCCACACGCTCATCAATCTGCTTTTATGCGAACACACAAACACAAATCAACAATGCTCTACATAAAATGTTTCATTTCCAAGTTGGCAGACAAAATTTGTGGCAACAACACAATCAAGCTCATTTTCAACAATCTTCATTGCGGATTCACAAAGCCCAAGACAATAATTCAGTTGATTTGCAATTTGGGTTGTTCCAGACACACTGTGATTAAGTGTGGTGCAAACTTCCCTGCCATTTAAGACAGAGTTAGAAAGCATCATAGAGCTGATGACCGCAACTCAACAAAGCGCCGACTGCAAAACACAATGCACATCAAGCTGTTTTCACCCTTGCAAAAGTCAGGCCACATTATCTCTTCAAGTGATGTCTGACATGGTTTGCTTGCTGAAACATAATTAGGATTTTGCCCAGTGAGCGAACAATACGAGTCCTTGATCGTGTCAAACTCAGAATGTCCTTTCAAGCAGAGTTATTAACACCCATTTCGAGTCAAATCTTTGAACCAAACTAAATTATTACAGGCTACAGTTTGAGAATCCCTATGAGTTAACAAAGGGCGTTCTCTTATCAAAAACAGAGCAGATTCATTTCTTTCATTTTCAAGTCAGTGGCATAATCTCAGCAAAGCTATTCATATGCATGTGGTGAATATTTCCTAGAAGTCACAGATCATCACACCTGCCCAGAGTCGCATGTTCCAACATGCATGATTTCATTTGCTAAGTGTCCTTATACACAGCATGGAGATCGTTGAGAGATTGGGCCAATTTTTGATCTTTGGGATCATTTGGGAGATCCTTGAGTGTTTTGGAGTCAAAATTTGAGGACAGCGTGGCGACTGAAGAGATCACTGAAGATCAATGATAGATCAAAAACTGGACAGATCTCTCAACAATCTCTCAGTGATCTCCACCCCTATGTAACGGGGATACAAATGAAAAGGATTCTGGTTTTTGGCTCAACTGTGTTGTGAGGATGAATGCCCTGAGATGGAAACAATAGAGTTTGGCTGAAGATCTGCAATAGCTAACATTTAAACAACTGAGCATAAAAGCAAATCCACAATAAATCGTGAAACTAAAAATAACACGCTGCAAGTGTGTATATGCTGTATGAGATATACTGGGCTTTGGTAATGTTTGACAATATTTATTGCTCCAACAGATGCACAGCACTTCCCATGATTCATGATGAAGCGGTTCCAATTTCAATCTGACCTTGAAAGCGGTCTCCTCGTGTGCCGTTCTGACACACTGCACATTATCAGGAGACCGTCAAGATGTGGCGGGACTACGCAAGTGCTCCCTCGGAATCAGTTTGTTAATTGAGATGGCAGCTGCAGAATTTCCACTGACAACAAATCCGACCAAAACACAGAAGGCGGGCTGTGCCCTGGGACAAAGATCTTCTTCTCTTTGCCGATTCATCTTTTCAAAATGGAAGTATGACTCAAAGCGGGCTGACATTAAGGGTCTAGCTCATAGTAATAGCACCAGTAATGGATCAAATGAACAGGGGATGTCATGATGGAAGGGTGGAGCAGGGAGGGATGCAACAATCATACCTTACATTTCATTCACGTCAAATCACAGTGCACTCACTCTCCCTCTCCCTCTAAACGACAGGCGGTAACAAACAGTAGCTCCTGGCATGGCTGGCAGAGAACAGCAATCAACAAGAGCGCCAGACCCACTGGCACTTAGACGCAACGCTGACAGTGATCAGCACATCCGAGGCAAGTCACACACAGCCCAACAGGTGTCCTGCACTCGTCTGCTGAGAAGGAGAGAACGCACAGGGCTGCTGCTGCTATGGCAAGTTAAGGAAAACGCATGCTGCACTTCAGCACCAGACAATTATAAAGTAATTACTTGATTTAATAAAGCTGCTACACAATGATTGATTATAGTGAACTTTTACTTTGTGAGAGTTCTCTAGTTTGCTTCAATAAAGTTTTGTCGCTGATGTCGGTGTTAAGTTTAAGAGTCAGATTTAGGTTGAAGAGTTAAACTAAATTACTGCTAATATTTCGTGGAGATTATACACAAGAGAACTGTTTTATATAGCACTGGGCAATTTATGCATATGATATTCTGTCAGCAGTTCTACAGCATCTATTTCAACAATGCATTTGTTTATATATTATTGATTTATAACAGATTACCACCTTAACACTGACAATCAGTTTTGTAATCCACCAGATTAATCAAATTTAGTAATGATAATCTAATTGCTTTCAATTACTTCTGGATTGCTTTGTCTCCAGACTCGGTAAAATATTATGTTGAACAGACAATTTATTCCATTCCAATTTGCAGACTAATTTGAATAGGGATATTATCCTCCTCTTCAAACATTATCAACTGTTATTTCCCAGAAGTATCTAATCTGATTGTGGTTGCAATAAAGTTGGTGGTGCTGTTATTAGAGGAGAATTACCAAGGAATACAAACCGTGTGGCCTTTGTTGCTTCTCAGATCATGTTTCACAGCTCTGCACATTGTGTGGCTGCAAAGCTTTCAAGAATATAAACTAAGGATTAGAAGCCATTTAAATTTGTAGGTAATTCTGATAGTTGGCTTTCTGTGTAAGCAGCGGTGAATATATAGGCTGGACACTGTGCTCACAAAGGAGCAATTGTTGTAAAATAGGACCGGAAAATTGATGCTGGAGCACTAAAGAGTGGTCTGGTGTAATCTTGAATCCATTCAGCAAAACATGACCTTATTCGCAACATAATCTCTGAGCACAATAACTGCAGTGATTCTAGATATTGCTGCATCTGCATTTAGTTCTTGGACTGGTGGAGCGGTTTTCTCTCTTTTGTGGAAACATATTAGAATGTGTGCAATCTGTAAAAACCATCCCCACTATTATATGCAGTCAAGATTTATTCTTTCCAATTACACAGCAGTTGTATGTTGTTATCATTATGAATGGATGTATAGTCACTTAGGGCTACCTCACACTAAGAAGCTCCAGATTTTAATATTTATCCGCTCTGTGCAAAAAAAACCAAAAGAAAAACAGCATCCTTATTTGCCCGACCACACACCCAGTGACGAGCTGAACAAAAGCAAAAGCAATGACTGACCAAATACCAAAAATATGCTGTAATCCATCAATATTTAATCACGTAATTGTTGAGCAGACCAGACAGATACACCATCTTTACATTCAATGATATTCATTAGGAGCGGGAATCTTTAAACACCTCACAATTTGAGCCGGTTATGATTCTTGATGCATCTAGATGCATTTTTTTTAAATTCTGGATTTTGTTTCCTTCCCAGACTACTGAGGGTCTGCAATGACTAAATGAAATCAATAAATACACTATTAATTTATTTAATAAATAAATAAACAGATAAATATGTCATGAATTATTTATAACTGGAAATGGAAAGATCCTTCATTAAACAAATGTCAATTATTTAAAATTGGAAATACATTTATAGTTTATTAAATATGTATATAAGCATTATTTAAATTATTGTCTAATTTTATTTAAATGCACAATTAATTATTCCACTACATATTTAATTATTTCATGGCTCCTGTGCTTCAGGGTGTTCATGGATTTATTTTATCTGCCAACCTCATAAACAGTGTATTTATTTCATTTTGACACTTCTGGCCCTCTATATGTGACAACTTGGTGCTTTTAAAGCAATATGTTTGCAATGACCCATGAATTTACTTCCAATACATTTCAATAAAACAAACAGAACAGAAATGTTGCAAGTCACATGGAATGTTACATTTTTCAGTTCATTCCACTTCAAAAAACCAGCGTGAAACGAGCACCTGGGGCAGCGTATTTGCGCAATTCTTAGTACATCCGGAAGAAAATTAGCCAGACAAGGTGTTAGCAGTTAGCTAAGTTGGCTAACTGCTAAAAAATGGAAAAAAATAAACACATTTAATTTGCTACACAATTTACAAATGAATTGTGTAACAAATTAAACGTGTTTAATTTTTTTCCATTAAATTTGCACTTTTGTATTATAAATCTGCTACCTTTTACTGTCATTTTTAATTTGTTACACAATTTACAAATGAGGGCAGCGCGGTGGCGGAGTGGTTAGCACTGCGGCAGCACAGCAACTCACCCTTGGCCGGGGGATCCTGGGTTCAATCCCAGCCCCCGACCAACAGTGATCTGTGTGGAGTTTGCATGTTCTCCTCGTGTCTGCGTGGGTTTACTCCGGGATTTCTCCGGTTTCCTCCCACATGCCAAAAACATGCAAGTTAGGTTAATTGGCATCAAACTGGGGATTCTAAATTGTCCTTAGGTATGACTGTGAGAGTGAATGGTTGTCTGTCTCTCTGTGTTGGCCCTGTGATGGACTGGCGATCTGTCCAGGGTGTACCCTGCCCCCGCCCAAAAGATGCTGGGATGGGCTCCAGCCCCCCCGCAACCCGAAAAGGATTAAGCAGAAGAAGATGAATGAATGAATGAATGAATTTACAAATGAATATGAAATTAATGGGGGAGATACAACCCAGATTTAAAATATTAGAGTTAAAAACAAATGAAATAATAAGAATTTTCAAGAAAAAGTTCAGATTTTTTTTTATGAGGGGGAAAAAAAAGAGAAGAAAGTTTCTAGTTTGAAGATCTATGAGGAAAAGCAAATTACATAAGAAGTCCCACATTTTGGAGTGAAAGTCAAACTTTAAAAAGGAAAAAAAGGAAACTTGCATATTTTAAATAAAGAGTTGTCATTTATGAGAAAAAAATTGGAAATTGAGAAAAGGCCACAGATTTACAAAAAAAAATTTGGGCAAATATAAGAAAAGAAAAAAAAGAAAAGTTTTAAATTTACAAGAAAGACATTTCAAGTTTAGATGAAAACAATCACAAATTTCACATATTATTACAAAAATTTTTAAGTAAGTCACAAATGTATGGTGAAAAAGCCAGAACTTTACAAGCAAAAAATTCAACATTTACATGAAAAAAGTTCCCAAATTTAAAAAACTTCCGGTTCCGGCGCCACACGAGTTGGCTGCCTTTTGCAACAGCGGCTCAATTCTGAGTCTTTTTATCTTCCTTCTTCTTTCTGATCCGGTGATAACTTTCTGATCTGGCACACCTTTCACTCTATATATATCACAGACACACAGATCGCCCCAAAGGTCTCCCGAGTCGGCGGACGGAGCCTCTGTTTACAGCAGGAGACGATACAGCAGGGAAGAGCTAGCTAGCACTCAACCACCACCCGGTGCTAACGGAGAAACTCGACATACCGGGGAACTGAAGCGAAAACGACGCGGGTGTCGGGCTGGAGTTTAGGCGGCGTGCAAGAAATATAAGACAGAATAATAAAGAGCGATGGCAAGAACCAAGCAGACTGCCCGTAAATCTACTGGAGGAAAAGCCCCCCAGGAAGCAGCTGGCCACCAAGGCTGCTCGGAAAAGCGCTCCGGCCACCGGCGGAGTGAAGAAGCCTCACTGTTACAGGCCCGGTACTGTGGCTCTGAGAGAGATCCGTCGCTACCAGAAATCCACGGAGCTGCTCATCCGTAAGCTGCCCTTCCAGCACCTGGTGAGGGAGATCCTCAGGACTTCAAGACCGACCTGCGCTTCCAGAGCTCCGCCGTCATGGCTCTGCAGGAGGCCAGCGAGGCCTACCTGGTGGGTCTCCTCGATGACACCAACCTGTGCGCCATCCACGCCAAGAGGGTCACCATCATGCCCAAAGACATCCAGCTGGCCCGCCGCATCCGCGGAGAGAGAGCTTAGACTTTCTGCTGCACATCCACCAACCACAATGCTCCGCACTGTGTGTGTGTATATATATATATATATATATATATATATACACACTGTATATATTTATAGTAATATGTACATATGTATACTAGCTGCTCTTGTTTTTTCTTGCCTTCTGATTGTTGCTCTGAGTGTTGCTATCCCTGTGCTGTTGCAATCCTGGAATTTCCCCATTGTGGGACTAATAAAGGCTTATCTTATCTTATCTTATTTTGACAACGTTGTGCAGTTTCCAGCTGTCAAATTGGTTCACGGGCTGCACAGCTGTCATTGATTCTGTAATTTTCTCTACTCATGTATCCACACCTGTTATGCATCACACATGTTATGCAAAAAGACTCAGAATTGAGCCGCTGTTGCAAAAGGCAGCCAACTCGTGTGGCGCCGGAACCGGAAATAAAAACCGGAAATAAAACACAATCCGGAAACCATAAAAATACAACAACAACAACACAACCCCAAAATATAAATAATAATACTACAAGTACAAAATGACACAATAACTAAACAGGAACCCAAATATGGCAGACAGGATAAACAAAGAAACAGACAGAAAAAAGACTAAACTTAAACTGAAGACTGGGCACGGCGCCCACAAGTGCCTCGGATCATGACATATTTAAGAATTGGAATCTTGGCATTTGTGCATCAATCCTGAATCGTTTATGTCTGAATCGAGGTGCATTGAAAAAATTATTATTTTCCCCACCCCTAATATTTATGTGAATTTTGGAGATGTGCATAAAAAAATTAAGAATGGAAATAATAAATCAATTAACCTCAAAACACACTCTAAAAATTTATGTAATATCAAGAGTTCACAACAGGTTAAACACAGTTACCACTCCGATACAACAAGCATGGCTGTAAGACACAGGTGGTCAGGGGCTTGATGTGTGTGGTTCATAAGAGATCTAATTGTGGAAAACAACTCATCAAAAGAGACTCTGGACAATAAAAAAAAATGCCAAAACTGTTCGGAGAAATCTCCATGGAAAACCTACCACAACTGCTCTGAGTGCTTGCACTCTTAGGTGTACAGAGGACGCCAAGTGCTAACTTGGTATCAGATAGTCATAGCAACCAGTGGCAGACTGTCACACTGACTATCATCACTTTGCTGCATTTAATGACACTATGTAAAGCTGGTGATGGTAACAGCAAGCATCCCTTTCGTTTTATTACACAGAATGCTATGTTATGCTACATATCAAGGTTATTTGCATAACTGGTTGATGGAAATTGACACAATTTCCTGTCTATTTAACGGTATAGTAGTATAAAGTCAAATACAGGCATGGGAGGGGGGGACGCATTAGAAATAAAACACTTTAATCCTTAACAAGAACACTACACAAAACAAAAGAATTGGGAAAATGTGAGAAATATTGCAGTTAGGGATACATGGAGCAGTGATGTGATGACCTTACAAAGACTGAAGGTGGGACATCAGACTGAACTCTCAATGAGCCAAAAATAAGGGCAAAAACAGGCACGAAGGTATAAAAGAGGGAAGTGAAACACAGAGGATATTGATAGTAACTGTTCTAAAGACAAGGGGAAACCCAAGGCATTATAAATTCATAACAAAAAAAGACGAAGGACAGCATAATAACGAGAACTATGGATTACCATGACCTGAGCTGAGGATTACATTAAAAACTCATAGTGAAAACCAAGACCATGAAAGTCTCTGCTACCCTGCAGAGAAAACAATTTAAATGGTTGTCAGAGATGAAAAAAGAAGAAAAAAACAGCAGAATAACAGGAAAAATATGAAATCCTGGCATCACATACGTGTCTACACTATATACAGCGGGGAAAATAAGTATTGAACACATCAACATTTTTCTCATTAAACATATTTCTGATGGAGCCATTGACCTGAGATTTTCACCAGATATCAGTAACAACCCAAGTAATCCATACATACTGTACAAAGAAGTCAAGGCAACTGTGTTCACAAAACAACTTATATTTAATAAAGTGGAATGACACAAGGAATAAGTATTGGACACGGTTGGTGAAATTAATTGAATATTTTGTAGAAAAGCTTTTGTTGATAATAACAGCTTCCAAATGCCTCCGGTATAGAGAAACTAGAGGCAGGCATTGCTTAGGAGTGATTTTAGCCCATTCTTCCACACAAACTGTCTTCAAATCTTGAAGGGTCCGTGGGTGTCTTCTATAAACTCCGATCTTCAGTTTGTTATATAGATTTTCAATTGGATTCAGGTCAGGTGACTGACTGGGCCATTCTAGCAGCTTTATTTTCCTTCTCTGGAGCCAGTTGAGCGTTTCCTTGGCTGTGTGTTTGGGATCATTGTCTTGCTGAAATTTCCACCCTCGTTTCATCTTCAGCATCTCAGCAGAGTGCAACAGGTTCTTATCAAAGATGTCTCTGTACATTTGTCCATTCATCTTTCCTTCAATTATATGAAGTCTGCCTGTACCATATGCTGAAAAACATCCCCACACCATGATGAGATGTGCAGTGCCATTTCTTCTCAAACATGCTGTGTGTTGTGGCATCCAAATAGAGTGGTGGCCTAATTGATAGAGATCTGCCCCACAACTAGAAGGTCATGGGTTCAAGCCCCGGCCGGTTCATACCACAGACCATATAAAAATGGTACTCCCCACCTTCTAGCTTGGTGCTTAGCATAACAGAGGAAGGAAAAGTTGTTTGCAGCGGCCCCTTTGATTCTAGATGTGATTAACATTGTAGACAGGAGAAACGGAATTTCGATCTACTGCACGTGATTGGCTGTATGGACTGAATGACAATAAAAGTTGGCTTCTTCTTCAGAAAGTTCAATTTTGGTCTCATCTGACCAGACAATATTCTCCCAATTTTTAATGGCTTGCCCAAATGTTGTGTAGCAAACTTTAAACAAGCTTAAACATGCTTTTTCTTTAGCAATGGAGTCTTGCGAGGTGAGCAGGCATAGAGCCCATGTTGGATGAGTGCACTACTTATTGTTTTCTTTGAAACAGCAGTACCTGCTAACTCCAGGTCTTTCAGGAGCTCTCCACGAGTGGTCTTTGGCTCTTGGATAACTCTTTCAGAAATTCTTTTGACTCCTCTGCTAGAAATCTTGCGAGGAGCTCCTAGTCATGGCCGGTTTATGGTAAAATGATGACTTCGAAATGATGGCTCCAACAGTGCTCACTGGAACATTCAGCAGTTTAGAAATGCACCTGCAACCAATGCCATCATGATGCTTTGCAACAATAAGGCTGCAAAGGTCTCGAGAGAGAGCTCTTTGCTTCTACCCATCATAAGTTCTTTGTGGTGTGACAATCTGATGATCACAGACCTTTATAAAGGCTATCAGTCAGGACTTAACCAGCTGAAGTTAATTTACACTGATGGGGGATGGGATGGCTTCCTAAATTCTGATTGATTTCAGCTGGTTTCTTGGCTTTCTATGCCTTTTTGCACCTCTTTTTCTTTATGTGTTCAATACTTATTCCCTGTCATTCCCCGTCATACTTATTCCCTGTCAGTTGCCTTGATTTCTTTGTATGTGTGGATTATGTGGGTTGCTACCGATATCTGGTGAAAATCTCAGGTCAATGGCTCCATCAGAAATACAGTGGATAGAAAAAGTCTACACACCCCTGTTCAAATGCCAGGTTTTTGTGATGTAAATAAAATGAGACCAGGATAAATCATTTCAAAACTTTTTACACCATTAATGTGACCTATACCCTGTACAACCCAATTGAAAAACAAACTGAAATCTTTAAATGGGAAAAATAAAAAAATAAAAAACTTACAATAACCTGGTTCCATAAATATGCACACCCTTAAACTAATACTTCATTGTAGCACCTTTGGCTTTTATTACAGCACTCAGTCTTTTTGGGTAGGAGTCTATCAGTGTGGCACATCTTGATGTGGCAATATTTGTCTGCTCTTCTTTGTAACAATGCTCCAAACCTGTCAGATTGCGAGGGCATCTCCTGTGCACAGCCCTCTTCAGATCACCCCACAGATGTTCGATCGGATTCAGGTCTGGACTCTGGCTGGGCCATTCCAAAACCTTAATCTTCTTCTGGTGAAGCCATTCTTTTGTTGATTTGGATGTGTGCTTTTGGTCATTAACACGCTGAAAGATGAAGTTCCTCTTCATCTTCATCTTTCTGACAGAAGCCTGAAGGTTTTGTGCTAACACTGACTGGTATTTGGAACTGTTCATAATTCCCTCCACCTTGACTAAGGCCCCAGTTCCAGCTGAAGAAAAATGGCCTCAAAGCATGATGCTGCCACCACCATGCTTCACTGTAGGTATGGTGTTCTTTTGGTCATGAGCAGTGTTGTGTTTGCACCAAATATACCTTTTGGAATTACGGCCAAAAAGTTCAACCTTGGTTTCATCGGACCATAACACATTTTTCCACATGCATTTGGGAGATTTCAAATGTGCTTTTGCAAAATGTAGTTGGGCTTTGATGTTTTTCTTCGTGAAATAAGGCTTCTGTCTTGCCACCCTACCCCATAGCCCAGACATATGAAGGAGATGGGAGATTGGTAAAGGAGGCTGCCAAGATGCCGACAGCAACACTGAAAGAGCTGCAGGAATTTCTGGAAAGTACTGGCTGTTAAGTACATGTGACAACAGTGTTTTTCTCATCTTTTCATCAATTTTGGAGGGACGTCCAATTCTTGGTAATATCACTGTTGTGCCATATTTTCGCCACTTGATGATGACTGCCTTCACTGTGTTACACGGTATATTTAATGCCTTGGAAATTCTTTTGTACCCTTCTCCTGACTGATACCTTTGAACAATGAGATACTTCTGATGCTTTGGAAGCTCACTGCGGACCATGGCTTGTGCCGTAAGATGTGACTACAAAAGTGTCAGGAAAAGCCTACCAGAACAGCTGAACCTTATTTGGGGTTAATCAGAGGCACTTTAAATGTTGGCAGGTGTGTGCTGACTCCCATTAACATGAGTTTGAATGTGATTGGCTAATTTTGAACACAGCCACATCCCCAGTTACAACAGGGTGTGCATATTTATGCAATCAGGTTATTCTAAGTTTTTTTGTTTTTCCCCTTAAAACATTTCAATTTGTTTTTCAATTGGGTTGTACAGGTTATAGGTCACATTAATGGTGGATAAAGTTTTGAAATGATTTATCTTGGTTTCATTTTTTTATATCACAAAAACCTGGTATGTGAACAGGGGTGTGTAGACTTTTTATATCCACTGTATGTTTTGTGAGAAAAATGTTGATGTGTTAAATACTTATTTTACCCGCTGTATAATAAGCATATAGTCACTGATTATTTAAACATCCAAATGGCAGAACAGAATTCCAAACATTCTGTAAGCAAAGGTAAAACATTTTTAAACCGGTCTAATTTTACAGTCACAATTTCTAAAGGTAAAAGAGGTGGGGGTTTTTTTGTTTTTTTTAATCTTTTATCTTCATATGAAGGAATTGTTAAAATGTCATCACTAAGACTTTTCCTCACTTATACTGTGAAACAGTTACAGTGAACTAAAACAAATGGTCTTTTTGGCACAGAATTCTTTGGAAAACTTTTTTTTAAAAACAGTAATTCATTGTTTCCATACAATAGTTGTTACAGCACAGACAGTACTTCTACTTTTAACTCATAGGGTTGTAACTCCAATCATTTATCTTTCATGACAACTTTTTCCTATACCCCCTTTGCACAGGGGTGGAGATCACTGAGAGAACTGGGCAATTTTTGATCTATCAATGATCTTTATTGATCTCCACAGTTGTCACAGTCTCCTCAAAGTTTTGACAGTCCAAAACACAAGGATTTCCCAAACGACCCCAAAGATCAAAAATTGGCCCAATCTCTCAATGATCTCCGTGTTGTGTAAAGGAACCCTTATAAATTCATCATAACTTTTCGAAATACTGCATGTGCTAAACTCTTTACCTACCAGACCATTCCTACTCCAGGGTTTCCTCTGGTAATATTTCTTGGTGGCGGCCCGCCGCGCCAGAAAATTTACCGCCTCTCCAAGACGGAGATATGAATTTAAGAAAAATATATGAAGCAATGACTTTCCGCAAGCGCCCACACGAACAATGCACGTGGCTGTCATCCGCACAGAGTTTAGAAGCGCCCCACCCATGCGAGCTTTCCAGTCAGTCAGCAGGCAGTGTCTTGTTAGCGGCAGCAGCATCTTCGTGGAAAAGGAGTGAAAACCGGTAAGTAAAACAGCAGAAATAGACTATTTGGAGAGAAACTTTGTACAGAAGTCCGCTGTTTCTTTGTTGGTGAAAGTCCTGGCATGTCAGCGTCTTGGCACTACTTATCGGGCAGGAGTGAAGCTACAAATGATAGTTGTGTGCATGTGTCAACCGCTTGGCCTGGGTAGATGAAAAAAGTGAGCATGTACAGCGCCGCGTACGTGCCAGTCTCGTCCAAAGCATACGCAGACCAAGGCAGACTAGAGGGGAAGTGCAGCATAATAAGGCTTGACTGTCCGACAGAAACATGAGTTTATTAAAGTACTTTAAACGTGGGAAAAAAATCATAAGAGGTATGTAAGGACAATTGAGGGGCGCTGTGTAGACGGCTGCCTTTCCAGTTGCTCGGTATTTAGCTCCTTTTTAACCTCTTTTAACCTTGTTTTCCCACTTTTTTACTCTTCTTGCGAAGAGATTGTGTGTCTAGATATCCTATGGATACTTATAACTTTGAAATGCAACCAAGAGCCAGTTTCTTCACTTATTCACGGGAGGAACTGCTGGCTCTGCGAATAAAGGGACGAGCCGGGATACGACATCCTATCCCGGCAGAGCTGAGGAGGAGACCACGGGGCTGCAAGGCCAGGGCTAAGCTAAAGGCTGAGCTAGCGAAAAAACAGAGGTGCTTCAAACCGTCGATTCCCTCCGTCATCATGGGCAATGTGAACTCATTGCCGAACAAGATCGATGAGTTGTCCGCATTGAATAACCAGCGGATTTACCAGCGGAGAGCAGCTTGTTCATTTTTATGGAGACATAGCTGAACCACCTAGTACCGGATGCTAACGTGGACCTGCTAGGATTCACTGCTGTGAGAGCCGACAGAGACACTAAGGCTAATGGGAAAAGAAAGGGTGGGGAACTCATCATGTATGTTAACAATCGCTGGTGTAACCCAGGTCATATCTCTGTAAAGACAGTCTCATGTTGCCGGGATCTCGAGCTGCTAGCTGTTAGTCTGCGGCCATATTACTTGTAGAGAGAGTTCAGTCACGTGATCACCGTCTGTGTTTACATCCCTCCAAGAGCGGACGCAGCCACTGCCTGTGAAAAAAATCCATTCAGTCACAGCAAGGCTGCAGACACAGCACCCTGAGGCACTCATGATCATCTCTGGGGACTTTAACCATGCATCTTTGGATGCTACTTTGGCTGTTTTTAATCAAGTTGTAGACTGTCCGACTAGAAACAACAGGACAATTGATCTGCTGTATGTTGATGTACGGGATGCATACAGAGCGACTCCTCTTCCCCCACTAGGGAAGTCTGATCACAACCTGGTTTATCTACAGCCACTGTATATTCCCCTGGTTCAAAAGCAACCTGTGACAACTCGATCAGTCAGGAGATGGTCCCCTGCGAAGGAAAGTGCCTTGAGAGACTGTTTAAACACCACAGACTGGAATGTGCTGATGGACCCGCATGGCGAGGACATAGAGGGGCTGACACACTGTTTGACGGATTACCTAAACTTCTGTACAGACGTGGTCTCCCCTGTCAGGACTGTCCGTTGCTATCCTAATAACAAGCCATGGGTAACACGAGAAGTCAAAATGGTCCTCAACAAGAAGAAGGCTGCTTTTAGGAGCAGAGACAGGGAGGCCATGAAGGCAGCACAGCAGGAGGTGAAATACTGTGTGAAGGAAGCCAAGGACAGCTATAGGAGAAAGGTGGAGCAGAAGCTGAGGGAAAACAACATGAGGGAGGCCTGGGAAGGTGTGAGGACCATCACAGGTCTCAACACAAAGACCAGAGTTGTTGAGGGGACAATAGAGAGGGCAAATGAACTGAATGATTTTTTCAACAGGTTCAACCAGCCTTTGCCCTTGCCCCTCCCACCCCCGCCCTCATTACAGCCACGCCCCCCTCCCCTCCACACACCTTCCCCCAAATATTGCAACCCCCCCCCCTCCTCCTCTACATCAGTACGACCCTTGCCATTTATTACCACAGAACAGGTCAGAGGGCAGCTGAGGAAGCTCCGACTCAGGAAAGCTGCAGGCCCAGACAAAGTGTGTCCAAGAGTATTGAAGACCTGCGCTGCAGAACTGGGGGAACCACTACAACAGATCTTCAACCTCAGCCTGCAGATTGGGAGAGTGCCCACTCTTTGGAAGACATCCCGCATCGTTCCAGTCCCGAAAAAGAACCGGCCCAATGAGCTGAATGACTACCGACCAGTGGCACTCACCTCACATCTGATGAAGACGTTGGAGCGGCTCTTCCTCAGCCTCCTCAGACCCCAGGTGCAACACGCCCAGGACCGCCTGCAGTTTGCGTACCAACCAGGTGTCGGTGTGGAGAATGCCATCCTCTACCTGCTTCATCGGCCCACTCCCATCTGGATAAGGGAAGTGGCACAGTGAGGATCCTCTTTTTGGATTTCTCCAGTGCCTTCAATACCATTCGGCCCCCCTTGCTTCGGGATAAATTAAGCAAGATGGGAGTGGACTCCCACCTGGTGGCCTGGATCTCCGACTACCTCACTGGCAGACCACAATATGTCGGGCTGAAGGATATTATGTTTGACACCGTTGTCTGCAGCACTGGAGCCCCCCAGGGCACAGTATTGGCCCCTCTTCCCTTCACCCTGTACACCTCAGACTTCTGCTACAACTCGGAGCTGTGTCATATTCAGAAGTATGCTGATGACACAGCCATTGTTGGGTGTATCAGGGATGACAGAGAGGAAGAGTATCTGAGACTGGTAGGGGATTTTGCTGCATGGTGCCACACTAACCACCTACAGCTCAACACCTCTAAGACGAAGGAGCTGGTTATTGATTTTGGGAGGTCTAGACCAAGACCTCAACCAGTCCTGTTAGAGGGAGCTGAGGTGGAAGTTGTGGATTCATACAAATATCTCGGGTTGTGGCTGGATAATAAATTGGACTGGATAACATACATTAGCCACTTGTATGGGAAGACACAAAGTAGGATGTACTTCCTAAGGAGATTGCGGTCCTTCAACATCTGCAGCAAACTTCTGCGGATGTTTTACCAGTCGGTGGTTGCCAGCGTCCTCTTTTACTCTGTGGTGTGCTGGGGGGGGGGGGCAGTATATCCAAGAAGGATGCGTCCAGACTAGATAAACTGATCAGGCAGGCCGGCTCTGTGGTCGGCGCGAAGCTGGACACCCTGGTGACGGTGGCAGAGATGAGGACTCTGGATAAACTGTTGGATATAATGGACAACGTCAGCCACCCTCTGCACACCGTCATCAGTGACCAGAGGAGCCTGTTCAGTGAAAGACTGCTCCTTCCCAAGTGTCGGACCAACAGGCTCAAGAACTCTTTTGTCCACCATGCCATCACACTCTATAACTCCTCACTTGGGGGGGGGGGGGACATAGAGTACAGAGGACAGTAGGGCATTCATAGTGCAATAACCGTAACTTAACCACACTTGTACAAGCCATATTTAGCCTTGCATTTATATTGTGTATATTAAGTGTTTATTTTTTTCTTTTTTTTTACTTTTCTGATCTGTACGCTCCTTTTATGTGCTGCTGGAAATTTTAAATTTCCCAGAGGGAGTCATCCCAAAGGGATTAATAAAGTTAAGTCTAAGTCTAAGTCTAAGCACTGGAGGCATTTACTGTATCATGGTTTTAACCCGCTGGAAACGGGAGCAATAACGGAAGAGTCGCTAAGCTAAGAGATGTGGTTAGAATTCAAAAGCAGCTGGCTTCATATGAAGGGAAAGGCAGGGGGGGACTGACGAATTGCTGAGGATATACTGTATTTCACCAGCCACTACAATATTATCTGAATCTGTTTTTCAATAGGTTTGACCAACCGCCCTCCCCCCTGACTGCACAACAACCACTGCTGCCTGTAAAGACATCAAGTCCTGCTGCCCACTCCCCACTCCACCAACACCCCCCCACTCCCAACACACAGCCCCCCATCCTGACCCTGACCAGGACCCAGGTGAGGACAGAGCTGAGGAAGATCAAGGCAAGGAAGGCGTCGGGACCGGACGGCATCAGCGCAAAGCTCCTCAAGTTCTGTGCAGACCAGCTGTGTAGGATTGTGACGTACATCTTCAACCTGAGCCTGAAGCTGGGGAGGGTACCACAGCTGTGGAAAACATCTTGTGTGGTACCTGTACCAAAAACTTCCCACCCCAAAGACCTGAACAGCTACAGACCGGTGGCCTTGACGTCCCACTTGATGAAGACCCTGGAGAGACTGCTCCTTGCTCACCTCCGCCCCCTGGTGGAACCAGCGATGGATCCACTCCAGTTCGCCTACCAGCATGGCATTGGGGTGGAGGATGCGGTGATCTTCCTCCTTCACCGTTCTCTGTCCCACCTGGAGAAGCCCGGGAATGTGGTGAGGATCATGTTCTTTGACTTCTCCAGTGCTTTCAACACCATCCAACCGATGATCCTGAAGGACAAGCTGCTGCGCGCAGGGGTGGACCAGCACCTGTCATCATGGATCCTGGACTACCTCATGAACCGGCCTCAGTTTGTGAGAACCCGGGACTGTGTGTCCGACACGATCATCAGTAGCACGGGGGCCTCCCAGGGAACGGTGTTGGCTCCCTTCCTGTTCACTCTTTATACTGCGGACTTGTCACACAACACAACACACTGCCATCTACAGAAGTTCTCTGATGACTCTGCGATCGTTGGCCTCATCTCCAATGGAGATGAAGCTGAGTACAGAGGGCTTATCCAGGACTTCGTGGACTGGTGCCATCGGAACTGCCTCCAGATCAAAGCGAGGAAAACTAAGGAGCTGGTGGTGGACTGCCGCAGGCAAGGACAACCCCTCACAGCACCAGTAAATATACAGGGAACAGACATTGAGATGGTGACATCCTACAAGTACCTGGGTGTTCATCTGAACAATAAACTAGACTGGTCACACAATACTGACGCACTCTACAAGAAGGGACAGCGCAGGCTGTTTGTACTGAGGAGACTCAGGTCTTTTGGTGTACAAGGGGCGCTGCTGAAGACATTCTATGACACGGTGGTGGCATCAGCCATCACTTTTGGAGTGGTCTGCTGGGGCAGTGGCATTACTGCAGCCGATAGGAAGAGACTGAACAAACTGATCAAGAAAGCTAGCTCCGTCCTGGGGCAGCACCTTGATCCGGTGGAGGAGATAGGAGAGAGAAGGACGGTGGCTAAACTGTCATCTCTGCTGGAGTCCGAGTTCCACCCTATGCAGGACATACTGAATGCACTGAGGAGCTCATTTAGCAGCAGACTACATCATCCCAGGTGCACAACCGAGAGGTTTCGCAGGTCCTTCCTACCAACGGCTGTCAGACTGTACAACCTAAGCAGGGCTGCTCGCAGAGATAGCAAAAAGACGTAACAACCCAATAGTTTTTTGAATGCAAAAGATGCAATAGACTTACATAATGGTCCCCTCCGGCATACAACTAGGAAAATACCGGTAGCTACCGAGGGTGAGAATATGTATGGGCATATAATCATACCATGTAGGATAACTAAGTAGACGGTTGTGCTGTTTCATCCCATCTAGCAACAATGCTCTGCACTGTGCGTGTTTATACATTTACATATTTATTCCATCTAGCTACAATGCTCCGCACTGGGTGTGTTTATGTTTATGTTTATATTTATATATCTATATATTCATTCCATCTAGCTACAATGCTCCGCACTGTGTGTTTATACAGTATATCTACATATTATTCCATCTAGCTACAGTGCTCCGCACTGTGTTTATATATTTACATATTTTTTCCACCTAGCTGCAATGCTCCGTACTGTGTGTTTATATATCTACATATTATTCCATCTAGCTACATTGCTCCGTACTGTGTTTATATATTTACATATTTATTCCATCTAGCTGCAATGCTCCGTACTGTGTGTTTATATACTCATATATTTATCCCATCCAGCTACAATGCTCTACACTGTGTGTCTGTGTGTGTATATATATATATATATATATATATATATATATATATATATATATATATATAGTAATATGTACATATGTATATTAGCTGCTCTTGCTTGCTTTTTTTTTTTTTTTTCCCCTTGCCTTCTGATTGTTGCTCTGAGTGTTGCTATCCCTGTGCTGTTGCAATCCTGGAATTTCCCCGTTGTGGGACTAATAAAGGCTTATCTTATCTTATCTTATTAAGCTATGTTCCCAATTACACACGTGGACAAAATTGTTGGTACCCCTCTGTTAATGAAAGAAAAACCCACAATGGTCACAGAAATAACTTGAATCTGACAAAAGTGGTAATAAATAAAAATTCTATGAAAATTAACCAATGAAAATCAGACAATGCTTTTGAATTGTGGTTCAACAGAATTATTTTAAAAAACAAACTCATGAAACAGGCCTGGACAAAAATGATGGTACCCCTAGAAAAGATTGAAAATAATGTGACCATAGGGGCATGTTCAACCAAGATGTGTCCTCTAATTAACATCACAGGTGTCTACAAACTTCTAATCAGTCAGTCGGCCTATTTAAAGGGTGACAAGTAGTCACTGTGCTGTTTGTTGACATGGTGTGTACGACACTGAACATGGACCAGAGGAAGCAAAGGAGAGAGTAGTCTCAGGAGATTAGAAAGAAAACTAGAAAAGCACTCGGAGAGCGCAGACCTCCGCCAAGCGCCACAATTCCCCCCATACAGTGTTTGTGTGTACGTTGTCAGATTCCTTGAGCATGTAAACATATGACTAGCAATTGGATTCACAATGATTATTTGTTTATTTGACAGGGACAGTGCAATAAACACACAATTAATCAATGACAATCTGATAGTGATAGGATTAGTGGTTCAGTAGTAAAAGCATTGCCTCCTTGGCGGAGGTAATAAACTGAAGTGTTGCTGTTGTGTCCATCTCCTCCACTGACGGATGCAAATTGGGTAGACAGGTTGCCGTGGGTTTTATATTATATTATTTTGGGGTTGCGCTCCGCGGCAAACGAGAATTTAGAAGCTTCGCCGGCAGAGAGCTCGTTTTTGCGCAGCACCTATGGCTGGCCGGTGAATTTCTGCCAAATGCGCAGCTCCTATGGCTGGCCGGGGAATTTCTGCCAAAGAATCCGTTGGCGGACAGCTGCCCGTGTGAGGTTTTGCAGTTGCGCGCAAACACAGGCACGCTGGCGGGCCCAGGCCAGCAGTGTTTTCCGCGTGCTTTTGTGCCTAAAACGTTGAAGAACGCGGAGTTTGTGTTGCAGACACGACGACCAGCGCCCTCCATTGCGCCTGCGCACATGTTGAAAATGGCTGTATGTCACAGTGTTGAAAAATGCTTAAAAAAATTCCTGTATCCAGACGGTGAACCGGATCACCCCCAAAATTTAATCAGTTCTTCCTTGTACCATTTCCAACAACGCCTGAAAGTTTCATGGAAATCCGTCCAAGACTTTTTGAGTTATCTTGCTAACCAACAGACAAACAGACAGACAGACAGACAGACAAACAAACACACAGACAAACCCCGGCAAAAACATAACCTCCTCCTGGCCTTTTCGGCCTGGCGGAGGTAATTATAGACAAGTAAGTTAAAGGTAAGGGCTATAAGACCATCTCCAAACAGCTTGATGTTCCTGTGACTACAGTTGCACGTATTATTCAGAAATTTAAGATCCACGGGACTGTAGCTAACCTCCCTGATCGTGGCCGGAGGAGGAAACTTAATGGAAAATGGAAGAGACGGATAATACGAATGGTAACAAAAGAGCCCAGAACAACCTCTAAACACATTCATGGTGAACTCCATGGTCAAGGTACATCAGTGTCAGATCGCAGCATCCGTCGTCGTTTGAGCCAAAGTGGACTTCATGGGAGACGACCAAGGAGGACACCACTGTTGAAAACAAATAATAAAAAAGCCAGACTGGAATTTGCCAAACTGCATGTTGACAAGCCACAAAGCTTCTGGGAGAATGTCCTATGGACAGATGAGACAAAACTGGAACTTTTTGGCAAGGCACATCAGCTCTATGTTCACAGATGCAAAAATGAAGCATACCAAGAAAAAAACACTGTCCCTACTGTGAAACATGAAGGAGGTTCTGTTATGTTCTGGGGCTGCTTTGCTGCATCTGGCACAGGGTGTCTTCAGTCTGTGCAGGGTACAATGAAATCTCAAGACTATCAAGGTATTCTACAGAGAAATGTGCTGCCCAGTGTCAGACAGCTTGGTCTCAGTCGCAGGTCATGGGTCTTGCAACAGGATAATGACCCAAAACACACAGCTAAAAACACCCAAGAATGGCTAAGTAGGGGTGGGTTCAAAAGATCGATATAACGATATGGATCAATCCACGTTTGACTGAGCCAATATCGATCCACAAAATCCGCGAATCGATCTTTTAATATAATATATTTAATATATTTTATTATAATATTTTTATGTCTGTGAACGTCTGCTGAGTATAATCGGGTCGAAACCGGGTCAGTGAGCCAGGAACAACGGCCGAGAACCATAAACAGCCGACGTGCTAACGGAGCTAGCAAGCTAACGGATATGCTAGTTCTTCTTCTGTGGTGTTAAAACGGTTCTCATCCGGCAAGAGTTCCCTGCGGCGCGTGCACACGTCTTTACTTTCGTGTTTACATGAGCGGAGTTATTAACGTGCGTGTCTCTTACGTTAGCAACAAAAGTCACCGTAAAGACAGTCTTCAACAGCTTCTGAATATTTTTCATAAAGCGGGGATAAACGGATTTTTACTACGTGCAGCGCTGTGTTGGAACATAAAGTTGATGACTGATAAACGGAAAATGCACGGAGACTTAAACCCGTGAAGCAGAGGGAGACTTGGAGCTGCTGAGATTGTAAGTATAATATCATTTGTTTGTTTTAACATTTGTGTCGTCAATTAATAATTTATCCGGCATGATGGTGGTTTCTTTTACAAACTATGGACACAGAGAGAACTGTTGGTTAAGCACTGTGAGTAAATGCAGTATTAAGGTATATTTTATGAGATCATGGACTTCTGCCACTTAAGTAAGAGATGTGAAGAGAATAAATCACAATAAAATTAAGATGGTAGAATTAATAAAGGCTGCAGTACAACAAGCTATTTTTACTCAGTAGAACTACAGTAAATTGAAATGAACAAATCTTCCCAGGAAATGAATTTAAACCCTTTTCAAACATTGAAAGTTAATTTGTAGTTAAAATATAAACAACAAAAAATAAAAAAACTTAAATTATTAAACCCTACTGTGGTGTGGGGATCTAAAAATATGATTGTTAATTTTACTGTGAAATCCACTCTTTTTATCTGCCTTCAGATGTGTGAAGACTGGAAGCTTCATAATCACTGAGACCTTCTAAAGGTCAGAGGTCATCAGTGGGGGAACCATGCCTGCTACATGTGGATTTCAGCACAGAAGAAGACCTTCAAATTCAAGATTCAAGGAGGTGCTGCCATCATTTTCTCCAGACTAACATGCATTCAGTGCAATTTAGTTGTAATGACAAATTCTTTTATTTCTTTTTTTTAAGTTCTCAGCAAGAACACAATGTTGGTCTTTTTTTTTTTTTTACAATTTTACTGAGCATTTAATTCTAAATAAATCACTGTTTAACAGGAAATTTTTGGCAATCCTGTGCTTTTCTTATGGTGTTACATAGAATAGCATCACTGTAAACTATGGCAAAAGCAGCTGCTTTAAAATTTGTACTTCCTCACACAACTTTGAGTGCAAAAAAACTCTAAAAGTGCCATAACTTTTTGGAAAAGCTCCCACAAATTCAGGCTTTTTGGGCCACAACAATCACAAAAACAACTGACAAAATCCTGGAGGGACTGAAATACAGTGAGATTTTATATGCATGGTTCATGCATTGAATTTGTTTACTGACTCTGGGTTATTAACTTGACACAACACACCCTTTGCACTAAAGAAAGCACCTGTGAGCACTTTATGAAATGATAAGTTAAATAATAAAAAGTGCATTATTGTAACTGATTTTGGGTCAGTTCTATATGTGATAATTTATGTATTAAAGTTAGAAGATTCTTGGTACAATTTGCAGGATTAGGTCTCGAAGATTTTTGTTTCATGGGAAGTAAAATGGCTATTAAAATGGTAATTCCCCAGATTGAATCGGGATCGGATCGAATCGGATCGATTCAGAATCTCAAGAATCGGAATCAAATCGATTCTGGAAATTAGGGATCGTTCCCAGCCCTATGGCTAAGAGCCAAACATTGGACTATTCTAACGTGGTCTTCTATGAGCCCTGATCTAAATCCTATTGAACATCTGTGGAAGGAGCTGAAACATGCCGTCTGGAGAAGGCACCCTTCAAACCTGAGACAACTGGAGCAGTTTGCTCATGAGGAGTGGGCCAAAATACCTGCTGAGAGGTGCAGAAGTCTCACTGACAGTTACAGAAATCGTTTGATTGCAGTGATTGCCTCAAAAGGTTGTGCAACAAAATATTAAGTTAAGGGTACCATCATTTTTGTCCAGGCCTGTTTCATGAGTTTGTCTTTTAAAATAATTCTGTTGAACCACAATTCAAAAGCACTGTCTGATTTTCATTGGTTAATTTTCATAGAATTTTTATTTATTACCACTTTTGTCAGATTCAAGTTATTTCTGTGACCATTGTGGGGTTTTTCTTTCATTAACAGAAGGGTACCAACAATTTTGTCCACGGCTGTATGTACCTGGCAAGTTAAGATGACCGAAATTCACCAAGTCGGTGACTTTAATCCGTCAGCAGCCTTCAGACAAACTGAACATGCCAGCATTTGGACTTCAAAATAAGGGAGGTTTTTCTTGGCCGTGAGGAGATTTCTAAAAAAAAACAAAAAAACAAAAAACAAAAAAAACCTATAAATATATAGAAATATTATAACAGAAATAATGGCATCCTTGGTCATTTAAATTAATTTAAATCATTAAATACAATTTTATTAATATTTTTTCTTGGTAATATGAGTTAAATTATCGTTCTGTTCTGACTGCAAAGTTATGGTCAAAAATGTAAGTTGTTATAAGGAAAAAGTAAAAAAAAAAATACAGTGTTTCAAATTTATTTAAAAACAGTAATTTTATTTAAAAAAAAAACAGACAAAAATAAGTCATAAAATAATCCCCAAATTTAGATAAATTTACAGAGATACAGTAAGTAGAAAACTATAATAAAATTGTTATAAATTTTGGAGAAAAACTTCAAACCTTCAAGACTGAAGTCATTACTCAAGTTTTAAGTGGGTGCTCTTTGCACCCTTAACTAGAAATTTTTGGTTGTCTCCTTTAATTTACATGGCACTTGATATTTTCTAACCTGTTTGTATACCACCATAGACAGAGAGAGAACCTGAATTAGACAGAGCTCAGAGAGGGCAAGATGAGACAGAAGAGAGGAGCCAAGGAGAGGAAAGTGTTCAGGCAGAGGGTCCAGAAGAGGTGAGAGCAGAGGAAGGAGAGAAGGATGACACCAGTAAAAAGTCCAAATACAGGACGTCTGGGTGGGACTCCAAATGGCCCAATATTCCAATATTCAAGCCTTGGTTGTGCTTCAAATTGTACGTTCCATATGCACGGCAGTGGCTCAGGAGGTAGAGTGGGTCATCCAATAACCGGATGGTTGGTGGTTCGAATCCCGCTCTCCCCAGATATCCTGCCATTGTGTCCCTGGGCAAGACACTTTACCCATCTTGCCTCCAGTGTCCATAATACTGGATATGAATCTGTATAAATGTCAGGTGGCGACTGGAGAGGCCGTTGGCCTGGATTGGCAGCCACGTTTCCACTAGCCTGCCCCAGGGCAGCAGTGCTACAGTAGTAGCTTGCCACTACCATTGTCTGTCTGGAGTGAAGGAATAATGTATCTGTAAAAAGCGTCTTTGAGTGTGTATGATAAAGCGCTATATAAATCTGATGCATTGCTATTATTATGTATAAAATTAACATACTCATACATATGTGTTTTCTGCACCCCCCCCCCCCCCCAACACACACAGAAAAATATGTTGCCACCACGCCAAGGTCTTTAAGCCAGAGGAAACACTGTCCTCACTCTCTAGCACTTTGCTGAACTTTACCTTTTATACTCTTACCATCAGCAACATTAATTTCTTCCTGCAAATACACTCTGGAATACATAAACCCCAGTGAGTGCTGTGCCATTTCATGTTACTTTCACCACGCAGCACTGTACACACAGGAAAAGTAACAGCGAGGACAAAATAATCACAAGTACTAAGTACATTAAAAAGTCACAACTAAACTCTGCATGGATGAAAGGAAAACATTTAAACAGTGTATACAGCGGTTGTGGTTATAGCCGAGGGGAACTTGGCAGTGTGACGATGCGTGAAGCACCTAATGAGAAACACTGAGCTCCCAGTAATTTGTTAGCCAGAGTTAAGGTCAAAATCGCAAATGCTGCATGATTGAGTCACCCCCCAAAGTCCCCATTAGAATTTACATTTAAAATATATCTATTATTTATGTGTGTATTATTAAAATAAGTGGCTTTGGATCCCCTGAGCACCGTGCACAGGGAAGGCCAGCAGCAAGAAGACCACAATACTGGAGGCAGACAATCAAATAATGGACAGAGAAATTGAAGAATAATGAGATAAAAAAAGTTGTCTGAGTCCAAGAGAGGCCTCCGTCGTAATGAGGGCCTTGTTAGGTTTATAAAGCAATGAACTGAAACACAATGTAACTATTAAAATGTGCTTTGTGTTCACCAGTAGAATGCAAGTTTAAATTAGAATTGTTAAATGAGCAGTTTATGCTCCATAGGAAAAACAAAACACATTGATGAAAAAAAGATTCTCCCATTCAAATTGGCGTTTGAAAAAAAATATGGTATTTTCAATAAAATTCAGAGATTAGCCTTTTAATATGCACTTTTGATTTTCCGGTGTGTGCAGGCTGACTGCCATTGTCCTCGTGAGATGCTGTATCCTCCATGAGATGAGATTTGCTCAGCATCCGTGACCTCAATGAAAGGTGGCGGCACGGCTGTTTTATTTTTATTCTAGCCAGTCATATGCACAGCACTACCTAATTTCTCTCTCTGGATATACTGCAGTGGTGTTTTTATAAGCAAATGCTCGCATACTGCATTATTTTTCTGTGTGGAAGAAGCTAAATTAAGTTAACCAGGCTGCAGTCTCACCAGGGCTTTATCGAGAGGACCTCTAACCAGCAGTCACCTCCCTGGCATGAGGCCAGACTACGATCGGAGCTTTACTACTGCAGGCAAACGGTTGTCTTCAGCCACCGGTAGCCGTGTGTACCTGAGCTGCAGCAGCTGTAGCTCCTCGGCTAACATCTAAGGATAACAGATATTACACAGCTGGGACAAGGCTGGCGTTCTTGTGAGTGTTCGGGGTAACTAAATGAAATGCCAGGAGCTACACGACTGAAGGCAATGTAGAGACTAAAGACAGACGTCTGGATTTGTTTTGAATTTTAAAAGTTGCAAGACTGCAAAGAGCTGAACAAAAGCACAGCCATATGTAAGTCACAGATTATGGGGGTACTATGGAAATACTGCAAATCTCTGATGTGTTGTTGAGGCATTGGTGATTTTTTTAACATCATATAAAAGGAATAAAGAAGAATCGAAATCTCTCTGATGTGTCTTATTCACAGGGGCTGCCTTGTGATTGAACTGAAGTTGCTGAGAACATACTGGAAGTCTGTATGTATGTACGCCTGCTAATACTAGTGCCTCTCAGTAAATTAGAATATTGTAAAAAGTGTTAATGATTTTTTTGCATTATAACTAAAAAAAAAATCATATGTTTAATATTGACCGCACACACAAGGAAATGTTTCAAGCTTTTTTAATTCAATTTTTATAATTATGATTGTAGTTTTTGAACTTAAATTAAAAATTGTGATATTCTAATTTCCAGATATACAATATACTAGTGCATCTAAAAAGCACAGAATACCATGATTCACTACCTTAATTTAAAGAGCTAAGCCATAGTTATCAAAATTGAAAACAAAAAGGCCTGACATAGCTCACTTGGTGTATAATAAATAGAGAAAATAAAAAAGTTTTCATGGATCACCATCTTATCATGGTGGAGGGGTGTGCGTGCCCTAATAATCCTAGGAGCTCTGTTGTTTGCGGCAACTTGTCCCTAGTAGGGTCCCTTAAGACACTCTGGTCTTGGGTGAAGACCAGATCAAGAGCGGTGCAGTAGATCCCTATGAAAAAAGGTAAGTGAAGGACCCAGGGTCCATGGGTCCACTCTCCGGTGTGCTCACCACCTGCTGGAGGGATCACGGTGCTATGTGAGCCAGGTGGCAGTCTGGGCAACTCTGCTTGGACTGTTGCCTGGACCCTGGTATAAGTGGTAGTGGGTGGATGGATGGATGGATGGATGGATGGATGGGTGGATGGAAAGTATAACTTTTTTGATTATTTAAAAAAATGAATAACTTTTTTACGATGTTCTAATTTTTTTGAGATGCACTAGTCGATCAGATTTCTATATTTACCAAAGGATGTTCAATTGCTTCATCAAATAATACAAACTTGCTGTCTCTCCACCACACCCTCTTCACTAAAGTGAGCACTTAAGGTGCGTTCAGACCAAACACGAAAGGGCAAATTTTTCGCGTGGCACAATTACATTTTAACTCAGTGTAAGCACGTGAATAGACGTGAATTCACCGTCTGAGCGAGTTAAAGACGGGTAGATTTGCCTCTGCACCTGTGTTCAAGCTAATGTGGAAATCCCCAAAACACTGCCATGCTTAAGTTTACGTTACCCAGCGGAGCTCTCACCTGAAAAAATTGTCACTGCCTCTAAAAATTCACCTGGATGATGGTTGTTTACACTGCTAGCCTTGCTAGCATGTCCGTAGCAGGAGGCCGTGGGTAAAAAAACTCCAACATTCCGATTCAGCTGCAGAGCTCCCCGTCCGCCTGTAGGTGCATGGCAGTCTCATTTTCAAACTAGTTAACTCTCCATTGTTGATACTTTTACTCTGGTGGTGGCAGAATGTCAAGGCCATTACTAGCTAGCGCTAGGCCTCGCACACAAACGCGCGTTTTCATGTGTCGTCCGCATGTTTACATTAATTTTAGATGTATTTGCGCCGTGCGAAAAATTCACTTGGCGTTTGGTCTGAACACACCTTAAGGGCCGTATTAAAACGACAGGGTCGGTTGATCAGTTGTCACTGACGCAGAACGTGTTTATGGGTGTTTCCAAGTTCATTTCCTTATCACAACGGCATGCAAACGTACTTTTGGCTGGTGCATGATGCAAAGAGGCCAGTCGAATCATTCTGAGGTGTGTTTTGGATAATCCAATCCAAAGTGCTCCTTTCCTATCCCTTTAATGCAAAGAGGTGCATTATCTAAAGTGAACTGTGATCATGACAGTTTAAGACAGGTTTTGCATTGACCAACACCCATGTGTGTGAGCCAAAATGCATGAGATAGTAATGCTACTTGGTAATAAGGAAGACATCAATCACAGTTGATGCCCAGTTAGTTATGTTAGAAAGAATAAATGGTGAAGACTGGGCTGAAAAAAATCAGCTGAATTGTTTAATGTGCACATGGATGCAACACAGACATGAAGAAAGGAGGATGATGCCTGTGCAAACTTTCATAAACTTTCATTAACGATGGATAGCGTGGAAGTCACTCCCAGCTGTGGGGAGATGGAGTGCTCCCTCTCCTATTGCTTTCGTCGACCGAGGCTCTCCCCTATCCCTCCTGGGTAGGAAGGAAGCAGGTGATCTGGCACAGCTTCCTGTCCACCTCCGGCCCCCACCATGAAGTGAGCCCGCTCTCTGCAGCCTCTGCTGGGGGCTGACGGGTGGCTGTCGAGGAGCTCGCTGGGCTGGAAACCCAGGGCGCACGGCTGACGCAGACATGGACGCATTTCCTGTCTCTCTAGGGAGTTAGTGAAAAGTAAAATGCTGCACACTCCTTGTTTATTTATTTATTCCCCTAAAAATAAACACATTAATGCCTAATAAGTCTGTGATGAAAATGAAAACTCTCCTCCATGTGCCGCGCATCACATTAGAACACAGTGGCACACATGCTCTCCGTTCATTCATTCATTCCCCTAAAAAATCATACATTAATGCAAAATCTATAGACTCCAACGGTAAGTCCGCAATTAAAATTGCTAAAGTGCTAACCACTACAGCTCGGTGGCGCAGTGGTTAGCAATGTGGCAGCACAGTAAGAAGGTCACGGGAATGATTCCACCCCTGACCATTGTGGGTTCGATCCCAGCACCTGACCATCAGTGACCCTTCTGTGTGGAGTTTGCATGTTCTCCTCGTGTCTGCGTGGGTTTACTCCGGGTACTCCGGTTTCCTCCCACAGACCAAAAACATGCAAGTTAGGTTAACTGGAGACTCTAAAGTGGCCTTAGGTGTGAATGTGTGTGTGAATGATGAAGCGATTTGCGCCGCACCTCTGCTGCCTTGGTTACCAGGTAGATGCCCTGTAATTTCCCTCTGTGATTAATAAATTATACCAAAACCAAAAAAAAAAAAAAAAAAAGAGTGTGGATGGAAAAAAAAAAACCAACTAACGTGTGATCATCATGTAATTAAAATGACGGAACGATTATGACCGTTACAAGATCCCAGGACATGCTGTTTCCTGAGCTCCGGAGCTGCATGATGTCAAAACACGCCACTGAAATATCATCAAACAATGCGCTTCTGACGGTAGACCTCCTTTTTCCTGATCAAAAGTGGATCCTCCATAGAATGCACTATAATAGTAATGCGCATTAGATTGCGCGTTGCCACACCTCTTTGAAATGAGGCGCCTCCTCCAAGTGCACAGCAGGCGCACTGTCTACTGGTAATTTGATGGCGTGATGCAAGGCGTAAAAAAAAAACAAACAGACAATGTGCTGACACAAACTAACAAAAACACTGTCGCACGGTGGAAAGTCTGTCTGAAAAGTGCACGGATGGCTCTCAAAATAGGGCCCTTAATCTTAATGGCAAATATTGGTCACGTCAAATAAAAAAGATTCATTAAGGTTAACACTTTTGGGGTCAATTCTTAATGAAAACATTAATATCATTAATAATGCACCCAGTTAGAAGATTCAATTTACAATTTTACAGATTTAGCTTTCTGAAAATCTTTCATATCCAATTAAAATTGGTAGTGTAACTGAAATATCCCTAACTGTATTAACACTGAACAGAAATCTTCTAAATCCAAATCCAATCGATGCATAAATTCAGTGCCAATACTGAGCACTCCATTATAATATAAAGTAAGAAAGATTATTGTTGGTGTGGAAGTGTTCCCATAGCATTCCCACACAGCTCTTCAGGGGATGACAAAGATTTCTCAGTTAGTGCTGCAGTTAAGCAAACTGCTGACTGAGTACATCACCATGCAAATTTTGCCAATCAGCATCTTCCAATGAGACACAAAAAGGCCAATTATTTTATTGCCTTGAGCATCAACAGCAGTATACTATTGACAGTGATGAAGGCAGAGTCTTAATACTCACTCATTAAAGTGATTAGCACCAGCCAGACATTTCTATCAAATAGTCACTTAAAGTAAATACATCATGTTTCAAATTGACAGTCATATATGAGTTTTCTGAGAATAAAATGGCGACAGCAGGTAAAGCCCAGCTTGTTAGTACCATGAAACATTTACCTGAGACACTTGAGCATATTCCAGCTTCAGCAGACAAGCAATTACTGTACATTAGTGTGCCAATACAAAAATCTAAGTTTAGCTACTTATTATTCCTCACATAGTGTGTAAATGTTCCAAAACACATTTCATTTGCATATATCATTGTTTTATTCATACAGATATTATTACACTTGCAAATCAATGTCAAAATTAATTATTGCAAATCTTGTTTATTCCAGTAATCACCAACATTAAAAATCTGGTTTCAGCTTTATCTAAATGTTTAACTAGTCTGTACCGATTACTGAGTGAATGGTTTTGAAAAGTGTTCAGTAATCCAGGGGAAGATGGCAACTGCATTTATTTGCATTTGTTTGATAACGTGCATTAATTTACAGTAACTTGCAAAGTTTTTCATCTGACCAATGACTGACAGCTGTTGATACTACATATAAGTGAATAGGAAGCATCCATCCATCCTTGAAAGACACCTCTGCATATACGTATTAGATCTGAAAGTCCATCCTCTGATCTTATTCTACATACAGTTGAAACCAGAAGTTACACATACTGTATAAAAACACACAACCTTTTATTTCTCACTGTCTGACATTAAAGGCCTTTACATACGCCACAAGAACAAAGAAATTTGTTCTCCCTCCCAGGGCTGCAAGAACAAAATTACATTATTTTGTTCTTGCAGCCCTGGTTAGGGAGTTCCTGCAGATTGTTCTTGACACATCGTCTGGGCATAACTTTTTTCTTGTGTGGTGTCTGACAACTATTGTGTGATTTGTCAGAAATTTGAATTTTCCATTAGTTCTGCACTTGAGTTTCTTGTGAAGTATGAAATGACCTGGCCAGAAAGAACTTTGTTCTTGTTCTTGCCACCTCAAGAAAAACAACAAACTTCTCTGTTCTTGTGGAGTATGCACAGGCCTTTAATCAGACTAAGTCTAAAGTTTTAGGTCAGTTAGGATTACCAAAATTATTTGTATTTGCTAAATAACTTTTATTTTTGGTAAATATTTTTTTTGAGAATTCTTCATTACTTTCTTCAGAGTCACAAGTGTACATATATTTCCTTAGTATTTGGTAGCATTGCCTTTAAACTGTATGACTTTGGTCAAACATTTTGGGTGTCCTTCCACAAGCTTCTCACAATAGCCTGCTGGAATTTTGGCCCATTCCTCCAAACAGAACTGGCATACTAAAAAGCTACTTTTTCTGCGTACAGAAATCAGTATGCCTAAAGCCCCTCTCCTTATTTCAGTTCTGCCATTTGTGCATCTATGTAATTGAGCACATCATCAAATGAGTGGATGAGTTCTCTAGCCCTTCAGACCCACATTATTACCCAAATTTTCCGTCAAGTGTTAAATGAACCCCCCACTGATCCCAGTTGATTGTGTGTCATTTGTTGTTGTTTTTTCTGATGGCAATAAAACCTCATCTGCCAGCCTCTTTCTCCTTGCTCCGTGGCCACCCCTCTCAGTTTGCAGTCAACGTTCTGCAATTGCAGAATAAAGAGAGGTGGCATTTGAAAAGGTCCGCATGTGGTGGTGTGGGTGGGTGACATTCAGAGCGCTGCCACCTTAAGGTTAACTCCATATGAAAGGTGATGGTGAATGCAGGTTTTTAAAGCATCAGTCATGTCATGTGGAATATCAGATATCACGAAGGAGGCTGTGGTGTTTAAGATGCACAGGTAAACAATACATCTCTCTTCATCATGTCGCCACCTCACTCAGTTTTTTCTCAAACCTGCGGTACTGAAGTCTGCAAGTGCTCTCAGCATCAGTTTCATGCAACAAAATAGAAGGTTTTTTGTTATACTGCCAAGGTTATATTCGTTCAAAAATGAATGCGTACAAGTTCAAAAGACGTAGTTATGGAAAGTTGCCCTCCAATGTGTCCCAAAGCTGAAATTTGACTCCTGGTAAAACATTTACTTCTTTCATTCGTATATAGAAAAAAAGGTGCAATTGGAAATACACAGCGACGGGCTTTGCATTGAAAATTCTTTGCTCGACTTGGTAAGGTTTTCGGCTGGGTGCTCAAAAGAGACAATAAGCAAGTCTTCTTGAAAGTTTCTTTGAAACTGAATCACTAGCCAAGTGACCGTGCTCTTCTCAGTCACTGAGCTGATATCAAGGAGGGATCCCCGCTACATTTTGTCCAGCTGTAATATTCCCATCAAACAACATGGTGCATGGGAGAGAAGAATGGAATTTTGCTTTTTATTTCATGTGTGAACATCTAACACTTTGGTTGAGACTTGGACATCTTCACAGATGAGGAAGTAACAGTACAAGAGTTCCAGGCAAAGTAGAGAGCAAACACTTACATCAGATTGACTTTCCCAAGTATTTCTCTAATGCAACTATGAATTAGACATTTTGGCTAGTTCTCATTACCTGCTTGAAGGACACAAATCCAGTATTTTACGATGCATGATTTACGATGTACGATGTAATGTGACATCTGTTTTTTAGGTCTATCTGAAGCCAGAAATCTGGTCACTTTATGTATGTGCACATATACGGTATGTATGCATCCATCATCATCATCATCTTGTTCCATCTTCTTGGCAAAGGTTAGTGTCACAAACCGCCCGTTCCACGGGCGAAACAGAAACACCAAGCACTCTCTGTGAGTTTGCACATTTATTAAAGTAAAAACAGACAAGACCATAAACATTCAATTTATTTATTTATTTTATTCCTTGTCTTATTTGACCTTAGTGCTGCCTTTGACACCACTGACCACCATATTCTGCTAGACAGACTTGAACAGCAAATTTGTCTGAAAGGAACAACGTTAAGATGGCTCCAGTCTTATTTATCAGACCGTTCCCAGTTTATCCATGTCCATAACAAGTCCTCTATCCAGACCACAGTTAGCTATGGAGTTCCGCAGGGATCGGTACTTGGACCAGTACTGTGTACATTATACATGCTGCCTTTGGGAGACATTATGAGGAAGCACTCTATTCATTTTCATTGATGCGCTGACAACACTCAATTATATTTATCCATCAATCCAGATGATCCCAGCCATTTGGGTTCACTTCAGGAGTGTCTTAAGGATATTAAAACCTGGATGAACTACAACTTTCTATTGCTGAATACAGATAAAACTGAAGTTATTGTTCTTGGCCCCAAACATGCTACAAGTACTCTTCCTAGCAAGATAACAACACTAGATGGCATTGCACTGGCTTCTAAGTTTTCTGTTAGGAATCTTGGAGTTGTCTTTGACCAAGATATGTCTTTTAGTTCTCATATACAGCAAACTGTTAAGACTGCCTTCTTCCATCTGTGTAATATTTCTAAAATTAGGTCCATCCTGTCTCATAAAGATGCAGAGAAACTTGTCCACGCCTTTATCACCTGTAGGCTAGACTACTGTAATTCACTTTTATCAGGCTGTCCTAATAAGTCCATAAAGTTTCTGCAACTCATTCAGAATGCAGCTGCACGAATCCTGATGAGAACAGGGAGAAGAGATCACATTACTCCAGTTTTAGCTTCTTTACATTGGCTCCCAATAAAATATAGAATTGAATTTAAGGAATCGCCCCTAACTTATAAAGCCCTTAATGGTATGGCTCCTTCTTACCTGCAAGAACTCATAGTTCCCTATCATCCAACCAGAGCTCTGTGCTCCCAAAAATCCAAACTACTGGTTGTCCCCAAGGTCTCCAGAAGTAGACTGGGAGGTAGAGCTTTCAGCTATCAAGCTCCCCTCCTGTGGAACAATCTTCCCAGTTCAGTTCGGGAGGCAGACACTCTCTCTTTATTCAAGAGTAAGCTGAAATCTTTTCTCTTTGATAAGGCCTATAGTTAAAAATGTTGCCGCTGCCAGGCCTTCACTCGCATGTGCAGCCTAACCCGGCTTGAAACTGGAATGTCTGGCTTTGAATGTTAATGTTGAATTGTATATGTTACATTTGTTTGGAATGTAGCTACTGCCAGGCCTCCTACTTTTTACCTCTTTTTTCAACGCAGCCGGTCGGGGCGGATGGCCGTCCTCTATGAGCTATGGTTCCGCTTGAGGTTTCTGCCTGTTAAAAGGAAGATTTTCCTCGCCTGTGTCGTCGCAGTGCTTGCTCTTAGGGGTTTCTGCTGGATTCTATAAATTTGAGAGTGTGGCCTAAACCCACTCTTTTTTTTTTTTTTTTGTAAAGTGCCTTGAGATACAGTAACCTGTGTTGTGATTTGGTGCTATATAAATAAAATAGAATTGAATTGAATTGAATAAGCATACAAAAACTAAACAATGCAGTGCCAACGTAACAAACAAAGACAATGTGACAAATGCTGGAGGAGAGCGGGGCTCAACGTCCAGCTCTCCCGAAGCTCTCCCGAAGGCTGCGGGGTCTCATGGCTGAAAATAAGGGATAACGTACCTGGACGGAGCTCTCCAACTCTCCTCGACAGTAGCCCCAAAACACACTCAGATCACGGGTAAGCATCTGAGGACGAAGCCATAGGGCACGACAGTGGGGAAGGTTATCGTGCTCCTAAAATACCCTTCACAAATAACACACAGGTGTGGGTGCATGAGTCGAGAAAATAACTCTGTAAAATAACTCAAAATAACTCAGCTCTGGCCAGTTTGACAGCCGGAAGCTGCACAGCACTGTCAAAATAAAACATAACCGGAAACCATAATATACAAACACAACGGAACCCCAAAAAGTACATAATATTACAGAAACCAAAATGACAAGAATTTAACAGGAAACTGGGCAAGGCACCCCCCACCCCCGGATCATGATAGTTAGAAGTCATGTTTAGCCAGCAGTCCCAATTTAAAGCTGATGTTTTACACTGGTAAAATTTCTTGTTATTCCAGGCTGTGACATTATCCATTTTCCTCTTGGCCTTCCTCTTCTCTTTTTTCCTTCTCAAAGTTTTGGAAATAACAGTGTCTTATGATATGACCAAAGTACCTGTTTTTTTTTTTTTCCCTTTTCATTTTATCAATGAAAGCACCAAGGTGCTGATGCCTCGGTGCCAGAGCTCTGGTGGAGGTATCCGTTCTCGGATCATCACCAAAATGTTATATGTTTCTCTAGTAGTTTTGGAGTATTTCTTGCTAACACACTGTGAGAAGATAAGAGCCTTGGTGGAGGTATGCATTCTTGGATCATCACCAAAATGTTATGGGTTCCTCTCTAGCCCAAGGACCACCTCTGGTAAAAATTTCAACCAAATCCATCCAGTAGTTTTGGAGTACACATATGCGCAGTGAAAATAATCTGCAGTTCACGTGCCCATACTGTCGACAGCAGCCAAGAGCCACCAAACTGATTTGAGCCACTGCAATCTAAGCACAGAAGAAGAGCACGGTGGCAGACGTTTTAAATGGCGGAAGCGATGGAGGTACGTGAATACAATGACAATCAAGACGAACAGGAGCTTTTGCTGTTTAGTGGCAGAGGAAGAAAACAGATGGGCAAAAAGACGGACATTTGTTCACGCAGTATTGGTCAGTCCCTCCAGGATTTCGCAATGTTGCGATCGCACCAATTCACGCGAAATCAGCCAATCAGCACAACTATTGCACGACCTTGCAACTTTGTCCAATCACCGCAACTTTCCTGCAATTTTGGCCAATCCTCGTCACCTTCCGCCAATTTCGCCAATAAAATTTGTCTAACTGGCGCTGAAACGCTAAGTCTAAACAATCAAATGCATCATTGCACCGCGTTCACTTCTGTGTTTACAGCGAGTAGTGAGTTTATAGTTTACAGTGAGTAACGGAACACATCAGCAAGTGTGTGATTTAAAAAAAAACCTCACCCGTGAGGTTTTCAACACCATCCCTTCCTCTGTCTTCCCCAGCCTGCCCGTGAACGCCTCGCCACGTCTCTGTCCTGACTGCATGTGCGAAGCACTGGGTTTGTGTTGGAAAACATGCGCCTGCTCCAAAAGCACCCCGTCGCGGGAGCGCGCATGAGGAGAGTACACTACATTACAGTGAGTGTTTGAACATCTTTAGAGGTAAAATCATTACTACATCTGGTCAGTGAGCTTTAAAACTGAATCTCCATTGTGGACGGACAAGTGCACCCACCCATCCACCCCCACCCCCCGCCGTCCCATTGTAAATGAAAGATATGTGGGTGTGGGTGTGTGTGTGTGTGAAGCCCGACATGCAGCAGACAGGTAGGCATGGAAAAACAGAGAATATTCTCTGTATTTTTATTTTTTTCCCCAAAAAAACAGACTCCAGTAGCCAATACAGTGCAAGAGAATAATTTATTTTTTCCTCTCCACTCGGTACCGAGTGGTTGGGAACCGTAGGGAGTTTTCAGATGAAGGTGCTGTCAATAATTTCCAAATCTATACTCTTTAACGTGCATGAGTTTTTCTGTATAGCAAAAGTTTCTGCTTAATTTACAGATCACTATAATAGGAAATGTTTGACAATCCTGTGCTTTTCTTGTACTGTTATATAGAATATCACTGCAGTAAAATGGAAAAAAGCATCTGCTTTAAAATTTGGAATTCTTCCCACAACTTCAGGTGCAGAAAACACTCTAAAAACATTGCAACTTCTCCTGCAACTTTTTAAAAAAGCTGCTGCGAATTCAGGCTTTTTGGCCCGCAACAATCATTAAAACATCCCGCAACATCCTGGAGGGACTGGCCGGTGGATTGCTGAGTATTTTCCTCTCGTGGGAATTTCCGGGCGCATGCGTAGTACCGTTCCATTGATGGTAAAGGTGAGCTATTTTTGTGTTTATTTCAAAAACAAAGTGTTATTTTGGAATTCTGGCAAGTTAAAAGTTGAGAAAATATGGTGATACAATGATGCAAGCCTTTAGTTCCACTTAATTTTGACCGGGCGAGCTGAAACAGAGAGGCGGACAGACAGATACACACACATACATATGCAACAGATGCACTGACTACCGTATGCCTCTCATTTTCACCGAGGCATAATTAATAGTCTGTGGCACTGATTGAAGCTTGGGCACAATGGGTCTTCCAAATGGACAATGACCCTAAGCATACTGCCAAATTAGTTACAAAGTGGCTTAAGGACAACAAATCCAATGTTTTAGAGTAGCCATCGCAAAGCTCTGATCTCAATCTCATAGAAAATTTGTGGGCGGAGCTAAAAAGATGTGCGTAAGCAAGGCGGCCTACAAACCGGACTCAGTTATATATATCCATGAAATATTTGTTACAGACCAACTTTTTTGTCCACACATTTGCAAAATACTTCTCTAACACATCAAAAATTCTGTGTATCAATTGAAAGAAAAAAACAAAAAACATGTTGCCAAGTGTAAATAGGAGACTAATTTGCAAATTCTTGGTTTGCTTTAGGCATTTATGAGCAGGTAGAGTGATCTCTAATTCAAATTCAAAACCTCGTCACATTGCATTTTCATTTAAAATACAGCAATTTACTGCTCAGTTTTGAAAAGATGTGAGCTAAAACTGGGGATGGTGGCTTAAGCCGTGTTCTACAGTTAATTTACTGCTCAGATAACTGGATATTGACACTAGTTTTGCTTTAACAATTTTCCTCCACCTGCGACATGAATTCAAGCTAATAAAAATACAAAACTTTCACACTCGCCTTTGAGGGCAAAACAAGCCCGAGTATGTGATAATTGTAAGATAAATTTGAAAGAAGTAAAACTCTCCCCTTTGACTCAAACCCTATTATGATTAATAGGAGGAGTGACATACAGTGGTGGCAGCAATTACAAATGATAATAGCAAATCTAAGACGACAGCCACTTCAAATTGCCCGAGGATCAACGATGACCTCTTGACACTTAAAACAAATGGAGCAAATCTGACAGCTCCGCACAAGCTAGGGAGTGCTACGTCCCTGATCACAGCCCTGTGTGTTTCCGTTTGTTGTTTTGTGCTGTTCTTCTTTAAGTTGTCACAAGAGCCGCTGGGAGCATTTCCACTATGGACGAGATGAGGACTACGAGTCAAGCGTCATCTGTGATCCCTCGGTGTCCTGTAACAGCCGTCTCCGGCGTCTGAGCGTGCGGCTGCCGCTATCCCATATTACATCTCTGCCACTCAGAACTAACGGATCAGCAATCCAATTTCACACAAGTGTGCTCAGAGGGAGGCAATGCTGACGCAGGCATGAGGATCTATGCTTCAACAAAGACAAGAAGTTGTTTGAAGTGGCTAGAGGAGAGGTGAACACGGGGGGACAGATGGACTCAAGAATTAGATAGAAGCAGTAATGGCAGTGTGATGGAGAACGATAAAAAGCAAAGGAGGTTCTATAACTTGCTGAAATAAGCTACTGATTTCTCAATGCATGAGATAAAGCAAGCACAGAAGAGAGGGCTCAATGATTAAATGTAGGGCTGCGCGATATGATCAAAATTTCATATCATGATTTAAGTAATCTTATTTGACGATAACGATACATGTCATGATATACATTTCGATAAATTCTATAGTTTATACACTACCGTTCAAAAGTTTGGGGTCACTTAGAAATTTCCTTATTTTTGAAAGAAAAGCACTGTTTTTTCAATGAAGATAACTTTAAACTAATCAGAAATACACTCTAATATCTAATATACATTGCTAATGTGGTAAATGACTATTCTAACTGCAAATGTCTGGTTTTTGGTGCAATATCTACATAGGTGTATAGAGGCCCATTTCCAGAAACTATCACTCCAGTGTTCTAATGGTACAATGTGTTTGCTCATTGCGTCAGAAGGCTAATGGATGATTGGAAAACCCTTGTGCAATCATGTTAGCACAGCTGAAAACAGTTTAGCTGGTTAGAGAAGCTATAAAACTGACCTTCCTATGAGCAGGTTAGTATCTAGAAAAAATTATTATTTCAAATACAAATCATTATTTCTAACCTTGTCAATGTCTTGACTATATTTTCTATTCATTTTACAACTCATGGTGGTAAATAAGTGTGACTTTTCATGGAAAACACAAAATAATTGTCTGGGTGACCCCAAACTTTTGAACGGTAGTGTATATGATAACCAATAAAAGGACTCTCTTTTTCTACATTTTAAATTACATACTAAAAAAAAAAAAAATCAATTGTACAAATTCATGTCATTAATTTTAGGCACTTTTTTCCCCCTTGTAATTTTGCAGTGTTGTTATAAAATTGTTTTTTTTAATGTGCATTTGAGATGACTTCAACTTTATTCATTATCGCTACTTGACTAATTACAATTACTAGAAATCAAGTTATATTAAGCGCCAGTTTGTTCCTCCGACACATTTTAATTAATTAATTATTTATTTAGTGCATATGTGTCTGCTGTCACGCACTTTTGCAGCTTTAGTAATATTTTTTCAGACAAAATTAAGAAACTCGGTAGTGATTTAAACCAGAATGATGGTCTGATACACAGGTTTACTATTAGCAACAAGTTAGCATCATCATTTAGCATTTGCCATTTTATAAGTAGAGAGAGATGGTGTTAACGTTACTTACCTCCAATTAAAATGAGGTTAGAGGACTATCCTCCCTGACGCAGCACGGTGGGGAAAAAGTCCCACATCTCTGGCACAGAAGTAGCGGCTCCACAGAAGTAGCGGCAAAATATTAGCTTGCTGTTTTAGCTGCTGTGGCACTAACCACCGGAACCCACCTGGTGCACTGCGAGTGAGAGGCGGGGCGGTGATAAGTAGAAACGGGGTGTGTGTCCTGATATAAACAATAACGTTTCATATGAAACAGTAGACGTTTTGTATCGTGTCACCGATATACAGTATACTGTCATATCGCACAGCCCTAATTAAATGTAATCACAATAATATCACAATACAAAACACGATTTCGGAAATGCAAAGGCTACGACTACACTGTTGTCACATAACATGTATAAGCAAGAGCAAAGCAATCAGTAGCAACAACCTGTAGCATGTGCTGCATAAAACCTAAGCAAGTGTTGCAAACCCATTTTTATGTATCCAAATATTAAATGCCACATTTTAAGTCACAACATCTCAATCACGCCATTCTGATGATAACGAGCATCCTCAGTTTCACAGTTAAACTGGCAATGCCTGATAAAGTAATTACTAGCAAATATTATAAGCTTGTTAACAGAACTGCTGGGAAGTGACAAGAAATGGGAAACAAAAATTCAAAATAATATCTTTTAAAGGTCTGATGACACGTTTTTGACTTCCTCTAATTTTTCAACACATAACACATTGTGATGAAATAGGTTGGTCTGTGCAGTTCTAAGTCAAACAGGCTCTTTTTCACATGAATATCTGATGTTTTCATGAGCGCCATGTCACCAATTGCGTCAATGGCTGGAAAATTGGAGCTGGTGATTGGACTCATCAGGGACAACGACGAGTCAGATTACAGGGCAGAGGTTGAGCACTTGGCTACTTGGTGCGCTGACAATAACCTGCTCCTTAACACCAGCAAAACCAAGGAGCTCATAGTGGACTACAGGAAGGAGAGGGAAGAGACACATGACCCCATCCATATCAATGGCATAGCTGTTGAATGTGTCCCCAGCTTCAAATTCCTGGGGACCCACATCTCGGAGGACCTGTCCTGGTCAGTTAACACCACCAGCCTGATCAAGAAGGCCCATCAGCGCCTCTTCTTCTTGAGGACACTGAAGAAGAACCATCTGTCAACTGACATCCTGGGCAACTTCTACCGCTGCGTGATAGAGAGCACCCTGACCAACTGTATCACAGTCTGGTATGGGAGCTGCTCTGTCGCTGACCGCAAGGCGCTGCAGCGGGTGGTGAAAACCGCCCAACGCATCACAGGGACTCCACTTCCAGTTATAGAGGACGTCTACAGGAAAAGATGTCTGCGCCGGGCACGCAGCATTCTTAGGGACTCCAACCATCCTGCTCATGGACTGTTCCAGCTTCTCCCCTCCAGAAGACGTTTCAGAAGCCTTCGGACTAGAACCAGCAGGTTTAGGAACAGTTTCTTTCCAACAGCTGTCACGTTATTGAACTTAGTTCCCCGCTGACTCTCTTACCATCATCTCTTACCATCCTCACCTGTACATAACTGCATAACTACATAACTACATCTAACTTATTGCACATTATTTGCACATAACAGTACTCTTAACTTTCTGCACTGCTGCATATATTTGCATATATTTGCTTAAATTGCACATACTGTTAATTACCGTATATACTGCACTGCTGTCCTTTGCACTTCTGATTGGATGCTAAACTGTGTTTCGTTACCTTGTATTCATACATGTGTAATGACAATAAAGTTGAATCTAATCTAATCTAATCTAAAAAAAACCCGGCCACATAACGTCATCAACAGAACACAGCGCTTGGCTGCCCATTGTACACACAAGATGGAAGCGGTAGAAAACATTGACAATGGTTCCACCACATGTAGTCGGGAATTGGTTTGTGTTGTCCAATCTTCAGACAATTATAGTTCCGAAGAATGGGATGACAATGAAGAATCTGGGGGCATCAGACCGTATAGGTTTGAGCCGTGCCAAGCGGGCATCGTGCCTAGTGAGTCAGACTCAGAGTGACAGTGGAGAGGCACACATGGCCGGCGCAGCAGCAGCGACAAACAAATGGCAGGGGAACACCAAGTGTTATGCTTTTGTTACAGATATTGCAACAAATTATTTGTTCATAAATATAATTTATTTAAACCCGATTTTTCAATAAAATCATAGCAGTGTATTCTCTGTGGCTCAGGTATCGGGTTTATTATGTATTATATTTTGAGCGCTTGCTGTTTTTGTTTTGTACATGTGTTTTATGTGTGTTTTGACCCACTTTCAGGTAGGCACTGTCCAAGATTCGCCGGTCTGACCACGCCCCCTCTCTCTTTGACAGTCAGCTGTTCATGTTTTGTGTGCATCATCTGCCGTGTTGTCAGCCAGTCAATATTGCCAACACTATCACGATGTGTTAGCCACTCCACACAGCCATGGTTCTGTTGCGCCCCTTGAAGCGATGTCGGCCCTGGGGCGCAACTGTGGTTAACACGTCTCCTTTTCATGTTTGCTGGGCGATGTCAGCCCCGAATGCCAACTGTAAGTGTTTCTGTTTATTTTTGTAAGTTTTCACCTTTTTGGAAACTGTTGTCATCATTCTTATGTTCAATACATGTGCTGTGGTGAATCCTGCGCGTAAATCCATTCATCATGACCCTCCGTGCACTCTTACGCTGGGCACAGAGAGGGAGGATGAAATAACGAGGATTTACGTGCGGGGTTCACCACAGCACATTTAATACAGAAAGACAGACAATTCCCAAAAAGGTGAAGACATACAAAAAACACAAACGCACTTACTGATGGCGTTTGGGGGCCGGCATCGCCCAGAGAATGAATGAGAGGAGACGTGTTAGCCACAGTTGTGCCCCAGAGCCAACATTGCTTCAAGGACACACGAGAACCACGGTGAACATGGAGTGACTAACACATCGTGAGTGCTGAAAATACTGGCAGACTAACAGCACAGATGACAATACTATGGACCAGCAGTGCGTGACTGGCAAACGGCCGCTAATATGTACATGCACTGCTGGTGATGGTGTGATGAGAAGCACCTGGGCGAGGACCGGGAAAGCTGATCAGCGGGAGTTTGAATCAGCTGGTGATGATGAGAGAGGGGACATGGCCGGACCAGCGAGCATCAGCATGCAATCACAAAAAGTAGGTTAAAGCTGCGTGTAAATCCATTAATCCTTCCCCTCCTCGTGCGCTTTTACGCAGGAGGAGCGCACGAGGAGCGCACAAGGAGGCTTATGACAGTTGGAGCTGAAGCGTGTGATGTGGTCTTTCACGGCCTGCTGTTTATGTAAGCCTGCAACAACGCGAAGGCATAGCCTTAAAATTAAAACAAGAAACCAGAGAAACTGTGAGCTACAAAGCTGCTGTCATTCCAGTCAACAACACCAGCATCCGTTCTGTCGCTTATGTCATGGGGGTGCCGCCCTTCATTCGGTGGGCGGCACCATTGTCCAGTCAGTGGCTGCGGTTTTTTGATGATAACTAGTTTAAGCAGGCACGGTTGTAAATATTATATTGATCATGGACAATAACTTTTGGGTTTACACAACATGCTAAAAAATGTCAAAATCATGTCATCAGACCTTTAACATGTCATGTTTAATGGTGGACATGTCTCTCTAGCAGAAACACCTGACTTGGCAAACATCACCACGGTTAAGAAACTGGCTGCTTTTGAATTTGCCATATAAGCAGCTAAAATTTAATTCAACTTTATCTGTATAGTGCCTAGTCACAACAAAAGTCATCTCAAGGCACTGGATACATAAGCACAAATAATAAATAATTCAGAAAAAAGCCCCAACAATCAAATGATGTCCTATGAGCAAGAACTAGGTGACAGTAGGAGGGAAAACCTCCCTTATAGGAAGAAACCTCCAGCAGAACCAGGCTTAGGGAGGTGCAGTCATCTGCCACAACTGTTTTGTTTTTTTGTTTTTTTTTGGGGGGGGGGCATACTATTCATAACATAACAACATACAGGCAGAACAACATTGGTACAGATATGATGTGCAATAGTGTATCAAATCTAATTTGACAGAATGCTAAAATGCTAATGAATAGCAGCAGAGTCATAACTGGCCTGACTGAATGTCATGTTTGGACTTCTGTTATTACACACTGGAATGCCTAGTATCTTAAAGAGCATGATGCAGTTAAAGAACCCTAGTGAACAAGCTCACATACTCCATGCATCTACATATCAGTGGCCCCTAAAGAGAATTGTGATCAACATAGAATGGACTAGGGAAAAAATAACTCCCCCTCCCAAAGAATGGCATCTCTCACTTCAGTCAAAGTTTCTGTATAAACAGGAAGTCAATCCAATCAGAAATGTAGATGCTATAGTGGAGACAACATAAAAGAACCCCTCCCCAAAATACATGTGTATTCTAGGGAGGGGTGTGTCTCCGATTTTCAGGTGTGTCTGAAAATCAAATGCATCTGGTATGCATCTGCATTGATGAGTTCTTAAAATTCCGGTGTTCCACCTGTGGAACATTTTACATTGTCCAGAAATTGGTTGGAATGCTAAGGGGTTAAAGCTTCTGTATACATCTGAAGTGAATCCAATCAGAAATGTAGAAGCTAAAATGGCAACAACATAAAAAGACCCCTCCTTGAAAATACATGAAACCCCTCGCTACATGTGTCTGAAAATCATATGAGTCCCAGGTACTGATGAGTTACAGCATCTGTATAAATGTGAAGTCAATTCCATCAGAAATGTAGAAGCTAAAGTGGCAACAACATGTTGTCGAACGAACGAGCGGGCGAATGCACAAATGCATGAATGGCCAAACGAACGGGTCAGAAACAAGTTGCATGGGGTATAATGACAAGTACATAAGCAAGGAGGAGTTCAAGTATCTCGGGGTCTTACTCACAAGGGAGAGGTTGATGCTGAGTGCTGGTGATGCTTCCAGGTTATGCGGCCTGGTGCTCCTCACCCTGAGTTGTAATCTGGGGAGTGGGGTTCCCCCATCCCACCAGCCCCAACTACAGTGAATATAAAAAGTCTACACACCCCTGTTCAAATTCCAGGTTTTTGTGATGTTAAAAAATGAGACCAAGATAAATCATTTCAAAACTTTTTTCACCATTAATGTGACCTATAACCTGTGCAACCCAATTGAAAAACAAACTGAAATCTTTTAAGGGGAAAAATAAAAAACTTACAATAACCTGGCTGCATAAATTTGCACACCCTTAAAGAGCTGATGACACAATTTTGACTGCATCTAATTTTGCAACACAATACAATATGACGAAATAGGTAGGTCTGTGCAGTTCTAAGTCAAACAGGCTTGTTTTCACGCTAATAGCCGACGTTTCCAAGATTGTTTCCACATCACCAATTGTGTCAGTGGCTGGAAACCCCCCCGGCCATGTTGTGATGTCATCGGGAGAACACAGCGCTTGGCTGCCCATTGTCACCACGCAGGATGGAAGCGGTAGAAAACATCGACGATGGTGCCAGCACATATAGTCTGGAATTGGTTTGTGTTGTCCAATCTTCAGACGATTATAGTTCAGAAGAATTGGAAGACAATGAAGAATCTGGGGGCATCAGACCTTATAGGTTTGAGCCGTGCCAAGCGGACATCGTGCCTAGCGAGTCAGACTCAGAGAGTGACGGTGGTGAGGCACACATGCTTGGCGCAGCAGTAGCGACAAACACACAGCAGGGGAACACCGAGTGGTATGCTTTTGTTACAGATATTGCAACAAATTATTTGTTCATAAATATAATTTATTTAAACCCGATTTTTCAATAAAATCATAGTGTATTTATAATAAAACTGAAACATCTACCTGATACTGTCAACCCCCCCCCAAATAAACAAATAAAAAGATACTAATTTTTATTTTTGCAGGTGCCAGTGTGGTCTGTGTGTGAGCATGACAACAGAAGAGGAGAGTATTTGCTGTCAGTAGCAGGACAAGGTGAAGCAGAAAATTCCGGACGGTGCTATAAATTGTATCACTCGTCATCACAACTTCCCCGCGGTGTGTCTGAACGAAGATGTGTTGGAAGGGGCCTACTTCACCTATAAACATTATGTGAATGTGGATTATGGGAACAAATGGAAGCGATATACAGCTTACAGACAGTTCATCCCGCTGCACGGTGGCGCAGTGGTTTAGCACTGTGGCAGCACAGTGTACCCTTGGCCGGGGGATCGCGGGGATCATGAGATCGTGGGTTCGATCCCAGCCCCCGACCAACAGTGAGCTGTGTGGAGTTTGCATGTTCTCCCCGTGTTGCGTGGATTTACTCCGGGATTTCTCCGGTTTCCTCCCGCGTACCAAAAACATGTAGGTTTAGGGCGCTCGCGCACGCAGCAACCGGCAGCCGGTGGCTTGTCACCAGACTGCAAACCAAATCTACCTACGGGTACAAATAAGTAACACAAAAAAAAAATCCGATGGTGCTACCACTACCTTGGTGAGAAAGTCCGCGTGCCAATACCTGCCTGTGTCATTCACAAGATCAGAGAGATCTTTCCAATACAAGAGGGACAATATGTTGGTTTTACTTATGCTGACTAACTACCTTTATGTTTTCATGGTATTGTTATCCATTCAATAAATGTTTATCTGACCACGACTGTTGTCAATTTTTACAAGAAAATAGAATTACTTAATATTTATAGTGTGATACTTGAAAATCTCATAACTGTTGTCATCATTTGGACGTTGCATGCAATCCTGTATCAATCCTGGGTATCTGAACAAGAGAATTTTTTTTTTAATTTTGCAAATATATATATATATATATATATATATATATAGTAAATTAGAGCATACTCGTGGCCATAACTTACCATTTTAAAGTTCAATTATCTGTAAAACCCCTTTAGAAATTAACATTATTCTCTGTGTTACTGATGGCAATATCCTTAAAAATAATATATTCCCTATTATTTATGTCTAACAAAAAATGCAATTTTGTTTGTTATCATTGTTTAACTGCTTTTGTCTTGTATCAACTGGCATGTGATTTTCAACAATAATAATAAAGCAATAGAAGCAACTGATAATCCTCATTTTTTCAAGAGTTTAGTCACAAGAAAAACAATACTCATAACTGATATAGCACACATGTACTATAACTATCAAAAATATTAAATTAATTATTATAACAGGAAAAAGTCCAAATTAGTGGCAATGAATACAATATAGTCAGTTGGTGTCACGAACCGAGCCCGTGTTATGTTGTAGGCTTGGTTCTGACCATTCTCTCTGGCTCAGGCATCGGGTTTATTATGTATTATCTTTTGAGTTCTTGTTGTTTTTATGTCTCTGTTCTGGGTCTGGGTTCTGTTGCACCCCTTGAAGCGTTGTCGGCCCTGGGACGTGACCGTGGTTAACACGTCTCCTCTCCATGCGTTCGCTGGGCGATATCGGCCCCGAACGCCAACTATGTTTCTGTTTATTTTTGTAAGTCTTCACCTTTTTGGGAACTGTTGTCATCAGTCTTACGTTCAATACATGTGCTGTGATGAATCCTGCGCGTAAATCCATTCATCCTTCCCCTCCTCTGTGCGCTGCATAAAAGCGCACGAGGAGGCTTATGACAGTTGGAGCTGAAGCGTGTGATGTGGTCTTTCACGGCCTGCTGTTTATCTAAGCCTGCAACACAACACGAAGGCATAGCCATAAAACTAAAACAAGAAACCAGAGAAACTGTCTGCTACAAAGCTGCTGGCATTCCAGTCAACAACACCGGCGTCCGTTCTCTTGCTGACGTCATTTCAGCCTCCTTCTTCATTCGGTGGGCGGCGCCACAGTCCAGTCAGTGGCTGCAGTTTTTTGATGATAACTATATTATGCAGGCAGGCTTGTAACTATTATATTGATCATCGACAATGACTTTTGGGTTTATACAACATGCTAAAAAATGTCAAAATCGTGTCATGAGCACTTTAAGCTAATACTTTGTTGCAGCACATTTGGCTTTTATTACAGCACTCAGTCTTTTTGGGTAGGATTCTATCAATGTGGCACATCTTGATGTAGCAACATTTGCCCACTCTTCTTTGCAAAAATGTTCCAAGTCTGTCAGATTGTGAGGGCATCTCCTGTGCACAGCCCTCTTCAGATCACCCCACAGATGTTCGATCGGATTCAGGTCTGGACTCTGGCTGGGCCATTCCAAAACCTTAATCTTCTTCTGGTGAAGCCATTCTTTTGTTGATTTGGATGTGTGCTTTGGGTCATTGGCGTGGTGAAAGATGAAGTTCCTCTTCATCTTCAGCTTTCTAGCAGAAGCCTGAAGGTTTTGTGCCAACACTGACTGGTATTTGGAACTGTACATAATTCCCTCCACCTTGACTAAGACCCAAGTTCCAGCTGAAGAAAAACAGCCCCAAAGCATGATGCTGCCACCACCATACTTCACTGTAGGTATGTTCTTTTGGTGATGAGCAGTGTTATGTTTGCACCAAATATACTTTTTGGAATTATGGCCAAAAAGTTCAACGTTGGTTTCATCGGACCATAACACATTTTTCCACGTGTTTGAGAGATTTCAACTGTGTTTTTTGCAAAATGTAGCCAGGCTTGGATGTTTTTCTTCCTAAGATAAGGCTTCCATCTTGCCACCTTAGACGGGAGATTGTTGTCACATGTACTAAACAGCCAGTACTTGACAGAAATTCCTGCAGTTCCTTCAATGTTGCTGCCGGCCTCTTGGCAGCCTCCCTAACCAGTTTTCTTCTCATCTTTTCATCAATTTTTAAGGGATGTCTAGTTCTTGGTAATGTCACTGTTGTGCCATATTTTCACCACTTGATGATGACCGTCTTCACTGTGTTCCATGGAATATTTAATGCCTTGGAAATCCTTTTGTACCCTTCTTCTGACTGATACCTTTGAACAATGAGATCTCTCTGATGCGTTGGAAGCTCTCTGCGGACCATGACTTGCGCTGTAAGATGTGACTACAAAAATGTCAGGAAAAGCTGTGATTGGTTAATTCTGAACACAGCCACATCCCCAGTTATAACAGGGTGTGCGTATTTATGCAACCAGGTTATTGTAAGTTTGTCATTTTTTATTTTTCCCCTTAAAAGATTTCAGTTTGTTTTTCAATAGGATTGTACAGGTTATAGGTCACATTAATGGTGGAAAAGGTTTTGACATGATTTCTCCTGGTCTCATTTTTTTACATCACAAAAACCTGGCATTTGAACAGGGGTGTGTAGACTTTTTATATCCACTGTACTTCGTATCCCTTAACTCGCTCCCCCATTCTCCCCTGTCAGGTCCAGCATAAGTAAGACAATTTAAAGCATTAAAGTTATTACACAGCAAGAGGAGCTTAAACATACAATATACATTGTATATCAAATACAATCAGAACTCCTTTTGGCAAAGTAAGTGTTTAGCACAACAAGGCAAGGAGATATCTGTTCTGCTTGCCAAGCTGCTGGATAGGAACAGCTAAAAAATGAATATTACATAGCAGTTGCAATAAAGGTTAGAAAAATAAACCCAATTTGATTATTTCTCCAAAATTGTTCAGCCTTAACGGAAGAGTTACAGTTCAGAAGAAAAAGAAGGAACCTCTGAGACAAATGTGCTCTCTGTAAACACACCTTTCCTTGTGTAGTGAGGTTCACCATGCCACTTTCAGCTCAGTCAAAGACCACACGGACAATGATCTCTGTGTACTGGTGGTGGAGCAGATGTACAGTATTGGATGACAACACACTCCTCCACCCTTTCAATATAACACCATCATATTGCATAGTCACTGTGACATAAATAGAGAAGGGACTTGTGTCTCGTCTTTCACACAGCACCGAGAAGGTTTGATATCCAGTGACTGCTTATTAGATTGAGCCATCAGGCCGCCAGTTTGGAGCCAGACTCATAAGACAGCCGGTGTGTTGGGAAGGCTGCTTTCCATTTCCACCCACACAGATACACACAAAAAACACAACAGAAAAAAGGAGAAGAGAAAGCCCCTACTGGACAAGCTTCTCTTCTCCTGCCAGAGCTATGCATGCACTGCAAGCTCACTGTAACCGGCACAGACGCATCACAAAGCAAATGCACCCAAAGGTCTCCTATTTTGGGATATCCATGAACTTGAGAACAGTACCCCATCTCAAGTTCTTCTTTTATTTTCTTCAAAAGGATTAAACTCATGCATGCACATCAAAAAACGCAGCCAGAGGAAAGGAGAACTGAGCCAAGTTAGTTCTGTTGCAGTGCAGACAAGTGGTTAGATGGGTAACTGTGGTGCTGGATTGTTAGAACACAGGGTCACAAGTGATCCAATCCCTAAGGGACAGCAGGTGCGGGAGAACCTGTGAAGAGATGTGGGTTTGATAAAATCCTGTCAGAGGGAGACTGACAAGACAGACAAAGATAACACTTGAATCCACGTTTTCTTTGACCTGTTGCTTCGTCACCCCTTCCGCATCTGCCAGCCATTTCAGTTTTGTGGTTTTTTTTAATGTCCTGAATCAAGAAGACTGTTATCAATATTTTATGACAATGTCCAGACTGTCCAATAAGGGTGTGAGATTTCTGATAAATCTGTCACCAGATTCACCACTCTTATTTTTAGCCTGTCCAATTTAAAATGTGAATAACAAAAAAAAGTGAGCTTGACAGTTCCCTTTTTACACCGCCTTTCCTCTGACAGTTTGACAGTATCCAGGCATGACTGAGGTGTCCATCTGTCTGCCTGAGTTTCAGTCTCTGTCTTGCTGTCTGTCTGTCTGGCTTTGTACCTCTGTCCCTGATTAGCAATCACGGCAGCATGGCTGCTCTCTTTTGAGATGAAGAGCTCTAATTCTCCCCACATGGCGCAGAGACATCCATACCCCAGTAAATACGCCATTGCTGCTTCTCGTTAACGTTCAGAAGTTTCCACATATCATGAAGGAAAAATCACTTCACTTCCTAAGGCCTGATGTCCCTTAACGACTCTGTTGTAGATGCCTGAAAACAGATTTGTTTGTCCACCAACACCCTAATGATGTTTGCGTTTAAGAAAAGAATTAATGGATGACTAATGGAAAAAACAAACAAAAAAAAAACCTGAAGGCAAAGTTCATTAAATGGCAGACCAGTTCACATCAGGTGTTCACCCAGGCAACTTAGAAACTTTTCCATGCTGAATCCTGCTTTCCCTATGAGAAAAAAAATCCAATCAGGAAAAAGCAAAAAAGCAAGTGGCATTTTTAATAGCGCCATGTCTGCGTCTTTTGGTTGAAAGCTGTCTTTATCCAAACTGACACTTCCACCAGATGGACACAACAGGAAAAAAGTTGACAGGTTCACCCCAGCTCGTTGTTACACATTCCGATTTTAGTGCTAAAATATACCCCGACACTTGCACCACTTAAACACTTATAAAGAGAAAGAGAAAAAAGGGGCGACAGACCTCTGGCTCTGCATATTTAAAATTGAATAACTGTTCAAACAGACAAAGTCAGATCAAGGGGACTCCTGACTCACCTGTGAGAAAGCCTTCAGGTTTTACATGATGCCATGTGGATAATAAATGAAAGCTGAAATGCGGCATTTCTCATCAATCACCCTGGTCTACGTCTGAAGAATTGTCTTTCAAGAGCTGGATTTTTTTATTTTTTTACACTTTCACTGTGAATGAAAATGGCACGCAGCAAGTCTGCGATAGGATGGCTACACATACGGTAGGAGCTAATAAATCACATCTAGGCAGCAGAGTGTGAAGACTGTTTACCTTGCTGCACTTCAGAGAGAAGATAAAGGAAGCCCAGAAAGCTGGTTTAGTATTTAAGGAGAGTTTTCAGGATATACAGTAGTGTGAAAAAGTGTTTGCCCCCTTCCTGGTTTCTCATTTTTTTTTGTATGTTTGTCACACTTAAATGTTTCACATCAAACAAATTTAAATATTACACAAAGATGACACAAGTAAACACAAAATGCAGTTTTTAAATGTAGGTGTTTATTATTAAGGGAAAAAAAATCCAAACCTACACGGCCCTGTGTGAAAAAGTGACCCCCCCCCCTTCCCATTAAAACATAAATTAACTGTGGTTTATCACATCTTTGGAAAGCTGAGTTCAATTCCTCTAGCTATACCCAGGCCTGATTACTGCCACACTTGTTCTTAATCAAAAAATCACTGAAACAGAACCTACCTGACAAAAGTGAAGTAGACCAAAAGATCCTCAAAGGCTAGACATCATGCTGCAATACAAAGAAATTCAGAAACAAATGAGAAACAAAGTAATTGAGATCTATTAGTCTGGAAAAGGTTATAAAGCCATTTCTAAAGCATTGGGACTCCAGCGAACCACAGTGAGAGCCATTATCCACAAATGGCAAAAACATGGAACAGTGATGAACCTTCCCAGGATTGGCTGGCCGACCAAAATTACCCCAAGAGGTCACAAAAAAACCCCACAACAACATCCAAAGAACTGCAGGCCTCACTTGCCTCAGTTAAGATCAGTGTTCATGACTCCACCATAAGAAAGAGACTGGGCAAAAATGGCCTGCATGGCTGAGTTCCAAGATGAAAACCACTGCTGAGCAAAAAGAGCATAAAGGCTCATCTCAGTTTTGCCAGAAAACATCTTGATGATCCCCAAGACTTTTGGGAAAATACTCTGTGGACTGGCGAGAAAAAAGTTGAACTTTTTGGAAGGTGTGTGCCCCATTACATCTGGCGTAAAAGTAACACCGCATTTCAGAAAAGGAACACCATACCAACAGTAAAATATGGTGGTGGTAGTGTGATGGTCTGGGGCTGTTTTGCTGCTTCAGGACCTGGAAGACTTGCTGTGGTAAAGGGAACCATGAATTCTGCTGTCTACCAAAAAAATCCTGAGGGAGAATGTCTGGCCATCTGTTCGTGACCTCAAGCTGAAGCGCACTTGGGTTCTGCAGCAGGACAATGATCCAAAACACACCAGCAAGTCCACCTCTGAATGGCTTAAGAAAAACAAAATGAAGACTTTGGAGTGGTCTAGTCAAAGTCTTTTTAAAAACTGCATTCCGTGTTTATTTGTGTTATATTTATCTAATATTTAAATTTGTTTGATGATCTGAAACATTTAAATGTGACAAACAAAAAAATGTGAAATCAGGAGGGGGGCAAACACTTTTCCACACCACTGTATTATGAATCTTAATGCAAGGCAAAATGTCAGAAATAGAAAGAACACCATACAATATTTTTTTTTTCTTTTTGTTCTTAACAAATTCTCATAGAGCGTAATTTTGAATGATATGTACTGCCAATTTATGTCCGTTAGAATAAAGGCAGGCTGGATGAGATCAAGCTGTGAGGCAATCATTTTTCTTGCTGCGGTGCTTAGTGTTCGTGGCGTTCCTCATAGAGAAGCAGAATGTTCTTTACAACCCCATGGTGAGTCTGTCTGCTTTGGAAATATAAAGTTTCACCTTTTTTTTGAATGATGGCGTTTTAATACAGTATTTGATAGTACAATTGCAGTTTCCTCTACTGTCTGAATCAAATTCAAAGGCAAATCTCACCTGCCACCCCACCTCCCTCCGCTCCTCCTGTCTCTGCTCGGTCTCTCTCATCCAGGCTCCCTGGCGTACACCTACTTAAACTTTAATCATTTCATATTCAATACATTTCTCAGCAACTTGTCACAAGGTTATGCCATCCCCCCCCCCTTTTTTTAGCCTCAACCTTAGTGGAGATCCCATAATTTCCATCTAGCAGTCTATTCATTACAAGGCTTCCTGACACTCACACACGGAGTGTCTCTTTATGCACATATAAATGCTCCCAAAAAAGCAAAGAGAAATGGGATAAAAGCTAAGTCAAAGCTAATGCACTGCAGATGCGATGCACAGATGCCAGGTCATATGATGTTATTGAAGTTGTCTTAAAATCAGCTTAAAGCTGGCCAGAGCATACGCCATATCACTGTACTTTGTTTGCCTTTTCATTCACATGTCAGCAAAATGACACAAATGCCTCTGACTAGAAAAAAGAAATGAGTGCAGACATGCTTTCGTGGGTTTTCTTTCTTTTTTTATTGTACAGGAGTGAGGGCCTGCTGCTTGGTGTTTTGGTGGCCACAGCATGGGTCCGCTTCAATCCACTGGCTACCTGACCTGGCTGAAATCAATGACCAACAAGACACGGTGTGTAATGTAACTTTAAGACAAGCTTTATTGATTGCTGCTGTCATTGCTTGAAGTTTTTGTTCCCCCCCCCCCCCGATGCTCACCTGAGCTAGAACGAGAGGTTTCTGCAAATATCAAAGTTCAACTTGCTGAGGATGACTTGGAATGAAAATTTATCTGCAGTGTTTGCTAAACTGTTGGCTTAGCATCAATTATGTTTCAGGCAAGTAGAGCTACACATTTGGAGAAATTTGTTAGCACCCTTCCATTAAACAAAGAAAATCCTATAATGGTCACTGATATAACATGAAATTGACAAAAGAAATCATAAATAAACATGTTCTGAAAAGTAACTAATGAAAATCAGACATTGCTTTTGAATTTTGGTTCGACAGAATCATTAAAAAAACCTAATGAAACTGGCCTGGACAAAAATGATGATACCCTTAACTTAATATTTTGTTGCACTCACTGCAATCAAGTGATTGCTGTAACTCTCAGTGACACTTCTGCACCTGTTAACAGGTATTTTGGCCCACTCCTGATGAGCCAGTTGCTCCAGCTCTCTCAGGTTTGTAGCTGTTGGCTACAATACATTGATTGTTTATTACTGTACATTAACTTGCTCTGTCCTTTAAATAAATAAATTCAATAAATTCAAGGGTGCCTTCTCCAGACTGCATGTTTCAGCTCCTTCCACAGATGTTCAATAAGGAAGAATAAAGAAGGCCACTTCAGAATTGTCCAATGTTTTATTCTTAGCCATTCTTAGGTGTTTTTAGCTGTGTGTTTTGGGTCATTATCCTGTTGGAGGGCTCATGACCTGTGAGCGAGACCAAGCTTTCTGACAGTGGGCAGCACATTTCAAGACACCTTGTGCCACAAACAGCAAAGCAGCCCCAGAACATAACTGAGCATCCTCCATGTTTGTTTGTATGCTTCATTTTTCCTTATGTATACATAGAGCTGATAAGACTGGCCCAAAAGCTCCAGTTCTGTCTCATCAGTCCAAAGGAAAACCTCCCAGAAACTTTGGGGCTTATCAGCATGTAGTTTGGCTGGCTTTTTAATATTTTTCTGTCAATAGTGGCGTCCTCCTGGTCTTCTTCCAGAGACCCCATTATTGTTCAAAATGCGATCCGTGGTACAATTAAAAAGCAACATACCTTGACCATGGAGTTCAGCTTAAATGATTTTGGCTAGTTTCCTAGACTCTTTTTCTGTTCTTCAGATCAACCTGAGTTTGTATTTCGTCTTGGATCCAAGTCTTGGTTGGCAACAGTCCTGTGAACATTACTTTTTTTAATAATATTGCTAACTCGTAACTGTGGTCACAGGAATATCAAGCTGTATGGAGATGGTCCTATAGTCTTTACATTTAACATGCTTGTCTATAATTTAAGATAAGATAAGATAAGATAAGCCTTTATTAGTCCCACAATGGGGAAATTCCAGGATTGCAACAGCACAGGGATAACAACACTCAGAGCAACAATCAGAAGGCAAGAAAAAAAAAACAAGAGCAGCGAGTATACATATGTACATATAAACATAAATATATAGACACACAGTGCGGAGCATTGTAGCTAGATGGAATAAATATATAAATATATAAACACCCAGTGCGGAGCATTGCAGCTAGATGGAATAATATATGAATATATAAACACACACAGTGCGGAGCACTGTAGCTAGATGGAATAAATATGTGAATATATAAACACACATACAGTGTGGAGCGTTGAAGCTAGATGGAATAAATACAGTGGGGCAAAAAAGTATTTTGTCAGTCACCAATTGTGCAAGTTCTCCCACTTTAAAGATGAGAGAGGTCTCCAATTTTCATCATAGGTATACCTCAACTATGCGAGACAAAATGAGAAAAAAAAATCCAGAAAATCACATTGAAGGATTTTTAATGAATTAATTGGCAAATTCCTCAGTAAAATAAGTACTTGGTCACCTACAAACAAGCAAGATTTCTGGCTCTCACAGACCTGTAACTTCTTCTTTAAGAGGCTCCTCTGTCCTCCACTCGTTACCTGTATTAATGGCACCTGTTTGAACTCGTTATCAGTATAAAAGACACCTGTCCACAACCTCAAACAGTCAGACTCCAAACTCCACTATGGCCAAGACCAAAGAGCTGTCAAAGGACACCAGAAACAAAATTGTAGACCTGCACCAGGCTGGGAAGACTGAATCTGCAATAGGTAAGCAGCTCGGTGTGAAGAAATCAACTGTGGGAGCAATTATTAGAAAATGGAAGACATACAAGACCACTGATAATCTCCCTTGATCTGGGGCTCCACGCAAGATCTCACCCCGTGGGGTCAAAATTATCACAAGAACAGTGAGCAAAAATCCCAGAACCACATGGGGGGACCTAGTGAATGACCTGCAGAGAGCTGGGACCAAAGTAACAAAAGCTACATCAGAAACACACTACGCCACCAGGGACTCAAATCCTGCAGTGCCAGATGTGTCCCCCTGCTTAAGCCAGTACATGTCCAGGCCCGTCTGAAGTTTGCTAGAGAGCATTTGGATGATCCAGAAGAGGATTGGGAGAATGTCATATGGTCAGATGAAACCAAAATAGAACTTTTTGGTAAAAGCTCAACTTGTCGTGTTTGGAGGAGAAAGAACACCATACCTACTGTGAAGCATGGGGGTGGAAACATCATGCTTTGGGGCTGTTTTTCTGCAAAGAGACCAGGACGACTGATCCGTGTAAAGGAAAGAATGAATGGGGCAATGTATCGTGAGATTTTGAGTGAAAACCTCCTTCCATCAGCAAGAGCATTGAAGATGAAACGTGGCTGGGTCTTTCAGCATGACAATGATCCCAAACACACCGCCCGGGCAACGAAGGAGTGGCTTCGTAAGAAGCATTTCAAGGTCCTGGAGTGGCCTAGCCAGTCTCCAGATCTCAACCCCATAGAAAATCTTTGGAGGGAGTTGAAAGTCTGTGTTGCCCAGCGACAGCCCCAAAACATCACTGCTCTAGAGGAGATCTGCATGGAGGAATGGGCCAAAATACCAGCAACAGTGTGTGAAAACCTTGTGAAAACTTACAGAAAACGTTTGACCTCTGTCATTGCCAACAAATGGTATATAACAAAGTATTGAGATGAACTTTTGTTATTGACCAAATACTTATTTTACCGAGGAATTTACCAATTAATTCATTAAAAAAACTTCAATGTGATTTTCTGGATTTTTTTTTTCTTATTTTGTCTCTCATAGTTGAGGTATACCTATGATGAAAATTGGAGATCTCTCTCATCTTTTAAGCGGGAGAACTTGCACAATTGGTGGCTGACTAAATACTTTTTTACCCCACTGTATATGAATATATAAACACTCAGTGCGGAGCATTGTAGCTAGATGGAATAAATATGTGAATATATAAACACACATACAGTGTGGAGCGTTGAAGCTAGATGGAATAAATATATGAATATATAAACAGTGCGGAGCATTGTAGCTAGTTGGAATAAATATGTAAATATATAAACACACACACAGTGCGGAGCATTGTAGCTAGAGTTTTAAGAATTAGAATTTCCGTTCTAATCTCCTGAGACAACTGTCTCCTGAGCTTTCTGTGGTCCATGTTCAGTGTGGTACACACCATGACACCAAACAGCATAGGGACTACTTTTCACCTTTTAAATAGGCAGACTAACTGATTACAAGTTTGAAGACACCTGTGACACTAATTACATGACACACCTTAGTTTAACATGTACCTATGGTCAAATTATTTTAGCTTTTATCTTTTTCTAGGGGTATCATCATTTTTGTCCAGGCCAGTTTCATCGGTTTGTTCTAGAAACCAGAATCAATAATGATTCTGTTGAACCAAATTCAACAGCTATGTCTAATTTTCAGTAGTTAATTTTCAGAAAAATGTTTACTTATTATTACGTTTGCCAGTTTCAAGTTATTTCAGTGAGCCCTGTGGGATTTTCTTTCTTTAACGGAGGGTTACCAACAAATCTGTTCACATCTGCATATAATAAAAACTACATATAAACCATAGTTATTTTGAGATACATGCATCTAACAAAAGACAAATGTCAATCTTCACAGAATGCCATAAAATAATTTATATTATCTAGTGACTCCCCTTGTGGAGCCATAGCTCAACAGGTGCAATCTGCAATAATACAAGCATCTGTTAGCTCACTTCTTAGAGATTATTTCCAACAACTTTAGTGAGAAATCTGAAGGCTGGACAAAAACATTTATGGATTAAGACTGATCTAAAGATCAAAAACCAAATTTTCTCAACAATCATTTCTTGCAGAGAAATTAATGTGCTGTAAATAGAGTAAAGGAAAATGTCAGAGATGTAAAAGATTAACATTAGGTTTCAAGCTAAAGTCAATTTAAATGTCTTTATGGTGCTATTTAGATTAATCATGCTGAAGCACTGATTGTGAAGTTCAAATTAAGCAATGTAAATCAAATGTGAACAAAATCAAAATTTTCCAGACTGAACACATTTTTTGATCACTGCAACAAAGAAATATTTATTACCAAGTCATAGAACTCGGGATCTACGATAATATCAATATGTTATCGGTATCGGCCAATAAAGTATTTAAAATTATTTATTGCTTGGGCACAAATTATAATTTACAGTGAATAAAATCTTAACAGTGAATGACACTCTGCTGTGATGTTGCACTTTTCCCGTGGCGCAAAGACCTGACGTTGTCACACTGGACGAGCAGAACAAAAACATGTCTGCCTCCACCAGTGTTACAAAGTAACGCGTTACTGTAACGCCACTACTTCTGCAGTAACGTGCTGTGTAACGAAATTACTGTTTAAAAATTCAGTAATGCATTACAGTTATTGAAATTTGATCAGATGCGTTACTCATTACGTTAATATGGATAGATATTTTTAGCACAAAAAATGAATAAATAAACTGACCCTACCGTCGCTGAGACGATCCATCAGTCAACTTGACCTGCTGCAGAGAGCCAAGTCTTCACTGCTGAGCAGAGGAAAAGATGAAGCTACTTTGTTTTTGTGGAAATAAACAGATTATTTTTCCTTTGTCACAGTTAAGGATAAAAACATATTGGTGTGTTGGAAGCTAAGGGCCGGTTGAGACCTACTGCAATCTTCAGAAGCACTTGAAACAGCAACAAAGCTCTGACAAAGCTAGTGCTAAGTAACGGCTAGCTATGCTAACAACATTGTGTTAGTGGATCTACACTATCTGAACAGCCACGGGTGGATGTAAAGTGGAAATACTCTTATCTGAACAGCCATGGCTGGATTTCAAGCACAGGTATGCATCTGGACCGTTTGTGACCTAGTAAGAATTAAACCAACTGATTGCCAGATACATAGTTACAGACTGAAGATGTGATATAAACAGTGACTTTCATCAGACAGTTGAAACTGTTAGCCACTGAAGTTAAAACACATTTACTTGCTACCTGGATAAAGATTATTCAAAAATGAATTTTGATTTCCAAAAGAAATTTGAGGAACTGGATCATGTCTCTGTCACAGCAGACATCTGGACTGTGGATAATGGACATTTTCTTTGGATCACTGCACATTGGATTAAATCCATATCATAAAGGTAAGATAAACATGGACAGCTTTATGCAGCGTTGCCAACTGTCACTCCAAAATGAGGAAATTACTGGCAATATCATGTTGATTTTCTTCAGATTTTTTTTCCATAATAAGCACTCTCAAGGCAGGATAAAGCAGGCTGAACATGTTCTAAAAGCTCTGCTGAAACAGTCTGTTTTCAGCCTGACATTAAATAAGCCCGTAATGCAATCCATTAATTAAATTGTCTTCCTATGTGCGCAAGATGATTTAAGTATGCATTTAAAAGTAACGTGAAAGTTACTTTTCCAAGTAACTAGTTACTTTAATCATGAAGTAATTGGTAAAGCAACTCAATTACTTTTGAAAAAAGTAACTAGAAACTGTAATTAGTTACTACTTTTTAGTAACTTGCCCAACACTGGCTTCCACACAGCCACATGAGGAAGATCAAAAATGCTCAACACGAGGAATCCGAGAAGCCCAAACAAAAGAAAAACAATGCCAAAGACAACAAGAACACTCTGAGGCGAGTGCAATATCCCCCGCCTCTATTTTCTTTTAAGAGCCCAAAATGTCACTGAAGGAGAGCCATTTTCAACATTGCCATATAATTATTGGGGCAAAACCAAATTATGATAAGCCTATCATTCATGAATATACAGTACAACAAAAATCGCTGTATACAATCCATAGTTGCAGGGCAAGACCCCAAGGTGAACTTGTGTAGCAAGTTTGGTGACCCTAGCTTTACTTGTTGTACAGTAATAGGGTATAGGGAATGCCAACTTTGATCTTTGACGTTTTGACCCCTAACCCATACTCAGAAGTCAGGATCCCAAGATGAACCTGTGTACCAGGTTTGGTGTCCCCAGCTTTACTTGTTTTATAGTAATACATACCTGCCAACTTTTCAAACCTGAAAAGCCTAGTAGCTAGCCGGGGTCCAGGGGCCGATGCTAATGCTAATGCTAATAATGCTAATGCTAATAATAATAATGCTAATATTTGCCAAACAAATATTAGCATTAAATCTAGTTAAATGTAGCTAACAACCTCATATTTCTTCAACTTTCAAACCTGAAAAGCCTAGTAGCTAGCCAGGGTCCAGGGACTGCAGGCCCCGGTAGGTCCAGGACAAAGTCCTGGTGGGAGGGGTTCAGGGGGGTGAAGCCCCCCGACGCCAAACAAATATTAACATTAAATCAAGTTAGAATGTAGCTAACAACCTCATATTTCTTCAACTTTCAAACCTGAAAAGCCTAGTAGCTAGCCGGGGTCCAGGGGCCGCAGTGTCAAACAAATATTAAAACCAGACTAAAACCTCCCGTCACATGAACAGCTTCTTCCCCTCTGCCATCAGACTGCTGAACACTAAGTGACTTATTGACTCTCGTGCACTATGTACAGCAGCTCAACCAGACTCATGTCAATCATCACTGTTTTCTTCCTGCATTACCGACTGCACTATATGGTTCTCCACATTATCTGCTGCTCGCTAATATATTTAACTGCTGACCAGTATTACTCACTCTTATTCTACACTTTATTGCATGTATAGTTTATTTCTTTTATTTTATCATGTTTAATGTTGCAGCATTGCACCGAGACAAATTCCTAGTTTGTGTACTACATGAACAATAAATCTGATTCTGATTCTGAAATATTAGCATTTGACATAGAAGTCACATATTAATTATATTAAAGGTAAAATATCTAAATCAATTGCAATACTACACAGAGCGAAATATTTGCTGAATCAACAACCCACATTATATACTTTGTATGATTCATTAATACTCCCATACATGACATATTGTACTGAAGTATGGGGAAATACATATAAAACAAACATATATCCAGTCTTTATGCTTCAGAAGAGAGCTATTAGAATAATAAACAAAGCTGCTTACAGGGAACCAACAAACCCACTTTTTCTTAAATTAAAAGCTCTCAAGTTGAAAGATCTGGTTGACCTATCACTGCCCGCAAATATCCAGAAGCTGTTCCAAATAAGGGAGAAACAATATCATTTCAGAGGAACATGTATATTTCAAAAACCTTCAGTGAGAACTACCACCAAGCAACACTGTGTTTCAGTACAAGGAGTCAGATTATGGAACGATTTTGGACCTGAATTAAAATCATGTACAACGCTTGGACAATTTAAACAAAAACTAAAGGAAGAAATACTCCAAACATATATACAAGATGGCATGTAAAAGCACATAAGGATTGTCATATCCAGTCTGTGTTGTGCTGTTAGGTTTTTTTTTGTCACATTTTGTCTTAGCTTTGTTCCGAATTGTAATCGCTCTTGTTTTGTTTTTCTTTTGAATTCTTGGATGGAATATGGGTGGGCAATATAAGCTGCAGCTTCAGCCATCACCCATTTCAGATAACTTATGTTGAACTGTATAATCAGAGGAGTTATTGTTTAATTTGACCTTGTTGGATTTTTTTTCCCTTTGCTATATTATTCTGTTTCTTTTTAATCTTTACTTTTAATCTATCCGAAATAAAGATTCATTCATTCATTAAATTTGCATTCAAAAGACTATCTTAACACTGCATAGAACTTTGAATAGGCCAGATGTGATGTATTTATGAATACTAGAAAAGCACTCGGACAGCGCAGACCTCCGCCAAGCGCCACAGTTCCCCCCATACAGTGTTTAACATCATAAATAAAATATTGAAAATGGCCCTATCTCGCAATGTTAAATAAAAAAAAAAAAGAATCCATTAAAAAATTCCTGGATCCAGACGGTGATCCCGATCACCACCAAAATCTAATCATCTGTAGGATACCCCATTTCTGACAATCTGTGAAAATTTCATGAAAATCCGTCCATAACTTTTTGAGTTATCTTGCTAACAAACAAACAGACAAACCAACGCTGATGATCACATAACCTCCTTGGCGGAGGTAACTAGAAGACTAGAGATATCAGCAGGGTATACTAGCACTGTTTAACAGACACGTGCGTAATGACGGCAAAATCGCTCTGATATTTTATGTGTTTACATGATACACCAAGCATGACAAGGCTTGCAATTACACAGCACATGTTCTTCAGAATCTTAGGCATTATATAAAATGTATTCTCCCTTTAGATGTTTCTCTTTTGTTTTGTCTCTTTAGATGTTTATGTTGAATTGTATAATCCATGGTCCATTTGCCAGGGTTGAAGTGCAGTCGTGCGAACGTCTGCAGCAGTTTACGTCGTGTTTACATCTCGCCATGTACGCACGCCTCTCCGGGATTTCGCGCGAGAATAGAAACCTCAATACCGATAGCGTTAGCTTAGCAAACGCTTCAGGTAAAGCGTAGCAGCGAACCACGAAAAGAAACGCTACTGACGCTACTATGTCCTAAATTTAGATACGATTCCTAGCGATCTCGTGTTTGGAATTGCTTTCGTGTTTTTTTACGATTTAAAATTTTTGACTGAATTTTTAGTGAAAAACCGTAATTTTGATTAATAAAGCCGTAACCCGGAATGGGGTCTTGAAAACCGGAACCATTACGGCAAAACCGGAGTGGTTGGCAGGTATAGTAATAGTAAATGTAGCATTTACCATTTATCATAGTGCAACTGTCATGTTAACTTTGAACTTGAAAAGTTCTTTTGCAAAAACAGATCCAATTGGTTTAACATTGAGAAAAACAACATTTTCACCTGCAGGTTTATAGGTGTTAGTATTTGCAATTCAGCTTCTAAGACATGGTCACTTGAAATATGAGTATCTCAGACATAATAAAGCAAAAAATCAAACGTCAACTAATAGTTACTTTTTGGCAATTTATTAGTACTTTTTTCACAAAAACAGACAAGTCCACAAGCCATTCTTTTGCAAAAACAAACATGTCCCGAAAACCATGCTAGTTTGTCTAGGACATACTTGAATGTCTATAATCATCAATGTAGTATGACTGACACACTGATTTAGGCATATCCACTCAGTAAAATGGTATAATATAGCTATAATAACGCTATAATTCAAGATTCAAAGATTTTATTGTCAGTACTACTATATGTACAGGACATACAGGAGAATTGAAATGGTGTTTCTCTCGCTCTTCATTGGTGTGCACAGTATAAAAAGAAAAGGAATAAAGCTGGAAAAAGAAAACAACAACAGCAATCTAATATACAGTATGTACAGTAATGCAACCTGTGGTGCAAATGGGGACAAGAAAGACCCAGACCTCCCATAGTGCAAAATTGAGATAAACAATTAACGATGATAAAACACAGCAATCCTATATACAGACAACTACAGATGTAATACCTGTATTTGCAGTTCAGTGTGGTAGTGTAGGTGCCGATAGTAACGGATAGGACTGCACGTGATCAGTATTGCAGTGACAGACAGCAGCAGATATGGCATTTGTGCAAATGTTTGCGGCTAATGTTAATGTGCAGAGACATACAGCAGCAAAGTAGCAAGAATTCTGATAACAGAAGATAATAGGAGCAAGAATTCTGACTATTGTTCGCTGTTCCGACCTCATTTGCGCCCTACTGGTGAATGCATCACTGGTTCATCTGCTTCATCAAAATTATCCATATTTGACATAAAATGCAACAAAATTGTAAAAAATAAAAAAAAAAACTGGCAGGGAAATCACTCACAGCAAGCAGATGCTGTGTTCGAAATGCTCACCCCTTCCCCTTATAGTGTACGATACAGTGAATGCGCAGCCAACGGAGCAGTGAGAGAAGAGCTTCACATCACAACATTAACTACCTTAAGGTATTTATATTTAATAATTTAGCAAAAATAATATGATTTAATACATATTTACTACAAATTACATGCAGGTATTCATTTTTTTTTTTTTACCACCGTTAGTCTGTTTTACTGTCTCACGTGATGACATCATTAACCGTGCCGCGAAAACAAGACCAGTAGTGTCTGAAAAGCGGTTAATTTTATTGCTATATTGCGTCTACTGTATAGTCCACTATATCTAAATTCACAATATAGCAAGTAGGGAGAGAGTGAGTGAGGGAACATTCCGAACACAGCCAGGGAAATCAGTCAGAGCGAGCAGACTAGGAAGGCAGCCAAGATGAGTCATGTGACCCAAATATCAAGCGCTGATTTGCCTTGTGGAGTTATCTGCTTTTGTAAAAACAAAATGCTCCCAGCGTTTATCGGCTTTTGAAAAACAAAACAAAACATGAATTTGTAGTGTCTATAACGTAGGACATATCAGATTTTGAGAAAAAAAACAATTTGAACTTCTATAAGTAGGTAATGTTAACAGTTGTTTGATGTAAAGAGTGAAATTGTCTTGAAAGTGGCATTTATCGGTTTTCGTAAACAAACTCTTCACTTTGACTTTTGACCCCTTGACCCCAAACTCATAGTTAGGTGAGGGTGTAAGTCATCCAAGATGTGTATTAGATACAACTACTGTATCGATTTGAAAAGCCTACATCATTTCTTTCAGCAGTCTGTGTTTTGAAGATTTAGGGAAAATCTGACCTTTGATTTCAAGGTCATCCAATGAGAGTGAAATTGCAATATGGGCATCATTAGAGTATATCAAACCATGGTACCAAATTTCAAAACAATCAGAACAAAACTGTAGGAAGAGTTGATTTCATAAAACAGTTACTGTCTATGAAGTGAGGTGAAACAGGAGGTCATGGGTCAGGGGCTACAATTCCTGCAAAAATTATCCGATCAAAACCCAATTTGAATGTGCGCTTCATCAGTGTATATCAAACCATGGTACCAAGTTTCAAAACAATTGGAATAAAACTGTAGGAGGAGTTGATTTCACAAAAGTGGGATAGACGGACTGACCCATAACACAACGCCCCTTCGGTCTTCGCCCAAAGGGCTCTCTGATGCCTTTGGGCTTTGACTGGCGGGGGATAAAAAAACTTCAGCAGCAGCTTCCTCTATAGTGCCCAATGACAAAAAAACATGACCGGGATCATCTGAAGACTAAAGGTACCACACAGAAACTCACGGAGTCCATCGCTCCCAAAAACCAACCACCCCAGCGCCAAAGACGTCAGAAGACCCACGGACTCCACTGAGCCAGCCATACAAGTCACAGGTAATTTTGTGATTTGGCTTTGCCTAAGTTGCAAGTTGTATTTTAATATCACATATTAAGGTGATTCTAAGGTGCTGCTTAGTAGGCTCCTATTTTGAAGTGATTTATCTGATCCAGTTTATATGATGCTGAGTTTAAGTAAGTCTGTAAATCACATGTTTAATTTCTTTATTCAGAAATGTTAAAATATTACACTGACTACTTTATGTTGGTGCAAACTGTTTTAGTTACAGTACAGCTGTACAGCGAATGCACGGCATTTTCACTGGATCCCTGTGGACAGGTTGCATTTATTCACACATTTCCTCTTGCCCTGATTGTGGCTGTTGTAAAGACTGTCACAGAAACAGTATCCTCCAAGCATATTAAAAGAGGAAGCTTACAGTTCTGTTGAACAGGCTATTAAAAGTAAATAACACATCTACTTTCATATTAAGCTGAGGTAGTCATATTTTCCTTGGGGAATGTGTCTTCATACGGCAGTTAATCCTCACTGTAAGACAAAGAAGATGTACACAGGTGTGAAAATCTGCATATATCGATATGAGCACTGGCAACTGGCATAAACTATTTTCAAAATATCGGCATATTGGTTACGGCAAAACAAACAAAAAATCTAATATTGTGCATCCCTACATAGAACAGGCGATTATTCAGAAATGGCACATGAGTACAGTATATCACTAGGCACTGCCAATATAATCTGTGGCTCCTGTATTTGTGCTAAATGTCTGATAAAGATATTCCAGCACTGCTGCTATTTGATAGTAACGAAGGATGGATTAAAACTTTCACTTTAAGGGATTAGTAAATGCAGGAAACTACATGATTCATGTAGTTTGGGCTGCACGGTGGCGCAGTGGTTTAGCACTGTGGCAGCACAGTTTTACCCTCGGCCAGGGGATCGCGGGGATCATGAGATCGTGGGTTCCATCCCAGCCCCCGACCAACAGTGAGCTGTGTGGAGTTTGCATGTTCTCCCCGTGTTGCGCGGGTTTACTCCGGGATTTCTCCGGTTTCCTCCCGCACACCAAAAACATGTAGGTTTAGGGTGCTCGCGCACGCAGCGACCAGCAGCTGGTGGCTTGTCACCAGACTGCAAACCAAGTCTACCTACGGGTACAAATAAGTAACAAAAAAAAAAAAAATTTAAAAAAAAAATGATTCAGTCAGCTCTCCATGGAAGACGCAGTCAGTCATGTGTTGGTAGATTACAAAAAATCCAGGTTAAGCCCATGCACAGGGTCACAGGTTTAACTGGGGAAATGAAAGACATTTTCTATTCTTTTTTTTGTTAATAAACCCAAAACAAGTGTCTGTGGGCAAAAACCACAGGAGGGTCGTCTGGCTGATGTTTCTGTTGACCCTGAGCTGTAAAAACAGGTTCCATCCATGCTGAAGATAATGACCTCTATTAAGTATTAGCTCACAATAAGAATATTATAACAGTACATTAACTACCCACTTTTTAAGGCTTAGCCAAAAAACATGCTGCCCTGACAGCTGTTACCAGAATGGTCTTACCGGTTCCTGATTTCTATCATTTTTAAGGGATTACATGAACATGAGGAGGGACTGTACATCATCATCATCATAGCAGTCTGTCGGGGGCGACAATGACTGTTTCATTTAGGTCTGATCAGATTCCTCCACACAGCTCTGTCCTTCACCTTCCGCTGCCAGGAACTCCTGACCTTGTTAACCCGGGCGATGTCCGAGCCGGTATGAGTTGCTTTCTGACTGACCATTTCATGAAACTGCTTGCAAAGTATTTGAGTACCACTAGCTTTTGCTGGACAAGCAGCACATTCTTGACAGATAGAGGTATTATCAGTGGCAAAGACAGGCCAAGACAAACTGACTCCAGTATCTGTTGCAGTGACTGACCAGATGATAGGTTTGTTTATCTCTGCTCTTTGTGTAGTGCATGTCACGATGCACCGACTGGCAAAAGTCCACCACAGACCTTGCGACAGATGCGTTTATCCACCAGGATGTCCAGTCTCACCCCGTGTAACTGGGAGTGGTCCATAAAAAACTATAAATATATAGAAATATTATAACAGAAATAACTGCATCTTTGGTCATTAAAACCCCTTACTATTCCAGCCAGTGTCCAGCCAATATATAATGTCCCACAGATGGGGTACCGGAATGGTAAGAGGTTTTAAGCTAATTTATTTCATTAAACATAATTTTATTAACATTTTTTCTTTGAAATCAGAGTTAAGTTATTGTTCTGTTCTGGCTCTGCAAAATTATGATCAAAAGCGTAAATTGTATAAGGAAAAATTTTTTTTTTTTTACCACAATCCATTTCAAATTTTTTTTAAAAAAACTGATAATTTTATTTAAAAAAATAAACAAAAAAATAGCTATAAAGTAATCCACAAGTTTATAATAAAGTCTCAAATATACAAGAAAAGTCATAATTTTACAAGAGGAAATTACAAATGAGGAAATTGGCTGCAAATTTATATAGCTTTACAGAGAACACCATGGTGCATAATACTCCCTTCTGACAGGCTGGCAGGTGTGTGTTAAAACCCTATAAACACACATGTAATTTTGGTCAAACTTAATCACCAAGCTGAAATTTCTCCGCCACCCCGCGACCATAGCAACTGTAAACAGCACTGCTGTGAAAGCCTACTCTTTAAATGTGCAAAGAGGAAAAGGAAATATTTATGGATTTATACAACATTTTTGAAGACTGGGACACAGCAGAGGGACCAAAAAACAGGACATAAGGAGCTGAGGAGCTTGAAATGAAGGAGGGAGATGGGTAGACTTAATACAAAAAGGCAACAAAATGAACGGTTTGATGAAAACAAAAAGAACAATTTTTAAACATGCTTTGCAGTCATGCTGTGTGGGGCTGCAACTAACAACTATTTCTGTTACCCAGCAATGTGACGATTATATTTTTTGATGAGCTGAATAGTCATTTTCTCCAGGGGTGGGAATCTCTCGCCACCTCACACTTCAACTCAGTTATGATTCAGAGAGCTGCAACACAATGATTAACCAACTCCTTATGCACTTTTTTTTTTTTCTGTTCAGGATTTATTTTTACTCACTGTGTAGCCATTTGGTACTTTCAAAGTAAAGCATTTGTAATGGCCTATAATGAATTTACTTCTAATATCTTTTGTTAATAAAACAACCGGAGGAGAGATATGACAAGTCAACTGTAATATTACACGCACGCGGCGCATCCGCCACCACAGATGCTACAGTACCTGGTTACTTCCTTTTCACTTGTAGCTGAACTCTGGACATTTAAAAATTGATTCTTTTATATTTGTGCATCGATTCAGACTCTTCCACACGTGGCCATTCAATGCATCTTATAAAAAAAAACAATTATTTTCCCCACCCCCTTTTTTTTGGCTATGAAATATTCAAAAGTCCTTCCAACATGTCTATCACATTTCAGAGCCCAAGGCGACCTCATTAATGTCTTGGTTGGCAAACAAATGATACGCAACCAAAAGCAATTCAACTTACAATGCAAAAAAGGCAAGTTTTTATGTAGAGAACCTGAAACAATCATATTTTTATTTTATTTTTTTTTTTACTGGAAAAGGGGGTATAGGTGATTTAGTCAGTTAGTTGTAGAATAATTTTCTGTTGATTGATGAGATGATTAATCAAATAATTGTTGCAGCATTAATGTTGGGACTACTTGTTTGATAGCAGGACTAGAATGATCCCTTGTCAAGACAGAGGTGAGCTCCTGTTTTTTAATCAATTCATTAATTAGCGCCTCTTCTTCTTGAGGACACTGAAGAAGAACCATCTGTCAACTGACATCCTGGGCAACTTCTACCGCTGCGTGATAGAGAGCACCCTGACCAACTGTATCACACGCTGGTATGGGAGCTGCTCTGTCGCTGACCGCAAGGCGCTGCAGCGGGTGGTGAAAACCGCCCAACGCATCACAGGGACTCCACTTCCAGTTATAGAGGACATCTACAGGAAAAGATGTCTGCGCCGGGCACGCAGCATTCTTAGGGACTCCATCCTGCTAATGGACTGTTCCAGCTTCTCCCCTCCAGAAGACGTTTCAGAAGCCTTCGGACTAGAACCAGCAGGTTTAGGAACAGTTTCTTTCCAACAGCTGTCACGTTATTGAACTTAGTTCCCCGCTGACTCTCTTACCATCATCTCTTACCATCCTCACCTGTACATAACTGCATAACTACATAACTACATCTAACTTATTGCACATTATTTGCACATAACAGTACTCTTAACTTTCTGCACTGCTGCATATATTTGCATATATTTGCTTAAATTGCACATACTGTTAATTACCGTATATACTGCACTGCTGTCCTTTGCACTTCTGATTGGATGCTAAACTGTGTTTCGTTACCTTGTATTCATACATGTGTAATGACAATAAAGTTGAATCTAATCTAATCTAATTAATCCATCTTAATTTTAACTTTTAAAAAGCTACATTTATTTTATCTCGAGAAACTGGCCATGTTGTAAGCAGTCTAACCAACCTGACGTCTATCCATGTCATGTCAAAAATCTGTTCACCTTCGACAGTGACCTTGACCTTAACCTGGATGCAGCTCCAGCTGAGGATCGCTGTGAGTGAGTTTGGTGCACATTGGGGAAAAAGCCTAGGAGGAGTAGCGATTCTTGTGAAATGTAGACGGACAGACAGACAGACAAGCGGAATGACGGGTGCCACATCATCAGATTAGCTCCTTGTGGCTCAGCCGCAATGAGGTAAAAAAAAAAAAAAAAAAAATGTGGGGCGCGCCTCCATCACTGAAGCCAACTGATTGTTTTTGCAACTTTAAGGAAATCAAAATTTGCAAGAACATGGTTAAGAATGGGTCCTTTTCAACCAAGTTCAATAATATTTTGTTCCAAACTTTTTTGTGTAATCTGACAGAAAAAGGTGTGAAAACACCTTTTCTGAAAGAATAAATGTTTGTTTCCTTCGCTGCTGCCATGCTGCCAAAATAATGTTTAGTTAAATAAACTCAATTCAGACATTACCTACAGTAGCAGTTTGGGTTTTATTAATATTCTAACGATTTGATCCTATATCAGTGTACCTTAGAACCATGTCACTGTAAAGTCAAACTAAACCTTCTGGTGACATTTACAAAACTCATGCATCCGCAGGAGACTGAAATCAGTTTTAGATTTAGTGCTTACATTGTTTACACATTTATGACAGAAACACAGAAACAAAATAATGTAAAAACTGAATGAATGGTCTGGCACAGGATGGTAAAGTATGCCTCTAAATTAATTGGAGTTTATTTTCCATGTGGTTAGCTTTACATGATCATGGACAATGGGAGCCAGATGGTCGCTTTTAACTCCAAGACACACATATGGACAAATACACAAGCGCGCACACCCACACACTGCAACACTCTACAGTCATTTGCTTGATCTTTCAACGTGAAGCAAACCACAGAAGTAAACATTTATGAAATATCACTAACAATATCTGTTTGCGCTACATGGCTGCTCCTTTTTTGGCTTCATAACACAGAACACCATGTGCATTACTGTCATTTCCAGAAAAGCACATACTACATTTCTGTGTGTCTTGCTACTGGAATCCAGTTGGGCCAGTGTGAATATAAAAGGAGAGACTCTCCAAACAGTGGAAATCAATACGGTCCTTCAGCTTTTCAGTGTAGCCACAGACAGAGGGGAGCCATGGGGAGCTACAGCCAACCATCTTTGTGACCACCAGCAGTTTTGATCGAAGATGACAGAGAGAGCATGTTAGGACAGCGCACAGCCAGGAAGAAGATGGAGACGGGCTCCTATGGTGTCTGCCAGCTCTTGGGGTCACTGTATGCTGTTGTGGGCCATTACCGAGGCACAGCCTAAAATGTATTTCCATTTCTAAACTTTTCTGCTTTTCACTGCCTGTAGAGAACACCTGCAAACTCAGAAGGGGTGAAAAAGGTGACAAGTTAAACCCCTGTAAGGGGTCACCCCCCCCCAAAAAAATTTTTTTTGTGATTTTAACATAAATTAAGCATTCTGGTGTACTCTGAGAAGAAAATAAAGCTTCAGATAACAAAGCACATTTAACACACTTAAAACTAATTTTTTCAACCTTTCAATGCTACACATTAATGTAGCAGTAAAATTAATCTATAAATATCCTATAAAATAATGAAACACCATTTTACACAATGGCCACTTTTATTTCAAGTTTTTTTGTATGTTGCAAGAATGAACTTTTTTTTTAATATTTCACACTTTGTAGCGCTTCCACATATGTTATTGCATTGACCTTTATGGATAAAATGTTAAATGCATAAAGGGTGTACCTAGTTATCATAAATGAGGAGGTGCAATCTTTAAAAACTCCATTCATTGTTTGTGCCCTTTTCCTAGCTAAGTTTCACAATCTGGTTGCATTTATTTATGTTGGGGAAAAAAAAAAAGCTGTCAAAACATCAGTGGGTCACAGGACGGGTAATCAGCTGATTTCTAGCAGCTGCTGGCAGGATAAAAGGAAGGCAGAAGACGTGGGCGAGGGGAGACGAGAGACAATAGAAGAGAAAGGCTATTTCTCAGACGACTGGAGGAGCCAGAGGAGTGCCTGACCACAAGGAGGCTACGGGAGACCTGTGGGAGTCGGCTTATCCACGCCAGTGAACGTGGAGTTGGCTTTGCACAGGAAGCAGGACGCTGGGAGTAGCAGAAACCCACAGTGCACCCGGACTCAGGGGCAACGGGGCTGCAGGACTGTGAGAGCGTTCCCATTTTTTCTCTTCTTATTAACGAACTGCTCTTTACCTGAGCTCAACGTTTTCTTTTGTGGTGACTGAAAGACAGTGGTGTCCTGTTATTTTTGGGGGGATATTATTTGGACTCTCTTTTCTTTTTCTTTATTTGGATGCCGGTGAAGATTGGGACATTGACATGGACAGTTTGGCGCCAGTATTTTGGTTATAAGAAAAGGACTGAATATTGTATAGGAAACTTGTGTTTGGTTTAAAACAGTCTGGGGAGTAGCTAATTTGTAAGCAAATTATTTGTTGTATAAATATCACTGGTTCACCTTGAGTGTCAATAACAACCCACTAAAAATCATATTGGGTTGTCTATCGTCCTGGGCACGACGTTAAACTACATCCGGCAGCAAGGCCCCAGTCCAGAAGTTCTGGGGTTCTGAGGAGAATGTCACTACCTCTTAATTGCTGCTGTGCTGGGTCACCCTTGGGCAAGGTGTAGCACCCAATAGCCTCCCATACTGGGTTACGTACAAGCCACCAGCGGCGTGCCAGGCAGATGATGTCAAGTAAGACTGCACCTGTTTGACATGGCGGACGAGTGCAACGCTTAGCGGGCAGGTGGTAAAGGTGGGCCTTGACATACCAAGCACCCAGCAGCCCGCTGCAACTGCCTTCTACTGAAGTTGCGCGTCTCAATCCCTTGAGCTGCAGTGAATTGGCTGGCAGTCAAGTGAGTGTGCGTGGCCCTTCGCGCAACCATGACCACCTTAAACAACTTCATCAGCGAATGGCTTGTTCCTTTTCCAAAGTCCAATGGCGACAGAAGTACGGGTGACGGGGGTAGGCCTGGAAAGCTGGAAGCCCCTAGTCTGCACCCGCACATTGGCGGCAGATCTAAGATGGTCGCTCCCTGCTGAACAGCCATGACGGCAGGGCTTCGGCAGCTGGATCTGTGACTGGCTGGCCTTTTTAGGATCACCGCAGCCCACCCTAATTGGGGAGACCCGTGACTGGCTGGCCTTTTTAGGATCACCGCAGCCCACCCTAATTGGGGAGACCCTTAAAAAAGGTGGGGTAAACATCGGACACGGCATCTCAGTCTGGCCAGTTCACCGCGGCTGGCGGACTTCCCATCTCTGCGGTCGAAAATCAAAGAAAACACTACGCTCTCTCAAGAGGCCTCTAACTCTCGGGGCCTGGAATATTCGCATACTCCTTGACAAAAGCAACACAGAAAGACCAGAACGCCGAACAGCACTCGTCTGCAAGGAGCTCGACCGATTCAACATCAACGTGGCAGCTCTTAGTGAGACAAGATTCCCAGATGAAGGTAACATCAAAGAAGCAGGGTCAAACTACACCATTTTCTGGAAAGGGAAAAATGCTGAAGAACCACGTATTCACGGAGTTGGCTTTGCTATAAGATTGAAACTCATTGACCAACACAACCTCGTCCCTACGGCCATCAGTGAACGCATGATGAAAGTCAGAATCCCTCTTGCCCAAAACAGATTTCTCACCTTGATATCTGTGTATGCTCCAACGCTCACCTCAGAGGATGATGAAAAAGCCTCCTTTTACGACCTGCTTAACCGTACCATCCAAAGTGTCCCAAGACAGGACAAACTTGTCGTCCTGGGCGACTTTAATGCCAGAGTAGGCAGAGATCACAATCTCTGGAAAGGAGTCCTCGGACATCATGGAATTGGAAACTGCAACTCCAATGGCCAACTCCTCCTTGGCCTTTGTGCTGAACATGAACTGGTCATCACCAACTCCCTCTTCCAGCTACCATCTCGTCAAAAAACAACCTGGAAACACCCAAGATCCAAACACTGGCATATCCTTGACTACATTCTAACTAGAGCCAGAGACAAAAGAGACGTGCACATCACTCATTCCATGCCTGGTGCAGATGACTGTTGGACAGACCACAGATTGCTTATCTCACGACTCCAAATCAAAGTCCGTTGTCCACCAAAACGGACCTCATCAAGCGCTCCTCATCATCGCTTTGACTGTGCAAAATTACGCAATACACAAACATCTCAAGACTTCAAGGAAGCTGTAGAAAAGAACATTGCGGATCTTACAGAACCACCACAGGTGGAAGATAACTGGACCACCCTCCGTGACGCAGTGTTTGACGCTGCAGAAAAGACAATAGGTTTGTCTCAGAAGAAGACCCAAGACTGGTTTGATGAAAATGACGAAGTCATCACAAACCTTGTTGAAGCTAAATGTCAGGCAAGGCTCACTTTTGAAAACCAGCCATCCACACAGAACAAGCAAAAACATAAACAAGCACTTGCAAACTGTCAGAGAGAAATTCGCGCTGCTCAGAACAACTGGTGGCAACAGAAATCGGAGGAGATCCAAAGATTTGCAGACCAACGTGAGATGCGCCGCTTTTATGCCGCAACAAAGGAAATCTTCAGCCCTACAAGGTCAACTGTCTGCAGTCTGAAGGATGCAGATGGCTTCAGTCATCAATGACACCCAGGGAATTTTAAACCGATGGAGATCCCACTTTGAAAGCCTTCTCAATGATCATTCGCGCACACCAGACGATCTTCTCTGTAAAACGCCACAACATCCTATTCGCTACTGGATGTCTCTTCCACCCTCCTCTGAGGAAATGAACAAAGCCATCAAGCACATGAAACCAGGCAAGGCACCGGGACCAGACAACATCCCACTAGAACTAATCACTCATGGTGGCCCGGAATTTAAGAACCGACTGCTGAACCTCATCCTAAAAATCTGGGAAACAAAGACAGTCCCTAGTGACTTCCGCGATGCAAATATTATTACCATCTTCAAAAAGGGAGATCGAGAAAACTGTGGAAACTACCGTGGCATCTCACTGCTATGCATAGCAAGTAAGATCTTTGCACGCATCCTCCTCAACCGCCTCCTTGTCATCGCAGAAGAAATACTTCCTGAATCACAGTGCGGTTTCCGACCTTCTCGCGGGACAATAGACATGATCTTCTGTGCCCGACAACTGCAGGAGAAATGTCAAGAACAGCAACAGCCACTTATGCTCATCTTCTGGGACCTAAAGAAAGCCTTCGACAAGGTCCCACGGCCGGCTATGTGGGCAGTCTTGGCAAGATTTGGCTGCCCAGATGACTTCATTATGCTGATGCACTCACTTCATGATGGAATGGTGAGCAGAGTATGCCATCAAAAAGCTCTCTCTGACCCTTTTCCCATAACAGGAGGACTCAAGCAAGGCTGCGTTCTAGCACCAACCTGCTTCTCACTGTACCTGGCGGCAATGCTCAATGAAATCCCACCAGACACCCCTTCCATTGATGTACGATATCGCATGTACGGAGGCCTCTTCAATCTCAGTCGACTCCGAGCAAAAACAAGAACGTTACCCACCACAGTCCACGAGCTGCAGTATGCAGATGACAACGCTACCCCTAGCTTAACTGCTGAGGATCTACAGAGGACGGCTGACCTCTACAATAATGCTTATGAGCGTTTTGGAATGGAGGTGAATATTGACAAGACCAAAGCCCTCATCCAACCACCCCCAGGCTACATGCTCCCTGACACAATCATCACTATTGATGAAAAGCCTCTGGAAAAAGTGGACCATTTCTGTTATCTAGGAAGCTTTCTATCAAAGGCACCTACATGCGATCAGGACGTGGAGAATCGCGTTAGAGCAGCTCACTCTGCTTTTGGACGTCTTAATTGTTGAGTCTTCAACAACCACGCATTGACTATCAAAACAAAGATCATGGTTTTCAGGGCTGTAGTTCTGTCTACCCTTCTCTACGCCTGCGAGACCTGGACTCTCTACCGTCGCCAAATCAAACGTCGTGAGCACTTCCAACAGCTGAAGCTTAGACAAATCCTTAAAACCAAATGGACAGACCGGGTAACAAACACCGAAGTTCTCGCCCGCGCTGCTCTACCTAGTGTTGAAGCTACCATTATTCAGCACCGTCTCCACTGGGCAGGCCATGTCCAACGAATGGACTCAAATCGTCTACCGAAAATTCTGCTCTATGGAGAACTCACCTCAGGAACAAGACCACTAGGCAGACCAAAACTGCGCTATAAAGACCAACTAAAGTCCATCTTGGCCCAAACCAACATCCACAGATGGGAACACCCAGCAAAGGAGAGAATGGTATGGAGAGAAGCTATCCGCAATGGCACTATAGCCTTTGAGAAAAATAGATGTGCATTCGAGGAGGAGAAGCGAAGAAGAAGGAAGGAGCGCTCGCAGCAGCCGCGGCCTCCACCGTCACTTCCCTGCGGTCTCTGCCCATGCCTCTTCCATCACCAGCTTGGGCTACAGAGCCACATCCGTCACAAGCACAAGTGATTTTTGGAACGGGAGCGACCCTATGCTCGGACACGAGCAGGAGCCGCCGCCGACGATAGTGAAATCATTTCAAACCCGTTTTTTTGGTAATAGCCTCTATTTAATAGCGGAGTGTTACATATGGTGGCCAGTATGGGTAAATGATTTATTGCTTTATGGTTTAGTCGTGGTGAATCGATTAGTAATGGCAACTGGAAAATATAATGTTGAAGCTGCTCAAGGTGGTAGGCCTACTGACCCAGATTTCACTGCGGGGCCTTTTGCTACAAGGAGGAATCCTCCAGGAGAAATTTCATCTTTACCGAGTACTTTGTACTTGGATGATGATGGGGATGAGGTCTGCAAAGAGCTAGATGCTGATAATGAGCCTGACACTGTTCATGATGACAATGAAAATGTATGTGCTGATTTAGAACAACAGTATGATGAAAATGGTGAAATGAGGGAGGATGTGGCACACCCTGCACAACATGATTATGAGGAGCTAAAAAAAAAATCAGGTAGTAATTTTGACACAGCAGTTTATCCAGCTTGATACTAAAGTAAAAGACTTTATTAGCAGTACTGTTAACAGAAAGACAAATTTCTGACAGTATGTTGACCGTAGTTTTGGAAGATTTAATGACAAATTTGAAATGTTGGAAAAAAGTATTGTAAATTGCCTGTTACGGAGGGATGACAAATGGAAACGGTATGGGGGACCCATGCTGTGGTATTCATCTCAGACTGAAAGACATGGAGATGCAGTAATTTCCTCTGACGGAAGAGCATGGGGATTAAAGGGCTGGGGGACAAAAGGAATTATCATGCGGGAATGAATTGTAATGCAGGACCTCGGGTAGCAGGGACGTGTGAGTGTTGTGATATAAAAGAGAGTCCCTGCTACATGAGGTTAATGTTTTCTGATTCTGGAAGATGTGAGAGAGTGAATAAAGTTCATCTGCTCTGAATACTCGGCCTGATTATTCCTCTCTCCACAACGGCAGCTTAACCAGTTAAGACTCGCTAGCACTCCCAAAGTACAGAAAGCAGTTTCAGTCTCTGCTGATACTAGTCCTGTAGCTCCCATTCCAACATTTGGTCTGCCTGGTGTACCCGCTTACTACCCAAACCTCCCGTGCGCCTGGAATTTCCTACATTTGGCACCGCCAGTGACTCCGCAGATGTCCTTAATTTCATTGAGCAATGTGAGAACTTTTTGAGCCTCAAGCCCCTTTCCAATCCTGAATTAATGCGTGCCCTGGCCACAGTTTAAAAGGGTCCTGAGCGCAGATGGTGGAAGGCGGCAAAAGATCAAGTCGCTGACTGGCCATCCTTCAAAGAGGCATTCATGGGGGCTTTCCTGTGCACGGACTATATGGTGGAAGTGGAAGAGAGATTGAGGGACATGCTGCAGAAACCAGAGCAATGCCTGAGGGATTTTACCTATAATTATTGTGCCATCTGTCTCAAGTGGAAACCTGATATACCTGAAGAGGAGATGGTGAGGCGTATTTTGAACAACATTAACCCAAAGATTGCAGGGTGCTTGCGAGGCACGGAGTCGACTGTGGCACAGCTGGTGAATGTGGGGTCTATGGTGGAGAAGGACTGCTCTGGGGCTAAAGGGTACTGGCAAAGGGTCCATGCAAATGAGGACAAGTCAAAAAGGAACGTTCCAGACAAAAGAGCAAAGAGCGCAGCGGAGGTTACCTTGGTGCACCAAGAACGCCAGACCGGCAGGAACCCGGACCTCTTGCTGGTTCCAGTGACCATTAGAGGGCTTACCGTTTTGGACACCAGGAGTACCTATACTCTGATCAAAGAGCGTCTGTGGAGGCAGCTGGCAATGGTTGACAAGACCCTTTATCCTGCCGAGGAACAAAGATTTGTAATGGCGGATGGCACAGCTCTAGGCAAGACGAGGCTTCTTGTGGACTGCCATGGTGGAAAGTGGGCTGTGGAAACCCACGTAATGGAGGACCGCCATCTTGCTTTCCCTGTCATCATTGGGTTGAACTTCCTCTTACAGACTGGGGTGATCTTAAATCTGGCCAAGAAAGTCTATGGGCTGAAAGCAGGTGATGGATATGGCTATCATTCATTCCTCCACCAAACTCATGATACAAGCAGGTGGTTTAAAGCAGCCATGTACACCTCCCAAAAGGACATTTGCCTTTACTTCGCCTTGCAGGTAGGGGGTGTCCTACCCTGTTGGACATCAGCCTCAAGCACAGAGCCCTCACCTACCAATGATACTGACTGCCCAGAGGAACTCCAACAACTCATCCAGGAGTGGCCCACCATCACGTCTGACATCTTGGTAAAGACCACTGTGGAAAGGCACCACGTTTTTACCCAGGATGAGGTACCCGTGAGGCATAAAGCATATCTGTGTCTCCTTGGAAAAAGTAAATGATTGAGGAGCACGTGGAAAAAATGCTTAAAGACAACATCATTGAACCTTCCCAGTCAGCATGGGCCTCACCAGTGGTACTGGTAAACAAACCAGATGGCTCCTACAGGTTCTGCGTGGATTACAGAGGGGTAAATGCCAAGACTTTACCTGATGCATACCCAATGCCCATCACTCATGACATCTTGGAATCACTGGATGGCGCCTCCTAGTTCAGCACATTGGATCTGCAATCGGATTACTGGCAAGTGGCTATGGCGGAGGAAAGCAAACATAAAACAGCTTTCACAACATCTCTCGGCCTCTTCCAGTTCAACTGCATGCCCTTTGGTCTCTGTAATGCAGCTGCGACCTTCCAACGACTGATGGAGAAAGTGTTGGCAGAACTGAGAGGAACAATCTGTTTTGTGTACATAGATGACATCATAGTGTACTCACACTCACGTGAACAACATCACTGGGATCTGGCAGCAGTCTTCCAGAAGTTGAGGGCAGCCAACCTCAGCTTGAATATGAAAAAATGCCACTTTTTTAAAGGAAAGCTGAAATTCCTGGGCCACACTATGTCACATAAAGGGGCTGAGGTGGACCCAGCCAAGACACAGACAGTGAGGGATTTTCCTGCTCCTCACGATGTGAAGGACCTACAGAAGTTCTTGGGGTAGGCCGGCTGGTACCATAAATTCATACCCCATTTTGCAGACCTAGCGGCTCCATTAAACCATCTTAAGAGAAAGGGGGTTGAATGGAACTGGAACAAAGAGTGCCAGACTAGCATGGATGCCCTGAAGCAAGCATTACAAAATCCTCCTGTGCTTGCACAGCCCAACCCCTCCTTACTCTTTCAAGTCCATACTGATGCAAGCAAAGTGGGGCTTGATGCGATCCTCTCCCAAAGCACACCAGAGGGAGAACATGTGATCGCGTATGCCTCTCGAGCTCTTCGAGATCCGGAGTTGAACTATTCCACCTCTGAAAAAGAATGCCTTGCCGTGGTATGGGCTGTAGAGAAGTGGAGACATTATTTGGAGGGGGTGGAGTTCAATGTTTTCACCGATCATGCAGCATTGTTGTGGGCTTTCAACTGTCCGAAAATAATCTCAAGGCTGACTCGATGGACACTGTGGCTGCAGCAGTTTAACTTCAAGGTTCACTATCACAAGGGATGTCTAAACGTTGCTCCAGATGTCCTCTCCAGGGCATATGAACCTCTTTCCATCCAGCCTGTGTCATGCCTTATCGTCTCCACCAGGAGTCGCTCTGAGCTCCCCACCTCCTAAGCAGAAATTGTGGCAGATCAGGAGAAAGACCAAGTGGTATGTGACCTTCAACAGCACAAGTTGAATAACTCGCAACCAGACCACATCAGTTCTGTCATGCACCGGGGGTGCTGTATCGATGGGTCACATTAAAAGACCAAGGAGAGAAGCACCAATTGGTAGTACCACAGTCCCTAGTCCCGGAATTCCTTCGGTACTACCATGACAATCCCCTGGGTGGGCATCTGGGTCAGTTGAAGACCCAATTGAGAGTTCTGGAGGTAGCCTGGTGGCCTAGCGTCCGGAAAGATGTCTGGAGTCATACCAAAACCTGCATAATCTGTCAGCAATACAAGGCAGACAATACCAAGCCAGCTGGGTTACTGCAGAGCATGGGCATCTTGGCTCCGGGGGAGAGGATGGGATTTGACCTTATGGGCCCCTTTCTACAAATTAAAAAGGCCAATACTTAAAACACCAACAACCACTAACAAAGGCAAGTCATCAACACTGCTCCTCTGTTTAGTCTAGGCAATCTATTACATAAGTATTGTCTGTGCCATGTTTGTAAAAAAAAGGTTCAATAAAAAATATTGTGGAAAAAAAAGGCCAATACTTACCTACTAGTCGTGGTAGACTACTTCACAAAGTGGGTTGAAATGTTCCCCTTAAGAGACAGTAAAACACCTCATCTTGTCAAGATTCTTCGAGAGGAAATTTTCACCCGCTGAGGAGTGCTGCAGTACCTGGTTTCTGACAGAGGACCACAATTTACTGCCAGTCTCCTGACAGACCTCTGTAAATCCTGGGGAGTAGTGCAGAAATTAACCACGAGCTACCATCCTCAGACTAACCTCGCAGAACGCTTTAACAGGACAATAAACACCATGATTGCCTCTTTCGTGGGACAGTACCATAACCCCTGGGAAAGTGGATTTCAGAGTTCTGCTTTGCACTCAATACTGCCCAACAGGAAACAACAGGGAGAACCACAGCGGAACTGGCCTTGGGCAGAAAACTACAGGGACCACTGGAGAGGCTTATTCACAAACCACCCTCACCTGACCAGCAAATCGCATACAACATGGTGGAACGACAGGAGAAGATGGCTGAGAAGGTTAAGCGGAGAGTGGGGGTACACCAGGCCAGACAAGCTAAGTATTATAATTCCTGCCGTAAAGATGCACACTTTCAGCAGGGTGACTTAGTCTGGGTCAGATCACATCCACTCTCCAAAGCCAGTGACAAATTCTTGGCCAAGCTAGCGCCTAAATGGGAAGGCCCAGAAAGAGTTTTAAAAAAATTAGGGCCAGTCAACTACAAAGCAGGATGAAGTAACCCACCTGATAAACAGGATAATATAAATGTGGTCAATCTAAAAAGATATTATGGTGCCTTACCACAGAAGCCTCCGGCTGGAGGGGGGAGGGGTCTATGTAGCGCTGCCACATATGTTATTGCATCGACCTTTATGAATAAAATGTTAAATACATAAAGGGTGTACCTAGTTATCATAAATGATGAGGTGCAATCTTTAAAAACTCCATTCAATGTTTGTGCCCTTTTCCTAGCTAAGTTTCACAATCTGGTTGCATTTATTTATTTATGTTGGAAAAAAAAAAAGCAAGTTGTCAAAACGTCAGCGGGTCACGGGACGAGCAATCAGCTGATTTCCAGCAGCTGCTGGCAAGATAAAAGGAAGGCAGAAGACATGGGTGAAGAGAGAGGAGAGATAAGAGGAGAGAAAGGCTATTTCTCAGACGACTGGAGGAGCTAGAGGAGTGCCTGACCACAGGGAGGCTACGGGAGACCTGTGGGAGTCAGCTTATCCACTCCGGTGAACGTGGAGTTGGCTTTGCAAGGAAGCAGGACTCTGGGATTAGCAGAAACCCACGGCACACCCAGACTCAGGGGCGATGGGGCTGCAGGAGAGCGTTCCTATTTTTTCTCTTCTCATTTACGAACTGCTCTTTACCTGAGCTCAGGGTTTTCTTTTGTGGTGAGTGAAAGACAGTGACGTCCTGTTATTTTTGGGGGGATATTATTTGGACTCTCTTTTTTTTTTTCTTTTTTTGGTGCCGGTGAAGATTGGGGCATTGACATGGACGATTTAGTGCCGGTATTTTGGTTATAAAAAAAAGGACTGAATATTGCATAGGAAACTTGTGTTTGGTTTAAAACAGTTTGGGGTGTGAATAATTTGTAAACAAATTATTTGTTGTGTAATTATCATTGGTTCACCTGGAGTTTCAATAACAACCCACTAAAAATCATATTGGCTTGTCTATAGTGAAATCATTTCAAACCCATTTTTTTTTTATAATAGTCCCTATTTAATAGCAGAGTGTTACAACTTAAAGCCATTTGGTTGAGAATACTTACATACTTACTGTATGTAACTCAAGTTTTGAATGCGGAGCATGGGTCATATTTTAGGTGTTATTAGACTACTTTTACTGGATCTGAATGCTTGTGTCAAGAGTCACACCTGGCCATAATTAACCCTGATGGTGGTTTCACTCTGCTCATCTATTTAAACTGCTAAGCCTACAAGCTTCTATTTCATGAATAAAAATTTGGGTTCAGAAGAAATGTAAGAGATTGATGTAGACGTGTCAGAATCCTTATCAAATGTACTGTTTCTGAGTAAACTCAGCTAGAAGACAGCAAAAAAAAATATAATTTTCAGCTCCACCTAAAAATTAATATGACTATATTTTACGTCATTAGTGCAGTGTTTACCCCCTCATGGATTGTCACCTTATCGTGGTGGGGGGGTTTGCGTGCCCCAGTGATCCCAGGAGCTATTTTGTCCGGGGCAATTTGCCTCTGATACGGTCTCCCAAGACAAACTGGTCCTGGGTGAAGGGCCAGACTAAGAACGATCCAACAGACTCTCATGAATTGTATATCAAGGATTCAGTGTACCCCGCCCGGTATGGGGTTACCGGGGCCCCACCCTGGAGCCAGGCCTGGGGGAGGGGCTCGAAGGCTAGCGTCTGGTGGCCGGGTTTCCACCCATGGGACCCGGCCGGGTTCAGCCCGAAGGAGTTACATGGGTCCGCCCTCCAGTGGGCTCACCACCTGCAGGAGGGATCATGGGGGTCCAGTGCTATGTGGATCAGGTGGCGGTCAAAGGCGGAGACCTTGGCGGACTGATCCCAAGCTTTCTAAACTGGCTTTTGGTACGTGGAATGTCACCTCTCTGGTGGGGAAGGAGCCTGAGCTGGTGTACGAGGTTGAGAGATACCGGCTAGATATAGTCGGCCTCACTTCAACACACAGCTCCGGTTCCGGAATCAGTCTCCTGGAGAGGGGCTGGAGCTTGGCCTTTTCTGGAGTTGCCCCGGGCGAGAGGCAACGAGCAGGGGTGGGTATTCTTGTATCGCCCCACCTTTCTGCCTCTATATTGGAGTTTTCCCCGGTGGACGAAAGGGTTGCTTCCCTGTGCCTTCGGGTTGGGAAACGGGTCCTGACCATCATTTGTGCCTATGCACCAAATGATGTTTCAGAGTACCCACCCTTTTTGGAGTCTGTGACTGGGGTGCTGGAGGGTGCTCCTCTTGGAGACTCCATTGTCCTACTGGGGGACTTCAATGCGCACGTGGGCAACCACAGTGAAACCTGGAGGGGGGTGATTGGGACGAACGGCCTGCCTGATCTGAACCCAAGTGGTGTTCAGTTATTGGACTTCTGTGCTAACCACAGTCTGTCCATAACGAACACCATGTTCAAGCATAAGGGTGTCCATATGTGCACCTGGCACCAGGACACCCTAGGTCGCAGGTCGATGATCGATTTTGTTATCGTATCATCAGACCTGCGACCGTATGTCTTGGACACCCGAGTAAAGAGAGGTGCAGAGCTGTCAACTGATCACCACCTGGTGGTGAGTTGGATCTGATGGCAGGGGAGGAAGCCATTCAGACCTGGTAGACCCAAACGTATAGTGAGGGTGTGCTGGGAGCGTCTGGCTGAGGCCCCTGTCTGGGAGGTCTTCAACTCCCACCTCCAGAAGAACTTCAACCACATTCCGAGGGAGTCTGGAGACATGGAGTCTGAATGGGCCATGTTCTCCACCTCTGTTGTTGAAGCGGCGGCCCAGAGCTGCGGCCGCAAGGTGGTCGGTGCATCTCGTGGTGGCAACCCCCGAACCAAGTGGTGGACACCAGTGGTGAGGGGGGCCATTAAGCTGAAGAACAAGTCCTATCAAGCTTGGTTGGCTTGTGGGACTCCCGAAGCAGCTGAAGTGTACCGGCAGGCCAAGCGGAGTGCAGTTCGGGTGGTTGCTGAAGCAAAAACCCGGGTATGGGAGGAGTTCGGTGAGGCCATGGAACAAGACTTTCGGTCGGCCTCAAAGAGATTCTGGCAAACTGTCCGGCGGCTCAGGAGGGGAAAGCAGCTCCCCGTCCACACTGTGTATGGTGCGGATGGGACACTGTTGACTTCGACTGGGGACATCGTCGGGCGGTGGAAGGAATACTTCGAGGATTCAACTTTCAATTCAATTCAACTTTATTTATAAAGCGCCATTTCACAACAACAGTCATCTCATAGCACTATCAACTGTAGGGGGGACCCCCACAGTTGCAGAAAGACCCCAGCAATCAGGCGATCCCCTGTGAGCAAGCACTTGGCGACGGTGGAGAGGAAAAACTCCCTTTTAACAGGAAGAAACCTCCAGCAGAACCAGGCTCAGGGAGGGGCAGTCATCTGCTGCGACTGGCTGGGGGGTGAGGGGATAGAGAAGAAGAAAAGAACAGACATGTAGAGAGCAAACAGCACGATGGGAACTCAATCTATGGGAGAGAACAAACAAATGTTAATGACCAGCAAAAAAAAAAAAATATTTCATAGAGAGTGAGGAAAGGAGTGAGGCCCAGTGCATTACTGGAGGTCCCCCGGCTGACTAAACCTATTAGCAGCATAACTAAGGGAGGGTTCAGAAACACATGATCCCTCCCTAATTGTAGGCTATATCAAAAAGGTAGGTTTTAGCCCTATTCTTAAAAACAGAGATCAAGTCTGACTCCCGAATCCAGATTGGCAGCTGATTCCACAGGAGAGGAGCTTGATAACTGAAGGCTCTGCCTCCCATTGTACTTTTGGAGATTCTAGGTATTACAAGTAATCCTGCATTTTGGGAGCGTAGTGCTCTGTTAGGATGATACGGTAGTATCAGATCTTTTAAATAAAAAGGAGCCTGATTGTTTAGAGCTTTGTAAGTAAGAAGAAGGATTTTAAACTTAATTCTAAACTCTATGGGAAGCCAATGAAGGGAGGCCAGAACCGGAGAGATATGATCTCTCTTTCTAGTACCTGTTAAAACTCTTGCTGCAGCATTTTGGATCAGCTGAAGACTTTTTAAAGATGTTTTACGACAGCCTGATAATAAAGAATTACAATAATCTAATCTTGAGGTAACAAAAGCGTGGATCAGCTTCTCAGCATCACTCTGAGACAAGATGCTCCTAATCTTGGCAATATTACGCAAATGATAGAAGGCAGTCTTAGAAACAAATTTAATATGTGAATTGAAGGACAAATCCTGATCAAAAATAACTCCAAGGTTCCTCACAGAGCTATTAAGAGAAAGAGTAACTGCATCCAAACTGAAAGTTTGATTTGGAAAGGAATTTCTAAGGTTTTTTGGACCAACAAGAATGACTTCAGTCTTATCTGAATTTAATAGCAGGAAATTACAAGTCATCCAAGCTTTGATTTCCTTAAGACAGGCTTCTAACTTGGCTAATTGATTAGTATCATCTGGCTTCATTGACAGGTATAATTGTGTGTCATCTGCATAACAATGAAAATGTATACAGTGCTTTCGAATAATGTTGCCTAACGGAAGCATATATAAACTAAAAACAGTTGGGCCTAGCACAGATCCCTGTGGAACTCCATGACTAAGCTTTGAGCTGAAAGAAAACTCATCATTTACATGAACAAACTGGAACCTATCAGATAAATAAGATCTAAACCACTGCAACGAAGTTCCATTAAGTCCAACATAGTGTTCTAATCTATCAAGTAGAATATTATGATCGATAGTATCAAAAGCTGCACTAAGGTCTAAAAGGACAAGTACAGAAACTAGTCCATTATCAGATGCAATGAGGAGGTCGTTAGTGACCTTCGTTAAGGCTGTTTCAGTACTATGATGGATTCTAAACCCAGACTGAAACTCTTCAAGTAAACCATTTCCCTGCAGGTGGTCAAATAATTGCATAGCAACAACTCTTTCTAAGATTTTTGAAATGAAAGGGAGATTAGAGATTGGTCTATAGTTAGCTAAAGCTCCTGGATCTAGCGTTGGCTTTTTGAGTAAGGGTTTAATTACAGCCGTTTTAAAAGCCTGCGGTACATGGCCTAAAGTTAATGAAGAATTGATTATATGAAGAATAAAGCTACCAATAAGTGGGAAGACTTCTTTAAATAACCTAGTAGGAATAGGGTCTAAAAGACAAGTTGAAGGTTTGGATGAGGAAACTATTTTGTCTAACTCACAAAGGTCGATTGGAGTAAACTCATCAAGACAGACATCAATAGAAGGAGTTGTAGTAGTTACAGTATTTAAGTTAACTGTGGGAAGAATCTGATTGATTTTATCTCTGATGGATGAAATTTTATTATTGAAAAAGTTCATAAAGTCCTGACTAGTAAGCTCTAAGGGGATGCTAGGATTGACAGAGTCCTGACTCTTTGTCAACCTGGCTACAGTACTGAAAAGAAACCTGGGATTATTCTTGTTCTCTTCTATTAATGCAGAGTAATAACTCGTTCTAGCTTTTCTAAGAGATTTTTTATAAATTAAAAGATGATTTCTCCAAGCTAAATAGATTTCATCTAAATTAGTAGAGCGCCATTTTCTTTCTAATTGACGAGTCTTCTGTTTTAAGCTACGAGTTTCTGTGTTGAACCAAGGAGTTAAAAATCTCTGATTAGACTTTTTCTTTTTTAAGGGGGCCACCAAATCTAGAGCCTGATGCAGAGAAGCTGAAATGCTATCCTCCATGTTATCAATTACAGAAGGAGCAAGCTGTCTATAGCTTATTTCCGTTGTGTTGACACATGGCATAGAGGAAACAATCTGCATAAATTTGGAAACAGCATCATCTGAGAGGCATCTACTGTGATAATATTTTTCTTTAGGAGCCAAATAGTCAGAAATAGTAAAATCAAAGGTTAACAGACAATGGTCTGACAGTACAGGGTTATGAGGAGACACTACAAGATTTTCTATTTCTATGCCATATGTCAGAACAAGGTCCAATGTATGGTGGAGGCAATGAGTAGAATTTCCTACTTTCTGAGAAAACCCAATCGAGTCTAATATTGAATTAAAAGCCACATTAAGGCAGTCACTATCTACATCCACATGTATATTAAAGTCCCCTACTATAATTATTCTATCAGATTTCAGCACTAAATCAGCTAAGAAATCAGCAAATTCGGATAAAAATTCTGAATAGGTTGATGGGGGACGATAAACTATGGCAAATAAAATTGGGTTTAACCTGAAATTGCTAAAGTGCCCAACACTGAGGACCAGGCCCTCAAAGGAATTATAACATGTTTTTTGCTTTACATTAACTAGTAATTTGGAATGGTAAATTGTTGCTACTCCTCCTCCACGACCAGAAATTCTGGGATTTTGACAGTTTAAATAACCAGAGGGAGTTGATTCATTTAAACCAACATAATCCTCTTGCCCTAACCAAGTCTCTGTAAGGGAAATTAAATCAATCTGATGATCAATTAACAGATCATGGACTAACAGAGACTTGGGAGTTAGAGACCTAATATTTAATAAACCACATTTAATTTTTAAATTATGAGGAGGAACAGAGGCCAAATCATTCAATTTAGAGGCTTTATGTTTAATTTGAGTTTTACCAATATTTTGCTTTTTCACTTTGGGATGCTTATACATTATATTTTTATTTACTTTGGAGGGAGCAGACAACGATTCTCTGATGGGGAAGTCAGGGGCTAAGCTGAGGGGTGGCGGATGAAGAGGAGCTGCAGAGAGGTGTGTAAGACTGAGACTCTGCTTCCTGGTCCCAACTCTGAGTAGTCAGGGTTTTGGAAATTTGGATAAAAAAGATGCCAGATTGTTAGATAAATGAGAAGCACCATCCAAAGTGGGATGAATGCTGTCTCGTCTCATAAGACCAGGTTTTCCCCAAAAAGAGCTCCAATCGTCAATGTAGCCCACGTCATTTTTAGGACACCACACAGACAGCCAGCGGTTCAAGGATGACGAGCGACTAAACATGTCATCGCTGGTCAGATTGGGGAGGGGTCCAGAGAATACTACAGTGGCAGACATCGTTTGTCTCAAAGAGATTCTGGCAAACTGTCCGGCGGCTCAGGAGGGGAAAGCAGCTCCCCGTCCACACTGTGTATGGTGCGGATGGGACACTGTTGACTTTGACTGGGGACATCGTCGGGCGGTGGAAGGAATACTTCGAGGATCTCCTCAATCCCACTGATACGCCTTCCACAGTGGAAGCAGGGTTTGGGGACAAGGGGGATGACTTGCCTATCACAGGGGCTGAGGTCGCCAAGGTGGTTAAAAATCTCCTTGGTGGCCGGGCCCCGGGGGTGGACGAGATTCGCCCCGAGAACCTCAAGGCCCTAGATGTTGTTGGGTTGTCATGGTTGACACGCCTCTGCAACATTGCGTGGAGGTCGGGGGCAGTGCCTTTGGCATGGCAAACCGGGGTGGTGGTTCCTCTCTTTAAAAAAGGGGACCGGAGGGTGTGCTCCAACTTTAGAGGGATCACACTCCTCAGCCTCCCTGGGAAGGTCTATGCCAAGGTACTGGAGAGAAGAGTCCGGCCGTTGGTCGAACCTCGGATTCAGGAGGAGCAATGTGGTTTTCGTCCTGGCCGTGGCACATCAGACCAGCTCTTTACCCTCTCAAGAATTCTCAAGGGTTCGTGGGAGTTTGCCCAACCAGTTTACATGTGTTTTGTGGACTTGGAGAAGGCATTTGACCGTGTCCCTCGTGGATTTTTGTGGGGGGTGCTTCGGGAGTATGGGGTATGGGGCTTGTTGTTATGAGCTATTCGGTCTCTGTACGACCGTTGTGAGAGTTTGGTTCGTATTGCCAACACTCGGTCGGAGTCATTCCCGGTGAGAGTTGGACTCCGCCAGGGCTGCCCTTTGTCACCGATCCTGTTCATAATTTTTATGGACAGGATTTCTGGGCGCAGCCAGGGAATGGAGGGTGTCATGCTTGGTGAACACAGGATCTCATCTCTGTTGTTTGCAGATGATGTTGTCCTGTTGGCTTCATCCAGCAATGACCTACAGCTCTTGCTGGGATGGTTTGCCGCTGAGTGTGAAGCGGCTGGGATGAGAATCAGCACCTCCAAGTCCGAGTCCATGGTCCTCAGCCGGAAAAAGGTGGATTGTCCTCTCCGGGTTGGGGACAGGCTCCTGCCCCAAGTGGAGGAGTTTAAGTATCTTGGGGTCTTGTTCACGAGTGAGGGGAGAATGGAGCGAGAGATCGACAGACGGATTGGAGCAGCATCTGCAGTGATGCGGACGTTGTACCGGTCTGTTGTGGTGAAGAGGGAGCTTAGTTCTAAGGCAAAGCTGTCGATTTACCAGTCAATCTACGTTCCTACTCTCACCTATGGTCACGAGCTTTGAGTAATGACCGAAAGAACGAGATCGCAGATACAAGCGGCTGAAATGAGCTTTCTCCGTAGGATTGCTGGACTCACCCTCAGAGATAGGGTGAGGAGCTCAGTCATCCGGGAGAGGCTCAGAGTAGAACCGCTGCTCCTCCACATTGAAAGGAGTCAGTTGAGGTGGTACGGGCATCTGATTAGGATGCCTCCTGGACGCCTCCCACTTGAGGTGTTTCAGGCACGTCCCACTGGGAGGAGACCCCGGGGCAGACCCAGGACTCGGTGGAGAGACTAAGTCTCCCAGCTGGTCTGGGAACGCCTTGGTATCCCCTCTGAAGAGCTGGAGCAGGTGGCTGGGGAGAGGGAAGTCTGGGCTTCTCTGCTTGAACTGCTGCCTCCGCGACCTGGACCTCTGGAAAAGCGGTAGAAGATGGATGGATGGATGGAGTGCAGTGTTTAATGCTTTTTTGTGGAGCTACCTTTTCTACCCAGGGGACCCTCAGACAGGCTGGAATCATATAACAATACGGATGCAGTGGAAATAGCCTTTGCAAATTTATTTGTTTTGAACTGAGCAATATTAGGCTAACGTTAACACACAATTCACGGATGTTAAAGGACCCCTTAACAAGCAGACAAACTTTTCAACCCTTTACAGTACACCTGGTGTCCCACCGGACCCCAGACGTGTTTATTTGTTGATATTTTTTCAGAGAGTAATGCTAACGATCTTCCATTTTAGGTAGTTGTCAGTCTACATGTGTACTACATATTGGTCAATTTAAATTTGATGTGTACAGTGATAAATTGTCTCAATAAAAAAAAAATACGTTTGGGGTCCAGTTGGACCCCACTCATTTTATTTTACTTTTTTATATTTTATTTACATGTTTTAACAGGCTCATATATGAACACACAGACATATACAAAAACATAAACAGACTCATACTAAAACCAATAATCACAAAAAAGGATACATACATACACACACATATATATACACACATACACACACACGCGCGCGTGCGCACACACATGCACACACACACACACACACACACTACATGTACAGTATATATAATGAATCTGCCAGTGAGTCTCACTATTGTGTCGCCAGGTGGCCATGAGTGCCCATTCATTAACGTTGACATAACTCAAACCTTTAAATCACCCTTTATTGTCATTCAACTGTACAACCAATCATGTACAGTAGGACGAGATTGTGCTTTACTTATCTACTGTGTTAATCACACACACCCCAAGTGTAGAATCAGAGGGCCGCTGCCATGCAAGGTGCCGCCACAAATTTCCCTCCTCCATTCCATTATTGCTGAGCACCAAGCTGGACGGCAGGAAGTTCCATTTTTATAAGGTCTTCGGCATGACCCGGCCGGGATTTGAACCTCTGCCTCCGGGTGTGGGGCGGATGCTCTACCAACTGAGCCACCACTCCGGTGTTTAGGCCTTGCAATTGTCAAAGAAAGTAATAAAGGGACCCCAAATATCAGAGAATTTTTGCAATGAGTTGATTCTTATAAACCTGAGTCTCTCCATCTGTATAACATTCATCATGTCCATCAACCATTGATGGAAAGATGGAGGGGAAGTGGCTTTCCACTCCCTCAAAATGAATCTCTTGGGAACAGTCATGCCCAACATCAGTGACTGCTGTATGGATTTGCGAAGACGTTGAGTAAGTTGGGAACAGCCAAAGAGAGCAAGAATTGCATCCAGGGGGAGAGTGATTTGATAAGCCGCGGAATACCAGTCAAACACTCTGGACCATAAGTCAAAAAGCGAGGGACAGAACCAAAAAAGCATGGGACAATGTACCCACTGACGTTTGACATCTGCCACACAGTGGTGAAATAAAGGGATAAATTTTATGCAGTTGGTGCTTTAGGTAATGAAGGCGGTGAACCACTTTGTATTGGATCAGCTGGTGTCTACTGTTGACCGAGCAAGCCTGAACTGCTGACAGACTTCTGTCCCAAATGTCTCTGGACAATTCAATTCCCAACTCCTACTCCCAAGCTGTCCTGATCATCACAGAAGAGGCAATGGAAACGCTGTCGAACAGATTCACAAATTTAGAAACAAGGTACCTGGAGTGAGGGGGGTTCTTAATAAGATCAAAGAAGACATGCTTCCCCAGAACTGCACCAGATTTATTAACTATGGATTAAACACAATGTCTGATTTGTAGATATCGAAAAAAAATGTGAATGAGGAAGACCAAATTTTCTTTAAGCAAACTAAATGACGCTAAACTCCCCTCTATATACAAGTCCCCAATGGAAACCAAACCTCTCTCCCTCCAGGCATGGAAAGCGTTATCCAACCATGGGGGTAAAAATGAATGGTTATAACAAATTGGTGTATCTGCAGAGGTATCTGGTAAATGCAGAAATGCCCGTACCTGATTTAGAATTTTGACTGAATTTCTTAATGTAAAGCTTAAACATTTCAAAATTTTCAAGTCATCCAATTTGGTGAACAGCAGGGCAGGCAAAGAAGTGACAGAGTCAGATTCCATGCGCAGCCACAGGAGGGCATCAAATGCCACATTATCCATGGATGCATGTAACCAAAACATTAGTGATCTGGCATTGGCGACCCAATAGTAATGCTTGAACAACGGCAGGCCCAGCCCACCTTCGAATTTGGGCTTTTGCAAGTGGGATTTAGAAATCCGATGATTTTTATAGTTCCAAACATAGGATCGGATTATTGTGTCCAATTCCTTGAAAAAAGCTGATGTAAGATATATAGGTAGGTTTTGACAAAGATAAAGAAATTTGGGGAGGGAGACCATCTTGACTGAGTTTATTCAACCGCTCATAGACAAAGGTAGGATTTTCCAATTTTCTACATGCCACTTAAGGTCTAAAATAAACTCACCAAAATTTAGTTCAAATATCAATTTAGGATTTTTAGGTATAGTTAGGCCAAGGTATTTAATATGATCATTAACTATTTTGAAAGGCGCATTTTCCAGGAAACCTGGCGAAAAAACATCTGAAAGAGGCATAAAATTCACTCTTGGACCAGTTTATAGTGTAGCCTGACAGCCTACCAAAAGAGATAATCAGGTCCAGGAGAAGGGAAATTGTTTTTTCTGAATTATCTAAATATAATATCACGTTGTCTGCATACAAACTGATGAGAGATTCAACTCCTCTGACCTTCAGGCCTACAATATTCGGATGATTTCTTATGCTTAGGGCGAGGGGCTCAAGTGCAACTACAAAAAGGGCTGATGATAAAGGGCAGCCCTGCTGAACCGAACGGTGTAGAGAAAATGGAGTTGACCTGTCACCATTTGTTAACACAGAACACATTGGATTGTCATATATCAGTTTTACCCAGGCTATAAAAGATTCGCCGAACCCCAATCTAGTTAATGACTCTAACATGTAGGTCCACTTGACCTGATCAAAAGTTTTTTGTGCGTCCAGCGACAAAATTGCTACTCCTTTAGCTTTACTATGCTCAGCATAAATGGTGTTAAGGAGTCGTCCTACATTAAAAAAAGAAAATCTGCCTGGGATGAACCCTGTTTGATCAGGATGGATGATTGATGAAAGATATTTGTTTAGCCGAATAGCCAGTAATTTAGTGATTACCTTCCTATCAAAATTCTGGAACGAAATGGGCCTATAACTGGCCGCGTCTGTCTTGTCTTTCCCTTTCTTTAAGATTAATGTAATATTGGCCTCATTTAGTTTTAGGTAGGGCATTGTTCGCCTTGGAAGCAAATGTCATTCTAAGTAAAAGAGGGGCAAGAACATAACAAAACTTGCTATAAAATTCACAACAGAAGCTATCAGGTCCTGCTGCTTTACCATATGGAAATGACTTAATGACAGATTTTATCTCGTCCAATGTGAAGTCAGAGTCTAAATCTTTCCTAGCTATATCTGTGAGTTTGGGTAATATAAGGGAATCAAAAAAATCATTTAAATCAGAGTGAGAGGGGGAACATTAGCAACTGTAGAGTTCACTATAAAATTCTTTAAAATAACCATTTATATCTTTGGGGTTGGTTAGTAATGTACCTGTCTTTGATTTAATACAATGAATAGATCTTGATGCTCGAACACCTTTAAGCTGTCGTGCTAGAAGCTTTTCAGGCTTATCCCCCAGTTCAAAATGTTTCTGTTTTAGTTTTAGGAGGAGCTTATTTACTTGATCACCCAAGATACAGTTAAACTTATATTTGAGTTTCATAATCTTATTATAATCTTCCATGGAATTAGAAGCCTGATATGCTGTTTCAAGGGTGGGGAGAATGCTTTCAATTTCTTAAGCACCCCTCCCTTTCTTTTTTAACAGCAGATTCATAAGCAATTATATACCCACGAACAACCACTTTGAGGGTTTCCCAGAGGGTGGCGTCTGTCACCTCACTGTTGTCATTTATTTCCATGAAATATTTTAACCAAGTGGTAATATAATTCGTGAATTTTTCCATCTGAAAGTAATGATGGATTAAAACGTCAGGAATAAATCTGTTTAGAAAGGGAAAGTTTCAAGAAGATTGTCAAAGGACTATGATCTGAGATCAGAATATTATATTTTGAATTAGTAACATGAGAAATCAGCTGGGAGTCCACCAAGAGATAGTCTATTCTGCTGTATGATTTGTGAATATGGGAATAAAATGAGTAGTCTTTCTGAGACACCTTGATGTATCTGCTGTGGGGGTCTGCTGTCATGGACGTAAATTGAAACGCGATACTTTTCTTAAAGAGGACAGCCACGCCTCGAGCATGAGATGTAAAGGATGACTGGTAAACCTGTGATAGCCAACTGCACCTCAATCCGCGCTGCTCAGTTGCTTTGATATGAGTTTCCTGCAGAAAAATCGCATCAGCAAAGAGGGATTTAAGATGTCTGAAAACTTTGTCTCTCTTGACGGCGTGGCCAAGCCCCTTAACAGTCCACAAGACCACTATGACATCCCTTCCCCCTAAATTTGCTTTACCAAGAGACCTCTGCATCCAAAAAATATAAGGCCCACATTCCAGCTGACCAACCTGGCACACCGTGTGGAACATCTGGCAGACAAGAAAAAAAAAAGTAAAACAGTGAAAAAAACAGAACACCTATACATAATAAAACAAAAAAGCAAGACACACACACACACAAAAAAAAGTCTACTTGAGCTATAACAGAGCATATATTCACCCCCCACCCCCCTTCGCTTCTCACCCAAAAACCAGATGCGAAAATCCCAATTTTTCATCTAAACAGGAGCTACCGGGCAAGAAACTAACTCCACCATCAAGGGCTGCCCTCTTTGAGAAAGTTCAAATAAGAAGAGAATGATACCGTCATAGCAATGACATGGGGGAGATTTTACATCCGCTAACAAAATAAGCATTCAAGCGTAAGGTGCTCTCTATATTCATTCCAGTGTAACGTGGGAAATCTTTTCACAGTAAACAGTGCAAGTATTGGCTCCCCAAACTATTCCACAGCATATTAACAGAAGTACCTTTAAGTTGAGCAACCAGTGGGTGTATGTGGGTCTACTCCCCCCACTCTGTGTTAATCTTTTCCAGAAATAGCGCTGCTTCTTTTGGATCGCTAAAAATCACAGGTGCTTCCTCCTCTTGTTGGTAAATATGCAGCCTAGCCAGGTACCGCAGAGAGTGTTTAATTCCTCTGTTCTGAAGCAACTGCACCACGTCCCGAAAGGCACGGCGTTGGGTCATCAACTCGTTAGTGTAATCTGGGAAAATTAGGACTTTGCTACCTTTATACTTCATAGTGTTCAGCCGGCCGTAGCGCAGAATCGACTCTTTATCCTGAAAGGGGTGGATGCGCGCCAGGATGGTGCGCAGTCTGCCTCCGGCTGCTGGCTTCGGCTGGAGAGAGCGATGTGCACGGTCCACTTTAACCGGGTGTGAAAAACACTTATCTCCGAGCAGTTGAGGTAACAGCTATGAAACAAACTCTGCGGGTTTACCTCCTTCCTCACCCTCTAGTATCCCCACAATCTTAATGTTGTGTCTCCGAGAGCGAGCCTCCAGGTCCAGCACCTTAGCTTGGAGCTGTTTGCTTTGGCTAGCGAGCTCTGAGCATGTAGCTTCAAGCTCCTGCAACCATGTTTTGAGGTCGCTGGTTGCTAGCTCATAGTTAGCCACATGAGCTTGAAGGTCGGCTTGAGTAGTCACTAATGACTGAAGGCTGGTTTGGAAGGCATTGAATCGCTCATTGATAACACGTAGAATTGAGTCGGACATCTGCTGGCAAAGTTCTTTGCACATTTCATACGTTTTGTCAGGCAATTTGTCCAGGCTGGAGGGTGGATTAGCAGATCCATCTTAAGCATTAGCCGAGGCTCCAGTAGCTTGAACATCAGCAGATTTTGATTTGCTGGTCGCCTGTGGCTTTGGCATCTCAGTCTTTTCAAGCAGTTGAACCTTTTAACACTCTAATTCCCCTAGGAGCCGTGTGGCGCCTGGGGAAATGCAAGGCCCCTAGTGGTCAAGAGTGGTAAAAAAAAATTTGTTCATAAAATAGTTCAGATTTCCAAGGCTATAACTTGAAAGTTACAAGAGATAATGGCTTACTGTCAATTAGAAAGATGTAGAATATGATTCAAAGTTTCAGATAGGAATAAATTTATGCATCTAGTTTGCATAATGTCACGGCAGCTGTATAAACTACATAACTCAATCAAAAGTGGACTTTGGACACATTTACACAAAGGATGGTCCGGTTTTTTTGATGTCGATTTGTCTACAGGGGTATGTTTTTATCTAATCTTCAAAGTATATGAACCAGAAAATCAATAAAATGTCAAAAAAACATATTTCTCTTACCTGTTGCCGGGTGGAGGGGCTCGCTCGCCCAAGTGACCGGTCCGTTTTCATCCATCGTTGCCAATGTTTCGCGTTTACTTATTAATTTACACCTGCTTCTACAAACACATCTACAAACCCTTATGATTATCCCACATGAATTTTGTTTGTACTACGCGGCTATTTTTTCTGTTTGGTGCATTTTTCCTATGGGAATCCAGCCGCTTGTGGGCGCCGCCATCTTGGTAATGGGAGCTCAGTTTTTCGTCCATCGTGGCTAATGTTTCGCGTTTACTTAGTAATTTATACCCGCTTCCACATCTACAAACTCTTATGATTATCCCACGTGAATTTTGTTTGTATTACATGGCTATTTTCCCCATTTCATGCAGTTTCAGTCATCATCGCTGCCGTGATAGCCAAACATGGCAGCATCCACATTGGTGTGTGAACTCAAGGCGGAAAAAGGAAGAATAATAATGAGGATATCTTCTTCTTTGCTATATTCCATGTCAGCCATGACTCCTTCGGCACATGTCTGCCACCTTCTAAACTGTCAGATCAATACAGATTAGTACAAATTCTCAGTATAGCCAGGGGACGTCAATAAGTTGACACGTGCAGTTGCTGCGCTGAGCCACTGGGGGTGCGCGACTCGTCCATAAAATGTAAACAGTTAAAGGGTTGACTGTCACAGGCGCCAAATGGTGCCTAACCCCCTAGTGGTCAAGAGTGGTAAAGATTTTTGTCAAGAAAATATTCAGATCAGATGTCAGTGATTTTCAAGGCTATAACTTGCAAGTGGGAAGAGATAATGGCTTACTGTCAATTAGAAAGATGTAGAATATGATCCAAAGTTTGACATAGGAGTAAATTTATGCATCTAATTTGCATAATGCCATAGCAGCCATATCAGAGATTTCCAAGGCTATAACTTGAAAGTGGGAAGAGATAATGATTTACTGTCAATTAGAAAGATATAGAATATGATCCAAAGTTTCAGATAGGAGTAAATTTACACATCTAATTTGCATAATGCCGTGGCAGCGATATGGAGTTACATAACTGTCAGTCAAAAGTGGACTTTGGACATATTTACACTAAGAATGGTTTTGTTTTCTTGTCACCGGTTTTGTTTTGGGTTTTTTTTGTTATCTTCTCTTCAAAGTATATGAACCAGAAAATCAGGAGAATGTACACAGCCAATAAAAAAACAGTCAGACCTACTACTACTCACATCTTTTTATTTGTCCATTTTCGTCATCCACGGTCCTTATTTCGTCTTCTGCCAGGCAATTTTGCTTTCTCTCCCACATCCAGAAAGTCTGACATGAATCTTGTAATTTATCCCAGCTCAATTTTGGTTACAAAACAATCCAGCAGCAATTGTTCTCTGCCGTCATGGCCAGCTCCATTGATGGCAGACAAAACTGGACACGGTCCAGACTGTGTTCTCCTGTCACAAAAGGTAAATATTTCCCTTCACAAGCTAAATAATCTCTTTTTTGAATCATAGTTGGCAAATTCAGGAGCAAATCCTCCATTTCAGTTCATCGACAGCGATCGGTAGTGTCCATATTGGATTGCCGTCTTCTTCTACTCTTGGTTTCTCAAAGAAGAAGAAGAAGAATTTCTTCTTCTGTGGTGTATTCCGTGTCAGCCATGATTCCTCCAACATGTGTCCACCACCTTGTGATCAGGCATAATCAGTACAAATCCTCAGTAGAGCTGGGTAGTGTTTCTGCACGTCATGTCACTTGACAGGTACAGTGCTGTGCTGTGCCATTAGGGGCGCGCGATCTGTCCATGAAATCTGGCCAGTTAAAAGGTTAAGCGTGGAGTAGGCAAGGTTTATCCACCTGTATGTCTATTTTTATACGGTATTGTTGCACTTTTAACAGAACTCAAAGAAGAGCGCAGCCGAAACACGTCTACCCCCTTCACATGCTCACTAGCGCCCCCCGGACCCCACTCATTTTATGGAAAGAAAAATGAATATGTATGCATCTAAATATGGTACAACAATTCTTTGGTGAAGTTTATAACCAGTAGGTTCTACTTATGCTGTAAAATCTGTCTCCTTTGTTTAGTTTATGATGTCTGAGCAAATAAGATGGCATGCTACCAAACAGAGCTGTGCGATATGATGATATATATCGGATGACAATATAAAAACATCATATCATAGAATACTCTATCGTTTATATTGTTATTTAAGATGCACATACTCCCGTTTATTCAGTAAAGCTCCTCACCACTACCTGTCAGTGCTCCGTCTCTCCTCTGCAGTGCGCACAGCGGAACAGATTCGTCGTGGCTGGCTAGGCTTCAGTCCGGTGGATGCTAATGCTAACTCCAAACTACCGGTTCAGATAGCTGCTACTCCTGTTTGCCAGGGATGTGCACTGTTTTCAATTATGCTGCGTCAGAGAGGATAGTTCACTAACCTCGTTTTAACAGAAGGTTAGTAACGTTAACACCATGTTTAATTACAAAATGCTAAATGATGATGCTAAGTTGTGCTAACTGGAAACATGTAGCATCATCATTTAAACCATTGTTTCTTTGGTTTAATTACTGCTGAGTTTCTTAGTTTTGTCTGAAAATTTTTTATTAAAGCTGCAAAAGTGCGTGATGGTGGCACATACACGCAAAATAAATACATCAAAATGGGTCGGAGGAGCAAGTTGGCTCTTAATGTAATTTATTTGATTTCTAATCCTTTTAATTAGCCAGGTAGTGATAATGAATAAAGTTAAAGTCATCACATGCATTTCGTTGCATTACCTTTTGTGCCTTTCATTTTCAGATCATAACCAATCTGAAATATTTTTACCAAGAAGCAAACTGGTTAAATCAGGCCAGAATGGCAGGCTGCAGGTCTACACTTAAATCTTCTCTGATTTAAATGAACAGCTAATTTATATCTGTAGGTGACAGCCATGGGTAATTTTCCCATTTTCAGACATTTTTTATATTATCTGTTTTTGTTTGTTTTTTTGCCATTCTCCTCTGGCTCAGGAAATATTTAACTTATTGATGTTTACTTTTTATTCATATGATTTAGAAGAAAAACCTGAAATTTATGAGAATCAAGTCTCAAATGCACATTAAAAAATTTTATAACACTGCAAAATTATGAGGGGAAAATGGTACATGTAAAAAAAGTAAAAAAAAAAAAAAAGTTGGTCCTTTTATGTGATTATCTAAACTGTAGAATTTACAGAAAATATATATAGTGATATATATCATTATCGTAATATACTTATATTGTGATATAATTTTTTTGTCATATCACACTGCCCTAGTACCAAAGTAAGCTCTACCGTGGTTGATGGAGCATCAAAAAGTTGAGAAATTAGCATCTAATTTAATGAAAATATATTATTTTGTGTTGCAACTTTCACTTATGACACAATAGTTTTAGCAATTCGCAAATACATCATCTTAGAAAGTAGGGTTCAGCAGGACCCAAGGTTTTTGTTAGGAAGTTGAAGTTAACATGTTTTTAATGTTATTTTCCATGCGTTTGCACTAGTTTTACTTTTTATCACAGACATGTAGATACTGTAATAAAAGTGATGATTTTTTTCAATTTTCCATTTTTCCTATGCCAGAGAGGGGGGTATATCAGTTCATGTTCCATCTTGCATAGTCAGAGCAAGATTAGAAACCTGTGTTTTGTTTTATATTTCCCTTATGCGTTAGCATTGCACCATACATAACAATTTATTCAGGAAAGTTATAGGATTTTTATGGCTATTTTCCACCTGGAGTCGACATGGACTCCAGGTGTACAGGAACGCAACTTTTTTGACGTGTGATAATGTGCTGGAAAATGTGCCGTTAGAGAAAAGGATCACGACACACTTTATCAACGTTAAGTTACACAGCATGTTATATATCATGGGCAGGCAGATGGCGACACTTACAAACTTCCACTGATAATCCGTCCACCGAAGTTACGGCGGGCCGTGGCAAAAGACGGAAGACAATGCAGACGATGCGTGATGCGCTCCACCAAAGATGTTTTATTGTGAAGATGACTGTTCCCCACTGTTTTTGAAAGCTCATTTCTGGGAAACTGCCGGCATTCCCCCCCCCCCCAAAAAAAAAAATACTCTTCAGAGCTACACAATTCACATGAGTGACAAATCTGGGAATCATTTGGGTGATTTTCTAGTTTGCAGGTATGATAGAGAAAAAAGTGGTCAAAGACAAGACAAAATTGAGGTGAAGATGGGAAAAAAATTGAGATAAATTAATAAATTATTAATTTAAAGAAAGAGAGAAAACACATCTTGTCACCTGAAGAGGGTGATGTGGTGCTGGTGGATGGAAGAAAATAGGCAACAAAAAACATGCTAAATTTTATGAGTACTGATAAAGCCAAAATGTTAAAGTTCAGCAGCACATTCAACCCTTTTTGTAAAGTGGTGAAAAAAAAAAAATCAACCTGTAACTGTACCTGTAATTATAAATAAATGCCTCAAGAATTTCACAGAAATAAAGAGTTCATCAAGTTGAATTTCAAGTTTGGGTTGAATGAATGAATGTTTTTTTGTCATTGCATGTGGCACATAGAACAAGATTTCATAACCCTCATGAAATAAAAAAAGCAGAAGCTCATAAGATATTGAATGCTTTAAAACAAGCAGCAATCTGAAAAGACAAAGCCAAAGTCACAGGAAATAAGCAGAACTGGCGACCATATCTAAGCCCCGCCCTGTGTGAAAACGGGTCACACAGCTACAGAGCTGCAGCAACTCACAACATAGTTTTTTGATGGGTAAAACTCAGATTTTCACAAATTACACCCACTTTTCCACCAATTCCACAATTTACAGCTTATTGTATTTTCATTGGTAATTTCTGCTATTTTGTCCATATTTTCCACACTGCAGAAATCACAGGACTTTATACATATATACTGTAACTTTAAACACAAGTGCACTCAGTCCAAAGCAAATCAGCTAACAGCTGTGGGCGAAAGTGAATGAAAGAAGTTGTCGAAGTGTATGTTATTATTTGGCTAGACAAAAAGGAGGAGCCAGAGCAGATTTACTGTCTGTGGTTTGTGCATTCAGCAGAGAGTCTATAGTGATGTGCACTTAAGGGCTAAATTGCCCTGGCATTGTTTACCTCTGCTCTTATAGTGCCGACTCACCCAAAAGCAAGAGACAGAGAAAGTGTCAGAAAAGGTTCAAATATAACCAAATGATCTGATAGAGGGAAGGAATGTAAAAAAAAAAAGGGAAAAAAAGATGATGAATAAAGGCAGGAGAGAGGCTGAAACGTCTACCTCCTTTCTGGTAAAGTCTTCTCTCTTCACTCTGCTGACAGCCAACTCCCAGGACGAGGGGGAGGAGAGCACAAACTCTACAGCTCTTGACTAACACTCAGACATTTCCAAGCCAACATTATTTTTAAACACAAATATATATAACCTATTAAAACGAAGACTGCATAAACCTTTAATTTAATTTCTTCTGCTAGACTTCTTCAAATCAAAATTTGGATTTGTTTTAAACCATTTCTTAGTTATTGTTAGATAACCATTTTGCATAACTACAACCTTAGTAGTTAAACCATTCAATCACTAAATATGAACTTGCATTGTTTCAATGAAAAACCTCATCCAATCAGCCATTAAATGCTGTAGCACTGACCTTGAGTTCCAATCTATAAAATCATTCTTTGCTGAAGAAAAATTGTTTCAACTCAAAAGTCTGGTCATGAACTGCTTCCATCATCCAAGGACCAGTGCTGTAACACTATCCATCAGCCATAAAGTGGAAGTTAATCCCTCTCCAGGACTTAGTCATTCTCCCTTTTCTGCTCTTTGGCAAAGGAATGTTTCAAATCGACAGATTTATGATTGATATAATCCAGACGTGGGAATCAAGATTCTCCAGTAAACAACCAGACAGTTTCACAGTGCCATCTGGTGGATGAATCAGGAATATTTATTTTTTTTTGTCTTTGCAGTGGATTTTATGCATTATGGACAAATAAATTAATTCATATTCTTTCTCTCAAGACAGTATCTGCTACTGAAGACATAGTTGAACTCTTGGGATGGACAATGTGGTTTCAAATGCTTTTAATATGATTTGATATGTGTTGCTTTATTTTCAGGAAGAAATTAATTTTTGCATGCTTACTATCACAAATTAATTAGTTACAATGTAGAGACATTGTATGTTCCCGTATTATTGAGTAGAATATCAGTCGCTAAAGTTGAAGGAATTTATGCTTTATTCAGCACACATACTTTAGGAGGATTCCACACTTCATATCAAATGTCTATCTCTGCTCTGTTGGAAACTCCCACCTCAGAAATTTGAACTGACCAGTGGGCCCTCAACCTATCTTCATTGCCTTTTTAGTCAGTTTATGACTTCCGCCAAACAAAGAAGCTCAAATGTAATTGGTTCAACTCAGTTCCATGAAATTCAGTGAGATTCTGCCACACCTAGGAAAAAAACTTTCCTTTGTTTCAGTTTTGGGGCGGTGGTCAAGCTGTAAGGAGCCTTCTCTGCTCTCCCATTTTTTTTTTTTTCTATCTTCCAAGTAAGGCCCAGAGCCAGTCATGCTCTGTCAAAATTATTTTTCTTTAAAGTTCACTTTTTCCTTATTTTAATCCTTTCCTTTAAATCACCGTGCAAAAAGATTTTGTTTGATTTTTTTCTAAGCTTAAACCAACTCATTTAAATCACCAACACTGGAAGAAACAGATTTGTGATGTGTTTTTGCCTCAGTTTGAATTTCTGACGGGACTTTGTACAATAAACCGATTCCTTCTTCAGTGCATAAGAGAAGACCACAGCCAGTCTGCTGAAGAACCAACCTTTGTGATCTCGGGAGTAGGCCATAACCGTGGTAAGGAGCCTGTCTGCCAGTCTTCCAACTGAACCCATGCTGGTCCAGTTGAAATAGAATCCAGTGGGCCACCTGCTACCTACTGGGATGCAATGATTCTGTTTGGCTGACGGTCTGTTGTTTAATTTGAACTTAATTTTTCAGAATATTCCTGGTATGAGTTCTTTAAACTCAATTTCATGCAAACCCCCATCAGAATTTTTGTCCTTTCATTAATTTACGTTCTTTTTCAGAGTAACACAAATTTTCCATTTTTCTAGATAGTTTACTCATCATTTTCTTCATAAAATTGCATCCACTTTTTTTAACAAATGCTATTTTATGGTTTTCCAATTTCCAGTATACTGACAAGTTAAACTGTGCTTTATTTGGTTCCACAAATGCTTGATTCAAAAGTAACTCAGTAATAGTCTATAGTGCCCATAATACATGTTGAATTCTCTGTTTTAGTGTTAACCTATTCTGACATTTCTTATTAAACTACTGAAAGACATATAGGAGTTATTGTTTTATTTCATGTCCATTTTCTTGATTATCAGCAGACAAGAACTCACAAGGTTTTTTTTAGTTTTTTTTTTAGACTGATTCATAATTGGTACAAATGAAGAATTGTTAATAAAATGTCCATTATCTGGACTGGTGCCCTACGAGGATATGTTCGTGTAAGGAAAGGAAATTTTCATCCCTACTCACATTCATATTTACATTAATACTTGCACCAACAATCAAACACCTTTAAAACCCATAAATCCGCTACAATGCAGTTAGCAATTTCATTAATCCATATGTTGTGCATACTACTGCCATTTTGGCACTTGATCAACAATATTAGAGAGCAGCCACACTTCACACATTACATTTAACAACAGTTTATTCTTTCTTTTTTCATCTACAAGTATTATAACAGAATTTCATCCATTATGATAAAACTTGTTGATTTTAATACAAATAAAATTGTGCAACAACTTTAATAAACCATACTTTTATGCCTTTCATTTTTTTTACCTGTAATATACACTCACTGTCCACTTTAATAGGTATTCTTGTTTAACTGTTTGTTACTGCAAATATCCACCAATCACATACCAGCAACTCAATGCATTTACATATGTAAACATGTACAGGACGAGCTGCTGAAGCTCAAACCGAGCATCAGAATGGTGAAGAAAGGTAGTTTAACTGACTTTGAACTTGGCATAGTTGTTTGTGCCAGACGGGCTGGTTTGAGGAGCTGAGGAACTGTTGATTTACTGGAATTTTCACATGCAGCCATCTCTAGCTTTTACAAAGAATGGTTTGAAAAAGAGAAAAAATCCAGTGAGCAGCAGTTCACTGGGTCCAAATGCCTTGTTAATACCAGAGGTCAGAGGAGAATGGCCAGACTGGCTTGAGCTGACAGAAAGGCGACAGACACCAAAGAATTACTCATTACAACTGAGGTATACAAAGGAGCTTCCCTAAAGGTACAACACATTGACCATTGAAGCAGATGGGCTACAGCAGCAGAAGACCTCAACTGGTGTCACTCCAGTCACCTTAGAACTGGAAATGAGGCGACAATTCACACAGGCTCACCAAAATTGGACAACAGTAGATTAGAAAAACACTGCCTGGTCTGGTTCTCAATTTTTGCTGCAACATTCAAATAGTAGTGTCAGAATATGGCATGAACAATATGAAGGAATAGATGCATGCATGGACCTTCATAGATGCTAAGCCAACAAATCTACAGCAACTGTGTGATACTACCATATCAACATGGACCAATATCTCTGAGGAGTGTTTCCACCACCTTGCTGAATCCGTTAACTTTTCAGTCCAAAGTCAGTAGGGCAAATCTTTCCAGCTATTTCCTGGGTACTGACTGGTATGGCTGAGGCTGAGGAGTGACAACCAGTGGTTCACTAAATCAAAAAGTCAGTGATTTGAGACTGTCCTCCAGCAGAAAATGACCATATAAAGCTTTTTTTAACCAGAAATAATCACCTTATATAGAAACATGTTTGAAAAAATGACCTTTAGTGATTGAGAACAAAGCTACATGCCATGAGTTGACAGAGGGTTTGAGAGGTAATCTGTTGAAAATATTCCCTCACCCTCCCTTAACCATAACCCTAACCTCAAACTTAAGTTTTAGTAGCAAACCCAATTACTGCAACTTTAAGTCGCTAGAAATGTGCATGTATTGACAAACAAAGGTAGACTGGAAATGTGGAAGTGAACCAGGAATATTGAAGTGAACAAAAGACAACAGCAAGATATGAACCTCTTTTGCCTGCAGGGAAGCGGTATTTTTGTCTCACTCAGGTACTCAGGTGCTTTTCAAACTGTGAAATACAGTGAAACACGCTTAAGTGTTGTGATGGCACCATATTCACTTGCTGAAGGCAGGAACTTATTAGGCTTTATGTCAGTACATCAGTTGGAGGACTTGTTGATTCAATCTCTTATGTTCTTACAATAAGGCATTACATGAACAGTGGGGTGTAGATTAATTAAAGTCCTAAATGATCAGGAAGACTGAAGAAGCGCTATAAAAATACCCATCAATTTCCCATATCACAGAATAACAAAAGTGCTCACAGGCAACCAAAAGGTTCCTTGGACTAATGCCACAGTTCCACAAAGAACCTTTTTCAGAAAAGCCCAGTATTCTGCCTCCATACAACTTTTCTTTGAAGAACCATATGAGGCATGCAAAGAACCATCCTTCAGCAAGTGATGGTCCCTGAAGAACCACAGAATTCTCTGAAGAAACATGTAAGAACCAAGAGCAGAAGAACCCCTGCGATTGCCTGTACAACCATTTGAGAGTCCTTCACCAACAGTATGGAATCACATCAAGCTTCTAAAATAATTTCTGTTTGCGAGCGACACTTTCTCAAGCCGTCATTTGACAGCAGCACCCATCTGAGCCACTGTCAGGACTCATTTACATAATGAAAGAAGGAAATTACCAAGGAGGTGAGACCAGCCAGAAATTTGGCAGAGAAAGAAAATGAAGATGGAAAGAAAATGGTTTGGCAAGAATGGGGCATTGGACAGGGAGAGAAAAGAGACAAGCAGCAAAGCTAGGATGAGGGATGATAGTAAAGAGAAAAGCGAGTGTGAGTGTGAGTGAGAGAGAACGGCTGGGCCTGAAGAGCAGAGACAGTTGAAGCATGAAGACAGGCATGCCAGAGCAGAAATGCTGGGAGAAAGTGGGAGGGGAGAACTGGAAAATACACAGAGCGAGAGAAGAAAGCTGAAAAGCCTCAGAAGGATGGAAAAGTTGGATATTATGTCCAGTTGGGGAGCCATCACAGTTTGAAAAAAAAAAAAAAAAAAAGCTGACACAGAGACAGAAACAGACCGAACAAAGTTGACAGAAGAGACAGAGCAATAGAGTGAAGCAGGTGTCCCAGCATCAATTTGGACCGGGCTCTTACTTTGGCTGATGTCTGAGCCACTGATCCCGCTGCCGAGATGCCTCGCTTGACCGCTATGTCGCCGCTTGACGTTGTCACGGCAACTGTAACAGGAGTGGGGAGGAGGGAAGGGATGACTGGGAGGGGAAGGAGCCCCGGACGGTTGTTGCCGTTGACAACAGCAGAGGCGCAGCTATGATTGGCTCCTCCATTATGGAGGCCAGAGGGACGGATGTCTCTCCGCTCCCAGGGTCCTCGGTAGTCCCTCTCAAAGCGGTGGTGGTGGCGTGACATCACTTCCTCTTCCTCTCAGAGGGAACAACAGGGGCAGGCCTGTGGGAAGCAGAAAACAAGAAAGAAAATGGTCAGGGTGAAATTTAAAGAACAAATAAACAAGTGGCAACTTATCGGTTAAAAAACAAAACAAACAATAACAATAACCCATTAGTTTTTGGTGATGATCTGAGAGCGCATACCTCTGCCAAGGCCCCATCTTCTCACATTGTGTTAGCAAGAGTACTCAAAAACTACTGGATAGAGTTTGATGAAATTTTCACCACAGGTGGTTCTTGGGCTGCACACAAAACCCATTACAATTTGGAGGTGATCCATGAGTGCATACCTCCACCAAGACTCAATCTTCTAGCAATGGTTTAGCAGGATTACGCAAAAACTACTGGGTGGATTTTGATGAAATTTTCACCAGAGGTGGCCCTTGGACTACAGACAAACCCATTTTAGAGGTGATCCATGAGTGCTTACCTCCACCAAGGCCCTATCTTGCAATGTACAGAAATGGAGGCCGGGAGGAATGGACAGATGGATGGACAAAGGGAGGGAGGGAAGGAGCCGTAGTGGAGGTATGCAGTCTCTGAGTGCTTTTCTAGGTTTGTCTTGTGAGAGGTTTTCTGTCAAAGTTGCAAGCCTGAGATTTTATCGTGTTGAGCTTAAAGTTTATGTTATCAGGCACAGCAGCACTCTGACTGATAGCACTTTGATTGACAGCGTTCTGCTAGAGCTCGAAGGAGTAAGACAATCAAAGGTGTCTGCGGTGCCTATTGAAGCTTTGAATAATACAGTTCATTAAATAGCAATAATGCAATTTTTCATTCAAATATTTTCACAATAGCAACAGCCATTTAGCTGAAAGCTGAGACTCCAAAATGGAAACTGAATCAGTGGGCAATGTCACAGTGGCTCTGTCTTCTATAAAGTCTGTAATACAGACAAAAAGGCCAGTATTTTAGGAAAGAAAAATACACGCAGATACAAAAAAGTGTTACATGGTGAATTAAGGAGAGAACATGTTGACATGAAGGTGTAAATGCTTGCAGCATCTGCTCTCAGTGCACCTGACTGACGGGAACACACTGCGGTTCATTTGTTGCCTCTAATTCCTATTCTCCCAGTCATTAACGAAGGCTGCGACAAGAAGGAGAGAAATGAGCACCGCTGAGCAGGTCTATAAAAAACACCATCAGCGCCAAACACCATAAGGAGCTAAATGTGTTATGTGATGCTTTCTCGACGATGAGAAGTTGAAACAAAATGGTTAGGCCAGTCGTAAACAGGTACACACTCAGCAAAGTTGTCCTGAGGGCAGTGCAGCCATGATGTGACCTTGCGGTCAAAACTCATTCATCTGAATAGATAAATACCCCTCCAATTACAGCTCATCTCATACATCTAATGGCTGGTTAATTCAATCAGATTGCCCTTGAAGTGCATTTGAGGGTTCTCCCCTTTTCAAGCACAGCAGGCTGTGATAGGCTAAGAGGTGACAGTGAGCTGGAATTACATCAGAATAGAGTATGGCACTATTGTGCAGCGTGAGCAGCGTATCACTCTTGTATTATATCATAAATCAAAGTGGGACAGGATCTGAGTAGTGAAATCCATCACCGATGGGTTTGCAGCGCATTGTACTCAAGCTCACCAAAGGCACGTTATGCTTCCCAAGCTCTCGATAACAGATGAAATAAATAAATAACAACCTCAAACCAGGTTCAGCAATCCCCATGCAAAATCCCCTGGTTTGTAAGGAGAGAATGACAGCGGATGATAAGTCTTTATTCTGCACGCTGGGGTCTGTCACGCTGCGTCTTTGCCTCACAGAAGAGGGTATGCCTTGAAATGCTGGCTTCTCTGCATGTATCTCTGTGTGTGTACAAAGCAGTATATATTACAACTGAATGACTGAGTGCACATGATGATTTAGCAGGATGTAATGAGCACTTGCATGGTTAAAGCACAACACTTTTGAATGGTTATCGTTCAAATGAAGGTCCTTTAGAAAGCTTTGATGGAAGCAACACAACATGCAGCCTGTGGTGGGAGACTGAGCCTATTGTAACTTAAAAAATCTCATGGCTGCAAAATAGAGTTTTTGTAAAGTTTAGCCCTCTGAAATTCATCAGTGGGTCACATGTATGCAGTGCATCCATAAAGTATTCACAGCACTTCACTTTTTCCACATTTTGTAATGTTACAGCCTTATTAGATTTTTGCAAATTTATTAAAATAAAAAAAACTAAAAAAAAAAAAAATCACATGTACAGAAGTATTCAAAGCCTTTGCTCAATACTTTGCTGGTGCACCTTTGGCAGCAATTACAGCCTCAAGTCTTTTTGAATATGATGCCACAAGCTTGGCACACCTATTGTTGGGGAGTTTGGCCCATTCCTCTTTGCAGCACCTCTCAAGCTCCATCAGGTTGGATGGGAAGCGTTGGTGCACAGCCATTTTCAGATCTCTCCAGAGATGTTCAATTGGATTCAAGTCTGGGCTCTGGCTGGGTCACTCAAGGACATTCACAGAGTTGTCCTGAAACCACTCCTTTGATATCTTGGCTGTGTGCTTAGGGTTGTTGTCCTGCTGAAAGATGAACCATCACCCCAGTCTGAGGTCAAAAGCGCTCTGGAGCAAGTTTTCATCCAGGATGTCTCTGTACATTGCTGCATTCATCTTTCCTTCTATCCTGTCTACTCTCCCAGTTCTTGCCGCTGAAAAACATCCCCACAGCATGATGCTGCCACCACCATGCTTCACTGTAGGGATGGTATTGGCCTGGTGATAAGCGGTGCCTGGCTTCCTCCAAACATGATGCCTGGCATGATCTTTGTCTCATCAGACCAGAGAATTTTGTTTCTCATGGTCTGAGAGTCTTTCAGGTGCCTTCTGACAAACTCCAGGTGGGCTGCCACGTGCCTTTTACTAAGGAGTGGCTTCCATCTGGCCACTCTACCATACAGGGATGATTGGGGGGTTGCTGCAGAGATGGTTGTCCTTCTGGAAGGTTCTCATCTCTCCACAGAGAAACGCTGGAGCTCTGACAGAATGACCATCGGGTTCTTGCTCACCTCCCTGACTAAGGCCCTTCTCCCCCAGTCGCTCAGTTTAGACAGCTGGCCAGCTTTAGGAAGAGTCCTGGGGGTTCTGAACTTCTTCCATTTATGGATGATGGAGGCACTGTGCTCATTGGGACCTTCAAAGCAGCAGAAATTTTTCTGTACCCTTCCCCAGATTTGTGCTTCGAGACAATCCTGTCTCGGAAGCCTACAGACAATTCCTCTGACTTCATGCTTGGTTTGTGCTCTGACATGCACTGTCAACTGTGAGACCTTATATAGACAGGTGTGTGCCTTTCCAAATCATGCCCAATCAACTGAATTTACCACAGGTGGACTCCAATTAAGCTGTAGAAACATCTCAAGGATGATCAGTGGAAACAGGATGCACCTGAGCTCAATTTTAAGCTTCATGGCAAAGGCTGTGAATACTTATGTACATGGGATTTCTTAGTTTTTTACTTTTAATAAATTTGCAAAAATCTAAAAAAAAAAAAAAAAAAACTTTCATGTTGTCATTATGGGGTATTGTGTGTAGAATTTTGAGGAAAAAAATGAATTTAACCCATTTTGGAATAAGGCTGTAACATAAAATTTGGAAAAAGTGAAGTGCTGTCAATACTTTCTGCATGCACTGCACCAATAAAATATGAAGAGGCTCGCGTCACAAATAAATACACTGCATTTATTTAGCTAAACTCTTAAAGAAACAAGCGGATAGCACTTTCTGGGTTTTATATGAGATCACAAACCTACAAACCCGACATCTGGTTCTCTAAGTCAGCAAAACAAACGCACCCGGACTGCCTCCTTACCTTTGATGTAAATCTTTACAAACTATAAAACTGTAACCTTTAAAAACTGACAGTTTCAGTCTGAACACTACAGGCAGCCCTTTTGATGAGCTGTAAAATGACAACACTATTTCTGGTCTTTAAAACTACACATATGTGGCATTGAGGATGTAAAAATAATTTTCAGGAGAAGCACAACATGGGACCTTCAAGTGGTGAGGCCATTCTTTTATATACCTCCACAAACACACATTTTCATGTCTTTTGTGCCTCCCTACATTATTTTTCATCAAGATTCCAACCGTCTTTTTTTCTCTGTGATTTTCTTCTCTTGTACAAAGTCTGCTCAGTGCAAACATAACGAGCTGATCCGTAGCGGCAGAGTCAGACAGAGCAGCTAAAAGCCGTGGGACATCTCTTCAATAACCTCGCTCCCTCTCCATAGTAACCCCTTTTAATAACCTCAAAATTTCCAATAGAATAGGCTTGAATAATCTCCAAAAATATGGACAGAGAGACTAACAAGGTTCTAGGCCAGTGGAACAATGGCTGACTTAGAGCCAGGTAATATTTCCTTATCTCCTGCGTTCTCCACCTCAGCAGAGAAATAAGGGGGCAGACAGAAAATTCATCCACATAAAAACAGAGAAGAAAAGGGTCGGAGCGCTATCTCCACAAAAGTCAGAATTGAGGCCAGAGTGCATTTGCTTCCACAATTCTGTACAATTTATTTTTTATCAAACCTTTTCAGATGTGAAGTGGAGACACGCTGTGGTGCATTCAGCGTGGTATCTAGTCTAGACAGTGACTTACTGGAAAACAGAGTGTGTTTTGTCTTCCTGTAAACCTCTTAGCACATGGGTGCACGAGAGAACAAATCAATCCATTTGATTATGCAGAAAAGCCATTGAACAGAGTATGAGGAACAAATGGTACAGGGAACAGGATAGAGAGTGAGGACATATTAGTCACACTAGGAAATCTATTCCTTTCCATTTCTGACTTTTCAGCTATCCGCTAATAACAGCATAAAATTTAAAATTGAGAAAAGTTATTCGAGTACCCTGTGAAGAGCTGGAGGATTTTTCACAGATTAGACTAATGAAAAATAGTATTACCTGAGATATCTTGTACAGTAAATGTCAAATTATTCTTAAGATATTGCAGCAGTTGAGTGAATAAAAAAATCTTATATCGGGGTACTCTATGTGCACACAACCCACAACGTCAGCCATGCTGTGTGCTCTTTAAAAGTTCCTAAAGCCAGTGTTTCCTCTGGCTTAAAGACTGTGGCGTGGTGGCAACAGATTTTTTTTTTTATTTTTTTTTTTGGGGGGGGGGTAACGTAAGGCTGTGTAAACATGAGAAAACATGTGACACTCAAAGGGAAAAAAACATTCATAATACTGTAGTAATTAACTTGCGTGTACTTAAATTATCTGATGTGAGTATAGTAGCCAGAAATTGCACTCATGTAAAAGCACTGCTGTCTTATGAAATTAATAATTAAGAGTAGACACCCAAAACAATGACTAGTTGTGTAAGAGTACTTAAAAAATACTTGAATAATGACTTTAGTCTTGAAGGTTTGAGGTTTTTCTCCTAAATTTATAACCATTTTTCTTGTTTTCTACTTTTAGTCTGTAAATTTGTTTTTACCTAAATTTGCAACTATTTTTCTCATAAATTTGTAAAATCTTGTAAAATTATGACTCTTCTTGTACATTTGAGACTACTTCATTAATTTGTGGATTATTTTATTGCAAATTTTTTGTCTATTTTTATAATGAAATTACTGTTTTACTTACTGGTAAGTACTTACTGGTTTTAGTTACTGGTAAAATTTTGAATTTTTTTCTCATATAATTGAAACTTTTGATCTTAATTTTGCAGAGCCAGAATAGAATAATAATTTCAACTCTGATTTCAAAGAAATAAAAAGTATTAATAAAATTATATTTAATGAAATAAAATTAACTGAAATGACCATAGATGCAGTTGTTTCTGTTACAATATTTCTATATATTTACAGTTCTGTATAACACTCCTGGCCAGCCAGACCACAGGAAAAACCTCCCCTATTTTGAAATCCAAATGTTAGCAGGTTTAGTTTGCCTGAAGGCTGGAGGATGTTAAGTAAAAGACTTTGTGAATTTCGATCACTTTAACTTGACAGATACATAATAATGAACATAAATTAGTTAATATTGTAGTGGTTGGTGAAGCAAATCCTCAACAATTCCGTCATCCTTGCCTCTGCCTCAGTTAGCCTGTATATCTATATATATATAACTATACGTGTTAGCTTAGCAACTCATTATTGTGCCCGTTAGTGGGTGGAAACCATGATAAATGCCTCCACTTAGTGATGGGCAGGTGAAGCCTCATGAAGTTCTCAGGCTGTCCTTCTAATTGCGAAAAAGATTCAAAGCTTCAGTCTAAGAACAGTGACATCTGGTGGCCAACTGAAACCATAACAAACTCTCAAGAGTGCAGCTGTTTTTGTTCATTTATACCAGTGGTTCTTAAACTTTTTTTTTTTTAAATTCCCCACTTTGGGGAGGCCGGTGATTACCAAGCCCACCTACACGCATGGGTCTTTCTCTACCTGCTCCACATCCATAATGAATCCAAAGGCAAGTTAAGCCTTGCATTTCCTTTTCTTCCTGGCTTTTTGGTTAATTACCATCAGGAATTTCTCTTTGCCCATAATTTTGATGGTGAGCGTTTTAACAATTATGTCATGATCTAATTTTATCAGTCGTTTTAATTCTAATATGATAAAACACTGAGTAGCTTTTACTGTCATTTGCATTTTCAGTTTTAATTGAATTTACAGGATGGCACACAGATTATGCATTTATTTTATCTAAATAAATGTCCGAGTTCACTCTAAGAGATTTGGTTAAAAATGCCTTTTCCCTTCTCACTCAGGACCCATAAAAGGGCAGAAGTGTTCATGTTGATCTTAAAAATAAGACAAGATCTAATTCAAAAGGAAACATACTCAGTACAGGGATGTCTGAGATGACTGTGCTCAGTATGAGCAGTGATTTATTACAGGAATGCGGTGCGTGCAAGAATTGAGCTGCTTTGTGTGTCAACGTAACTCAGATCCATGTGACATTGCGGGGACACGAGAGCTCTGCCCGCTGAATCAGAGGAAAACAGCATTCCTCTCTGAGCTCCTTTAAACTTTAAACAAACACACAAAAAAAGACTGCCGGGAGTTCAGTGGATGTGATCAAATGACTTCTATTTCTGATACAGTTTGGTTTTAAATCATCCTGTTAAAACAATGACAGTGAATAAGGAGCGAAATAGTCACAAAATGAGATACCGATGGATGCATATTGAGGAGACTGTGTGCACCTGTGCGCAGATGGAGAACACTGTAACGATGTGCAAGATGTTATGAAAAAATAAATAAAAGGAGACAATAGGCTTGATAATTGCCATCCAATAACAGCGGAAAAATCTGTCAAAATAACGGACAGCTTTCAGGGGTTTTTTTTGTCACCGCTATAAATGACAGAAATAAAAAAAATTACAGAATAAGAAGAGTAAAATGTTGGTTCAGGTTCATTTAGAAACCTTGATTTAAAACCTGGACTAAGTCTATACAAACAACAAGATGCTCTGAGTTGAAGTGTGAAGTGAAGCACACTGGTGTTTTGACACGAACTCCGACAGTGTTTCGAATCACTCCGCTTCAGGAAGAGTGAGAAGCTCTGAAGCTTCGGTATCATTTGCTCACCACTACTTCCACTGCTTACATACCTTTTCTGCTATATTTCTCCATTGAAAGTATACTCATGCTTCACTCGGACATCAGGGGAGCGAGCACATGGATTCACTTTTGTCTCTGGGACAGCAATGCTAGACACACACAGCTGCTGGCTGAACTGTCACGAGAGTGAGACACTCCCGAACTCCATATTCCGACTACCCTGAAAATGCAACCGTTTCGACTTATGCCGTTTGCGTGGGTGCTTGCAGAGTGACGGTCCTTCATTTATTTACTTAGTGATATAAGTCAGAGGTGGCAAATCTGAGGCTCTCGGGCCGCATACGGCTCTTTTCTCTTTTTTTTTTTTTTTTTAAATTGGCTCTCATGCGGCTCTTTTTTAAAGATTATGTACTTTTTTTAAAGTGTGGTGGCTCGCCACACAGAAATGTTACCAGTGGAAACTCTGAAAGCTGTGCAATTACAGTGGGGCAAAAAAGTATTTAGTCAGCCACCAATTGTGCAAGTTCTCCCACTTAAAAGATGAGAGAGGTCTCCAATTTTCGTCATAGGTATACCTCAACTATGAGAGACAAAATGAGAAGAAAAAAAATCCAGAAAATCACATTGAAGGATTTTTAATGAATTAATTGGTAAATTCCTCGGTAAAATAATTATTTGGACAATAAAAGTTCATCTCAGTATTTTGTTATGTACCCTTCGTTAGCAATGACAGAGGTCAAACGCTTTCTGTAAGTCTTCACAAGGTTTTCACACACTGTTGCTGGTATTTTGGCCCATTCCTCCATGCAGATCTCCTCTAGAGCAGTGATGTTTTGGAGCTGTCGCTGGGCAACACGGACTTTCAACTCCCTCCAAAGATTTTCTATGGGGTTGAGATCTGGAGACTGGCTAGGCCACTCCAGGACCTTGAAATGCTTCTTACGAAGCCACTCCTTCATTGCCAGGGCGGCGTGTTTGGGATCATTGTTATGCTGAAAGATCCAGCCACGTTTCATCTTCAATGCCCTTGCTGATGGAAGGAGGTTTTCACTCAAAATCTCACGATACATGGCCCCATTCATTCTTTCCTTTACACGGATCAGTCGTCCTGGTCCCTTTGCAGAAAAACAGCCCCAAAGCATGATGTTTTCACCCCCATGCTTCACAGTAGGTATGGTGTTCTTTCTCCTCCAAACACGACAAGTTGAGTTTTTACCAAAAAGTTCTATTTTGGTTTCATCTGAACATATGACATTCTCCCAATCCTCTTCTGGATCATCCAAATGCTCTCTAGCAAACTTCAGATGGGCCTGGACATGTACTGGCTTAAGCAGGGGGACACGTCTGGCACTGCAGGATTTGAGTCCCTGGCGGCGTAGTGTGTTACTGATGTAGCCTTTGTTACTTTGGTCCCAGCTCTCTGCAGGTCATTCACTAGGTCCCCCCATGTGGTTCTGGGATTTTTGCTCACCGTTCTCGTGATCATTTTGACCCCATGGGGTGAGATCTTGTGTGGAGCCCCAGATCGAGGGAGATTATCAGTGGTCTTGTATGTCTTCCATTTTCTAATAATTGCTCCCACAGTTGATTTCTTCACACCAAGCTGCTTACCTATTGCAGATTCAGTCTTCCCAGCCTGGTGCAGGTCTATAATTTTGTTTCTGGTGTCCTTTGACAGCTCTTTGGTCTTGGCCATAGTGGAGTTTGGAGTCTGACTGTTTGAGGTTGTGGACAGGTGTCTTCTATACTGATAACGAGTTCAAACAGGTGTCATTAATACAGGTAACGAGTGGAGGACAGAGGAGCCTCTTAAAGAAGAAGTTACAAGTCTGTGAGAGCCAGAAATCTTGCTTGTTTGTAGGTGACCAAATACTTATTTTACCGAGGAATTTACCAATTAATTCATTAAAAATCCTTCAATGTGATTTTCTGGATTTTTTTTCCCTCATTTTGTCTCTCATAGTTGAGGTATACCTATGATGAAAATTGGAGACCTCTCTCATCTTTTGCCCCACTGTATTAATCATACCAGTGTCAGGACTTTCCTTTTTTAAACTTTTCATATGCTGTGCAAAACAATTTGAACATGTTTGACCAATCTTTAAATCAATGGTAATATTACGTACGATAATTACATCCATCCATCTTCTACCACTTTTCCGGAGGTCCGGGTCGTGGAGGCAGCAGCTCACGCAGAGAAGCCCAAATTTCCCTCTCCCCGGCCACCTGCTCCAGCTCTTTAGAAAGGATATCAAGACATTCCCAGGCCAGCTGGGAGACATAGTCTCTCCAGCATGTCCTGGGTCTGCCCCTGGGGTCTTCTCCCAGTTGGACACGCCCAAGACACCTCAAGTGGGAGGTGTCCAGGAGGCATCCTGATCAGATGCCCAAACCACCACAACTGGCTCCTTTTGATATGAAGGAGCAGCGGTTCTTGTCATGAACTGAACTTGGGATCCTCCCGAGCTCGACTTCATGGCTTTTTCCTGTTTCTTAGTTATCTGTGTTTTATGATCCCTTTTGCGTTCTAAAGTATATTTCATTTCCGTCTTGTCTTTGTCTAGCCTGTTGCCTGTTTTTGCTCTTGGTCATTTGATTATCTTTTGAGTTATATGTAATTATTCCTTAGTCTGCTTTTTTTCTACTATTTTGTGACTGGCAGCCACTACCCCCTCTCCTGTCAGACAGGTGATTCCAATCTGTCATTGCTTCTCCTCTCTGCTCAGGTCAGCCCACACACACCATCTGTGTGCACTCAGCTCATTATGTCTTGTGTTATCTAAGTTTTGTCTGTTCTCCTAGGTTTTGTTGGTTTATTGTATTGTCTACCTTGCACCAGAGCATGGTTAGCCCTGGTGCTTTCTTCACTGTAAGTACCAGTACCTGCTTGTTACCTCCGCCAGGAGGTTATGTTTTTGGCGGGGTTTGTCTGTTTGTCTGTTGGTTAGCAACATAACTCAAAAAGTTTTGGACGGATTTCGATGAAACTTTGTTGGAAATGGCACAAGGAAGAACTGATTAAATTTGGGGATGATCCGGATCACCGTCCAGAAGAAAACAGCCATTACGGAAAATGCCATTTTCGTCAATAACTACTGAACCACTAATCCTATCATTGTGAATCCAATTGCTAGTCATATGTTTTCATGGTCAAGGAATATGAAAACGTACACACAAACACTGTATGGGGGGGGAACTGTGGTGCTAAACCGCCATTACGGAAAATGCCATTTTCGTCAATAACTACTGAACCACTAATCCTATCATTGTGAATCCAATTGCTAGTCATATGTTTTCATGGTCAAGGAATCTGAAAACGTACACACAAATACTGTATGGGGGGGAACTGTGGCGCTTGGCAGAGGTCTGCGCTCTCCGAGTGCTTTTCTAGTTGTTAGAGAGTGTGGTTTTTCCCTGTTTTTCCCTGGTGCTACCTTGGTGCAGCCTGTTGAGCTTTGGGTTGCCCGGCTCCGGTCTGCACTTTTGTTTCAGGAGCATCATGGGTTTATTTACGTATCACTTTCCCCCCCGCTCACCATTTTCGCATGGGAGTGTTTGGGTCCATTTTTGCATGTTGTCCATTGCCATTTCGTTTAGGGACAATTTACACCGATTGTTGAATGTACATGTTCACCTGTTTGTTCATTGAAATTATTGTTTGGACATTTATGTTAATAAACACACAACATCCTCCTGCAAGTGGGCTTTTTGTCTCTTCTGCCTCGGAGAGGCAGCAAATCATGACAGTTCTACTCTGAGCCTCGCCTGGGTGACTGAACTCCTCACCCTCTCTCTAAGGGTGAGTCTAGCAATCCTACGGAGAAAGCTCATTTCAGCCGCTTGTATCCATGATCTCATTCTTTCAGTCATTACTCAATAGTATGGGGTATCGGGCTCGTTGTTATGAGCTAGTCGTTCCCTATACGACTGTTGCAAGAGTTTGGTTCGTATTGCCAACACCCAGTCAAACTCAATAAATAATTCATGAGCTCTTATTTGTGCAGATTTTTTTAATGTTCTTGCTTTAAGGTCATACAATGGCAAACATTAAATTTTGATAAGTTCTTTTATTTAGTTAGATATTTTTCTCCCAAAAAGCTTGAAAACTAACCATATTTTCATTATTATGATCTTCAACCATGTTTAGAAAAGTTTAGATTCAAAGCAGCACAGAAAGACAAAGAAATACATTTGCAAAATTGAAATACGATTTTATTTCTAAGCACTTATGGACTGGTAAAACATAAAATCAAATAGTTATATTGGGGCTTATTTTTATTTATCCCAAAAACTAAATAAAATATAGCTTTTTTCAGTTTGATCACATAGTTGCTAGTTATTACTCTCCTCTGGTCATGTGTCACTGTGTCTTTGTTAATTATAACTTTAAGATATCGATAACCAGACCATCCATAACGGAGCAGTTTATTCTGGCCTGACGAAATCACCCCAGGAAGGTCAATGGACTACGAAGAGTAATGTTTTCCGTGAAATCTTAAACACTCAGAGATCCTGACCTTTGACCTTGACTCTGACCTCAACCTGGATGCAGACAAACCTGAGGATCATTTTGAGTGGGTCTGGAGAGAACTGAGGTAACTGCTGAGGAGAAGGAGTGATTTTCCTAAAGTCATGCCAAGTGCCCAGATCTCCTGACTTTTGACCTTGACCTTGAGCACAACCTGGATGCAGACTTTCTTGAGGATGATTGTGAGTGAGTTCAGTGAGTGTCAGGGCAAATGGCTAGGTTGAGTAGCAATTCCTGTGAAATGTGGGTGGACGGATGGACAGATGACGGGTGCCACGTCATCACATTAGCTCCTTTCGCCTTCGCCAGAATGAGCTAAAAATAAGCACAACTGCATTACCATGAACTATACAAACTTTCCTATTTTAAGGTCTGTTTGGGATGTTGTGAAGGATGATTTTTAAAAAATCAATTTGAATATTAATTTCAATAGCAATAAGCAAAGATTTAATTTAGGATATACTAAAACAGCTGCTACTAAACTACTGCAGTCCTGCTTTTAGATGTGCAGCATAGTTAACATGGGCCTCCTACACTGTATCGATAAAAGTATTGGGTACAGGACAATCACTGAAATCAGGCACTTTATTCTCAGCTGACCAGGATATTTTAGACAATTGTGGAAACAGTTTGGGGAAGGCCTTTTTCTGTTCCACCATGACTGTGCCCCAGTGCACAAAGAAAGGTCCATACAGGCCCTGAGCCCTGACTTCAACACAACCAAACACCTTTGAGATGAACAAGAATGGAGGCTGAAGCAGGTCCTCTGATCCAACATTAGTGTCTGACCTCACCAATGCTCTTCTGGATGAACAGGCAAAAAAAAAGAAAAAAAAATCCCACAGACACTTTCCAAAATCTTGTAGAAAGTCTTCTTAGAAGAGTGGAAGCTGTTGTACCTGCAAAGGGGAGCTTCTGGATTTAGAATGGAGTGCCATAAATCACCCAATAAATCTGCCCATGTAATGTACATAATTGTCAACTCCATTAGTTTAAACCACTGCATATGCAAAAACAGTTATTGTCCCACACTGCATACTGAATGTAATTGTAGGCTGCTTTAAGTACCATATAGAAATGACTCATGCTATTGTTTTTGTGTACCACAGACTCTCACATTACCACGTCTCATATTCTATCACTCACTATAACCCACATGGCATTTTCAGAATCTTGGCTCTACATTTCAATATCTGCTCAATCCTCTAAGTGAATTCCTGTCGTCGTTGGACTATGCATGTCAGTACGTGCTGTGTAACTGGAGGCTGGCAACTGATCCCTGCAGAACGAGTGTCGCAGAGACAAATCCCACTACATTTATGGCCCTCGGTGAACACAAGGGTTTAAGCTACTAATTACAGAAACTTAAAATTCCCTTCACAGCAACGTTTTTGCAACTCCTTTAAAGTCTGTTCGTGTGTGCGCATGCACGCGCGCACGTGTGTGTGTGTGTGTGTGTGTGTGTGTGTGTGTGTTTGCGTGGTTAAGTATGAGAAAGTGATAAAAGAAATCTCGCTCACAGAGGTGCCGGCGGAAACACCCAACACACCTGCGGACTCTGCCACACCAGATAAACACTTAAATACATCACATCGCCAATGACACTTCGCTCTGCGCTGTGCTGCTCTAGGGAGATGGTGCCCATGAAGATTTACCCATTTTCTTTCACATCCAATGAAGTCAATGTCAGCTGTTGACGAGACAATAACCTCTGCTGCAAGGCTCACGTGTTAAATCTATCTAAGAGCCTTTAGAAATTTGTAAGAAACGATGACAGCATTTCAGTCATACCCTACAGCAGTTAATGAGGCTCTCTAGCTCCTACCATCCTGCCAGCATGTTAATAGTCTTACCTGAGGGCGTCAAGAGTTTCCCATGCCTAATGTAAATTTTTTGATTCAGACTCGTGCTAAAAACAGCTGATGTATTGTGAGCTCAAATAGCAACAAGTAATAAGGGAGAAAAGAAAATAATAAAGTCTATTTTAATAATCAAATCTGATGAGCTGACTGACCAGTCTTGCCATTGTGCCCCAGACTTGTGATAATTCTGACAACACAATGGTGTGCTGGGCGCTGGGCATTTCTGAAGGCTGTTAGCAAAAAAAAAAGGCTGCACTCCAAAAATACACAGAACAAACAGCATGCAAGCAAAAATATAACATTAAAATGGGATACAGTTGATGTATTCATACACAGGAACACATTTCACTGCAATTCCTTATTAACGTCAACTGAATTCAGTCCTTGTATTTCTGGCACATTACACAATATGTTTACATGAAACAAAATTAAACACAATTAACTAAAGTAACAACCAGAAACATATGAATTATGGTTTGCACAGTTAGTGCATGCATGTTCTATGATTCTGACCCTCAGTTGGCCGGGTAGTTTTGGAAATCAGAAAGAAATGCAACAGTACTTGACAAGACCAAAGCTATTTACTCACTGTGAATTGAGTACCCCCCAAAACCACCAACAAAGGAAGACCACACTGTAACACATGCCAGTTCATACTACAAGGGGGGGCTGAAAAGTTCATAGTGATCAAACTCGACCAAATGTGGTTTATTTTTCAACCACAGGAATCCAAGCACTGCAACACCAATGGAAGAAGTGTGTGGACCAAAGGAGAGACTATGCTGGAAAACAAACCATATTTGGTCAAATTTGACCACTAAGAACTTTTCAGCCCCCCTCGTACACAAGTTTCTGACTTGTGATCGGGGTCTTGCAGTTGTAATGAGTTCATACTACATGACTGAGCAGTTAATGTTTCTTACAGTGCATAAATTGAACTGTACTAACCAAGTGTTTCAGCCCTACTAGGCCAAGGCCAAAATTACCGATTTATTCAGGAACTCTCTGTCTCCGTTTCAATGTCAAGGACAAACCTATCGCCTTTTTCACCATTAGGCAGGGTAGACTCAGACCTATGTAGTTTTTTCACCCATGGGTAAGGTCGACTCAACCAACTCAATGCTGGGATCTGAACTCCTGACTCCGTGATCCAGAGCCTCACACTCTAACCACTGAGCCAGCTGTGAGCTAGCAGTGGAGGTGAAACTTAGCGTGACAGGAAACTGCACCACTGATTACGTTCTTATGGAAGGATTTGTAACACAAGAATGACTGTCTAGAAGTTACAGCTTGTTTGCTACAGTGTATTTATTCAAAGAAGCAGCTCAGAAGTAGAACAACAGAAGTGTGTAGGCATATGTGTCTGTGAACAGTAGCTGACATCATCCTGACCTCAGGGCCATCACCATGGAGATTCCACTGCATGTCTCTGTGTGATATCACTCCACTCAGAAGTTCTCTAAAACTTTTAGTTCTCGAGCATCAATGGCGTGATTATAAGTAAAAGAAAGTTGTCTTGCAGGTGGGAACGTGAGACGCACACCCTTTAGAACAGCATCTGCCACTCTGAGGCGGCGCACAACATGTTGGGCGTGTGTGACAGGGCCGCGTTAACAAAGCCATGCGGGAATACACGGGGAGCCGCAGATAGACGTGAGGAAAGAGGGAGTGTAACAGATGGACAGAACGTGGTGACGATGGAGAGACAGCCAGACAGTGTGAGCGAGCGAGCAAACGAGCTGTAACAGCAGTAAAAAGCGTGTGTGTGTGTGTGTGCGCAGCCTGAAATAGAGAGAAGGGTGTTAAGGATGGGATCAGGACGGAGGCGGGTGGGGTGTGTGTCATACGTCTGTTCTGGGGTGTTATGTTTGCTTTGCTGGCACATTCTGCCCCCCCCCCCCACCGTTTAATACCACCCTGCAATTCCTCCTGCTACAGATACTCCCCAAGAGGAAGGTCTTCCATTTCCAATCTGTAGTAGTGTTTATTTCTATTGACCCGGTGACAGCCAAGCTTTCAGCATGCGCACACACAAACAGCCATGTGCCGCACTCGAGCGTGCGCGCTAATGATCAATTCGTCCATCAGCGAGTCGTGATGGTACAAACGAGGGCTGGGGATGGTAGGCACGCTGTAACTTTATGAGGACATGATATTGCTGTAAATGAGCGGCCCTGTGGGAGACGTGTGCGCGCACGCATGCACACAGTATCTGTCACAGGTGCACACTTTTTACTCGCACAAACACACACCAAACGTACACCAAGAGAAGTGCAGAGCAGTAAATGTGCTGACAGCCCCTCCAGGACAACAGAGGTATTCACCCTGATATTTAAATAATGGGAGAGACTGTTGGTACAGGAATAGCCCCGAGCAAAGCGAGCCAGAGTCTCAGGCCTTTTAAATTCTTCTTCTCAGCTACTGTCTGCACCAGATGATGAAGATTCTGTCTCAGTTTGAATGCTTCACTGCTATAGATGCAGGCCAGCGTACACAAGCACTCACCCATGTCTGCAGAGACCCCACAATAAAGGAGTCGCTAACCAATCAATGCACTAAACCCTCCTAAATTGGACATTAAAGTTAATACCTTAGTAATTTAGACATTTTTCTTTCCAACATTTTTAGGACTCTCTTTCCCGCACCTTGACGAAAAAAAATTGAATTGTCAGGATAGAATCAGGGCTTCCAGGGGGTATTTTTAGCTTTGCTTTTTATGGACATGAACAGGAGAAACCTAACTGATGTTGCAGAAGAAGGCAAGAAAAAAAAAAAACTAAGAACAACAGAGTGGAAGCAAGAGGAAAGACGAGCAAATTCTCTGTGTCTCATGCGCACACACGGTGCATGTGGAGGTGAGCTGTGGAGGGGTTGTAGGGAGTCAGGAAAGAGTCGATTTCAGGAATGAGCAGCAAAGCTAAATGCAGTTATCAAGAAAGCTACAAGCCCATTGCTAGGATTGATTCTTAGCATTAGTAGGTTGAATTAATCCCAGCGGTTTGGGGGGAATTAGCACTTCGCTACTGTTCGTACAGCTCATTAGTGGTCTGAGTGGATTCCAGGGACTCCACACATGCAGCAGCGGATCATCGAAATGTAGAGCCTCTCCAAACAGAACCCACCAGCTTAGGCGCCACTGAAACCAGAAATAGCCTCTAGCAGATTAGAGGCTATTTTATGGTTTTACTTAAACAGTCACCGCTAGAGGACGACCGCAAAGCATTTGACACTCAAATAAACCTGAGCCACAGGGCAATCAACAGTCATTCTGAGCCGACCAGGAACTAATCTGAATCCAGCACCTCACGTTTCCTTATCTCACCCGCCTATTAGGATTTCCACACAGGTTCAGAGACGATAGTGGGAGATGGCACTTTGTATATTAATCTGACACCTTGATGGATGAAATAGTGGTGGGTGACATGCACACACTGCCTCATTTTGCCAGAGACAGACACTTTGTGATCATCTCCTCTTTGATAAAGCATGCATGGAAAGGCCAAATCATTCAAAGCAGATAAAAAGGGGGATCAGGTGTATTAGGTAGACAGGGAGAAGAGAAATAAAAAGGATCTGAGGCCAAGGGTTATTTTTTTCTTGAGATTAAGAAATATTGCATATACTGGCATGACTGACAGCAAATTACCCCATCCGTGCACATCAGCACAATTCTTTTAGCTGAGCATTGATAAGTAAAACTTTCTGTCGATGTGGGTGTGCGTGCGTGCAGTGTGCGTTTGTGCAGGGGCTCCTAGTTGGTTTTTTATTATAGTCTGATCAGATGGGGTCTGTTTTGAAATTTTGCATAATGGAAACAGTACGGGCAGAGTAAATTTTCTGTTCAAACTCATGCAGATAGGAGTGACCACAACATATTCAAATATACCACGACGACTGAGTCAGTAACGCCCCTGTCAGTGTCCCGGGCGTGATGATGATTAGCCCGAGGAACAGAGAGGAAGTGCTACCTCTACCACGGCACGCTGCTGCTCAAGTTAATTAAAACGGTGACTTTCAACAAAACACCACATTATCACAACGGCAAGACGGGAAGCTGGAGGAAAAAAAAAACCCCGAGGCTACTGTGCGCGCATTCCCATCCAGTCTTTCCGCGCGCCTTTTCAATGGGGTGTGGAGTTTCCAGACGCCAAACACGCAGCGTTTTTGCTGCACTCGTGTTTGTGTGCAAGCGTGAGCGTGTGTCTGGTGCGTATTCTCCGCGGCCCACGGCAGCTGTCGCCTTTTCTCTCCCCGCTGCATCCTTTTGCGGATTCCTCTGTTCTCCAAACAAAAACCAACAACGGCATCAAAACAAACAGCTCTCACTGCCGATGCTACACACACACACAGACGCGTTTGCACACATAAACACACAAAGCAGATGGAATTTAAAAAAAAAAAAAAAAAAAAAAAAACAACGTTGTATAGGTTGTTGCATCAGTGGAACTACCTTGGCGAGCATGTGGCCACAGTGTGTACTTCAGCTTTTGTGGTGGGACACAAGGCAGGAGAAAGAACAGTGACTTAATTATCTAAATGGCTGCTGCAGAGATTACCGAGGGCAGTGAGCATCCATCTCTTTCAACACCACCAGCTTAGAGTGCACGGCCAAGGAGGAGAGATCAAGAGATATAGACATCAATACGTGAGACAGACCCACAATAAGAGAGTGAAAAAAGCGGCAGAGCGAATTAAACAAGGGCAAGAGATAGGAGACAATGTGGAAGGGAGCAAGAGAGGAGTGGCCACGGTGACAGTGATTTACAGCAGAGCAGTCTGTAAGTCCAGTGGCCGTGTAGATATCCTCGGCCACAGCGGGATCGTGACATCACCTCCGTCACCATGGAGATGCATCATGCTTCCAATTTTGCTCTTCCCACGATTACCATGGAGATGGTCCAGGCCCAGATTGTATCTTAACCTCCTCCCCTCCGATGCACCTACATCGGCGCAGTTTGAGCCGTTTTCCCGCTTATATGAGCATGCATTATTGACTTCAGCACGGCCAAGCAGTTACAGGGGTCATCTTCTGAGCAGAGGGCCACAAGTTTGATCCTGGTTGTGAGTGGAAAAAAGCGAGATATTTAGCCCCTACCTATTTCAGACGCCATGCTCAAGCTGGCTGACCTTGCACCACGGGAGTGTGAGTGGATAATGTACATGCCATTGCCAGACAGTACACTGTATGAAAATATAAAGATGTGCAAAGGGTACGGAATTGAAGTATTTCACATTCACGAGCATGATGAGGTTATTAATCGACGCCGCCGAGGACACAGTCCAAGGACAGATCATTTTTTCACACATAAGGAGTTGTTCAGAACTCCTTATACAAAGATAGAGTGATGATAATCAAGTCAGTGGCGGTAATGCACCTGTAAGCTGGTTGCCAACTGCCAATCAAATCTAAAAGAAGAAGAAGATGATGAGGTTATTTAACAAAGCACAGAAACACACTAATACAGCTTCTTCTTAAGATCAAGTGTGATACATGTCTGTCATGATCAGGTGAGCACGCGCCCTTCTCCCTTCCTGCGAGAGGTTCCCCGGCTCTGTAATCATCACACCTGCGTGAGTGGACGCACCTGCTGTCTCTGCCTTGCCAGCGCTTACAAGGACCAATTTGTGAATGCTTTAGTGCTGGCTCGCTGGGTATACTGTGTTCTCAACAAGCAAGTACGTTTGTATTAATACTTTGAGGATACAGTGTTTAATTCCTCTTCTTTTCCTCTTCTCAGGTTGCTGCCGTCTGTGCGGTGCATCTCCAGGGATCGTTGTGCGCTCACCTGCTCCATCATCCTCATCACCGCTTCAGCTGCCTATCTCCACCCAGTCAGACACCTCACCCAGCTCCTCTCCTTCCCTACTCCCTGCCAGCTTCATCCCGCTGGTTTGTCTATTCGTGCTGGGTCTCTCTGTCGGGTTCTCTGCTCAGCTCCCGTAAGTGGTAATTTGTCTTTCCCCTTTCCCAACCTCCCTCCTCCTATTAACCAGCAAACGTCTTCCCCTTACAGGCTGAATCCTCCTCTGGCGAGTGGCGTTTTTTCCCTAATTGTGCTTTCCCTTTTTGGATTAATAAATTGGTTAAACATAGCTTCTCTGTGTCATGTGTGTTTTCTCTGGTGTGGCACCCTGCACGTGAGCTGACCATTCTTTCATCATGACAATGTCCTCATCAAATTGTTCTTAAGAGTAGATAGGTTGAACACCATAACGAACATAGCCAAAAAACGCTGAGAGCGTTGATGACTTTCAGAAAAGCTGGGTCATGACACGAAGGTTCAGTGGTTTGAATCAGCAGACTGTCAGTGGAAACAGAAAATGGATAACCAACACTACCTCCAACAACTACTGTCAGTGAGCCATGAGACATGATATATTGTCGCACATCTTCCCCCACCACAGCAAACCATCTCTGCAACAAAACTGTCTCCGTGTTTGAACAGGGCTAGGTTCAGCAAAAGTCATTTACTTTGAGACTGTAAGAAATTCAAGCACAGGTTCTCTCATGTTAAAGATGCTGTCCACCTGAAAGTGCAAACCTGCCAAACTCTTGCGGCGCACGTCCACTTTCCACTGACAGGCTAGATGAAAGGTTTCTCAATGCATTCTAGGGCTGCCAACGACTAGTCGACTAGTTGACAAACAGTCGATGGCAAAATTCGTCGACAATTAATTTAGCAGTCGACGTGTCGTTCGTGGCGTCATCGTGTGTATCCCATGGCATGCAATGCCATGCTAAGCAATGTTTCACTGTAGCCAACTGAAGTAGCTCAAAGTGAGACATCACGCTTTTCCCGGCTCTTTGGCACGCTGATAGAGCATGCGTACTAGTGACCGGGAACAGAACAGGGGAAGCAGCACCACGGCGGACGCTGAAGCGGAGCTCACATGAAACAAACATTCCAAAGTTTGGGAACATTCTGTATGCAACTCAGCCAACAAAACTGTTCAATACAAGCTCTGTAAAGTCAGCCTTGCGTACCATGGGGCCACTACGGCGATGCACGAGCATTTGAAGAGGGAACCCGTTTTGGAAGAGTCAGACGCCCCTCGGTAAGATAATTAGCCCCCATGCTACTAGCTAGTCTATTACTGTAGGTGCGTGGGTGAAGGATCATGATGACAGTTTAAAGAGTAATGTCATTTTGTGTGACAATTTCATTATAAAATTTATGCAGCGTAAAGAAAAGTACAGGGACAATGGATGGCTTTTTGCAGAAAAAGCAGACGTGCACTCCACAACAAGCTACTGCTGTCACAGAGTCAATTCTAAACATGATGGCCAAAGACATGAGGCCACTTTCCACGGCTGATGAGGAAGGATTTCAGCAAACGATTCACCAGTTCAACCTTGAATATACACCGCCATCCAGAACCCATTTCACCCACTTGATGGAGAAGAAATATGAGCCATCCTTACAAACGTAAGTGATTTTCTCTCTCGCACGTGCACAGACAGACAGACAGACAAACACACTTTACAAATGTTAAATGTTATGCATCGTGATACACAAAATGCACTTTAAGAAAAAATGTTCATTTTATTGCTGATTGCAATTTTTGTTCTTGTTCACCAAATGCTCTTTCCTTTTAAAGGAAAATGTTTTATTTTTCTCAATAAAAAGAATTGATTGATTTTTTTTATGCAGTTCTTAATGACTAGTCGTTACAACAGTCGGCGGCTAGTCGACTATTGAAATAGTCGTTAGTTGCAGCCCTAATGCATTCTGGTAGCATCACGGCATGATTTTGGCTCCGTACGTTCATCTGCATAAAACTATGAAAATGAGCTCCATCATCTGTTGGTGTAACATATGAACAGATTCAGTAATTAATGATATATTTCTCACCTCAAATGTTTTCAGAAACACATCACTTTGTTTTCAAGATGTTGGATCTGTCCAAAAAATTAGCCGTGTCATCCAATCAGGAACAGCTCTGTGCTTGTGTGAGGCTGCAGATAGGATAGAAGAACCATCTACCCCTTTCTGGAAGTTCTCCCACATAGTGTGTAATATTCAGAAACTCAAGATTCCGAGAGAGACGGTGCTGGAGTCCTGTGGCTATACAGCAGAGCCACGGGACTCCAGCACGGTTCTGAAATCATCCAAACTAACCCAGCCCTAACAAACAAGATTACCGATGGATGCTGGATGTGTCTATTGCATGAGCGGTGGAAGGCTAATGTGTTACCATATTTTACTTTACAACAGATGCAAATATTGAAAACAAGTTTAGTAGCAAAAGTTGGACTGAGGCACTGTAATCAAGGTTTATGGTTCTTTATTGTTTGGGATGAAGGTCATGTAGCAATTATGTTATGAATCCGAGAATTATCAGTGATTCATTTCCAAACGTCTGTGTCTGAACCAAAATCATCATCTTCTTCTTCTTCCACCTGCTCCCTTTAAGGGTCACCACAGCGGATCATCTGCCTCCATCTCACCCTATCCCTTGCAGAGTTATAGACTGTTATTTTTTTCTCATTTTTCCTGTGAGTCAATGCATTTTATGTGGATGTACATACTTCTCTAAAGAAGGAAATGCATGCCCTGAATAACGTTCAGGGACAGGTTTAGATTAGTGAGCTGCTTTGTGTACTTTGCTGAATAAAAGGGACCTTTTATAGATTTAAGTGATAATGGAACAGCACAGGAAAAATTCTAATAAATCAAAGGCTGATGTTTCCTTCTTAGCAAGTCAATTACATTAAAGCTGGAGCAAAATCGAGTTCAGATGTGCTGAGCAACTAATTCCCAGCTCAGTCAGCTCCAATACTTACTATGATGATTAATGACAGAAATTCAAGTGGAGCAGTCTTTACCGCCATGTTACTGCATCTCTTCATTGCTCTCTCTCACCAAACGCAGAGATGTGACTATCAGTGAAGACGTATCTATTCATGGAGCATAAACACAGAACGTCTTTCACTCCAAGTCACACGAACATCACCTCAGGTACATAAAAAATGCGCACCCAGGAAAGTGCTCTCTCGCTTATTAAGCCAGGCCATCTGTTTGAGACCGTATCACCGCTGACGGCTGCTGCCCGTCCACGACGGCACCAGGTGAGCCAAAAATCCCCCAGTGTGATCCAACGGCATATTAATCTCCTCAAATCTCAACCTTTTCAAAAGGGCAGACGCCATGGTATTCTTGGTGCAGTTGTTCAAGGCAACATCATTTTGCAGTCTCAAACGCACGATTTTTTTCACTTCTGTCATAGATGACAGGGAAAGTGAAGAAGGGCCAAGTATTTTCTTTTCTCCCCGTGTGTTTCTCTTTCTCTCCACTTATCTCATGTCTCTAGGTGCTTTCTCTAAAAGCCATTCTCTGTCTCTGTCTATCATTTCATATCTGTATGAACACAGTGGCTTTACAGAGCGCATGGTGAGCCTAGTCTGGCCCAGAGGAGCGGTTGGAGCTGTATAGATTAATGGCCTAGCAGACACTCTAGGCAAGTGGGATGAAATGAACAAATAGAGAGGCCACTGAAATGACCATAATTTAAGAATGTGTAAAGGAGAAAAAGATAGGGAATGGGTAGTATAATAAACTGCAGTAGAGGTAATGACTTTGGGAACGTGCTCTGTCAGAGTGCTGTATTAATGCCGGCGTAATACAATCATGCCAAGTTTAGCACATTAGCAAGATAATGTGCTTATTAGCGCCAACTATGAAGTGCAGTTGAGTCTAATGGAAATATAAAGTGTTTTTAGAAATGTAGAGTTAGGGAAATATTTTTTCTTAAATAACCTGAAAATGCCAATTTGAATCAAACTATTCCATCAGATGAAAATCTAACTACCATGGAAATGTCATTTTATGTTTAAGTCTGCATTTTTTTTTAGGCTTCATCTTTTCCAGAATGGTGGCCTAGTTGACAGAGCATCTGCCCCACAACCGAGAGGCTGGCAGTTCAAGTCCCGGCCGGGTCATACCAAAGACCACATAAAAATGGTACTTCCCGCCTTCTAGCTTGGTGCTCAGCGTAATAGAATGGGGGGAGGAGAAGTTGTTTGTGGCGGCGCCTTGCATGGCTGCGACCCCTCTGAATCTACATGTGATTAACATTGTAGACAGGAGAAACATACAGTAATTTCATTCTACTCTGCATGATTGGCTGTATGGACTGAATGACAACAGAGATGGCTTCTTCTTCTTCCCCGTGTCCCATCTTGCATTGGTTTGTATGTGTGCTACTGTTACATGCAATGTCAAACCAGCCTGACATTATTACCTCCTTGGTGGAGGTAATAATGTCAGGCTGCTTTGTCTGTGTCTGTCTGTGCAGGATCACAGAAAAAACTACGGATGAACCCAATGGATTTTGGATGTGATCCGGGTCAGGATTCAGATTCTGGATCACTTTTTCACTTTCTTTAACTGCTCCCATCCACCAAGGCCCTGTCTCACAATGTTATACTCCGTTTACACAGGGATGGAGACCATTGAGAGATCTGGCCAATTTTTGATCTATCAATGATCTTCAGTGATCTCCACAGTCACCACTCAGTCTAAAAACACACAAGGATCTCCCAAACGATCCCAAATATCAAAAATGGCCCAATCCCTCAACGATGTCCATGCTGTGTAAAGCGGCCCTTACTAAAAAAATGACTCAAAGGGCTCGTAATTTAGCTGTCCTCTGTCGTGTACAAAGATCCAAATGCATGGCCCGTGTGCAGCAGCAGATTATAGTGTATTGCACATGCACTGAGCCAACAATTAAAAAGACCACTTGCTTTTTAATTTTAGTTTGTTTCATGTTTATTTCTCAGTCTCTTTAAGACGATATAGCCAAATGATATGAGAAACGTTTAAGCAGATTTTAATAACACTGTTTTTAGGGAAAAAGGGTTCTACAGTGAAAAGTCAGTATTTAGTGTTACCTCCCTTTGCACATCTTGAACACTTGTGTCTTGAAATAATTTTCTGTTATACGTAGAGTACACAAGCTTTTTTTTTTTTTTAGTACTTTTTAGTTGATGACTGTCAGTGTTTTATCAGATGTTTTTCTCTCCAAATGCAAGTTCACACTGCATTAGTAACCTGCTGAGGATAGCTGTTGTTCCGAAAAAAAAAAAGATGACCATTCCTGATCAAGCTTTTTCAGACAGCAGAAGGGTGAAGTTGGCTTCACCCTGATGAAGCTGCTACTGTACGTAGATGCTCAATCAGTCCTTACTGAACTTCTGGTCACTGAAAGAAGAAACTAAGAAAGTTCCTGACGACATCTTGACTGTCCAGTTTGTTTGCCGATTTCCTTCTAAGAGTGGCCTTGCTGATCTAAAATTATGACTTTGTGGCCGTCAGATTATACAATCTTTGGCATACTGAATAGAAAGTTGGGTATAATATTATCAGCATGCTTCTACTGGAAAACACAAACAAGATGTGCATGCTATACTGAACTAAACCAGACAGTAATGGAGTTGCTCATTCCAGCCTGATGAACACACCCCGAGGTCACCCAGAACCTTCGCTTCACTGTATCTGCACATCTTATAGCCAGGGTCTACACAAAGCCGAAATGACAGGAACTCATAGATTGTGACCTGTGACCTTGAGCATGACCTGGCCACAGACCCACCAAAGGATCACTGTGTGTGAGTTTGGTGAGCACCCAGGCGGTTACATAGAATGAGGAGTGATTCTCTAGGTTGTTAGAGAATAAATGACAGAAACAGTGTCATGGCCTTTCTGGATGAGCCGAAAACAACCAAATATAGCTCAATTATCAATAACAAGCTTGTATTATGTTGTGAATAAACCTGGTGTGATAGCAAGAAGAACAGTACAAAAAATCTGCCCAAACAAAGTTCAAAACATGCTGAATGTAACAGGAGGTAAATCTAAGAGAAGGTTTTCCTTCTAGTATTTCTGTTTTTAATTGCAGTACTGATATTTCTTTATTCATTCATCTTCAACCGCTTAATCTTTTCTGGGTCACAGGGAGGCTGGAGCCTATCCTAGCGTCTTTGTGCGAGAGGTGGGGGGTACACCCTGGACAGATCGAAAATCCATCGCAGGGCCAACACAGAGATACAGACGACCATTCATTCTCACATTTATGCCTAAGGACAATTTATCACAGGATGATGCCAATTAACCTAACATCTGTGTAAATGTTCCTGGACTGTGGGAGGAAACCAGAGTACCTGGTGGAAACCCACGCAGACAAACTGCGTGGAAACATGCAAACTCCACACAGAAGGGTCACCACTGGCCAGATCTTTTTACTGTGCCACCACAACGCTAACCACTGCGCCACCTTGATATTTCATTGGTGACTGTATAATAATAAAGATACAAATAAATATGGATGTTGCTAAATAACAAAGTTAGTAGGTCCATCTGTTTTGTCTGTTTTACCATCATGATTTGTGTCGTCTGAAGTTTTGATTTCCTCATACTTCAGGTGTTTCTAGTGCTCCCCAAAGCACCTCAATCACAAATTTAGTTCTTTTGGATTTCTCTTTATTTTTTCCAGGCATAAAAAAAATGCTTAGTGAGACAGCCAAAGAATTTGAATACCGCTACAGAAACCTGTATTTTGTGGGGCATAATTACAAACCTTGCAATTATTTGAATGAATGAAATTTCCTGCAGCTATAATACAAGGAGTTACAAAAGAATATTTCTCCTCTATTTCTTGTCCTTTCTTTGTCTGCCTTATTTTCACTTTGCTGCTTCCTCCCTCCCCGTCCTCAGCCATGCTCTCACAAATAATCAGCTACATGAGTCCAGGACCGGCATGGATGAGAGAGGGAGAAAGCGAGGGAGAAGAGGGAGCGGCAGAACGCGCTGTTGGGCAACGTCACAGACGGAGGGAGTGAAGTGAGAGATAAAAGGAGTAGAAAAAGGAGGAAAGGATGAGAACAAGGAACGACAGTAAAGGAAAATTAGAAAGCCCAGAAAGATGGAGAAAAGGTGGGACAAACACACAAACACACATATACAGTGGTGTGAAAAAGTGTTTGCCCCCTTCCTGATTTCTCATTTTTTTGTATGTTTGTCACACTTAAATGTTTCAGATCATCAAGCAAATTTAAATATCAGACAAAGATAACACAAGTAAACACAAAATGCCATTTTAATTGAAGGTGTTTATTATTAAGGGTAAAAAAAAATCCAAACCTACATGGCCTCATTTGAAAAAGTGATTGGCCTCCTGTTAAAACATAAATTAACTGTGGTTTATCACATCTTTGCAAAGCTGAGTTCAATTTTCTAGCCATTTCTAAAGCTTTGGGACTCCAGCAAACCACAGTGAGAGCCATTATCCACAAATGGCGAAAACATGGAACAGTGGTGAACCTTAACAGGAGTGGCCGGCTGACCAAAATTCCCCCAAGAGCGCAGCGATGACTCATCCAAGAGGTCACAAAAGACCCCACAACAACATCCAGAGAACTGCAGGCCTCACTTGCCTCAGTTAAGGTCAGTGTTCATCACTCCACCATAAGAAAGACTGGGCAAAAATGGCCTGCATAGCAGAGTTCCAAGACGAAAACCACTGCTGAGCAAAAAAGAACATAAAGGCTCGTCTGAGTTTTGCCTGAAAACATCTTGATGATCCCCAAGACTTTTGGGAAAATACTCTGTAGACTGACGAGACAAAAGTTAAACTTTTTTGAAGGTGTGTGTCCCATTACATCCGACGTAAAAGTAACAGTATTTCAGCAAAGGACCATCATACCAACAGTAAAATATGGTGGTAGTGTGATGGTCTGGGGCTGTTTTGCTGCTTCAGGACCTGGAAGACTTGCTGTGGTAAATGGAACCATGAATTCTGCTGTCTAGCAAAAAATCCTGAAGGAGAATGTCCGGCCATCTGTTCGTGACCTCAAGCTGAAGCGCACTTGGGTTCTGCAGCACGACAATGATCCAAAACACACCAGCAAGTCCACCTCTGAATGGCTTAAGAAAAACAAAATAAAGACTCTGGAGTGGCCTAGTCAAAGTCCTGACCTGAATCCGATTGAGATGCTGTGGCATGACCTTAAGAAGGCAGTTCACGCTCGAAAACCCTCCAGTGAGGCTGAATTACAACAATTCTGCAAAGATGAGTGGGCCAAAATTCCTCCACAGCGCTGTAAAAGACTCATTGCCAGTTATCACAAACGCTTGATTGCAGTTGTTGCTGCTCAGGGTGGCCCAACCAGTTATTAGGTTTAGGGGGCAATCACTTTTTCACACAGGGCCATGTAGATTTGGATTTTTTTTTCCCTTAATAATAAACACCTTCATTTAAAAACTGCGTTTTGTGTTTACTTGTGTTATCTTTGTCTAATATTTAAATTTTTTTGATGATCTGAAACATTTAAGTGTGACAAACATACAAAAAAAACGAGAAATCAGGAAGGGGGCAAACACTTTTTCACACCACTGTATGTTCTCCGATCAATATGGCGAGAATGTGGCCCCGTGATAAATCACTTTCTTGGCAATAACGGAGAGCAGCCACTATTCCTCTTTTTAATATGTTGCCAGAGTGTCAGTGGGTGATACACAGCAATATATAGCGAGAAAGAAAGGAGAGAGACAGTGGGGGATTCAGGAGCTATGTGTGAGTGTGTATGAGTGTGTGTGTGTGTTGTGGGGCTGTGATATATGGACCTAGACAGTTGGTCTGCACTCAGATAAAAGAGGGGAATCATGATTAGGTTGGGTAAAGCGTCCACGCTGGCCTACACACACACACACACACACACACACACACACACACACACACACACACACACACACACACACACACACACACACACACACACACACACACACACACAAAAAGCAGCTGCTGGTTGGAGAATCTGTCCTCTTTCTCCCATAACCCCCTTATCGTACGTCCCTTCACATGAGTTCTCAATGCATCAAAACTTGCCATCTCCAGAACAAGAATCTACTATTATACTGGAGGGGAAAAAATCATTACAAGAGGAGAAACTATCACTCTCCTCTTCTGGTTCCATCGCTCTAAGGGGATATTGAAGGCTTTTCCATCTTAGCCCTAAGAATCTGTCTGCCTGTCACTATCCAGAAAGCCACCTGATTACACAATGCCCTGACACGCTGACCTTCACTTAACTATGTGACCGCGGGGCACATCATCCACCGTGTTTTTTTCATCAGCTTGATTCCATCTCGCTCAACCCCATCGTTTTTGTCCGCTGCGTTTGAGAACGCTCGGCAAATGCTGTTACCGTAAACGAGAGCGGCTTCTCAATTGACTTGGGTCCCCTTTAGAGTGGTGCTAAATAAGTAATGGGGGATCTCATCTGCTTTGGCTGGCCAGTAGCTGGATGGGTTACAGTAAAGGGAGATTAATGGATGGGCAAATGGAGATAAATGTATGAGCTAAATGGAAGAGCCCAACCAGCCCGTGTGGAGACCTGGTGACATGTAGCATTGATCGTCATTGACATACTGGACAACTGTCATAGCCCGCATTGATCCAGTAAGGTGGAGCAGCCTTTCACTAATAATCAGACACATTTAAGTGCTTCATAAATATCACTGTATCAGCTAAACCTGACGCTGAATACAATTTGTAAAAGTGACAAAGAAATAAGTAATGTGCATTTGCAGTCATGTTTTTCTCTCAAGGTGAAATGTACAGTCGGGAATTCTACACTCAAAACCAATCACTAATGAGAAAGGCTGAGTGTGTTACTAACTTACAGGCTAAACCCAGACAGTAGTAACACTACCCTCTGAGGATTTAAATACATTAAATAGCTTCACATTCTCTTCATTGCCGGAGTTGTGGCCTAGATGATAGAGCATCCACCCCACAACCGGGAGGCTGGAGGTTCAAGTCCCAGCCAGGTCATACCAAAGACCATATTAAAAAAAAAAAAAGGTACTTCCCGCCTTCTAGCTTGGTGCTCGGTGTAATAGAATGAGGAAGAAGTTGTTTGTGGCGGCGCCTTGCATGGCAGCGACCCCTCTGATTCTAGATGTGATTAACATTGTAGATAAGAGAAACGTAGTTTTGTTCTACTGTACATGATTGGATGTACTATAGATTGAATGACAAAGTTGGCTTCTTCTTATAACTTTAATTGAAAACTAAGCTAAATTCAGTGAAATTATGGCTCTATAGCCCTTGGCCATCTCTGACTAATGCACTGGTCTGCAACCTGCGGCTCCACAGCCTCATGCTATTCTTTAACCTACAACCAGTGGCATCTCATGTTTTTGACTGACTACAGAATTAAATAAATAAATAAATATTCAGAAAAATCTGTAAATATACAAAAAATACCCTTCCAATCTCAAATTAAAAAAAGTTGCAAGTCTATGAGGAAAAAAAAAAAAATCACATTTCCATGAAAAACTGGCAAAATTATGAGAATAAAAAACAACAGATTTACAAGAAACCAGATGGAGTAGCTCATTCCAGCTTAAAATCGAGGTCAGAATCCCAGGAGGAGTAACTTTTTTCACCAAATTATAAATGCCCAGATCACTTGACATTTGACAATGACCCTGACCTTGGCCTCAACCTGGATGCAGACCTACCTGAGGGTCACTGTGAGTGAGTTTTTTGAGAATCAAGGTAATGTCCGAGACGAAGTAGTGATTTTTCTAAAAGCATGTAAGTGCCCATTTCTTCTGAACTTTGACCTCGACACTGACCTTGATCACAACTTGGATGCAGACCCACCTGAGGATCATTGTGAGTGAGTTTGGTGAGCATCGGGACAAATGCCTAGGAGGAGTAGTGATTCTCATGAAATCTGGATGGACAGACGGCCAGACAGCCAGAAAGACGGACAGACGGACCATGGACGCTACGTCATCACATTAGCTCCTTTCAGCTTCACCTGAATAAGCTAAAAGGAACAAATTCCATCCATCCATCAATCTTCTACCACTTTTCCAGAGGTTCGGGTCACAGAGGCAGCAGTTCAAGCAGAGAAGCCCAGACTTCCCTCTCCCCAGCCACCTGCTCCAGCTATTCAGAGAGGATACCAAGGTGTTTCCAGGCCAGCTGGGAGACATAGTCTCTCCAGCATGTCCCGGGTCTGCTCCGGGGACACCCCATAGGTGAGGGTAGGAACGTAGATTGACTGGTAAATCGACAGCTTTGCTTTAGAGCTTAGCTCCCTCTTCACCACAACATACTGGTACAACAGCCGCATAATTGCAAATGCTCCTAAAAAGTAACAAATTTAATGATTTTCTGCTGTGATGTCTTTCACTATTTTGTTTGGGGCAGCTACAATAAATTAACAACTGCATTAGCTAAACAATACTACAAGCTAATTTGCCCATTATCAGTTTTTAATTGTGTGCACCAACCACTAGTGTGTCCCTGAAACTGAAATGAATGATGAATGTCAGTAAGACGCGACCACTTTTGGATTTTTCCTCATGTAAAATAAATACAGGATAAATCAAGTATATAATGTATACAAATATATCCAAAATGGCCAAATTCAAGAGCTAAAATATGGTGCAGTCTTTTTTTTAAACACTGACTGCTGGATATGTTCTGTTCCACTATGCTTTTTTGTAAACCTTGCATTGTGAGTCTATACCAGGGATGGGCAACTGATGGCCCACAGGCCGCATGCGGCCCACCCCCTCATCCACTGCGGCCCGCCAGTCCATTTCCAACAATTATTTATTTCTATCAAGTTTGCCGTATTTGGAACCGCATTCTTAAATGCAATTATAGAGTCCGCCAACAGAGGGAGTGCTAACTGAAACCTAGGTGCCACTCTGTGTGCAAGCGGTCAAGGAGACAGCAAGAGTGAAGGAGCCAGAGGGACAAGTGCATGGGCGGAGAACATGTTTTTAAGGTATGCTGCCTGCTAAGACCACATTAATAGGCTGTAAATGGCAATAAATGTACAAAGTAGGCTGCTTTTAAACAAGAAAAAAATACTGCTGAGGAGCTGTGGCATTTATTCTTGTTTGGCAGGTGAAGCCTCATGGAGCTCGGAGGCTTTTCTTCTAATTGTGCAGAAAAATATTCAAAGCTTTGAGGTTTCTTTCTAAAGACCACGACTAAAGCACTGACAGTTTCAAATCCATGTCAGCAGTAAAAGTTCAGAGACTGGTCGTTGCAATCTGCTGATTTTTTTTGTTCATTTATACCAGTGGCTCTTAAACTTTTTTGTTAATCCCCATTTTGGGGAGCCATTAACAAGTCCATCTGCCCACTGCTATTTCTCTCCCCCTCCACATACCCACAATATTTCATTTTCTTCTTGGCTTTTTTTTTTTTTTTTTGTTAATTATTGTCCAGAATTTCTCTTTGGTCATCCTTTTGATGGAGAGAGTTTTAAAAATTAGGTCATTTATCCATCCATCCATCCATCTTCTGCTTATTCCTTTTCGGGGAGATGTGTGTATCCTTAGAGAGTTCTTTACCATAGGTGCCATGTTGAACTTCCAGTGACCACTATGAGAGAGTGTGAGAGCAATAACACCAAATTTAACACATCTGCTCCCCATTCACACCCGAGACCTTGTAACACTAACGAGTCACATGACACCGGGGAGGGAAAATGGCTAATTGGGAACAATTTGGACATTTTCACTTAGGGATGTACTCACTTTTGTTGCCAGCAGTTTAGACATTAATGGCTGTGTGTTGAGTTATTTTGAGGGGACAGCAAATTTACACTGTTATACAAGCTGTACACCGACTACTTTATATTGTATCAAAGTGTCATATCTTTAGTGTTTTCCCATGTAAAGATATAATAAAATATTTACAAAAATGTGAGGGGTGTACTCACTTTTGTGAGATACTGTATATGGTATATGTATATACTCTATAATTTCCTTTGACACAGAATATTGACAGAGCCATTCTTTCAAGATTACTGCAAAAGCTATATAAAATAAAAAAATATTGATCAGTCATCCGTGTACTCTAAATAAATCCTGCCACACACATTGGCCGGTATAAAAGTGGTTACACTCCATAATAATAAGCATGTCGTTACTCTAAGACACATGTCTGACTGCGGTTAAAAAAACCTGACAAGTTGTCACCTCCCTCACATTCAGTGCTCACTTTTCCTTTGTTCCAGCATTCCTACTGCTCCTCTGTCAGCACTGTTGACAGGCCAAGCTAAATACAGCACAGATCCTGCTGCAATCAGTTCGCTTAATTTAAGCCTAATTAGCTGACCAGAGAAAGCTGCACATTACAGTAATGTAGTGAGGGGGCTGGCTTCCCTTCAGTCTGGTTCGCTCCCTGAAAGACATTTTAATGTTACTTAAATTTCACAAAATCCATTTTAATATGTGGGCTTAATGATCTGTGTTTAAGTCTAAGCCAGTGACAAACCGGGACATGTGGGCAGGATTGCTGCTTTACTTCCTTTTTGTTATATCTCAAATGAGAGACGGCTTATCATCTGATTGGCATCAACGAAACCGTTATGGACAGTTAAGGATCCCTCATTGCTCTCTTCTACGCAGCCTTTTAACCAGACATTTTTCATTTTTAATGCAGGAGTTTGAATCTTTCCACACTTCAAGGTTGAAATATGAGCTGTGGTAGCTATGGAGTAATCGACAATCCCCCCCTCCAGGTCTTTTTTTTTTTTTTAAATAAAGGAATGTGCTTAAATCAGATGGGCTCATGGTGGAAGCGATCACTCTAGTATTAGCTCCTATGCTGAGACTTTGTAACCAATGAAGATAATGGATGTCTCATAAATAAAACAAGCCAAACTACTCGCCTGGTATTAACTTCGCTTTTCACTTGGAACTGGAGATCGATTCTAATGGAACGGGGACAGTCTCGTGGCCTTTTGGCTTCTAGCGACAAAGCATGGCTGTGCATGGAGAGAGCAAAATCAAAGAGATACCTGTATCCAGGCAGGAATAAATATGTGGGTAATATTTCCTGTACTCAGCAGTGTCGGTGAAAAAGCTGTGAAATGTACAATTTGATATGCTGCAAGGGTCAGCCCCGGGTTCTCTGAGAGACGAGCCAGAAAAGGAGGGGATAGAGTAGGTTTGTGTACAGCAGGCAAAACATCAGGTGCAACTATGAATTCATATGCTGTAGATGGACCTGAGCTATGACAGCTACCGCACGGAAACATATTAATGTGCGAAAGATACACCCGCGCGCTCGTGTGGCTATGAAGCTAAATGTTAAGGCTGCTTGAAGTGATTTGTGTATGTTTGGGGGTGGGGGGAGGTAATCAATGAAGTGAGTTAAAGAAACGGTGTGGGATGAGGCGGGGTGGGGGTAAGGGTGGGGGGATGTGGCGAGGCGAGGCTTCAGAGCAGAGCAATAATTTACAGGTATTGCAAAAGCGGGGCTGGGGGGGATGTCAGTAAAACAAAAATGCCAAATCACTCTCCGGAGGGAGCACGGTTTTATAAATTTCCACAGACATTTTTCATCAGAGGACAGTGGAACAGTTTCTCAAAGAGTCCCTCCAGAACATTCACGCAGGGCAGGGTGCTTTCTTTGGAGCTGGTTTTAATTTCCCTGTAAAAGTCAAAGAAAAAAAAAAAAAAAAAGAAAGTCTGATGAGGGAAATGTTTCGACTGTGGAATGAGTGATAATCCATTAATTTTACAAAACAGGCAGCATTTGGACTTCTTTTCTTTTGTGTGTGTGTGTGTGTGTGTGTGTGTGTGTGTCTTTCCGCTGATGAGGCGGACATTAGCACACAGTTGCCACCCCACTACGCCTCATTCCCTCTGAAGCCGGAGCGCAGAGCGGTGGGGTGAGCGGTCTGCTCTTTCATGCGCTCCCCCCGGGCCCCTTCACTTTGATAAAGGTTGCATACCTCCGGGCATTTTTGAGAACATTTCCCACTCTCTCCTGACACTTCCACCTCCCAACGCCTGTCCCCTCTCAGCATGCCCTTTCCCCGCGGCGTGGTGCAGTTTACCGACCATGACACAGCGTGCAGGCGGGATAATCCCAGCGAGACCGCGGCACCATTAGGAAAAAAAGGAGGCCGCGAAAATGCCAAACCACATTATGGACCCCCTCCTCCGACTCCTCGCCTGCCACTCGCTTCCCTCGCCGTTTCTTTCTCACAGAGGGCACCTGGTACGGCATCTCTTTATTAATGCATGGAGGTAAGGGGGAGGGAGAGTCGCACACACGCAGGACTTCTCACTTCTTCACTCCCTCACACGGCCACTTATCTGTGGTGAAAGGCATGGCTATAGTGTCGGGCACCCTCTAACAAAAGGGGACATGGAGGGAGGTGAAGGAGGTGTGTTGCTGTGTGTGGAAGCCCTCCGCCGCCCCGGTTTATTTTGAAGTTAGTGATAATGCCACATAAGGAGGCTGCATAGAACGTGTCAGAATGCAAGGTTAATGGAACACCTGTGTGCACACGGCGTGCGGAGCGGCAGAGCGAGTGTGTGAATGGCAGTGCGTGCGCGCCTGTTATTGCAGACTTGTGCGACGGAGCACGTGACTTTGCTCACGCGCATTCTTCACTGGGAGAGCAGTTGAGTTTGAGATGTCGTGGCTAAAAAGAAACCGGCAAGATGAGACGCCAAAGCTAATATCCGTCAGCGTCATCGAAGAAAAGAAGAAACCTCCAACACAAGCACTTTTTTTTGGGGGGGGGGGGGGCCGAGTACTGTAAACCTTGAAGGTGAGAGGACCGTGAAAAGAATTAGGTTAACTTGTAACGAGACAAAGTAAAACATTTAACTTTCTGCATAGCAGATCAATGGAGTTTCTTTGAAATCAGCGCCAGTTTAGTAGCATATTTCTCTAACTCTTGCCCTGATCTCTAAACAAATATTCAAATCCGATCAAACAAGCCATTATGTTGACAGCCTTCAATCCCATTCAATGTCAGAAGCGTCTGCAGGCAACCTTTGAAGGAGGAGAAAGCGGGCAGCTAAATTATGCAAATGTGTGTCAGTTTAACGAATCAGAGGCAGAGAATTAGCAGGCTGTTAGTCTCTCTTAGACCCGCAAATGCCGCTAATACAGATGAAGGACTGCAGCCTGATTTCATTATCGCTGCTCTGAAAGAGAGAGGAAGGGAGGAGAGAAAAGACGAGGGGAAAGAGAGAGAAATGAGGGATCGGAAGATGGAGACAAATTTATGTGAAAACATGGGCCTCTATTCAGAGCTCTATCAACTCCAAATATCAAATTAGCCAAATGAATGGTACAAGATAAAAGACAGCACGGGGGAGGAGAGAGTGAACGGGCAGACGGGCAAATGAAAGGGGGGAGCGGAGAGGCAGAGGCTGCAAGGGCGTGTTAAGAATGGGAGGGACCGGAGAGTATTTCAATAATCGATAGAGCGTGAAGTGAAGAGAGTGAGACACGGAGAAAGAGAGAGAGAGAGAGAAGCAGGATATCACAGTTCATTAGTCATAGCTGGTGACAACTAGAGACTGTAGCAAGAAGATTGTCACTGGGTCTTAATCAGATGAGAAACGATGGGATGCCAGTCGTTAATTCCAACAGCATTACACCGTCTATTGTCCGCCTCTGAAGGGGCTTATCGCAATCTCGCTGCCTCCGACTGCTGGTGCCGCTCCTCCCGTTTCTGCACTAGCAAACAAGCTGCCAGCAAACTCACCAGGGAAACCCTAAAGAGCTGGGGAGAAACTAAACTCCCCTCTTTTCTTTTTTTTTGCGAAGTCTCACTCTCCAATACTTTTCCCCCCATCAATTGTTGTGTCCCACCGCTATTTCTCTCCCTCGCTCTCTGCACACACAGGAGCTGAAGAGCATTGCTACTGTAGCCCCTGGTAGTGTAAAAGCAGAGTACAGTCTAAAACATGTTCAGTACAGTTAAGATAGCTAGGGTGCCATGTGGAGATATGGTCCATCTTAAATCTTCTCACTTTAAACATTGTAAAGGCAACAAAAGGAACATTCAGCAGCCCTAGTGTCCTCATCAGTTGTGAAATGTGAGCGTTTTCCCCTCGTTGCCTGGCAACAACGTTTAACATGGAGGGAAAGATGCTTCAAAAGACGGCATCATCAAGTTTAAAGGATAGATAATGACTTTGTCTTCCTTTCACGGATAAGAGAGATAGCTCTACTCCTGCTTCCTTCATTTCAGAGAACTGGTGCATTGCCTGTAGAACGCAAGTATTCCTGTCTGAAACGGGTATCCCAATTAGACTTCACAGGCCCAAATGTAGGCTGTTTTTAAAAGTGGAATACAAAGAGGTGTAGCCTACAGTGGATATAAAAAGTCTGCACACCCCTGTTCAAATACCAGGTTTTTGTGATGTAAAAAAAAAAAAAAGACACCAAGATAAATCATTTCAAAACTTTTTCCACCATTAATGTGACCTATAACCTGTACAACTCAGTTGAAAAACAAACTGAAATCTTTTAAGGGGAAAAATAAAAAACTTACAATAACCTGGTTGCATAAATATGCACACCCTTAAACTAATACTTTGTTGCAGCACCTTTGGCTTTTATTACAGCACTCAGTGTCAGATACGTGTGCCGCAGCACGCAGGTGAAAAGGATTAAGCCCAATTGCTGGTAAAGTGAACGCGTTTATTAACAGAAAGACGTGCATACACAAAATGTCCATGAACAGTTCAAACATGAATAATGAGGGAGCGGATCAGCTACACTCTGCAGGCAGGCCCCACACGCTCCAGACGGAACTGAAGCAGACAAGGAGGGCAAAAATTGAAAAGGAAGACTTACTAGTTGGGTCGGAGCTCAGCGGGCTACACGAAGCGGACCACACGAAGTCCATGAAAATGAGGAACCGACAGAGGAGCTTGATCATCAATGTTGACAATGCCACCACACCGCCTGCTACACACCGTCACCCATAAATACTCTGAATCCTGATGAGTGAAGAGTGGAGGCAGGTGTGGTAGCAGCTGAAACATGGAGTGAATGATTACTGGATGAGTGTGTGCCAGAATGACTGTGTGTGTGTATGTGCATGAATACATGTATGTGTGTCAAGGCAAATATATGTGTGTGCATGCATGAATGCATGTATGTGTGTAAATGAGAATGTGAAAAAAACCGGGGAAGGAATAAATAATAATAATGATGATGATAGGCACAGGTAGATGCCAGGAGAGGGAGAGGCTGGCTGCAGACTGGCAGAGAGCCCAGGACAGGGGCTCCAAAAATCTGCCAGCTAGAAACACTACCAAACAATGAGAACTGCAGCCACAAGTCAAAGAACGGGGCTGACCATCATCCCCGTTCATGACACTCAGTCTTTTTGGGTAGGAGTCTATCAGCATGGCACAGCTTGATGTGGCAATATTTGCCCACTCTTCTTTGCAAAAATGCTCCAAATCTATCAGATTGCGAGGGCATCTCCTGTGCACAGCCCTCTTCAGATCACCCCACAGATGTCTGATCAGATTCAGGTCTGGACTCTGGCTGGGCCATTCCAAAACCTTAATCTTCTTCTGGTGAAGCCATTCTTTTGTTGATTTGGATGGGTGCTTTGGGTCATTGTCGTGCTGAAAGATGAAGTTCCTCTTTATCTTCAGCTTTCTAGCAGAAGCCTGAAGGTTTTGTGCCAACACTGACTGGTATTTGGAACTGTTCATAATTCCCTCCACCTTGACTAAGGCCCCAGTTCCTGCTGAAGAAAAACAGCCCCAAAGCATGATGCTGCCACCACCATGCTTCACTGTAGGTATGGTGTTATTTTGGTGATGAGCAGTGTTGTGTTTGTGCCAAATATACCTTTTGGAATTATGGTCAAAAAGTTCAACCTTGGTTTCAGTGGACCATAACACATTTTCCCACGTGTTTGGGAGATTTCAAATGTGTTTTTGCAAAATGTAGCCGGGCTTGGATAGTTTTCTTCATAAGATAAGGCTTCCGTCTTGCCACCCTAGACGGGAGATTGTTGTCACATGTACTAAACAGCCAGTACTTGCCAGAAATTCCTGCAGCTTCTTCAATGTTGCCGTCGGCCTCTTGGCAGCCTCCCTGACCAGTTTTCTCGTCTTTTTATCAATTTTGGAGGGATGTCCAGTTCTTGGTAATACAGTGGGGCAAAAAAGTATTTAGTCACCCACCAATTGTGCAAGTTCTCCCACTTAAAAGATGAGAGGTCTCCAATTTTCATCATAGGTATACCTCAACTATTAGAGACAAAATGAGAAAAAAAAAATCCAGAAAATCACATTGAAGGATTTTTAATGAATTAATTGGTAAATTCCTCATTAAAATAAGTATTTGGTCACCTACAAACAAGCAAGATTTCTGGCTCTCACAGACCTGTAACTTCTTCTTTAAGAGGCTCCTCTGTCCTCCACTCGTTACCTGTATTAATAGCACCTGTTTGAACCCATTATCAGTATAAAAGACACCTGTCCACAACCTCAAACAGTCAGACTCCAAACTCCACTATGGCCAAGACCAAAGAGCTGTCAAAGGACACCAGAAACAAAATTATAGACCTGCACCAGGCTGGGAAGACTGAATCTGCAATAGGTAAGCAGCTTGGTGTAAAGAAATCAACTGTGGGAACAATTATTAGAAAATGGAAGACATACAAGACCACTGATAATCTCCCTCGATCTGTGGCTCCACGAAAGATCTCACCCCGTGGGGTCAAAATTATCACGAGAACGGTGAGCAAAAATCCCAGAACCACATGGGGGGACCTAGTGAATGACCTGCAGAGAGCTGGAGACCAAAGTAGCAAAGGCTACATCAGAAACACACTATGCCGCCAGGGACTCAAATCCTGCAGTGCCAGACGTGTCCCCCTGCTTAAGCCAGTACATGTCCAGGCCCGTCTGAAGTTTGCTAGAGAGCATTTGGATGATCCAGAAGAGGAATTGGGAGAATGTCATATGGTCAGATGAAACCAAAATAGAACTTTTTGGTAAAAACTCAACTTGTTGTGTTTGGAGGAGAAAGAACACCATACCTACTGTGAAGCATGGGGGTGGAAACATCATACTTTGGGGCTGTTTTTCTGCAAAGGGATCAGGACGACTGATCCGTGTAAAGGAAAGAATGAATGGGGCCATGTATCGTGAGATTTTGAGTGAAAACCTCCTTCCATCAGCAAGGGCATTGAAGATGAATCGTGGCTGGATCTTTCAGCATGACAATGATCCCAAACACAATGCCCGGGCAACGAAGGAGTGGCTTCGTAAGAAGCATTTCAAGGTCCTGGAGTGGTCTAGCCAGTCTCCAGATCTCAACCCCATAGAAAATCTTTGGAGGGAGTTGAAAGTCCGTGTTGCCCAGCGACAGCCCCAAAACATCAATGCTCTAGAGGAGATCTGCATGGAGAAATGGGCCAAAATACCAGCAACAGTGTGCGAAAACCTTGTGAAAACTTACAGAAAACGTTTGACCTCTGTCATTGCCAACAAAGGGTATATAACAAAGTATTGAGACGAACTTTTGTTATTGACCAAATACTTATTTTACCGAGGAATTTACCAATTAATTCATTAAAAATCCTTCAATGTGATTTTCTGTATTTTTTTTTTTCTTATTTTGTCTCTCATAGTTGAGGTATACCTATGATGAAAATTGGAGACCTCTCTCATCTTTTAAGTGGGAAAACTTGCACAATTGGTGGCTGACTAAATACTTTTTTACCCCACTGTATCACTATTGTGCCATATTTTCGCCACTTGATGATGACTGTCTTCACTGTGTTCCATGGTATATTTAATGCCTTGGAAATTCTTTTGTACCCTTCTCCTGACTGATACCTTTGAACAATGAGATCCATCTGATGCTTTGGAAGCACTCTGCGGACCATGGTTTGTGCTGTAAGATGTGACTACAAAAATGTCAGGAAAAGCCTACGAGAACAGCTGAACTTTATTTGGGGTTAATCAGAGGCACTTTAAATGGTGGCAGGTGTGTGCCGACTCCCATTTAACATGAGTTTGAATGTGATTGGCTAATTATGAACACAGCCACATCCCCAGTTATAACAGGGTGTACATATTTTTGCAACCAGGTTAATGTAAGTTTTTTATTTTTTATTCATTCATTCTTCTTCCGCTTAATCCTTTTTGGGTCGCGGGGGGGGGGGGGGGAGCCTATCCCAGCATCTTTGGTTTTTCCCCTTAAAAGATTTCAGTTTGTTTTGCAATTGGGTTGTACAGGTTATAGGTTACATTAAAGGTGGAAAAAGTTTTGAAATGATTTATCTTGGTATCATTTTTTTTACATCACAAAAACCTGGTATTTGAACAGGGGTGTGCAGACTTTTTATATCCAGTGTATTTGGGTACAGCCCTAGAGAACAGGCAGCTTCTGCTTAAATCCTCACAGGTATAATTTTCCTGTCTACATAAAATAGTTCAAGTTTAACTGTGTCAACTACATTATTAAAAATAACTTCACAATAATCTATTTTTAATGAACTAGCATGCCATTGAAATATTAAATACTTCACAATGAAATACACACTCTTTTAGTTAGTTAAGCTCTTAAAGAAATGAGGATTGCACTTCTTTGGTTTTGTGATGTCAAACAAACAAGCTCCATCTTCAGTCCAATAAGTAATCAAAACCACCACCATGACTGCCTATTACTTGTGAGCTGTGAGTTTTGGGTTTTTTTGTCTTTTCACTCCTTCTTTATGCCCTTGAGGATATAAAAAATTTAATCGTTGGAATTTGCACAATTTGGAACCTTTAAATAAAATGTAATGGTAACACTAAGGGTCACATTTAGACTCTGATACAACCCACCTTTTTGCAAACAGGAATTTCCACTTTGGCTTCATTTTTCAGAAGTCAGTCCCTCTAGGATTTCGCGGGATGTTTTTATGATTGTTGCGGCTCCAAAAAGCCTGAATTCGGGTCTGTATCCAGAAAAACATAACTTTAATAAGAGTGAAAGAGCATTCATAGACCTCGGTTTGCTTAATGCCAAAAAATGTATTGCACTACTGTGGAAAAAGACTCATAGACCAGATGTGACTCAGTGGTTAAGACAGTTGTTAACAAATCTTCCACTAGAAAGAATAACATAAATACTGAAATTAAAGGAAAATGTGTTTGAGAATATATGGAGACCTTTCATTGATTATGTAAAGAAATTAAACATAACTTCTGAAGAAGGTGAATGATATGTGTGGACCTTGCAAATTCCAAACTGGTGAATGTATATTATGTATTCTTATGTAATAGATTACCTAGACTAAACAGAGGAGCATTGTTGTTGACTTGCTTTTGTTAATGGTTGTTGTTGTTTTTAGTACATTTTTTTGTTGTTGTTAGTGTTTTTTTTTTTAATTTTTAAATTACTTTAGTATTAGTGTTTGACTGTTTGTGCCATGTTTGTAAAAAAAGGTTCAATAAAAAATACTGTGGGGGGGGGGGGAGCCTGAATTCACGGGAGCTTTTTTTAAAAGTTGCGCTAAAATTTGTGATGTTCTGAGAGTTTGTTTTTTTTTGCACTGAAAGCTGTGGAAATTACAAATTTTAAAGCAGATGTTTTTTTTTTCCAGTTTACTACAGTGATATTCTATATAACAATACAAGAAAGCATAGGATTGTCAAAAATTTCCTATTACAGTGATCTGTAAAGAAACTTCTGCTATACAGAAAAACTCTTGTGCAACAAAACAGACTAACACAATATCAATTACAACAGCTAAATTGCATTGAATGCATGTTAAAGAGTACAGATTCGGAAATTACTGGCAGCACCTTCATTTGAAAACTCCCTACGGTCTCCAACCACTCAGTACCGAATGGAGAGGAAAAAAATAAATAATGTATTCTGTTGCTCTGTTTTGTCTATTGGAGTCTGTGTTTTTCTGGAAAAAAAAAATACAGACAATATTCTCTCTCTTTCCGTGCCTAACTCCTACCTGTCTATCTGCTGCGTGTCTTGACACACACAACTTTCATTTACGGCGGGAAGGGGGGGGGGCGTCCGTGTCCAGACCAGAGATTCACAGGTTTAAAGCTCATTGACAAGAGATGTAGTCATAATTTTACCTCTAAAGATGTATGAAATGATCAAACACTGGCTGTAGTGTTAGATTTGATCGTTTTGTTTGTGGTTTTATGGCATCTCTCCTCACGTGTGCTCCCACGACAGAGTGCTTTTGGAGCAGGCAGACATTTTTCAACACAAGCCCATCACTTCATACATGTGGTCAGGACGGAAACGTGTCAAGACGTCCACCAGCAGGCTGGGGGAGATGAAGGAAGGGACAATGTTGGAAACCTCGCGAGAGAGTGGTTTTGTTTTTTTTTTTAAAATCACACACTTTTTGGCTGAAGTATTCCGCTAATACTCACTGTAAACACCGAAGTGAACATGGAGCGGCGATGCATTTGATTGGTTAGACAGCATTTCAGCGCCACTCAAAGACAAATTTAATTGGTGAAATTGGCAGAAGTTGACGAGGATTGGTCAAAATTGCATGAAAGTTGCAGTGATTAGACAAAGTTGCAAGATCACGCAATAGTCGTGTTGATTGGCAGATTTCACGTGAATTGATGTGATCCCAACATCGCAAAATCCTGGAGGGACTGAGAAGTGTCAGCTAATTTAGTTTTTTACAGTACATATACTGAACGAGATATGATGCTTTTCTTTCTTCATGAACTTACTAAACCGATTATTCAGCCAATTTCAAAACGAATATTGAGACATTCTAAGTTCAAAACAAATCTAAAATTGACATTTATTGAGAAAGTAGGAGCTCCCCGTCATGTTAGTGGTGCTGGAGCGCCGGGACGTGATGCTGGTGGGTCCTGGGTTGTTTCCACTGGTGGCCCTCGCCCTGGGTTGGGATTTGGGGGCAGTGGGTGGCCTCACAAGCAAGTCTGCAAGCTGGCTTCTGGCGGGGGGGGGGGGCTTGTTTTTGGACCGCCTACCTCCCAGTCTTATTTCCCGCCCTCCTCCTCCCCCTGATCTTTTTTGTTACATTTAGGGCTTTGGGGTGGGGGTGTGCCGCACTGTGTCGGTGAAGGGGATACCTTTGCCGCGTGGTGGGGCTGCACTCACCTCAATTTTAATTGCATTTTAGACACTGAGGGCTTGGGGGGGATGGGGGCTCTGCTGCCCATCACAGTGGCTAACGATGCTTCAATTACTATCCCCCCAATTTTAATTGCACTTTAGTAGTCCACACATTTATACACAATTATATCATATAACCGACACACACCCACCATGTTCTGTGCGGGGGGGAGGAGGTGGGGGTCTTCCCCCACCCCTGTTGCCCTGTCTTGCTGGGGGCGTGGGGGCCTGGTGGGGAGCCTGGGACCTATCATGTTGTAAAAATCCCTGGATGCTACTAATATATAGATACAACCAAGGAAGTAACGGGGGGCTGTATATGAGTTTAAGTGTGAGTGAGAGGGTGATGAATGGAGGTGGTGATGGTGGGTCGGTTTTGTGCGGTGCTTTGCATGCCGGGTGGCATCTTGGGGCGCCTGCGGTGGTCTGCTGATTGTTCACTCAGATGGGTGCCGGGGGGTGGGGGTCTGCTTCTGTGGCCTGCGCCGGTGGCCTCCCTGGTCACTGCCGGGCACTGGTGCACGTTCAGGCTCACTGCATCTGCTTCGCAGCCGGCTTTTGAAATAAAGGTGAATGAGGAGTGAATTTAAGTGGGTACTGGAGTGAGAGAGAATGGGTCGGTCTGGCTGAGTGAGAGGGGTGTGCATGGGAACATGTGGGTGTGAAGGTATGGGGAGGGGTGTGCCTGCGAGTCGGGAGGGGCTGGATTAGGGGGGTAGTGCCTCTCGGCAATGTGGGCTCACCTGGGCGAGGGGACTTCTTTTGGCCGCGAGGGGACTTCTTTTGGACGTGGGGGTCCCCGGGGTGTGTGGCCGAGGCGCTGGGGCGGGACCGCTGCGGGAGTACCTGGGGGGGGCACACGCCGGGGGGTGCTGGCTGGTCTCTGTCCTGGGGGGTGGGGTAGCTGGCCTCCTGGTGCCTGGGGCCCGGGGGCGGATGTTGGCCCCGCTGGGGGGATGGGGGTCGGGCGGGTCCGTGGGGGTCGGGCGGGTCCAGGGGTGTGGGCTCACCGCGCCGGCTGCCGGGCGGCCTGCCCTCCCTTGATCGTCTCTCCGGGGGTGGATGCTTGGCTTTCCTGGGGCTTGCTGACCTCGGGGCTGGGGGTTGGTGGCGCGGGCTTGCCTGGTCAGGGTCCTCGGGGGAGGGCTGCTGCGACCGGCCCCCCGCTCGTATGTTTCCTGACAAACCACTCACATGCACACACTTGATTTGCGGCTCGTTCTCATATATAGGCACACAGACATACATGTACAAGTGTCTCTCCTTTAACAGGTGCAGAACCAGACTCGTGTTGAGACATCTCCGGTGGAAGGTTCAGGTTCAGGTTCAGGTTACTTTATTTGTACCCGTAGGTTGATTTGTTTTGCAGTTGGTGACATCCATATTTACAAGCCACTAATTACATTCAACATAGACACAAACACAGGCACACATCTTACAAAATAGGTAAATATAAAATATGTACAATATAATTTTTATAGCTTGTTCAACTCTTTGACAGCAGCAAGGGACAAAGCTGTTTTTGTAGCGCTGGGTTCTACTTTTTGGGACAGCAAACCTCCGTCTGGAGGGAAGAAGCTGAAAGTTGCAGTGCAAAGGGTGGAGTCATCATTAAAATCGAGTCGGCCATCCTCTGTACTTGTCTGGTGTACAGGGATGTCAGGCTCAGCGTGACTCACCAAGCAAACGACTGGACCATCTGACTACCTGATCCAAGGATTTCCTCTGTTTCAGTTTTATCTGACCAAACCATGACATTAAAGAAAAGGATAAAACAGATTCAATAAAAGCCCGATAGAACATAGTCATTATGGTTCGGTCAATTTGGAAGCGTGCAAGTTTCCTCAAACAATGCAAATTTTGCTGACCCTTTTTGCACACCCTTTCACAGTTCACCTCAAAGTTCAATCCACTATCAATAATTGTCCCAAGATATTTGTACGATTGTACACATTCGGTGGTCTGGCCTTTTAGTATGGTGACTTTGTGCCTGGGAGTTTTCCTCCTAAAGTCAATAATCATATCTTTCGTTTTTGTTGTATTCAGCTGCGGAGAAGTGGAAGAAGCAGTTTGTCTTTTGTTTGTTTTAGTTGTCTTTTTTTTTTTTTTTTTTGTCTGTTCCCCTCCCTTTTCTTTCCCCCCTTCACACACTTCCTTTCCCTCTTCCCCATCCTGTTGGGTCTTCCATGGGTAAAACAATTAAAATAAAGTATTAAAAGTTATTACAGGAGGAGTTTACAACAATATACAGTGCAAAGTTAGGCACTGTATAGGCTCCTCTTGGCAAAGTAAATCTGTTTTGGCACAGTAGGGTGACAGATCCCTGTTCTGTTTGCCTAGCTGCCTGACAGGACAAAAAAAAAAAAAAAAAAAGAGAAAGTAGGAGCTGGTGCAACCGCTACCCGTATTTTTTTTTTTTTTTTCAACAGTACACAGATGAATCTCTGAGGCATAAACCAAGAAATCAATCAGCTCTTTTTAAGCAACCCATTAAAAGGCGCCAAGGAGAGTTAAGGCTCTTGCTCAAGACACACCATTACAGTACATTATGGATTCTGTTCCAAGAAAACACCACTCATCACAAAACCATTACAGACTTCTGCAGGCGGAGCATGCAAGAAAGTTTCACATTCCATGCAAAAGGTATACAGAAAATCTGTATGAGGATAATAAAACGTCATATTCTCTCTCTTCTTTACTCTGCTGCTTATACCTAGACACTAAATAAATACTGCAACACCCTCTCCTTAAAATGCACAGCTCCACCCATGTTTTCCTCTCTCAGGGTCTGTTCCTGTCAGAACCATGGCCCAAAACTCTCAGTCAGCCACCTCAGCTGGGGACGGTCTTTCCGGCTCAAACAACTTCACTGCCTGGCTGGAAATGTGTTTACTGTATTTGTACCACTGCGCCGCACTGCCTGCTTCATTCACCACAACCAAACAAAACCTACAGCAGTCATGCATCTACTAGTATGTGAGCATTGTGTAAATTCCATCTACAGCTCTGTTTGAGATGTCTGCTGGTGTGCATCCTTCTGTTTGCTGGCACACAGGGGAGGAAGGAAAAGTTTTCAGTTCTTATGACAGATGGAGTAATTTCACAGAAACAAGGATGGGTTCTATTAGCTCCTATGGCCAACTTGAAGTAGATCACGAGACAGCCCCTCCTACTGTATCTTATCTCTGGCTTCATGTCTGTGTGTGTGTGTGTATATATATATTTTATAGTAATATGTACATATGTATATTAGCTGCTCTTGCTTGCTTGTTTTTTTTTCTTGCCTTCTGATTGTTGCTCTGAGTGTTGCTATCCCTGTGCTGTTGCAATCCTGGAATTTCCCCGTTGTGGGACTAATAAAGGCTTATCTTATCTTATCTTATCTTATACTGGCAGAGGTAGGTACAGCATCCAGAAATTGTACTCAAGTAGAGTTACTGTACCTTATGATATTCATTACTCAAGTATAATTAAGAGTAGTCTGCAAAAATACTTGAGTAAAAGTGTGTACTAAAAAAGCTCCATCAACTTTTCTCTTAAATGTGTAATTTTTTTTAACTTTATATTTTTCCCTCATAAATTTTAAACTTTTTTGCATAAATTTTCAGCTTTTCTGACAAATTTTCAGTTTTTAGTAAAAACTTTGCTACATCTTTTCTCATAAAACTGTGTGATGAGCCTGAGCTCTAATGTTCCCTCTGAGCTCAGACTCAATTTATTTCTGAGTTTTGTATGTCTGTTATTATTATGTTGTCAGTTTTCTGTATATATTTTGGTTTTTTGACACTTACGTGCCCTCCTCTCTCAGACACTCCCACTTGCTGTTCACAGTCTGTTTCCCAGCTGTGAACAGCTGGGAAATTAGGTCACCTGTCTGCTCAGCCCACACCTGCTGCTCATCGGCCTGCCCAGTACTTAAGCACTGCCAACTCTTTGTTTCACTGCGGCAGTATTACATGGATTACATTGTCTGATGTTACTGGACTTCATCCTTCAATAAGTTTTCTCCTAATCTCCTCCAGAGCTACTCCAGCTCTGGAGCGCCTACCTTGTACATTACGTTTACCTTGTTTATATTTTTGTCGTGTCTGCACAGTTTTGTTCTTTTTGTCATAGATGTCACAACTACAGTTCAGCATGTGGGTCTGTCTTTCTGCCCTGAAGGGGCATTCATAACAAACTGTGACTTTTATGCTTTTGAGACTGCATATTTTATATTTTTCCTCATGAATTCCAGGTTTCCCCCCCCCTTTCTTTTCTTTTAAATTTGTGACTTTTTCTCTTATGAATTTCCAGCTTTTAACCCTCTAACTGTCCACATTGCATGGACGGGTCGCACACCCCCAGTGGCACAGCGCAGCAACTGCACTTATCAACTTATTGACGTCCCCCGGCTATACTGAGAATTTGTATTGATCTGACAGTTCAGAAGGTGGCAGACACGCGTCGGAGGAATCATGGCTGACATGGAATACAGCAAAGAAGAAGAAATTCTTCTTATTATTATTATTCCTTTTTCTGCTTTGAGCTCACAACACCAATATGGCCGCCACCATGACCAATCATGGAGGCGCCGATTCTGACTGAAACTGCATCATACAGGAAAAATAGCCACGTAATATAAACGAAATTCACATGGGATAATCATAAGAGTTTGTAGATGTGGTAGAGGGTGTAAATGGCCGACCAAATGCAAAACAACCACCACAATGGGCGAAAAACTGAGCTCACAACACCAAGATGGCAGCGCCCACGTTGTCATGGATTCTCACAGGAAAAATGCATCAAACAGGTAAAATAGCCAAGTAATACAAACGAACGGGCAGCGTGGTGGCAGAGTCGTTAGCACTGTGGCAGCACAGCAACTCACCCTTGGCCGGGGGATCCTGGGCTCGATCCCAGCCCCCGACCAACAGTGATCTGTGTGGAGTTTGCATGTTCTCCCCGTGTCTGCGTGGGTTTACTCCAGGATTTCTCCGGTTTCCTCCCACATGTCAAAAACGTGCAAGTTAGGTTAACTGGCATCAAACTGGGGATTCTAAATTGTCCTTAGGTATGACTGTGAGAGTGAATGGTTGTCTGTCTCTCTGTGTTGGCCCTGCGATGGAGTGGCGATCTGTCCAGGGTGTACTCTGCCTCTAGCCCAAAGATGCTGGGATAGGCTCCAGCCCCCCCCCCCCCGTGACCCGAAAAGGATTAAGCGGAAGAAGATAGATGGATGGATGGAATACAAACGAAATTCACGTGGGATAATCATAAGAGTTTGTAGATGTGGTAGAGAGTATAAATGATCGAGCAAACGCAAAACAACGACCACGATGGATGAAAATGGACTGGTCACGTGAGCGAGCGAGCCCACCCCCCCCTTCCCGCCCCCCCCCCCCGCAACAGGTAAGAGACAAATAAATGTTTTGTTTTGTTTTTTTTACATTTTATTGATTTTCTGGTTCATATACTTTGACGATTAGCCAGAAACATACCCCTGTAGACAAAACGGTGTCAAAAAAACCAATCCATTCTTTGTGTAAATGTGTCCAAAGTCCACTTTTGACCGAGTTATGTAATTTATATAGCTGCCGTGACATTATGCAAATTAGATGCGTAAATTTATTCCTATCTGAAACTTTGGATAATATTCTACATCTTTCTAATTGACAGTAAGCCATTATCTCTTGCAACTTTCAAGTTATAACCTTGGAAATCTGAACTATTTTTTATTGACAAAATTTTTTTACCACTCTTGACCACTAGGGGCCTTGACCACCCTTTAACTTCTACATTTGTGAGGTTTATCTAATTAATCTATGAGCTTTTATTCAAAAATTTGCTATTACTCTTTGCTCTTTTTTAAATTATGACTAATAAAACATTTAAAAAGCAAACTATATATGCTTGATGAAATATGCTCTATAAAACTATAACCAATACCTTTTGCTGTAATTCAAATCTTACAGACAGCAGACAAATAAAAATTTGCCTTAGTACCAATAGAAAAACAATATCAACCTTGTTTTATATTAAATAAAATTATAAATTCATAAAAGCAATCAAGACTTCATTCATAAGTGTCTAAATACAAACACATTTCAAACCTGTCTGTAAATTAATTCAATCAAAGAAAGCCACAGAGTACGATCAAACGTATTTGAGTAAAAAAAACCTTTTTCTTCTAAACCTTGCTTAAGTGTCAAATTCATCCTACATTAAACTGCTCAGTAAGTAGAATTTTGTGGAGAAAAGTAGCCTGAGTACATGTTGGTTGTGTAAATGTAACTAGCCACTACCCACTTCTGCCTGCTGCTTGTTTCAGCCACATCTTCTCAGGATGTACGCTGCTGTTACAATACAACTTGATGTGAGTTTTATTTCTTACATGTGTGTCAAATTTCCACATATCCAAGCACTGCTCCAACATAAGACTACACAAATATCCACCAATTTCATAATCAGACATCTATTATTATTGACTTTTTTAAAATAAGCATTAAATTAATGTGAGTGCTAAATTTCACCAACTATTGGATAAATGTGCTGTTTATCTGATTTCTTTTCAGCATTCAGAAAAAAAGCACACGGACAAAAGAAGCTGGATTTATTAAATAAATTTCCAAACAGAGGACAGCATTAATGCATAAACTGCTGCAAATTATTTTGAACATTGCTTCTTTTGTTCCAAGAACACGTCTGAATTCAATTTCAAATCCCATGAAATTAACAACGAAACCTCACAATGGTAAATCTGAAAGCAGGGCATGTTGACATTTTTAAATTAACAGAACCACTCCACCAATAAAAAGTTATAGGAGGCATCCAGCTCCAACTAAAAGTAGCTGCTGCTGCGGCCACCAAAGCTGCGGTTTGATACACATCCCATAACAAAATGAGTATCAGACCAACTGTATGTAAGGAGCCAGTTATGATGTGACTGTGACACTAAGGTGCAAGTATAAACTGGACTTGCCAATAGCTGCTATATTTTGTTGCATCACAGAGTTTTCAAGACAGTTTTGACCAGTACACCGTCAATATGGTCACACTGAACACATATACACCAGTCAGGCATAACATTCTGACTGGTGGTGAGTCCATCCTCACCACCTCCATAACCGTGTGGTACGCAGGAGCCACTGCCTGGGACAGACTAAGCGGCAGCGCGTCGTGCGCTCACTGCTGAGAAGGTTGATCCGCTGCAAGCTCCCATCTCTCCAGGATCTGTACAATCTCCAGGACCCGAGGCGTGCTGGCCGGATCATAGACCGATCCCTCACTACCCTGGTCATTCTGTTTGCCCCCCTCCCCTCTGGTAGCAGACTCGGTCCATCCGACTAAAACCTCCCGTCACATGAACAGCTTCTCCCCTCTGCCATTAGACTGCTGAACACTAAGTGACTCTCTGTGCACCATGTACAGCAGCTCAACCAGGACTCATTGTCAATCATCACTGTTTTCTTCCTGCATTACAGACTGCACTATATAGTTCTCCACAGCTATCTGCTGCTGGCTAATATATATTAGATATTTTAACTGTTGACCAGTATCACTTAATCTTTATCCTACACTTTATTACATGTTATAGTTTATTTCTCTTATCTTATCATGTTTAATGTTGCAGCATTGTACCGAGACAAATTCCTAGTTTGTGTACTACATGAACAATGGCAATAAACCTGATTCTGATTCTGATTCTGACATTATGACCACCTACCTAATATTGTGTTGGTCCCCCTTTTGCTGCCAAAACAGCCCTGACCCATCGAGGCATGGATTCTACTAGGACCTCTAAAGGGGTGATGTGGTATCTGGCACCAAGATGTTAGCAGGGGTGTACTGTACACCCTTTCATGGAAACAGTATTGCCTGATGGCTGTGGCCTCTTTCAGCAGGATAATGCACTGTGCCACAAAGCAACAAGAGCACTCTGAGGCGAGTGTAATATCCCCAACTCCATTTTCTTTGAAGATCCCAACACTTACTGATAGACAGCAGTTTTCAAACTTTTCAATATAATTACTGTAGCAGAATTCTAATTATGATAAGCCCATCATCCACGAATATACGTACAACAAAAGTATACAACCCATAGTTGTAGGGCAGGATCCCAGGTGAACCTGTGTAGCAAGTATGGTGACCCTAGAGAGATTTATATGTTCTATAGTAAGAGATCATAGGAAGTGCCAACCTTGACCTTTGACCTTTTGACCCCAAACCTGTAGTCAGAGGTTATGGTCTCAGAGTGAACCTGTGTACCAGGTTTGGTGACCCTGGCTTTCTTTGCTGTTGAGATATACTTCATAAGGCATTTTGATGTTGACCTTCGACCTTGCAATCCTAAAACCACAGTCACACTTCAGGGTCACAGGATAAGCCTGCGTACCAAGTTTGGTGACCCTAACTTTACTCGTTGTACAGTAATAAGGCATAGGAAATGTTAACCTTGACCTTTGGACCCCAAACCCATTGTCTGAGGTTACAATCCCAAGGTGAACCTGTGCACCAGGTTTGGTGGCCCTAGCTTTACTCATTTTATAGTAATAGTGCAAATGGAATGCTAACCCTGATCTTTGACCTTTTGATCCCAAAACCACAGTCATCCTTCAGGGTCACAGGATGAACCTGTGTACCAAGTTTGGTGACCCTAGCTTTACTCATTGTACAGTAATAAGGCAAAAGAAACGCTAATCTTGACCTCTGACCTTTTGACCCCCAAACCCATAGTTAGAGGTCAGCATTCAAAGGTGAACTTGTGTACCAGGTTTGGTGGCCCTAGCTTTATGCGCTGTACAGTAATAAGGCATAAGGAATGGTAACCTTGACCTTTGACCTTTTGACCCCAAACCCATAGTCAGAGGTCAAGATTCCAAGGTGAACCTGTGTACCAGGTTTGGTGGCTCTAGCGTTACTCATTTTATATCAACAGTAAATGTAGCATTTACAAAACTCCTACAAAACTGTAGGAAGAGTTGATTTCACAAGACCGTTACTGGCTATGAAGTGAGGTGAAGCAGGAAGTCATAGGTCAGGGGCTACAGTTCCTGCAAAAATCATCCGATCAGAACCAAACTGCAATATGTGCATCTGCATTGTATCAAACCATGGTACCAAGTTTCAAAACAATCTGACCAAAACTGCAGGAGGAGCTGATTGCAAAAAATTGGGACAGACGGGCAGACAGACGGTTGGACAGACTGACCCATAACATAATCCCCCTTTGGTCTTTGCCCAAGGGGGTCAAAGAGCCCTTTGGGCGAAGACCGGTGGAGGATAAAACTGGTTCAGGAATGGTTTCAAGAACACGAGTATGAGGTGTTGACTTGGTCTCCAAATTCTAAAGCTCTCAATCTTAATCAGGCATTTGTGAGGTGTGCTGGACAAACAAATCCATGGAGACCCCCCACCTTGCAACTTTTTTATTTATTTTGTGTACTTTATTGATCCCCAGAGGGGAAATTCAGGGCAGCCACCTGGATGGATGAAGCAGCCATGGTACAGCGCTATCCTTTCACCATTCACACCTAGGGCCACTTTAGAGTCTCCAATTAACCTAACTTGCATGTTTTTGGCCTGTGGGAGGAAACCGGAGAAATCCCAGAGTAAACCAACGCAGACACGGGGAGAACATGCAAACTCCACACAGATCACTGTTGGTCAGGGGCTGGGATCGAACCCGGAATCCCATGCCCAAAGGGTGAGTTGCTGTGCTGCCACAGTGCTAACCACTGTTCCACCGCACCACCCAACTTATAGAACCTAAAGGATCAGCTGCTAACATCTTGGTGCCAGATACCCCAACACACCTTCAGGGGTCTAGTGAAGTCCATGCCTCAGGGCAGTTTTGGCAGCTAAAGGGGGACTAAGACAATATTAGGCAGGTGGTCGTAATGTTATGCCTGATCAGTGTCAGAGCTTATCAATGAACAGATGTGGCTTAATTACATGCAGCAGAACATGTAGCCCTTTAGTTCATAAACAATTCAATTCAGCTTTATTTATATAGCGCCACATCTCAACAAAGGTCATCTCATAGCGCTACAAAATGCAGAGAAAACCCCACAATTTCAGAAAGACCCAGCAATCAGACGATCCCCTGTGAGCAAGCACTTAGCGACAGTGGAGAGGAAAAACTCCCACTTAACAGGAAGAAACATCTAGCAGAACCAGGCTCATGGAGGGGCAGTCATCTGCTGCAACTGGCTGGGGGTGAGGGGATAGAGAGGACGAAACATAAAGAGCATGAAACAGTGAAAAACCAAGTACATTACTGGCGGTCATCCAGCAGTCTGAATCTATTAACAGCAGAACAGAAGTGGGGTTAAGAGACACGAAATCCCTCCCTAATCGTAGGTTATATTGAAAAGGAAGGATTTTATCCTGTTCTTAAAAACAGAGACCGAGTCTGACTCCCGGACCCAGAGTGGTAACTGGTTCCACAGAGAAGGAGCTTGATAGCAGAAGGCTCTGCCTCCCAATGTACTTCTGGGCACCACAAGCAATCCAGCATTTTGGGAGCGTAGAGCTCTATTAGGATGATAGGGTAATATCAGATCTTTTATATATAAGGGAGCCTGATTATTAAGAGCTTTGAAAGTGAGAAGAAGGATTTTAAACTTAATTCTAAACTTTATGGGAAGCCAATGAAGGGAGGACAGAACCGGAGAGATATGATCTCTCTTTCTAGAACCAGTTAAAACTCTTGCAGCAGCATTTTGGATCAACTGAAGACTTCTTAAGGATATTTTGGGACAACCTGATAATAACGAGTTACAATAATCTAGTCGAGAGCTGACAAAGGCGTGGATCAGTTTCTCAGCATCATTCAGAGACAAGATGCTCCTAATCTTGGCAATATTGCACAGATGATAGAAGGCAGTCTTAGAAACTAATTTAATGTGTGAATTAAAGGACAGATCTTGATCAAAAATAACTCCAAGGTTCCTCACAGAACTATTCAGAGTGAGAGTGGCGGCATCCAAATTAAGAGTATGATTTGTAAAGGAATTTCTAAGGTTTTTTGTGCCAACAAGAATGACTTCAGTCTTATCTGAGTTTAGTAGCAGAAACTTACAAGTCATCCAGGCTTTGATTTCTTTAAGACAGGCATCTAATTTGGCTCATTGATTACAATCATCGGGCTTCACTGACAGGTATAGTTGTGTGTCGTCTGTGTAACAATGAAAATGTATACAGTGCTTTCTAATGATATTGCCTAACGGAAGCATATATAAACTAAAAAGAGTAGGGCCTAACACACATCCCTGTGGAACTCCGTGACTGAGCTTAGAGTTGGAAGAAAATTCATCATTGATGTGAACAAACTGAAGTCTATCGGACAAATAAGATCTAAACCACTGCAGCAGAGTTCCATTTATTCCAACATAATGTTCTAATCTATCAAGTAGAATGTCATGATCGATAGTATCAAAGGCTGCACTAAGATCTAAAAGGCCAAGAACAGAAACAAGTCCATTATCAGATGCGATAAGGAGGTCATTAGTGACCTTCACTAAGGCTGTTTCAGTGCTGTGATGAACTCTGAACCCAGATTGAAACTCTTCAAATAAACCAATTCCCTGCAAGTGGTCAAACAATTGCGCAGCAACAACTCTAAGATTTTTGAAATGAAAGGCAGATTAGAGATTGGTCAATAGTTAGCCAAAACTCCTGGATCGAGTGTTGGCTTTTTGAGTTAGGGTTTAATAACAGCAATTTTAAAACCCAGTGATATATAACCCAGAGTTAAAGAAGCATTAATTATGTGTAGAATAGGGCTACCAATAATTGGGAAGACAGTTTTAAATAACCTGGTAGGAATAGGGTCCAGAAGACAAGATGAAGGCTTAGATGAGGAGATTATTTTATCCAACTCTAAAAGGTCAATTGGAGTAAACTTATCTAAACAGATATCAATTGAGGGAGTTGTAGTAGTTAATGTACTTGAGTTTACGGTAGAAAGAATCAGGTGCTTTAAAAATGTTGCATGAGAAAAGTCACAAAATGTTGAGAATTTAAGAAGTTGATGAAGATCAGCATATTTAATGAGTAAATTTGCACACAAAAAAATCACATTTGTAAATAAAGTCTGCAATGTACAATTATTTATAATATGTACTAAAAGACTTGCCAATTTAAGACAAAAGTCAAATTTACGCTGAAAAGTTGCCTACTTAAGAGGAAAACTATTACTGATGTTGACAGGCCAAATGATAACTCAGCTATTTAACCTTTGTTTAATGCATCAAACATGTTCTGTGGCTCCATGCAGATCGTTTTAAGTGAAAAATTAGTCAAAATGGATTTTTCTGGCTGATCCCTTTGATAGACAATTAACAGCACACGCTTCCATTAGCTTCCTCTGGCTTGAATTTTAACCAGAGGTGCTATTTAGTCTGTCTGTGTAAGTGAAGGTGAGAGGTAGTCACCGACTATGTGACTTAATGCAACAGAGCAGTTCTGTGCTTGACTGTGTATGACCGTGTGTGCCTATAAAAGTCTGTGCATGAATGTGCTTTTGCTCCAGTGTCTGCTTGTGTGTACACTACAGTATGTGTGAAACACGGCCAAACGGTATGACTGGTTGTGACAAAGCGTCTCTGTGTGCATGTGTGTACGTTAAAGGACGTTTGTCGATGTTAGGAGAAGGAGAAAGAGCTTCTGCATCGGTTATTTGTCCATGCTGGTGTCGCGCTCGGCTGGAAGGACCAGTCAGGAGAGACCAGAGTACCTCCTCCCTAATGACACACTTTCCTCGGTGCACTCTGACTGACCTCACACCACACTACACCACGCACACAAGGACACACGTGAAAATGGTGCACACAACGTTACACACATACACTCAAATGCACAGGCAAGGACACAGTAACAGAAAACTGTGCATTGCAATACTCAAATAAGTAACGCTGCATGAATAAAAACATGTACATACAGAGTGTGTTTGTGTTCCCTGTATGTACCGCAGCGTGTTGCTGTATCTAAACTGCAGCTCCTGGATCCACAGTATGAAGGTTTGATCTGGTTGGATTCATGGTGAGCAGTGGTGCTTAACACGCCATAATAAACGTCCACAGCTGTGGACCCTTCACATGCGTCTGCTGGAGTGTGGAGTCGTGGGCTGACGTGGCTTTGTGTGGTCTGTCAGGTTTTTTTTGGTGTTTGATCGCCTTTCATTAAGTGTAAACCAAACTGCTCACCAGCAAACAACTCTGGATTCTGTTATCGTCCACTTTGTCCCTGCCTTCAGTGTTTATATTCTCTCTGTATTGATTAGTCAAAAAAAAGTGAAGGTTCACTTCAGCAACTATTCTATTCTAGAGCCTTGGAGTTCATTGCAGATGTTTATTCAGAATATGCTAAGAAATCTGCTGTGAGATTAGATTTTTATTTTATTCCATTAACGGTCTTCACAGCATCAGGCTGTCTCTTTGTCAGGGCTACATTCTTTTGGATTTCAACATTCTTGGCAAGTGTTTACATGTTGACGATTTTCCGGTGCTCAAGGACTGGACTATAAATGGTTCAGAGTGGACAAAGACTTTGAGCTCAACTATGACCTTGAAAATCAGGCCAGAATTCAAATGAAAAAAGGATCTTGAAGTCTGCTTCAGAGGAAGGAATGTTATTTTAAAGTCCTCCATTTAGAATAGATGAACAAATTAAAAAAATGTTACAATATGCTTTCATGTGTGCGGCAGTAAATACATGGGGGAAGGGTCACAGATGGGCATGCAGGTTGGTCAGGGGACTAGGACCTGTAACTATGCTTTAGGGATCAAAATGTTTAAGGTCAAGGTCTGAAAAGGCTAATATCAGTTTTGTGACACAAAGGCTACAGGTATGGGTCTACATCTCTGACTGCAATTCCAGTTAAATCTAAATCTGTTATTGGCAAGCAAGGACTCACTCAAAAGCCGTACTATAAAATGAATGTGAATTCTGACAAAAAAAAAAATAAGTATCACTCCTCACTCATCCTCACCTGTACTAAGGAGGGTCATCAAACCAGCTACTGGCTCTACATCCAGCATTACCAACTGTTACAACCCCAGTGGTGTAGAAAGAGTAACCTGTGCGTCTCCTCAGGTGTTGTTTCCCCCGACTCCCTCATTAGCCCTTCACAGCCCACACCTGCATCCTGTTGGCCAATCAGTGTTCCTCCCCTTAACTATAAAAGGCCAGAGAAGCAGAAGCTCTTCCTTCCACCTTTGACTTGGGTTGCCACCACACCACCAGCTCTGTAATCTCTGCTGCCATTACAGGCTGTGATAGGTTTGAAGCCGTTGAGAAAGCTGTCATTTTCTTTGAACCCCTTTTCTCCTGTTTATGTTGCAGGATCAGGGGGCATTTTTGTTTGTTGTTTTGGCCTTGGTTCTCCCTGAAGTCAATTTTGCTTTCTTTTATTCTGGCAATAAATAATTTAAAACTGATCAACTCTCTCATCATTTTTGTCACCTAGTTTATGTTACTCCCTTTTACTCCTAGACAGCCACTGGGGTCGTAATGTATGTGGGGGCTCATCTGGGATTTGACACTTCCTGTTACAACCCACTTTCTGAGCCAAGGCCAGAAGTGCCTATTCTGCCTGGAATCTCCAAGTCCGTTTCAGTCCTTACGCCAAGGTGGACTGACCTAGTCACTTTTGCCCTCGGGCAAGGTAGATATACACCTATATCCCAGGCTAGGATTTGAACCCATGACACCATGATCTCAAAACCTCCTACTCTTACCACTGAGCCAAAGAGGAATTCCTCACTAGCTCTGGGCTAGTAGCAGAGGTGTTCTCTAAGGTGTCAGGACCTGCACCACTGACTAATTACTTATGGAGGGGGGCCGTAACACCAACATTGGGGGAAAGACACAAACATACTGTATACAACATGGGCAAAATAAATGCAAACATAATGGAGTATATGATGACAAGTAGGACTTACCCAAGGCTACAGCTTGACGCAAATGTTCAGTCATTGAGGAATTCATGTGTTGTGTAGGTGCTCAAGTATTTACTTTAAAATTCAAATATGTGCTTTGTTTTTTTCATGTCAGCATTATTAATCAATTCACCTAGAGAGTCATCTAAAACTGTCAACTTTTCAATCATCTTTAATGAGCTTGCTCCTCAACATGGTGTCCAAGGAAATACACGTATGCACCGAACTGGGCAGAAACAGAAACACGGGGAGCATTCTGAAAAATGAAATCTAGCAGTTGTGTAATAAAATTTTAAAAAGTCTCACACCTGCAGGAGGGTGTGCCTTGATCAGGGTTTTTGTCAGCGACACACAGACATGCACCAGTTGTCAAAGACCTACAAGTCTAACATGGACAACAGACGATGAAAGACACCTTTGCTTACTTCTAACTTTTACCATAATCATTTGTTCATGTAATTATGGCCAAAATCAAAGAGCAGCCATTAACTTTAAATGATGTGTATGGTGATCTTGTCAGACGGTGTCAGGGTAGGTGCAGTCTGCATGGATTTTGCCATCTCAGCTTTTATGCCCGAGTTCACCTCCTTGTTGCAAGCAAAGCAATTTTGCTGGTGTATTTAACAGGTTTTAATCATCTTTTTTTTCCTTCTAAATGAGCACTGGGAAAGCCGATGTGAGACAAACAATGCGCCCCTGATTTGAAACTGACGTAAACAAGAACAGACACCCTAAGCTAGCGACTGCTGATTTTTGTCAGATGAAATGGCAGGTGTCTTTGGCAGACTTCATTCGCTGTAGTGACAAAAATGTACCTAAAATAGCAAGCTGTGTTCACTGAAAAGTCTCCTATAGTTTTTAGCTTCCTTAATTTAACTGGTAATATTACAGCACATAATTAACTGGTTCTATCCACAACCCTCAAGTTAAGATGCAAAATAAATTTCTGGCATCTGGCACTTCACATTTCCAGACCTTAGATGCCTTGATACAAAATAATCACAATTATTATCATTATAATTATTACTGCTTCAGCATTTTGAGCAATGAGAGGAAATGATACAAACAGAGTTATCTGTGAGACAACAGTGTAAGCGTCAGCAGCTTTGAAATTGGTTTTATCTTCAAAATAACTAATGTGCATCTGGATGAGAATGACTGCTCAATAAGGAGTGAATGTATTAATATATGCAGCAAACAAACTGTCATCAAAAACAACGAAGACAGTCTCTGAGAGCAAAATTAAATGATCACAGTTGGGCAGGACAAAATAAATAAAGTTAAAAGCGTCAGTACTTGTCAATATGAATATCTTCCTGAGATGTGGCAACAACTTTACTAGAGCTCACTTCCTGTCTTTCTTATTTCTGGAGAGGGTTTCAATTCTGTCGAGATACAAGTCATGACCACAGCTGAAAAGGTCACCTTCAGTGCCACAGTGGAGTCTAATTACCATGTATTAAATGGCATGGCCCCTCTTCATTTGCATCCCCCTCTGTCATTCTTTTCTCAGAACTTGCCCAGGGCAAAGATCACTCTTGGACGTGCACATGTGGGTCTCTGATGGAAGCTGTCGTGAACTCATGAGAGAATTAGTTTTCATTGCTTCGTTGCATTATGAAAGTACTGCATTGGGTTCATCCATCCATCCATCCATCCATCACTTTCTTGACCCCCTATTCAAATCATGGGGGGCTAAGGCCTCTTTGAGCTGTTGTAGGGAGCAGCAGGAAGGAAGGAAAGAACTCATTAATATATCACAACTCGAAGCACTTTTAACTACTATTTACATTTACCCTCCTATTCTACAGCCAATAAAAACCTACAGTCAATTTTGAATAAGCAACTAACCTGAAAAGAACCCTTGCCTTTGGGCTGTGGGAACTCAAGTAAACCCAACTCAACAAAAAGAAAACCCCAAACTCCACGCAGAAAGGCCCTTGACAGTCAGAGGATTCAAACCATAAACCTTCTATCTGTGAGACCCTGTTGCTCACCATTGCATCACCGTGCTGCTGTGGACAGATCACCAGTAGGGGTCAGCACAGACAGACAATCCCACTCTCACATTCATACCCAGAGGCAACTTAGAAGTAAAAAAAATAGTCTAATATGGATTTCTCTGGGTAGGATTGTTATCAGTACAAAATGCAGCCATGAGGAGCACCAACTGTTTTGATTTCTTTGGATTTGCTGACGAAGTTTTAGACTTGAAGCAGTTGTACCAAAACTGTACAAAAAGGTAAAAGACAACTATTTAAATATTCTTCTTCTGAGGAAAACTGCAGACACCAGTCAAAACATGTCAAGGTAAAGTTAAAACATCTCCTTTTCATCTTTGTCTGAAATAAGAAAAACAACAAAACCCTATATTTTAATATTCATATTTTATATACAGTATATAGCTGTTTTATAACAAAAAGATGCACTGATAGCTAATGGTGCACACCTCTTGTGTAATATTGTTCTTATACAACAGTTCCACATATGCAATTAATTCATTAGCTGACTGCAATAAAGGATAATAGATAATGAGTTGGGCAGCGCGGTGGCAGAGTGGTTAGCACTGCAGCAGCACAGCAACTCACCCTTGGCCAGGGGATCCTGGGTTCTATCCCAACCCCCGACCAACAGTGATCTGTGTGGAGTTTGCATGTTCTCCCCGTGTCTGCGTGGGTTTACTCTGGGATTTCTCCGGTTTCCTCCCACATGCCAAAAACATGCAAGTTAGGTTAATTGGCATCAAATCTGGGGATTCTAAATTGTCCTTAGGTATGACTGTGAGAGTGAATGGTTGTCTGTTTCTCTGTGTTGGCCCTGCGATGGACTGGCGATCTGTCCAGGGTGTACCCTGCCTCTCGCCCAAAGATGCTGGGATAGGCTCCAGCCCCCCCCCCCCCCCCCCCCCCCCCCGTGACCCGAAAAGGATTAAGCAGAAGAAGATAGATGGATGGATGGAATACAAACAAAATTCACGTGGGATAATCATAAGAGTTTGTAGATGTGGTAAAGAGTATAAATGACCGAGCAAACGCAAAACAACGACCACAATGGATGAAAATGGTACCAAATATTATTAATCGAGATCAGAATGGCTTTATAAAGGGAAGACAAGGCTTCCATAATGTAAGAAGACTATTTAATATTATTTATTCTAATAAAGAAGCACCGGATACAGCTCTCTTATCACTGGATGCCGAAAAAGCCTTTGATAGAGTTGAATGGCCCTTTCTTTTTGAAGTCTTACAAAGGTTTGGACTTGGAAATAATTTCATAAAATGGGTTCAGATAATATATAATAATGCTACTGCAGAAATTCTAACAAATAACAATATTTCAAAATCAATAAAAATCAATAGAGGATGTCGACAAGGCTGTCCACTTTCACCTTTACTGTTTACTATGGCAATTGAACCTTTAGCGATGGCCATACGTCTACAGTCACAAATATATGGAATTAAAGTTGGACCAACAGAACATAAAATCTCCCTGTATGCCGATGACATAATTTTGTTTATGTCGAATCTTAAAAAATCAATTCCGACCTTGTTGAATTTAATAAAGAATTTCGGGGAAATATCAGGATATAAAATAAATAAAACTAAATCTTCAATATTAATGCTAAATGAGACCCAGAGAAATTACCCAGCCCCTGAGGTAAATCAATTCAATGTTGTAAATCAGTTCAAATATTTAGGAATCCAAATTGTGCCTAAGCTAGAATCAGTCGCCAGTGTCAATTATGAAGCCTTAATGACAGATATTGATGAGTTACTTCAGAGATGGATGTCACTACCAATGTCGATGATCGGGAGAATTAATATACTTAAAAGTAATATCTTACCTAAAATACTTTATTTCAATACATTCCCTTACCACCACCTTTAGATTTATTCTCAAGAATTAAAAAAAAGTTAGTGGAATTTATATGGAACAACAGGAGGGCTAGATTACGTCTGTCTTTATTATATTTACCATTTGATCGTGGAGGTCTGAAATGTCCAAATTTTATGTTGTATTATTGGTCGGCACAACTGAGGTCTATGACATATTATTTTTCATCAAATGATCTCCCTCACTGGACTGAAATGGAATCATACAATTTACCTTTACCTCTTCCCATATTCATATACTCAGATTCGGCAAAAAAATTACAAAAACAAGTTAAAAATCCATTTGTAAAGCATATGATCAAAATATGGTGTGAAGCTAAAAACTATTTAAAAGAACCACAGTTATTGTCACAATTTAGTCCAATATGGGGTAATCAATTTTTTAAACCAGGGAGAGCGGACGCTGTATTTAAAGTATGGAATTTAAAAGGGATACAAAAGATTCAGGATTTATATTTGCCATGTGCAGAAAACATAATGTCTTTTGAAGAGTTGAGGATCAAATTTAATCTCAATAGAATACATTTTTTTAAATATCTTCAACTTAGAAACTTTATTCGATCAAATCAAAATAAAGCTCTCACTCGACCTATCTATTCATCCTTGGAAAAAATGTTGATGAAAGATAGTAAAAGAAAGGGTATTATTTCAGAGTTTTATAACTCATTGACACTATTTTCAAGTGAAAATTCACTGAAAAGATTAAACTACTGGAAAGAAGATCTGCAAACTGAAATTTCAGAGGAACAATGGGAATTGGCTTGTACAGAAGCTCAAACCAAATCAATAAATGTACGCCTTAAATTGATGCATTTCAAATGGTTAATGCGGATGTATGTTACACCGGAGGAGTTAAATAGATATAACAAAAATATACCAGATACGTGCACAAAATGTATGGAAAGTAAAGGAACTCTATTTCATTGTGTATGGGAATGTAGATTAATAAGAATGTTTTGGGAAGAGGTGAGGGTAACAATTGAAAAAATAATCTCAAAACAAATCATATTGAATCCTAAACTGTTTTTGTTGGGTCTGTACCCAGAAAAGCATAATTTTAATAAAAGTGAAAGAACATTCATAGACCTCAGTTTGCTTAATGCCAAAAAATGTATTGCACTATTATGGAAAAAGACTCATAGACCAGATGTGACTCAGTGGTTTAGACAGATGTTAACAAACCTTCCATTAGAAAGAATAACATATATACTGAAATCAAAGGAAATTGTGTTTGAGAATATATGGAGACCTTTTATTGATTATGTAAAAAATTTAAGCATAACTCTTGAAGAAGAAGGTGAATGATATGTGTGGACCTTGTAAATTCCAAACTGGTGAACATAATATGTATACTTATGTGTTGGATTGTCTAGACTAAACAGAGGAGCATTGTTGAAGACTTGATTTTGTTGGTGGTTGTTGGTGTTTTTTAGTGCATTTTTTTTTTTTTTTTTGTAGTACTTTAGTGTTAGTGTTTGATTGTTTGTATCATGTTTGTTTAAAAAAAAAAAAAGGTTCAATAAAGATATTGTGGAAAACAATGGATGAAAATGGACTGGTCACGTGAGCAAGCCCCCCCCCCACACCGCAACAGGTAATAGACAAATATATGTTGTTGTTTTTTGGGGGGGGGGTTGTTTTTGTTTTTTTTTACATTTTATTGATTTTCTGGTTCATATACTTTGAAGATTACCCTGCCTCTCGCTCAAAGATGCTGGGACAGGCTCCAGCCCCCCCACGACCCCAAAAGGATTAAGCGGAAGAAGATGGATGGATGGAGGTAATGAGTTGTCTGTTTTTTGCTCTGCCAAGACAACCAGTTCTACGACTGCTATACTAGAATGTTTCCAACAAACAAACAATGAGCATAATACCAAATAGTTTTCACTCCAATTGCTGAGTCTGTTGCTGGAGTTGTGCCAGTAGAGCAGCCTGCTAGCTAGCTAGTTAGCTAACTAGCTCGATAACCGGGATTCCTCACAAGCACTCCATTTTACCAAGTAGTCACACAGTGAGAAAAAGAAATGCATCAAGATACACTGATAACTGCTTTATCAGCACACCGCAGCCCTCTGGAGTGTATCCAAATAGAACCGTGAGGTGCCGAGAGAGCCTCACCATTACTGCAGTAGAGGATTCAGACCTGTGGCGACACCGGTCTCTGCTTCTGAACAGCGTCTGCCCTCAGTACAGCTGTGCTCAGTGTTCCAAGGTGGTGTGCAGCCTTAAATCTACAATGACCATAATTCTTGTTGGTCCTCTTGGATAGCCCAAAATCCTACACTGTGCACACAGCTTCTAACAGATAATACACAATTTTTCTGTCCATTTACCTTCATTCCAGTGATTTGTGGAGTGAGGTTCAATTTGAATATCACCATCCCCACATGTAGCGATGGCATGCGTCAAAATTTAAAATCAGTTCTCACTTCGTCTGAGTCAGCTGCGTGTGAACTGAAGATGTCAGTCAAAATAATGAACATCCTTATAATAGCTTTTCTAACTTGTCATCACATTCATTTGGAATTACTTATGAGCTGCATTGCACTGCCAATCTTTCAGAATACCTGCAAAACAAACAAGTCAAACAGTGTGGTGACAAGAATACAGCTTCTGTTTAGAGTCCATGAACACACCCATCAATCTAATGTGATCATTCTTTTGAGCCTTATTTTAAGACAAGACTATCAAACACACAACACAGGCAAAGGCAAACAGTCCCATCAACTGCTAAAACAACAACTGTTTGCTCAACCAATTATGTCCAAACTGCTGAGACAGGTGAAACACAATGAGGGGTGGAGCCGTGGGGATGATGTAGCAGTGGAATGGGGGTTTGCTAGTATAATAAAATGCACATTTGCACAGCACACCACATAGCCCAGAGCCATTTTCAAAGCAATAATGCAATAATGAGGAAATTCAATCAGCAATGTCTGGACTACATGACTGGTGAACTCATCTAATATGATAGAGAAGCATCTTAGTGGCACCATTTCCTACCTATTGCTACAAATTAAGTGCACAGTTTAGTACAGCATGTCCAGCCAGCAAAAGAAACCAAAACTGTGCCCACAACTGGAGGAAATATGAACAACACACAGCACCAGGGAGGTCAATTTATTTAACTCAAGTGTGTCTCACTGTTTATAGTGCTTGGGGGAAGAAAAAAAAACCCTCCCATCAATCCATGAATCACCACTTTATCATCTGTATGTTTGTTTGGCCCTAATGATCCCAGGAGCTATGCTGTCAGGGGCAACTTGCACCTGGTAGGGTCTCCCAAGGAAAATTAGGGGAGGGGCCAGACCAAGAGTGGTCCAAGGGATCCCCATGAAAAAATAAAAAACAAGGATCAAGTGTAACCCACCTAATAATGGGTTACCAGGGTCCCACATTCAAGAATAGAATAGAATGGGCTTTATAGTCATTGTACAGTTATACAGTACAATGAAATTGTGGGACCTGACTGATCTGAACTGTCATCCAGAGGGAAGCAGGTCAAACGGGTGGTGGGCAGGATGTGAGGGGTCTCCTGTGATAGCCTTGATCTTTCTGAGACAGGAGGATCTGGAGATGCCCTCCAGAGAGGGCAGACGGCCACCAATAATTTTTTGGGAGGTGTTGATGACCCTCTGCACAGCCTTCTTGTTCTTGGCTGAGGAGCCGGCGTACCACACACCCAGGCAGTAGGTGAGCACGCTCTCCACTGAGCAGCGGTCTAAGGCCAGCAGCAGCTTCTGGTCCAGGTTGTTCTTCCCCAGGACACGGAGGAAGTGCAGCCGCTGCTGGGCTTTCTTCACCGGGGCCTTACTGTTGCCAGTCCAGGAGAGGTCAGAGGAGATATGGGTGCCCAGGAACCTGAAGGTGGGGACAGTTTCCACGCGGTCGCCATTTATGAGGAGGGGTGGTGGTGGTCCTGTTTGTTCTTTGTGAAATCCAGTATGAGTTCTTTGGGTTTTTTGGACATTCAGTTTCAGGTTGTTTGCTTGGCACCACAGCGGCAGGTTCTCTACCTCCGCCCTGTATGCCTTCTCATCGTCATTGGTGATGAGCCCAACCAAGGTGGTGTGGTCCACGTACTTCACGATGGCGGTGGTTGGGTGGGTTGGAATACAGTCAAAGGTGTACAGAGAATACAGTAGCGGGCTTAGCATGCAGCCCTGGGGGGAGCCAGTGCTAAGAGACAGTGTGGAGGAGTGGTGGGGCCAAGTCTGACTGTTTCTGGGCAGTTGCTGAGAAAGTTTTTTATCCAGGAGCAGGTGTGTGTGTGGGGGGGGGGGGGTCTGAAGAAGGTGCAGTTTTATTGATCAGGATGTCCGGGTTGATGGTGTTGAAAGCTGAGCTGTAGTCCACACAGAGCATCCTCACGTAGCTCCTTGGGTTCTCCAGGTTTCTCAGCGCTCTGTGGAGTGTGATGGCGATGGCATCTTCCGTAGACCGGTTTTCCCTGTAGGCAAACTGGTGAGGGTCAAAGGAGGGAGGAAGACCGTCCCAGATGTGCTGGGCCACCAGTCGCTCAAAACACTTCATGACTACAGACGTGAGTGCTATGGGTCTGTAGTTGTTCAGGCTGTCAATTGTGGACTTTTTGGGGATGGCGATGATGGTGAAGGCCTTGAGGCAGAAGAGGACGGTGGCGTACGTCAGGGAGAGGTTGAACATCTTGGTGAGGATCTCTTCCAGCTGGTCTGCACATGCTTTGACCACCGCTCTTGGGATGCTGTCAGGACCAGCAGCTCTGTGGGGATTCACTGCTCTCAGTTGCCTCCTCACCTCATGCACCTGTAGAGCGAGAGGGGAGGAGGGGACAAGTTGGGGGTGGGAGCTCAAACCGGGCAAAGAAGCTGTTAAGCTCCTCTACCAGAGTGAGGCTGCTGTCCGATGTTGGGGGGGGGGGGGGGGGGGGGGGCACTGGCCTCTGTAGTTAATGAGGGCCTGGATGCTTCTCCACATCTCTCAGGGGTTGCTGTCTGTGAGGAAGCCCTCCCCCTTCCTCCTGTAGGCATTCTTAGCGTGTTTTCTCAGGTTGGCTCCGGCAGTGCTGCACAGACAGCCGTCCTTCTGCCTGAAGGCTGAGTTGCGGGCTCTGATCAAGGGCTCTCTGGCCCAGAGAGTGAGTCGTATCAGGGAATGGGCAAATATAATGGAAGCAGAACCGGAGCTGCAGGAGGACCGGAATGCGGAAGTCACGTTACATTGTGTAAGAGGTGCAATGGGATCATATGTGCTACGTGGCTCAGGTAGCAGTCTGGACTTCTCGGATAAGTGAGAAGGCGAAGTGGATGGATGGATGAAAAAAAAAGCCTGAGGTTGGCACTAACATCAAAGCCGTGAATTGAAAATTAGAGAAGCTCCACTTGTAAATCCCAACTCACTGCAGCCAAATGAAACTACACACCCTGTTCAATAAGCTAAAAAAAATGGCTGGTTAGTAATAAATTATCACTAAATATAAATAAAACTAAGGCATTGATATTTGGTAATTGTAAAAATAAAGAAGATATACATATTCATATAGATAATGTAATTATTGAAAATGTTAGGGAGATCAAATTTTTGGGTGTAATACTAGATGATAAAATTAGCTGGAAAACAAACGTCAGATACATACAAAACAAAGTGGCAAAAAATATTGCAATTACAAATAAAATTAAGCCAGTCCTAGATTACAAATCGCTTCATATCCTGTATTGCTCATTAGTACTTCCATACTTGACCTACTGTATAGCGGTCAGGGGTAACAATTATAAAAGTACACTTAATTTGTGCTAATATTACAAAAAAGGGCAGCCCGTGTTATACACAAAGTCAGGTATCTTGAACATACCAATTTATTGTTTTTACATTCAAATTTATTGAAATTACGGGATCTGGCTGATTATTATACAGCACAGTTAATGTTTAAAGTCAGTAAAAACTTTTTGCCACACAATATACAAAATCTTTTTCGTCAGAGAGAAGGGAAATACAATTTACGGGGTAATACAAAATTTAAAATGCACCTAGTAACATCTACTAGGAAAAGTTTTTGTGTGTCTGTGTGTGGGGTAAAACTGTGGAATGGGTTGGGGGAGAAACACAGGCAATGTCCAAACATCCATCTATTTAAATCAACATATAAAGAAATGATTTTAGAACTATATAAAAATAAAGGACAGTAATATTACAATGTGTCTTTAATGAAGGAAGGTTGTTATTGTTGAATATATATGCTGAGTACTATTATTATTAATATCATTATTACTAGAATATAACAACGGTATTATAGTATTATGATTGTTGTCTAGTATGGAATTATTTAAAGTATAATATAGGCCAGGTGATATTATTATTATTATTATTGTTGTTGTTATTGTAACTACTATATAGCTACCTATCATTATGGTTATTATATGGTTACTTATTGCGCCTAGGTATTGTAAGCCATGTGGGGCATATGGTGGTATATATGGTGATTATGGTGATGATAATATTGTCTATAATTATATTAAACATACCAGAAGTATTTACTTATTAATATTACAATTATTATTAGATGTTGGTGTTATTGTCACTATTAACTATCATTGTTGTATTATTTCTATTGCATAATTTAATTATAAGATGCAATATATATTACAGTATTGTATAATGAATGTAATTATGGAATGGATAATGACTAGAATGATATTATAATTTATTGGGTATGGAGAAGGGGTGGGACTATATAAGCGTTGGCTTCTTCCCACTCCTTTTGAACAAGGACATTTTTTTGCTATGTTTATTTTTTTGGGTTTTGATTCCTTGACTTTAATTTTTTTGTGTTGATGTTCAAACCAATCAATCAATCAATCAATGTTACTGCTTGTCACAGGGAAGCAGAGATTTGAAATAAGCGAGTAATAACTACTAATATACTTGCATTCTGCAAGGCTCCAAGTTTCCAAACAGCTGCAGAAGGAGTAGTTAGCTCGGTTAGCTTAATATTTAGCTAGAATATCGGATTTAATTAACCATAGAGCAGAGGTCTGCTTAAAATGCAAACTGTATTTTAACATATATATTTTAAAAAGCACACATGTCTAAGCACTTAGTGTTAGTTTCAATTAAGACACTAAAGTAACTCTGGCATTCTTTCAAAAGCTTTTTCTTTTTTTCTTAAAAATCAAAAGAACATAATCATGGGGTGAGACACACCTGACTGGGAAAGCACCACCGTGTTTGTTAGGTTACACTCTCAGGTTTGATATCCCCAGGCTATTTAACCAATTTCTTTTGTAAAAATCAGCCTCCTCATAGCCATTTTTCTACACGACAGTGAAATATTATTATGGAACGTGGCATTGACATTACCGCTAGATACTAAGCCCTATCAGCTTTTTGCAGTTATAGCCTGGCTCTCCAGCGCTTTTCAAGGAAACACTTTTTTCCCAGGCTGAGATAGTTCCCACAGTGACATTTAAAAGCTGCATGTCTTAGCATTGCTGTGGCTGCTCATTATTTTTCTCCACAATTTACACGCACAAGCAAAAAAAAAAAAAAAAAAAAAAAAAGTTAAACATTAAAAAATGGTGCCATTTTTCTTCCGTCGTCTTGCGGAGCCACAAAGGGACTTTGGTACTAATTACAGCTGTTATGGTGGCTGGACAGCAGCTATTGTGTCTTCTTAGTGGCCACGGAGAATAAAAATGCAAATTAAAAAGAGCATTTTTGTGTACCACATGAAAAAAGCATGGCCTGATGAAAGGTGGATGTCAGTGTCCACTGCATTTTTTAACTTCTGTTTTGTTTTTTTTTACCATTTATGAATATTTCAGGATGAAAAAAAGGATTCTTGAGGGGGGCGCAGATGGAAAAAAATCCATTGCATCTCAAAAGGAACACACATGGATTTCTCTCTCTCTCTCTGTTTCCGGGTGCCAAGGGAGGAGGGCCAAAATAGGGAACTCCGTGTTTTGTTTGGACTTTTTTTCTGTTTTTTTTTTTTTTTTACTGGCCGCATATTCAGTTTTTGGTTTTTTTGGCTGGAGGATGGCGACCTTTGAGAGGCCACTTCCGTCTATCCGGGAGGGAGTGAGGATCGTTCCCCGGACAGCAGCGTTACTGTGGAGGAGGTCCTTCTTGCGGTGGCTGAGAAGGTGGGATATGATGCGATCTGCTTTGCGTCCCGAATGAATAAAGCTGTAGTTGTGTTTCTGGCTGGGGAGGAGTGTGTCCACAGTCTGGTTGGAAGCGGTGTTGTTATCGGGGACACGTATGTACTGGTGTCCCCCTTATCTGTCCCATCAACGCGTATCACTGTCTCAGGTGTTCCTCCTTTCGGTGGAGCCCGGCAGCGCCGCACAGCCTGCCAGCGAGGCCTCCGCACCCACCGCTGCTGCGGACAACTTTGCGGGGCCTTCCGCCGCTCCTGCTCCGGAGCCTGCCGCTGTGTCTGTGGACAGTCTGCCTGTGGCGCCCGCAGTGCGGCCTGCAGCTGGGGGCGTGACTGGTGATGGCGCCCAAGCAGTCAATGACGTTGACTCAGCATCGTGCTGTGTGACATCAGCGGCTGTGCTTCCGCAGCCTGCAGCCACTTCAGAGCAGCAGGCGCAACAACGCCGGTCGCCTAATATAGGCGCCGCCCCGGAACACGTGGCTGATGAAGGATCAGCTGCACCAGCTGACGTGCCAGCTGGATCTAACAATCAGCAGAGTTGTGCTGACGAGGGAATGGAGTGTGAATCTGACGCTGTGTCTGCTAAAAATGGGTCTATTGGGGCAACTGGCAATGCCAATGCGGATTTGTATTCACTAGAAGAAATAAATGCTTTCCTGGATGGAACCTATAATAATAGGGCCATTAACGTCGCTGATTACTTCAGTGACACTGACAAATTCATTCGGTCTGTTAATGTACTGAAGAAGCAGGTTGGTGTTGACCTCCTGGATGAAAGAAAACACTACCGCCTGAAGAAGCACATCACAGCCCTGCGTAAATCAGCAGGGGGACAAAAGGCCAAGCGCGCAAAGATGGAATGATTTCCACGGCAACAGCACGGTGCTCCTCACATCGATCGCCTAATGCAGAAAATAAAATTAGGGTCCTTAAACATCAATGGTGGGAGGGGTAATCATAAGAGGGGATTCATGAGTGACCTGTTCAGACGGAAAGGTCTCAACGTTTTGTTTTTGCAGGAAACTCATACCACTTCGGCGGATGAAGTCGACTGGGGCTTGTGGTGGAAAGGCCCATTTTCACTCAGTCACGGCACCAATCTAAGTGCAAGAGTGGCCATTTTGTTTGGGGAATCAGCAAATGCACAAGTTTTATCGGTGGTGGAGATAGTGAGGGGCAGGCTGCTTCTTGTTAGGGCCGAAATAGGGGATTCCGTGTTTTGCCTGGTAAATGTTTACGCGCCAAACCACGGTGCTGAAAGGGTTGCCTTTTTCAATATACTGACTACTGAAATGCAGCGCTATCACCAAGAACAACTTGTTGTTGCTGGTGATTTCAACTGTACCTTGGACTTCACTGTAGATCGCACTAATGCAGAACCTCATCTGCAGTCTTCTAGAATCTTGGAAAATTTCACTGTGCAGTTCGACTTAGTGGACACGTGGAGGTCTAAAAATGCAAATGCGAGACAGTATACCTGGGTCAGGGTCACTGACGGTGTTGTCAGTGCTGCTAGATTAGACAGGATATATGTTTCTAGAACCTGTAGCCCCGGCCTCCTTCACAGTAACATAAGTCCCGTCGGTTTCACGGATCATCACCTGGCTACTGCAGTGTTACTGAACTCACCAGGGAAACGGGCAAAATCTTATTGGCACTTCAATAACAAGCTCCTTCAGGACAACGCCTTTTGTCAGTATTTTGTGTGCTTCTGGGAACACTGGAGGACCACAAAGGCTCGTTTTAGTTCCCTCGAACAGTGGTAGGACGCTGGCAAAGTGCAAATTCGCCTTTTTTGTCAACGGTACGCTGCGTACTCAACTGCCATCATCAACGCCAAGGTCAGTACACCGGGGAATACGCCAGGGGTGTCCACTCTCGGGTCAGCTGTACAGCTTGGCTATTGAGCCTTTGCTGTGCAGGTTGCGCGCTCGGCTGGGTGGTCTGGTTCTGCCGGGGTCATCAAGCTGTGGCCGCCCGATTGTCTTGTCTGCTTATGCGGATGACGTCAACGTTTTCATCACCTCCCACGGGGATGTGCAGTGTCTGGTGGACACTTTGACAGTTTATGAAAGGGCATCCTCTGCACGGGTTAATTGGGCCAAGAGTGAGGGTCTATTGGTGGGCCACTGGTCGCGTCAAGGCGTCCCTCGCCTACCCGGCGGCCTTCAGTGGGGGACGGCCGGTCTCAAAGTGTTGGGGGTTTTTCTGGGTACGGAGGCTTTTGAACAAAAGAACTGGGAGGGTGTTAAGGACAAGGTGTGTGCTCGCTTTTCTAAATGGAAATGGTTGCTACCACAGCTGTCATATAGGGGCAGGGTTTTGGTCGCGAATAATCTGGTTGACTCGGCTCTCTGGCATAGGCTGGTGGCTTTGACACCGCCCAGGAGCCTCGTGGAGGAGATTCAGAAGACAATCGTGGACTTCTTTTGGTCTGGTCGCCACTGGGTCCGTGCGCCAGTTCTCTATCTGCCTGTGGCCGAGGGGGGACAGGGCCTGGTGGACATACATTCCAAGATCGCCAGCTTCAGGCTTCAAACTGCACAACGACTCCTTTACGGATGCGGACCCTGCTGGATGGACACTGCTAAGCTACTTTTGAGGAGGGTTGGTCGCTTGGGCTATGATAAGCAGCTCTTCCTCGTGACATCTGGGGAGGTGGACCTTACTGGACTATCTGCTTTTTACACGTCCGTTTTGCATGCATGGCGAGTCTTCAATGTGGCCCGCTTCCGTGACGAGACGCCGGGCATGTGGCTGTTCGACGAACCACTGTTTTTCAATCGATTCATCGAAGCTGAGGTGCTGCAGTCTGTCAGTCTGCGGAGTTGTTTGCGGGAGGCACGCTGTACCAAGCTTGGTCATCTTATGAGGATGTCGACCACATCGATGGATACACTGAGGCGGAGTGCCAAAATTACATCTGTCAGACTGCTGCAAAGGGTGGTGGAGGACGTGTGCACCGCCCTGCCACAACCGCTTCGAGTGTTTGCGATGAACCGCACTCTTTCCAATCAATGGGATGACGACACTGCGTCCACCTTTCCTGCAATTTCCATAACTCCAGCTGTGGGGGAGTGGCAGGGAGGAGAGGAGCACCTACTGACCTTCAGGATTCCTCGCCTGGGCAAGTTCCAGTTTGTCGGGACAAGGGCGGTGTATCACATCTGTGTGAAGGTTCTGAATCTGCGCTCTCTGAAGATGTCACGGAGTCGAGGTGGGCGGGTTGTTTGGGGCCAGGGGTCTCCCCAAAGGGCAGCTGGCGGTGCATGTACAAGCAACCTATTGAGAAACGCACAGCAGATCTCCAGTGGAGGATTGTGCATAGGGCAATAGCCACGAATAAATACAGGGCACACCTTGATCCGACTGTGGGGGGGGAATGTTTGTTTTGTTCCCAAGTTGAGACCCTCGACCATTTGTTTGTCCACTGTTTTCGTTTATCTGGACTATTTGAGACTTTGCGCGAGTGGTTTCGGGCTTTGGGTGAACGTTTCTCTTTTGGTCTGTTCATTTACAGTCTGAAGTATAAAATGGCAAGGAAGGCTGCCCACACTTTGATGAACTTCCTTTCTGGTACTGCTAAGCTTGCCATCTGGCTGACAAGGAAAAATCGGGCAAGCAATGCTGGCAATGTGGATCCTGTGTCCACTTTCAAGGTCTTGTTGAAGGTCAGACTCCGGGTGGAGTTCTCTTACTATCAAATGGTGGACAATTTGGAGGCATTCATCAATAGATGGGCTGTAGAGAATGTTTTGTGTTCAGTGGGTCAGGGGGATGAGTTATGTTTGCACTTTTGAGATGTGACACACTTGGACAAGTGATATTGGTCTTTTTGCAATTTCGGAATGTGCAATAAAGCCTTTTTTAAAAGTCAAAAGTCTCTCTCTCTCTCTCTCTCTCTCTCATGGTTAGCTTGTCCGCACAGGCAGCGGGCGGAGGGCCCTGACGGGGCCGCGGATGGTGCCGGCGGCGAGACCTCCACTCCCGCCGCAGCTGCGGACGGCGGCGCGGCCTCCGCTCCCGCTGCACCTGCTACGGAGCCTGCCGCTGTGTCTGTGGACGGCCCAGCAGCGGCCCAGCTTGCGGGCGGGAGCGTGGATGGCGATGTCGCCAGAAAGGTCACTGATGGTGCGTCACAATCATCTCACTGTGTGACGTCAACAGCTGTGCCGCCGGAAGCCGCTACCACTTCGGAGGAGGGGACGGAGCACCAACCTGATGGTGCGTCACGATCATCTCGCTGTGTGACGTCAGCGGCTGTGCCTCCGCCAGCTGCTGCCGTTTCGGAGCAGGAGACGGACCACCGACCTGATGGTGCGTCAGAATCTCGCTGTGTGACATCAGCGGCTGTGCTTCCGGAGGCTGCTACCAATACACAGCGGGGGATGGAACAGCGACGGTCAGCTGCTGAGGGTGGCGTCCAAGAAAATGTGGCCCATGATGAATCCACTGGCCCGGGAGAACCAAGCAGTCGGCTGAGTGGTGCTGACGAGGAAATGGAATCTGAGAACGACACTGTGTCCAGTGCTGAGTCTATTGAGGCAAAATGCAGTACAAACACGAGTTTGTATTCACTGGAAGAAATAAATGCATTCCTGGACGCAACCTATAACAAAGCCATTAGGGTCGCCGACTACTTCAGTGACACTGATAAATTCAATAAGTCTGTGGATGTGCTAAGAAGGCAGGTTGGTCTTGACCTCCTGGATGAAAGGAAGCGTTATCGCCTCAAGAAACACCTGACAGCCCTGCGTAAAGCAGCAGGGGGAACGCCGATCAAGCGCGCCCGACAGGAGGAATGAATGGCGGTCGTTCCTCTGCCTGTTTTACCCATTTTTGGGATATTGTTTGAACAGACTGGTATATGACATTTAATTGACTGCAATTGACTGTCACAGAACTGGATCTTTGAATAGGTGGACTGCAGGGACTGCTCTGTGTTGTGTGTGGGGGAGGAACATTTCAGTTTGCACTTTTTCCAATGTGACACACTTGGAGGAATGATGTTGGTGTGCTTACATTTTTTTGAAGTGTGCAATAAAAGCTTTTTAAAAGTCAAGTCTCTCTCTCTCTCTCTCTCTCTCTCTCTCTCTCTCTCTCTCTCTCTCTCTCTCTCTCTCTCTCTCTCTCTCTCTCTCTCTCTCTCTCTCTCTCTCTCTCTCTCTCTCTCTCTCTCTCTCTCTCTCTCTCTCTCTCTCTCTCTCTCTCTCTCTCTCTCTCTCACACACACACACAGAAGTATACAAGTCATGTACAAGTGCAGATACACACACAGGATGTTCAATTTACAATCAGACCCAGCGTGGTGAACTCTCCGTGTTCGCCTTTAGCGTCCCTTGTATTCAGCAACCAAGTTCCACTCCACCATAAAATCCAAATTCTCTATGACATAGTGAAGATTACACTGTCGAAAATGCAATCAGCCAAAGCCGCCTCAAGTGCTGATGAATTACTGTGGCTTAGGAGAAGACAATGACTTGTCAGTTGTGCACCGACCGGCTCTGCTGAGGGACAGCCATAGTATACCCTGAAAAAGTCACAAGACAAACCTGCATTTTCATGGGTCAGCATTTGTGAATATATATTTCGCTGTGCAGGTTTTGCCAATACGCATATCTAATATTTCAGCTTTGCACAGACGGATTTGCTTTATGACAGCTTTATAAAGCAACACGCTGCAACTGAGCTAGAAGTAATCTTGTGTTGATCTGTTTCCATCTAAAATACAATGTTTGCAGAAATATCCTTACTGTTCCATTATCGTTCCCATAAGCACTTGAAAAACGACAACAGCAAGAGTGCAGTGAACATCCATCCATCCATCCATCAGAAAAAGATAGACCTAGAAAAACTAAACAAACTAGAACCAGTTTTAATGGAATTATGCTATTTTAAAGCTTCACAGTTTTAATTTTATACTACAGAATTGTTTAAAATAACCAGTGCCAACGGACCTCACTACAGACCCAATACTTTAAACAAACTTTCCTGTGATTGGCTAATATTCATAAACACAGCAGACTAGTATTTTATCGTTGATTTTTTATCCTCATTATGTCCTGTTATTCTCAGTGACCCCAGTAGAACTGAAACAATCAGTAAAGACAACTTGTACTTTGTATATGCCCACACTAAAAAACAAAAAGACTTGTCACAGATGCGCAAGTATTTGAACACATTTGACTTTATTTAAATTAGTACATATCTATAGCTACAACTTATTCTTTCATTTTCCTTTTTTTTAGAGTTAGGAGAAATGTATTAATTGTAGAAATAATTTAATGTAAAATTTGTGTTACAAGTCTAACTATGCTATGCTGTGAAACAAGAAAGCTTAATTTATATACAGTCGTGAAAAAATAAGGACACCCTGTATAAACCAGTGTGTGTGTTTTTTTTTAAGGTATTGGGACATATGGATATTTAATATCAATGTTAAAAATACTAGGAGATCCATGTAATAAAACTCAGCAATTAAAAATGAATCAAATACCTTTTTCAAATTTTCTGTAAAATGTAATTCTAAACAGATAGTGAGGAATAAATTAGGACACCCCCCCCCCATCTTTTTTAGGTCACTCCCACATTCATTCCCACTTACAATGGCTAAAATAAATGTTAAAACATAAAAACAAAAACAAGGTTAGACATAGATATGTGAACATTTCTTAATAAAGAACTGAATATTTAATTATGTGTCCTAATTTTTTCACGACTGTATACGTATTTAAAACAAAATGGGTTGCCTTGCACCAAAAACAAACTCTTTACTATGAAATGAAACTGTCTCAGTTTTATCTGTGAGACTGAATAATAGTCAATGACTGTAATTTTTTATGTTATTTTTATTTTACATTATTATTATTATTATTATTATATGGGGGGCAATGGATCAGCGTTCTCGTCGCGCCCTCCGCCAGTACCCGGGCTCGCCTGGGGAAGCTAATGATCCTACCAGCAGACTAAATTCGAAGAGACGACGCCTCTGTGCCAAGTCAAAGAAGAATCCTAGTCACAGTCCTAAAGCCGAAAGCAAACAGCCCCAAGAGCACTTTGTGGTAGGATCTGCCCTTCGCATATTACAACTAAACGTTGAAGGCCTATCTGCAGCCAAGCGAAGCCTTATCGAAGTCCTCGCTTTCCAACATTCGATTGATGTAATCTGCCTCCAAGAGACTCATATTGGCACAGAGGAAGCTGGCCGCTTCACCATCAAAGGCTTTGACCTCCTGTGCTATGTTCTACATGCTAAACATGGACGTGCCACCTATGTGCGTTCTGACATAGTTGAAGCAAATCACCTGATAACAACACATTTCTCAGACACCATAATCATTGGTGGCTTCCATATTGTCAATGTGTACAAGCCCCCTAATGCCAACTGGGATCTGCAGGTCTTACCCACCCTACCCCACCCTGCCATCTATGTGGGGGACTTTAACAGCCATCACCCTGACTGGGGGTACCCAGCAGTGGACAGTGATGGGGAGGCACTTTCAGACTGGGCATCCAGAAATGACCTCGCTTTGATATACGACCCCAAACAAAGAGGAACCTTCCACTCTGCTAGGTGGAAGAAGGACTATTCTCCTGACCTGTGTTGGGTCAGCTCTTTGAATGGGGAGCCATATCCTACACAGATCCTCATTCTTGATGATTTTCCACACAGCCAACACTGGCCCCTGCTTGTACACATTGGCCTACAACTTCCAGTCATATACAGCCCAAGGAAGATGCGCTGGAACTTCCGCAAAGCCAACTGGAAGAAATTCAGTGAAACTCTGGACCGGAGCGTTGTTACCATCCCACTCCACACCATCACTGTAGATGAAGCATACAACCGCTTCTGCAGTGCAATCTTCAAGGCTGCCCATACTGCATATCCCACGACGCTACCGACCCCTCTATGTCCCATGTTTGGACGGAGAAAGTGCTGCCCTCCTACAATCCTATCAAACATCAGGGGACCCAGAGATAGCAGACCATCTCATTGAATCGCTAAATACAGCCCGGCGAAAGAAATGGGAGGAGACAGTTGCTGACCGGAGCTTTACCCACTCTAGCAGGAAATGTTGGAGCCTCATCCGTCGCCTAGGAGCTGCACAGAAGCCCCCTAGCCAAAGCCGAGCATCCGTCACACCCAACCAAGTTGCATCCCACCTACTGACTATCGCCAAAGCACCCCAAGACAAAGACACCAGAAGAGCAGTTACAACTGAGCTAAAAAAAACACCAAAAAAATGCCTGTAGAGGAAACGAACCCTGAACCCTTCGAGGCTGCTGAACTGGAGAAAGTCCTACAGGGCCTGAAATGTGGAAAGGCAGCAGGATACAATAACATCTTCCCAGAATTCATGAAAAATCTTGGCCCCCGAGCCCTAACCTGGTTGACACAATTCTACACAAGGATCACACAAACAAACTCGATCCCAAAGAAATGGCGGACAGCAAAGGTCATTGCCATTCCAAAACCTGGCAAAGACCACAAACTACCAGCAAGCTACCGCCCAATCTCCCTACTCAGCGTTCCTTACAAAATCATGGAGCGCCTAATATTGCAACGCATTTCCCCAGAAATAGAGGATATTCTAAGTGTGGATCAAGCAGGTTTCCGCAAGGACAGCAGTACAGGAGAACAAGTACTGGCCCTAACCACCTTCATCGAAAATGGCTTTGAGAGCAGACTGAAGACAGGGGCTGTGTTTCTCGATCTTACAGCCGCCTATGATACGGTCTGGCACAAAGGCCTCCTCCTGAAACTTATAAAGGCGATCCCTGCTTGGGCAACAGCAATTATAAAAACCCTGCTGACCAACCGAAGGTTCAGAGTCCACCTCAGTCAGAACACAAGTGCATGGAGAATGCAGAAAAACGGACTCCCACAAGGCTCAGTTCTAGCTCCAACTCTGTTCAACCTCTACATAAACGACCTGCCTACTACAAAATCCCGCAAATTCATCTATGCAGACGACATCTGTTTGGCATTCCAAGCACCAGACTTTGAACCACAGGAACGGGTGCTCACGGAAGATCTTGCCAAACTGGACCAGTTCTGCAAAATCTGGCGCCTAAAACCAAGCCCAGCAAAAACCGTCTCCAGTGTATTCCATCTCCACAATGCAAAAGCTGCCAGAGAACTAAACATCCACCTGAGCGGACTCAAGCTTAAGCATGCCCCAAATCCAACTTATCTTGGAGTGACCCTTGATAGGACCTTATCCTTCAAGGAACATCTAAAGGGGATGGCTGCTAAGGTGAAGGTACGAAACAACCTGCTCTGCAAGCTCGCTGGTGCAAAATGGGGGGCAGCAGTCTCCACCCTGCGCACCTCAGCACTGGCCCTTTCATACTCTGTAGCAGAATATTGTGCCCCTGTCTGGTCCAGGTCATCTTACACACACCATGTAGACACCCAGCTCAACTCAACCATGAGAACTATAACTGGAACAATCCGTTCAACACCACTCCCCTGGCTCTCCGTACTGTCAAACATAGCCCCTCCACACATCCGGCGAGCAGCATTAACTCAAAGGATGCTCCAAAAAGTTAAAGATTTTCCTCACTTACCAATCCATGCAGATATCTACACCCCACCCACTGCCCGACTTTCATCCAGATGGCCGATCTGGAAAAACCCTCCCCCAGCTGACTTTACCATCCAGACAGCTTGGCAAGAGGAATGGGAGACCAAGGAGGTCCCAAACAAACAGCTGGTGATAAACCCCAACCAACAGGTCCCAGGCACCAACCTCCCAAGGAGACAGTGGTCTACACTCAATCGCTTCAGGACTGGACATGGCCCCTGCTTGGCCAGCCTTCACAGATGGGGCAGTAGCCCTAGCCCACTGTGCGCATGTGGAGAGGAGCAAACAATGGAACACATCATAGAGGTTTGCCCGCTCCAAAGACTGGAAGGAGGATTACACACCCTCCATACAGCAAACCAGGAGGCAACTGCTTGGCTTAAGGACTTTGCATTCGCTAAATAAATAAATTATTATTATTATGTTTTGAATTATTTCAGTCTGACTGACATATCAACTTTATTAGTATGTTTTATGGAAAACTCTCAAATCCAAATAAAGTGCTGAAAGTCCATCCATCCATCCATCCATCCATCCTCTTCCGCTTAATCCTTTTCGGGTCGCGGGGGGGCTGGAGCCTATCCCAGCATCTTTGGGCGAGAGGCAGGGTAAGTCTTCTTTATATTTTTTTCCCCACACAAAACTGAGTTAACTTTCCTTGGCACAGGCAAGCTGTGCTAAATAACGACCGTTTGCTAATGTACTGACAATTTCAGATACTGCTTTTATAAAAAATGTGTTCTGATAATGGTAAAGCTGAGAATAATAAATTGCCCCAATCAAAGTAAAGCAGAGGAAGATTATCCAGTTTCTTCCTGTCATCCTTTTCAGAAAGTTAACGTTAAAAAGATTGAAGGAAAAACAAAACCAGAATTTGACCACAGTGCTGCAGAGAGGTTTTTTGGAAGGCTGGATTGAGGCCCTTCCAAAAGGAAAAGTTACAGAGTATAAACAGACTGGGATTTAAACAATAAAATGTTTGCATTTAGAACTACGGACATTTAGTAAGTCTCTTCCTTAGTGTGTTCCATTGTATTTAAATGATTATAACAAACGACGAGGGAGGCAGTTGGAGAAGCATATGTCTCTTTAAAAATTGATCTTTTGCTGTTATAGCCCATTAAAAATGGATGAGGCAGGGGGTCACCGAGAGTTGCTTTTGTTTTTAGAGTGCCATTCAGCATCAGCTGGAACCTGAAAATAGTCCAAATCTACAAGGAGCAATCCAAGAAATTTAAGTGTTATGTGACCTTCCTTTCCCCTCAAATTTAAGAGAAAACAATCCCATATCATAGTGCAGCAGTGGAGTGCTGGTTTTCCCATGCTGCCTCTGTCAACTTTCATCCATGTTCATTCACAGGGGTATGGGTTTAATCTCTGTGGCTGGAGGAAACACACTAAGGAGGGGGTGTGTTTCCATGCCCATGCCTTGGAAACGGTCATTAAATAGTCATGGATCCCTGTGCTGAGCCTATGCCGTGCCAGGCTGGACTGGGCAGGGCTGCTTCAGCACCACTGCTCATGTTATGCTCGTCGCTGCTGGGGTCAGGCAGAGTGCAAGGCTACTCTTAAGTTACAGGGCCAGTTTATTGTCGTAACATGCGATTTTCAGCACACCTCACACTGTAAGCCCAGACCCAGAATGCACCAGCACATTTACCTCACTTACAGCCACACCGCTCGTCTGCTTTCAGCAAGGTCACGTCACGGTCACAGAGCGGCTTGACATGTCACAGTGACCCAGGATGGACTCTCCTCCTGCAGTTTGGAAAGGCCATCCTAGTCTTTTTTAGCAAGAATGTGTGCTGGTGCATATTCCTTTATGAGTGGGTGTATGTAAGCTGTGAAGGTCTCCAAGAAAGCATAATGACTGACAATGTAGATAGGAGAAAATGTAATTTCATTCTATTATACATGCTTGGCTGTATGGATTAAATGACAGTAAAGCTTTCTTTCTTTCTTGCATTTTATCCATATTAGCAAAAAGAGATTGATAAGTGGGCCCTTTTACAAAAATATCACAAAATAATTTGGAATTTAATGCTTCAATTTTTAAATTTGAACTAAAATGTACTTTTAAAGACATCCAAGGGATTACCATCCATTTAAGTGTATATACTGAAGCTAGCTTAACAAAATTAGCATTTACATGGAATAGGTGAATGACAGACGGATGAATTGACAGATTGATCGGGGCAGCATCTGCAGTGACGCAGACGTTGTACCGGTCTGTTGTGGTGAAGAGGGAGCTAAGCTCGAAGGCAAAGCTGTCGATTTACTGGTCAATCTACGTTCCTACCCTCACCTATGGTCATGAGCTTTGGGTAATGACTGAAAGAATGAGATCACGGATACAAGCAGCTGAAATGAGCTTTCTTCGTAGGATTGCTGGATTCACCCTTACAAATAGGGTGAGGAACTCAGTCATCCGGGAGAGGCTCAGAGTAGAACCGCTGCTCCTCCACATTGAAAAAAGCCAGTTGAGGTGGTTTGGGCATCTGATCAGGATGCCTCCTGGACGCCTCCCACTTGAGGCGTTTTGTTCACATTCCACTGGGAGGAGACCCCGGAGCAGACCCAGGACTCGCTGGAGAGACTATGTCTCCCATCTGGTCTGGGAACGCCTTGGTATCCTCTCTGAAGAGCTGGAGCAGGTGGCTGGGGAGAGGGAAGTCTGGGCTTCTGTGCTTTTTTTTTTTTTTTTTGTTACTTATTTGTACCCGTAGGTAGACTTGGTTTGCAGTCTGGTGACAAGCCACCGGCTGCTGGTCGCTGCGTGCGCGAGCGCCCTAAACCTACATGTTTTTGGTATGCGGGAGGAAACCGGAGAAATCCCGGAGTAAACCCACGCAACACGGGGAGAACATGCAAACTCCACACAGATCACTGTTGGTCGGGGGCTGGGATCGAACCCATGATCTCATGATCCCCGCGATCCCCCGGCCGAGGGTAAACTGTGCTGCCACAGTGCTAAACCACTGCGCCACCGTGCAGCCAAACTTGCTGCACTTGCTTGCTTGAACTGCTGCCTCCGCGATCCAGATCTCCAGAAGAGTGGTGATGGATGGATGGATGGAAGGATGGGATAGGTATATAGTTTGATTTCGCCTCATATCTGCCTATACAAACAATTTACCTGTGATAGATGTGTAGGAGATGCTATCAATCTGTGAAAAAACTGGAAGAAAGCTTCACCTTCATGACTTTCTGGACTTACTTGGCAGAACATAAGCCATAAATTAGTAGTATATATACTGTTGCTAAGCAACAGGGAAAGCAATTGCATTACATTAGTACTACTTCAAATGACTAGGAGTGCTGGACCAAGAAAGTTTGACCTGGACACCTCTAATTTGACCTACTTCACCCGGCAGCCATATTGGCAAGAATCAAGGCAATCATTTTCCACTAAAAAAGCAAGAACCAGTCTAAATGTATTTTGAGAAGTTAAATTAAAGGTATTGCATTGAACTTTATGAAACTGTGGCTTCCAGTTTAGTGGCACCTTGGGGTCACAAAGTCACCTGTCCTATAATTTCTAATGGGCACTGGGATAAAAAAAAAAAAATCACATGGTATCACAACTAATTTTTGCTCAAACCTAGTTCAAAAAAAATTGAGCTTTAGTTCCACTTAGAATGTACACAGTTTGAAGGCATTACATTAATCGACTATTGATAACACTGGCACATCCTACGATAGCATGAACAAAGTGTACTTACTCAGGGCATGAAACTAAATTATACTATACATTTTGATGTATTTTTACTGATTTTAATATCATAAGCACTGAGAATTGTATAGCACTGGTGATGATCATGAAATATACTGTAGCTGCCAGACTTTCTAAACAGTCTATGTTTTAGACTGTTTGTGAAATGTCATGGTAAAATCTTCTTGACATCTGCCTTTTGCTGTTCTGTGTACACAGCTTCATCAGATGGTTCTCTAGCCTGAAGGCAGGCATCTTGCACACTCAACATATAACCAGCAAGAAGTAAATCAGTGCAGTGATGAATGCCTTCTAACACAATGTGGACTCAGCAAATGTTAAATATTCTCATTAGCTGGTTGAAAGATCAGTCCAGCAGCAGCATTGCTGCTCCGGTTTGAGCCTGAAGGGGACCAAAACAAGCACCCACCAACACAGCTGTGCTCTCTTCCTCCTTCATCACCCTCCTTTTTGTGTGTCAATCTAGTAGTCTTAGTCTTATGGCTTTGGAGAGTCGTGCAATATAGTATGGGAGCAGTCACACATGGCTCTGTCAAAGCAGAAGCAGCAGGATGCTACAGATGGACAGAAACTTGATCTGGTGTAACTGTTGCTCCCCAGTGGGCTGGTTGATCCAGGCTGTTAGCACAAGATTCAAGATTAACAGAAGCAGCTGTCCTTACAAAGTACCGTGACTAGACTTCTGCTCTACCTTTGACCTCTGCCGTATCAACTATCACTCCAGTTGGAATAATTCAAAACATTGTCCCCTGAAGCCAAATAAAAGGAAAATGGTTTACTTTTACATTGGCTTCAACTTCCTTTCTTTTCTAAGCTTGGCTCCATTTTCAGCCACATCAAGATAATGGGTATGCTAAGGAGAAAGGTCCAGGATAAGGAGGGAAAAGGAGCAGAACAGACAAACAGAGCACAGGGCTCTGGGCAGAGGTGGCTTTTGGCTATCCATCTCTGGTTTCAGGATTCAGAGAGTGCTGACAGGTCTGGGTCCCCCGGCACAGGCCTCTGGGCCGTCACCAAGGATACCCAGACAAACCAAGAGCTGTCACTCAAGCAGTACCAGCTAGACAGAGTCACAGGAGATGTGAAAACAGGATAGTGAGACACCAAGGGTGTGTGTATCCTCTTATACCTCTGTGTGTGTGTGTGTGTGTGTGTGTGTGCGCGCGCACGTGCGGCGCTGGTTTAGTGAGATATCATCAGTCACTACTGGCACACTCGCATAGAGAAACACACAAAAAACACACATACAGACAGAAAAAAATTCTCGATACTAGATAGGGTCTCAAGAATCTGAGTTCAGACACACACAAACATGCAGATAATAGCCAACTGCCACTTCATGAATTTTGCAGCCATCTAAATCTCTGACATTTTTATACGAGCATGCCCTTTCTTTGGCAAACATCACAGTGCTTCTCAAGACAGATAAAGAATGGAGGGGAGAAAAACAATGGTGGTAAGTGAGAATAGTCAAAAACAAAACTAACAAGCATTTTTTTTCAAGAATGAACACATGCATATGGCATGTGACTTTCAGCATAAAGTCAAAGTCAAACTCAAATTTATAGAGCACATTTAAAAACAATCAAGTTGACCAAAGTGCTCTTCATCCAGATCAAATTAAAATCAAACTACAAAACCAAAAATTCACAACAGGAATAAAATGCATTAAAAGAAGAGCGTAAAAACAGCACAGAATGCAGCCAACTGTTGACTATTCATTCTCTCCTTGAATCAAATGCCAATTAGAACAGATGTGTCTTCAGCAATGACTTAAAAGTAATTAATGATTCAGCAGTGCGGATGTGGACAGGTAGACTGTTCCACAGTCTTGGAGCAGATTTTGGTACGTCTGAGAGCATGTGGTTGGTTGACTTCAGTGCTCTTACAGGTGAATGAATGGAAATAAGCTCTGACAAATAAGATGGTAAAAATCCATTTAAGGCCTTAAAAGTAAACAATAAAATCTTAAAAATCAATCCTAAAATGGACAGAAAGCCAGTGAAGGGAAGATAAAACAGGAGTGATATGTTCACGCTTTTATATACCAGTTAAAAGCCAAGCTGCTGCATTCTGAACTAGCTGCAAACTGTGCACCCAGAACTGTTCTACTCCAAAATACAGTCAATTACAGTAGTCCAATTGTGAGATAATAAAAGCACGACTCACTTTTTGTACATCTCTAACGGGGAAATAAGCCTTCACTTTGGCAATCATTTGCAGTTGACAAAAACTAGTTTTGACAACTACACTAATTTGTTTGTCCATCTTAAGAGTTGTCAATAATGACATCCAAATTTCTGACCAGCTCTGTTACAATAGGGAGCCAAAGGTCCAAGAATACCAGTAGGATTGCCATTTTTTTCCAAAACAGATAACGTCAGTTTTATTTTCACTGAGTTTGAAGAAGTTCATCTTTAGCCAAGTCTTTGTATCACTTAAGACAGTTGAGCAGAGGCTGTAATGGATTACTGCTGTTTTGTGTGAAGGGCATATAGACTTGACTATCATCAGCAAAGCAATGGAATGGAATATTATATTTCCTGAAGATGGACCCTAAAGGCAGCATATACAAAGAACAGGACTAGATCCAAAACAGACCCCTGGGGGATGCCACAAGCATGGGGAGCTGCTGCAGAAGAAAACTTCCCTATATTAATTGAAAAGCTTTTGTCTGTCAAATAAGATTTAAACCAAGCTAATGTAGTGCCTTTGATACCAGCATGTTTGTCGAGACAGGAGAATCAGGTGATTCACAGTATCAAAGGCAGCAGACAGGTCTAAAAGTACACATTGGCCAGTTTTATGCCAAATTTGCCACCCACCACAACCGAGGGGTGTGGCCTGGCTCGAGCTTTGTCACTGTTGATTTTTTATTGTCAAAATAACCCTCAAGTGTGTGGTGTCAATATAATTTTTCTGAGTCAGAGCATCTTGGATTTCGAACTGCAACTTTCAAACACGTTTGCTATTTACATTTTATGCCTAGGACTAAATTCCCGCAACAGCATGTCACCAACTGAATGATGCATATTCACCTCCAGCTTGTGTTGCAAAGCATATAACCCAAACACATTTCAGGACATTCAGCTGATGACATTGACCGTCCTCATATTTGTTTATTTTCTGAAGTTCTGTGCATGCTCCACTGTGAAACTGTTCCAGCAGGTATGTGGTCTCACACTTTGATCAAATTATATACAGTGCGTGCATTTGGAGGATCATATTATTAAAAATAGGTTGAAACTTTCCTTATGTTTGTGGCTCCCATTTTTAAAAGTTGATTAAGATTTGAAAATCGTCTAAAACGTAGCCCATCAAAGAAATAGAGGTGACACCATCTATAAAGGGTGGAACATCACCAAATACTGTAAAATAGAATAGAATAGAAAGTCTATGTTATCACAGTTCTGTCTTTCTGTCACATGACCAAATTTAAACCAACATCTCCACTGTGAACATGAAGTGGAGCGCATCTGTGCATGATGCAAGTACAATAAAGTAAGGAGGCTTATACAAAAGACAAATTAGGAGGATTTTGTGAGCGTCATGGCAGAGTTAGTTTGACTAGCGGTGTAGAGCTGTGATGTAATTAAACTGAGCATCAGCTCAACATTTCTATCATTAATAACAGAATGGGTGGAAATAAAGAATAAGTAATAGCAGCTGAGAAATGGTGAGAACAATTAGCCATGCAATCAGGTTGCCTATGCTGTTATGCCTGATTAAAGCATTACAGTTTGGTTAAAACTTCAATATTGAAAAAGTTAAAAGTAGAGTGAAATACATCAGAATAATTCAGTTTATTTCCGGTGAGATCTGGTAACCTTTCCTATGGTCAGTTTTTTTTTTAATTCATCCTTTGGAAAAATATCAATAAAAGTTGACAATTCAGACAATCATAACCCTAGTAATTGTATGCTGCAATTCACAGCAATTTATTCCACAGTTTTCCAAGCAACACTCATTATGGATTTTTTTTTTTTCTGATGAAGAAGAGGAAACAAAGGTCTGAACAGGAAAAAAAACAGACAACATTTTGTACCCCAATAATGTCTCTACACTGATGAATTGTCTACAACAGAACAATAGCAAATAAATTATTCCAATGTCTACAGTGGTGAGAAGGTTTCTTTTTTCCCCCTCTTTGTTTTACACTCCAGCATTGATTTCTTCTATAGTGGCAAAGAGTGGGATGCCTGAAGGTTAGACACACACACACACACACACACACTATGTAGATAAATGACTCCTGAGCTCTGGAGTTTGATCCAAATGAAGCAATGATGTAGCTCACTGGCCCGGGCCCACACTGAAGTAAAAGTGTGTGCTAGTAAAATGTAATCTAGGTTTGTGTGTGCGTGCGCGCGCACGTGCGTGCTGGAACTGAAAAAATGTGAATGTTATACTCCCACCAGTATTGCACACATTTGGGAAGAAAAGCACTTTGATCACAAGATCAAATTTGTGTCATGCCAGAGTCAGTTACACCTAATTGAGCCATGGCTCACCTTGTGAATTTGATTAAATGTGCCTCAGAAGTTGCTCTCATAGAAATACATTCTATTAGAGGAGGCCAGGAGTCTGCGATTCACCGAGTGAAACGAAGGCCTCACCACTCTTGTGTTTGTATCTTCGCATTTGTGTCAGCATTCATCCCACAACAACTGGGACGGTAGTGGCTCAGGAGGTACAGTGGGTTGTCCAATAACTGAAGGGGTGACGCTTTGGATCCTGCTCTCCTCACCCTGCTGTTGTGTCCTTGAACAAGACACTTTACCCTTCTTGCCTCCAGTGCCCATGACACTGGTGTATGAATGTGAATAAATATTCGGTGGTGGTCGGAGAGGCTGTTGGCGAGGATTGGGAGCCACGTTTCCGTCAGTCTGCCCCCGGGCAGCTGTGGCTACAGAGGTAGTTTTACCACTACCCTTGTCTGCCTGTGGAGTGAATGAATAATGGAGTCATTGTAAAGTGCTTTGAGTGTCAGGTAAAGTGCTATATAAATGCAATCCATTACTAATTTAGGTGTTGATTGTTTTCTTCTTAAAGACGACATACAGTATGATGAAAATGTCACTTTTTTAGTGCTTTTGCACATCAATTTGGGTAGCTGTAGGAAGTATCAGTGGAAAAAAATGAAAAAACAATCTTTTTACTTTGTTAGGATCTGCCTTTCTCCCAGTATCCATCAATAATTGAGTAATTTTGATTTGGCTCCAGTAGTGATGTGAGAATTGGAGCTCACTGAAATAATGCCGCATTCTCCCAGCTTCATCTCCAATCATTTTGATGACAGTGGGAGTAACCTCATGAGCATTTAAACCCACATCACAGATACGATGGATTTCAGTTAGAAATCACACCACTCTTTAAATCTTCACTGAACATCTATGTTCTAAACCGGTTCTTTAATCCATAATTGATTATATTGTCATGAGCCGAGAGCTGGAGGTCTCCGCCAGAATCGGTCTCATGGCTTTTTCCGTTTATTTACTTATTTGTTGCATTTTATGCCTTCTGGGTTTATGCATTCATGTTTGCCATTTTCCTGTTTGTTAGCTTTGTTACATTTTTTACTTTGTATTTATTTATATTTTGGTATGCTTGGATTGTTATTTTATTCTTTATAGTGTCATGTACTGACTGACAGCTGTCAGTGGCATCAGGTTTCATGTGGGCGTTGCCCTGTCAACTGTCAATTTTGGTTCCCCTCTCTCTCACTGCCCCAGCTGATCCGTATTATGTATCATTGCTTTCTCCTGCCCGTTCAGGTATCCACGCCTGTCATTAATTATATAAATGGACTTTGAACCCTATTTAAGGGCATTACTTTCATTTTTTCTTTGCCACTGAATTGGTTATTCTCTCTCATCTCCACCACAGCCCTGCCTCACTCTGGTGCACAACACTTGTAAGTTTTTCTCTCCCGTTGGTATTTTGTATTTTGAGCACTTTTTCGAAACTTATGTCAATAAATCGCCCAAACTCACAGTACAGCACGTGGGTCTCAATTCTCTGCCCCGAAGGGCATTCATGACATATATACTGCATCTTGCATCAGTCTGGTCAATTTTGTTATTTTTTGTCCAGGATGGCTGGGGAAATCAGGCGATAAGCATCGTTAGCTCAGTGGTGTGAGTTTTGGTGGCTATTTTATTTAAATCCTACCAACTCTACTAGACATCTGTGTTCCTAGATGGTTCATTATCAACAGCCATTCTGGCTTATTTTGTTATATTTTGGCCAGGACAGCCCAGTAGATCAGGTCACTAGCATAGGGCTGTCTACACATCCGGGAACTTGCATGTGAATGCACATGGAGAGGTAAGAAAAAACGGCAGTTTACCATTGAAACAATACAACATATCAATATTATGACGAGCTTTCACCACAAGATCAGATCAGATATGATCAAAAACTTTAAATTTGTGATCTCAAAAACTGTCCCTATCTTCTACCAGCCAGTATATGGAAGAATGATTCAATAGTGTGTCCAGAAACAATATTTATTGATATTTGTAACTATGAATAAATGCGCCAGCTTGGCTGTACATTGGCGGAACACTCCAATAATAGAAAATAAATTGAACCTGCTGTGGAAATCCCCAAAAAGCCATCATGTTTAGGTCTGCAAAATTTATCCACCGCAGCTCACAGGAAAAACAGCCTCCCGTCTCCCATATGGCAGAAGCTGTTTATTTACACTCGCTAAAAAAAAAAAAAAATTACACTTGTTCTCTCTGTTAATCCCGACACTTCGTTTCAGCTCTACAGAGCTTCAGACCATTTGTCAGCAGGTGAGTGTCAGTCTTATTTTTAAACTAGTTTAACCCTTTAACTGCCCCAGGCGCCATATGGTGACATGGACGGTTAAAGGCTGGTCAAGGCCCCTAATGGTAAAGAGTGGTAAAAAATTTTTGTCAATAAAATAGTTCAGATTTCCAAGGCTATAACTTGAAAGTTACAAGAGATAATGGCTTACTGTCAATTAGAAAGATGTAGAATATAATCCAAAGTTTTAGATAGGAATAAATTTACTCATCTAATTTGCATAATGTCACGGCAGCTATATAAATTACATAACTCCGTCAAAAGTGGACTTTGGACACATTTACACAAAGAATGGTCCGGTTTTTTTTTGGGTTTTTTTTACACCGTTTTGTCTACAGGGGTATGTTTTTATCTAATCTTCAAAGTATATGAACCAGAAAAATCAATAAAATGTAAAAAAAAAGGGACTTCCGGTTATGGCAGCCGCTTAGAAGGGTGTGCTCCACTCTGCTCTGCTCCTAATGATAAAAAATGTTGGCTAAAACTCTCCCAATTGGAACAAAAACCTGCTCTAGCGTTTGGAGGCGGATATGGTAAAAACTTAGGCTGTGAAATCAGGCGGAGGAAAAACTGATTCGACGAAACAAGCCAAGTTAACAGATTTCCACGCTCGTGACGCAGCAGATAAAACACCTGTGACCATGGCTGAGGAGGGAGCTAGCGGTGGTGCGGTGACTGCCGAAGGAACGAATGCGGTCCTTGCTGCCATCAGCGCTATGAGAACAGACTTTTCGTCTAAGTTTGATGGGATTATAGCTGCGATTGAAGCTATGAGAAAAGAAATAAGCGACTGTATGGAGCGAATAACGCAGGCGGAGCTCCGGATCTCTAACGCTGAAGATGACGTCAACAGCCTGCAATTAAAGGTCCAAACATTGGAATTAAAGAATAAACGTCTGGAAAAAAACGTCTTGGACTTGGAATCCCGGTCTAGACGGAATAATTTAAGGCTTGTGGGCCTTCCGGAGGGGGCGGAGGAACAGGATGCGTGTTCCTTTTTGGAGAAGTGGATCCCAGAGGTGCTGGATAATGCGGATCTACAGTCATCAGTTGTCTTGGAAAGCGCACACCGAATAGGCCCATCGAGAGATAAGAAGACAACACCGAGGACGCTGATAATGAAGTTCCTTAACTACAGGGACAAGATGACGGTCTCCAGCGCAGCCCGCACTAAAGGAGAAATTAAATACCAGGACCAACAGGTGCGGTTCTACCCAGATTTGGCCGCAGGAATCCAACAATTAAGGAAACAGTTTGACCCCGCCCGTAAAGAGCTGCGCAGCCTTGGAATTCGTCACGGGATGATTTATCCTGCAAGACTGCTGGTCACGTATAAAGGGAGAACCCAAGTCTTTAAGACCCCTCAGGAGGCGCAGGAACTCATTAAGCAGATCCAAGGAGAGACTGGCGAGAGCCAAGCATGAAGCAAGAACAAGATATAAAAGGTAGAATATTTAAGCAAGTGTTCAAGTATCTGATTGATTTGAAATATATAGCATGTCTACAAAATATCGATGGTATGATATATTAATAAAAAAAAAAAGGCTATGATGTACAAAGTTGCTATAAAATTTTGGAGTTAAATTGGAAAAACTACAGAAGAGAGTTATTGTCATGTCATTAAAAGTAGCAGAGTCAGGGTGATTGAGAGGAGGAAAGAGTGAGTGGTTTGACTGATCCTCACGGGGGAGGAGCAGATTCAGGCTATAACGGGAGACGGAATTTTTTTTTTTTGATTTTGGGGGGATTACCACGAATGTGGGGAGGGGGGATTTGTTTGTGTGTAGTCTGTGGGATGAATGTTCAACCATCCATGTTTTTGCTTCTCTGTATGAGCATGTTTATATTGCAAGGTAATCTCAAACTCTTTATTGATCATAGACCAAAGCGTTAAGCTTAATTTAACATCATGGAATTGCAGAGGTCTACAAAACCTAAAAAAACTTAAACAAGTTTTGAATAAAATAAAAGACATAGGTTCAAAAATTGTGTTTTTACAAGAAACTCATCTAATAGAGGAGGATGTAAAAAGAATAAGGAGGAGATGGCAAGGAAGTGTATTCACCTCATCGTTTTCATCCCGAGCCAGGGGAGTTATGACTCTCATACATAAATCAGTCCCATTTCAAGTGAAAAATGTAATTGGAGATAAATTGGGAAGATATCTAATCATCCAAGGATCTTTATTAGAAAATATAAATCTGGTGAACATATATGGTCCCAATATAGATGATCAAAGCTTCTTTGTTAATTTATTTCTTACTTTAGCATCACTCACAGGGCTATATATAATAGCAGGGGATTTTAACTGTGCATTGAATCCCAGTATAGATAGGTCAACAGGACAGGACTGTACACACAATGGATGTAGGATGACCATTAATCATTTTATGAAAGAATTGAGATTGCTAGATATATGGAGAGAAATGAAACCACAAGTCAAAGCCTATTCTTGTTATTCTAACACCTACAAGACATTTTCACGTATTGACTATTTTTTGATCTCTATGGAATTAAGGTCCAAGATTCAAAATTGTTTCTATGATAGCATTGTGATTTCTGATCATGCACCCTGCTGTATAATATATGTAGATAAGAAATTGACAAAGGTTCCTGGTAGGTGGCAATTTCAGCATAAATGGCTTCAAGATGAGGAATTTGTTAAGTACATAGAAAAACAGATAGATGAGTTCTTTGATATCAACACTACACAAACATCAGCATGTATAAAGTGGGAAGCTTTCAAAGCTTTTATTAGGGGGCATATTATTAGTTATACAGGTTCAAAATCTAGGAAGACTCGAGAGGAGAGAGTCCAATTGGAACGTAAAATAAAAATCCTTCAAGAAAAAGTGTATGCAGGAAGTAATCCCAAATTAGAGAATGAATTACTGATTCTGAGAGCTGAATATGACAAAAAATCAGCAAATAGAGCTGCCTCGAGTCTTCTAAGATTGAAGCAAACCTTTTATGAACAAGGTGAAAAATCAGGAAAATTATTGGCATGGCAGATTAAACAATTAGAATTTAAAACACCAATTACCAGTATTATAAGTAACGGACAGGCAGTCGTAGATCCTTTAGAAATTAACAGTGCCTTTAGAGATAATTATGAAAAACTATATGATACAAAAAATGAAACTGACTTAACAAAACTAAATGGGTTTTTGGACGGATTATCTATACCATGTATTCCAAATGAAAACAGGGAGATACTGGAGTCTAAAATTAGTCAAGAAGAAGTTGGGCTAGCCATTGATAATATGAAATCAGGAAAAAGTGCGGGACCTGACGGTCTTCCAGTTGACCTCTATAAAAAATTTAAGAATAAATAAATTAATAAAACCATTTTTGGAAATGGTTTTAGAAGCATTTCAAAATAGTAAATTACCGCCATATATAAATAATGCCTTAATTATACTGTTGCCAAAACCAGGTAAACCTTCTAATAAATGTGAAAACATGAGACCAATAAGCCTATTAAATGCAGACCTTAAGATAATCTGTAAAATTTTAGCAAGATGACTACAAGAAATATTACCAAATATAATTAACCGAGATCAGAATGGCTTTATAATGGGAAGACAAGGCTTCCATAATGTAAGAAGATTATTTAATATAATTTATTCTAATAAAGAAGCACCGGATACAGCTCTCCTATCACTGGATGCTGAAAAGGCCTTTGATAGGGTCGAATGGCCCTTTCTTTTTGAAGTTTTACAAAGGTTTGGACTTGGAAAGAATTTCATAAAATGGCTTCAGATAATATACAATAATGCTACAGCAGAAATCCTAACAAATAGCAATATCTCAAAATCAATAAAAATTAATAGAGGTTGTCGACAAGGCTGCCCACTTTCGCCTTTACTGTTTACTATGGCAATTGAACCTTTGGCGATGGCAGTGCGTTTACATCCACAAATATATGGAATTAAAGTAGGACCAATAGAACATAAAATCTCCCTGTATGCTGATGACATAATTTTGTTTATGTCAAATCTTAAAAAAATCAATTCCGACCTTGTTAAATATAATAAAGAACTTTGGGGAAATATCAGGATATAAAATAAATAAAAATAAATCTTCAATATTAATGCTAAATGAGACCCAGAGAAAGCACCCAGCTCCTGAGGTAAATCAGTTCAATGTTGTAAATCAGTTTAAATACTTAGGAATTCAAATTGTGCCTAAGTTAGAATCAGCCGCTAGTATCAACTATGAAGCCTTAATGACAGATATTAATGAGTTGCTTCAGAGATGGATGTCACTGCCAATGTCGATGATCGGGAGAATTAATATACTTAAAAGTAACATCTTACCCAAAATACTATATTTATTTCAATACATTCCTTTACCACCACCTTCAGATCTATTCTCAAGAATTAAAAAAAAGTTAGTGGAATTTATATGGAACAATAGGAAGGCTAGATTACGTCTGTCCTTACTATATTTGCCATTTGATCGTGGAGGTCTGAAATGTCCAAACTTTATGTTGTGTTACTGGTCAGCACAACTGAGGTCTATGACATATTATTTTTCATCAAATGATCTCCCTCACTGGACGGAGATGGAATCATACAATTTACCTTTACCTCTTCCCTTATTCATATACTCAGACTCGGCTAAAAAATTACAGAAACAAGTTAAAAATCCAATTGTAAAGCATATGATCAAAATATGGTATGAAATCAAAAAATATTTAAAAGAACCGCACTTATTGTCACAATTTAGCCCAATATGGGGTAATCAATATTTTACACCAGGGAGAGCGGATGCTGTATTTAAATTATGGAATTTAAAAGGGATTCAAAAGATTCAAGACTTATATTTAGCATGTTCAGACAACATAATGTCTTTTGAAGAACTGAGGGCTAAATTTAATCTTAATAGAACACATTTTTTTAAATATCTTCAGCTTAGGAATTTCATTCGATCAAATCAAAATAATGCTCTCACCCATCCTACCTATTCATACTTGGAAAAAATTTTGACGAAAAATAGTAAGAGAAAGGGTATTATTTCAGAGTTCTATAACTCACTGATATTATCCTCAAGTGAAAACTCACAGAAAAGAATGAATTATTGGAAATAAGACCTACAAATTGAAATTTCAGAGGAACAATGGGAATTGGCTTGCACAGAAGCTCAAACCAAATCAATAAATGTATGTCTTAAATTGATACATTTTAAATGGTTAATGCGGATGTATGTTACACCGGTGGAGTTAAATAGATATAACAAAAACATACCAGATACGTGCACAAAATGTATGGAAAGTAAAGGAACTCTATTTCATTGTTTTTGGGAATGTAGAAAAATTAGAATGTTTTGGGAAGAGGTGAGGGTAACAATTGAAAAAATAATTTCAAAACAACTCATATTGAATCCTAAATTGTTTTTGTTGGGTCTGTATCCAGAAAAGCATAACTTTAATAAGAGTGAAAGAACATTCATAGACCTCAGTTTGCTTAACGCCAAAAAATGTATTGCACTGCTGTGGAAAAAGACTCAGACCAGATGTGACTCAGTGGTTAAGACAGATGTTAACAAACCTTCCACTAGAAAGAATAACATACATATTGAAATCAAAGGAAAATGTGTTTGAGAATATATGGAGACCTTTCATTGATTATGTAAAGAAACTAAACATAACTACTGAAGAAGAAGGTGAATGATGTGTGTGGACCTTGTAATTTCCAAATTGGTGAATGTATAATATGTATACTTATGCAATGGATTACCTAGGCTAAACAGAGGAGCATTGTTTGACTTGTTTTGTTAACGGTTGATGGTGTTTTTGGAATATTTGTTTTTTTTTTGGTTTGTTTTAGTGTTGGGGTTTGATTGTTGGTGTCATGTTTGTTGAAAAAAGGTTCAATAAAAATATTGTGGAAAAAAAATGTAAAAAAAACAAACAAAAAAACAAAAACAAAAACATATATTCCTCTCTTACCTGTTGCCGGGATGGGGGCTTGCTCGCCCACGTGACCGGTCCATTTTCATCCATCGTGGTCGATATTTTGTGTTTGCTCGGTCATTTACACTCTCTACCACATGTACAAACTCTTACGATTATCCCACGTGAATTTCGTTTGTATTACGCAGCTATTTTTCCTGTTTGGTGCATTTTTCCTGTGAGAATGCATGACGATTGTGGGCGCCGCCATCTTGGTACTGGTAGCTCAGTTTTTCACCCATCGTGGTCGATGTTTTGCGTTTGCTCAGTCATTTACACTCTCTACCACATGTTCAAACTCGTGAATTTCGTTTGTATTACGTGGCTATTTTTCCCGTAACATGCAGTTTCAGTCAGAATCGTGGCAGCCATAACTGAATATGGCGGCATCCACATTAGTGTTGTCAGCTCAAAGCGGAAAAAAGGAGAAGAATAATAAGGATTTCTTCTTCTTTGCTGTATTCCATGTCAGCCATGATTCCTCCGGCGCCTGTCTACCACCTTCTGAACTGTCAGATCAGTACAAATTCTCAGTATAGTCGGGGGATGTCAGTAAGTTCAGCGATGCAGTTGCTGCGCTGTGCCACTGGGGGTGGGTGACCATCCATACTATGAGGACAGTTAAAGAGTTAATTGCCGTGTTAATATGTTTACTCTGAGGCTGATAACTAGCTCAAATTGGAATCAATATTTCTACTGAGCTGACGCGTTTCTATGCTAATGCTATTTTAGCTATTAACTCTCTATGATGCAAATTCGGGTGTTTTTTGCACGTTTGCATTAACCAAGTGTAGGCAAGTTACTTTTAATGATAAATAAGAGTCATAGTTTGGTAAACAGACATACCTGTAGCAGGAGCAATCTCCATTTGTGGCCAGATGGAGATGTGGGTCATATCATCCCTCAGCCAACTCATATGAAACGGCAGCCCAAAAAATCTTCCTTTGGTAAACTTTGCTGGCCGATATGAATCTAAAAAACTTGTATTCTGATTGTTATCACTATCTTTCATAAGACGGTGATAGCTACATGAGCCAGCTGCACACCACTTCGATATTTTCTTTGTTTAAATTTAGCCAACAACGCCACAGAAATGCATTGAAATCGTCATTTTTGATACCTCCGCGTGTCGTTCTGCACGCTCATGAGATCAGTGATGTAAGTGTAAACAGCCCTATTAGCTTGGCTGGGCAGTTGTGGTCCGTTTGTCTACCACTGCTAGACTTTCCTCTAGCCAGGACAGCCCAATAGATCAGGCTTCTGCAGTTCGTTTAGCTGAGGAATTGTGGTAGGTTTTTAATAGGAATTTTCTATATAATCTATTCACCCCAGCAGACATTATTTTAGCCATTTTATGATACCTTATTATACTCTGGCTAGAATGGCTCCTAGCCCAGTAGTGGGTACCTGGCATTAGCAGAGTTAGCCATTACCTCATCCAGGAAAATTAACTGGTCATGTCCGACTGGCCACTCAAACCACACACCCCGTCCCCAATAAAGCTTTGTTTGGGCTTTAACATTCAGCTAATTTTAAGCTAGTTATCTTAGACTGGCTCTGACAGCTGAAGCTAAAACGGTGGCACTGACAATAGAGGGCGGGCGGAGTGAACTGGAGCTCACTGGCATTTAAAAAGGCATGCACTGCAACCAGTCATTTTGAGGAGAACCATCACAGACATTTCGTTAAGACCTCTGGGAAATGTGTCAATATGTGAAGAAAGTGTATAATATGACCCCTTTAAGACCAAGTCTAAATATCAACAAGCCTAAATGTGTGTGCGACTACTAGTGAGTCCACAAGTGTTGATGCTATTTTCCTTTCTCAATTCAGTGCGCAGTGGTGCTCCTGGCTTTGCAGTGCAGCGAAATTGGCCTGAGAGGTTTGGGAACATTTCCCCCTTACAAACAGGGGCAAATCAATAAATTCTCGGTTGAGGGAGCCACTCTCCATATGAAGGTGAGCTGACTCAGCAATCTCTGAAGCCAAAGGGGGAGAGAGCAAGGGAAGTGGGGATGGAAATGATTGCTTTACAAGTGGTGAAATGCATGGCGGTGTTGAGAACCCTCTGTGGACACCGTGTTACATGCCTTCTCCGTCCTCCACTCAAAGAGCAGGATGAAGAGGGTGAGCAGCATGCACACACAGGCTTGGCTTGTAAATACAATAGCCTGCTCTCCTGTGCTGCGAGTACAATCTAGCTCTATTGGTTTCTCTTTTGTGTATTCATACTTGCTTTCTGTCAACCTTCCATAATACAGTAGCCTGGCAAGCCCTGATTTAGAATTTGCCAAGTCAATCACAGCTCAGTAGCATGATGGAGCCAGAGACCATTGAAAAATTCCTGTTTTTATCTTCTCTCTCATCTGTTTATTCCTTCAGCAGCGATCACTGAGTTGATTAAATGTGGGAGTTCACTAATTACAGAGTGCTCTGGCAGGAGGATGGGTGAGGAGACGGTGGACATCGCAGGATGCACTGACGTCCTTGAGGCACAGCAGGGAATCTGCAACATCCGCTTTTGGCAGTGAAGAGGAGAAACCTGCATTATCTCTCATTAAAAATCCTGGAGGGCTGAATCATCTCTAATCATTACCTACACATCTGTTTTTAACCCTGAAGTTATTTTTGTGCTGTGAATCAGGCCTCGGTATCTATTCACATTTATATAAACCTCATCAACCTCATGAGCACAGATTCAGTCTCAATAAAATTTTCTATCAGTACATCCACAATATTATCATGTTTTCTGACTGATTTTCAATAGTTAAAGTGGGGGGATCATTTCCTGTATTTTTATTTCTTGAATTCCAATATAGTGCTTTTGCATGATTTAAATTCGTAAATAATCCTTATTTTTTCTAGTCCTTGGCACAGCATTTATTCTCATACTTGATCCTGAACCTTTTAGCCTTTGTACCGTTAAGATGATGTTCTTCTGATTTGCTGCTCCTTATACGGACAAGATTTAAACAGCAGATGCAGGCTTGTTCACAGTTATAGCTACTTACAGAATTACTGACAATTTATTTCAAACTTTGCATCCACCAATATAACATCACTGTAAAGATCATATTGACTGTTGCATTTCAACCCATTAAGCTTACACTGACTTTGTGTCTTAAAGTTGCCCTGCAGTGGATATACAGTATATCCCCTAAAAAACAAATCTACATAGTCTAAAATGGTATATTATGTCCTCTTTTTTCACCATAAAAAAATGTTATGGTCTTATATTTGCTTGTAAAAATCTTTTCCCTTTTCGTCCTCTTTCAAACGCCAGGATCTATGAATTTTCTAATTAGGCCCACCCACATCCTGCCCATGAGGACGCTGATCCACCACCTCTTCTCAAGGATCGCAGCATACAGAAGTCTGTGCCTTGCTTCTACTGACTTTCATTCCGCTTCTCTCCAGAGCATACCTCCACCTCTCCAGGTTCTCTTCCACCTGCTCCCTACTCTCACTACAGATTACAGTGTCGTCTGCAAACATCATGGTCCACGGAGATTCCTGCCTGACCCTGTCTGTCAGCCTGTCGATCACCATAGCAAACAAGAAGGGGCTCAGAGCTGATCCCTGATGTCACCCCACCCCCACCTTGAATCCATTTGTCACTCCTATAGCACATCTCACCACCATCGCGCTGTCCTCATACATGTCTTGCACCACCCTCGCATACTTCCCTGCCACTCCTGACTTCCTCATAAAGTACCACACTTCTTCTCTTGGCACCCTATTATATGCTTTCTCTAGATTCATGTAAAACATGTAAAACGCTGATTTAATCATTTATCATGAAAGCTATTCAGCTATGTTGTAAATCCTGTGCTCCACGACGGCTGAATGTGAGTGTATTTCTCTGCCACTGTAGAGGCAGTTGGATGTGTAGGAGTCGTCACACCGCATGGTGACAGTAAACAAAACATAAAAATCTGGCATCAGGCTTCCACATCAGTGCCGCAAGAATGGCAGCAGTTACCACTTTGCCATCTAATACGGCGTGAGGAACAAGAAATTTTTAGGCGAATGCGCTTTGCGGCAAGTTCCTTTGTGGCGTCCCTGTCCATCATATTAATGAAACACACATTGCAATATGTCAGAAAGTAATAGCCCACTGTCACATTTTCCCGTGTTTAATTGTGGGTTAAAGCAGGTCTACCACAGTGCAGGGAGATTTAAAAAAAAAGCTTTAAATGTGATAGTGTGAAAAAACCTTGATGGACTTTGTATATGAACTAGCCAAAAAAAAAAAAAAACCCTACCATATACAGTATATGTATGTATATATACTGTATATATATAGCAGCAGCTTTAAATAAAGTATGAGCCGAGTATCACTGGCTTTTCACTCCATTCTGGGGTGATAAAATCATGCAGCCCAGCTACAGGAAACTGTTGACAGAGTGAGAATAGTTGGTGCACACAGCCTTTAAAGCAGCTGTCTGCTCTGGTGAGGGCTAGATGAGCCAGCCGAGGTGAATATATTACTCTTACTCAGTGAATGTCACAAATGCCATTTCCAACTGCTGAATGTCACTGAGACCATTGGGGTGACTGCTAACATCGGGGGAGCTCCGTGACGTCTGTATTCCCGCTGTTAACACCCCGCATCCCTGCTTTTGGAATATCAAACAAACGCGCCGTTGCTACGAGTCAAATAAATATCAATAAGCGTGAATGGATGAAGGCGATTGGTTGGTTTATTCCTGCTGAATACTGCTCCAACTTTTGTGGACCACTGCTCGACTGCATATGGTGCTCTTTCAACTGAATTAGAAGCTTTGGTATTGATTTTTTTTTTTTTCGCCTCCTCCCAAAGTGAGCACAAACAATATGAGGGTATGAATCTAATACTTCATAGCGGAAAACAAAACAAACGGATATTATAGAAACGGCTTTCTCTCAAATGTTGCTCGGTGGATGCAGAGGCAGTTATTGTTTTTAATGAGTGACCCCTTTGGCTTGCAAGGCCAAATGCGCTCCAACAAAAGGAGTGAAAAAGAAACCGAAGCACATGTCTCCACCACACTCTGTGCATCGGTGACGCTCATTGTTTATGGTGCAGTCATCGGGGGGTATGCCGCTGCCACTGCTGATTATTTCCCACATCTTCCGATGTGAATGGCAAGGTCATTCTCCTCCAGCTATCCAGAACTCCCATTCAGCCGTCGCTCATTACTTCTATACATCATCTCTCTCACATTCTCCACTGTTTACACGGCTTGACTTAATAGGAGGAATCGTTCAGCAGCCAGATGAAGAGACTCACGAAAGTTCTGCCTCGTTTTATAAGGAATTGATATGTCTGCTGAAAGGAAAATAATCTGAAACCTGTCAGAAAGAGAGGGAGCTCCAGGTTAAGATCATCATTGTTTGTTTGGATTCCAAACTGATCTAATTATTTTTTTTTCTACAAAAGATTAAAGTTCTTTTTAATTAAAGGTTCTTATCAAATCTGAATAACCTGCATAATTGGATGAGCTACTGTGGTTGCAGATTTAATACCGTCGTAGAAAAAACAGAAAAATGTGAGAATTGTGTTTTTCAGGCTCCAACTACTCCACAACAGAGGTAGTAAACAAAAAAGTAGACAATGTGTCATGTTCAATGGAAGACACTCAACCGTCGACATAAACAATAATTATGCTTTCAGAACGTCTCAAGATTATACACGGGCAGGACAACTAATTTCATGCAAGCGCTTTTGACTATATTTACTCATAAACCACCCATCAATCTCTGTGCTTGATAAGTCAAATCGTGTTCTGTCTCCAAGCTTTTGTGCATCTGTCATTAAGAAAAGCAGGACACTAGCTTCCAAGGAGGAATGGGGGCACAGTGCCAGCCTGCGTGTACAACAAAGAAGAAACAATCTCCAGTAATTGCCTGCCATCAAACAGAGAACAGTGATTGGACGTGCGGGATAGAGGGAGGGTATGACAGCGCTTATTGCGAGCCAGTCAAGGACGCAAGAACCATCCATCTTCCAGGACATCTCCGAGCAAATCAAATAGGAGGAAGAAGGCTGATGGTGATGGTGAAGTGTTCCCAGCCTGGCTCTGATTACCAGGCCCAGACATGACACTCAGACTAAACACTGACAACGTAAAAGACTAGTCGGCCCGTGACCTTTGGAAGGTAAAAGGCTAGGAAGCATAAACAGGCGAGAGCGGCGTAAAAGCTTATTGATTTCACACAGTTTATCTGCATCACAGGTGGCAGGCCACTCAGAGCCCATGAACAACATTCTCACCGGTCAGGATTAGGTGTTGGAGGCCGAACAAGAGGACCAGGATGTAAACACAGAAAGTCACATCTGATATCCATTCATCAAAACACCTATTACTGCAGGTCCAGCAAGCACAAGCACAACAGTGGGGGATCATTAGCTATTACATAAGTGGGAGTCTGATGTGGCAACCTCCATAGGCTGAAGAATTAAAGATGCACCGCAGTGGCTATAAATCGCCTATAAAAACAAATCGATATTGTCTAAAATGGTATCTTATGCCCTTTTTTCTACAAAAAAAAAACAAAAAAAACCCCAAAACTTTAATTGTCTTATAGGTTCAAGTCAAAATACCCCCCCACCCCACCCCAGAATCAGTGACTTGACCCAACCACATACCACAAGGCTAAAAGTGGCTAGTGCTACATTAAAAAAGCATAAATCCTGTGATAAAAGACTGAAGGTTGAAGGACATGCCCAGTTGCATGGACGGTGGCCCAGGATAATGACTGAAACTGCATCAGTCCTTAAAAGCAGTTTAATGGTAAAACCTATCTTAATTTGGATAAAATTTTCAAAGTAGTTTGCTAAAAAATGCTAACTAGCCTGAAGGATAACTTCATTTAGGCCAGAGAGTCCTGACTGGCTCACCACTACCCATGAGCCAGCTTCATGCATAGTTACATCACCAAAAACGCTCTGTCTCAACTTGCCTTTTCTCAGGGGGCGGGGCTTAAGTGAAACTTTACACACACACAAAAAAAAAGAGCTATAAGACATTTGAGTGATTTCACTCTTGATATTGATCTAGGGGCAGCACAGCGATACAGTGGTTAGCACTTTTGCTAAAAGCTAGAAGGTTCTAGGTTTGAATCCCCAGGCTGGCAGAGGTGGGAACCTTTCTGTGTGGAGTTTCCATGTTCTCCCTGTGTTGCGTGGGTTTCCTCCGGAAGCTCCAGTCTCTTCCCACAATCCAAAGACATCCATGTTAGATTACGTACACTGTACACATTATACATTATTTATTGTAGGAATTTATTGTTTTTATGCTTTATTTTTCTCTTTTACATATGTTGCACTGAAGGAGATGCTTAAATCTCATTGTACATTTGTTTGTATAATGACAATAAAGGCTATCTATATCTATCTATTTATCTATGTTAAGTTGAATGGTCATTCTAAATTGTCCCTAGGTATACGGTGGTGTGAAAAAGTATTTGCCCCCTTCCTGATTTCTCATTTTTTGTATGTTTGTCACATTTAAATGTTTCAGATCAAACAAATTTAAATATTAGACAAAGATAACACAAGTAAACACAAAATGCAGTTCTTAAATGAAGGTGTTTATTATTAAAGCAGACGGACAGTGACATATTTTTATTGAACCAATCAACTGATTGTATGAAAATATTCTATTCTGTCTATTCCCGCGATTTAATATGTGTCACCAGCTTCCATAAATGACCTTATTTGCTCATAGCCCAGCCTTCACTTAGTGAGGCTGCAGTACCGCCATCTCTCGATAGGTGCGGGCATTAGTGACGTCACTACAGCAATACAAAGAAAATGGCAGAACGAGAACGAAGTGATTCGGACAGCGATTATTTTGTCGAGTTTGACGACCACAATATAAATGATGACATTGAAAATGAGGAATCGGATGATGAAGAAGTTTTGGGTGGTGCTGAGGGGGGTATTCAGCCTTATTTGTGGGAAAGAAGTGAGGATTATGTTGCCTGCCTGTGCGGTGAGCCTCATCAGAGAAACATTCCCATCTGATCACTACAAGGGATTTTGCCTACCAAGATTAGATTTGTAAACAATGATATGTAAATAAAGTTTTGTAAAATCCTATATTGAGTTTATTAATGTTCATGTCAATGTTATAAATCTCATAGTTCAGCATTCATCAAAGTCGCATGTCATATACATTTGAATAATTTGAACACACTAAATTCTTCTCAATTTGTAAAGAAATATTACATACTATACCACCTTTGTATGAATGTTTGAAAACACAGCAGAAATATACAAAGAAATACAAAAATCAATGGAGTATCACTACAGATTAAGAAAATAACTAGTTTCCAGATATAGCAATTATTATATTCCAATAAATAACATTTCACAGTTATAATGGGCACCATTTTATGGTAGAAAATTGGGGTTCCATTTTTAAAAGCACATTTCTCTTACAATCTTAGGCTTATATTTGTTTTTCTTAGCAAATATGTTGCTTCCCTAAAAACTGAAAGCTGAACTGTCATTGGTAATTGGTAATTTCTTCTATTTTTACATGTTTGATTTTGAAAATCATCCATTGCTTGGAATTCATTTAAAATGTTTAGTAAACATTTGCTGTGAATATTAAAAATACAAAACTTACCCTGTTTACTTCTCGTTTTCTGACAGCTGATCGCATCGGTAGATCACCCTTGCTTTTCACGCCACTGTCACTGACACTTGTCTCAGAGTCAGACTTGGGAATCGAGGGATATATAGTTGGAATAGCCGTTTTCTTTATCACCAGTCTTTTTGCAAATTTCATTTCAAATTGCATCTTATTCTCGAAATCGCTGTCAACGAAATGTCTACTGCACATGTAGGGCGCTAACGAGGTGCAGGTGTGCGCGCAGCTGAGGCAGATGCCTGAGAGCGGCGAGCCGTGACACCTGCAAAATATATGTGGACAAGAAAGACTGACAAACCTGGGTACTATTTCACTGGAGTCTGCTTTAATACAGAAGCTGAAGCAATAGGGGACACTGTATGTCTCTGTAATTGAGAACTTTGCTTCTAAAAAACACAGGAGGATGGACTTCCAGTATAAGTAACCGGTGAGTTAAACTGTCTTTCTTCAGCATGTTTTTTCCCCCCTCACCGTTCTTATGATCATGAAAATATTTGGTAATTCCGAGAAATATCCGTAATCGCCGATTTTAAAACGTAAACATCAAGTGTTGCATGAAGCAAAACACAGCAGGTATACCATCGCACCCGTAGACAACACAACGCCAAACCATATAAATTCGATTCCTGAAATCCTAATCTTCATAAATAATCTATTTGTAATCCACAAGTATTCCGAGAAATATCCGTAATAGCCGATTTTAAGACGTAAACATCAAGTGTTGCATGAAGCAAAACACAGCACTGGCCGCCGACCGTGCGCGTGTGTTTGCCGGTGGTGACGTCACACAGTCAGTGGCCATCTTAGCCGCTGATCGCTTGGCTGGGTCAGACAGCTCTCAATGACAGCATACTTCAAGAGCGCATTGTCACCTTATGCGACATTCGTTGACACCAAAACATGTGCGGTTCGACTTAGCTCGTCTCAGACAACAATTTTCGTCTGTCCGTCTGCTTTAAGGGGAAAAAAATCCAAAAATACATGGCCCTGTGTGAAAAAGTGAGTGCCTCCTAAACCTAATAACTGGTTGGGCCACCCTTAGCAACAACAACTGCAATCAAGGGTTTGCAATAACTAGCAATGAGTCTTTTACAGTGCTGTGGAGGAATTTTGGCCCACTCATCTTTGCAGAATTGTTGTAATTCAGCCACATGGGAGGGTTTTTAAGCAGGAACCGCCTTTTTAAGGTCATGCCACAGCATCTCAATCAGATTCGGGTCAGAACTTTGGCTAGGCTCTTCCAAAGTCTTCATTTTGTTTTTTTAAGCCATTCAGAGGTGGACTTGCTGGTGTGTTTTGGATCACTGTCCTGCTGCAGAACCCAAGTGCGCTTCAGCTTGAGGTCACGAAAAGATGGCTGGATATTTTCCTTCAGGATTTTTTGGTAGACAGCATAATTCATGATTCTATTTACCACAGCAAGTCTTCCAGGTCCTGAAGCAGCAAAACAGCCCCACATCATCACATTACCACCACCATATTTTACTGTTGGTATGATGTTCTTTTTCTGAAATGTTGTGTTACTTTTACACCGGATGTAATGGGGCACACACCTTCCAAAAAGTTCAACTTTTGTCTCATCAGTCCACAGAGTATTTTCCCAAAAGTCTTGGGGATCATCAAGATGTTTTCTAGCAAAACTCAGACGAGCCTTTTATGTTCTTTTTGCTCAGCAGTGGTTTTTGACTTGGAACTCTGCCATGCAGGCCATTTTTGCCCAGTCTCTTTCTTATGGTGGAGTCATGAACACTGACCTTAACTGAGGCAGGTGAGGCCTGCTGTTCTTTGGATGTTGTTGTGGGGTCTTTTGTGACCTCTTGGATGAGTCGTCGCTGCGCTCTTGGGGTAGTTTTAGTTAGCCGGCAACTCCTGGGAAGGTTCACCACTGTTCCATGTTTTTGCCATTTGTGGATAATGGCTCTCACTGTGGTTCGCTGGAGTCCCAAAGCTTTAGAAATGGCTTTATAATCTTTTTCAGATAGATCTCAATTACTTTGTTTCTCATTTGTTCCTGAATTTCTTTGGATTGCAGCTTGATGTCTAGCTTTTGAGGATCTTTTGGTCTACTTCACTTTGTCAGGCAGGTCCTATTTAAGTGAATTCTTGATTGAGAACAGGTGTGGCAGTAATCAGGCCTGGGTGTGACTACAGAAATTGAACTCAACTTTCCAAAGATGTGATAAATCACAGTTAATTTATGTTTTAACAGGTGGGCAGTCACTTTTTCCACACAGGGCCATGTCGGTTTGGATTTTTTTTTTACCCTTAATAATAAACACCTTCATTTAAAAACTGCATTTTGGGTTTACTTGTGTTATGTTTGTCTAATATTTAAATTTGTTTGATGATCTGAAACAATTAAGTGTGACAAACACACAAAAAAATTGAGAAATCAGGAAGAGGGCAAACACTTTTTCACACCACTCTATGTCTCCTATTGGCCCTTAGAATAGAGGGTTAGTATTCCTCTCATTCACACTCATGTATTCTGTCTTGCTTCTACTGACGTTCATTCCTTTTCTCTCCAGAGCATACCTCCACCTCTCCAGGTTCTCTTCCACCTGCTCCCTATTCTCACTACAGATCACAATGTCATCTGCAAACTTCATGGTCCACGGAGACTCCTTCCTGATCTCGTCTGTCAGCCTGTCCATCACCATGGTAAACAAGAAGGGGCTCTGAGCCGATCCCTGATGTAATCCCACCCCCACTTTGAATCCATCCGTCACTCCTACAGCGCACCTCACCACCGTCTCGCTGTCCTCATACATGTCCTGCACCATCCTCACATACTTCTCTGCCACTCCTGACTTCCTCATAAAGTACCACACTTCCTCTCTTGGCACCCTATCATATGCTTTCTCTAGATCCACATAGACACACTGCAGCCCTTTCTGACCTTCTCTATACTTCTGTAGCACTCTTAGAGCAAACATTGCATCTGTAGTACTCTTTCTTGGCATGAAACCGTACTGCCGTTCACTGATTGTCACCTCTCCTCTTAACCTAGCTTCAAGAACCCTTTCCCATATCTTCATAGTGTGGCTGATCAACTTTATGCCTCTGTAGTTACTACAGCTCTAAGCATCACCTTTGTTCTTGAAAATTGGTACTAAAACACTTCTCCACTCCTCAGGCATCCTCTCACTCTCCAAGACTGTGTTAAACAATCTGGTTAAAAAGTCCACTGCCATCTCTCCTAAACATCTCCATTCCGCCACTGGTATGTCATCTGAATCAACCATCTTTCCATTCCTCATCCTCTTCAAAGCTGCCCTCACTTCCACCTTGCTAATCCTTGGGACTTCCTTGTTCATCATCTTTCCTTCATCCATCCTACTGTCTCTCATTTTCTTTATTCATCAGCTCTTCAAAGTACTCCTTCCACCTTCTCAACACACTCTCGTCATTTGTTAGTACATGACCATTTCTGTCCTTAATCAACCTAACCTGCTGTACATCCTTTCCAGCTCGAGCTCTCTGTCTAGCCAATCAATACAAGTCATTTTCTCCTTCTTTAGTGTTTAGCCTCTCATACAACTCACTATATGCCTTTTCCTTTGCCACCTTTCTCTTTGCCATGTGCCTAGATTCCAAATACTCCTGTCTACTTTCTTCATCTCCCTGACTATCCCACTTTATCTTTGCTAACCTCTTTCTTTGAATACTTTCCTGTACCTCCTCATTCCACCACCAAGTCTCCTTATCTTCCTTCCTCTGTCCACTGGATACACCACATACCTTTCTACCCGTTTCCCTCAATACTTTTGGTGTACTTTCCCAGTCATCTGGTAACTCTTCTCTACCACCCAGAGCCTGTATCAACTCCTTCCTGAACTCTCTGCGGCATTCTTCCTTCTGTAACTTCCCTCACTTAATCTGTGGCTCTGCCTTTACCGTTTTCCTCTTCTTGTTTTGCAGTCATCCTACAGACTACCATCCGATGTTGTCTGGCTACATTCTCCCCTACCACCACCTTGCAGTCTCCTCTCTCTTTCAGATTTCTCCTTCTGCATAAGATGTAGTCCACCTGTGTGCACCTTCCTCCACTCTTGTAAGTCACCCTATGTTCCTCTCTCTTCTTGAAGTATGTGTTCACCACAGCCATTTCCATCTTTTTAGCAAAATCCACAAACATCTGTCCTTCCACATTTCTCTCCTTAAGATTATACCTACCCAGGACCTCCTCATTACCTCTGTTCCCTTCGCCTACATGTCCATTAAAGTCCGCTCCAATTCTTTGTGACAGTAAATAAAAGGTGTAGTAACCACTTCAACAAGTCTCTCGGTGTAACACTGCATGAACCAGTTCGCCACCTGCTGCAGGCTCAGGTTGCAGTATCAGCCCAGATCAGAGTGAATCTCCAGTATAGCACAAGGACGGCTGTACTCAGCTGCAGTCCACAACAGCGGAGTGGGAATGCATTCAATGATGCATCTCTATGTAAAGCCAAAATGATATCCAGGGCTATGCAACAATGTTGTATTGAGGACTGGCAAGAGGAATAAAAACCATGCTGGTTAGCAGCAAATTTAAATTTAAAAATAAGAGCAAAAATTTAGAAAATTGATCCATTTTCTCTGCTCTCCCATTCCATTATGTTGAGCACCAAGCTAGAAGGCAGGAAGTACGATTTTTATATGGTCTTTGGTCTGACCCAGTTGAGGCTTGAACCCACGACATCCCGGTTGTATGGCGGATGCTCCGTCTCTAGTTTACCACTTCTGTCCAGTTGTTATCAATGGAAATACACATGTGGATGTGGCCTTAATATAACCAGTCCTCACATTAAAGTCATTTAGCCAAAACTTTTCTGCTTATGGGATGCACCTTGGAAACTAAGTCTGCTACCATTCACTAATTTCTTTCATACCACCCCTAACAGTACACATACATCACACCAACTTACCAAGTTTAGATCAGGAATACATCTTACAGAGGCTGTTTGCATATTGGTGACCTAAAGATTTAATCTTTCAGTTGTCACAGCATATTATTTTCTGATATTGTGATAGTCCATACGTTTGATTTAGCTAGGATTTTATATGGTCTTTGGTATGACACCTGTCATGAACCCACAACCTTCTGACTGTGGGGGTGGATGCTCTACCATTAGGCTACCACTCCTGTATTCTGCAGTCAAACATTAATCATGACCTTTATTTGTTTAGGATGCCTCTTTAAAACTGCAACTATTTTGTTATTCAAGGTGAGAAACACTACTACTAAATTATGATTCTGTGTGCAAGTTGCATCATGTTCACCCCATGTTTGCATGGGTTCACTTCAGGTTCACTGATTTCCTCTCACAATCCAAAGACAAGCATGTTAGGTTAATTGGTGATTCTAAATTGGCCCTATGTATCGATCTCAGTTTAGCCCATGGTTAGTGTAGCTACTAGTTAAAGTGACACTCCACCAAAAATTTTGTTTTTTTTTTCTTGTAAACATGTCTGTAACATGTTTTTTATGATTTAGAAGACATATCAAGAGCTTGGGCTGTCGTGATAACCGCAATTATGTAGTACCATGCTACGGATAAGCCTACTGCGGAGGATAACGAGCGCCCGCAACAACCGCGATGTTCACTTTTTTTTTGTGTGTAGCTATATCTCGTTGTTCACTTACATATGTGTCCCTACTGATTATTAAATAAATTGTTAAAAGTGTATTTTTATTGCCAACAGCATGTTTGCACTTGTTACTGTGGACACTTCCACAGTACCGGGTGCTGCCGCCGTCAGCACCGTGTGGGGCACTCTCTTTCCAGACGGACTCCAGCAGGCAATTAGTGGCGTAAGTGTTTGGACGAACTGCTAAATACAGCCGTGACAGTGAGCACTGAAAGAGCACAAAGTGTGTTATTTCCTTCTGAGCGGAGTGTTTATGATCCTGACAACTGAGCTCCGACAGTTAAACAAACTACTGCATAGTGCACTGCTTGTTTGAACGGGATTTTTCAGACAGTGGCAAAAATCCAAAAATCCCACAGACAAGAGCCATGCAGGGTCCAATACGGAAGCTGACCTGTTTAAATAAGCTGAATGTTGCTGCAGTCTCCAGTCCACACATCCTGTAGTTGAAACACTGGACTTACCACCACTGCTTTATGAAAATGATTTTTTTTTTTTCCCCCACAGAATCAGCAGTTCATGCCTAGGAAGACCGCAGCTCTGCACAATTGTCACACACGCACATAAAGTTGAGAGCGGAGCTGCAGCAAGTTTCTCACACCTTCCATCATTTGCCACATAAGTTATGAACCTGATTTAAATTACAAGACAACAGGGTCCTAAAAACATTTGCAATAATACTGCATATCACAGTGTTGATCTATCCACCGTCACCACAGGGGAAATTCCTCCACTGTGACATCTCTGTCAAGAGCAAAATCACTCAAATGTCTCATATCTCTGTTTTGGTATTTTTTTTGCTGTAGTTTCACTTAAGCCCTGTCCACTGAGAAAAGGCGAATTGAGATGGAACGTTTTTGGTGACGTAATTATGCATGAAGCTGGCACGTGGGTAGTGTTGAGCCAATTAGGACTCCCTGGCCTGGGCTGGGTGCTAGCCACTATAAAGCTGGATTCATGCTGCACCTCTGATGTCCATGTACATGTAACTGGAAACCTCGTGTGACAAAATTTACGTCACCATCTCCACTCCGCTAAGTGTCTGCAGTGCTCGACCGCAGACGACCGCGTGCAGCCCAAACTTTGTGAACACGCCGCCTGCCCACAACCTGAACGCATTGAAAAATGCATGCACAAGACTGAGCGTCCCATTCATGAGGTGGCGATATCGGCACAGCATACCAAGACAAAGTAGGCGAAGAAGACAACAAGGAAGCGGAATATGAGAATAAACATACATGAATCATATATACAGTACATACTTCAGCAGCATCTTCGTGGAAAAGGAGTGAAAACCGGAAAGTCAAGCAGCAGAAAGCAAGCAGTGTTTCTTTGTTGGTGAAAATCCTGGAGCTTCAGCGCACTGCCACTAACTATCGGGCAGGAGTGAATCTACAAATGATGGTTGTGCGCATGCATCAACCGCTTGGCCTGGGTAGATGAAAAAAGTGAGCATGTACAGCGCCACGTGCGTGTCAGGCTCGTCCAAAGTGCACATGGACCAAAGTGGACTAGAGGGGAAATGCGGTATGTGGTTGGGCATAGTAATCACCGATTCTGGCATTTGAAGGGAAGGGGGAGGGGTGAAAAGATTTTGACTTGAAACTCTAAGACAATGGAAGTTTTTTTGTAGACAAAAGGGCACAAGATACCATTTTGGACAATGTAGATTTGTTTTTATAGGGGATTTACACGAAAATCCACTGGAGTGCGTCTTTAAGCACCTTGAGTGATCACTGCATTAGAAAAAGCAATATACAGATACAACCCCTTATATATTTCCTCCTTGTGGCAAAAAGTTGCCCCATGTATGATCAATACTGAAGCTAAGCATTTTATATTGATTAGTTTGCTTCCACTGCAACTATACACAATTGAGCCACCATTTGTGCATGTGTGGATGCGCATGTGTAATAGCAGGGTAGACCTTTTGTCAAAGTCTACAATGCCCAACAGCCACAAGTGCAAGAGTAAAATAAAAGCCTGTTCTAGAAATGCAGCATTGCTGTAGAGATTCTGGGGACTGAAGCAGCAATCAGTTCCCTTATCTGCCTACTCCTCATGAAAGGTTAAAAAAGGTCTGAGACTTGTTCATGAAAGAATTAAAAGCCGAGATGTGATTAAAAGACAAGACAGGAGAAGAAAGAGTTCAGCGCCTTGCCCGAAGCACGTTAGCCTCCTCAATCTTTCAGTGGAAATTGGGTTTGGGGCTGGAGAGAGTTTTCCCCACAGGCGTATCACGGCCTTCTCCACAGATCAGGGAGCATCACACACACACACACACACACACTCAGACCAAACCTCAGCCAATACCAGAACAGAAATACAACTTTATCTCACAGCAGCCCTGGATCAGCAGTCAGGGGCAGCTGCTGCAAAGTGTTGCTCATATCACAAGGGCACGGTCCTGGTCTGGTGAACAATCCTGGACGTGCACGTTCAAGTGCTGACCAGCGCCTCAAAAGCTCTGCTGCAATGATTCATAGACATTGGTTAATCTTATCAGGGACTACCTGGACACAGCAGTAATAAACTGGAAATTGTCTAGTGAATCTCATATCAAATCACAACCATGGGGAAACTAACGCAACACAGTTGCTCAGAGCACAAATAAAGTCTATGGGCCACTGTTGTCAGGACAAGCTATAATACGATAGTGGTAATTAAGCACCCAATAAACATTTTAGTGGAATCACTAATTAGTTATTAATAAAGAGAAAGAGTTCCTGCTGATTTTCTTGTTATATATGCTTTATCAAATATTCATTGCAATTCTATCAACCGTGTCAGCCAACAAATTACTCAAATAGAAATACTGCATAATAATCTCTTGATCCATCCATTTCAAAACTAAAAACTACAATGGATCCCTGAAATTTAGCGCAATCTAAAGGTTAAGTTGAAAATGAAACTGTGGAGAGGCTTTGAAGTACAAGAAGAAAAAAATCTGTTCATACTTCCACAAAGGAGACTGTAAAGATTTCTGCCATTTCAATTAGCTCAATAAAACATAATTTGAGACATATCTAGCGAACATGACCTGAACACTTTGGCAAAAAGAAAAATGCTGTTGTTCATTTATTAAATATCACACTCGCACAGATTCTGTGTCTGGGTCATAAGTATCACTCGAACTTAAAAATTAGGGGTCACTGCATAATTTTGACTTGTTATATTATTTAACAGGCACAGTGAATCAGATTAAGGTGCGATTTATTCAAACCTTATTAATTCAGTTAATTATTCATCTATGAAGAATAATTAACATGGTAAAATTTGAATGCTGACTCTAGATGTTGAGTTAATGACTCATGAGCTAAATATGTATGAAGACCTGCAGATGGAGGTACACTTTTGGAACCATCATGTGGGGGAAAGTTATATGTGACCCAAAGTTCAGTCTGTACAGAAGTAGACTGCATAGAGTAAAATCACCTTTATAACCAGCAAAAGCGCCTTTTGAACTTCTTGCTCAAAAAATACTCATGTTTAACTACAGAGATAGTAGCTGTTGGGGGGCTACTCACTGCTCGGACAACAGGTGATCAGGGCTCCGTATGGGAAGTTGCCATGGCATTTCTTCCCACCACGGGACAGGAAACCAACCCACGGGGGAGGAGACTGACAGCTGGCCAGCTATGGTAGCGTCAGTTTATTTGTGCAAAAGTATCTATCCATATTAATAAAACTAGTACGAGTAAAGCATCTGATCAAATTTCAGTAACTGTAACGCATTACTGAATTTTTAAACAGTTATTTCGTTACAGGGCATGTTACTGCAAAAATAGTGGTGTGACAGTAACGCGTTACTCCCAACACTGTTCACTAGTAATTGGTTGGTAATTATTCCCAGTCATCTTGGTGATCCACACACTGGTCTGGGAAAGATGCCATGTATCAGCAGGATTGTATGTTAGAGTGATTTGATGCTGCCAAAAGTCACTCACCCACATAGATGGACTTTAATATTTAACATCCAGGTTAAGATTCAGGTTAATGTTATTATCCAAGAAGGAATTCATCAGGCCAATAGTTGCAAAATACACAAAATAAGAAATGGACATAAAAACACAATCAAAAACTAAAAACATTGAATACATTTAAAATAAGTTAAAACAGGTAACACTGACAGATTACTAAACATGTTACAAATAAACTTTATCGTCACTGCAATAACGGTGACTGCTGGAAAAAACAGACAACAGCAAGAAAAAATGATGTCATATCTGGTCATTATAAGTCTTTGTGGTTGTATTCTACTACTACGGATAAACTAGAACTTTTGGTATAAATAGTAATAAAAGTAATAATAATAATCCATCCATCCATCTTCTACCGCTTTTCCAAAGGTCCGAGTCGCGGAGGCAGCAGTTCAAGCAGAGAAGCCCAGACTTCCCTCTCCCCAGCCACCTGCTCCAGCTCTTCAGAAAGGATACCAAGACATTCCCAGGCCAGCTAGGAGACGTAGTCTCTTCATCGTCTCCTGGGTGTCCCAGTGGGACGTGCCCAAGACACAATAAAAATTCTGAACAGGATTGGTGACAACGGGCAGCCCTGGCGGAGTCCAACTCTCACTGGAAATGAGTCTGACCGAGTGTTGGCAATACGAACGAAACTCTCACAACCGTCGTATAGAGACTGGATAGCTCGTAACAACAAGCCCAATACTCCATACTTCCGAAGCACCCCCTACAAAAAAACCATGAGGGATGCGGTTGAATGCCTTCTCCAAGTCCACAAAACACATGTAAACTGGTTGGGGAAACTCCCACGAGCCCTTGAGGATTCTCGAGAGGATAAAGAGTTGGTCCGATGTGCCACAGCCATGATGAAAACCACATTGCTCCTCCTGAATCCGAAGTTCAACCAACGGCTGGACCCTCCTCTCCAGTACCTTGGCATAGACCTTCCCAGGGAGGCTGAGGAGTGTGATCCCTCGAAAGTTGGAACACACCCTCCGGTCCCCTTTCTTGAAGAGAGGAACCACCACCTCAGTTTGCCATGCCAAAGGCACTGTCCCCGACCTCTATGCAATGTTGCAGAGGTGTGTCAACCATGACAGCCCTACAACATCCAGCCTCGAGGTACTCAGGGTGAATCTCGTCCACCCCCGGGGCCCAGCCACCAAAGAGTTTTAAATCACTTTGGCAACCTCAGCCCCCATGATGGGCGAGTCGTCCCCCTCGTCCACAAGCCCCGCTTCCTCTGTGGAAAGCATGTCATAATAATAACAACAATAATCATAATAATAATAATGGACTGCATTTATATAGCGCCTTTCAAGATACCAAAGCGCTTTACGAGTTCATTATTCATCCACTCCACAGACCGACATTGGTAGTGGTAAGCTACTACTGTAGCCACAGCTGCCCTGGGGCAGACTGACGGAGACATGGCTGCCAATTTGTGCCAGTGGCCTCTCCGACCACTACTGAACATTTATACACATTCATAACCAGTGTCATGGACACTGGAGGCAAGGTGGGTGAAGTGTCTTGCCCAGGGACACAACGGCAGGATTGCTGGGGAGTGCGGGATTTGAATTGCAAACCCTCTGGTTATAGAGAGCCACGTCCCCTCTACTTCAGCATATGGGACCTTAAATCAAAAAAAATTCTCCATTGAAATGGATGGCAAGAGCGAAATTATCTTTTGATCCCAATCAAATTTTGCCACGAGTTACACGTTTGTCAATTTAAAAGATCATTTTCAACATAAATAACGGTGTAGGTTGTTGTTTAACTATTAAAGTATAAGGTTTTGAAAATACGTAAATTAAAAAACTACAAACACAGATGGATGGTGTTATGTCCATAACCAGTGTTCCAATAATGAGGCCGGAGGTGCAAACGAACTTGACTTTATTATGTGACTCACAGATACACAAGGCGCTCCTATACAGGCAGATTCGTAGGTCAAAAGAGACCGTGCCTCTTCCGCATCAGCCCTTTATACCCAGGGTAGCGGCAGAACCAGAAAGGTGGAGCCACCACCCACATCACACAATAATATGTCATATTAATACATAACAGACGGAGCTTACGTCATTTTTTCAAAGGGTCCCCAGGTGAAGTAACTAACAGTCCTCTGGATCAGCTGCAGCGCTCACAATACAAAACAATACCTTTGTGTTGTTTTTCTCCTCTTGGGATCTTTCTTTCATTGGTCAGGAAACGGGAGGTGAGGTTTTAGCAATCTCCCGCCATTTTTTTTTATTTATTTTTTTTATTACTTATTTTGTACCCGTAGGTAGATTTGTTTTGCAGTCTGGTGACAGACCACCAGCTGCCGGTCGCTGCGTGCGCAAGCGCCCCTTAACTCCCTAACCTGCATGTTTTTTGGCATGTGGGAGGAAACCGGAGAAATCCCGGAGTAAACCCACGCAAACATGGGGAGAACATGCAAACTCCACACAGATCACTGTTGGCCGGGGGCAGGGATCGAACCCACGATCTCACGGTCCCCGCGATCCCCCGGCCGAGGGTAAAACTGTGCTGCCACAGTGCTAACCACTGCGCCACCGTGCAGCCATGATGGTGTTTAGTGATGTGGGATGATGGGAGTTGTTGTCCGCTAATCGTTGAAACAAAACTAAATAGTACTCTGTTATTATACGACAGTCGACAACTTTAACTATGTGGAAAATTATCTTCAAAACTGACAAACATCCTATGTGTAACTCATGGCAAAATTTGATCAGGATCAAAAGATAATTTCGCTCTTGCCATTAATTTCAATGGAGAATTTTTTCAATTTAAGGTTCCATATGCAGAAGTAGAGGGGGCGTGACTTAGGCTCTCTATTGGACAACCTGCTCTACTTCCTGAGGCACTGCTGCCCCAAGCATTCCCTCATCCGTTTCATTTTTGCTGAGCACCAAGCTGGACGGCAGGAAGTTCCATTTTTATGTGTTGTTCGTCCGTTGTTCTCGAAGATGACCAAGGACATCACAGGGAAGAGGACTGGGTTTGGTGTGTCCGGCTGTGGCTGATCAGTCCGATGCGGGCACAAAAGGCTCTGCCACAGGTCAGGCACAGGTGGTCTGTGCAGGCAGAAGATACAGGGGTGGCTCTTGACTTGCGGAGCTCACGCTTTCTCTGGGCCTTGGCAATCCTGTTCAGCTCAAAGGAGGCAGCACCTTTGCTGGTACGGCTACGCCAGTCTGGTAGGTCTAGTGCTAGGGTCTCCCAGGTGTCAGGACTGATGTCACAGCTCTTCAGGGAGGCCTTAAGAGTGTCTTTGTAGCGCTTCTTTTTTTTTTATTACTTATTTTGTACCCGTAGGTAGATTTGTTTTGCAGTCTGGTGACAAGCCACCAGCTGCCGGTCGCTGCGTGCGCAAGCGCCCCTTATCCCTAACCTGCATGTTTTTGGCATGTGGGAGGAAACCAGAGAAATCCCAGAGTAAACCCACGCAACACGGGGAGAACATGCAAACTCCACACAGATCACTGTTGGCCGGGGGCAGGGATCGAACCCACGATCCCCGCGATCCCCCGGCCGAGGGTAAACTGTGCTGCCACAGTGCTAACCACTGCGCCACTGTGCAGTGGAACAGTGGTTCCACTGAGCACCTTGTGAGCGCTTGCCCTCTGCTAGTTCACTGTAGAACAGTCTCTTTGGTAGGCATGAGTCAAGCATATAAATAAGGTGGCCAGCCCACTTAATCTGGGCTCTCTTGAGCAGGTTGTGGATACTAGGCAGCTCAGCTCGGGAGAGGACCTCTGTGTCAGGGATTTTGTCCTGCCAGGTGATCTTCAGGAGCTTTCTGGGGCAGCTCAGGGGTAAGCAGTTTAGCTTTCTGGCATGGCGCTTGTAGACTGTCCAGTCTCACAGACGTGCAGTAGGGAAGGCAGGACAACTGCCTTGTACACCTTCAGTTTTGTGGTCAGCCTGACTGGTGACTTGGTGGCTGGGAAAGCTTCAGAGGAGTCTCCATCGTCCAGTACTCAAGAAAGCATCCGTCGTGGAACTAGTGCACCATGCTGATGAACCTGTCTGGGCAGCCGAACTCCACCATGATCTTCCACAGTCCCTCACGACTGACTGTATCAAAAGCCTTGGTCAGATCTACAAATGTTGTATAGAGGTCCCTGTTCTGCTCTTGGCACTTCTCCTGAATTCCATTGGAGGTTCTGCCAGAGACATGTTCACCTCTACTGGGGCATGCAAGTGATGGCTTCTGCACTGATGGACGAAGGTCTGTTCAGGACGCTGCTGAAATGTTCTGCCCATCTTTCCAGGACTGCTTTCTTGTCGGTAAGGACAGGTGACCCGTCAGCACTGGCAGTGGTGATGTTCCAGAAGACTGAGGCCCATAGCTGGTCTTAAGGGCATTGTAGAAGCGTTTGAAGTTGTTACTGTCAGCGTACTGCTGTATTTCATCTGTCTTTTTGCTGAGCCAGAAGTCCTGCATCTCTCTGAGCTTTGCCTGCACCTTTCCTTTGATGGAGTTGAAAGTTGCCTTCTTAGAGGCAGATCTGCTGTCTTGCTGGTACGCTCTGTGGGCTTCACGCTTCTCGTCAAGCAGCTTTTGGATGTCCTCATCGTTTTCATCAAACCAGTCTTGGTGTTTGAGTGTTCAGGCTCAGATAAGTAAGTGAAGTGTCGTACACCAAGTCTCTGAAAGTTGCCCAGTCTTCTTCTGCTCCGTATGCCCCAAGGTCGAGCTGACTAAGCTTGCTGTCCAGGTCCTCACTGAGGTTCTGTCGCACAGAGTGCTGTTCCAGCTTGCTGACATTGAGTCGCTTGTTTGCCTTTTTCCCCTGTGGATGCCGTTTTGGCCGGATGTGCACGTTGAGCTTTGAGAGAATGAGTCTGTGATCCGTCCAGCAGTCTGTGTCACACATCGCCTTCGTCACTCTAACATCCTGCCTGTCTCTCCTTCTCACAATGATGTAATCGATCAGATGCCACTGCTTGCTGCATGGATGCATCCAGGAGGTCTTGTTGCGATTAGGCAAGCGGTAGACAGTATTAGTGATCAGAAGGTCATGAGAGGCGCACGTCTTCAACAGGAGAAAACCGTTGCTGTTGCACTTTCCAACTCCATTTCTCCCAAGGACTCCCTCCCATGTCTGGTAGTCTGTACCAACTCGGTGTTAAAGTCTCCAAGAACAATGAGTTTGTCCTCCTTCGGTACGCTTCCAATGAGAGTCTCTAAGTCCTCGTAAAACTGGTCTTTGATCTCATCTGGGTTCGTCATGGTGGGGGCATTTGCACTGATGAATGTGGCATGGCGCTTTCCTCGGAAGGGGAGCCGCAGGGTCATGAGGCGGTTGGTTCCTTTGGGGAGGCTGGTAAGCTTGCCGAGTACATTGGATCTGATCGCGAAACCCACTCCTGCTTCATGGCGTTCTTTGGTGCCTCGGCCGCTCGAGAAAAAGGTGTAGCCGGCTTTGACTTCTGTCAGCTGACCTTTGTCTGCAAACCTGATCTCACTCAGAGCTGCGATGTGGATGTTGTACCTGCTGAGTTCTCTTGCGACAAGTGCTGTCCGTCTCTCAGGTCTATCTGCTTTTTAACTGTCCATGAGGGTCCATTTTTATATGGTCTTTGGCATGACCGGGCCAGGCCTTGAACTCCAATCGCCCGGTTGTGGGATGGATGCTCTACCTCTAGGCCACCACTCCGGTTATGTGAAATTGGTCTTCCATTATACACTTGATCTCGTTTGTGATAAAATCCTTGTAAATGTGCTCTACTGAAGTTTGTCCTAATCCAATTAGCTTGCCATAATAATGACCTTCTGTAACAGCTTCCAATGTTTTGCCCTCATGCTTCCAAATCTACAAGCTAAACCAAAGGCCAGACCACACTGTAGGACTGAACTATAAAAAAGTTGAAGAATATAATGATCCATATCAAACAAATTTATCTATTGCAAGAAAAACATTCCCTGTTGCATTTTTTCTACCTTGGACATTGCGCAGTAAATGTGAGCTCATCATCAATGTCTCCATCCAAGTACTCATCCGCCTATGTATATAAACCAGCAAACCTACTAATGTCACAATAAAGCTCAGATAACATATTTGTGATGTCCCCCCCGGTTAGCTGCAGCATCAAGCCATGGCTGTCACATCTCATCACATCACAGCATTCCTTCATAATGTAATGAAAAACTCAGCAGTGCCAAGAGGTCATGTTGGCAGGAGGTAGGGGTAGCATGTCATGGAGGTCTGCTTCTAGATGTTTTTGTTCATTAGTCATCATTAAACTGATACATTAATACATAAGAACACATAATGTCATTCCACTTCAATCTGGCAGCAACACAACAAAATTATATATTTGATTTGATTCCATAGCTTGGCAATCTGATATCTAGAAAAAATAATAATACACTATATGAACAAAACTATTAGACCACCGAAACTTTACTTTTATGACATTACATTCTGAACTTATGGGCATTAAGATGGAGCTGGTTCCACTTTGCAGCTACAACATCCTTCAGTTTTTACAGAAGGCTTTCTACAAAATTTTGGAGTGTGTATGTGGTCACTTTTGGCCATTCATCCAGAGAATATTTCTGAGGTCGGACACTGATGTTGGATCGGAGGGTCTGGCTCACAATCTCCATTCTTGTTCATCCCAAAGGTGTTGGATGGGGTTGAGATCAGTGCTCTGTGTGAGCCAGTCAAGTTCTTCCACAACAAACTCATCCAACTATGGCTTTATGGAGCTTTCTTTGTGCACTGGAGCATAGTCATGGTGGAATAGAAAAGGCCTTCCCCAAACTGTTGCCACAAAGATGGAAGCATAGAAGTTCCTAAAATGTCTGAAACATTAAAGTTTGGAACTGAATAACACACTTGCATTCAGTTATTAAGAGGGTTGTTTTCTATATAGTGTATATTAACTGCAAGTCTGCTACCTGGTAAAGATATGCGTACAGGAACAGTGACACCAGTTTTGTTATTTTAGCTGTTTACTAAAAAAAAATATTTGTGATAGAGTTATGTAATCCATATGGGCTTAAAGTGCAGACACTCTGCTGTAATTTGAGGGTATTCACATCCAAATTGGAGGAAAAGTTTAGGAATTGCAACCATTTTTATACAAAGTCTCCTCATTTCAGGGGCCTAAAAGTAATTGAACAAATTAATATTACCCTAAATAAAATGTTCATTTTTAATACAATGTTGATCTGGGCAGCGGTGGCAGAGTGGTTAGCACTGCAACAGCACAGCAACTCAAAAGTCTTGAAACCCATGGACATCACCAAACACTGGGTTTCCTCCTTTATGATGCTTTTCCAGGCCTTTACTGGAGATGTCTTCAGTTGCTTTTGCCTTAAAGACAAACTCTGGTGCATATAAATCGGCTTAAAAAAACAAATCTATATTGTCTAAAAAGGTATCATATGCCCCCTTTTTCACATTTTCATTGTCTTACAGTTACTTGTAAAAATGTTTGCCCTTTTTCTCCTCCCTCAAATGTCAGGCTCTAATTAGGCCCACCCACATCCCGCCCACCAGGACACAGAAGTCTGCAAGCTGGCAAATTTGAACAGCCAGTGCTTAGCCCTGATTGGCTCAACCCTACGGACCTGTTATGGTGACATCACCAAAAACACTCTGTCTAAACATGCCTTTTTCCAAGGGGAGGAGTTTAACTTAACTTTCACAGCAAAAAAAATTGAGACATGAGACAAAACAGTGATTTAGCTCTTGATATAGCTTGTAATTCATAAAGACATGTCATGATGCCGAGCATGGTGAGCGCACCGTGCTCATGCTTTCAGTTCATTTTGATTATTTCCTGCATTTCCTCATCTCAGTGTATTTATTGTCTTCATGTTGGTTTTGGATGCATTATGTGATTTGAGTTTATCAGTTATTTTTATTACGTTCTGTATTTCTTCATCTTGGGATTTTGTATGTAGTATGGTTCGGTGTATTTGGTTCTGTGTTGTCCTTTTGTTATTGTGTTGAGTTTCCTGTGATTTTATCTTAGGTTGGTTTTCATGCATTTCTGTATTTTGTTGTCTGGGTTATTTGTCTCTGTTTAGTTATGGGTTGTCTTGTATTCTTAGTTTTGTCATTATAGTCTGATTCTTGTAGTTGGTGTGGCATGGTTATCCGGTTTTTTGATATTTCTGCCTGTGTTGTTTAAGAGCCTCCCTCGTCCTCACTTCAGTTTCCTTTTGTTTTACATGTAGTAGTCTTATTGTTATCTAGTCTTGGTCTTTGTTCATGAATTGTTGGTTGCTTTTTGTATCCCCTGTTTTGGGGTTTCCAGGTTGTGCTTTTATTTTGACAAGTCACCATGTAACTTCCTGTTGTCAAACCCCATTTGCAGGCTGTCACACCTGTTTAGTATTTGATCTAATTATTCCTCACTCATGTTGCCCACACCTGATCTCATTTGGTTTGTTCCTATTTAAAGACTGCTGCGTGGACTTCTCCTCACAGCAGCCTTCTGGAGTTTAGATGTTAATCCTACATCTCTCTGTTCAGATGGAGTCCTCATCTTTTCCTTCATATTCTGCATCTTCCAGGTGTTTCCCGTTTGCTGGCATTCCATCGCCTCAGCCTCTGTTATACTTGTTATCCTATCCGTAAGTGTTTGTGTTTCTGTTATTATGTGTTTTCTCTATTAAATTGACAAACTCGCTGTGTGCGTTTGGCGTCTTCAGTCTGCCCTTGAAAAGGGCGATTTATGACACATGTTACAGACATGTTGACAAGAAAAGAAAACTCAATTTTTGGTGGAGTGTCACTTTAAGTTTTGTCTTAAGTAAGTAAAATGCATGCTCGGTCGGGATGAGATCTAGTGATTGACTCAGCCATTGAAGAGTTTTCCACTTCTTTGCCTTAAAAAAACTCCAGGGTCTGCTTGGGGTCATTGTCGATCTGTGCTGTGAAGTACCGCCCAATCAACTTTGCTGCATTTGGCTGAAACTGAGCAGACAGTATATCCCTATTCACTTCAGAACTTATGCGGTTGCTTCTGTCTTATCAACTAGAAAAGCACTCAAAGAGCACATACCTCTGCCAATCAGAATCAGAATCAGATTTATTGCCATTGTTCATGTAGTACACAAACTAGGAATTTGTCTCGGTGCAATGCTGCAACATTAAACATGACAAAATAAAAGAAATAAACTATACATGCAATAAAGTGTAGAATAAGAATGAGTCAGCAGTTTAAATATATTAGCGAGCAGCAGCCAAGGCTCCTTCCATCCCTCATGGATCACCTCCAAAATGTAATGGGTTTGCATGTAGGCCTAGAGCCACTTCTGGTGAAAAGTAGATCAAAGTCTATCCATTAGTTTTGGAGTATTTTTGCTAACACACTGTGAGAAGATAAGAGCTTTGGCTGAGGTATGCATTCTCGGATCATCACCAAAATGTAATGGCTTCTTCTCTAGTCCAAGGACCACCTCTGGTGAAAATTTCATCCAAATCCATAAAGTAATTTTTGTGTAATCCTGCTGCACAAATACAAACTAGATTCTGGTGATGATCTGAGTGCATACCTCCACCAAGGGCTTTATCATCTGTTCCCCGTGCCATTACATACTTTTCCTGAAAATTTAATCAAAATCAGTTCATAACTTTTTGAGTAATGTTGCTACCAGACAGACAGACTGACAGACAAACAAATCAACGCTGGCAAAAACATAACCTCCTTGCCAGAGGTAATAAGCACACAGTGCCATTGGAAGCCATGCATACCCATGCATCACACTGCATCCTGCACCATGTTTTACAGAAGATGTGGTGTGTTTTGGATCCTGAGCCATTCCTAGCCTTCTCCATACTTTCTTCTTCCCATCATTCTGGTACAGGTTGATCTTGGTTTTATCTGTACCCAAGAAAGCTGTTCCAGAACTGGGCTGGCTTATTCAGAAATATTTGACAAAGCCTAATCTGGCCTCTATATTTTGAGGCAGATTAATGGTTTGTACCTTGTGGCGAAAGCTCTGTATTTACCCCCATGAAGTCTTCTCGTTATGGTAGACTTGTGGTAGTGACTTTATGGTAATGGTAGATGTTGAAGGGCTTTTTCTTCATCATGGAAAGGATCCTACGATCATCCCCCACTGCTGACTTCTGTGGACGTCCAGTCCTTTTTGAGTTCTCGAGCTCACCAGTGACATCTCTCTGAAGGATTTCTTCCCCCCCTCCCCCAGCCTAAGGATGGTTTATTTCACTTCCATTGAGAGCTCCTTTGACCACATGTTGTGGGTTCACAACAACAGCTTCCAAATGCAAATGCCACACCTGGACTCAACTCCAGACCTTTTACCTGCTTGAGTGATGATGGATTAATGAGAGAATAGCCCATGCAGCCTATGAAGTAGCTTTTGAATGAATTGTTCTATTACTTTTGAGCACCTGAAATAAGGAATTAACATTATAACATGCTTAAAAGCTCAAAAAAGTCGATTTTGCATGATATAGGCCCTTTAAAGCTGAGAGTCTTTCCTATAAGTCCTAATTGCTTATATAACTTTAGCTTGAATATGCTTTGGTAAACAGCTAAAATAACAAAACCTGTGTCAGTATTCCAAGAAGTTTTAGAGGGGAGCATATGTAAAATAGCAATTCTAATCTGAGGCTGGAATATTAAAATAAAGCACTGAAATGACACAGGCAACAAAAGGCTAAAAATAAGAATCTTAATTAATAACCACATCTACTTAAAGAATAAAGTGGTGCATTCACAAGCACTGCAGCAAACTCTACAGTATATGAGTCACCACCACCAGAAAACAAAACAAATAGCTTTTTGGGAAACTTCAATCACAACAAGATCCAGCATTTTTAATCTATAGTTTTCAGAGGCCAGAACCAACCACCAGCAACTTAATGACCGAACAGTTTGATGTCCTGAATGAAACCATTTTTCGTGTCCATTATGCTGCATGAACTAGATAGCATCTCACCCCTAGCTGTGTAATGTTTTGATGATTATTACAATGGCACAAGTGAGTTTTCACTCAGGTGGCCCCGTTGGTGGGGAAAGCTACTTTGAATTTATTCGCCTGCTTCAGCAAAGTCCCAGAGATAGAGGAGGGTAATGTGGATGTCACTCTGTGTGTCAGGATTGATTTCAGGTAAACTACCACATTTTATCCACCATTTCCCGTGCCCACACCTTTCCATATAAAAATGATCAAAAACAGATTGAGGCAATTTCATTTGGTCTCTTGTGCTTTGGGTATTTTCAAGCGAAAATGTCCCTTTGCTCGACTTGATCCAAAGAAGACAGAATTGTCTGAATAAGCACTAAACCTTGGAAAAGGGTGCAGCTGTGAGAGTTTGGAGATGGGGTGCTGTTCAAAGTATGTGTCTTTTATTCCCACATCTTTGTTGGTGAAGCAGCTTCTATCTATATACTGATGGAAGTCAATTGGCGATGTCAAATGTGATAACAGCCAGTTTGCTACAGATCCTCACACACAAACACACCCAAGCTTAAAAAAGTCATCAGAAAAGCAATGGAGACATCCCCCCAGTATAGAATTGTAATGACTTTCACTCTTAGACACCGATCTTATTTTCCCTTGTGAGGTTTTGGCCTTGCATTTTGAAGAAGACACCACTTGACAAGCTCATCTTCAAAAATCTGTTTACCCGGATGCATGGTAGCAAAGGGGGAAATCTGACTCACAAATTCAACTTCGTGTGTGTTCGTGTCAATGTCTCCCATTCTGATTGTTTTGGCATTCACATCTGAGCGGGATTGAAAATGTGAGGCAAACACCAAGAGTGCGACCTACAGATGGTGCTCCATTGAAAAAGTGAGCGGCGAAAACAATGCCACCAGACATGCTATGGCTAATCAACACAAGTACACAGACAATCCGAGCCTCTGTGCAGGATGCACACAGAGGAATCACAGATAAAACAATGTGTTCAAAACACCTGCACAATTTCCTGGACTTCTGCTCTCTGCAGTATTAAAAGCTGTCTCACCAAGACAAGGTTCTTTACGGTTTTATTTTTTCTGCAGAAGATTGTGCAACTCAAACCCAGAGCTGTGGATTTTCAAATTAAACTTAATTTGCAATTCCAATTTCACCTGTAATAAAAAAGCATCAGCCAGCCATGATAACTATGTGATAAAATTAATCAAGTAATGAGAGTATTAAAAATGTTTTCCATAATACTGCAATCAAAATGTTCAGAGACAACTAGTACTGCAGAAAACATCCAGATTAAGATGGAGATAAAGGTCTCTGACACACTTTAAAAGTCAAATTCTGTTAAAAAAAATCCCACTGTGTAATCATTCTCACCATTACATAATACACACTCAAATTAAAGATCAAATCAAAAAAGTATTTTTCCCCATGAATCAGACAAGAGAAAGACTTCTAACCAGACCGTCAATGACGGAATAGCTCATTCCAGCGTAATGAAATCACCCCAAGAGTACCCAGATCCCTTGACCGCTGACGCTGATGTTGACCTTGAGTACAGCCTAGATGCAGACCCACTTGAGAGAGAGAGAGATAGAGATAGATGTACTTTATTGATCCTAAACTGGGAAATAACAGTGTAACATGACACAGTAGACGACCAAAACGACAGGAACACACACAGCATAATACAAAAATGAATTAACCAGGGGAAGCAAAACTGCCTAGTTAACTTTATAAACATTGCAGACCATCTCTAAGATGAACAGATCATTGGGGATCATTGTGCATGAGTTTGCAGAACATCGAATCAATTGCCAAGGACTAATGGTTTTTGTGAAATCATAAATGCCCATATCTCCTGGCCTTGACCTTGAGCTCAACCTGGATGCAGACAAACCCGAGGATCATTGTGTGTGAATTAGTTAAGAATTAGGGCAATTGCCTAGGAGGAGTATTGGTCTTTCTGAAATCACATAATTGCCTAGATTTCCCGACATATGACCTTGACCTCACCCTGGATGCCGATCCACCTGAGGATCATTGTGAGTGAGCTTGGTGACCCTCAGGGCAAATGCCTAAGAGGAGCAGCAATTCGTGTGAAATGTGGAAGGATGGAAACAGCACCATTTTTGGGGGGAAATCATGGACATTGTGTCCTCCAGGCTAAAGAGGAAGACGACATCAAGACTGTTATCGGGATTAAATTCAAAAGCCAGCATCTGTGACGGCATGGGTAACTTGCACATCTGTGAAGGCACCAATGCTGAACGGCACATACGTACAGGTGCTGGAGCAACATACTGTATGCTGCCATCCTAGCAATGTCTTTTTCAGAGAAGTACCTTCTTATTTCAGCGAGACATGCCAAAACACATTCTGCACATGTCACAACAGCGAGGCTTTGTAGCTGTCATGGGGGTCCCTTAGGGGCAGAAGACAGGACTCAGATGCTGGGTGTTTTCTATGCATGATTTATTGCAACAAACACAAAATAAACACAGCATGAGGGTTGGACAAAAACAAGGCTAAGGCTTGACAGGTAAACATAGGCTAGGATACAGGCTAGGGCAAAAGCAGGACAGGCAGAAGCGTGTGGAAACGCCATGTGGGCGTAAGGATGCAGCACCGATGAATGGGGCGGCCGCCCTAAAATAAGGCTGGACTAACTACTTAAACACAAACAGCTGTGGATAATCAAGAAACTAACAAACAAGGATCAAACTGGTTTACGGGATAAAATAACTAAAGGCACTGTCAAAATAAAACCTAACTAAAACAGAAGATCATGACAGGAATGACAACGAGCAAACATGACTATGGTGATAGTAATAACAATAATAATAATAATAATAATAATGATAATAATAAGATACCAGGAACTAAGGATAAGGCATGAATACATAAAACAAGAATATGATAATACTAATAAACTTGAACACAAAAACTCAAAACATGAGCATGGTCCCCAGACCATGCCCACATCTTGACAGTAGCAAAAAAGTGTGGGTACTAGACTGGCCTGCCTGCAGTCCAGACTTGTCTCCCATTGAAAATGTGTGGCGCATTATGAAGAGCAAAATACAACAATAGAGACTCTGGACTGTTGAGCAACTGAAGTAGTACATCAAGCAAGAATGGGAAAGAATTCCATCTACAAAGCTTCAACAATTAGTGTCCTCAGTTCCTAAATGCTTAGTATGCCTTGGAGAAAATGGAGGCATACAGTAATCAGTCAGTGTGTGTGTGTGTGTGTGTGTGTGTGTGTGTGTGTGTGTGTGTGTGTGTGTGTGTGTGTGTGTGTGTCTGTCTGTCTGTTACCAGCTTTTCAGCTTGCCCAGTCAAAATTAAGTGCAAGGCTTGTATCATTGTATCGCCATATTTTCCTCGACTTTTAATTTGCCAGAATTTTGAGATAAGGCTTTGTTTTCGAAATAAACACAAAAATACTTCACCTTTACTGTCAATGCAGCTGAAACGTCATTGTAATACCTATGCTGGCTCAGTAGAGGTGGCAGTGTGCCTTTATTACAGCCCCACTGGGCACTTCTGTCAACAATCGATCTTGTGCTGAACTTTTAAAATAGCTGTTTCTGCAAACTAAACACATATTCAGAAACTACACTATTATGTCGGTGATAAGAGCCAAGGATGAGACCGAGTGTTGAACTGGACACAGGTTTATTAGTGACACTCTCACTGTACATGCATATCTGTCAGGCGGAGAGGAGGCCAAGAGACCACCCCTCTCCCACACAGCCCTCTTATACCCCAGATGGCGGCAGAACCGGAAAGGTGGAGCCACCGCCCATGTCACACAATAAAAGGTCCCCCAAAACCCAACACAACACCCCCCCCCCAAAAAAAAAGGTCCAAAACATACACATACAATCGAGACCCTCCCCAATTTGGAACCCGAATTACGTACTAAGAAAACTAAACAAAAATACCTAAAAGGGGCCTATCACAGTCACTCAAAACAACTAAAACTAGGGGAGGACAGGTGGACTACCATCCCACCCCACACAGCAAGACGGATTATTCTGCCGTCTATACTAAATTAACAGTCCAAGTAAAAGAAAATAACTGCCATGTTCCTAAAATAATAAAAAATACAAAATAATCCCCATGAACAGAACTAAATAACATAATGGTTGTCCCCTTTCCATACACATGCATTACACATACTGTCCAACTGTCAGCTTGCCCCAGGAGAGGAACTACCCCCAGATAACCGTCAGATGATTCAACTCCGGTGTGCCTCCTTTTCTTCACTCCCGGGAATGACCCATGTTCAGGCCCAAACACCTTCTTCTTCTCCCGGGCGTGCTGCAGCTCATTAGGGTGCCTCCACGAGCCATCAGATAGCTGGAGGTAGGCATCCTCCCGAACAGCCACCACCTACAGCCACCCCTGGTCATCTTCTGTCCGTGCTTGACCCGAACACCCCTCGACCGGGCATCCTCTCTGGGTTGACCACCAGAGGAGCCCTACTCTGCTTCCAGTGTCCTTGTTTGGAACGTCGTCTCACCGTGCCAGCCGGTCCTGGCCTGCTTTCATTTCCGCTGCCGGTGTCGCCGCTGTGACCTCCTACTCTCCAGTCACTTCCAGCCGAAATCCGAGAGCAGATGGAGCTAGCCACTCAGCGCCACCCACCGTCACAGGCGTTCCACCATACCACCCAGTTCCTTCAGCTTGGGCTACTTGGGCACTGGCACCGGAACCCTCCCGCGATGGCTCTGGGTGGAGTTGGTCCTGCTAATTTTCCAGATTACTAGGCAAAGGTTCGTCCCACACAGCTCCATCCATTGTCCGCGGGACCGGCCTGTCTGTCAAACCACGACCCAACCACTCTTCTCCACTGCTGCTCGTGATGGTGAAGCCCAAGCCATAAAACAAATCATATACAATTATGTTTTCTCCACAGGCAGTCACAATGAATCTTAGGTTGCACACCTCCGCCGACTTGTACCTAGCCGTCAGTTCCACTAACCCCACCGTGGCCAATCTTCCTCCACCATAACCACACAGCAGCGCTCAATCACCTCTAACACGATACTATGGAAAAAACTCCTCACAGTTTCCCAGTTTAACACGGATCTCACCGCTCCCGTGTCAGTCAGCAATGGCACTGATATCCCATCCAGTTCCACCATACAGTAGGAACGGCCGTTGGTACTCGGGAATACAGTGTGAATAACCGTGGGAGTAGGAGGGTCCTCCTTATGTCTTGGATCCCCTCACTCGAAATGGCGAAATGACGCAAGAGTCCGCACTTGCTACAGCGTTTCCCTCTTGCCGAGCACTCTCTGGCCTTGTAATGGCGCTTTGTGGACCCACACCCCAAACACCTGGGTGATCCCGGGGCAGATCTCATCCTGACAGTATCAGCGTAGCCTTCTTCATCTTCCACACCATCGTTACTGTCCGGGTCCACTGCCTGCGCCGTCGACTGTGGTTGAAACTGGCGATGTGGTGCTCTCTCGCCAAGCTCCTGCTATAGCTTGTCTGCCGCCTCCAACTACTGAGCTAATTCGATGGCCTTGGATAACTTCAGCTCGCCCGAGTATGTAAGGAGCTTCGACCTCGTAGCCGGGCAAATAGTATGTTCCATTGGTGGTGAACCTGAGGGTGAGCAGTCAGAGCAGCTGTGAAGAGAATGGGCTGGAAGCTATACAATATTGCATGTTCTCTTTATAGAAAAACTGCATTTAATTTTTTTTTTTTTTATACAAAATAATTCAAGAACCTCTCTCAATACTCATTACACACAGAGTGAAACATTTCAGCCCATTCTGATTTAATGTTGATGATTATGGTGATAGTTTTTGGTTTGATATTTTTACCTGCTATTGCATGCCATAGTGTAAATATACATGTATTACATTAATAAAATCTGTTAATCCAGCATTTTTCTTTCTGCTCCCAATTTTATTTTTGTGCTTCTATATTTTTTCTTTTATGTGATCCTTGACAAAAATGTCGGCGTACAGCCCTGGGATGACATACACCCTGTATGAATTGTGACAGTGACATCAGAGTCATACCTGCATAAACAAATACCAAGCATTTCAAAACCATGCATGGATGGCATGACACAATACCCATGCTACAAGCACCGAGGCATCAGCACCTGTGGTGCTTTCATTGAGTGTTGTTAAAAGGAAAGGTGATGTAACACTGTGGCAAACATGCCCAAGTCCCAGTTTTTTTGGAACGTTGCGCAGGCATCAAATTCAAAATGAGTGAATATTTGCAAAAAAACAATAAAATTTATCAGTTTGAACATTAAGTGTCTTGTCTTTAATACTGTATTCAATTGAATATAGGTTGAAAAGGATTTTTAAATCATTGTATTCTGTTTTATTTACATTTTATACAATGTCCCAACTTCACTGAAATTTGGGTTGTAAACAATAATTTAAATAATACTTGTGTATGTATTTAAGAAATGATTTAATTATTTTCAATTTTAGATCATTAACACATTTAATGAAAGATCCTTTCTTTTCCAATTGTAAATAATTTGTGATACATGTACAGTTGTGTGAAAAAGTGTTTGCTCCCTTCCTGATTTCTCTTTTTTTTTTGTCACACTTAAATGTTTCAGATCATCAAACAAATTTAAATATCAGACAAAGCTAACACAAGTAAACACAAAATATAGTTTTTAAATGAAGGGTAAAAAAAATCCAAACCGGGGCAGCGCGGTGGCGGAGTGGTTAGCACTGCAACAGCACAGCAACTCACCCTTGGCCGGGGGATCCTGGGCTCAATCTCAGCCCCCGACCAACAGTGATCTGTGTGCAGTTTGCATGTTCTCCCCGTGTCTGCGTGGGTTTACTCTGGGATTTCTCCGGTTTATTCCCACATGCCAAAAACATGCAAGTTAGGTTAATTGGCATCAGGACTGGGGATGCTAAATTGTCCTTAGGTATGGATGTGAGAGTGAATGGTTGTCTGTCTCTCTGTGTTGGCCCTGCGATGGACTGGCGATCTGTCCAGGGTGTACCCTGCCTCTCGCCCAAAGATGCTGGGATAGGCTCCAGCCCCCCGCGACCTAAAAAGGATTAAGCGGAAGAAGATGGATGGAAAATCCAAACCTACATGGCCCTGTGTGAAAAAGTGATTGCTGCCCCCCCCCCCACCGTTAAAACATAAATTAACTGTGGTTTATCACATCTTTGGAAAGCTGAGTTCAATTTCTCTAGCCACACCCAGGCCTGATTACTGCTACACCTCTTCTCAATCAAGAAATCACTTTACTAGGACCTGCCTGACAAAGTGAAGTAGACCAAAGGATCCTCAAAAGCTAGATATCATGCTGCGAGCCAAAGAAATTCAGGAACAAATGAGAAACAAAGTAATTGAGATCTATCAGTCTGGAAAAAGTTATAAAGCCATTTCTAAAGCTTTGGGACTCCAGCAAACCACAGTGACAGCCATTATCCACAAATGGTGAAAACATGGAACAGTGGTGAACCTTCCCAGGAGTGGCTGGCTGACCAAAATTACACCAAAATCGCAGCGACAACTCATCCAAGAGGTCACAAAAGACCCCACAACAACAAAGAACTGCAGGCCTCACTTGCCTCAGTTAAAGTCAGTGTTCATGACTCTACCATAAGAAAGAGACTGGGCAAAAATGGCCTGCGTGGCAGAGTTACAAGACGAAACCCACTGCTGAGCAAAAAGAACAAAGGTTCATCTCATTTTTGCCAGAAAATATCTTGATGACCCCCAAGACTTTTGGGAAAATACTCTGTGGACTGACAAGACAAAAGTTGAACTTTTTAGAAGATGTGTGTCCCATTACATTTGGCATAAAAATAACAACATTTCAGAAAAGGAACATCATACCAACAGTAAAATATGGTGGTGGTAGTGTGATGGTCTGGGGCTGTTTTGCTGCTTCAGTACCTGGAAGACTTGCTGTGGTAAATGGAACCATGAATTATGCTGTCTACCAAAAAATCTTAAAGAAGAATGTCCAGCCATCTTTTCGTGACCTCAAGCTGAAGCGCACTTGGGTTCTGCAGCAGGACAATGATCCAAAGCAGACCAGCAAGTCCATCTCTGAATGGCTTAATAAAAACAAAATGAAGACTTTGGAGTGGCCTAGTCAAAGTCCTGACCTGAATCCGACTGAGATGCTGCGGCATGACCTTAAAAATGCGGTTCATGCTCGAAAACCCTCCAATATGGCTGAATTACAACAATTCTGCAAAGATGAGCGGGCCAAAATTCCTCCACAGCACTGTAAAAGACTCCTTGCCAGTTATCACAAACGCTTGATTGCAGTTGTTGCTGGCAAGATTGGCTCAACCAGTTATTAGGTTTAGGGGGCAATCACTTTTTCACACAGGGCTATGTAGGTTTGGATTCTTTTCCCCCTTAATAATAAACACCTTCATTTAAAAACTGCATTTTGTGTTCACTTGTGTTATCTTTGTCTAATATATAAACTTGTTCATTAATCTGAAACATTTAAGTGTGACAAACATACAAAAAAAATGAGAAATTAGGAAGGAGTCAAACACTTTTTCACACCACTGTATTTGATTAATTAATGGTGTATTTTTCATTTCATTTTGCCACTTCTGGGCCTCCACAGTCAGACAGTAGAAGGAAACGATAATCTGAAATAGAAAAAAAAGGATGCATCGAGGATTCTAGAACAGCCCCCTGAATTGTAATTGAATCAAATTGTGAGGTACCTAAAGATTCCCACCTCTACTAAGTAACAAGATCTACCATCTTGATTTAGGGACTTTAACTGAATCAGACCCTTTAGCTTTGACTTCTTAAAAAGAATGACAAATGATTTCATCAAAAATGCTCTCAGTGCAGCAACATTTTCTCACAAGGGTGTCAAAGGAGAACATGCAATCAAAGTGAGACTGGACTATAGGCTTTAGTTTGCGGAAAAGTAGTAGTAGTAGTAGATTAGTTTATTTGACAGGGACAGTGCAATAAACATAGACAATTAATCAAAGACAATCAATCTGATGTGTTGCACATAGAGTGTATAGCTATTAGCTAATTTGCAACTCTTGTCCCTGGATGGGCTTTAGAAAAAAGAATCAAGATAAAAATATACACAATAACCACATACATCAATGCAGAAAAATTATAAATACACAATTATAAATATTATAAATATTATAAATACACAAATATAACAGCCTGACTCACCTTTAACATAAATATTATAAATACACAAATATAACAGCCTGACTCACATTTAACACATATAACATAACTCACATTTGCCTATTTCAGGCCTTCCTCCCTCCGTCACTCACTATAAACAAACACATTTATTCCTTCCCTTCATTCACTCTCACTTTGCAGACAAATAATTCATACATGAGTACATTCTTGTTTATTTTTCAGCCAGTTTTTAACATTTTTAGTGAATGTTTTAAAGTCCGTTATTATTTTAATTTCATTTGGCATTGTGTTCCAGATGTGACTGCCCTTTATAGAGAAAGCTGTTTGTCCAAATGTGGTTCTGCGGTGGAATATTTTACAGTTATTGTTAACAGAACTCCTGGTGGCTCTGCTGCTGTCCTGTCTTTGGACGAAACCAGCAAGTGGCTCGGGTGCTGATTTATGGAAACATTTGAACGTTAATTTCAGAAGACAGAGGTCAATGAAGCTCTCAAAACTCAATAGGTTGTATTTTTTTAAAACATTACAGTGATGCCACCTAATGGGCTTTTTGTCCAAGATTTTTAGGGTTTGATTATATAATGAACCTATATGTCTTATTGTGGAAGGGGCTGCTTGAGCCCAGACTGTCAAACAGTATGATATATGAGAAAAAACCATAGAATGCATATACAGTGCAGCTGCTTCGTAAGGTATGTAATATCTAATTAATTTAAAGCAGTTCAGATTTTTTTTTACTGTTTTTGAAATTTTCTTTATATGAAGATTAAATTTGAGTTGAGGATCTAGTACAATGCCAAGGTATTTGAATTCTGTAGCTAAACTGATGTCATGATCATGTATATTAACTTTAAAATGTTGCAGGTTACATTTTTTGATTGAAAAGCACATTGAGACTGTTTTCTGAAGGTTCAGCAATAGATGGTTCTTGAGGAGCCACTCTTGGACATCAACCATACTTGTAGACAGTACATCTGCAGCCTGTGCTGGAGTCTTGGCAGCTGTGTAAATAACTGCATCATCTGCATAAAGTTGGCATGTTGCAGCTGAGCAGTGTAACGGCAAGTCATTAATAAAAATGCTGAAAAGTAAAGGACCAAGAATGGACCCTTGTGGGATACCCATGCGGTTGTTTAAAAATGAGGATTTATCCTGGTGAACTTTTACACACTGTTCTCTATTCTGGAGATAAGATGCAAACCATTCTAATGTATTTGGGGAGAAGTTAAAAGATACCATTTTGGATAAAAGCAAACTGTGGTTTACAGTATCGAAAGCCTTTTTGAGATCTAGAAAAACAGCTCCTACCACATTACCCCTGTCCAAGGACTGTTTGACGTTTTCAATAAGGCAACAATTTGCTGTTTCTGTTGAGTATCCTGGTCTAAAACCAAATTGATGTGGATGAAGAAGTTGACTGTCTTGTAAGTAGTCTATCAGCTGTGTAGCTACAACTTTTTCAAGAACCTTAGATAGGACTGGTAAGATAGAGATTGGGCGGTAATTGCATATATCGTCTTTACTGCCTGATTTATGAACTGGTATGACGACAGCTTTTTTCCAGCCAGATGGAAATGTACTAGACCTAATGGAGAGATTAATGAGATGAGTCAGTGGTTTGATTAATATTTTGCTGTGCATTTGAGTTCAGATCTCTAAATAGGCATAATAATAGAGATTGGCATTTATGATAAAATCAAAATTCTGATACACAAATGTCAGGGGGCAACAATGTAATTTAGTGTACCAGTTATCTTCGAAAGTTAGCTTTAAGTAAATACAGCCACAAAGAGGAGGAAGCTCAATGAAAACTCCATCTGACTCACAGGCTCATTAGTACCAAGTCTAGATGCGGTTTGAACAATCATACCACTGAAATCTGTGAAATCTGGACACTTTTCCCCTGAATAGTTCCAAAACAACAGGCCTTGCAGTGCCCCAAGGGTCTGCCTCTATTCAGCTCCCAAGATCCTCCAAACCAAACAGTTTGGGTGACAGCTGGACTTTTATGCTTTATGGTGAAGGGAAGCTCCATTTGGACGGTGTTTGAAATGTGTGACTGTGGTCCAATATACACAAGATTACAGCCCTCCAGGGGATTCAAATATTGTTAGAAAAAAACCTCCTCCAGTCTCACGAGGAAGGATCAGCAGAATGTTGGAGCCTTACAAATGCTCATTTAAGCACACATTTGTGGAAGCTACAATTATGCATTGGCTGTGCATTTATTGCAACAATGAAACTTCAACCACTGATAAAGGTTGTGAAAAAGTGACTTTTGTGGAAGGCCCACACAGCAACTAGCAAGAAGGGTCTTAAATGCTTTCTGCAGCTGCTCCACCTTTTGGCTTATTGTTCCATTGAGCCTATCTGAGAAGGATGGGGAGGCCATTTGAACAGAGCCGAGACCAGAGCTGCGGCAGCACACCTTGGCCTTCACATGGGCCATTAAACCAGGGGCAGGGGGAAAAGCATGAGGTCTCAGCGGCTCCTGGCACTGAGCCAAACTGCTGACACAATTTGGAGCTCATTGTCCCTTTTCTGTGCTAAAATGGCTGCCTCAGGTGGCAACTGCGGACAAAAACAACGGACATGCTGCAGACGAGAGAACAGAGATTTTACAAATGTCAAAACTTGGTATGAAACTCTCTATTTTATTTGTCTGTTGCCAAGCATCACAGCAGAGGTTGAATTAAAGGATGCAACGTCTTAGATCAAGTCCTGTTTTTTCATTGTATGGATAAAACACTGAATTGCAAAATATATTCTCTGAATTTATTAATTACATTCTTACATGTGAAACAGTAGGAGCCATAGTCAATGGTTTAAATCTGCAGCAACTGTTTTGAAGTTCTGTTACCAAGAAGATACTGAAAGTTATGTGAAGCAGCTTATATAAGACTGTCTGCTTCTCCTTCCTCTTCTTCTTTTAGCTGCTCCCTTTAAGGATCGCCATAGTGGCTCATCTACCACCCGAACCCTTGCCTCTTCCTCTGTCACACCAACCATTTCCATGTCTTCCTTCATTACATCATCCAAATACGCCTCCCCCCTCTTCTCCTGCTTGATTTTCGACCAACAGTAGCCTAATTTCCACTAGCACCCTGTCCATTAACAGCACTGGTGGCAGCCATTGTTAACCTGGATCCTGACCGATCTGATACGGAGGTCTCATTCATGATCCACATGTTTAATTTGGCAAAGATTTTATGCCAGATGCCCTTCCTAAAAGCAACCCTCCCCAATTACCCAGGTTTGGGACCAGCACTAGGACCCCCTTGTCTGGTGTTTATAAAACAGCACAACAGAGAACACTAACTTAATTCAAAAAGGGTTTTTTGAAAAACAACTTTTTAAAATTGTTTCTCATTGAATGTATCTGAAAATGTTCATTTTGCATGGATTTTTTGTGCCATGTTTGATTATCTCACTTTTACATAAAAAATAATGCATAACTCATATTGCAACCTCTGCTGCCGCTTTCTGCAAGTGAACCATCTGTTAAACTGTTCATACATGAAGCCATTTTTGTAAAAGGCCAACTGTTTCCACATGACTTCTTTTGATACATTTCTTATTAATTAAAACAATACTTGTATTGGGATTAGGGCTGTCACAATAACCAGTTTTTACTGTGCAGTTTCATGGCAAGGAAAAAACAAGTATTGTGATGACTATAAAAATTTGAAAAACTAAAATAAATCCTGTCAGTCAAATAATCTGTTAATTTGTTGCATGTTTTTAGCTAAACACTGGCTAGATAATGGTACAAAAGTGCACAAAAATAAATACTGTTAATGCATTGTGAAAACATGATGAGATGTACTGTGTTCACTTTTGCATCTGTCGTTGGTACAACAGAATTTAGTGGAAGTGAGCAAAGGGCGTAGAGTTTGTGTCGAGACCCCAAGCTCTGACAAAGGAAGAACAGGAAATGGAAATACTTTAAGAGGCACTGAATTACTTATACATGGTTATCATGATATTATCATGTGTAGTGTTAATGTCCCAATTTTAATTATCCCAGTTATATACAACACATTTAGCTGGAATAAAAGTCCCACATAAAAATGTAGGTTGTCTATTAGCATTGTAAAACAACTTAAGCATAATACCATGATGTCAATCAGCCATAATACTCATGTCGCTTGTTAGTAAAGAGGAGCCATTAATGGCTGGTTGAAGCAAACTAAAGCTGTGATGTTTAAAGAGTCTTAAGGGGAAATGTTTTGAAAATAATGGAATAATGGATTTTAGTTACAGCTTTAGCCAATATAATCAGTTAATTGTTCCTGTAGTAATAAGCACTTTCCCCTTTATTCAACCCAAAAAAGCTCCAGCACTGATAGGCCATATATTTGTAGGTTTCTTTGCACCACTCTAAAATAATAGGCAAAAAATGCACTGCTTAAATACCCATCCATCCATCCATCCATTTTCTACCGCTTTTCTGGAAGTCCAGGTCGTGGAGGCAGCAGCTCAAGCAGGGAACCCCAGACTTCCCTCTCCCTGGCCACCTGCTCCAGCTCTTCAGAGAGGATAACAAAGCGTTCCCAGACCAGCTGGGAGACATAGTCTCCCCATCGTGTCCTGGGTGTCCCAGTGGGACGTGCCCAAGACACATCAAGTGGGAGGCATCCAGGAGGCATCTTGATCAGATGCCCAAGCCACCTCATCTGGCTCCTTTCGATACGGAGGAGCAGCAGTTCTACTCTGAGCCTCTCCCGGATGACTGAGCTCCTCACCCCATCTCTGAAGGTGAGTCCAGCAATCCTACAGAGAAAGCTCATTTCAGCCACTTGTATCCACAATCTCATTCTTTCAGTCATTACCCAAAGCTCATGACCATAGATGAGGGTAGGAACGTAGACTGACTGGTAAATCGACAGCTTTGCTTTAGAGCTCAGCTCCCTCTTCACCACAACAGACTGGTACAATGTCCACATCACTGCAGAGGCTGCTCCAATCTGTCTGTCAATCTCTTGCTTCATTCTCCCCTCACTCGTGAATGAGACCCCGAGATACTTAAACTCCTCCACTTGGGGCAGGAGCTCGTTCCCAACCCGAAGAGGACAATCCACCTTTTTCCAGCTGAGGGCCATGGACTCTGACTTGGAGGTGCTGATTCTCATCCCAGCCGCTTCACACTCAGTACAAACCATCCCATCAAAACCTGTAGGTCATTGGTTGATGAAGCCAACAGGACAACATCATCTGCAAACAGCAGAGATGAGATCCTGTGTTCACCAAGCATGATACCCTCCGTTCCCTGGCTGCGCTAAGAAGTCCTGTCCATACAAATTATGAACAGAATCGGTGGTGACAAAGGGCAACCCTGGTGGAGTCCAACTCTCACTGGAAACGAGTTTTACTGGGTGCTGGCAATACAAACCAAACTCCTGCAGCGGTCGTATAGGGGCCGGATAGCTCGTAACAACGAGCCCGATAGGAGGACCGCGAGGGACGGGGACAAATGCTTTCTCCAAGTCCACAAAATACATGTGGACTGGTTGGGCAAACTCCCATGAACCCTCAAGGATTCTCGAGAGGGTAAAGAGTTGGTCCGATGTGCCACGGCCAGGACGACAACCACATTGCTCCTCCTGGATCCGAGGTTCGACCAATGGTCGAACTTTCCTCTCCAGTACCCTGGCATAGACCTTCCCAGGCAGGCTGAGAAATGTGATCCCCCTAAAGTTGGAACACACCCTCCAGTCCCCCTTTTTAAAAAGAGGAACCACCACCCCAGATTGCCATGCCAAAATGACTGTCCCCAAACTCCACGCAACATTGCAGAGGCGTGTCAACCACAACAGCCCTACAACATCCAGGGCCTTAAGGTACTCAAAGTGAACCTCGTCCACCCCCCGGACCCGGCCATCAAAGAGTTTTTTAACCACTTCTGTGACCTCAGTCCCTGTGATGGGCAAGTTATCCCCCTCGTCCTCAAGCCCTGCTTCCTCTGTGGAAGGTGTGTCAGTGGGATTGAGGAGATCCTCGCAGTATTCCTTTCACTGCCCAACGATGTCCCCAGTCAAAGTCATCAAGCAGTGCTCCATCCACACTATACACAGTGTGGACAGGTAGCTGCTTCCCCCTTTTGAGCTGCTGGACAGTTTGCCAGAATCTCTTCGAGGCCGACCAAAAGTCTTGCTCCATGGCCTCACCGAACTCCTCCCACACCCGAGTTTTTGCTTCAGCAACCACTCGAGCTGCTCTCCGCTTGGCCTGCCGGTACACCTAAGCTCCTTCAGTAGTGTCACAAACCAACCAAACTCGATAGGACTTCTTCTTCAGCTTGATGGCCCCCCTCACCACTGGTGTTCACCACTTGGTTCGGGAGTTGCCACCACGAGGCGCACCAACAACCTTGCGGCCACAGCTCTGGGCAGCTGCTTCAACAATGGAGGTGGTCAACATGACACATTCAAACTGCTTAAATATCAGACTCACAAACTCAGATAATACTGCCATTTTCCCCGAGGCAGAAAAACAACTGGTCTGCGCTTCATCCCTAACACACTAATGTTCTTTCTCCCGCTGAAACACAGACTCTACACTGCCTTCTTTCTTCAGCCAGTGGACAGTTTGCCAAGTAAAGCTGGAAGCGAATTTCAAGTTTCATCTCCGAAAGTGTTTTGCTATGCAAGCCTACTTGATTGTAAAAATAATTGGAGCATCAAATGATTTGAGGCAGCACACCATGGTGTGTTGGCAACAATAACTAGGATGCAGTTAGCTTCCCAGACTTCATTAAGCTGCTTCATATGGGATGAGGAGAAAAAGAGATTAAATCTTTTCAAGATTAGACTTTTATAGCTGCACAAATGGTATACCTCAAATTTATTCGAGCACCACAGGTTCAGTTTAAGAATGACTGACACAACAATGACTGAAATCGGCCTCAGGGTGCAGTGATAGTCCCACGTCTTACAAAGAACATGGTTGTGGTTTATTTTACAAATGATCTTGCATATATTCTAATTGCTGAACAGGCAATTCATTTGACTAAAGCAGTAACTTTTACTGCATCAACAACATTTAATGTCTAGATAGGACTTCTATATTGAGCCATGTTTTGAGCCAATAGCTGAGCAAAGATGGGCAGCTCAGGACCAGATAACTCATGGTATGTTAATTATAAAAAAAAAAAAAAAAATGTAAAAAGGCAAATAGGTTAACATTCTCAGTTATTGAGAGGCTTTGTACTCAGATTTAAAAGGTGCAAATGGTCGACAAAGAAAAAGCAGATACCACATCACCTGAGGGAAACATAAAGGTTAATTCTGGAAAGCCTATTTCCTTTCCCAGAATAGAGCAGAATATATCAGGGTGTATAAGTGATTATCTACCAGAAGGAGAATGTGTCTGATTGGGTTAATTCAAACCAGAGTAATATCAGAATAAGAAACAAAAGTATTTTTCCCATCACATTCTTATTCTGTGTTTTTGTTCTAATTAAGAAGGCCCTAAATGGGAAACAAAAAAGGCAGACAGCAGGAGAGATCATGAAGAAGGACAGCCTCAAGTCAGCTCCAGCAGAGGGGCCCTGCTGACCTAGATCCAGCCTGAGCGCGGATGATATTAGCAAAGCAATTAAGGGAGATGACAGCCGTCAGGCAGGGTCAGACTGACAGGGATAGCAGTATGTCCCCCTCCCTCTAGAGCATGTTCTTTCATTTTCTTGCTCCCTCTTGTAATGGCGATTGATTTTTCACAACTAAACAAGGGGCCTCTCTCAGCCGAGAAGTGGCTGATTTTGGTAAAAAGAAAAAAAGTTTTAAAAAGGGAAAGTGGTGAGCAAATAAAGAATACATGTGGGCGGCATGGGTGCAGTGTATAGGACTGAGGCTCACAGGTTAGTGATCCTGTCAGCTCTTTGCTTGGATATGCAGAAATCATTCCGGACACGTTTCAAAACTTTATCCCCAAGAGATGATAAAGAAGTTGGTCTCCATCCAAAACTGTTCAATGTATTTGCCATGAGAATGAGTTTGACACACACACACTGGATATAAAAAGTCTACACACCCCTGTTCATATGCCAGGTTTTTATGATGTAAAAAATGAGACCAAGATAAATCATTTGAAAACATTTTCCACCATTTATGTGACATATGACCCGTACAACCCAATTGAAAAACAAACTAAAATCTTTTAAGGGGAAAAATAAAAAAAAACTTACATTAACCTGGTTGCATAAATATGCACACCCTTAAACTAATACTTTGTTGCAGCACCTCTGGCTTTTATTACAGCACTCAGTCTTTTTGGGTATGAGTCTATCAGCGTGGCACATCTTGATGTGGCAATATTTGCCCACTCTTCTTTGCAAAAATGCTCAAAATCTGTCAGATTGTGAGGACATCTCCTGTGCACAGCCCTCTTCAGATTACCCCACAGATGTTTGATCAGATTCAGGTCTGGATTCTGGTTGGGCCATTCCAAAACCTTAATCTTCTTCTGGTGAAGCCATTCTTTTGTTGATTTGGATGTGTGCTTTGGGTCATTGTTGTGCTGAAAGATGAAGTTCCTCTCCATCTGTAGCTTTCTAGCAGAAGCCTGAAGGTTTTGTACCAACACTGACTGGTATTTGTAACTGTTCATAATTCCCCTCACTTTGACAAAGGCCCCAGTTCCAGCTGAAGAAAAACAGCCCCAAAACATGATGCTGCCACCACCATGCTTCACTGTAGGTATGGTGTTCTTTTGGTGATGAGCAGTGTTGTGTTTGTGCCAAATATACCTATTGGAATTATGGCCAAAAAGTTCAATCAAGGTTTCATCGGACCATAACACATTTTCCACGTGTTTGAGAGATTTCAAATGTGTTTTTGCAAAATGTAACCTGGCTTGGATGTTTTTCTTCATAAAATAAGGCTTCCATCTTGCCCCCTTACCCCATAGCCCACACACATGAAGAAGACGGGAGATTGTTGTCACATGTACTAAACAGCCAGTACTTGAAATTCCTGCAGCTCCTTCAACATTGCTGTTGGCTTCTTGTCAGCCTCCCTGACCAGTTTTCTTCTTGTCTTTTCATCAATTTTGGAGGGACGTCCACTTCTTGGTAATGTCACTGTTGTGCCATACTTTCTCCACTTGATGATGACTGTTTTCACTGTGTTTCATCGTATATTTAATGCCTTGGAAATTATTTTGTACCCTTCTCCTGACATACCTTTGAACAATGAGATCCCTCTGACGCTCTGGAAGCTCTCTGCGGCCCATGGCTTGTGCTGTAAGATGTGACTACAAAAATGTCAGGAAAAGCCTACTAGAACAGCTGAACTTTATTTGAGGTTAATCAGAGGCACTTTAAATGGTGGCAGGTGTGTGCTGACTTCCATTTAACATGAGTTTGAATGTGATTGGTTAATTCTGAACACAGCCACATCCCCATTTATAACAGGATGTGCATATTTATGCAACCAGGTTATTGTGTGTTGTTATTTTCCCTTAAAAGATTTCAGTTTGTTTTTCAATTAGGTTGTACAGGTTATAGGTCATATTAATGGTGGAAAAAGTTTTGAAACGATGCATCTTGGGCTGATTTTTTTTTACATCACAAAAACCTGGCATTTGAACAGGGGTGTGTAGACTGTTTATATCCAGTGTGTGTGTGTGTGTGTGTGTGTGTGTGTGTGTGTGTGTGTGTGTGTGTGTGTGTGTGTGTGTGTGTGTGTGATATTGCAAAGTAAACTTTTTTCCTCTTGGGGAGACAAGCTGATATACTCTGGAACAATAGTAACCTTAATCAGCACTATACAGTATACCTGTTCCTGGTAGGAACACTGAAAAGACTGTAGTTGGCATGTTTTATGGAATAAGTTCGAACAGCTAATCAGAGCCTGTAACGTTGTTAGTTTGTAGCTAAAGTCATGCCCTACGATTGGCTGGTTGGACTCAAGCCATAAATGTACCTGTAGTCATTTCTGTGCTCTTACCAGGAACAGCACAGTTGCATAGTGTTGTTGCAGGTGACGCAGACCCCCTCGGGCTACTGTGGAAGTGACATCCGCCTAGTCAAAAGTTGATGTACCATCAAAATACTTTTGGTAATCAATATTTTGAAGCGATAATGTTTTCAAGTCCCAGTAGGTAATCTGTTCCAGATACATTTTTCTGAAATTGCTGGAATTTTCTTCATATCCCACCATCAATCAAGAAGTGCTGTGGGAACCTTTCTGTGTGGAGTTTGTATGTTCTCCCTGTGCTGTGTTGGTTCACTCTGGGGACTCCGATTTCCTCCCACAAGCCAAAGACATGCATGTTAGGTTAATTGGTGGCTCGAAATTGTCCCTAGATATCTGTCTCTGATAAGCCCTTAGAAAAGAGGGTTAGTATAGCTACTGGTTAAGTGCTTTGAGTAGTCTTTGTGACTAGAAAAAGCGCTTAAATAAGTACAGGTTCTTATCCTGAATTTTTTTTTTAACCATCCGGTGCTTTTTCAAGTCATCTGTAGATGTTTAATTGTTGGTTTATTTTATTATCTTTTAACATACACTTCATCTTGTAATTCCTGTTTGTACACTTTATCTTACAGCACATCACATTTTAATAATAGTTCTTGCAATACAAAACACTGTTTGATAGTGCTTGGAAATTAGTTTTAAATCCCAGCCCCCGACCAACAGTGATCTGTGTGGCGTTTGCATGTTCTCCGCGTGTCTGCATGGGTTTACTCAGGGATTTCTCCGGTTTCCTTCCATATGCCAAAAACATGCAAGTTAGGTTAATTGGCATTAAAAAACTGGGGATTCTAAATTGTCCTTATGTATGAATGTGAGAGTGAATGGTTGTCTGTCTCTCTGTATTGGCCCTGTGATGGACTGAAGATCTGTCCAGGGTATACCCTGCCTCTCGCCCAAAGATGCTGAGATAGGCTCCACCCCCCCCCCCCCCGCTTTTCAGCAGGCCAACATTTCTATTAAAGATTTTTTTTTTTTTTTTAATTCATTTTATGTAATATTCACATTTTTTGAGAAATTGTGAAGTTGGGGTTTTCATGAGCTGTAAGTCATAATAATCAAAATTAAAAGAAAAACACTTGAAATGTATCATTTTGTGTGTAATGAATCTATATAATATAGGAGTTTGATTTTTTGAATTGAATTAGTGAAATAAATCAACTTTTTAATGACATTCTAATTTATTGAGATGCACCTCTACTCTTGTAATACACCATGTTTTTTTCTCTTTTTGGCTGCCTTAACTTCCTGTGTTTAGTCTGAAAGGCCGAATCCTTCTGAAAATTGCTTTCACACGCTTATCAAACTGGACCAAGGTTCAGTTTGAACCAGATTAAGACCACCTGAAATTTGGTTTGGACCGTGGTTCAGGGGCGGTTTCACACCTAAAATTTTGGTCCTAACCAAACTATAAAGTCTGAAAGTCCAGACCAAATGGATTAGGTGTGAAAGCACCCTAAATGTTCACTGACACGGTTGCATGCAGTATCTAAAAGCCGTTTCCACCAAGTGGTACAGTTCCGCCCCGCTGATAATGGTATGGTTTGGAAGAGTAAACCCTGACCGGTGGGTGTGGTGTGTAGCCCAGATAGCTGCTTCAGCTGTGTCAACACTACAACACCATAGGAGAGTGAGAGAGTGTATCAATAAACTCAAAGAAGAACAGGACAATGTGAAGAAAAGGCAACAATAGAGGACAGCTAGCTGCCAAATAACAAAATACAAACGGCCTTAAAGGTGTGGTGTGCAATATTTTGGACTAGTCTGAATTTTGACATTTAATGCAGTACAAAGTCATAATTGTTATATAGTTACTCTTAAGAAAAAAAAAACTACTGTATTTTCTGTTCCGTGGGAGTACTTTTTTATCTAAAGAAAGAGGGTCCCCTTCCATGTAAGCAACCTTCTTGGACCATCATAACATCGTTCAAAGTTTTGTGTCAAACTCTAATTGCCCAAATGTCTTCTGTAGGCCATCCTGAATGCTTTGGATATAAAGAAAATATTTGCATTTTGAACTCTGACAGCTAGATTACACTAATTATTACACACTGCACCGTTAAATCCTCTGTTCTGTGGCATATTATAAAATGATGGATGGGTGTTCTTCCTGTTTGATTTCCATTTCTGCACAGAAGTGCAGATTCTCTGTTTACCAATCAGTGGACAGCCATGTGGTGAGCTCCACCCTTCAAGTATGACACCGCTGTGCTTGGCGTCTCAACAGAAGAGTACCAAAAAGTTGAGTGGGACAAGTCGGTTAATTTATTATCCTTCACAACTTTAAACAGCGATCAAAACTATACACTTTCCACCCTTTATAGTTATCTTGTCCAAGGACCAAAATGTGCCACCAAGCCATTTTTAGTCTGTGGAGGACAATAAATCATGATGTGCCTACGATGATGCATTGCTTGCTAAAAGACAGTTCTAATTCATTCAATAACAAATGATAGATGAGATGAAATATTGCTTGGTTTTTGTCAGTTATTTTCCCATCTTTAGTTTAGAAACATTAGGAACGCTAATGGTCCAAAGTTCATGAAGTGTAAATGGCCCCAAGTACAACAATCACAGTTAAATGCTGCATTCTTCTTCTTTTAGATTTGATTGGCGATTGGTAACCAGCTTACAGGTGCATTACCACCACCTACCGGGCTGAAGTGTGGACAAGACAATGGCAGGGAAAAAAAAAAATTTAATTAATCCATTTGCACTTAAATATCTAAATAGACCTACATGCACTTCCCCGACTGTAGTTCCCAACATACAAAATCCAACTGAGGTTTTAGCCATGTTTGCCCATTTGATATTCCCTGCAAATTCAAAACTTATTTCTGAAATTCTCACAATACAGAAGTCCATATATGGCATACATAGTGTATGCCATATATGGACTACCATATATTCTAAATAGTTTTAGAGTTTTCCGACAAACTCAACCAAAGGTGAAGTTAAAAAGTTTTATCTGTATGGATTTGGGCTTGGACATCTCACCCTACACTCTATGTGGTCTTTAAAAGCCCTGAGCAAAAACTTCCAAATTAAGGCAAACATGGCTGTTAAGCAAAAATCACAATATGGCAGAGGATATACAATTAAAGTTCTGTTAGTTCTGCTACTTCTGGCAGGAGATATTCACCTTAACCCTGGACCTGCCACTATTAAACAGCAGACCACTGGGTTAGCACAAAACCGAGCTGTACAAAAGCAAAAACAACATTTATTTTTCCAAACTGTTAATCATGCACGAGTTCTTTGGGACACCAAGGCTAAACCAAAGGGGATCCTCGGCGGTCATTTAAACATACGGAGCATAATCCCCAAAAGAGATGAGATTTCGGTGTTGCTGTTGGACTCAAATCTGGACTACCTTTGTCTCTCAGAAAGCTGGCTACACAGGAACATAGACACTAACATGATCGATATTGTGGGCTACCAGTGTTTTAGAAAAGACAGGCAGGTAGGGAGGGGAGGAGGTGTTTTAATTTACATCAAAGAGAAATATAAATGTCAACTGGTTGATTTGAATACTTCACTTGAATGTTTAGCTGTTAATGTATGTCTCTCTCCGGTAATGAATTTCAACATTGCAGTAGTGTACAACCCACCGTCACACAACTCTTCCTTTTATAATGAATTAAGTGATCTGGTTAAACAACTTGAGAAGAACAGAGAAACGATAATTCATGGTGACTTTAATATCAACTGGTCTGATAAAAAAGACAAACAAAAACTGAAAAGCCTCATGACTAAATTTAATTACCAGCAAATCATCAAAGGACCCACCAGGATAACCAAACAATCCAGAACACTTATTGACATGGTATTTACTAATAAACCAGAACGAATAACCAGAACCTATAATCTTGTAACTGGTCTCTCAGATCATAACATGGTTCTTGCTGTCAGGAAACTTACTAAAAAGCGACTACAGTATTTTGGGGGAGTCGATATTGACAAATCAAATTTTATTATCCCCAAATCAAAAAATGAGGAGTTTGAACATTACTTAGAGAATCAAAATTGGGAGCAGCTCATGTCAACATGTGAAGTAGATGATTGTTGTAATTTTATAACTGCAACAATCACAAAGTCTATAGAAAAATTTTCAAAGCAAATTAAAAGTAGACAACAGAAGATTAGCCTACCATGGTTAAATAATGAAATAAGAAAACTTATGAAGAGGCGAGACTATGCACTGAAAACATCACTAACCTCCAAACTACAAAATGATCACCTTGTGTACAAAAGTTTAAGAAATAAAGTGGTACATGAGCTGTGAAAATCAAAAATATCTTATTGAGGCGGCACGAAAAAATAAGCAGCAGTGCTGTGGTTTTAAGCAGGTTTTATTATATCATGTCGCCTTCACGGGATCCCCTCTCCGGTGCATAGTGGAGCAGCCCGGAGCGGGATCCCTAAGCTCTCAGAGAAGGAGAGGCGGACACGCGTGTGTCTACCAGTTGCAGGATCAGAGTGAGAGAAGAAGAGAGGGATTGCGTTACAGAGTTGCACCTTAAATACTTGATCATAACAATACATCAAAAAGACATACCCCACAGTCTAGAATGATCAAAGGGACAACAGAACAGGCAGGAGGTATTTGCATTTGTAAGCCATACATCACAATGGGCAGATTAGCTAGACCTCGCTCTAAGTGCAAGACAAAGAGGCTAACAAGCACATCTACATATTGATCTGAGTCTCTAGGTCACAGTAAGGACAGGATGCATGAGTACAAAGGATGAAAGGCATCGATTAACATCACATAGGTGAGACAGAAGAAACTCGTCTACCTGTAGACATTAATACACCAAAGCACATCTAAGATGCTCAGAAAAAGCATAGTAAGGACAAGCCATATGCACACTATACAGAATGGCGCATTACATCACAACACATGCATGTTTGCATCACAAATACATGAATGGCACATTGCTTCTCAGTAATGCAGCAGAAAAACAGAAAAGAGGGCTGAGTGTCCTTAGTCTGTTGTGGGGTTAAAACGAACCGCCACACACGCTCCCCCCCAGAGGACGCGGCAGGGGGTCGCGACCTCGATAATCCATCTGTGTGAGCGAGCTGTGGGAGAAGCTCGCTGCAGGCGGAGGGGGAGGGAGGGGAGGGGTAGTAAGTGCCGGCAGGAGCTGTGAAATCGTCCTGAGCCGTGCAAAAATTGCTTGCTGCTCCGTGACGTCGAGGGCTTGTCCCGTTGCACGTGCGGAGATCACAAGAAGAAAAATTAGTCTCTGACTCCTCTTGTGGCCATGAAGAAAAGCAGGAGCGGCTGTAAGAGAAAAAGTAAACAAAGCATAGGGACTGTTGGCTTTGGGTGCTGAAGCAACCCCAAAGCTCCTGGGAACAGCTGACGGCTGAAATCCCGTTGTGCCGTGGCTAAGACCATTAAAAAATCCAGTGGCGAGCTGCGTGCTTGCTTCAGGTGAACGAGCAACCCTGAAGGTTCTGTGGGCAGCGGTGGAGGACGATGGCGGTCTGTGGCGTGGCTGAGACTGTTAACAAATCCTTCCAGTATGCTGCATGCGTGCCTCAGGTGAGCGAGCAGCCCTGAAAGGCAGCGGCGAAGGAGGAAGGCAGTCTGTGGAGCCATTACTTGTCCCATGCGTGATGCGCCGTCCTTGTAACTCCCCGATGCGTGCGCGGGGGTTCAGTGCGTGGGTGGGCCGCTGGAGTGGTGAGTCAGGGTGCAGAAACTTGGTGGAGAACGGCGCAGACGGCGCCGGTAAAATCCAGGTTGAGCTGTTGCTGTAGATTTGGCCATGGTGCGTTGGAGCGTTGAGAGGAAATAGACGATCTTTAGTCCCTCAGGCCCGTGCAGAGGCGTTGGAGCGGCGGGAGGGAATAGACGATCTTTGTGCCCCGGGCTCGTGCAGCTGCGTTGGAGCGGTGAGAGGGAGGAGACGATCGTTGTCGCTCGTGCGGCCATGGTGCGTTCAGTTCAACGCGCTGCGCTCCCCGTCGGCCCTGGAGGTTGCCGTCGTGGAGAGAGGACGAGGTGCGTGCGCTCTCAGTGAGAGCGGCCGGTCCAGCGTGGTTGTGCAGATCTCAGGCGACGGAGCATTCATGCCCGGGTGTTGCGTTCGCTGGCCGCTCGTTTTTTTCAGCGTCGGTTCGCCAGCGTGGCCATCCAAAACAGAAGGCTGCGTTGCACAAAGCGTGTGCGTCTTCAAGGGGCCACCAACGCAGCTGTGTGGCTGTCCAGCTCGGAAGGTTGCTTTCGCACAAAACGTGTGCGTGTTCACATCACGTCGGGGTCACCAGTGAGGCGGCATGAAAAAATAAGCAGCAGTGCTGTGGTTTTAAGCAGGTTTTATTATATCATGTCGCCTTCACGGGATCCCCTCTCCGGTGCATAGTGGAGCAGCCCGGAGCGGGATCCCTAAGCTCTCAGAGAAGGAGAGGCGGACACGCGTGTGTCTACCAGTTGCAGGATCAGAGTGAGAGAAGAAGAGAGGGACTGCGTTACAGAGTTGCACCTTAAATACTTGATCATAACAATACATCAAAAAGACATACCCCACAGTCTAGAATGATCAAAGGGACAACAGAACAGGCAGGAGGTATTTGCATTTGTAAGCCATACATCACAATGGGCAGATTAGCTAGACCTCGCTCTAAGTGCAAGACAAAGAGGCTAACAAGCACATCTACATATTGATCTGAGTCTCTAGGTCACAGTAAGGACAGGATGCATGAGTACAAAGGATGAAAGGCATCGATTAACATCACATAGGTGAGACAGAAGAAACTCGTCTACCTGTAGACATTAATACACCAAAGCACATCTAAGATGCTCAGAAAAAGCATAGTAAGGACAAGCCATATGCACACTATACAGAATGGCGCATTACATCACAACACATGCATGTTTGCATCACAAATACATGAATGGCACATTGCTTCTCAGTAATGCAGCAGAAAAACAGAAAAGAGGGCTGAGTGTCCTTAGTCTGTTGTGGGGTTAAAACGAACCGCCACATTATTACAATAAACTGATAGATCATGCAAAGGGTAACAACAGTTCCCTATGGAGGCATTTAAATAACTTAACTAATAAAAAAAACGATCAGAAGGGGGTAAAGGAACTTAGAATCAATGGCAAGACCGTCAGTGACAAGGCTACTTTGGCAAATGAATTTAATTCACACTTTGTGGGCTCTGTGGAAGACTTAACAAAAAATTTTGTGCTGCCAAATGTGCTCAACAACACAAATTCCATACTTCCAACAGATACTTTTCACATCGATGAGGTAAATGAGAAGTTAATTGCTGGTATTGTTAAAACACTGTCAAACTCAAAAACTAATGATATCTACAATATGAGCACCTCCTTTCTCAAAATGCACAGCAAAATATTAATCAAACCACTGACTCATCTCATTAATCTCTCCATTAGGTCTAGTACATTTCCATCTGGCTGGAAAAAAGCTGTCGTCATACCAGTTCATAAATCAGGCAGTAAAGACGATATATGCAATTACCGCCCAATCTCTATTTTACCAGTCCTATCTAAGGTTCTTGAAAAAGTTGTAGCTACACAGCTGATAGACTACTTACAAGACAGTCAACTTCTTCATCCACATCAATTTGGTTTTAGACCAGGATACTCAACAGAAACAGCAAATTGTTGCCTTATTGAAAACGTCAAACAGTCCTTGGACAGGGGTAATGTGGTAGGAGCTGTTTTTCTAGATCTCAAAAAGGCTTTCGATACTGTAAACCACAGTTTGCTTTTATCCAAAATGGTATCTTTTAACTTCTCCCCAAATACATTAGAATGGTTTGCATCTTATCTCCAGAATAGAGAACAGTGTGTAAAAGTTCACCAGGATAAATCCTCATTTTTAAACAACCGCATGGGTATCCCACAAGGGTCCATTCTTGGTCCTTTACTTTTCAGCATTTTTATTAATGACTTGCCGTTACACTGCTCAGCTGCAACATGCCAACTTTATGCAGATGATGCAGTTATTTACACAGCTGCCAAGACTCCAGCACAGGCTGCAGATGTACTGTCTACAAGTATGGTTGATGTCCAAGAGTGGCTCCTCAAGAACCATCTATTGCTGAACCTTCAGAAAACAGTCTCAATGTGCTTTTCAATCAAAAAATGTAACCTGCAACATTTTAAAGTTAATATACATGATCATGACATCAGTTTAGCTACAGAATTCAAATACCTTGGCATTGTACTAGATCCTCAACTCAAATTTAATCTTCATATAAAGAAAATTTCAAAAACAGTAAAAAAAAATCTGAACTGCTTTAAATTAATTAGATATTACATACCTTACGAAGCAGCTGCACTGTATATGCATTCTATGGTTTTTTCTCATATATCATACTGTTTGACAGTCTGGGCTCAAGCAGCCCCTTCCACAATAAGACATATAGGTTCATTATATAATCAAACCCTAAAAATCTTGGACAAAAAGCCCATTAGGTGGCATCACTGTAATGTTTTAAAAAAATACAACCTATTGAGTTTTGAGAGCTTCATTGACCTCTGTCTTCTGAAATTAACGTTCAAATGTTTCCATAAATCAGCACCCGAGCCACTTGCTGGTTTCGTCCAAAGACAGGACAGCAGCAGAGCCACCAGGAGTTCTGTTAACAATAACTGTAAAATATTCCACCGCAGAACCACATTTGGACAAACAGCTTTCTCTATAAAGGGCAGTCACATCTGGAACACAATGCCAAATGAAATTAAAATAATAACGGACTTTAAAACATTCACTAAAAATGTTAAAAACTGGCTGAAAAATAAACAAGAATGTACTCATGTATGAATTAATTGTCTGCAAAGTGAGAGTGAATGAAGGGAAGGAATAAATGTGTTTGTTTATAGTGAGTGACGGAGGGAGGAAGGCCTGAAATAGGCAAATGTGAGTTATGTTATATGTGTTAAATGTGAGTCAGGCTGTTATATTTGTGTATTTATAATATTTATAATATTTATGTTAAATGTGAGTCAGGCTGTTATATTTGTGTATTTATAATATTTATAATATTTATAATTGTGTATTTATAATTTTTCTGCATTGATGTATGTGGTTATTGTGTTTATTTTTTATCTTGATTCTTTTTTCTAAAGCCCATCCAGGGACAAGAGTTGCAAATTAGCTAATAGCTATACACTCTATGTGCAACACATCAGATTGATTGTCTTTGATTAATTGTCTATGTTTATTGCACTGTCCCTGTCAAATAAACTAATCTACTACTACTACAACCAAGAGCTTCAGTATATTTATGAGTTTGCTAATCCAACACAGGTGTGAGGAACATCACCACTGCATGAAAATGGAGAGATCAAACAGAGAACAACACATGTGCTGCAACAGAGAAAACAAGATTATGGAAAATCTCATAAAAAACATATTACTGCCCAACAAAGCATGCAGCCTAATTACATTTACAGCAATTACAGGGGACAGTGCCACTTACATTGCAGGCCCACTGAGCTGTCTAAGAGCTATGTATTGCACTGCTTCATCCCAGCATGCTTTGCTCTAGGCAGCTCAGTAGTGCTCTGCTTAACATATCTGCTTTAATCTGATATGGGAAGGTAGGTGTCAGGCAGCACAAGTTCAAACACAAAGGATGAAATTTTACACCAAAGTACTGGACATGTTAAGAGAACGGTCGGTGCCCACGACAAGACCTTTTGCCACATGTTGACATAGTTCCCAGAGGTGTTACTGAAATGTCTGTCACGCTTTAGACAAAAAAAACCCCTTCAGGGATTAAATACTGCAACACTATCTTCCATCCAGTTTAAGCAGCTTTTTCAAAACAACCCGTTTTAGTGCATTTTTCTTTATAAATGCTAATGAGCTCCAGTTCATCCCCACCTTCCCTCTTTCATCACTGCTCTCTGACTGACTCCATATTGTGGCTAATGCTTTCTGGTTACCAGCTGCTCCGGTAATGAACAAAGATTGAGCAAACCAGTGTAAAACTGGCTGAATGTGAGAATGTAAAAGGACAAATAAAGCATTATTAGAAACAGGGGTGCATGGTTCGTGTAAAGGATAGATATGACTGGTCCCTAGGGTGTGATGAGCACAGAACCAACCCCGAATGAGTGAATGGTTAACTCAACTAACTGCTACTGGTGGAGGACCTGTCCTAGCCAGAGTATAATAAGCTATAGTAAAATAAGTTACAATAACATCTAGGAACAAGATATATGGTCAAATATTAGTAAATTATGTGGCTGGGATCATGGATATCTCGTGAGGTGAATAGATATTGTAGAAAATTTCACTAGCAGAATGATCTACCAGATTATACCAACCACCGGCATGCCTAGTCAGGCAAAAACTTGCCATGAACACAAAAAATTGCCATGAACACCATAGACACAGACTCTCACCGCTAAACTAACAATGGCACAACTCCCCAGGCCATCCCGGCGAAAAACTAAAAGAGGCCTGAATGACCCAAGATGTATTGTCGACTGTGATTTAATGAACCGGTGGGGAACACAGCTGTCTAATGGGATGACTAGATTTTACAGAGAAAAACCACAAAGTAACTCCATAGTGGCAGAGTCAGTATGTGCATTTGCACATTCACTGGGATACTCCCACCGTTGCTTGGACCTGGAATGACCTGGAAAATAGGACCAATCAAATAAATCAGCTACTAGGACATCACTGTGCAAATCTAGCAAGAAAAGTCTCACAAGCAAGAATAAATACCACGGGCAAAATCAGTTTATCATTAAAGGGGCCACATCAAAATGCTCAATTCTCTTAAAAAACACAGCCTTTATCTCATTTTTCTCTCTCCTTTCTACTCCTCCAGGGATTTGCCTGTACATCAAGAAACACGAAACATCACTAAAAGGTAAACATCACTAGTCTTGATTTCTTCCCACTGCTCTATTGACCGGCTTAACTGTCTGTCATGTAGATGACAACAGTGGTACAAGGAAGCTCGCACCAAGTGTGCTTTACATTGGGTGACTGAAATCTGAAGAAAATAACAAATAGACATCCCTGTTTCCACCTGGTTCAATAACCCACAGATGATAATATATCTGGCATCATTCTGGCTTATTCTGTTATATTTTCACCGTGATGCTACATCCAGCTGTTAGCATTAGTATACTAGGTGGTTTGAGATGGTCAATGTCACTGGATACAGTTCGCCTTGTAAAGGCAGGTGGTGACAGACAGACCTCCTTGCAGTAGCTCAATTGTCGACCCAGCTGGTTTTGATCACCAATTCTATCAATTCTGTTCACCCCACTGGAATCTCTGTTCATGTAACACTTGACCATATATGTGGTTCTTAGACATTACTTTAGCTTATTTTCTTGTAGCATTATCTATAACAGTGATCAAAGGCGGGTAGCTAAAGCTACCAGTTTCGCCACTCATTCACAAATGTTTCTGTGCTTATTGTACTCATTCATATCCTACTGACCACTGAATCCACCCACCACTGCCCACCTGTGACGCATCATTTCATTTCTTATTTTGAAGTTTTCAAGGACGCCATGTTCACACTCACAGTTACACAGTCACACCAGGAAGCTGCCCAGTACAACCACAGACTGACCTGTGGCCACTGCGCAGCTCCACTGGAGCAGCTGGGGTTAAGGGCCTTGCTCAAGCGTACCGCAGTGGGGTTAAGGAGAGTGGGACAAACACTGCTATGGTATCCATCCCACCCAGATCTGATCCTGCCGGTCACCAGTCCACATCCCTAACCATTAGGCCACCACTGTCCCATAGTAACGTGAGAGGAGGGGGGGAGGAGTTGAATGTGGTCGAGAGACTTAAAAAGACAAACGCTGAAACCAGCTGTTGTCAGAGAGGCTGCAAAAATAAAATTAAGTAATTAAAGAAAACCTGAACAAAATATGTCACACATTTCAAATGTGGAAAATAGTGCAATAATCCCTTTAAAAATATGAAAAATCATGCCATGAGGTTGTTGCAAGCATCCGTTGTATTTGAAACACGTTAAATAAAATACAGGTGGCAACTCTTAGGTAGCACTTTTGATTCAGTTGGACAGAGAGGCACAGCATATTCATACATCTTTTTCACTGATGTGATTGTTTTTCTTTTATTACCTTGTCTAGCCACTGAAGGTCAGCATGCATAGAAGAGTACCTCTTCTCAGCGGCTCTCCAAAGCCAACACAATCCCAAGTATGCTTCAGACAAAACGTCTTGCGTGGTACTCGCTGAATGCTACACTTTTTTCCCCCGCACTCACATTCTCAGTGCTATAGTGTCAAGTATTTTTTATCAACACAAATTTCTGCTTCAATCTCAAAATCAATTTTGCAAACTGCACTTTCATTTTTTTCGGGTTTACAGCTTGGAAGGAAAGATGGCTGAGATGTGTGGGTGGCGAGGCCCGATGTGAATTTTGATTATTTTAGTAAGCGGCAGGAGTTTAAAGTGAAAGGTGATTTGTTTTGCCTCAGCAGTGTGCAGCGACTTTGGAAGAAGACTTGAGGGTAGAGCGAAGGGAAAACATATGGTGGAGGAATGCACTTGCGCGAGTATTGGAGAACCTTTCTGGGGCCCCTATAGAATCGCCTTAACATCTGCACTGCACATGTGCACCATCCACAAAGTTGCACAGAGGTTGTTAATAGCCTAAGAAAATGTACATTTGGATCAGGAGGTGCAAAAGAGCTTCCCAACTGTCACAATAAAGCCACATAAAGGCAGAAAAATACAATTTCAAGAGCCTGACTATATATTTTACTGCAATTACACGGTAACACGCCAATGAAGGATGTCACTTCAATGTGTGCAGTTGTGCCGTCATGCCTGGTGAAAGACAGCAACATTTCAGATGAATGACAGCAGCCACTTGAGTCACAGTTTAAGTGAGAAATGCAGAGTTTGTTTTCCCTCAGTGTCAAACGCGAAACCCTTTTATGGTGGCGAGAATCAGATACACATGTTTTACTGTACATCAATACAGTATGTCACAATATCCCTGCAATGAAGAAAAGAAAAAAAAAAACCTCAGAAAGGCAAAACCAGTTACAGCTGTGTTTATTCACTGCATCAGTATGATTGTGTATTTATGCAACTGCATTTTAAAGATGTAGCAACTCTCTAAATTCACATTCGGTTCATATTTTTAGTTTTTGGTCACAGCTTAATAGCTTTTATTTATCAAGGGGAATATTTTTTTTTTCCCCCATTCGTGCCCTTGTCATAGATGCAGTTTTTAAATGAAGATGTTTATTAAGGGTAAAAAAATCCAAACCTACATGGCCCTGTGTGGAAAAAGTGAAGAAGACCAAAAGATCCTCAAAAGCCAGACATCATGCTGTGATCCAAAGAAATTTAGGAACAAATGAGAAACAAAGTAATTTAGATCTGTCAGTCTGGAAAAAGGTTATGACGCCATTTCAAAAGCTTTGGGACTCCAGCGAACCACAGTGAGAGCCATTATCCACAAGTGGCAAAAACATGGAACAGTGGTGAACCTTTCCAGGAGCGGCCGGTCGACCAAAATTACCACAAGAGCGCAGCGACGACTCATCCAAGAGGTTACAAAAGACCCCACAACAACATCCAAAGAACTGCAGGCCTCACTTGCCTCAGTTAAGGTCAGTGTTCATCACTCCACCATAAGAAAGAGACAGGGCAAAAATGGCCTGCATGGTAGAGTTACAAGATGAAAACCATTGCTGAGCAAAAAGAACATCCAGGCTCGTCTCAGTTTTGCCAGAAAACATCTTGATGACCACCAAGACTTTTGGAAAAATACTTTGTGGACTGACGAGACAAAAGTTGAACTTCTTGGAAGGTGTATGTCCCATTACATCTGGCGTAAAAGTAACAGCATTTCAGAAAAGGACCATCATACCAACAGTAAAATATGGTGGTGGTAGTGTGATGGTCTGGGGCTGTTTTGCTGCTTCAGGACCTGGAAGACTTGAGGTGGTAAATGGAACATGATCACTTCCTCTTAATTGAATCCATCCATCCATCCATCCACCTTCTTCCGCTTAATCCTTGGGTCACGGGGGGGGGGGGGGGGTGCTGAAGCCTATTCCAGCATCTTTGGCCAAGAGGCAGGGTACACCCTGGACAGATCGCCAGTCCATCGCAGGGCCAACACAGAGTGACAGACAACCATTCACTCTCACATTCATACCTAAGGACAATTTAGAATCCCCAGTTTGATGCCAATTAACCTAACTTGTATCTTGATTGAATCCTGATCATTAAATAAACACCTTTATTTCGCAGTCCCTTCTGTTCCCAACAATCTCAACATTACAGACTTCACTTTATCAGGAATTTGCAGCTCCATGTGACTAAGGGAGGAGGGAGAAAAGGTTGAAACCTGGATAAAATACCATAAACAATGAAACTGCATTTTACCTCTTTGCTTCAAATTGATTAGACCCTTAATTTTAATAACAACTCAGGTTTTAGCTTTCTCCTGCTGTCTGCAGTGGCTTTCTTCTACTCTGCGAGTTTCCCCTTTTCAGCCACAAATCAGTTGACTAATGTTTACTTTCAGGTTATCCGTTTCATAAGCAGCACCATTAAATCATGAAATTTTAACTTTGTTGCATGAAATTGACAGGGTTGTGAACATATCTATGTTTTTGGGACAAAAATATGCTCCCAAATGAGCTTGCATTCTCCTGGCGGCCTTTTAAAAATGAGACCACTTTTTACCAAATAAAAATTTCATGGATTACACTTTGCGACTGAATTTTATTGCAGTGCCAGTGACCACAGATGATAAAAGGAGTATCTGAATTCTTTGATAAAAGCCCCTGTTGGGAAATTAATTTCAGCAGAGAAGATTTGGTCTATACAGAGCTGGGATGTAATTAAGGTTAAAAAGGAGGTTTCATACCAGGCATGGAAATTGCTTCTTTTTAAACATATCTGTAAATCTGACTGGGGCTGGAGCTGGTTCACCACGGATATATATTCACAATATCTGTGTTTATTAACCGACATGGGACACGAAAGAGTGGCATTGGGGGACAACTCCAGCCAGAAGGCAAAAGGAGAGAAAATCCTATTTTTTACCTTCCAACCAGCTCAAGTCAACTGAAAAAAAAAAAAAAAAAAAAAAGTAAAACGTTCAATCAAGTTTGGCAGGCAAAAAAAGTGGAGGAATGGCTCTGAGTTATGGTTTTTATTTCCATCTCCTATAATGCATAATGCATTGTGTGGGCTCTATTGTATATGTGCATCATGTTAGCATCATTTATTCATTTGCATAAAATGCAAAACATTGACAAGATGAAAGAAAATATGAGAAAAAGAAAACTTATTTCACTGCCTTTTCTATAGCTGCGCCTAGGGTTTGAGGGGAAAAAAAACCGAGCAATGTCATATCATATCATGTCAATTTAACATTTGCAAAGATGGAATTACCTATAACTGTTCCTGAATTACATACTGTTTTATAGCAGAACTCTAGCTGAGTGCTGCTGAAGACATTAAGAGAAACAATATATCTTACCTCTGCTGATAACCGTTGTAACTAATGACACACACTGAGCTTTAATTTACGGGTCATGACACCGATGCCAAGAATTAAAATCAATACGGCATTACTTGCACGGAGGCCGGGCACAAGGGGACACTTGGGTGTAGATATTCTTAAATAAGACGGCTGGCATGGCGGACACGCAGCGTGCTTTGGGACGGCAAAGCCTGCGGACAGGCGGGTGATGGTGAACATTTTTAAGCTTTCACTCTCCATTATATCACAGTGCTCTACTTATATTCCTCTCCTGGTTGGACAATTTAAAACACAAATAAAAAGAATATGTGTAAGGAGCCCTTTCAGTAAATAGACACAACCGGGTAATCAACTTCTGTCGAAAGTAATCACTTTTTTACTGTTGGTGTGCTTTTGCAAATCCTGCTACTTATTCCACTCAGCTGATACTTTACAGCTCGCCGCATCTTCTGCCTTGTGCCAGTTTTACTGAGGTCTTCTGATTAAACAAAATTTTAAAACAAAATGAAGCGTTTAAAACTTTGAATCATTTTCTAGTGGAAGGCCAGGTGACATTCTGAAGTTATAATAAAAGCAATAAGCTTTTTGTAGCCCATTTACTACAGGGGTTAAAGCAAAAAAAATTTCCTGAGCCTGAACTTTTGTTTCCGGGGGCAGGGTCATCGGGGCGGACACGCACACATTATATACAAACAAAACAGCAACAGTGAACTTTATACAATACTCGAAACTGCATTATTTCCATAATTGTTTTGTTCAAAAGAAATAATCCCTAGGCTTCAAAAATTTACTCTCTATCCTACGGAATGTATGAAAGGTTTTGTGTACATTGAAGGATGAAACACTCGCGTGGGGCCGGAGTGGGACCAATTTTCAGCCTGAGAGTTCCATGCCCAAGATCAGCCCACTTTTTGCCACGTGGAGGAAACTGGAGCAAAAGTTCTATTTCTATCCAATAGCTTTTATTGCAGACATGTTTTTACAAGAATACAGAGCTTGGTTCACCTCAGTAAACCAGCTGCCAAATAAATGAGAAACAATGATGAAACATAAACGGGAACATCAGTTCAGTTCAGTGGCATAAAGATTCTACAGAAACAAAATAGCTATCCATTAGACAGCTTTAACCTAGTATGTAACAGTAATATATACAGTGTCATGTCAGTTCAGTGTCAGTAATGATATCATATCACTGTGTAGTTTTCCCATATAGATTTTTTGTCCTGTTCCAATATATGGATGTCTGTGTCACAAATTTACCAGAAAAAAGTTAAAAATGTCCAAGAATGTTTACAAGAAAAACCTCACTGACTGCGTAGAAAATGGGAAAAACTAAAACATTTATACTAATCTGCAGCTTTGGTTCTTTAAATTTTTGACTTAATTCTTGTGAATTTATAATTATTCTTCTGTAGAAATGTGCCATTTCTCCCCTGCATTCACATGTTTTTCATACAAAATTGTAATTTTTCTCACAAATTTTCTATTTTACTTGTAAATTGGCCTCCTTTGTCATATTTTACAACTTTATTCTTGCAAATTTATACTTAATTTACATTTATAGGCTTTACCTTACACTAAATCTGTGAGTCCACCACCACTACCACCCCCCTTGTTAAAAAATAATAAATCACCTGAGAACAAGTAAGGTTTTTTTAAGCTACTGTGAAAAGAGGCTTTTTCACCAAACTGTGTCCACAAAAATCTGCATGGAGCAGTATTTGATCTTAAAATCAAGACGGCATGTAAAAGGCTGTAACTACTCGGAATGCTTAGGCTATTATAAATATGCAGCTTTTTCTACAAATGTGATTTTCTTCACGTAAAAAATCCTATTCTTTTCTTCAATTTTAGAACTTTTTGAATGCATTTTTTTTTTTTTTTTTTTGCTTTTTACCATAAAAATTGCAGCTTTTGCTTATAAATTTTCATATTAACATGTACTGTAGGTTCATGTAGCTAATTTTTTCTTGGAAATTTAGAACTTTATTTAAAAATCTTTGTAATGCGGAATTAATTAGTTTTTCAGTTTATGAGAAAAATTATGTCTGAGTCTGAGAATTGTGAACTATTTGACGGCAGCTAAATATGATAGAATTTATTCTGAAAGTTACTTCACTAACCCGAGGTGCTGAAATTCTCACGGCCTCCCTGCTGTAGCAGAACACACTCCTCTGCAGCCTCCTCTCCCCACACTTGTGCTGTTTGACTCATTTTTCTTTGGGAAATTCGCCTCTTCTATCAATTTCTGCATTTGTTAACCACCAAAATGTGAACACACCTTCTGGAGTCCTGGGCCCTGATGAATGCTGTCAGTCTGTCTTTCAGTCGGACCAATCATTATTGGCACCAAACTGTGAGGGATGCTCTGGTGTGTTGTTCAGTCAGGCAGATTTAGGGCTATTAAATATCGGGAGAGTGCTAACAACATGCCTGCCACAGATTATCAGATTATATTGATGTTAATTTATTCTATTTCCAACTAGAACACCAGCCTGTCAGTGAAGCGGCCCACTGGGAATCCTCCCTATGGGCCACTCTGGTCCTGCACTCGCACCTCCAGTCACTCACTTCTACGCTGTCACTACCCGAATTAGGGGTGCGCAAGCGCAATACAGTCTGCCATCTTGGATCGCTAGATGCGACAACTCCGCTTGGACAAAAAGTAGCTTTGCGTATAGGAATAGAAAGTAAATCTTTTGTTTTTAGAGGAGGATCATTTTTCCCCCGCAGCCAAATGGCACAGGCCGGAAATCCGGCACGGTGCCAGAAAACTTTAAGCCCCGTCTATATAGAAAGAAAATAGTTGAGAGTATTGCAATCCAAATACTCAAGTGGTCCAGAGAGTAGATGGCTGTTGTGGTGGTAGTCCGCTCCTCCACACTGGCAGGCAACCTGGCAGGACCATCCCTCTTCCACAAAGTCCAAATCACCACTAGCAGGAGACCATCACAAGCAGGGGTGATTTATGGCAAGGAAAGGCAGACACAGAGGTAACTAACGTGTGTTCTCAGCCACAGCGGCACATTTATCTATAAATGCGGCATTTTTCTGTCTGTGTGTCTGTTCCATGCATATCTCTTAAACTGTTCGTCAGACTGACCTAAGATTTTATACGTATTTTGCTGACGTTACGAGGGTGTGCATCCCCAAGTATGGAGTCACTCAGTCAAAATATGTCATTTTTATCAATGAAAGTTTAGCAACCGCTCTATCTCTTCATGCCCTGACTTCAAGAAGTGTGGGCAGGGTTTCAGGTTGACTGTGCTGACTGGATAATACACGGCACCACGACCATGCTGACTGGATAATACATGGCATCACGACCTGTCAGTCACCACAGTGTTCCCTGGATAAAACAAGGAAGTGAAAAATGACAAATTTGACTAGAAAAAGAGAATACTGAAGATTTAATGCTTAAAAAAATTATACCATAAAGTTGTCGTAATTGCGTAGGTCTAAAGGATAATTTGGCATATGTGGAGAACATGAGGTGCGCGACAGACTGGGTGGAGCGTCAGCGGGAACCGGGTCTGACAAATCAACACAGAACATGCTGGGAGAAGCAGCAGCCACACACGACCTGGCTTAACGGCATGCAACTGATGGCGATAAAAAAAAAGAAGCTATTTTCAATAGAGAGAAAAAAAAGATAATGCATGGAGTGTGCTTTTGCCCTGACGCTGATTTATCATGGAAAACAGCTAAGCTCTGTGGTTTGAGCAATGAGCTGATTGGATCCACCTCCTCCGGTGTTCTCACATTTTGGCATATCTATCAGAACAGCACTGGACCTCTGATGGCACAGACTGCAAAGGTAAAAAATAAACATGGGAGAAGGCTCTACAACCTTTGCTCCACGAATGTGGGACGTATCAACCATAAACTGGATACGTTGGAAAATTTTCAGCATAGGGCACATATTTTTTCCAGTTTATAAAATTTTTCACCGGGTCTGAGGTGTGTGCGAAAAAAAAAAAATTGTGTTTTGGTTAACGTTTAGAGGGTCAAAAATGCTATTGTTTAGGCAGAATAATAACAATAGAGCCGCGGCGCTCACATCGTTAGTCTTTGCCAGTCACGCCCTCAAGGTTCAGATCATCATTTGGCCTCAGTATCGCGCCAGCGAGACGACATAAGCACCGCCTCAATCTTAGCATTAAAGTTTTAAAAAACCTTTTTATAACAAAATATTGCTTAAGTATAAAATTATGCACTACAATGGGTCTGAAATATTTGTAAATGTGTCCTGTTATAGTACTGCATGAGTTTACTGATGATGCTCAGAAGAAATCCAATATTCCACTGAACTCCATCACTGAACAGTAATATAAACTAAAATAATTATAAAGATGACTGAACAACTCCCATTCCCCAAAGTGAAGATTCACTATTATGAATATAAGTGATAAAAGATCAGACAGATCAGTAATCTGACAAACAAATAAAGGTATCTGAAATAGTTGCTAATATTGGATGTCCCATTATTTTCAATATTTAGGTATTCTGTAATTAATAAGATAAGATAAGCCTTTATTAGTCCCACAATGGGGAAATTCCAGGATTGCAACAGCACAGGAATAGCAACACTCAGAGCAACAATCAGAAGGCAAGAAGAAACAAGAGCAGCTAGTATACATATGTACATATTACTATATATATATATATATATATATATATATATACACTCACCGGCCACTTTATTAGGTACACCATGCTAGTAACGGGTTGGACCCCCTTTTGCCTTCAGAACTGCCTCAATTCTTCGTGGCATAGATTCAACAAGGTGCTGGAAGCATTCCTCAGAGAGTTTGGTCCATATTGACATGATGGCATCACACAGTTGGCGCAGATTTGTCGGCTGCACATCCATGATGCGAATCTCCCGTTCCACCACATCCCAAAGATGCTCTATTGGATTGAGATCTGGTGACTGTGGAGGCCATTTGAGTACAGTGAACTCATTGTCATGTTCAAGAAACCAGTCTGAGATGATTCCAGCTTTATGACATGGCGCATTATCCTGCTGAAAGTAGCCATCAGAAGTTGGGTACATTGTGGTCATAAAGGGATGGACATGGTCAGCAACAATACTCAGGTAGGCTGTAGCGTTGCAACGATGTTCAATTGGTACCAAGGGGCCCAAAGAGTGCCAAGAAAATATTCCCCACACCATTACACCACCACCACCAGCCTGAACCATTGATACAAGGCAGGATGGATCCATGCTTTCATGTTGTTGACGCCAAATTCTGACCCTACCATCCGAATGTCGCAGCAGAAATCGAGACTCATCAGACCAGGCAACGTTTTTCCAATCTTCTATTGTCCAATTTCGATGAGCTTGTGCAAATTGTAGCCTCAGTTTCCTGTTCTTAGCTGAAAGGAGTGGCACCCGGCGTGGTCTTCTGCTGCTGTAGCCCATCTGCCTCAAAGTTCGACGTACTGTGCGTTCAGAGATGCTCTTCTGCCTACCTTGGTTGTAACGGGTGGTTATTTGAGTCACTGTTGCCCTTCTATCAGCTCGAACCAGTCTGGCCATTCTCCTCTGACCTCTGGCATCAACAAGGCATTTCCGCCCACAGAACTGCCGCTCACTGGATATTTTTTCTTTTTCGGACCATTCTCTGTAAACCCTAGAGATGGTTGTGCGTGAAAATCCCAGTAGATCAGCAGTTTCTGAAATACTCAGACCAGCCCTTCTGGCACCAACAACCATGCCACGTTCAAAGTCACTCAAATCACCTTTCTTCCCCATACTGATGCTCGGTTTGAACTGCAGGAGATTGTCTTGACCATGTCTACATGCCTAAATGCACTGAGTTGCCGCCATGTGATTGGCTGATTAGAAATTAAGTGTTAACGAGCAGTTGGACAGGTGTACCTAATAAAGTGGCCGGTGAGTGTATATATAGACACACAGTGCGGAGCATTGTGGTTGGTGGATGTGCAGCAGAAAGTCTAAGCTCTCTCTCCGTGGATGGGGCGGGCCAGCTGGATGTCTTTGGGCATGATGGTGACCCTCTTGGCGTGGATGGCGCACAGGTTGGTGTCCTCAAGAGACCCACCAGGTAGGCCTCGCTGGCCTCCTGCAGAGCCATGACGGCGGAGCTCTGGAAGCGCAGGTCGGTCTTGAAGTCCTGAGCGATCTCCCTCACCAGGTGCTGGAAGGGCAGCTTACGGATGAGCAGCTCCGTGGATCTCTGGTAGCGACGGATCTCTCTCAGAGCCACGGTACCGGGCCTGTAACGGCGAGGCTTCTTCACTCCGCCGGTGGCCGGAGCGCTTTTTCGAGCAGCCTTGGTGGCCAGCTGCTTCCTGGGGGGCTTTTCCTCCAGTAGATTTACGGGCGGTCTGCTTGGTTCTTGCCATCGCTCTTTATTATTCTGTCTTATATTTCATGCACGCCGCCTAAACTCCAGCCCGGCACCCGTGTCGTTTTCGCTTCAGTTCCCCGGTATGTCGAGTTTCTCCGTTAACACCGGGTGGCGGTTGAGTGCTAGCTAGCTCTTCCCTGCTGTATCGTCTCCTGCTGTAAACAGTGGCTCCGTCCGCCGACTCGGGAGACCTTTGGGGCGATCTGTGTGTCCGTGATATATATAGAGTGAAAGGTGTGCCGGATCAGAAAGTTATCACCGGATCAGAAAGAAGGAGGAAGATAAAAAGACTCAGAATTGAGATGCTGTTGCAAAAGGCAGCCAACTCGTGTGGCACCATTTCTGTCAGTGCATTGTCAGTGCATTGTAATATTCACACAATCAAATAAATCTTAGTGCCATTTACTCCCTTTTATATTTGTCAAAGTCTAATACGATTGCCTACATATAGGCTACACATCTTTGTATTCCACTTTCAAACACAGCCTACATTTGGGCCTGGAAAGCCTGATTTGGATATCTGTTTCAGACAGGAATACTTGGTTCTACGGGCAATGCACTAGTAGACTAAAACAGTTACTCAAAATTCATTGTGTTTTACACAAAACAAAATGCATCACATTTTACACTGACTGGATAATCCACAGTTCCCAGTAAAGTAGGGTGCATAAGGTTTTCAGAAAATACATCCCTCTGATATTTATCGATGAACAGTAGAAAACCGTGTGGATTTATTCTTCACACAATGACAGACCGACTCCTTAACTGGAGTCCACTTAGCAGCGTGCTGATTAGCCATTTAGCACCATTGTTAGCTTAATCACGGTTAGCATTTAGCTTTAGAATAAACAATGATTCTGTCCTTAAACAACCCATGACATCATATCACTTCAAGAAAACACAGAATAACATAATATGGAGGAACACAAGTTCTCACCTAGCAGGAGCATATGACAAGCAGTGAGTGATTTATGGCAAGTGAAGGCAGACACTGAGAGGCAACCAACGTGTGTTCTCAGCCGCAGCTGCACATAAACCCCGCCAATCACTCTCACCAGTCTTTCCACAGGTAACTGTCGTGAAACAGCTGTAAAAGGGTTGCTATGGTTGTAGTGTTGCTTGTGGGACACGTTCTAGTGTTACACGGGTGGTGACTTCTCCCAAAGTATAAGAGAGCTGTGCGGCAGAGGGGCGGTCTCTTGACCACCTCTCTACCTAGCGAAAGCGTCTGTCTGGATAACAGTAAGCACCTAATAAAGTTCTGTGTAGTTCACCTCTCGCTTCATTATTTATCTGCGTTTTATAGACATAACATCTGGCAACGAGGGTAAAGCATGGATATTGGTGTGTCTTCTTTTTGGTTGTTTTTGGAGTCTCTGGAAGAGCCTCCGGTGCCTTAAGCGAGGTGGTTCGCTGCCTTCCAGAACTACTTGGTGGCATTAAACCTTGGCGAATTGAAGAAGGTATGGGCACGAGCGATTCTAATTCATAATTTAGGTATGGGAGGACAACGTATCCTTGCTACCTTGGGAGCTAGCGATAGCTTTGAGGACGTGGTTGAGCTAATGGCGCAACATTTTCATGCATCTGCAAACATCATCATCAGGAAGATCCAGTTTCGGCAGCGCCACCAGCAGACGAGCCAGTCAGTGCAGCACTATGTTGCGGACCTGCGGCAGCTGGCTGGAGAATGCAAATTTGGCGATTTAGAGGAAGAAATGGTCTGCGGCCAGCTGGCAGAGCACACGCTGTGCTCATCAGCACGGTCGAAACTACTGACACCCTCCAGCGAATTGATTCTAGCCACGGCTGTGGAAACAGTTCAACAGTGCGAAGCAGCGGACAAGTGATCACACGACCTCAGTGAAAGAGCTTCGCTCCACCGTTATGGCTCACAATCGACGGCGCAGGCTGTGGATCCGGACAGCGAGGACAGCGAGTATGAGGAATGTGCTGCAGCTGTGAAGATGAGGTCCGCCCCGGGATCGCCCAAGTGTTTGGGTTGTGGGCCCACTAAGCACTGATATAAGGCTACAGAGTGTCCGGCAAGAGGTAAATGCTGTGACAAGTGCGGACTTCTGCATCACTTTGCCAGGGCCTGTAATAGGTTCGAGAGAGGGGAACGGCAACACAAAGCGGACACCCCTGCTCCAACTCCCACGGTTATCCACACTGTTTCCCCAGACCCCGCCGTACGTATTGTATGATGGTACTGGATGGAGTTCAAAAAAAAAGTTTAAAAAAAAAAAAAAAAAAGGAACTGGACGGAGTGGAGGTACCATTACTGGATTACTGGTCGACATGGGCACAGTGAGGCTGGTGTTGAATTGGGCCACCGTGCGGAGTTTCTTCCCGTACCATCAGGTGAGAGGTCATCTGAAACTATTATGTGGCTATGGAGGAAGGAGGCTGCCCATCGTGAGTTCAGTAGAGCTGACGGCCCGATACAAGTCAGCGGTGGTCGGCGAGCTGAAATTTATAGTGACTGGCAGTGGCGAGAATGTGATGGGCTGCGACCTCTTCTATAGACTGGGGTTTTCCCATCAGCGGCATTGGTGAGGAGTGGTTGGGCTGCGGTTTGCGGGACCGACCGGTGCCGCAAGTGGTGGATAATGAAGTATGGGACGAACCTTGGCCTAGTAGTCTGGAAAGTGAACAGGACCAGCCCCATCCATGGCCAACGTGGGAGAGTTCCTGCGGCAGAGCCAGAGTTGCCCTAGCTGAGGGAACCGCGCGGTGCCGTAGGACGCTCGTGACGGCGGATAGAGCCGGGTGGAGGACTCATCCTGCTTCCGGAGTTCGGCTGGGAGGAACCGAGAAACGGGGTCACAATGGCCTCGCAAGCGTCTCACATGAAAGCGAGTGGGGCAGGACCAGCTGGCACAGTTAAATGACGTGCCACACAGGAACACTGGAAGCAGAGTAGGGCTCCTCTGGGGGTCGCTGATTTGGTCCGGCCCAGAGAGGAGGCCCGGTTGAGGGGGATTCATAGGAAGCGAAAACGACAGGAGGACCAGGGGCGACTGCAGATGGTGGCTTTTTGGGAGGAACGGTTATCTCCAGCTGTCCGATGGTACAGAGAGGCATCAAAGTGAGCTACGGCACATCTACGATGAGGGAGAGGTGTCTCAGCACCGACGTGGATTGTCTCTGGGCGCCAAGAAAAGACGATGCTCTGGTCGGGACCTGCCTGACGGGTCTCCGGGGGGTGGGCTCTCTATGGTAACCAATTGGTTATTTGGGGGGCAATGTGTTTAAACTGTGTTATTGTTGACTGCCCGAGTTCAGTATGTTTGCATGGTGCTAATATTAAGAATAATACTTCGGATATGTGTTTGATAACAGTGGGGATTGCTTTGAATTAGTTGTTTATTTTAGGAGCACAGCACCTTTTATGTTTGAAAGACTGTATTAATAAAGATGGCAGAATAATCCGTCTGGCTGTGTGGGGGTGGGACGGCAATCCACCTGTTCCCCCCCCTAGCTTTAGTTGTTTGTGTGAATGTTGTAGGGCCTTACGAATTTTCTGTTTACTATAGAGTGTGATTCGGGTTCCAAATTGGGGAGGGTTTTGAGTGTGTGTGTTTTGGACTTTTTTGAGAGGGGGGTAAAATGTAGTGTTTCTTGTGGGACACATTATGGTGTTACACAGGTGGTGATGTCACCGAAGTATAAGAGAGCTGTGCGGCACAAGGTGGTCTCTTGACCACCTCTCTGCCTAACCGGTGCGTCTGTCTGGATAACAGTGAGCACCTAATAAAGTCCTGTATAGTTCACCACTCGCCTCATTATTCACCTACGTTTTATAGACATAACAATGGCAACATTTAAAGTGACAGTGTACTACCAACATACAAAAAAAACCTAACACTGGGTTACACGTACAGAAATAAGAAGTAAATTTCCCCGCAGCCCACCCCCCACCCCCCAAAAAAAGGCACACGCCGGAAATCCGGCACTGTGCTGGAAAACTTAAGCCCTGTTACTATGCGCCATTTGAAATGTTGCACAAAGGAGTTTATAAAAATGCTCATTTAAACTTCACCACTGGAGCATGATGGCAAGCCCAACGAGGCAGCCTTTTACATTTCTAATTTAATCTGTAGAAGTTCACTAGAGGAAATACGCATTTTTCCAATACATGGTCATGGACGATTCTGAATCGATGCACAAATACCAAGAATTTGATTCTTAAATATTAACGAATATGGTAGTTAATTCTGACACGACAAAAATAACTGGAACTCAGAACTGTAACGTCTGGACAGTTTTATGGCATGACAGAACAGAGGCATGATGGTGAACAGGGATATTCGTCCAGCACTTTCTTCATTAAAAGCAGCGTATGGCAGCATTTCAGTTTCTATGAAGTCGAAAGGACAGAAGACCTGGACAAGGCTCACACTGTATGTAAGCTCTGTCACATTAAACTATTTTGGAACCATGAAAAACATGCAAAACCATATCACCCATTTCCACCTGGAGGGAAGGGGGGGGGGGGGGAAACAGTTGTGGCTGCCACCACCGACCAGAGGACGACCAAGCAAGCGATCTCAAAGCTTCCACCCAACTTAGAAAGGTCTCCCGTGTTCCATTGTTTAAGGTGGATTCACACTACAATGTTTGGACCAACTTTTACTGATGTTTTGGCAAACGTCTGGCTCTGCTTGCAAAAGTTAATGATAGTTGGTGTTTGTTGGCAAATGCTGGCAAAAGTTGTGTTCTTTGAAAATTTTTAGCATGCTGAAAATTTGTCGATGTTTGGAAATACACGTTGGTGAAAGTTGTGCTCAGTTTGTAAAAGTTCTTGAGTGCTCGGCTAAGTTATGCAGAGTTTACCTAAGTCAGCCTAAGTTAAAGCTGGGTTCACACTATAGTACTGGGACCATCTTTTACAGACATTTTGAAAAATCAGAAATTAGTCCAAACGTCAGTGAAATTACGTTAGTGAGCAAGTTTTTTTAATCCAGTGCACACAGACTTTTACAAACTTTTGTTAACATTTGCCAGCGTTGTATTCAGTGTTGGCAAACTTTTGCCAACTTAGGCTAGCGTATGTGTAGCTGTTGCCAACTTAGGCTAACTTAAGCAAATGAATACTCAGTGCAGGTTAGCTGACATCAGCGTTAGGCGATGCTCAAATAAAGAGCAGTGCTTGTGGAGGCTTTCTGCCATTCTGGACCTGCTTTTGGAGTGAACACATCTCCCTTGGGCATATATTTCGGTATTTACTTTCATTTTATATTCCTATGTAGTTACTTCTGCGTACCCTTTTCCCCTGATCATTCATTCATTCCTCTTATAAAAAAAAAAAAAAAAAAAAAAAAAAAAATACAATAATGCCTATAGGCTCCAACGCTAAGTCCACAATGAAAATGTGAATGTAGATGGAATTAAAAAAAAACAAAACTAGTGTATCATCATATAAAAATGACGGGTGATTATATTTTGACTGTTACAACTCTCTCCATTAAAATAACATAAAATCCCGTTAAATGTCATTTACTTTTTGACACCACATCAGTGCTATTTGATCCCCCACAATGGAAACTGAACCAATAAATCCTGGAGAATGATTACGCTTGGAGAAGAAAACTCAGAACAGTAAATTTCTCAATGAGGAGATTTTTTTTCTTTAGGGCTGTCACATTTTTGGAAGATTATATATATATTTTTTCTTTTTTTAATTCCCCCTTCTCTCTATTTCTCTTTCGTCTGTGCATGTCTGAAGTGAGTTTTGGTCTAAAAACATCTGCTTCCACCGGCATTTTAGCCAATGGAGCTTAACTTAGGCCGACTTAGGTGAACTCTGCATAACTTAGCCCAGTACTCAGGGACCTTTACAAGCTGAGCACAACTTTCCCCAGCATTTATTTCCAAACGTTAGCAAATTTTCAGCATGCTGGAAATTTTCAAGGAATACAACTTTTGCCAGCGTTTGCCAACAAACACCAACTATCATTAACTTTTATCAACTTTTGCCAGCAGAGCCAGACGTTTGCTAAAACGTCAGTAAAAGTTGGTCCAAACATTGTAGTGTGAATCCACAAAAAAAAAAAAAAAAAAAAAACGGTCCAGAATGGCAGGAAGCCTCCACAAACGCTGATCTTTATATAAGCATCCTTTCCTGCTTTGCTCTGTTGGATTTGGTGGGCAGTAGCTGGCTGGTGTTTTAGCAGGTCATTCCTCTTCTGTCCTTATCTGTGTGTGTTGGGTGGGGGGGGGGGGGGGAGGATCGTGGTGCCACTTGGGGGATGTCCTCTGTCCTCTGGCACTTCCTCCCTGGGTGCATCTCTCTGGGGGTGACCCTGCCGGTGTTGAGCTGGCTTGGGGGTTTGGCTCTGGTAGTGCAGGGCTGCCTTGGTGTTGGCGGGGACTTCCTTGGCTGCGTGTCTCATGGTGGTGGGTTGGGTGCTGCTCGCTGCTGGCAGGGGCAGGACCAGGGGCTGGTTTCTCCAGGTTGGGGGCCATGCTTCCTTGGTAGGGTGGTGGGGGCTCATGAGCGATGGATTTGGTTGTTGATCGGGGTTGTCTGTTGGTTGTCTGCACGCCCCCCCCTTCCCCATGGGAGCAGTTCCTGCTTGGGGGGCATCAGTTGGGATGATTTGCTCGACACAAGGCCATGCTGCCTGCCCCCTCTAGGCCAAGGGGTTAACGTTTAACTGTCTGTTATGTTCTTGTTATAATTTGTCAATACTTGTTTATAGATACTTGGAAAAACTAGAAAAGCACTCGGAGAGCGCAGACCTCCGCCAAGCGGCACAGTTCCCCCCATACAGTGTTTGTGTGTACGTTTTCAGATTCCCTGAGCATGAAAAGATATGACTAGCAATTGGATTCACAATGATTATTTGTTTATTTGACATGGACAGTGCGATAAACAGACAATTAATGAATGACAATCAATGTGATAGTGATAGGATTAGTGGTTCAGTAGTGTAAAACGGGGCTATAAGGGACGGCGGGTTAATAAGGGACACTTTTCTGGGAAATGTTTTAAATGTAATTCTGCTTTTTTTATTTTGAGTAGGACGCTGAGTTGTGTTGTTATTGTCAAATATCCATGTATCCTTCATCAAATCTAGGCGGAAGCAAAATTAAAAAAGCAGAATTACATTTAGAAAAGTGTCCCATATTACCCCGCCGTCCCTTATAGCCCCGTTTTACGGTTGTAAAAGCATTGCCTCCTTGGCGGAGGTAATAAACTGAAGTGTTGGTGTGTCCATCTCCTCCACTGACGGATGCAGATTGGTTAGACAGGTTGCTGTGGGTTTTATATTATATTGGGGTTGCACTCCGCGGCAAAACAGAATTTAGAATCTTCCCTGGCAGAGAGGTTGTTTTTACGCAGCGCCTATAGCTGGGCGGGGAATTTGTGGCAAATAATCGGGCGGCGGACAGGTGGCCGTGTCAGGTTTTGCAGCGTGGCGCAAAAACAGGCACGCTGGCGGGCCCAGGCCAGCAGTGTTTTCGGTGTGCTTTTGTGCCTAAAACGTTGAAGAACGTGGAGTTTGTGTTGGTCAGACACGACGACCAGCGCAATGTGCGCAGCGCCTATGGCTGGCACAGGCACGCTGGCGGGCCAAGGGCACCAGTGTTTTCTGCATGCTTTTGTGGCTAAAACGTTGAAGAAGGCGGAGTTTGTGTTGGTCAGACACGACGCCCAGCGCCCTCCATTGCGCCTGCGCACATGTTGAAAATGGCCGTATGTCAGTGTGGAAAAATGCTTTAAAAAATTCCTGTATGCAGACGGTGATGCGGATCATCCCCAAAATTTAATCAGTTCTTCCTTGTACCATTTCCAACAACGCCTGAAAGTTTCATTGAAATCCGTCCAAATGTTTTTGAGTTATCTTGCTAACCAACAGACAAACACACAGACAGACAAACAGACAAACACACAGACAAACACACAGACAAACCCCGGCAAAAACATTACCTCCTCCTGGCCTTTCGGCCTGGCGGAGGTAATAAGGGCAGGTTGGAGTTTGTGTACGTAGGTAGACAATTATCATCTATTCTGTATGGGTGTATGTAGAGACTCCTTTATATTTGCGAATGAGTCTTTGTATATGTGTACTACTCTATTCTCCCCACACTTTCACATGGACTCATAAATGCACACACAGACATTCCATATGCATGTATTCATTCTTGGAAGAAAAAAAATGCTTGCTAGTTTTATTTTTGACTATTCTCACTTACCACCATTGTTGTTCTCCCCTCCTTTCTTTATCTGTCTTAAGAGAAGCATTGTGATGTTTGCCAAAGAAAGGGCATGCTCGTATAAAAATGTCAGAGAGATTTAGATGGCTGCAAAATTCATGAAGTGGCAGCTGGCTATTACCAGCATGCTTCTGTGTGTTTGAACTCACAGGTTCAGAAGACCTTCTCTAGTATCAAGAATCGTTTTCTGGGGGGGGGTTTGTCTGTGTGCGTGTCTTTTGTGTGTTCCTCTATGTGAGTGTGCCAGTAGTGACTGATGATATCTCACTAAACCAGCACCATCCTCTCACACAAACACACACTGTATATGCTTTGTCTGCATGCTGTTGTAATTGTCCGAACACTTTGTCCACCTAGCACTACATATACTGTATGTTTCACGTGGCACTATTAACAGTTCTCACCAAAAATGTTAATAATCACAGTGGTCGTCACAGTAAAGCCCCATTGATGGAAATGGTGAGCTGTATTCAGCAACAGCGGCCCCAAGCCGAAAAATGTGCCGTGATTACAAACTGAAACATCACAAGAAAAAAACAATAAACAAATAAATTAACAATAAATTTGCTACTTCTTCTACAAATCTGTGATTTTTTTCCCTCAGAATTTTTCAATTTTTCTCTCAAATTTGTGAACTGCTTATGGTAAATTTCTATAGTTTGCATCCCAAACTTGACTCTTAGTCATTGTTTGTATTCACTTTAAATTTCTTGTTAGATACTCATTGGCAGGTGGTCTCATTTTGCATAGTAAATTCATATTTTTAGATGGTTAATGGGTAAGTTTAGGCATTAAGTTTAGACAGTTGCTAAGAAAGTAGAGCAAGTCGTCCAATAACCGGATGGTTGGTGGTTCAAATCCCGCTCTCCCCAGATATCCTGTCGTTGTGTCCCTGGGCAAGACACTTTACCCACCTTGCCTCCAGTGTCCATAACACTGGGTATGAATGTGTATAAATGTTCGGTGGTGGCCGGAGAGGCCGTTGGTGTGGATTGGCAGCCACGTTTCCGTCAGCCTGCCCCAGGGCAGCTGTGGCTACAGTAGTAGCTTGCCGCTACCATCGTCTGTCTGGAGTGAATGAATAGTGTATCCATTTGTAAAGCATCTTTGAGTGGCTATGATAAAGCGCTATATAAATCTGATGCATTATTATAATTATTAAAAAAAATTGTTTTAGGGTAATAGTCATGCTGAGTTTTAGGTAAACATGAGGGACTATGTAGACTGATCTCACTCTAACCATCCGCCATGTTTCTACATGTCATTATTTCCACAACCACTAGAGGTCGTATAATGTTCAAAGCATTCATACACTACTCATAAAAAGTTAGGGATATTTGGCTTTTGGGTGAAATTTATGGAAAATGTAAAAAATTCATGCTACAGTGATATTATACCATGAAAGCAGGGCATTTAAGTAGAAGCATGCAATGGTGATTTCCTTATCTGAAACAATTTATTGAAGCAAAAGCCAGCAACAGTGGTGGGTATACCACAACAAAAAATGTCAAAGTCTCAATAACTTGTCATGTGTCCTTGAGCAACAATTACAGCTTGACAACGATGTCTCATGCTGTTCACAAGTCGACTTATTGTCTGCTGAGGCATGGCATTCCACTCTCCTTGAAGGGTGGCCCTCAGGTCATTGAGCCGATCCCATAGGTTTTCTATGGGATTCAGGTCTGGAGAAAGTGCAGGCCACTCCATTTGAGGTACCCCAGCCTCCAGCAGCTGTTCCCTAATGATGCAACCTCAAAGCGCTGGAGCATTGTCATCCATGAAGATGAAATTAGGCCTGTGTTGTTCATGCAGGGGCACAATGACTGGATTAATGATGTTATTCAGGTAGTATCGGCTTGTCACTGTACCATTCACAAGGTGTAGGGCAGTTTTATATTGACTAGACACCTGCCCAGACTAACACCACCACCACCAAAGGCTCATCTGGTGACAACAGTGGCTGATGCATAGTGCTCTCATTGATGTCTCCAACATCGTTGGTGGCTATCATTTCTGCTCAACGTGAATAGACTTTCATTAGAGAACAACACTGAGGCCCACTGGTTCCTTGTCGAGCTTAAATGCTCCCTGGCTCATGCAAGACGATGACGCCTGTGCCTGGTGGTGTGGTCAGGTACCTTTGCAGGTCGTCTAGCACGCAGACCACGCTGATGTAAACGGTTTCAACTAGTCTGACGTGACACTTGGGTGCCTCTCACCTCTCCTAAATGTGCCTGGAGTTGAGTGACATTCATAATCCGGATCCACAGGGCACTGCTCACAATGAAATGGTCATCAGCACAGGATGTGGCCAAAGAATGTCCACTTCTTTGCCTTTCTGTGACTCTTCCAGTCTCTCTGTATTTTTGTTGTTAGAGAACAGTAAGTTACGCAAAAAGTATTGAAACACTGAACAGTTGGACATGTGCATTCAAAAGGTTAGAGAAGGTCAAATTAAGTTCACCTTTAAAGGTTATAGTGCATTTTAGGTGCATCCTGAAATTTCACCCGAAAGCCGAATATCCCTATTCCTTTGTGTGAATTGTGTATAATTCTTTTCACCTGCTGGTAAAAATGTGCATATAGGACATGCTCTTGAGTTTGCATCTTGTTTATAGAAAATTTATTATTCTAAATGCCTGCCTTAATCACAAGTTGTTGTTTTTTTCCTATTTTATTATTATATTCTACCAGTATGTAGTAGTGGACCGGTGCTAATGCCAACCTTCCATCTATATTGTCCACATCTACCTCTGACTATAGACACTAAACATAAACTAGTTACAGCCTTTTTTCCTGCCCTGTATGCAATGATGTCCCTGAGGGGAGCTGAAGAAAAGAAGAGACAACACTGATACCATGAAATGCCAGCATGCCCCATTCATAGATATTAGCCTCAATGGCCTGGATAAGATGCCATCCTAAAACCCCTGCTGTGTGTGAGTGTGCACGTTTGTGTGTGTGAGTCTCTTCGGATTCTATGCTCCTTTAACCACGGGCCGACCCCCTGCGGTGTCCTACGTCTTAATCACTCCAGGGGCGTGTGGGAGACAATGCCTCACTGTTTATGTGACAAGAATATAACCGGTTATGTACAACAGCATGAGCCGCAGTCGGCATTTATGAATGTGTGTTTATGTTCTGCCTCTGTTATGGTCGGGTAACCGCAAGTGAATGGGATCCCCCTTGTCACACCATCCCCCACCAGCCAAAAAAAAAAAAAAAAAAAAAAAAAAAACATGGAAGGGGTAGTAATTTCTTCATTAAGGCTGAGGCTATGTGCAACGAGGGCCAGAGGTTGTCCCACGAGTGGCAGCGAGGTGACGTGTGTGAAAGCCCTGACCTTGTTCGCCTCTTCGCCTCCCTGCACACCTGATTGCACTCAGCAGTGGAGACAATATCAGACATGCACCCTGGAGTGGCTGGGTTAGAGGTCATGTCATTAGTGACATTAGCTTTTTTCTGTATGGAACAGACTTCTAGCCAGGACTACTCCCAGCTAAATACTTTGCTGCTCTGCGTCCAGATTAATGCCTTTCTGTGGGTCTTTTTCCTGCCTTTGTCAGGCATTTTTAATAACAGCAGTAGTTGGAGGCCAATCCTCAGATGGGCTCGGATACAGTTTTAAAAATCAGCATTTAGCATTACATAAGGGAAGTTCTGCTGCTTTTAACTGTGATGAAATACATAGCTGTGAGAGACGATATGTGACAGGCCATGAGGCACCGTTTTTTCCTATTTGAGGTTTTTATCCTCACAGCACCACTATCCATTAGGTAGAAAGACTTGTGTGAATAAGCAGTGTGCAGTAATTATGTTTTGCAGGCAGTAAGTGTCAAAATGGAATATACACACATATAAAAATGGAGTTTGATTGCTTACCAAATTTTAGCTTCAATTATAAATTGGCTTTAAATGATGAAAACTTGTTAGTTTTGTAACTTAAACTGACAAATATTGTTAAATTAATAAAATACTTTGCAACTTTAATTTTTTTAAGTTGATTACGCTTTATTTTGAAATACATTTGCCTAAACTGCAGTATATCCTTAGATAAACATTGTGGGATACACATACAGCGGGGAAAATCAGTATTGAACATGTCAGCATTTTTCTCATAAAACATATTCCTGATGGAGCCATTGACCTGAGATTTTCACCAGATATCAGTAACAACCCAAGTAATCCATACATACAAAGAAATCAAGGCAACTGTTTTCACAAAACAAGTTATATTTAATAAAGTGGAATGACACAGGGAATAAGTATTGAACACACTTGGTGAAATTCATTTAATATTTAGTACAAAAGCCTTTGTTGGTAATAACAGCTTCCAGACACCTCCTGTATGGAGAAACTAGGCGCAGGCATTGCTCAGGAGTGATTTTAGCCCATTCTTCCACACGAACGGTCTTCAAATCTTGAAGGTTCCGTGGGTGTCTTCTATGATCTCTGATCTTCAGTTCGTTGCATAGATTTTCATTTGGATTCAGGTCAGGTGACTGACTGGGCCATTCTAGCAGCTTTATTTTCCTTTCTCTGGAGCCAGTTGAAAGTTTCCTTGGCTGTGTGTTTGGGATCATTGTCTTGCTGAAATGTCCACCCTCGTTTCATCTTCAGCATCTTGGCAGATGGCAACAGGTTCTTATCAAGGATGTCTCTGTATATTTGCCCATTCATCTCTCCTCCAATTATAAGAAGTCTGCCTGTACCATGTGCTGAAAAACACCCCCACACAATGATGCTCCCGCCTCTGAACTTCACTGCTGGTATGGTGTTTTTGGGCTGATGTGCAGTGCCATTTCTCCTCCAAATATGCTGTATGTTGTGGCATTCGAAAAGTTGAATTTTGGTCTCATCTGACCAGACAAAATCTCCCAGTATTCTACTGGCTTGCCCAAATGTGCAGCAAACTTTAAACAAGCTTCAACATGTTTTTTTTCTTCAGCAATGGAGTCTTGCGAGGTGAGCGGGCACAGAGCCCATGTCGGTGGTGTGCATTACTTATCGCTTTCTTTGAAATAGCAGTCCCTGCTAACTCCAGGTATTTCTGGAACTCTCCATGAGTGGTCTTTGGCTCTTGGATAACTCTTCTAATAATTCTTTTGACTCTTCTGTCAGAAATCTTGTGAGGAGCTCCTGGTCGTGGCCGGTTCATGGTGAAATGATGTTCTTTCCACTTCCGAATGATGGCTACAACAGTGCTCACTGGAACATTCAGCAATTTAGAAATGCACCTGTAACCAATGCCATCGTTATGTTTTGCAACAACAAGGTTGCAAAGGTCTGGAGAGAGCTCTTTGCTTCTACCTATCATGAGTTCTTTGTGGCGTGACAACCTAATATTCACAGACCTTTTCAAGGGCCATCAGTCAGGATTTAATCAGCGGAAATTAATTTGCACTGATAGGAGATGGAATGGCTTCCAAAATTCTGATGGATTTCAGCTGGTTTCTTGGCTTTCTGTGCCTTTTTGCACTTCTTTTTCTTCATGTAAACAGTAAATAATAAATGGCGTTCAATTATATAGCACTTTTTTCACATCTCTATATGACCGAAGCACTTTACAGATCCTGCTATCCACACATTCACACACTGATGGCGAAAGAGCTGGCATACACAGGCGCTGGCCTGACCCACCGGGAGCAACTGGGGGTTCAGTGTCTTGCTCAAGGACACTTCAACATGCAGACTGCAGACGGAGTGGGAATTGAACCCCTGACCCTCCGATCAGCAGTCGGAGGGTCAGGGGTTATTAACACCATGTGTTCAATACTTATTTCCTGTGTCATTCCACTTTATTAAATATAACTTGTTTTGTAAACACAGTTGCCTTGATTTCTTTGCATGTATGGATTACTTGGGTTGTTACTGATATCTGATGAAAATCTCAGGTCAGTGGCTCCATCAGAAATATCTTCAATGAGAAAAATATTGACGTGTTCAATACTTATTTTCCCCACTGTATGTCTAGCTAACAAGAGCACTCTGAGGCGAGTGCAAATATCCCCAGCCTCCGTTTTCTTTGAAGATCCCAATACTTGCTAACAGAGAGCAGTTTTCAACTTTAATATAATTACTGTGGCAGAACCAAATTATGATAAGCCCATCATCCACAAATATACAACAAAATGTACAACAAAGCATACAACCCATAGATGTAGGTTAGGATCCCAAGGTGAACCTGTGTAGCAAGTATGGTGACCCAAGAGAGCTTTACACGTTTTATAGTAAGAGCTCATAGGGAGTGCCAACCTTGACCTTTGACCTTTTGACTCCAAACCTATAATCAGAGGTCATGGTCTCAGAGTGAACCTGTGTACCAGGTTTGGTGGCCCTAGCTTTCGCTGTTGTTGAGATATACTTTATAAGGCATTTTGATGTTGACCTTTGACCTTGCGATCCCAAAACCACAGTCACACTTCAGGGTCACAGGGCGAACCTGTGTACCAAGTTTGGTGGCCCTAGCTTTACTTGTACAGTAATAAGGCATAAGGAATGTTAACCTTGACCTCTGGACCCCAAACCCATAGTCAGAGGTCAGGCTCCCAAGGTGAATCTGCATAGCAAGTTTGGTTACCCTAGCTTTCTTTATTGTTGAGATATAGTTTATAAGCCATTTTGATGTTGATCTTTGACCTTGCAATCCCAAAACAATAGCCATACTTCAGGGTCACAGGGTGAATCTGTGTACCATGTTTGGTGACCCTAACTTTACTCATTGTGCAGTAATAAGGCATAGGGAATGTTAACCTTGACCTTTCATCTTTTGACCACAAACCCATAGTCAGAGGTCAGGATCCCAAGGTGAACCTGTGTACCAGGTTTGGTGGCCCTAGCTTTACTTGTTTTACAGTAACAGTAAAACAGTAATTTTATGGGGTCGTCACCTTATCGTGATGGGGGGGGGGGGGGGGTTGCGTGCCCTCGTGATCCCAGGAGCTATTTTGTCCGGGGCAATTTCCCTCTGGTCGGGTCACCCAAGACAAACTGGTCCTGGGTGAAGGGCCAGACTAAGAACGATCCAATAGACTCTCATGATGAACACTAGAACAAGAATTCAGCGTACCCCGCCCGGTATGGGGTTACCGGGGCCCCATCCTGGAGCCAGGCCTGGGGGAGGGGCTCGATGGCTAGCATCTGGTGGCTGGGTTTCCGCCCATGGGACCCAGACGGGCTCAGCCCAAAGGAGTTACATGGGTCCGCCCTCCAGTGGACTCACCACCTGCAGGAGGGACCATGGGGGTCCGGTGCCATGTGGATCAGGTGGCAGTCAAAGGTGGAGACCTTGGTGGTCTGATCCCAGGCTTCCTAAACTGGCTTTTGGGACATGGAATGCCTGGATGCCTCCCACTTGAGGTGTTTCGGGCACATCCCTTTGGGAGGAGGCCCCGGGGCAGACCCAGGACTCACTGGAGAGATTATGTCTCCCAGCTGGTCTGGGAACGCCTTGATATCCTCTCTGAAGAGCTGGAGCAGGTGGCTGGGGAGAGGGAAGTCTGGGCTTCTCTGCTTGAACTGCTGCCCTTGCGACCCGGACCTCCAGAAAAGCGGTAGAAGATGGATGGATGGATGGATGGATGGACAGTAATAGTAAATGTAACATTTACCATAGTGCAACTGCAAGGTTGACTTTGAACCTTTGACCCCTTGACCCCAAATCCATAGTTAGGTGAGGGTGTAAGTCATCCAAGATGTGTATTAGATACAAGCACTGTATTGATTTGAAAAGCCTACATCATTTCTTTCAGTAGTTACTGTGTTTGGAAGATTTAGTTTAGTTTAGTTTATTGGTTTATTTGCCACAGACCATGCACAGAAAAAAAAACAAAAAAAAAACATTAAACACAGGGTAAAGCTGCTCTGTACCAGATTATAGTGTTCTCACTAATTTCCATCTGTAGTCCCTGAGGCAGGCAGGAAGATATTAAAAGGAAAACAGCACATATAGAAAGCAATTCAGGTCAGGTTTCAGAAGCTGATGACCCTGAAACAGGCGGGGAGTAAGTTTAAAAGGTAAAAAGATAAGAGAGACCGCACACATAAAAACAATTTAAGAGTACAATTTCAAATCCCATTTAAGGGGGAGAGTCAATGCTGGCAGGCTTGATTACTTAAAATCCATTTTTTATTCTCTGCGAAAAATCTTTTTTTAGGGAAAAATCTGACCTGACCTTTGACCTCAAGATCATCCGATCAGAGTGACACTGCAATATTCGCATCATCAGAGTATATCAAACTACGGCACTAAGTTTCAAAACATTCATTCATTCATTCATCTTTTTCCGCTTAATCCTGTTCGGGTCGCGGGGGGGCTGGAGCCTATCCCAGCATCTTTGGGCGAGAGGAAGGGTACACCCTGGACAGATTGCCAGTCCATCGCAGGGCCAACACAGAGAGACAGACAACCATTCACTCTCACAGTCATACCTAAGGACAATTTAGAATCCCCAGTTTTTATGCCAATTAACCTAACTTGCATGTTTTTGGCATGTGGGAGGAAACCGGAGAAATCCCGGAGTAAACCCACGCAGACACGGGGAGAACATGCAAACTCCACACAGATCACTGTTGGTCGGGGGCTGGGATAGAACCCAGGATCCCCCGGCCAAGGGTGAGTTGCTGTGCTGCCGCAGTGCTAACCACTCCGCCACCGCGCCGCCCCCAAGTTTCAAGTTTCAAAACAATTGGAGCAAAACTGTAGGAGGAGTGGAGTTCACAAGACGGTTACTGTCTATGAAGTGAGGTGAAACAGGAGGTCACAGGTCAGGGGCTACAATTCCCACAAAAATCATCCAATCACAGCCAAATTACAATATGTACACCCTCAGTGTCTATCCAACCATGGTACCAAGTTTCAAAACAATCGGACCCAAACTGTAGGAGTTACTGATTTCACAAAAGTGAGACGGACAGACGGACAGGCCCATAACATAAAATAAAAAGGATCATTTTGTGTGATAGTGGGAGATCAAAATAAGGACCACATCTCTACTGTAGCTCCTCTGTAACCACACATGTCAACATCAGTGGGGTTTTTGATTACTCGTTCACCGGTTGTTCTTCCCTGGGCCACAACTACTTACAGTTGAGGACAGAATTATGAGCGCCCTTATGAAATTTTCATTTTTTTTTAGAAGCACTTCCCAAGTGCCGTTAAACAGTGCAAAGAATTTTTGACACAGCTTTTCTAAACATCCTCATTTTATTTTGGATGCTTGCATTACTTTGCACACAGAAACAAAATTATTTCACAAAAAACAAAAACTACCAGGGCAAAAATGATGAGCCTCCCCGATGCTAATAGTCAGCTGTGTATCCTTTTAGCTGGATAACAGCCTGCAGTTGTTGGTTTTCGTTTTTAACAACACACGTCTCCTGAGCAGTGCCAGCCCATTCTTCTTTGGCAAATCTCTCAAGCTCCTCCAGATGTGATGGTCTTCTGGCATAGACCTTGGTCTTCAGTTTGCCCCACAGATTTTCAATGGGATTCAAGTCAGGGCTTTGCGCAGGCCAGTCACTAGCGTTCCCTTTGGTCTTCTGGAGGGAGTTCTTCACCAGGAGTGACGTGTTTTGAGTCGCTGTCATGTTGGAAGACAAAGCGATGGCCCAGACTCAAGTTTTGCTGCTGACTGCTTGAGGTTTTCTTTCAAAATGTTCACATATCCTCCTTCATGATTCCTTTCACCATGATGAGATTCCCAGTTCCAGATGCACAGCAGCATCCCCACAGCTTCGTTTTTGGTTTCTGTAGAATAATTTTGTTTCCGTGTACAAAGTAAAATAATTTATGCTCCAAACTAGGATGTTTGGAAAAGCTGTGCTAAGAAATCTTTGCACCGTTTAGCAGCACTTAAGAAATACCTAAAAAAAAAATGAAATTTAATAATCCTCAACTGTACCACCAGTTTACCATCTTAAAATACCTGCTGGTTTGAGAGCATCTCAATAGTCTTCAACTCAGTTTCCACTTCCTCTTGTTACGTAGGTCCTCATGCACCAACTTTAAGAACTGGCTGTTCGCCTGTCAACTAATACAGCTAACCACTTGACAAGTAGACCTGTACCAAGGTAATGTGGTATTCACTTCTTTTTAGTCCTTCACTGATTAATATGGCTGACTGGTGTGCCTTTGCACAATTCCACAAAACTGTCACATTGAAAATTCAGGGTTCTGTTACAATTTTGATTGTAGGTAATATGATTCTTTATTTGCATAGAGCAAAGACTTGAATAAATCAAACTGACTGCATATCTACAGTGACATTTTAGAGAGACTAGAATAAATAATCTTCCTGCTGTCTTTGTGTTGCCGTTCAAACAGTCACGCTCACGAGACAAAACTGACTCTGAATCATTTGGACTGTTACAGTGCAGCATGATTCAGTTCTGGGTCTGCATCCTTTTACCAACTTCATTCTTTTTCATTCAGACAATTTTCAAATAGATTCTATGGCGTATCCCATCAAAAGATCTAGTTTCATGAATTTGTGCTAGGTTTTTGAGCAGAACAAGGAACTGCTTTGATTGTACTTGATATCTAATGTTAAAATGCTGACAGGCACTTGGACGCTATCACATGCAAAAGTTAATAAAGATACTGCTTTGAGATCATTTCACATTTGTAAAAGGAGTAAACAATTACACCGGTTGTCTCCACACGTCTATTTTTTCGAGTATTTATAAAGCATCAAGTACAATTGCAATTCTATGCTGCATATTTTTAACAAAATTGATTCTGACCAATTATTGCAATTTTACACTATTTTTATATTATTTACTGTTATTGAAGTCATTAAATTGAGGATTTTCCTAGAAACTGTAGATTTTTTATGTGAAAAACACAAAATGTAAATTATTTGATTGTACAGAAAGAAATAATGTGAACTTTTAACATAACAACCACACAGACACCAAATCAAAATAATTTCAGACCACTGCATAATCTTACCAATCATGTCTTCACAAACCAGACCATCAGTCACGCAGCAGCTCATTCTGGCCTGGCAAAATCACCCCAGGAGTGCTCCGATCTCCTGACTGTAGCCCTTGACCTTAAGCGCAGCCTAGATACAGACCCATCTAAGATGTGCTTAAAGTAAAGGTCAGTGGCCTAGGAGTTTTAACGTTTTTACTGAAATCATAAATGTCCAGATCTTCTGACCTTTGACAATGACCTTGACGTCAACCTGGATGCACATCAACCTGAGGACCACATGTCATTGCATTAGCTCCTTTCGGCTTTGCTGGAATGAGCTAAAAAAGCAGTAAATCAATGGTTACATTTAGAATCAGAATCAGAATCAGAATCAGGTTTATTGCCATTGTTCATGTAGTACACAAACTAGGAATTTGTCTCGGTACAGTGCTGCAACATTAAACATGATAAGATAAGAGAAATAAACTATACATGTAATAAAGTGTAGGATAAGATTAAGTGATACTGGTCAACAGTTAAAATATATATTAGCCAGCAGCAGATACTGTGGAGATACTGTTTGATTAACGATCAAAGAGAAATCTTCAACTTGAGAACTGTGGCCTGACACAATTATCTAAACTCTTCCTTACCAGCTTTGATAGCACTTTCTGCAGCCTTGCCTTTGGTGAATGAGGTCACACAATCAATGTCAAATTTACACTAAATCAGCCCTGAATATTAATGTTCACACCTTTCCAATGTTACAGCTGTGATAGTTTTATATTACTGAATTTTGGCACACCAGCTTAGAACTCACTGATCCAGAGAGTACACGCAAATAAGAATGCAATGAAAATAGCTTTTAAAAAATGTCAATTAATAATAAAGTTCATAAAATCAGCCTAAAGTCAAGGTTGTCCTGTATGAAAGCACAAAACTGGAACTTTCATTCAGAACATTCAGCTTAAACAAGGTGACCAGCAGGCTTTATTAGTATTCACCGACAAGAAAGAGTCAGTGCACACGCCTCACGGTAATTTACTGCACCTCTCAACGAGAGAGATTCAACTTTCTTTCTCATTAACTGCTGCAGAGTCCCCTCCAGTCTTTTATTTACCTCCACCCCAACCTTCCTGCACAATCGTACAGCAGGCAGGCTGATGGCACCGTTGTCTGAGGAGCTCCGCGTCACTACCAGGGGACCCGTTTTCCTCCACACAGAAGCTTGTCATCCGTCATTACTTGCGGTGGCATTGAAAATGATTGTGGCGGAAGGCTCAGAGCTTATCATCTGGGGGGCCCCAACATAAACGGCACACTACGGGGCAAACAAGGCCGATGATGACCGCTGCCTCCCAAGGTGTGCAGTTAAAAAATGTACTGTGTTTTGCTACAGCTTATTTTCCACGCAGAAGGCTCTGCAGGCAGTGGGACGTTTTTGATCATTTGGATTCTGTTATTGTTTTCTCCCCCAAATCCTCTCTCTCTCTCTCTCTCTCTCTCTCTCTCTCTCTCTCTCGCACACACACACACACACACACACACACACACTTTTCTCTAAGGATATAGGGCACATTCACACCAAGACTGTCTGGAGTGGTTTAAACAAACTCTTTTAGTCAAAATGAGAACAGCAACATTTTAAAGTTGGCCCCACAACAAATAACCACAGCATGACTTCCAGTAAATGTGAGTCTATGTGCCTCTCAAAGCTGAATGTGGAGTAGTTTGTTTGGCCTAAGAACAGTCACACCAACTAATGGAAAATCCCAAAACCACTCAGAGCTTTATGGGCATATGGAGACGGATGGTGACACCTTATAGCCGGTGGGTAACCACTGGATAGAAGATATTCCCTCAGACACTTTCAATTAGTGGGCAGATGGGCTGGATGCAGGGCATCCAATAGTGGACCTTGAAACTATGAACACATTCCTTGTAATGTGTAATGGCAGTGAAAACAAATAAAAAAAAAATCTGATACATACTGGAGTCCTTTTGATCAAACTATCTGGGTTTGGAGCAAAATCACACCAAGAGCAACGGATCAAAATGTTATATTGGAAAAGTTCTGCTCACCGCCACAAGACATCCAAGTTACACAGTGGGGAGTCTGACTGATGCTTGATGGATGAGGTACACAGAATTAACTAACACTGAAGACGGTAGGAAAACATACTCAGTGTTAAAAAGACTCAAGTTACAGAGTCAGATCGTCTCAGTTACCAAGAACTATATTTAGGAAGCTTTCCAAGTTCCTCCAAATGACAATATTTTAAGAAAATTCTTTAACAAAGCAATAATGTTCTTATACACTACTTAGTCTTATTGTAAAGTAGTACCATAAAAGCTAAAAGATGTTATCTGTTTTTTTCCTTAGTTAAAGGTAAACTATGGAGGTTAGACAACATTTCAGTTGAAACCAGAAGCTTACATCTACTGGATAAAAACTTTTTTTCTAAATCAGACTAAACTTTTCCTGTTTTAGGTAAATTAGGATTACCTAAATTACTTATATTTGCTAAATAATTTTCATATTTGCTACATAATTTTTTGGAGATTTTTTTGTTACTTTCTTCAAAGTCAGAAGTTTACATACACTAAGATTACTATGCCTTTAAACAATTTGGGAAAGCCCAGATGATGATGTCGTGGCTTTGGAAGATTCTGATAGGTTAACTGACAATATCCGAGTTGGAGGCACATCTGTCGATGTATTTTAAGGCACACCTCAAACACACTGCTTCTTTGTGTGGGGGCGGCTGTGGTGCAGGTGTAGTGTAGCCAGCTACTAATCGGAGGGTCAGTGGTTCGATTCCCGCTCTGTCTGCAGTCTGCATGTCGAAGTGTCCTTGTGCAAGACACTGAACCCCCAGTTGCTCCTGGTGAGTCAGGTCAACGCCGGTGCATGGCAGCTCCACCGCCATCGGAGTGTGAATGCGTGTGTATGAATGGGTGAATAGCAGGACCTGTAAAGCGCTTTGGTCATCCAGAGAGGAGTAAAAAGCGCTATATAAGTTAACACCATTTACCATTCACATCATGGGAAAATCAAAAGAAATCAGCCAAGCTATAGGAAGAGAACTGTGGACCTCCGCAAGTCTGGTTCATCCTTGGGTTCAATTTCCAGATGCCTGAAGGTGCCACGTTCATTTGTCCAAACAATTACACACAAGTACAAACACCATGGGAATGTCCAGCCATCATACCACTCAGGAAGAAGACTGGTTCGGTGTCCCAGAGATGAACGTGTTTTGGTGTGAAATGTGAGTATGAACCCCTGAACAAAAGCAAAAGACCTTGTGAAGATGCTGGCTGAAACTGGTAAAAATGTGTCATTATCCACAGTGAAATGAGTTCTGTACTGACATGGGCTGAAAGGCCACTAAGCGAGGAAGAAGCCATTAGTCCAAAAGTAAAATTTTAAAAAGTCAGATTACAGTTTGCAAATGCACACGGGGCAAAGAACTTGATTTTCAGAGACATGTCCTGTGGTCTGACGAAACTAAAATTGAACTGTTTGGCCATAATGACCACCGTTACATTTGAAAGAAAAGGAGGAAGCTTGCAAGCCAGAGAACACCACTCCAAATGTGAAGTATGGGGGTGGCAGCATCATGTTGTGGAGGTGTTTTGCTGCAGGAGGGACTGGTGCACTTCACAAAATGGCATCATGAGGAAAGAACTTTATGTGGAAATACTGAAGCATCATCTCAAGAAATCATCGAGGAAGTTAAAGCTTGAGCGCAAATCGGTCTTTCAAATGGACAATGACCCCAAGCATACCGCCAAATTAGTTGCAAGGTGGCTTAAGGACAACAATGTCAATGTTTTGAAGTGGCCATTACAAAGCCCTGATCTCAATCCCAAAGAAAATTTGTAGGGAGAGCTGAAAAGACGTGTGTGAGCAAGGCAGCCTACAAAGCTGACTCGGTTCCACCAGTTCTGTCAGGAGGAATGGGCCAAAATTCCAGCCATCCATTGTGAGAAGCTTGTGGAAGGGTACCCAAAATGTTTGACCCAAGTCATACAGTTTAAAGACAATGCTACCAAATACTGAGGAAATGCATGTAAACTTTTGACTTTGAAGAAAGAAAGTAATAAAAAATTCTCTGAAAAATTATTTAGCAAACATAAAAATCATTTAGCAAATAGAAGCAATTTTGGTACTCATGACTGACCTAAAACAGGAAAAGTTTAGTCTGATTTAATGTTAGACAGTGAGGGAAAAAAAGGTTGTGTGTGTTGTTATACAGTGTGTGTAAACTTCTGGTTTCAACTGTAGACAAAGGTAAGAGAACTATTAAGTGGCTTAAATATTTAAGGACAGGACAAAACTGTAGAATGACCGACATTCAGCCCAATTATTTTCCAACTGCAAGATGAAAGGGGAAAAAATGCTGCTCACAGCACAATGTTTGTGATCAGTCTTTTCACATTGGCTTTTTTCATGCAACCAAATAAACAGAAAAATGAAAGCCTCTAATAGTAGAGCAAAACTGAAGCAGACCCCTTCCTAAGATAATAACATCTATTTATAGGGTCCCTTTTAAAAGTTGCATTTGTAAGTGCTTTTCAAGAAAAAACAAGCATGAGCCAGAAACATACACTGGGAACTTTTCAAACAAAAAAATATAGCACTAAAGAATTTTAACAAGTCTGTGAATGCAAATTGCAAACATTGTACAAGCTAGAATGGCTCATCAACATTTTTAAATATAGGAATGCCTTTTGAAAAATTAGTTCCTGATCCTTAATGTAAACTAGCTGAAGCAGTATACAGTGCAATAATATTTTTCAAATGAAATTATCTAAACAGTCTCTTTAATAGGGAATAAATATAAAATTGTGATATGTGCAGTGCATCTGGAAAGTATTCACAGCGCTTCACTTTTTCCACATTTTGTTATGTTACAGCCTTATTCCAAAATGGATTAAATTCATTTTTTTCCCCTCAAAATTCTACACACAATACCCCATAATGACAACATGAAACTAGAAACGCACTCTGAGAGCGCAGACCTCCGCCAAGCGCCACAGTTCCCCCCATACAGTGTTTGTGTGTACGTTTTCAGATTCCTTGACCATGAAAACATATGACTAGCAATTGTATTCACAATGATAGGATTAGTGGTTCAGTAGTTATTGACGAAAATCGCATTTTCCATAATGGCGGTTTTCTTCTGGACGGTGATCCGGATCACCACCAAAATCTAATCATCTGTAGGATACCCCATTTCTGACAATCTCTGAAAATTTCATGAAAATACATCCATAACTTTTTGAGTTATCTTGCTAACAAACAAACAAACAAACAGACAGACAGACAAACCAACGCCAATAAAAACATAACCTCCTTGGCGGAGGTAAAAAGTTTTTGAGATTTTTGCAAATTTATTAAAAGTAAAAAACTAAGAAATCACATGCACATAAGTATTCACAGCCTTTGCCATGAAGCTCAAACTTGAGCTCAGGTGCATCCTGTTTCCACTGATCATCCTTGAGATGTTTCTACAGCTTAACTGGAGTCCACCTGTGGTAAATTCAGTTGATTGGACACGATTTGGAAAGACACACACCTGTCTATATAAGGTCTCACAGTTGACAGTGCATGTCAGAGCACAAACCAAGCATGAAGTCAAAGGAATTGTCTGTAGACCTCCGAGACAAGATTGTCTCGAGGCACAAATCTGGGGAAGGATGCAGAAAAAATTTCTGTTGCTTTGAAGGTCCCAATGAACACAGTGCCTCCATCATCTGTAAATGGAAGAAGTTCGGAACCATCAGGACACTTCCTTGAGCTAGCTGGCCGTCTAAACTGAACGATCGGGGAAGAAGGGCCTTAGTCAGGGAGGTGACCAAGAACTCGATGGTCACTCTGGCTACAGTGACACTGCAGGTCTTGATGCGCAATTCCGATTTTTTTGCTGAGATCCGATTTTTTTGTGTGGGTGTTCACATTATTATTTAAATGCGACCCCCATCAGACTCCTGTGTGAATGGTCTACAGCTATGTAGTGACCCGCATGCGCAGAAGAAAACGTAACGTCAGACACAGCGTTGTGTTTGGGGGACAAAACTTCTTCATCCTGATGCAGCGCAGCAAAATAAAATGTTAAAATCATAAATATGAGACCAGCTCCCTTCCTCTACACACCAGATGACCACTGTGATCAGCTCAGCTTTAACAGAAATGATCGATTAAACAACTCTCTTTAAAATGACACCCTGTACCTCTATAAATAAGGTTAATAATAAATAATCCTCACGATTACATTACGGCTCTCGCCCACTGATGTTGTTGGTGGCTCTTGCCCTAATAAATTACACGGCTCGTACCAGCGGCGTAACACCGATCCTGCACAGGAAGGAAGAGCCGAGATTCCCCTCTCCTGTGTGTCCCACTATCTGGCCATTCCGCTCCACAGTCATGTCCGTGTTAACTTTACATTTTAGATATTACAGCATCCAGGACTCACAGTGTGCCGTTTACAGGGAAAAAGGAATTTGCAGAGTCCAGTAAATGTGCCGTTGGTGCACTTGCCTGTCTGGCGGTTTGAGCCCCGAACCTCCCTCGAAATTTTGAAGTTATTGTGCAGTCGGTGCTGACAAAATTACAATCCAGTAATAAAGGGAAGAAGATTGATTTAAAAGAGCACAAATCAGCTGTGTCTGCCGTGCGTGCTGCATCCTCCACCACAGAATTGTAGCGTCTGTCTCACTTCAATGAGGAAAAAGTCGAATGGAATGCGACATGACAGCTCAGACTGAGGTCACTTTGGAAAATATCAGATACGTATCCGAATTAGTACCACATATGAAAGTGGCCTGGGTCTGGTGTTGGGGGGGGAAAATCAGATTTGTGTTGTTCAGACAGTCATTAAAAAAAAAAAAAAAAAAAAAAAAAATTCAGATATGGGTCACATTTGTGCAAAACAATCAGAATTGAGCATTAAAGGCTGCAGTATGACCGGAGCCTCTGTCAGAGCTACAGCTTTCCTCTGTGGAGAGAGGACAACCTTCCAGAAGGACAACCATCTCTGCAGCAATCCACCAATCAGGCCTGTATGGTAGCGTGGCCAGACGGAAGTCACTCCTTAGTAAAAGGCACATGGCAGCCCACCTGGAGTTTGCAAAAGGCACCTGAAGGACTCTCAGACCATGAGAAACAAAATTCTCTGGTCTGATGAGACAAAGATTGAACTTTTTGGTGTGAATGCCAGGTGTCATATTTGGAGGAAACCAGGCCAATATCTTCCCTACAGTGAAGCATGGTGGTGGCAGCATCATGCTGTGGGGATGTTTTTCGGAGGCGGGAACTGGGAGACTAGTCAGGATAGAGGGAAAACCTTCTCCACAGCGCTCTTGACCTCAGACTGGGGCAACGGTTCATCTTTCAGCAGGACAACGACCCTAAGCACACAGCCAAGATATCAAAGGAGTGGCTTCAGGACAACTCTGTGAATGTCCTTGAGTTCCCCAGCCAGAGCCCAGACTTGAATCCAATTAACATCTCGGGAGAGATCTGAAAATGGCTGTGCACCGACGCTTCCCATCCAACCTGGTGGAGCTTGAGAGGTGTTGCAAAGAGGAATGGGCGAAACTGCCCAAAGATAGGTGTGCCAAGCTTGTGGCATCATATTCAAAAAGGCTTGAGGCTGTAATTGCTGCCAAAGGTGCATCAACAAAGTATTGAGCAAAGGCTGTGAATACTTATGTACATGTGAGTTCTTAGTTTTTCATTTTTTTTTTCCACAATATCTTTATTGAACCTTTTTTTTTTTTTAACAAACATGATACAAACAATCAAACACTAACACTAAAGTACTACAAAAAAAAAAATGCACTAAAAACACCAACAACCACCAACAAAATCAAGTCTTCAACAATGCTCCTCTGTTTAGTCTAGACAATCCAATACATAAGTATACATATTATGTTCACCAGTTTGGAATTTACAAGGTCCACACACATCATTCACCTTCTTCTTCAAGAGTTATGTTTAAATTTTTTACATAATCAATAAAAGGTCTCCATATATTCTCAAACACAATTTCCTTTGATTTTAGTATATATGTTATTCTTTCTAATGGAAGGTTTGTTAACATCTGTCTTAACCACTGAGTCACATCTGGTCTATGAGTCTTTTTCCATAATAGTGCAATACATTTTTTGGCATTAAGCAAACTGAGGTCTATGAATGTTCTTTCACTTTTATTAAAATTATGCTTTTCTGGGTACAGACCCAACAAAAACAGTTTAGGATTCAATATGATTTGTTTTGAGATTATTTTTTCAATTGTTACCCTCACCTCTTCCCAAAACATTCTTATTAATCTACATTCCCATAAACAATGAAATAGGGTTCCTTTACTTTCCATGCATTTTGTGCATGTATCTGGTATATTTTTGTTATATCTATTTAACTCCTCCGGTGTAACATACATCCGCATTAACCATTTGAAATGTATCAATTTAAGGCGTGCATTTATTGATTTGGTTTGAGCTTCTGTACAAGCCAATTCCCATTGTTCCTCTGAAATTTCAATTTGCAGATCTTCTTTCCAGTAGTTTAATCTTTTCAGTGAATTTTCACTTGAAGATAGTGTCAATGAGTTATAAAACTCTGAAATAATACCCTTTTACTATCTTTCATTATCATTTTTTCCAAGGATGAATAAATAGGTCGAGTGAGAGCTTTATTTTGATTTGATCGAATAAAGTTTCTAAGTTGAAGATATTTAAAAAAATGTGTTCTATTGAGATAAAATTTGATCCTCAGCTCTTCAAAAGACATTATGTTGTCTGCACATGGCAAATATAAATCCTGAATCTTTTGTATCCCTTTTAAATTCCATACTTTAAATACAGCGTCCGCTCTCCCTGGTTTAAAATATTGATTACCCCATATTGGACTAAATTGTGACAATAACTGTGGTTCTTTTAAATAGTTTTTAGCTTCACACCATATTTTGATCATATGCTTTACAAATGGATTTTTAACTTGTTTTTGTAATTTTTTTGCCGAATCTGAGTATATGAATATGGGAAGAGGTAAAGGTAAATTGTATGATTCCATTTCAGTCCAGTGAGGGAGATCATTTGATGAAAAATAATATGTCATAGACCTCAGTTGTGCCGACCAATAATACAACATAAAATTTGGACATTTCAGACCTCCACGATCAAATGGTAAATATAATAAAGACAAACGTAATCTAGCCCTCCTGTTGTTCCATATAAATTCCACTAACTTTTTTTTTATTCTTGAGAATAGATCTAAAGGTGGTGATAAGGGAATGTATTGAAATAAATAAAGTATTTTAGGTAAAATATTACTTTTAAGTATATTGATTCTCCCGATCATCGACATTGGTAGTGACATCCATCTCTGAGTTAACTCATTGATATCTGACATTAAGGCTTCATAGTTGACACTGGCGACTGATTCTAGCTTAGGCATAATTTGGATTCCTTAATATTTAAACTGATTTACAACATTGAATTGATTTACCTCAGGGGCTGGGTAATTTCTCTGGGTCTCATTTAGCATTAATATTGAAGATTTAGTTTTATTTATTTTATATCCTGATATTTCCCCAAAATTCTTTATTAAATTCAACAAGGTTGGAATTGATTTTTTTAGATTCGACATAAACAAAATTATATCATCGGCGTACAGGGAGATTTTATGTTCTGTTGGTCCAACTTTAATTCCATATATTTGTGAATGTAAACGTATCGCTATCGCTAAAGGTTCAATTGCCATAGTAAACAGTAAAGGTGAAAGTGGACAGCCTTGTCGACATCCTCTATTGATTTTTATTGGTTTTGAAATATTGTTATTTGTTAGGATTTCTGCTGTAGCATTATTGTATATTATTTGAACCCATTTTATGAAATTATTTCCAAGTCCAAACCTTTGTAGGACTTCAAAAAGAAAGGGCCATTCAACTCTATCAAAGGCCTTTTCGGCGTCCAATGATAGGAGAGCTGTATCCGGTGCTTCTTTATTAAAATAAATAATATTAAATAGTCTTCTTACATTATGGAAGCCTTGTCTACCCTTTATAAAGCCATTCTGATCTCGATTAATAATATTTGGTAAAATTTCTTGTATTCGTCTTGCTAAAATTTTACAGATTATCTTAAGGTCGGCGTTTAATAGGCTTATTGGTCTCATATTTTCACATTTATTAGAGGGCTTACCTGGTTTTGGCAGCAGTATAATTAAGGCATTATTTATGTATGATGGTAAATTATTATTTTGAAATGCTTCTAAAACCATTTCCAAAAAAGGTTTTATTAATTTATTCTTAAATTTTTTATAAAGGTCAACTGGAAGACCATCTGGTCCTGCACTTTTTCCTGATTTCATATTATCAATGGCTAGCCCAACTTCTTCTTGACTAATTTTAGACTCCAATATCTCCCTGTTTTCATTTGGAATACACGGTATAGATAGTTCGTTCAAAAACCCATTTAGTTTTGTTAAATCAGGTTCATTTTTGGTATCATATAATTTTTCATAGTAATCTCTAAAGGCTCTATTAATTTCTAAAGGATCTATAACTACCTGTCCATTACTTATAATACTGGTAATTGGTGTTTTAATTTCCAATTGTTTAATCTGCCATGCTAATAATTTTCCTGATTTTTCACCTTGTTCATAAAAAGATTGTTTCAATCTTAGAAGACTCGAGGCAGCTCTATTCGCTGATTTTTTGTCGTATTCAGCTCTCAAAATCAGTAATTCATTCTCCAACCTTGGGTCACTTCCTACATACACTTTTTCCTGAAGATTTTTTATTTTATGTTCCAATTTAGCTCTCTCCTCTCGAGTCTTCTTAGATTTTGATCCTGTATAACTAATAATATGTCCCCTAATAAAAGCTTTGAAAGCCTCCCACTTTACACATGCTGATGTTTGTGTAGTATTGATGTCAAAGAACTCGTCTATCTGTTTTTCTATATACTTGACAAATTCCTCATCCTGAAGCCATTTATGCTGAAATTGCCATCTACCTGATTCCTTTGTCAATTTTTTATCTACATATATTAGACAACAGGGTGCATGATCAGAGATCACGATGTTATCATAAAAGCAGTTTTGAATCTTGGACCTTAATTCTGTGGAAATCAAAAAATAATCAATACGTGAGAATGTCTTGTAGGTACTGGAATAACAAGAATAGGCTTTAACTTGTGGTTTCATTTCTCTCCATATATCTAACAATCTCAATTCTTTCATAAAATGATTAATAGTCATCCTACATCCAATGTGCGTACAATCCAGTCCTGTTGATCTATCCACACCTGGATTCAATGTACAATTAAAATCCCCTGCTATTATATGTTGCCCTGTAAGTGATGATAAGATGAGAAATAAATTAGCAAAGAACTTCTGATCATCTATATTGGGACCATATAAGTTCACAAGATTTATATTTTCTAATAGCAAAGAACCTTGAATGATTACATATCTTCCAAATTTGTCTCCAATTACATTTTTCACTTGAAAAGGAACTGATTTATGTATGAGAGTCATAACTCCCCTGGCTCGGGATGAAAATGAAGAGGTGAATACACTTCCCTGCCATCTACTCCTAATTCTTTTAACATCCTCCTCTATCAGATGAGTTTCTTGTAAAAACACAATTCTTGAACCCATGTCCTTTATTTTATTCATAACTTGTTTAAGTTTTTTTAAATTTTGTAGACCTCTGCAATTCCATGAAGTTAAATTAAGATTAACACTTTGGTCCATGATCAATAGAGAGTTTAGGATTACCTTGCAGTGTAAACATGCTCATACAGAGAAGCAAAAACATGAGTGGTTGAACATTCATCCTACAAACTACACACAAACAAATTTCCCCTTCCCACACTTGTGGCAAACCCCCCAAAATCAAAAGAAAAATTCTGTCTCCCGATATAGCCATCGACCGTTCCACACCCACGGGGAACAGCCTAAGCCACTCCTTCTTCATCCTCCCAATCACCCTAACTCTACTGCTTTTAATGACGTAACATTAACTCTCCTCTGTAGTTTTCCAACTTAACTCCAAAATTTTTAACAACTTTGTACATCATAGTTTTTTTTTGTTTGTTTGTTTTGTTTTTGTTTTGTTTTTTTAATATATAATACAATCTATATTTTGTAAACTTACTATTTACTTCAAGTCAGTCAGATGCCTGTGCAAATGCTTAATTATTCTACCTTATATTTTGTTCATGCTTAGCTCCCACCAGTCTCTTCTTCTTCTTTGATCTTCTTGATGAACTCCTGCGCCTCCTCTGGGGTCTTGAAGATGTGGGTTCTGCCCTCATACGTGGTCAGCAGTCTCGCAGGATAGATTACACCATGACGAATCCCAAGGTTGCGCAGCTCCTTACGTACGGGATCAAACTGCTTCCTCAATTGCTGGATTCCTGTGGCCAAATCTGGGTAGAACCGCACCTGCTGGTCCTGGTGTTTAATCTCTCCTTTAGCACGTGCAGCGTTGAAGATCTTCATCCTGTCTCTGTTGCTAAGAAACTTCATAATTAAGGTCCTCGGCGGTCCCTTATCTCTCCGTGGGCCAATACGATGTGCTTTTTCCAGAACCACTGCTGATTGCAACTCCTCGCTGCCCAGCACCTCCGGAATCCACTTTTCCAGAAAGGAACATACGTCCCGACCTTCTGATTCCTCTGGAAGACCCACCAGCCTCAAATTATTCTGTCTCGACCGAGATTCCAAATCCAAAATATTATCTTCCAGAGATTTTTTTTTTTTTTCCAAAGTGCGCACCTTTAATTGAAGACGGGTGACGTCATCTTCAGCACTAGCGAGACGGAGCTCCATCTGCGCCGTTCGTTCTACACAGTCACCCAATTCCTTTCTTATTCCTTCCAACGCTGTCATAATCCCATCAAATCTAGAGGAAAAGTCCGCTCTCATTGAACTCATGGCAGCCATCAGCGCATCTGCGCCATTCCCCGCAGAAATCGCACCGTTGCCAGCCTCCTCCGCCATATAGAGTTTTGTTTGCTGCGTCACAGACCTGAAAGTCCGTTAATTTGGACTGTTTCGGCGGCTCGCTTTTTCCTTTTCCTGGTTTTCCAGCCTTAGGCTTCGCCGACATATCCTCGCCCAAATGCTGGGATACGTTCTGTCCCAAATGAGAGAGTTATTTGCCGATTTTTTTCTCCAGGAGCAGAGCAGAGCGAGACACGTCCGTCCTACGTGGCAGCCATAACCGGAAGTGATTAGTAGTTTTTCATTTTTACTAAATTGGCAAAAATCTCAAAAAAAAAAATTTCATGTTGTCATTATGGGGTACTGTGTGTAGAATTTTGAGGAAAAAAAAGAATTTATTCCATTTTGGAATAAGGCTGTAACATAACAAAATGTGGAAAAGGCGAGGCACCGTGAGTACTTTCCAGATGCACTGTACAAAAGTCTGGGCACACTGTACACTTAATAGTTAAACATATGAATTTTAAAAAATCACCAAAATATGCCATTTGTCAAGGGTTGGCCAAATTTTTGTCATCCATATTGCAGCGGTACAACTCACCATACAGTCCATTTTTACAAAAATATCAACAACAGATGAAAGATTTTTAAACCCTGTTCAAACAATACTGCTGCTGCCCTAATAACAGAGGTTAGAAAAGCATAATGTTCTCAACTTGAATGCTACTTGAACCAGTGGAAAAAGTGGCAAACGCAGCAAATTCTAGCTTTGCAAAAATGTGGGCTTTCAATTGAGCACAAGACGGACCACAGACATCAGCCTACAGCATTATGCTAAATGTAGGTACACACTACACAAGCTGCAGGTGAAATCGCAGGTAAGCCATTTAAAATGCATGAAGCACGACAGTTACTGAGCAAAGCTGAGCGCAGCAAGACTACCACAGCAGCTTCAGAACGCATACGTCATGATATAAGCCGCCTTTCACGGCGCACAAACCAAACACTGGTGAATTATTTTATATCTGAAGCCCCCCTTGTGAGGGTTGAAGCACAGCAAAGAGTCCCAATAATGAGTCCTGTTCATTAGTGCTGCACTGACCCGGGACAGGACATGCACGTACACACATAATCACACACGCTCAAAGCCCATCCCCCGTCCCCGAAGCCTGTGGCGCCCACGCCTGGTCACTTCGCTCAGGGATCAAAGGCAGTATGTTCTTCTAATCAGTCCTCACAGTGGGCAACCCCATTAATTCAATTCTATTTCATCAGCGGTGAGCAGACCACCAGAGGGGTCCGTGCATTCCTGGGGTCCCGCCGTCCAGGGAGTAATCCTATCTCATAATGTCCCAAGATCTGACTCTAACCCCATAATTGCTTTGAGACCAACTTTGTTTTGCTTGCCGACATAACTGCAAGATCATCGCGGGAGAAGAAACAAAGACAGACAAGACGCGCTTTATGGGCGCTGCAGGGAAGTCAGGCAAAATTAATGACGCCATATATCAAATAATTCCAGACAATCAACCCCCCACCAAACCAGGCCAACACCACATGTACAGTTATGCACAGTAAGCTGTATCAACGAAACTGGGGCTCCAAGAGTGGAGTTTGTCAGGCTGTATTACAGATTAATTATTCTTATTTTTATAAATTTGTTATCTGATGATTGTTCAATAATTTCCAGAGAAGAAATGTATGCATATAAAGACAAAAGGATGACTGACTCATATTTCATTGTGCTTTATGGGTTGTCTGTAGCACATAAGATGCTTAGTGGGACATACGATAATGAGCTTTTGATATCTTACCGTACCTTGGGTCTCTGGTGGATGGGGATGCTCATCACAGACAAATTAGATCTTTTGAGTATTGCTGTCTACACCTGGAGAAACAACAACAACAGGAGGCAAACGGTGAGGCATCTGTAAATGGAATCCGAAATTAAAAGCATCTGTCAAAGTAGCCCCCGATACTTGAGGCCTGTAAAAGTTAATAGCAAAAAACAATCAGAAAAGCTTCTTCTCAAATACATAAAAAGTGTTGAAGAACCTGCATAAAAAATGTATGAGTGTAATCTTTGATATGCAGGTATAAATTGCTATACAAAGACACACTTATCCAAACCCAGAATTAGTTCTCCAACCTGACACATTAATAGAGGTCAGCGACAGATAATTGGCAGAGTAAAAGGCTAAGCTGGAAAGATATGGTTGGAAACTTCTCTGGCTTTAGTGGTAAATAAACGCCTAAGAAAAACAAACAAAAAAAAAAATCTACAATTATATACAAAAATGAAGGCTGCTCTTTTAAGATGCTGACAAAAGGAGAGGGTTCACATAAGATTTGACACTTCAAAGGCCCTCATTGTCATACGCAACAAAAGCAGCGTTGTTTGTAGAAGTGATCATCTGACTCTTCTATTGTGGCAGCCTTTGGAAGTCACCACAGCTCCTTCTTTGCCTTATTCTGTCTATTTACGAGTGAGATTGTGCTTCTGTTTGGAATCAGCACATTCATGTTAATGTTTCTCTGCATTGTGGATTGACTGAAGAAATTCTCATTTAAATTAACAATGCAAATAAAGAACTGTATTTGGCTTTAATAAAATATGATTTTGTCCAATCATTCGCCATATCTACAGTTCTGGTCAAACCACAGGCACAACCACTGCATCATGACTCAATTATAAACTACTTCATTATGATACAGTCTAAGTTCACCCTTCAATACCTGATTGACCTTTAAACATTTCAGGTGAACAGACATTGCACCAGCAGTTCCATATGGATACATGAAAAGCAACATGAGCAGAGGGTTTATTAGGACATCATGAAATACAGTGGATGTGAAAAGTTTACACACCCCTGTTAAAGCGCCAGTTTTTTGTAATGTAAAAAATAGGCCATGATAAATCATTTCCAACTCTTTTTTTTTTAACTTTAATGTAACCTTTAATTGAAAAAAAAAAAAATAAGTTGGAGGGAATAAAAAACAGGAATGTGCAATAATACCTGAGATATGCTCAGGAGATATGCTCCTGGCACGGGGAGTCTACTGGCTTGTGCTCCCCCTGTGGCTGGGTAACCAACTTTCCTTCCCACATTCCATTATGCTGAGCACCAAGCTAGAAGGTGGAAAGTACCATTCTTATATGGTCTTTGGTATGACCCGGCCAGAGTTTGAACCCACAACTGATGCGCTACCTCTAGGTCACCCCTCTGGTTCACATGCTGATGAAAACACCAAGGTGCTGATGCCTCGGTGCCAGAGCCTTGGCGAAGGTATGCATTCTGGGATCATCGCCAAAATGTTATGGGTTCCTCTCTAGCCCAAGGACCACCTCTGGTAAAAAATTTCATCCAAATCCATCCAGTAGTTTTGGAGTACATGCATGCACAGTGAAAATTATCTGCAGTTCACATGCTCGTACTGTCGGCAACAGCCAAGAGCCACCAATCCGATTTGAACAGCTGCAATCCAAACACAAAAGAAGAGCACAGTGGCAGATGTTTCAAACGGCGGAAGCGATGGCGGTACGTGACTACAATGCCAATTTAGACAAACAGGAGCTTTTGCTGTTTAGTGGCAGAGGAAGAAAACAGACGGGCAAAAAGACAGACATTTGTTCACCCAGTATTGGTGGACTGCTCAGTACTTCCGTGGCGAGAGCTTTCTGGCGCATGCGCAGGTCACTGTGACCATTTGTGGGCAAGGAATGTTGGGACTTGTAGTTTTAGTGAGTTTTTAACCAGTTTTACCTCGTCCTTCCTCTGCAAAACTAAACACCAAAACCAGTGTGAAAACAATCGATGTGATGAGTAAACGGTGTAGCTGCTGAATACGTGTTTTTATGCCTCTGTGAAAACGGAGTGTCACGAACTGGGGTGGATTTCCAGCCCAGTTTCATGGCATGGTGGCTGCCTCGTCTTTAAGTTTATTTTTGTAGCCTCTATTTGCCGTCAGGCACCTCCTTGGGAGCCTTGAGGTCTTCTCGGCTCCTTGACAGCTGCAGCCACGCCCCCCTCTTCTGCCAGTTATGCCAGCTATGGGCCATTATCATTTGTTTTCTTTCCTTTGTTCATTCACACACCTGTTTCCACCCACACACCTGCAATCTCTCTCCTCATTAGATTTGGCATTATTTAAGTCCTGTGTCTGCTGGAGAGGATTGCCGGATTATTGTCCTCACTGTGTTTGCACTACTCAGTGTTTTTTCTACGTCATGCATGACTAGATGCCCTGCTTGCTGTACTACACCGCGTCACTCTGTATGGCGTTTATAATTTTCAACAGCTTGGTTTTGTTTTGCTGGGATTATTACTTGGACTGACTTGGACTGCTCCAGCCTTGTGAGTACCATCTGCTTCGCCCCTGCCGTCCAGTTCCGCCTGGAGGTTCTTTCCTGGGCTCTCCTGTCCATTCCCCCGCTGCAGTTCTGCCTGCCTGCACTTAGGAACATTTTTCTCCCCAGTTTTGTACTCATCTGAGTCTATAGAGCGTCCTGGAGATCTTCCCTGTATATCCTGTGCTGCTTATCTGTTGCTTCGAACTGTTATATCACGTCTGTCAATAAATACGCACAACTTATTCCTGCACGTGGGTTTTTATTCCCTATCCTCCGTGCGCTGCGTAAACGCGCATGGTGATTCACAACACATACAGTAATCACTCAATGTGTCTATGTGTGGATGGTTGTGTGTGTGTGTGTGTCCATATGTCTGTTTCAGCTCGTCCGGTCAAAATTAAGTGCAACTAAAGGCTTGTATCATATCATCACCATATTATCTCTACTTTTAATTTGCCAGAATTCCAAGATAAGGCTTTGTTTTCGAAATAAACACAAATTTAACTCACCAGTACTGTCAATGGAGCTGGGGAAAAAAGGTACTGCAATAACTATGCCAGGCCACTAGAGGCGGCAGTGTGACTTTTTTACAACACAACACAGCATGTTTTTTTTTTTTTAACGGCATGTGGAACTCAACTGTTAAAAAATAACAGTGAATACTTTTTGGATGCACTGTACAACACCCCAAGTTAAGCAAATGCCATGAAGTTCACTTCAAGCACAGACACTTATCCTCCACTGCTGGAAGTCAAAAAAAAAAAAAAAAAAAAGCCTCCATCTTTTACTGACTGGGTTAAGGAGGTGCTCTCTTAAATTCCATTATAAAAACTTAGATATACAATCATGTGAAAAAAATTAGAAATCCCTATATAAGCCTGTGTATTTTTTAGCACATTTGGACATATGGATATTTAATACCAATGTTGAAAATACTGGGAGATTAATTTAATACATCTAAACAATTAAAAATTAATTAAAGACTTCTTTTTCAAATTTTCTATAAAATGTAATTCTAAACAAATAGTAAGGAATAAATTAGGATACCCCCCATCTTTTTTAGGACCCCCCCACATTCATTCCCACTTAAAATGGCTAAATAAAAATGCAAATAAAAACAAAAACAAGGTCAGACATAGATATGTGAACATTTGTTATTAAGGAACTGAATATTTAATGGGGTGCCCTAATTTTTTCACAACTGTAATAGGAACAAATCCCACCAGAAATTTAACGACACCTTGGCCCCATTCATAGAGTTTATTTCTACACCCTCATTTTCTTAATATTCAATATGATCCAAATGTATACCCTGCTTGTATCTCTTATGTTTACCAGCACTGGTGTTAGGAGATGATTGATCAACTGAAATCTGTTCTAACAGTTGCACCATTTATATATTTTTATTGTTGAGCCTACCTCTTTATGTAACATACCAGATCTCACCATACGCACTTTATATGCTGAGTGGTTGAAAATGTAGTAAACCTGCCCTACTTCTCTTGAAGATGCTTAATGTTTATATGCATCTTATGTATTGATTTATTTTCCTATTTCTGTTTTCCTGCCATTTTTTTTTCTTTTTTTCTCTGTTTCTTTGGGATGTCCTAGAGGGTTAATTGTCTGTATCTGTTCTGTTATATATACATATAATTGCTAAAAATTTTAAAAAATAAAGTGTTTAAGAAAGAAAGAAAGAAAGACCCATGTGGCTCCCTTAGCTACACTGGCTCCTTGTTCTAACTTTTTTTCATTTTAATCCACTGGGCGGCTCTTGGTCTGGGCCTTCACCACGGACCAATTTACCTTGGAAGACCCTACCAAGATCAAGTTGCCCCTGACAACATAGCTCCTGGGATCATGAGGCACACAAACCCCCTAAATTACTGTAATAATTAACAAGCAATAGTTTAACACCAATGTGTGGTTTGAGTTTGCCAGTCCAAAGCATGTTGCTAACACAGCAGTAGTGTCCCTGCATTTTGTTACAGCAACACAGTGAATGATTACACTGGTCAACACCAAATTTATTGTCTAATTTTTGTTTAACTGATTTAGGACAATTTTGATGTGCTGAATCCAAAAATCACATTGATTTTGCTCAATCAGGTCAACTTTTTGAATTATGGCCACGTTTTTTTTTTTTTAATATACGTTTTTGTTTACATGTACAGGTATTTTCGCTTTATATGATGCAAAATTCTTTTTTATGTCTTGAACTTCTCTGAATTTTGAACAATGATGACATAACATTCAATTTACATGTACTTACCTTTATATAAAGGTAAGTACATGCACAGTACTAAGTAAGTACTAAGTACAGGTTTTTACTTAGCACCTGATCGAAAGAAACGGATGTCATTTTCGGATTCAGCAGTGCAAAATTGTCTTAAATCAGTTGAAAAAACACAGACAACTTACAAAAAAATATATTTTTGTAACCCTGTGTTATCCCAGGTTTTGTAACCCTGTGTTATCCCAGGAGCTATGTTGTCCGGGGCAATTTGCCTCTGATAGGGTCTCCCAAGACAAACTGGTCCTGGGTGAAGGGCCAGACGAAGAACGATCCAACAGACTCTCATGATAAATTGTATATCAAGGATTCAGTGTACCCCGCCCGGTATGGGGTTACCGGGGCCCCACCCTGGAGCCAGGCCTGGGGGAGGGGCTCGAAGGCTAGCGTCTGGTGGCCGGGTTTCCACCCATGGGACCCGGCCGGGCTCAGCCCGAAGGAGTTACATGGGTCCGCCCTCCAGTAGGTTCACCACCTGCAGGAGGGATCATGGAAGTCCGGTGCTATGTGGATTAGGTGGCAGTCAAAGGCGGAGACCTTGGCGGACTGATCCCAAGCTTTCTAAACTGGCTTTTGGTACGTGGAATGTCACCTCTCTGGTGGGGAAGGAGCCTGAGCTGGTGTACGAGATTGAGCGATACCGGCTAGATATAGTTGGCCTCACCTCAACACACAGCTCCGGTTCCGGAACCAGTCTCCTGGAGAGGGGCTGGAGCTTGGCCTTTTCTGGAGTTGCCCCGGGCGAGAGGCGACGAGCAGGGGTAGGTATTCTTGTATCGCCCCACCTTGCTGCCTCTATATTGGAGTTTTCCCCGGTGGACGAAAGGGTTGCTTCCCTGCGCCTTCGGGTTGGGAAACGGGTCCTGACCATCATTTGTGCCTATGCACCAAATGATGTTTCAGAGTACCCACCCTTTTTGGAGTCTGTGACTGGGGTGCTGGAGGGTGCTCCTCCTGGAGACTCCATTGTCCTACTGGGGGACTTCAATGCGCACGTGGGCAACGACAGTGAAACCTGGAGGGGGGTGATTGGGAGGAACGGCCTGCCCGATCTGAACCCGAGTGGTGTTCAGTTATTGGACTTCTGTGCTAACCACAGTCTGTCTATAACGAACACCATGTTCAAGCATAAGGGTGTCCATATGTGCACCTGGCACCAGGACACCCTAGGCCGCAGGTCGATGATCGATTTTGTTATCGTATCATCAGACCTGCGACCGTATGTCTTGGACACCCGAGTAAAGAGAGGTGCAGAGCTGTCAACTGATCACCACCTGGTGGTGAGTTGGATCCGATGGCAGGGGAGGAAGCCATTCAGACCTGGTAGACCCAAACGTATAGTGAGGGTGTGCTGGGAGCGTCTGGCTGAGGCCCCTGTCCGGGAGGTCTTCAACTCCCACCTCCGGAAGAACTTCAACCACATTCCGAGGGAGTCTGGAGACATGGAGTCTGAATGGGCCATGTTCTCCACCTCTGTTGTTGAAGCGGCAGCCCAGAGCTGCGGCCGCAAGGTGGTCGGTGCATCTCATGGTGGCAACCCCCGAACCAAGTGGTGGACACCAGTGGTGAGGGGGGCCATTAAGCTGAAGAAGGAGTCCTATCAAGCTTGGTTGGCTTGTGGGACTCCCGAAGCAGCTGAGGTGTACCGGCAGGCCAAGCGGAGTGCAGCTCGGGTGGTTGCTGAAGCAAAAACCCGGGTATGGGAGGAGTTCGGTGAGGCCATGGAACAAGACTTTCGGTCGGCTTCAAAGAGATTCTGGCAAACTGTTCGGCGGCTCAGGAGGGGAAAGCAGCTCCCCGTCCACACTGTGTATGGTGCGGATGGGACACTGTTGACTTCAACTGGGGATATCGTCGGGCGGTGGAAGGAATACTTCGAGGATCTCCTCAATCCCACTGATACGCCTTCCACAGAGGAAGCAGGGTTTGGGGACGAGGGGGATGACTCGCCTATCACAGGGGCTGAGGTCGCCAAGGTGGTTAAAAATCTCCTTGGTGGCCGGGCCCCGGGGGTGGACGAGATTCGCCCCGAGTACCTCAAGGCCCTGGATGTTGTTGGGTTGTCATGGTTGACACGCCTCTGCAACATTGCGTGGAGGTCGGGGGCAGTGCCTTTGGCATGGCAAACCGGGGTGGTGGTTCCTCTCTTCAAAAAAGGGGACCGGAGGGTGTGCTCCAACTTTAGAGGGATCACACTCCTCAGCCTCCCTGGGAAGGTCTATGCCAAGGTATTGGAGAGGAGAGTCCGGCCGTTGGTCGAACCTCGGATTCAGGAGGAGCAATGTGGTTTTCGTCCTGGCCGTGGCACATCGGACCAGCTCTTTACCCTCTCGAGAATTCTTGAGGGTTCGTGGGAGTTTGCCCAACCAGTTTACATGTGTTTTGTGGACTTGGAGAAGGCATTTGACCGCGTCCCTCGTGGATTTTTGTGGGGGGTGCTTCGGGAGTATGGGGTATCGGGCTTGTTGTTACGAGCTATTCGGTCTCTGTACGACCGTTGTGAGAGTTTAGTTCGCATTGCCAACACTCGGTCGGAGTCATTCCCAGTGAGAGTTGGACTCCGCCAGGGCTGCCCTTTGTCACCGGTCCTGTTCATAATTTTTATGGACAGGATTTCTAGGCGCAGCCAGGGAATGGAGGGTGTCATGCTTGGTGACCACAGGATCTCATCTCTGTTGTTTGCAGATGATGTTGTCCTGTTGGCTTCATCCAGCAATGACCTACAGCTCTTGCTGGGACGGTTTGCCGCTGAGTGTGAAGCGGCTGGGATGAGAATCAGCACCTCCAAGTCCGAGTCCATGGTCCTCAGCCGGAAAAAGGTGGATTGTCCTCTCCGGGTTGGGGACAGGCTCCTGCCCCAAGTGGAGGAGTTTAAGTATCTTGGGGTCTTGTTCACGAGTGAGGGGAAAATGGAGCGAGAGATCGACAGACGGATTGGAGCAGCATCTGCAGTGATGCGGACGTTGTACCGGTCTGTTGTGGTGAAGAGGGAGCTTAGTTCTAAGGCAAAGCTGTCGATTTACCAGTCAATCTACGTTCCTACTCTCACCTATGGTCACGAGCTTTGGGTAATGACCGAAAGAACGAGATCGCGGATACAAGCGGCTGAAATGAGCTTTCTCCGTAGGATTGCTGGACTCACCCTCAGAGATAGGGTGAGGAGCTCAGTCATCCGGGAGAGGCTCAGAGTAGAACCGCTGCTCCTCCACATTGAAAGGAGTCAGTTGAGGTGGTATGGGCATCTGATTAGGATGCCTCCTGGACGCCTCCCACTTGAGGTGTTTCAGGCACGTCCCACTGGGAGGAGACCCCGGGGCAGACCCAGGACTCGGTGGAGAGACTATGTCTCCCAGCTAGTCTGGGAACGCCTTGGTATCCCCTCTGAAGAGCTGGAGCAGGTGGCTGGGGAGAGGGAAGTCTGGGCTTCTCTGCTTGAACTGCTGCCTCCGCGACCCGGACCTCCGGAAAAGCGGTAGAAGATGGATGGATGGATGGATGGATGTGTTATCCATCAGCGTTTTCTTACATATGGATAAAACATACACTACTCACAAAAAGTTAAGGATATTCGGCTTTCAGGTGACATTTCAGGATGCACCTAAAATGCACTATAACCTTACCAGCTGAACTTAATTTGACCTTCTCTAACCTTCTGAATCCACATGTCCAACTGTTCAATGTTTCAGTACTTTTTGCATAATTTACTGTTCTCTAACAAGATGCTTAATGGCAAAATTCACAACAGGTGCTTGATCCATGAATCAACCAATAAATTTTCTGGTTCAATTAGAATTGGCATTTAAACAGTCCTCTTCAACATACTGTTCACATTTTGACATCTGAGACCAAGACGATACTTAACAATTGATCAACAGTACCTCACCACTGCGAGACCTCAGACAGGATGTTCTCAGAGGGAAGTGGCCACTGAGCTTAGAGTATCACAGAGTGTCATCAGCAGGTTGCAACAGAGATACAGAGAGACTGGAAGAGTCACAGAAAGGCATAGAAGTTGACGTCCTTTGGCCACACCCCACACTGATGACCGCTTCATTGTGAACAATGCCCTGCGGAACCAGATGATGAATGCCACTCAACTCCAGGCACATTTAAGGGAGGTGAGAGGCACTCAAGTATCACGTCAGATCATTCAAAATCGTTTAAATCAGCATGGTCTACTTGCTAGACGACCCGCAAGGGTACCTGACCACACCATCAGGTTTTTTCTGTCAGACGCTGTCAAACAATTTGGAATTTGCTGTTGGAAACATTACAGTTAATAAGTTGTTTGTTTGTTTTATTATTTTTAACCTCTGCATCATCTTTATGATTTTTACCCACTTATAATTTTACTGGACTGAGGATTCTCGCCGCTTGACCTTTTTTGGTCAACAAACTGGGTTAGGCAAACCTGTCTATTTTGGTTAGCCAACCCTGGCCTGGAAAGCCATGGTTCCCTCTCCGACCTATGACAGCTGTGTTTCCCTCTCTAAGAAGGTTTCCAAGTTGGAACTGAGAATCTCTAACCTCTATAAGATTCAGGAGGCTGAAAATCATCTGGACACGATCCTTTTTGGACGGACATCGGCGGCCGCGATGGACTTGCAGTTAGCAGAGACGGCTGCGTACCTGGGTGATATTATCATATTGTCATCCACCTCCACCCCTGCTCCAGTCACCTCAGCTGTCCAGGACTCCAGCAGTAAACAATGGCTTCAGCTCGGAGCTAAACCTAAAGCCCCGGGTGGTTCTTCTCAGCCTCAATGAGCACCCTGGACCATGGTCGGGTACAACAGCAAACGTCGAGGATTGACCAGACACGGTCGCACCTCCTCCTTTCCCCTCTCACTGGAAACCAGATTCGACATCTTTTCCCTGAAGATTTCCCCAACCTGGATGTTAATCTTCCTCCCACGGCTACCCTTCCTCCTTCAGCAGCGGCCCAAACCCGCAAGCCCCGGATTAAAACTACCCTAGGTGTGCTGAGCTTTACACCAGCTCCAAAAAGAAGAGAGTGCAACCCCCCACATCATCCCCGCACCGGCATCTCACCGCCACAGCAATAACAACAGCAATGGTAAAACTATTCACCATTACAGAAGCCACTGACAAAGCCCCCCCAGACAATGCTGGTAATTGGTGATTCCATAATGAGGAACGTCAGAAGAAGGTACTGTGTTACAAAATGTTTTCCTGGGACTGAAGTGTCAGACATTGAGGTTCTTACCCCTGACCTATTAAATGAATACCCCCCACGCTAAAACTGTTATTATCCATGTTGGATGCAACACCCCAGATGAAGCGTCTGAGATCTTAAAGAGAGACTCAGGAGTCTTCTGTCCACTCTTAAGAACTGTGGCAGACGTGTGTTTATCTCTGGACCACTTGCTCTTTAGAGGAGGTTGCAATTATTTCAGCAGAGCTCTTAGCCTTAATACCTGGTTGTGTTCAACATGTCCTACTTTTAACATTGGTTTTATGGACAATTTCAACCTGTTCTGGAATTGCCCATCATTTATGAGGCCAGACGGTATTCATCCAAATCGACTCGGTGCTGTTATGGTCTGAGCGCTGATTCTATCCGCGCTCGGGTTGTCCAGTAATTTTCCCCCCCATTCTTATTTCTGGTTTTGCCATTTGGCCTTCCTGGGCTTTTATTTTGACAGCGTCACAGCGGGACTTCCGGCTGTCAGAGCCGAGCAGCGACGTGACAGCTGGATGTCATCTCATTAATTACATTCTCCTTTTTTGATTGGTTGTAACTTATCATTTAAGGGAGCAGCTGAGGCTCATTCCTCGCTGCGACCTACACAACAGTACGTGCTCCTCCACGTACGTGACTGGAGCCCCTAACCCCGACTCCAGTCTCCTTTATGATTCATCGTTCCTTGTAAGTGTTTTTGCTCAGAGTCTGTTATTTTGTGTCTAAGCCTATGTTCGTGTTTTTGCCCCACGAGGTTGTTTATTTTGTCAGTCTTGTCGTTTGTTAATACAGTAAACATGCAAACTCACTGGTTGGCCTATAGTGTCACAATGATGCCCCGCAAGGGACATCCATAACAGGTGCACGTGTCTTAAGGGACAATCTGTTTTATTCCACTCAGCATTTTTCAGTACAGTGACTGAAAGCTGGTGTCGCCTCACCCCAAAGTACCTGGGTCTGCCAACTAGCTTTTTTTGCTTCCCACTTCTCATATTACTCCTATTAATCCAAATAATTCTCTCTGTTTAGATCAGTCTTTCATTCATAACCTCAGAGATTGTGTCTGTCCCCCGATATCCAAAACATTATAACCCAAGACAAATACAGCATAAATTGATAAAGATTAAAACTATTAATTTACCACAGAAAAATAAAATAATTAAAAACGGACTGCTGAATATAAGATCTCTTTCCGATAAAGTGACCTTAATTAATGATATGATCATGGATCACAATATAAATATACTCTCTCTCACAGACACATGGCTATGCCCCGATGACTATGTTAGTATCAATGAGCCCCCCCCCCCCCCCCCCCCCCCAGCTATGGTAATATTTATATTCCTAGAAACACTGGCCGAGGTGGTGGTGTTTAGGTAATATATGAATCCACATTACCAGTGAACCCTCAGCCTAAGCTAAACTCAAATTATAACTCTTTTGAATGCTTAATTTTTAGCTTAGCACACCCATCCAGGAAGTCAGAACAGCCTCTTGTATTTACCACAGTATATTGTCCTCCCAGTGCTTCTTTTGCTGAATTTATATCTGAATTCTCTGAGTTCTTAACAACCTTAGTTCTCAGTTCAGACAAGATTATCATAGCGGGTGATTTTAATATTCATATAGATGTTGATAATGATAGTCATAGTGTAGCATTTCTCTCTCTTAAATTCAACTGGTTTTTCTCAGTGTGTTAGTAAACCAACTCATCATCATAATCACACCCTTGACCTGGTTTTGGCCAGTGGTGTAGAAATTAATGAGCTGCTTGTCATTCCTCAAAATCCTACACTGACTTACCATTATTTGATAACTTTCAAATTTGTGTTCTCTGATGTTACAGCATCAAACAGAAATATAGTTACCAGATTCTTACCGGATAGTGCTGTGGCTCGCTTTAAAGAATTAATCCCTTCAGCACTTACTCTATTACCATGTCTCAATATAGCAGACAGCACTGACTGCTTGAATCCATTAGAATTAGCCCTCTTAGTTGATAGTACTGCAGCCTCACTGCAGACAACACTTGACTCCATAGCCCCTCTTAAAAAGAAAACTATTAAAAATAGGAGATTAGCTCCACGGTACAACTCCCACACTAGTGAGTTAAAACAGAAAGTCAGATTCTGTGAAAGGCTTTGGCGTGCAAATAAGACAGAAGAATTATGTTCAGCCTGGAATGCCAGCCTTATCACCTATAAGAAATCTCTCTGTAGTGCTAGGCAACAGTACTATTCATCCTTGATAGAAGAAAATAAAAACAACCATAGATTTCTTTTTAACACTGTGGCTCAGTTAACCAAGAGCCACAACGCCATAGACCCCTACATTCCTCCAACGCTTAGTGCTGACAACTTTTTGAAATTTTTTAATGATAAAATTGTCAGTATCAGGAATCATATTCCAAAAAATAGTCCCTTTAAAAACACCAAGCCTCTGCCTAACACTGCTGTGTCCACAGGCTCAGAACTCCACTTTTCTGAATTTTCTATTAGTCATTCTGATCTAGCCTTAATAGTCTCAGCCTCTAAACCAACTACCTGTCTCTGAGACCCAATCCCTGCTAGACTCCTGAAGGAGTCGCTATTTCTGATTAGTCCACTGTTTTTGAACATAATTAATATGTCTCTATTGACAGGACATGTACTGCAGTCTTTTAAAGTGGCAGTAATTAAACCTCTGCTTAAAAAATCCTTCACTTGATTCTGGGATTTTGGCCAATTATAGACCAATATCTAACCTCCCCTACGTTTCCAAGATCCTCGAAAAAGTAGTCGCCAATCAATTGTGCACTTTTTTTAGAAAATAATTCTATATGTGAGAAATTTCAGTCAGGTTTTAGGAAACACCACAGCACAGAGACAGCCTTAGTGAAAGTTACTGATGACCTCCTTATGGCATTTGACAAAGGACTTGTCTCTGTCCTCGTCTTATTGGACCTTAGTGCTGCCACCATGGACCACCATATTCTGCTAGAGAGACTTGAACAGCAAATTGGTTTGAAAGGAACAACGCCACAATGGTTCCAGTCTTATTTATCAGGCCGTTCCCAGTTGTCTATGTCCATAACAAGTCTTCTATCCAGACCATGGTTAGCTATGGAATTCCGCAGGAATCGGTACTTGGACCAGTACTTTTTACATTATACATGCTGCCTTTGGGAGACATTATGAGGAAGCATTCTATTCCTTTTCATTGTTACGCTGACAACACACAGTTATATTTATCCATCAATCCAGATGACCCAGCCATTTGGGTTCACTCCAGGAGTGTCTTAAGGATATTAAAACTTGGATGAACTACAACTTTTTATTGCTGAATACAGATAAAACTGAAGTCATTGTTCTTGGCCCCAAACATGCTAGAAGCAGTCTTTGTAGTAAGATAACAACACTAGATGGCATTGCACTGGCTTCTAAGTTTTCTGTTAGGAGTCTTGGAGTTGTCTTTGACCAAGATATGTCTTAACTCTCATATACAGCAAACCATTAAGACTGCCTTCTTCCATCTGTGTAATATTTCTAAAATCAGGTCCACCCTATCTCATAAAGATGCAGAGAAACTTGTCCACGCCTTTATCACCTCTAGGCTAGACTACTGTAATTCACTTTTATTAGGTTGTCCTAATAAGTCCATAACGTTTCTGCAACTCATTCAGAATGCAGCTGCACGTATCCTGATGAGAACAGGGAGATCACATTACCCCAGTTTTAGCTTCTTTACATTGGCTCCCAATAAAATATAGAATTGAATTCAAGATATTACTCCTAACTTATAAAGCCCTTAATGGTATGGCTCCTTCTTACCTGCAAGAACTCATAGTTCCCCATCATCCAACCAGAGCTCTGCGCTCCCAAAAATCCAAACTACTGGTGGTCCCCAAGGTCTCCAGAAGTAGACTGGAAGGCAGAGCTTTCAGTTATCAAGCTCCCCTCCTGAGGAACCATCTTCCCAGTTCAGTCCGGGAGGCAGACACTCTCTTTATTCAAGCGTAAGCTGAAATCTTTTCTCTTTGATAAGGCCTATAGTTAAAAATGTTGCCGCTGCCAGGCCTTCACTCACATGTGAAGCCTAACCCAGCTTGATACTGGAATGTCTGGCTGTGAATGTTGATGTTGAATTGTATTTGTTACGTTTGTTTTGAATGTAGCTACTGCCAGGCCTCCTACTTTTTACCTCTTTTTCCAACCCAGCCGGTCAAAGTGGATGCCCGTCCTCTATGAGCTATGGTTCCGCTCGAGGTTTCTGCCCATTAAAGGGAAGTTTTTCCTTGCCTGTGTCGCCACAGTGCTTGCTCTTAGGGGTCTCTGCTGGGTTCTATAAATTTGAGAGTGTGGCCTAAACCCACTCTTTTTTTTTTTGTAAAGTGCCTTCAGATAACCTGTGTTGTGATTTGGCGCTATATAAATAAAATTGAATTGAATTGAACCATCAAGCACAGGTGCCATCGTTTGCATGAGCCAGGGAGCATTTACACTGGACAAGGGAGCAGTGGGCCTGTTGTCTGATGAAAGTCGATTCACATTGAGCAGAAATGATGGCCACCAACAATTTTGGAGACGTCAAGGAGAGCACTATGCGTGAGCCACTGTTGTCACCATGTTACAGTCTAGGCAGGTGTGTCTAGTCAATACAGAACTGCCCTACACCTTGTGAATGGTACAGTGACAAGCCAATACTACCTGAATAACACCATTAAGCCAGTCATTGTGCCCCTGGATGAACACCACCAGCCTAATTTCATCTTCATGGCCAACATACTCCAGCTCATCGAGGTCGCATCATTTGGAAATGGTTGTTGGAGGCTGGGGTACCTCAAATAGAGTGGCCTGCACTTTCTCCAGACCTGAGTCCCACAGAAAACCTATGGGATCAGCTGAGTCGCCATGTAGAGGCTCATAACCCTGCACCCCACAACCTCAATGACCTGAGGGCTACCCTTCAAGTGCCCTACTTTCATGATATTATATCACTGTAGCGTGAATGTTTTACATTTCCCATAAATTTCAGCCAAAAGCCAAATATCCCTAACTTTTTGCGAGTAGTTAATTAGGAGGGTCACACATGTATTAAGAGCCACCACAGGTACAAGTTTCTACTTGTTTTTTTTTTCATAACGAAGCAACCCATTTAGTGTTTTATTTGAAATTATTTGAAATTTCACTGGCTGCTGACATTTGATCCCACTGGCTTTTATTTCCATGCAGTCAGACTGCATTAAAATACTCTTTAGCATCACTCTGAGTACAAGCATCAGTTTTTAGAGCTTTTATCAGTCATTAGCATTATAAGCATTTTTATTTTTTCCCCATTCACAACCGTCATTCATATCAGCTGCCAGTGTTTTGGGTGCACTTTGCCATCAACCTGGCATCCCATTTAATCAAACTAAATTTCATATTTTCATTCCTCAATTGTTGTATAAACTAGAACTGCACTCAACAGAAATGCAGACCCATGCCTTACAGTTCTATCCTTGTTGGAATGTCATATAATAGGGAAAATCCCTGGTTGACTTTCTGCTTCAATTCTGATGGGAGGCCATCACCTATTTTCAGACCTTACTGATCTTCAAGGTCAAATGCAAGGTTAAGGACACTGGACATTCAAGAGGTGTCGCAGACCCCATTCGAGCTTGTGTTAAAATGTGGTGGTTCTATCTCACACAATACAGTCACTACTATATAAACCAAAACTGATTTTGACCTTTTATGACCCTGTGACCTTGAACTTTGACCTTTTAATCCAACATAGCCAAGCATGGTACTACCGTGGTCAACCTGTGTGCCACATTTGGTTACCCTAACCTTATTTCATTTTTTATTAGAGCACGAAAATGCAGACGGACAGATAAGCAGACTCAGGCAATCACCATAATAAGGCTTACATATATATGCTAATTCTGCACAAACATCATCAATTCTACATCCACAACCATCTGAGATGTACAGAGATAATTGGTATGAAATTTACTGCAACAGGTCACTGACATGAGTTGGTGATGACAGTTCAGCTTCTTATTCTGGGTGTCTTGTCTCATGGTCAAAGGTGTGTTTTTGTTCTGCCAACTCTGGCCATTTTTGACGATAGTATTATTTTGATCTCCTCTCAATATGTCCTGAAGGCAGGAGTCAGGCTGTTAGTGTTATTAGTGTTACGGTTATTAGTCCTGTAATTTATGGTCATGAAGCATTTACAATATTACTTAATACTTCGTGCAAGAAATTGGGCCCGTGCTAGCAGACCAATATACAGTGGCAAGTTAAAGTATGTGAACCGTTTGGAATTTCATGGTTTTCTGCATTAATCTGTCATAAAATGCAACATGATCTTCATCTAAGTTAAGGGTATTGACAAATATAACGTGCCTAAAATAATATCACAAAAAAATGTAATCTTTCATGCCTTTATTGAGAACAACCATAAAAACCTCAAAGTGCTAGTGGAAAAAGTACGTGAACCCTTGTGTGACCTGAAAAAAGCTAATTGGAGTCAGGTGTTGGCATACCTGGACTTCTGTCTACAGTACATAAAACACTGAACAAGCAGGGTGTCTATGGCAGGACACCAAGAAGGAAGTCTCTGCTTACTAAAAAGAACATTGCTGCACACTTGAAGTTTGTGAAACAGCACCTTGACACTGTACTGGCAAAATACTTTGCGGACTGATGAAACTAAGACTGAACTATTTAGAACACGCAGCTCTACATCTGACATAAAATGGTCACTGCATATCGTCACGAAAACATCATCCCAAGCGTAAAGTATGGTGGATGAGACATCATGACTTGGGCCTGCTTTGCTGCATCAGTGCCTGGCCAGCTTGCAATTATTGAGGGGAAAATGAATTTCCACATGCATCAAAAAATTCTTCAGAATAATGTGAGAATACCCATACATCAGCTGAAACTCTGTAGAAGTTGTTCTATGTTCTGCCAGGAAGAATGGGCTAAAAATCCTCCTGAACGATGTGCAGGTCTGATCCACAGCTCCAGGAAGGGCCTGGTTGAGATTATTGCTGCTGGGGTGGGGGAGGGGGGTTATTAATTCAAGGATTCATACACTTTTTCCACTGGCACTATAAGGTTTTTATGGTTGTTCTCCATAAAGACATAAAAGATCTATTTTTTTTTTTGTGTTATCATTTCCCTTGACTTAGATGACAATCAGATCACATTTTATGACAAATTAATTCAGAAAACCATGAAATGTCAAACAGTTCACATACTTTTTCCTGCCATTGTATGCAAGTGTTGGCACCATTTTGCCACCAGTACAAATTCTTAATCCTATTCTATGGGAAAACACCAATATCATTCAAGACAAGAGGTGTTACTAAAACGAGAACAATCCTGATTTATTATCAACACTTGTGCTTCCCTGGTATTTTAATGTTAAAAAGGCTGCAGCGAAATAGGTCTATTTTCCTGATATGTCTGTCACATAATGCTCTTGTTTTATCTGCGTTTACAATCACAGCGTAAATAGCTGCACTTAACTTTTACAGTGTCTCTATATCATATTGGTGACTCTATTAGAATCATAATGAGAGTTCAATATTCTTGGAAGCGGGTGATGTGAGGTGAGGAAGTATTATTAAAAAAAAAAAATCTCAAGGGGAAGACAAGCATGTGAATGTTTATGTCGATTTCAGAACCATTACGCTATTATCGTTTTAAGTCCTAGATGACTCTGATGACCTGGTCTTTATTACAATATGGAAAACCCATTTGTTTTTGCTTTAATAAAGATTAGACCTTTTTCGTTTGACTTAAGCATCAAAATGCTGCAATTGTAATTTTGAGAGCATAGTTGTTCATTCCAGTCAGCTGCTTAAAACAAATTACCAGAACATTGTAAAATTGTTAAAACTGGCACATTATTATGCTTTAGAGTTAATCATCACTGAATTTGTAGTTGTACAGTTTTATACACAATTTCTTTCTCTTGCTTCTCTTGGCAAGAAATACCAAACATTCCAGGAAAAAAAAGCACAAACTCTCCTTTAAAGTCGTAGCTGGCATATTTACAGATTCCAGGATTGGTTGTAGAAAGGAATGAGGTCTGTGATCCAAAGCAGACAGGAAAACCTTTTGAAAAAGGGAAATGTTATTGAATGCTTATTCATCATGTTCTGCTGACTCCACTTCAAACTCACACATATCAAGTCGGACTTAATCGTCTGTGGAACATGATTTCGACTGCATTTTCTTTTTGAGATGAAGCACAGAGGAAGAGGCCGAGTTTCTTTGTTCTTGGAGGGAACGAAAGTCTGATTTCCATTGTGATGATTGTGCAAGAATGGAAACAGCTACCTTGCCAAATGTTCTGCACAAGGATGATAAAAGACAGTAGCTTGCTGAGGAGAAAACATTTATTTCCACTTTCAGTTTATGCACCTAAATTCAAAGTTCTGACATACGGTTGTTTATGTGCCTGAGTTAAAATATATAACTGTTGACTGAAAGGCAATCAAAAGTAAGAACTTTGCAAATACTGTATTTGAAATAATTTTTGAATAATTTATACCGGAGTACAATATATTCTGCCATCACCTCGCAGTTCCTTTATAGCAAGCTTAGACTGTAATATAAACAATGCAAACGCTGACGACCTCCCCCAAGGAGGTTATGTTTTTGCCAATATCTGTCTGTTAGCAACATTACTCAAAAACTAATCAATGGATTTCAGGGAAAATTTCAGGGAAAGTAGGAAATGGGACAAGGAACAAACGATTAGTTTTTGTTGCTGATCTGGATCATTGTGTGGATCCAGGTATTTTTTTTTCCTAATTATTTCATATATATTAATATTGCGCTTTTCATGTACATCCCCTCTAAGCAGTGCACTCTGGAAGCAGTGCACTCTTAGCACTGTTTGGAAGCACCAAACACTGCAGAAAAAACAAAACAGCTTGTAACAAAAAGCCATGTGGTCTCCATCCACATAGTATCTGAAGATGCCATGAAAAAGCAAGTCAAGTGTGCGGTTTAAGATGGGGTGTGAAGCGCGCGCGCACATAACTCCACGCAGACGTAACTCCACGGGCACGTACCGGGAGACGAGCCAAGGATGTCGTTGCGAGCCACGCATGTAAACACACAAACTTCAGCAACGGACAATGTTTAATTTTTGTGTGAAATGACAATAGGCCTGCTCTGTTATGCTCGTTGACTATACACCGCAGTGACATGAGACTGCACTGCTGTGTAATATTGATTAATAATTACGAGCCTTGTCAATAAACTGTAAGGGAGAAGATAGGAGGAATTCTTTTTTAAACTAAAAAAAACAAAACCAACCTGGAACGGTCAATAAACTGTGATGCTCCTTTAAGGTTGAACTGCTCAGCCCTAATGTATGGTCAATAAAATTATGACAGTCTTGTTATTATAATGTAGTCCTACTCTTTGCTGGTGTTTCTCTGTCTGCTAGCAGGATCACGCAAAAACTCCTACATGGATTTCAATGAAACAGTCACCAGATGTGGCCCTTGGCCCAAAGATGAACCCATTAGATGTTGGAGGTGATCCATGAGTGCATACCTCCACCAAGGCCCTATCTCACATTGTACAGACGGATAGTGTATGGATGGACAACGGGACGGAGGGGAGGACAAAGGGAGGGAGGGACGGAGTCTTGGCAGAGGTATGCGCTTTCTGAGTGCCCTCTGGCTCCGAATGCTTTTCTAATTATGTGACGCTGGTTTGTAAACAAAAGCAGAAACTTCATTGTTGCATCTTTCATTTTTTTTTTCCAAGGAGAAAATGAGTTGAAACCCTGTAGGAAAAATGTTTATTTTGCCATGAAATTAAAAGACTTTTTCCATTAACTCCACACAAAGCAAGATCATTAACTACTTCATTGACTTCTCCTTATAGGTTCATATTTTGTCGCCTCCTTCTTTAATAATCTATTTGTAAATCTGCACTGAAATATTGCACTTGTAGTCCAAATAGTCACGACTGAATAGCATTTTAAATACTTCATAGATAACACTAAAATTACTGTCTTTCATGATCTGGATAAAGCTAGAGGCAAAATACACAATAAGAGTTTCATTCATTTTCACACAGGAACCTACTTACTCTATCATTCAAACAAAGATGTACAAAAAAAAAAAAGTTTTATCATGCCCATCATTGTAAACGCATCAAAATAAATCATGGCTATAAATCATCTCTACAATTAGCAATTGACTGAAGCTGCTTACTGTGAAAAATACATGGAAGTATAATACATCAATTCTAATGCCATTTCTTAATCAGAAGGCTCAGCAATCAGCAGAGACCAATTAGGGCCCGAGAGATAGAGAGCCACCATTAATAATCACACTTGGCTGCCATCATTGGCTCCACTGTCACAGGAGAGCCACTGAAGCAGTTTAAGAGGAGTATTCGTCTCAGGTTAAAGGTGTTGTTACGGGGTTCATGATCCTTATTATGACCAAGAAAATAAAATAAAAAGGACTACGACCAGAGGTGGGTAGTCAGAAACTGTACTTCAGAAAAAGCAGTGCTATCTTATGACACAAATTACTAAAGTATGAGTAAACGTAGTCACCAAAATAATTATTTGAGTATGAGTTGGAAAGTATCCTCTAAAAAATGTATTTGAGTAGTAAGTACAGTAATTACACCCACCAAGTTTGAGTTTTTCTTACCAGTTTGTTGAGGTTTTTCTCATAAATTTGTGACATTTTGCTTGTTAATTTAAAGTGACACACTGATGAAAAGCAGGTTTTTTTTCCCCCTTCTTAACATGTCTGTAATATAATTTTTATGACTTACAAGCAGTGGGTGAGCTGGTACTTTTCAACAAGGGGGGAGGGGGTATTCACAAATATAGCATAAGGCAGAAATGGATAAATGTAAGATGGATACAAATTTAAAAATAAAATAAAAAAAAAAAATCACAAATTACTATTTAATTACATTAACTAAAAATTTAACCAGCACACGTGAGCAATGCAAATTTACAAGAAGAAAAGTTAAAAATTAACAAGAGAAAAAAATCACAATTTTATGATAGAAAAATTGCAAATTTACAGGTAAAAAGATGTAAATTTGAAGGAAAAATTTGCAAATTTTTGAGTAAAAAAGCTGCAAATTTACAAGAAAAATAGCTTAAAATTTACAAGAAAAAAGTTGCAAATTTATGAGAAAAAAGTTTCAAATTTATGAGGAAAAAATTGCAAATTAGTAACTGTTTTTGCATTTCTGCTTAGGAATTGTTGCTTCAAATTAGTTTAGTTATATGATAGCATGATTCTAAAAAAGGGTTATGATGATGTCGGGGGGGGATTCTCTCTTTTTTCCAGGTTGGGGGGGGAAATCCCCCCTCCCCCCATGATTTACACCTATGAATGCAGAAGGGAGTATGGCAGGTTACTAAGAGGGAAGATCATGGGTCATTTTGCTATCAAGGGTGATAGCACCCCCTATCATTGTCCTTCAAATAGAAATATCAGGAGCGAAATTCCTCTTATGTGTTATGTCTGTGTTGATCATTTATCTTTATTTGCACTATGGGATTGCTGGGTTTTATCTTTTATCTTCATTTGCACTATGGGATTGCTGGGTTTTATCTTTTATCTTCATTTGCACTACAGGTAGCATTACTGTACATAGACTGCTGTTGTTCTTCATCCTTCTTCCTTCTTTTCTTATATATTGTGCACACCACTAAGAGAGAGAAACGGCATTTCAATTCTCCTGTATGTCCTGTACGTACAGAAATATTTACAAATAAAAATCTTTGAATCTTTTGAATCTTTTTTTCTGCTGTGAAAGTTCAGTTAAGCTCCTCCCCTTGGCAAACGGCAAGTTTAGACAAAGCGTTTTTGCGATGTCACTATAACAGGTGAACCAATCAGGACTAAGCACTGGCTGTTCCAGTTTTACCAGATTGTAATTTTTTCAATCAACTATAAGACAATTAAATTTATGTGTATGTGCGTACGGAAAAAATGGTGTAAGATACCATTTTAGACAATGTAAATTTGTTTTTAAGGGTATTTATATCCACTGCAGTACATCTTTAACAACTTTTTCCACCATAAATATACAGGTTTTTTATATTAGTTTATGACTTTTAACCCCTTGCACTCTGGTCAATTTCCCTAAAAACGCCAAAAAATAACATACCCAAAGTAAATCAAAAGCTGTTCTTCAACCCTTTGCAGCATCTTCATGGGGTTGGTCTCATTTAAAAGAAAACACTTTGAATTTTTTGGCAAAACAGTCATAATCTCTCTAAGTTCTCCGGCCACTGAGTAACAGTCATCTAAACATACTGAACTTGAAGAAAATAAATTTTGCCTGGGTGTTTTTTTGGATACAAATGCTTGCAAATAACACACAGCTTCAGATCCTGGCTGGAAAATGCATCAGAAATGTAGAACCAAGTGTTATCCAGCTGAGGTCAAAATTTTGTAGCAATACCACAAAAAATGAATATATTACACAGCTTTTTACTCAGGTAGTTCCCAGGCGTTTTTGAACTGTGCCAAATTGTGCCAAATGGCACAGTTTGGAAAAACGTCTAACTTTTGAATGATTCAATATAGAAGCTTCATCTTGGGCTCTAATGAAAGGTGAAGGGCTGTGTGTGTGTGGGGGGGGGGGTGTTTATTCATTCATGAATGAATAAATGAATGAACAAACAAGCCCCCACACACAAAGAAGCATGCCACGTAAAAAATGTGTGGCTTTTTTTTTTTACAAGAAAAAATAACCTACAATGCACTAAAAATTATACTAGAATATTTGTAATGTAGAGGATAACAACTCCCACCCCCCCCCCCCCATCCCCGGCTACAGAGGACGGACATCGCCCATCGCTACATGACAGAAAGCGGTGACGGTGTGCCGCGGTCTAATACGCACAGATGGACTAAAATATCTGCAATATATCTGCAATCCACTACAGAACAGTAGCAGGGGGGGGGGGCGTTCACGGTCCGGACGCGGCGCACGAACCGTGTCCAGTCTGTGCGCCGCGGTACACGCTCTGTGCGCCGCGGTCTAATACGCACAGTTGGACTAAAATATCTGCAATATATCTGCAATCAGCTACAGAAGAGTAGCGGGGGGGGGGGGGGCCTTCACAACATGACGGGGGGGCCGTCGGACCCGGACCGATCTGTCATGTTGCGATAACACACAGTTGTAATTTACCGATCGGTCAAAAGTCATTTTGATTACAATTTTCAGGGATAAAGAATAATTTAGCTTATAACACTTACCCGTTCACAACAGCAGCGTAGCTGGCGAACTTCTCTTCCTCATTGTCAGACGAACATGAAGCTGGTCCGCTTGTTACGGACTTGTGGTTCTGGTCACGCGACCCGGTCAAACCATAATTCCATTATTGCGGTTTTGCGCTTCCATGATTGCGGTTTTGGCGAACGATTTTTCAAAACAAATAAAAACAGTAGTAAGAAAAAAAAGACTGGCAAACGCCTGTGTGTCACCCAGCCTTACACAAAACAGCTTTCGAACTTCTGTGCTTCAATTGGCTGGCTGTATTCGCAGCCGTTGGTAGGCGGGTCCTTCTTGCTAGGTTTTCAGTCATTGGTTCTTCAAGGTTTCAGACACCCAATTCAAGGCTCTTATTAGTCGAATGAGAGGTCAATCACATCTAAACCAATCAAAGCACTCCTTTGGCTTTCTGTTCGCGGCTGTGTCTGTAGTGGAAGAACGGAAATGCAGGGGGTTTTTTTCTTCAGTGCGCCCTAGGACGCACAGTGTGCGTCCTAGGGCGCCCTCGTGCACTCTAGGACGCAGAGACGTGCCCGCCTGCGGTACACCGAAGTGCAACAGGTTAAGAAATTTACAACTTTTATTATAAACTTGCAACTAAGATAAATGTGATTTTTTCCACATACATTTCCAATTTCTGAGCTTCTCTTAAATTTGTGCTTCTTTTCTCAGAACATTAGTAATTCTTTAGACTTTTTCTCATAAATTAGTAATATCATAAGCTTATGACTTTTTCTCCTGAATTTACCTTTTGTTATGAATTTGCTGACATTTTCACATAAATTTGCAATTTTTTTTTCTAATGACTGAAACCTTTTCTAGTAAATTTGTGAATTAAATCTCGACTGGTGATGTTTTTCTGTTTGATGTGTTACTGGGGATAATAAAACAAACTAGTCGGAATTCCCCTATGTCATCTATATCCATCCATCCAGCTTCTTCCGCTTCATCCTTTTCGGGTCGCGGGGGGGCTGGAGCCTATCCCAGCATCTTTGGGCGAGAGGCAGGGTACACCCTGGACAGATCGCCAGTCCATCACAGGGCCAACACAGAGAAACAGACAACCACTCACTCTCACAGTCATACCTAAGGACAATTTAGAATCCCCAGTTTGATGCCAATTAACCTACCTTGCATGTTTTTTGGCATGTTGTAGGAAACCGGAGAAATCCCAGAGTAAACCCACGCAGACACGAGGAGAACATACAAACTCCGCACAGATCACTGTTGGTCGGGGGCTGGAATCGAACCCAGGATCCCCCGGCCAAGGGTGAATTGCTGTGCTGCTGCAGTGCTAACCACTCTGCCACCGCGCTGCCCGTCATCTATATCATACAAATAAATAGTAATAAATCATGTATTTCCTTAGCCAAAATAGAACAGCGGTCTAATGAGGAAAAACTTGACTTGCACCCAATTCCAATTAATGAAATCAAAAGTAGTACAAAAAGTATGACCAAATGTGGCTGCAGTGTTTCCCCTACAAATGTTTTTAGGCCCAGTGGCGAGAGTTGATAATGACTATGGTACATACTAAATTTTCACATGATGCAGGATGTTTGGTTGAACATTTTCAAGTAGAACACTTATAAAGAAAGTGATTACATGGTGAGAATGACTCAAACTCCTTTCATTTTAAACAAAAGCTTGTTGCGCCACCTTAGTACATATCCAAAAATGTACTCAAGTAAGAGTACAAACTATCCTGCAGTAAGAATAATGAGTAAAGTCCAATTCTGTGAAAAAATTATTTGCGTACATCTGTGATAGCTGCTGCTCTCCTGAGACTTTGACTAAAACTGAAATATCTGAGCAGCTTTGTATCATCCAGACCGCCAAATTACCACTGACTGGTTTAACCACAGTCAAAAAAGAAAATTTCCCTTCTAAAATCAAAAGCCCTCTTTTCTAAGTGGCTGTAAATTCATGTCCAGAGAGAGGGACTGCATAATCTTCCGAAAGCTGAGAAAAGGAAACGTCTACTCTTTAAAGCTATAAAACCACAGCAGGGCCCACAGGCACAGAGCAAAGACAGATATCTTTACAATGCCACCTTCAGCTGGCACCTTATTAACATTATGGTCAGTTTTATCACGGACAAAGGCTGTGTGTCTTTGAATACAAATACAGCCAAGCTGCAACACATAAAACGTACGGGCTGCACAGAGACCGAGCGGAAACACCGTCCTTTATGTCTTTTCCAAGCAGGAGTTTACTTCTCTCTGATTCTCAGTGTGCATTTCCTTGGCTGACGATATGAGTGGCAATGGCGTGACTTTCATGCCGACTCTAGTAGACTGTATGAGATGTAAAGAGAGGTTAAGTAATGAGTCTGGCAGTTCTACAGCCAATGTTTCTGCAGCTATTAGCTCCTGTTTAAACTTCTATACACTGATGTCAAACATCCAATTCTGAAAATCTGGCAAACCACACAAAGATGCTTGAGTGGCATCAGCAGCAGTCTGTTTTCATTATTATTATTATTTGTTGTTCAAAAAGGGGGACCGGAGGGTGTGTTCCAACTTTAGGCAGATCACACTTCTCAGCCTCCCTGGGAAGGTCTATTTTTTAACCTTTATTTATACAGGGAAGTTCCACTGAGAGGCAACCTCTCTTTTTCAAGGACACCCTGTTCACATTCACACCTGGAAGCTTCCCAGTACAACCACAGACTGACCTGTGGCCACTGAGTATCTCCACTGGAGCAGCTGGGGTTAAGGGCCTTACTCAAGGGCACCACAGTGGGGTTTAGGAAGGTGGGGTAAACACTGCTGCATTATCTGTCCCACCCACATCTTATCCTGCCTGGCCCGGGATTGAACCGGCAACCCTCCGCTCACCAGTTCACATCCCTAACCATTAGACCACCACTGCCCCAAATGCCAGGGTACTGAAGAGGAAAGTCCGACCATTTGTTGAACCTTGGATCTAGGAGGAGCAATATGGTTTTCGTCCTGGCCGTGGCACACTGGACCAACTCCTTACTCTCTCAAGAATCCTCGAGGGTTCGTGGGACTTTGCCCAACCAGTCCACATGTGTTTTAAGGACTTTGAGAAAGCATTCAATTGCATCCCTCGTGGTCGCTTGTGGGGGATGCTGCGGGAGTATGGGGTATCGGGGTCATTGTTATGAGCTATCCGGTCCGTATATGACCATTGCAAGAGTTTAGTTCATATGGCCAACACCCAGTCAGACTCGTTTCCACTGAGAGTTGGACTCCGCAAGGGCTGCAATTTGTCACCGATCCTGTTCATAATTTTTATGGACAGGATTTCTAGGTGCAGCCAAGGATCACAGGGTGTCACGCTCAGTGACCACAGGATCTCATCCCTGCTGTTTGCACATGGTGTTGTCCTATTGGCTTCATCGACCAATGACCTACAGGCCTTGCCGGGATGGTTTGCTACTGAGTGTGAAGCGGCTGGGATGAGAATCAGCACTTCCAAGTCTGACTCCATGGTCCTCAGCCGGAAAAAAGGTGTATTGTCTTCTCCAGGTTAGGGACAAGCACGTGCCCCAAGTGGAGGAGTTTAAGTATCTCGGGGTCTCATTCATGAGTGAGAGGAGAATGGAGCTAGAGATTGACAGATGGATCGGAGCAGCCTCTGCAGTGATGCAGATGTTGTATCGGTCTGTTGTGGTGAAGAGAGAGCTGAGCTGTAAAGCAAAGCTGTTGATTTACCAGTCAATCTGCGCTCCTACCCTCACCTATGGTCATGAGCATTGGGTAATGACTGAAAGAATGAGATCGCGGATACAAGCAGCTGAAATGAGCTTTCTCCGCAGGATTACCGGAGTGGTGGCCTGGTTGACAGAGCATCCGCCCCACATCCGGGAGGTCGTGGGTTCAAGCCCCAGCCGGGTCACACCAGAGACTATATAAAAATGATACTTCCCGCCTTCTAGCTTGATGCTCAACAAAAATAGAATAGGGAAAGGAAAAAGTTGTTTGTGGCAGTGCCTTGTATGGCAGTGACCCTTCCTGATTCTAGATGTGATTAACATTGTGGATAGGAGAAACATAATTTTGTTCTACTGTACATGATTGGCTGTATGGATTGAATGACAATAAAGTTGACTTCTTGACTTCTACTTCCATTACTGGACTCCTTCTTAGAGATAGGGTGAGGAGCTCAGTCATCCGGGAGAGGCTCATAGTAGAACAGCTGCTCCTCCACATTGAAAGGAGCCAATTGAGGTGGTTTGGGCATCTGATGATCAGGATGCATCCTGGATGCCTCCCACTTGAAGCGTTTCGGGCACATCCCCGGGGCAGACCCAGGACACGCTGGAGAGACTATTGGCCCTTTTCCATTAGTGTCAGTTTGGCCCTGTACAGTACAATTCGGTTCGGTACGCTTGTGTTTCCATTACACTGACAGTACCGCTTGATGTGGGCGAGATTTGTTACAGGCAGGCGGCGCAACCCTCCCGTTATGTAAAACAAGCATAACGGGCATAAAACAAGCGACGCAGGCTAAACATAAGATGGCAGGATACGAGGCAACTGCGTTCTTTGGCTTTTTTTTGCCAGAGTAAAGCCAAAAAAGGAGAACAGAAGGTTACAGGGGGCAAGATGACACACTCTGGAAAAATACTGGAGTGTTTAGGAAACTATATAGAGCAGTATACAGTGATCCCTCACTTATCACGGTTAATGGGTTCCAGAACCGACCGCGAAAAGTGAAAAACCGCGAAGTAGCGTCACCCCTAATGACGTCACCCATAAATAACACGTACGTTCATTCTCTCACTCTCTCTCATGATACGTGTGTGTGTGTGTGTGTGTGTGTAAGTGTACATACATACGTAGATGTAAATAAAGTGTACATAAATATGTTTTTAGAACTCTTTTTTTTATAACAAGATATGTAACTCAAGATGAAGATGATTTACTGCACAGGTTAATGAGAGCTTTACTGCTCCTCAGGTGACGCCTCATCGTCAGGTGCTAGAGGCGCAGGATCGTCGAGGGCAGCTGCAGGAGGCGGCGTAGTGGCTCGACGGGAAGACTATTTCGCACAAAAAGGCACAAGAGAACAGCGAAAAGTTCCACGCGGCGAGACTAGCGATAAAGAACAATGAATGCGGTCTTCCTTCGCTGGGTCTGGGCGCTCGGCAGGGAGAGAAGCTGGGTAAAACGTCTCGGCCAATCAGCTTGTGAGGTAAAACGTCTCCGCCAATCAGCTTGCGAGATTCCCGAGCAGTGAAGAGGTGGGCGGAGAGGAGTGGAGTGGTGGTCAGAGAGGTGGATTTTGAGTTGTGCGGCTCTCCGTGTTGATACCTGATGTTCTAATGTAGTCTCCTGCCTTCTGCTAGCGCACGCCCATTTTTTCTCAATTTTGAATTTTTGATGAATATTTCTGAAAAATCCGCGATGCACTGAGGGCGCGAAAGGTGAAGCGCGAAGTAGCGAGGGATCACTGTAAAGCGGAAGACATGAGGACACGAACTACATCACATATGAAAGTAAGCTAATGATTGCTAATGCTACTTTAATCCGCCGTATGACATTGTAATGTTGGCAAGTTATCGCTATTAGGTACTAAAATATGTATTCTGTGTGTGTGTGTGTTTCAGATGGCTCTCTTGTGGCAACACACAACACCACAGGCTCCCAGTGATGAGATGTCACCCCAGCTTCACGAACGCGAAGTGGTTACAGAATTGCAAAATGTCTGTAGAAATGTTTAGCTTCCTGTGCAACAAATTGTTCTGATCTGCGTCAAAATCATGGAGAGACTGTTGAGACGTCATGGGATTTACCTGCTCCAGCCGGTTGTATCGTGGCAAAACATAATCAGCTGCCAAACTTGATCGCCAGGTGCCATATTGTTGTACATGAACCGTAACAGGTAAACAGTACTAAGTTAGGTATAATAAGATATATTTAACAATTATGATGCATTTTAAGCCAAAACAAATGGGTCCAGGATTAAAAGCAATTAAAATAACGCAGTCACAAGGTTGCATGGAGAAATACATGGATTAACTGGTTATATATCATATTGAGTATTGCTGACTACATGTAGATACTGTACAAATATACTGTATATTCTCTGCATCAACAGTGAACTATACATGTATTCATGAAGTATTTCACTGGGAATTTTGACAATAAACTTATGTATGTTTTCCAGATCTGTCTCCACTTTTATGTGTGAAGGTTACCACCCAGTGACACAAAATAATACAAAGAGATTGGAAAAGCTGTCTAAGAACAATCCAGCAGTTTGAGAATTCACTTTTGGTTTGGTGTAAGTCTGCCAACAGAATTATGAACCATAAAGCAGTTTGTGTTAAAATGTTAAATCCCATTAAAACCCAACTCAGGGGTGTCCAATCATGTGTCATGGAGGGCCAAGACCCTGCAGGTTCTCTCTTCTACCCAGTCTCTTCAGCAAGTGTTTTCACTGATCAGCAATCAGTGGAAGAAATTCAGTGGAATCTGCTGATGAAGACACTGGTTGCAGGTAAAGCCTGCAGGGTCTTGGCCTTCCATGGCACATGATTGGACACCCCTGCCCTAACCCATTATTAGGAAATCCAGATGCTAATATAAGATAAGATAAGATAAGCCTTTATTAGTCCCACAATGGGGAAATTCCAGGATTGCAACAGCACAGGGATAGCAACACTCAGAGCAACAATCAGAAGGCAAGAGGAAAAAAAAAAAAAGCAAGAGCATCTAATATACATATTACTATATATATATATATATATATATATATATATATACACACACACACACATACATATATACAGACACAGTGCAGAGCATTGTAGCTGGATGGAATAAATATATGAATATATGGCCCAGAATTCCTCCATATACTAGTACTATCACTAAAGTGTGCAGTGTCTTCTGCACTGGCACATCCAACAATACAGTCTTCAGTAAAAAAAAATAATTGTTTTGGTTACTTTTTCTTAAAAATGAGCCATTATTTTCAAAGTCTCTGATAAATGGGTTGTACTGTTGACTCTTTTCCCACCGGTGTCTTAAACAAAATAGAAAATCATGATGCAAACACATAAGTCACTAAATTGTTTATTACAATCAGCAGCAAATTCCAGATTATTTAGAATGTGCAAAATTCAAACAGGAAAAAAAAAAAAAATAGAATGGGTCACACACGCCGGCCCTGCTGCCTCACTGAGAAGCAACTGGATCTGCCGCTCACACTGGTCCCGGTTCAGCAGATCTTCAGCCTGCATCTCTGTAAATGGTGACGCAAGTCCAGTTTGCGGTGGATTGTTTTCCTCTTGCCTAGACGAAAGACAGAAATGGGTGGTGGTTAATTAAAGCAAGTTTAAAACATATTTGTGAAATAACGTTATCAATAAAAGTTTAGCCACTGCTGTGTCGCCCTGGTTTCAAGTGTGGGTGGTGTTTTGTGCTTGTATTGCTAAAATATAAAAGGAATCAGTACAATGGGTCTCAACTATTTGTAATGTGTTCTTTTACTGGATGAGTTTAAAGACGAAATACTATAAACTATACATATAAACTAAATTATAATGGTGACTGAACAACTCTGAACAATTACCAAAAGTGCAAGATACACTATTATAACTATAACTCAAAGGATCACAGAAGTGATCTGATAAAAAATAAAATAAAATAAACAAGCGGTTTATTTTACCTTTACTTTAACTTAAAAAACCAAAGATTTGACTATAAATAACAAGATGTGCAACTTACCCGTCACATTGCTATGTCGTGCTAAACGTAGCCATTGTCAGAGCAGATCCCGGTCGGACTCTACAACGAAAATACACACAACTTAAGTACATGCACAGCACGAAAGTGCAACATGTAAAAAAAATACCTTTTTAACCAGGTTTACAACTGGTTTATTTCCTCAGATATTGTCAACACAAAGGCAACATACAAGGACGGATGTAGCATTGATGGCTAACTAGCTAGCTCATCGTTTGAACATGAGCAACAATGTGGTTGTCTGTCCAAAGTGAACTTTCCACTGCTGGGATAAATAACATAAAAGATGCATAATATCACATCACTCACCATCCTCTATATCCTAATATCACGGCTTCAACTGCTGAAGTTGGGTGCTCCCGCGGTCATACATTCAATTCAGTTCAGGTGGCTCCGTCTGCTTTCCTCTGGATTCTCTCATCAGCCGAAATGCACAGAAAACTCTGCTGGACCGTGGTGTTGATTTCTGTGAAGCCATTCTATCGTTGTTGTTTATATTATATTGCTTGCTGGCTGCACGGACGAATCTTTGCAAATGGCGGCTCGCAATTCTGGAAAGTCAGCCTCAAACGCCCCTCTCATGACGTTACGCCCGGACCAATCAGTGGCCTGCAGTGGTTTTACATCACATTTTGGTGTCGCAACAGTACGGTTGGAACCCCAATCCAGCGGGTCCGAAAAATCGGAACCGTTACCGTTACAGTCCCTAATGAAAAAGCCTACAAAGCGTACTGTACCATACCGAACTGACACTAGTGGAAAAGGGGCTTATGTCTCCCAGCTGGTCTGGGAATGTCTTGGTATCCTCTCTGAAGAGCTGGAGCAGGTGGCTGGGGAGAGGGAAGTCTGGCCTTCTCTGCTTGAGCTGCTGCCTCCGTGACCTGGACCTCCGGAAAAGTGATAGAAAATGGATGGATGTTGTCAGGCATCATACAGTAGCTACTAAAAGAACTAATGACCCTGGTCATTCTGCTGCAGGTATTTACACAGAGAAAATTTGCTGCCAGCATAAATTAATCAACGCCAGAGTGCGCTAGGCGGCTGTGATGGGGCCAATATTTTAAAAGCTGTTGTAGTCCTTAGAAGAATAGATCCAAGCTAATGCAAACAGGTTGTAAATAGGACACCATTACAGATGCACATCACACTCACAAACACATGATTTATGTATCCTCTTAACTCAAAAAGCCACCTTTCAACTTGCACTGTTAGAGTATGCAAATTTGACAGGCTCTAAGTCATTGTTATGTACGCTACAATTAATTTTGAAGTATTTACATATTCAGTCCTCATTAGAAAAGAATGATTTAGAGCTCTACAGTCACAAAATGAACACAGCCCTTCAAAATAAAATGCATGGTGAAATGCACAGGTGTTGGCGAAGATTGCAACTGATAAGCTAATCATTTCCTTTGAATACTAAAAAACAAAAAAAAAATGCCAAGGTCAAGGTAAAAATATTTCACAGCACAACAACTGCAGTGCTGAGAGTATATACTGTGACACTACCAAAACGACAGTGGCAAAGCTCATATAGATTTACTGTAATCTCCCATGGTTGTGAGAAGAAAGAGGAGTAAAAAGGAGTTCAAGTGATTTCAGTGACCAGTGAAATTTGTTTTCCTTTTCACGTAATTTGAAAGTCTGGTCTGCCTTGAGCAGACCGAGCCGGTTCGAATTTGACATTCCACCTCAGAACCATCTCCAGCATTTAAGCACTGCTATTCCTCAAGGCTGATTCAGTTATCCAATTTAAAATAAATCATTACATAATACAACAGTGTCCTTTATACAGATTGGAGAGCTCTCAAATAATACCCGCTATATTCCTCTTTTAACAGCTCAGACGTAACTAGAATGTGCTTGGTGTTCTATTATAGATGATGTTTATTCCAATGTAGGGATAAGATAGTAAAGAGCACCTTATTAAAATGAGTAAGGTTCATAAAAGAAATGCCAGGGGAGCTGTGGCCGTCAGACACAGTGCTGAAATATTCCTGCAGACAGGCTTAATGGGGACCTGCATAAACAACAAGAGAAAGGCGGCGCATTTCTACAGAAGGTGATGGACAACAAGACTTAAACAATAACAAAAGACTTGGTGTTCAGTTTCCCCACAGCCTCCATGCATAGAGCACATCAGCGGCGTCATCACATGGGGCTAACGGGCTTAGCCTGCCCTCCCATGGAGCCACTCGCCACACAGCAGCCTCCCAGAGAGCAGTGGCACCGAGACGCGGCCTCACAGACCCGAGTCCAAACCAAATCCTCACCCCCTGTCCCCAAACATGTCAAGAGAATTTTAACACTTTCGCTGGGTATTAAGAAATGTGAGTCCCACTTTACAACGGGACTGCCCTAACAAAGAATGTAAAAACAGTTTATAAGTAGAGGACTAATTAGCTTATAAATATAAATAAGTTGTTAAACATTTCATACATCAATACAAACCCCACTATTTGGCAAGATCACAGAAATTTTTAGCAAGTAATGCTAATAGTGCAAAAATGCTAGCTTAGTGACAGCTGATGGTGAAAATCTGATGAGAAAACAGAGTAATTTATATGAACTGATATTTGATGTCAGAGAACAGATCACATTTGACAAGAACCAGGTCACTATTTTCCCTTTTATCTAGTGTTAAAACAGCTTAACAGTGATTTATAAAGTGTTTACAACCTAATAATAAACCCTAAAGCCTTTATTAGTTAACTCTTATTGTAAAAATTTACCAAAAAAATGGCTGTGCCTTCAATTTTGCTGAGAATTTGTTTAGAAAACCAAATATTTCAAAGCCACGTTAAATGGCATCTGGGCTATAGTTAAATATAAAACTGAATCCTCATTGGACTTTTGGCCAACTGAATACAAACATTTTGTCTAGCAGTCTAATGCTGCAGAATATTGAAAACACGGCTGAAGGACACCACGACTGAAAATATCAAGATGTAAAATGCAAAGTACCAGAACTTTGCATAAATTTAAAATGCATGCCAGAGGACAAATAACATAAATCTTTAGTAACTAACAGAATTCATATGTTGTACATATTTTAAAAATGTATAATGTGCATATATTTTTAAAAAAAGATGCATGCACAGACTGTTTGAATTAGTTGGTTTAAAGTGGGAAAAAAAACAACCTATATTTCAAAATTAAAATACAGAAAGACGCCAACCTCTGAATGCAATTTACCTACTCAAATCTCTGAGGATGTACAAGGTTCACAGCCTCGCGCATTTCGAGACCATTTGAGTCTCTGAAAAGGGAAACTGCAGGCTTTTTAGAAATATGATACCGGCATCACTAGCCCTTCAGCAACTGTGTTCAAGAGGGCAGCTGAAGAGACTGCTTTTCATAGTTCACTGATCCCTAAAGAGCTCGGGAAGCACAAGCTTCACTCATGGTCCTTTGCCCTGTGTTAGCAAGTATATTATGCTTTGAAATAAGCAGTGATGCTAAATATTCAACTGCAAATATATCACTGTCCCTGAAATCCAATAAGGGAAAAAATAAACGCTGCAGTAAGAGCTGCTGGAGTATGACTCAGTGATATTGGCAAAGAAGTCAAATTTGCCCTCACTTCTGAAAAATTTCCATCTACGTCCTTGGAAGAGTGTGTTACACCTGTCAGTGCTGAGAAATAACTTTTTTCTTCAGGTGGTATTCAGCTGTGCTGCAAGAAATAAATATCAAGAAAAGTAGCACTGTTTTTCAGGAGCTCTTTTTCAAAGAACTTCACAGAAATACAGACATCACGCAGTACATTGTTTACGCAATCTACTTGGAGGAAAATTAAATCTAATCTTCCATCTTTCAACAAATGCTAATTTAGTAGAGATGTAACAGGACAAAATAACTTTGGTCGTACCTTGGTAAACTGCATTTCTCTTATTAAGAACTTTTGTAGCTATCAATGGTTTAAGTTAGTTAAGTCCCTTCCACAGCATGTGGGACACCAGGTGGTGTATAGGGGTGGCGCTTATCTCTGTTTTTCTGACCCTAGGCCACACAGCTACTGTAAGTAGTGAAAGCTACAGTGGGGGGGCTCAATCCTCTGGTAGCTCTGCGCGTTAACTTTCCTTTCTCCCTTTCATCATGCTGAGCACCAAGCTAGAAGGCGGAAAGTACCATTTTTAGATGGTCTTTGGTATGACCCAGCCGGGATTTGAACCCCGGCTTCCCGGTTGTGGGGCGGATAATCTACCAACTAGGCCACCACTCCTGTAAATGGTTTGCAACATTTCATTTCCTTTTAGATCAAAAGTAAAACAAAACAAATAATACCACCATAGTTCTCTAAATAAAAAAAATATTAAATTAACAAAACAGAAATTAAATAAAAAAATGCACTTAATAATCATATATTTTGCCAATGATGAAGAGTTTACATAGTATCACAGTGAAAGCAGAGCCCAACACTCAGAATTATAGCAGGACTACGGCTAGGTGACTAGCCGAAATAAAACCAGGCTATAAAACTGATGTAATCTTGCTCATGTTAGATTTTTTCTTTCCCCCCCCCCTTCTCTCCCGGCTGTGTGTGTGTGTGTATATACTGTATATGAGAGCTTTCACATCTTGCCCCTTTAACATGCGCGGTCATGTAACTCCATATCCTGGTAGCTGTGCAGTCAGCACTGTTTGGAAGCAGCAGAACATGGTGGAAAAATTAAAACTGCTCGTATCGAAAAGACATGCAGTGTCCGTCCACGTAATCTGTTATGATTGACTTTATTTCATCTGACGATACCAAGAAAAAGAGAGTGAAATGCACTTAAAACTAGCAGCAACTGCCACAAAGCTAAATCACAGTTAGTCAGAAATGGCCATCAGTGTTTTACAGTGGGAATGGAGGACAAAATGGACAAGCTGAGGTTGGATTTAAGAACCCAATCAGAAAGTCTCAATCCCTGTGTGATGATAACATAATCATAGTTGCATAAAGGACTTCCTCAATGCAGCTAACAAGATAATTAGCTGCCACCGCAAATTACAAGACCAGCAAACCCTCAAGAGGTACTCTATGTATGTAAACACTAACTTCTGCACTGAACAATATTTATTACATGTGTATGACATTATTATATTAAGCTCATTTACTACTGACTCACCGCAGTGTTATTTTCATTGATACCACACTCTTGTGTAATACTGCTTATAACTGACATAGGGCTGTGCGATATGGCAAAAAATTCATGTCACGATACAAGTCATTTTATATTACGATAACGATATATATCACAATATACATTTTCTATAAATTCTACAGTTTAGATAATCATATAAAAGGGACCCTCTCTTTTTTATACATGTACCATTTTCCCTCATAATTTTGCAATGTTATAAAATAATTTTGTAATGTGCATTTGAGACTTGATTCCCAAAAATTTCAGGTTTTTCTTCTAAATCATATATGAACAAAAAGTAAACCTCAATAAGTTAAATATTTCCTGAGCCAGAGGAGAATAGCAAAAAAAAAAACATGAAAAAATGTCTGAAAATGAGAAAATTACCCATCGCTGCCATCTACAGATATAAATTAGCTGTTAGTTTAAATCAATGAAAATTTAAGTGTAGACCTGCAGTCTAAAGACTGCCATTCTGGCCTGATTTAACCTGTTTGCTTCTTAGTAAAAATATTTCAGGTTGGTCATGATCTGAAAATCAAAGACACAAAAGGTAATGTAATAAAATGCATGTGATGACTTTAACTTCTACACTACTTGACTAATTAAAATGATCAGAAATCAAATAAATTACATTAAGAGCCAACTTTCTCCTCTGACTCGTTTTAATGTATTATTTATTTTGCGTGTATGTGCCACCATCATGCACTTTTGCAGCTTTAATACATTTTTTTAAATTAAATTAATTAAATCACCCTTTATTGTCATTCAACCATACAACCAATCATGTACAGTAGAACGAAATTGTATTTTTCCTATCTACAGTGTTAATCACACACACCCCAAATGTAGAATCAGAGGGCTGCTGCCATGTAAGGCGCCACCACAGATTTCCCTCCTCCATTCCATTATTGCTGAGCACCAAGCTGGAAGGCAGGAAGTTCCGCTTTTATACGGTCTTCGGCGTGACCCGGCCGGGATTTGAACCCCTGCCTCCCGGGTGTGGGGCGGATGCTCTACCAACTGAACCACCACTCCGGTAGAGTGGTCTCCGTTTCAGACTAAACTAAGAAACTCAGCAGTAATTTAAACAAAAAAAAAAAAAAAAACGATAGTCTGCTATGGTTTCCAGTTAGCATTGTCATTTAGCATTTTATAATTAGACGTGCTAATGTTACTTACCTACTATTAAAACAAGGTTAGCAAACTATCCTCTCTGATGCAGTACAATGGAAAACATTCCCACATCCCTGGCAAACAGGAGCAGCAGCTATCTGAACCGGTAGTTTGGAGTTAGCATTAGCAAACACCGGACTGGAGCCTAGCCAGTAGCCACCCACTACACCTGTTCCGCTGTGCGCACTGCAGAGGAGAGATGGGGCGCTGACAAGTAGTGGTGAGGTAGGAGGTTTACTGAATAAACGGGAGTATGTGCATTTTAAATACGATATAGACGATATTCTCTGAAACAACAGACGTTTTTATATTGTCATCCGATATATATCGTCATATCGCACAGCCCTATTGTGACATGATAATGACATGGCTGACAGCCTTGTTGGTGAACTATAAGGGAGAAAAAAAAAATGACAAAAAAAATGAAACCGACGTGAAAGGTTCAATTAACTATGATGCCGATTCAAGGTCAAACTACCCAACCCTAAGCAAGACAATTGTCATTTAGCTATGTTTCAATGAAAATAAAAAAGCAGTCCCTCACGTGGTGCCGGGCAGAACTCAGCAGTCAGATGAGTTCCATTTTAATGTCCAGGGATCCAAAATTGATCACAATAGCTTGTCTTTTGGGTTAGCCCTAGCTTAGCTCTGGATAACCTCTGGTTGTGTAGTTTCAAAAAAAAACTGCAACACACAGTTCTGCCAATGTTTAACAGAAGCTGAGATCTGTATGTATATCCAGAAGAAGAAGACAATCTTTCCCATGATCTAACAAAAACAAATCCACTGTACTGCTGGGAAAGAAAAGGGCAAAAAACCCACCTCTTTACTGTCAGCTGAAATTATTCAGTTCACATCTGCACCATACTGAGAAGGTTGTACCAAAACGTTTTTTGTATGAGTACATATACCATTAGCCACCTATCATTTATCACTTTGATATGAAAACTGCATACATTAAACCAACTAAAGGCTCCTCTCAACTCTTGCTATGAGACTTAGAGACACTCAGGCTATCCTAAAACCCACCATTTATCAAGACCGATTTATCAGAAGAAAAATGTCAGATTCTGTGAGCAATGTTGCCCATGTGTTGTGAGCCAAACTGAAGAATCAGTTAAATCAATCAACATGCCAGCTACCAAAAATTAATAATAATATATTTTATTTAAGGTGCCTTTCAAGGCACTCAAGGACGCCGTACAAGAATAAAACAATCAATAAAACAATTTTCAATTAAATTGAAATAAAACAATATAAACAATGTGTTAGATATTCCAATGTTTAGGAACAAGCAGCATGGTTCTTCTGCCATCTCTTCCACTATAGATAAGTTGCTATGATAATAGCGATAATACAAAATTCAGTTTTAAAATGCTCCAATATTCTGGGGAAAATTGGTATATTGCTGTAATTTTATTTCCTATGTGTAGTCATTCTAGTCACAGGTTCAACAGATGTCAAGAAAAATATATACAGTATCTCACAAAACTGAGTACACCCCTCACATTTTTGTAAATATTTTATTGTATCTTTTCATGGGACAACACTGAAGATATGACACTTTGATACAATGTAGTCAGTGTACAGCTTGTATAACAGTGTAAATTTTCTGTCCCCTCAAAATAACTCAACACACAGCCATTAATGTCTAAACCACTGGCAACAAAAGTGAGTACACCCCGAAGTGAAAATGTCCAAATTGTGCCCAAAGTGTCAATATTTTGTGTGGCCACCATTGTTTTCCAGCACTGCCTTAACTCCTTTGGGCATGGAGTTCACTAGAGCTTCACAGGTTGCCACTGGAATCCTCTTCCACTCCTCCATGACAACATCACGGAGCTGGTGGACGTTAGAGACCTTGCACTCCTCCATCTTCCATCCGAGGATGCCCCACAGATGCGCAATAGGGTTTAGGTCTGCAGACATGCTTGGCCAGTCCATCACCTTTACCCTCAGTTTCTTTAGCAAGGCAGTGGTCATCTTGGAGGTGTGTTTGGAGTGGTTATCATGTTTGAATACTACCCTGTGGCCCAGTTTCCGAAGGGAGGGGATCATGCTCTGCTTCAGTATGTCACAGTACATGTTGGCATTCATGGTTCCCTCAATGGACTGTAGCTCCCCAGTGTCGGCAGCACTCATGCAGCCCCAAACCATGACACTCCCACCACCACTCTTGACTGTAGGCAAGACGCACTTCTCTTTGTACTCCTTACCTGGTTGCTGCCACACACGCTTGACACCATCTGAACCAAATAAGTTTATGTTGGTCTCATCAGACCACAGGGCATGGTTCCAGTAATCCATGTCCTTAGTCTGCTCGTCTTCAGCAAAGTCTTTGTTGGCTTTCTTGTGCATCATCTTTAAAAGGGGCTTCCTTCTGGGATGACAGCCATGCAGACCAATTTGATGCAGTGTGCGGCGTATGGTCTGAGCACTGACTGGCTGACCCCCCATTTTGTCATCCTCTGCAGCAATGCTGGCAGCACTCATACATCTGTTTTCAAAAGACAACCTCTGGACATGACGCTGAGCACGTGCGCTCAACTTCTTTGGTCGACCATGGTGAGGCCTGTTCTGAGTGGAACCTGTCCTATTAAACCACTGTATGGTCTTGGCCACCATGCTGCAGCTCAGTCTCAGGGTGTTGGCAATCTTCTTACAGCCTAGGCCATCTTCAGGTGGAGCAACGATTCTTTTTTTTTTCAGATCCTCAGAGAGTTCTTTGCCATGAGGTGCCATGTTGAACTTCCAGTGACCAGTATGAGAGAGTGTGAGAGCGATAACACCAAATTTAACACACCTGCTCACCATTCACACCTGAGACCTTGTAACACTAACGAGTCACACGACACCAGGGAGGGAAAATGGCTAACTGGGCACAATTTGGACATTTTCACTTAGGGGTGTACTCACTTTTGTTGCCAGCGGTTTAGATATTAATGGCTGTGTGTTGAGTTATTTTGAGGGGACAGAAAATTTACACTATTATACAAGCTGTACACTGACTACTTTACATTGTATCAAAGTGTCATATCTTCAGTGTTGTTCCATGAAAAGGTATAATAAAATATTTACAAAAATGTGAGGGGTGTACTCACTTTTGTGAGATACTGTACCCACCCTGGCAAAAAATTAAGGAATCACCACTCTTGGAGGATGTTCATTCAATTGTTTAATTTTGTAATAATAATAATAATAATTACAGACATGTTGCAAAACTATTTTTATTGGTCAGTCCATGGAAAATCACCGGAGGCCTCCCAACTGACCATCTCCAATTTGCTTCATACTTTTACAAAATAAAGCTATTAGTCTCAGTAACCACCATGCAACATTTCAGCCTTATATCTTTATGAATGAATGAATCTTTATTTTGGATAGATTAGATTAAAAGAAAGAAACAGAACAATAAATCAAAGGGGGAAAAAATCCAACAAGGTCAAATTAAACAGTAACTCCTCGGATTATACAATTCAACATAAGTTATCCAAAAAGGGTGATGGCTGAAGCCGCAGCTTATATTGCCCACCCATGTTCCATCTAAGAATTAAAAAAAAAAAAAATTAAAAATAAAATAAAAGTGATTACAAAACAAAACAAAGCTAAGACAAAACGTGACAAAACAAAACTAAGCAACAGCACAACACACACTGGATATAATTCTTATGTGATTTTACATGTCATTTTGTATATATGTTTGGAGTATTTCTTCCTTTAGATTTTGTTTAAATTGTCCAAGCGTTGTACATGATTTTAATTCAGGTCCAAAAGCGTTCCAAAATCTGACTCCTTGCACTGAGACACAGTGTTGCTTAGTGGTAGTTCTCACTGAAGGTTTTTGAAATATACATGTTCCTCTGAAATGATATTGTTTCTCCCTTATTTGGAACAACTTTTGGATATTTGCGGGCAGTGATAGGTTCTTCACATTAAACATTATTACTGCAGTTTTAAAATCAACCAGATCTTTCAACTTGAGAGCTTTTCATTTAAGAAAAAGTAGGTTTGTTGGTTCCCTGTAAGCAGCTTTGTTTATTATTCTAATAGCTCTCTTCTGAAGCATAAAAAATGGATATATGTTTGTTTTATATGTATTTTCCCACACTTCAGTACAATAGGTCATGTATGAGAGTATTAATGAATGATACAAAGTAAATAGTGTGGGCTGATTCAGCAAATATTTCACTCTGTAGTATTGCGGTTGATTTGGATAATTTACCTTTAACATAATTAACATGTGACTTGCAACACAGTTTATTATCAATTATTACTCCAAGAAATTTAATTTCGGATACCCTTTCAATCTCTACACCATTTACACTGAGTTTAGATACCGAGTCGTTGTGATGATTGTTAAAAATTATAAATTTTGTCTTACTTAAATTGAGTGTTAATTTGTTTGAATCAAACCACAGTTTAAGCCTACCTAATTCCTTTCCGAGTGTATCCAAAAGTTGTTCCAAATTGCTTCCATTGCATAATAAATTAGTGTCATCTGCAAAAAATATTAAATCCATTTTTTCCGAAACTTTACGTATATCATTTATATACAGATTGAATAACAATGGCCCCAAAACTGAACCCTGTGGGACTCCACAAGTACCCTTCAGTAACTGAGTTTTTGTTACCAACACATACAGTGGGGTAAAAAAGTATTTAGTCAGCTACCAATTGTGCACGTTCTCCCACTTAAAAGATGAGGTCTCCAATTTTTATCATAGGTATACCTCAACTATGAGAGACAAAATGAGAAAAAAAATCCAGAAAATCACATTGTCTGATTTTTAAAGAATTTATTTGCAAATTATGGTGAAAAATAAGTATTTGGTCAATAACAAAAGTTCATCTCAATACTTTGTTATATACCCTTTGTTGGCAATGACAGAGGTCAAACGTTTTCTGTAAGTCTTCACAAGGTTTTCACACACTGTTGCTGGTATTTTGGCCCATTCCTCCATGCAGATCTCCTCTAGAGCAGTGATGTTTTGGGGCTGTCCCTGGGCAACACAGACTTTCAACTCCCTCCAAAGATTTTCTATGAGGTTGAGATCTGGAGACTGGCTAGGCCACTCCAGGACCTTGAAATGCTTCTTACAAAGCCACTCCTTCGTTGCCCGGGCGGTATGTTTGGGATCATTGTCATGCTGAAAGACCCAGCCATGTTTCATCTTCAATGCCCTTGCTGATGGAAGGAGGTTTTCACTCAAAATCTCACGATACATGGCCCCACTCATTCTTTCCTTTACACGGATCAGTCGTCCTGGTCCCTTTGCAGAAAAACAGCCCCAAAGCACAATGTTTCCACCCCCATCCTTCACAGTAGGTATGGTGTTCTTTCTCCTCCAAACACGACAAGTTGAGTTTTTACCAAAAAGTTCTATTTTGGTTTCATCTGACCATATGACATTCTCCCAATCCTCTTTTGGATCATCCAAATGCTCTCTAGCAAACTTCAGACGGGCCTGGACATGTACTGGCATAAGCAGGGGGGCACGTCTGGCACTGCAGGATTTGAGTCCCTGGCGGCGTAGTGTGTTTCTGATGTAGCCTTTGTTACTTTGGTCCCAGCTCTCTGCAGGTCATTCACTAGGTCCCCCCGTGTGGTTCTGAGACTTTTGCTCACCGTTCTCGTGATCATTTTGACTCCATGGGGTGAGATCTTGCGTGGAGCCCCAGATCGAGGGAGATTATCAGTGGTCTTGTATGTCTTCCATTTTCTAATAATTGCTCCCACAGTTGATTTCTTCACACCAAGCTGCTTACCTATTGCAGATTCAGTCTTCCCAGCCTGGTGCAGGTCTACAATTTTGTTTCTGGTGTCCTTTGACAGCTCTTTGGTCTTGGCCATAGTGGAGTTTGGAGTCTGACTGTTTGAGGTTGTGGACAGGTGTCTTTTATACTGATAATGAGTTCAAACAGGTGCCATTAATACAGGTTAATGAGTGGAGGACAGAGGAGCCTCTTAAAGAAGAAGTTACAGGTCTGTGAAAGCCAGAAATCTTGCTTGTTTGTAGGTGACCAAATACTTATTTTCCACCATAATTTGCAAATAATTTTTTTAAAAATCAGACAATGTGATTTTCTGGATTTTTTTTTTCTCATTTTGTCTCTCATAGTTGAGGTATACCTATGATGAAAATTGGAGACCTCTCTCATCTTTTAAGTGGGAGAACTTGCACAATTGGTGGCTGATTAAATACTTTTTTGCCCCACTGTACATCCTGATATCTGTTCTTTAAGTAACTACATAACCAGGACAGTGCTACCCCCCAATACCACAATTTTGCAGTTTCTTTAACAATAATTTATGATCCACTGTATCAAATTGTTTTTTCAAGATCCAGGAATACCCCAACTGAATACTCTATTTTCTACAGCAGTAGATTTTTTTCTATAAATTCCATTAGAGCAAATGCAGTTGTCCTCTTGTGTCTGAACCCATTTTGCTGCTCACACAATAAATTATTCTTCATTATAAAGTTGTCAATTCTCTCACAGAATATTTTTTGAGTATCTTTGAGAATTGTGGCAATAGTGAAATAGGCCTATAGTTTGAAAATTCCCCTCTGTCACCCGTCTTGTATATCGGAATTACTTTGGCTATTTTCATTGCATTGGGAAATATACCTGTTTGGAGAGACAGGTTACAGATATACATCAGTGGCTTCACTAAGCATTTGATGATAGTTTTGACTAAAAGCATGTCAATACCATCACAATCCGTAGATGTTTTACTTTTAAATGATTTAACAATTTCAATGACCTCTCTCTCATCTGTGTTCTTTATGAAGATGGAGTCTTTTATAGCAATGTTTTTGCTTATTGTATCACCTGTAGGTGCCGTAATGGGTATTTCTCAAGCCAAATTAGCACCAATGTTAACAAAAAAATTATTAAATTCATCTGCAGGTGAGACTGCATTCACACTGAGTCGGGTTTGTTGTTTGTTTTTTTTTTTTTTGAAAGATTGGTTGGGTAGCTTGTATTTCTGTTTTTACTTCCAAGAATATTGTTAAGTATTGTCCATGTACTTTTAGGGTTATCTCTGTTTTTCTCCAGTTCTTTACTGTAATAGTCTCTTTTACTACATCTCATTATATATTAACTTATTTTTGTATGTTTTATACCGCTGCTCTGCTTCTTCTGTCCTTTTCTTTAGAAAAGCTTTATATAATGAATTTTTCTTTTAATACGCTTTTTGTAATCCTTTGGTTAACCATGGCTTGTCGACAAATTTCTGTTTTAGCTTTCTCTTTACTAATGGACAATTTTTTTAAAGAGCAGTTACAATGTTCATCAATGTATCATAGGCTTCATTTACATCTGATACATAGACTTTTGTCCAGTCTTGCTTCAACAAGTCTTCTTTAAAAGAACTGATTGCATTTTGTGATTTATATCTGAAAGATTTTAAAGTTTTTTTCTGTATTGGCCCCCGTGTGGCCATGGATAAGTGCAAAGACTGGCAGATGGTCACTTGTTATTTATCAATAATCCACTTTCTATTTTCTTATCCATAATATTAACAAACAGGTTGTCAATAAGTGTAACAGTGTGGACTGTGATTCTACTAGGATGTGTTATTGTGGGATATAGACTCATACTGCACATAGAATTCATAAACTCTGTAATTACATTTTGTTGAAATGGATTTAGTAAATCAATATTGAAGTCTCCACAGATTACAACCATTTTCTTATTAGTTATCTTATAAGTTAGTTGAGCTGTACAATAATATAAGATAAGATAAGCCTTTATTAGTCCCACAATGGGGAAATTCCAGGATTGCAACAGCACAGGGATAGCAACACTCAAAGCAATAATTAAGAAGATACGAAAAATATAAATAAGAGCAGTGGATATACATATGTACACATAGATATACAAATATATATACAAAGTGTGGAGCATTGTAGCAAGATGTATCTCTTAATGTCTCAATGCAAGTTCCCGCATTATATATATACACACAACTTACAATTAGATTTTTTGTTTTATCTTAGTCAATCTCAACAGCAACACATTCCAGAATCCCTGGTAGTGCAAAGGACATTTCATTTACAAGTTTACACCTATACAGTTCATTAATATACAGTGCAACACCACCGCATTTTTTTTTAGATCTGTTAATATGAAACATCTGATATCCCTCTATTGCCATCAAAGAAGCCTGCTCTTCCTTGAGCCAAGTTTCAGAGACTGTGATAGCTGTAAATTTTCTATCCAGCTGTTTTAAATAGTCCTGATTCTGAGGAAAGTTTTTGTTTAGTCTTCTGCTGTTAAAGTGTATTATTGATAGTTTACCATCTACTTGCACTTGACTTTTGAATTGCTTTTCAGTGTAATATTCAGTGATTATGAATATTATTGAAGAAGTGGTTATCAGGATCAATATCATTCTCCATCTCCTGTAGTTTATGTTCAGTATAATGAGATATTTTCAGAGTCTGAATCTTCATTAGTTTGTAAGAGATTAGGATTCTGAAAATGGGGCATGATGCTGAAAATGAGTGGTACAGAAAAAAGATGCTATGTTCAATAAGTTATTACTTTTGAAATATTCATTATAGACACATGAAATGTTCAGGAGTTGTTCTAAGGTACAAGATGTCTTTAACTTATGTAAAAGAAGATCCACAGCTGCATACTTGCCAATTTATAGCTTGCTGAAAACCGTAAAAGGAGGAGTTTTCTATTCACAAAAGTCAGTAATTTATTTCCTTCTTGAGATGGACTAAATATTAAAAATAGTATTTCAAAAATATTCCTGTCCCACCTCCCAGGTATCAAATGATCACCCCCTTAGTCACCAATTCTCACAAGTCTGGACATGTATAACAGACTAGCAGAGCTTTGCTGACATCAGCCCCTCAGCTAGTCATTTCCATCTAGTATAGCCAAATGTGGCGTATTTGATACCAGTTAATATAGTCTGGTTAAAGATACCAATAAAGATAAATTGACAAATATGCAACCGTGGATCTTCTTTTGCAGAAGTTAAAGACATCTTGTACCTTACAACTCCCGAGCATTTTAATGCATCAATTATGAATAGTACAAAAGTAATAACTTACTGAACGTAGCATCGTTTTCTGTATGTAACCCAGTGTTAAAAACATGAATAAAATCATAAATATCGATACTGCTTTAAAAAAAAAAAAAAACCCACTCATTTCACAATGGGAATAAATATTTTGAAGATAAATATATAAATAAATAAAAGTTCATAAAATATATTCATAAATAGTTAAAAACATTTTCTAAAAAAGCTCTGATAAAGTTCCCAATATTTTTATTTGGTATATTGAGCAACCAATAGCTGCATCGTTTGATGGCAGCATCAGCCAATGGGGTCAAGTGCTCTCTCTCTCGGCCTTGGTGTGACCTGCGTGCTGCTCAGACACGGCAGAGACACAGACCGAGAGAGATCCCTGCTGAGGCGGTGATGCTAACGTGCTAGTAGCAGCCTTTTCCTGGCTAAAACTCTTGAGATTGGTAAGCCTAAACCAACACAAGAAACGAGATATTGCTGTATTATCAATTTCTGACACCTCTTTTGTAAAATTTTAAGACTTTGAATCCAAAGGCTGTGAACTCATGTGAGCTCGGAAATCCCCTTGAAGCATGTGTTGCTCGGCATGGTGAGTGCCATTCATTGTGTATGTGAAATGCAACCCTCTGATGCTAATGGCCGCTAGCTTAAAATGCTAACCTCCAATGCTAATTCCGGCTAGGTTTTTCATAAGAAAAGGTCGTTTTTCGAGGCTGTAATGATTAGCAAAGGTCCAATTTCACTTGCTACTGACTGTTACTTAAAGGTGAATGTTGAATCAGTGGTTTAAGGTGTTTAAATGTGTCAATTTGTGCTAAATTGTTATGTTAGCACACTTTTCTTTTTTCCTTGTGGTGCTAACTTGGTTCAGCACACTGCAAAAATAGTGTTAATGTCAAGTGCTTTCCAATGCACTTTACTTATTTTTTTTTGTACCATTTTGATAAATTTGGATAGTAGATGTGCCTATTTTATGCACATGCAACTATTTTGTGTAATTTTGAGGGTGTATTTTCTATGCACTAAAAACGAATGCAAATTATTACTAGATTTGAACTATATTAATTTTGGTTTAATGGAAATTTTGTAATATGAGAAATTTGATTTATTGTTGTACAACATGGAAATATTTGAAAACATATGTACCAAGCTATAGATCATAGTTTAAGCTTTTTGTTCTGACCTATTCTGTAGGTCAGGTTTTTTGGCCTGGACTGAGAAGAACTTGGATCTCCAGATCTGGATGGCGAGCCAAAGCCCGAACCTAACTAACTGGTAGAGGTGATCCAACTGGTCACTATCGCACTGATCGAACACTGAAAGACCGAAACGAACATTCAAAGACTGAAACAAACATTCAAAGACTGAAATGAACACTAAAGGACTGAACAAACTACAACTGTATTTGGGGGTATTTTATTTTTATTTTTTATTGTTTTTACAAGCGCTCTCTTTTTGTTTTAAGTGTGCACAACTAAAAAATACACATACTTGCAAGCTTTTCATACTTCCTGTGTATGAGTCATCTGTTGTCGCACCCTCCAGGCTCCTATGAATCTAGAATCTATCTGATCTTGCCCAATTGTCCCTTCTGTCCAGGTAGTAAAGTTAAAGGTAACTACACTGCCATAACTCAGTACTACAAAAAGGGTACAAGACTGCACCTAAAGTGCTACATGTACCACTTATTTTCAGCATCATGCCCCACTGTCAGATCCCCAATATCGCAGAAACTAATAAAGACATAAGGCTGAAATTTTGCATTGTGGTTCCTGAAACTAATAACATTATTTTATGAAAGTATGGAGTAAATATGGCAGAAAGTATGGCAGTACAGTGGTGCAGTGGTTAGCACTGTTGCCTTACAGCTAGAAGGTTCCAGGTTCGAATCCCCAGGCTAGCAGGGGTAGGAACTTTTCTGTGTGGAGTTTGCATGTTCTCCCTGTGCTGCGTGGGTTTACTCCGGGGGCTCCGGTTTCCTCCCACAATCCAAAGACATGCATGTTAGGTTAATTGGTTGTTCTAAATTGTCCCTAGATATCTGTCTCCTACAGGCCCTTAGAGTAGAGGGTTCATGCTAGTGAAGTGCTTTGAGTGGTCTTTGAGACTACAAAAGCACTATATAAGTACCGGTCCTAATCCCTTAAATCTGAGATAGTCTTAACATTTTCTGAAATAAAGTGATTGCAATTTCCTTTATTAGATCAACCAGAGAAAAAAATATGTTATCAATTCAGAGGAAAATATTATGGAATCACCCTGTAATATGCAATCCTGAAACAAATACCTGCATTAAAATAAATCTGCTAATTAGTCTGCAGTTTAAAAAAAAAAAAAAAGAGAGAGCTTGCACACCTTGGCAAGCTGCTGCACCAAGCTAATAAACATCAATCATGGCTCCAACACGAAAAGTGTCAGATGAACAAAGGAAAGGATTATAAAACTTTTTCAACAAGGTAAATCATCACAGAATGTAGCAAAAGATGCTGGCTGTTCCCAGTTGCCCATGTCTAAAATCTGTACAAAGTACAAACAAAATAGGAAGGTTATAAAAAGAGAAACATGCGGGTAGACCAAGGAAGACAAAGCGTCAAGATAGAAAACTCAAAGCAATATGCCTTGAAAACAGAAAATGCACAACAAAACAAATGAGGAACAAATGGCTGGGAACTGGAGTCAATGTCTGATAGAACAGTAAGAATCACCTAAAGGAAATGACATTTACATACAGAAAAGCCATGAAAGTCATCATTAACAAGGTTACTGTGAGCTGAAAAAAGGCAATCACGCACTGTGGACGACTGGATGAAAGTGACAAATCACAAATTTGTCATTGGGCAAGGTGATGACGCTGGAACTTTTGTTTGGTTCCATTCCAGTGAAATTTATGAAGATGTCTGCCTGAAGAAAACATGCAAATTTTCACAATCATTGATGATATGGGGCTGCATGTCAGGCAAAGGTATGGGGGAGATAGCAGTTATTATATCTTCAATAAATAAACAATTTTACATTGAAATCTTGCAAACTTTTCTCATTCCATCAACTAAAAGTGTCATGAGCCTCCTCATGCGCTTTTACGCAGCACATCGAGGAGGGGAAGGAAGAACAGATTTAAGCACAGGTTACGCCACAAGCACATTTATTGAACAAAAGATAAACAAAAACCAACTGTACAAAATAACAAAATAGTACAGGGCACTCAAGGAGTCCTCCAGGACGCTCAACAGTCACTGGGTGAGAACACCGGGAAAATACACCCAGTCTATACTCACAAAAACTGGAGCAGTCCGAGTTAGTCCCAAATGGCCTAGCAAAAACACATGCATATGACGATTCATCTAAAAGACAAAACAACGGTCCAGTAATGCTTGACTTGCAAAGGCCGCTTAAGTACAAGCATTGCTGGCACCACAGATTGGGTGCACCTGGGCGAGGCGTGGGAAAGGCAATTGCCAGAGTGGAATCAGCTGGCTGTCAAGAGAGAGAGGGGGCGTGGTCGGACCGGCAAGTGCTAGACAACGTCCACACGAATGTAGGTCAAGGAGGCTTCCTAACAGCTGCCGGCCAGAGCAGTGGCTACAGGCACGAAAAAAGAACAACAGACATAGAAACAACAAGAACTCAAAAAATAACACAATACACAAATAACCCGATAACCTGAGCCACAGAGAACAGTCAGAACTGAGCCCAGAGGACAACACCGGCTCGGTTCGTGACAAAAAGGATGTCTGGTGATAAAAGCCAGAGGTCGTGCAACAAAGTATTAGTAGCATAGTGTTTTTTGTTTTTTTTTCATGACTCCATATTTTCCTCAAAATTGCACGCGCATGCGCACACACACACACACACACATCATTCTATCTACCTGTCTGTCTTAGTCGCCTCCAGCTGCTCATCATCATCAGACCTGCTACTGATTACCTTCATATTACTATAAAAGCATGAGACACCCCAATAGTGGTGTGGGATCCCCAGGGATGATCCGCTTGCTGCCAGTCCCTCCATGATCTCCTGCTCTAAATTAGAAGTGTGCTTATCGAGTGGCCTCCTCGCCATTCTTGCTTCAGTACACCTCGTGTGTTTCCCCCTTTCTGGATCTCCCTACCTCTGTCTACCTCCACGTAAGCAACCCTTCACCACAGGAAAGCCCCAGGCCTGGGCACCAAATTTTGAAAACTAGCTTCTCATGTTCACCACCTCCCTACCTGGATCCTTCCCTACCTGCACCCAATGAAGCAATCACCCTTACCTGAACTCTGGTTTGGTACCAAAAGGACTACTCTCTACCTCTGGAAAATATCACCTACACACTGAGGGACAGACAGGAAAGGTTTCAGGATGTGGGGGCCCTTTTACAAATCTTATCAGAGAGACAAGGATCTGTCAAGAATCATAGATGATGGATAGAGTATTTTAAATGTGCATTCTGGGATCCAGGTCCTTTTCCCCCCAGCCATCTAGAGTCAAATTAACTAGTCATAAGCAGCCCACACTAATATAGCTGCTCTTATAACCCCCTTCTTTTTTTTCTTCTTCCCTTAAAACATTAGTGTGCTTTCCATTTTTGTATTTATTTTTTATTGCCTGAGCACAATCATTTGCTTTTTGTATGCTATGTGACATTGTGTATGAACGTACAACCCCAATTCCAGTGAAGTTGGGACATTGTATAAAACATAAATAAAAACAGAATACAATGATTTAAACATCCTTTTCAACCTGTATTCAATTGAATACACTGCAAATACTAGATATTTAATGTTCATACTGATAAACTTTATTGTTTTGTTGCAAATATTCACTCATTATGAATTTGATGCCTGCTACACGTTCCAAAAAATCTGGGACAGGGTATGCAAAGACTGGGAAAGATGAAGGCTCCAAAAACCACCTTGTTGGAACATTCCACAGGTGAACAGGTTAACTGGAAACAGGTGAGTCTCTGATTTGGTCCCCGAAAGGCTCAGTCATTCACAAACAACGATGGACGAGGTTCACCACTTTGTGAACATCTGCGTGGGGAAATACTCCAATAGTTTAAGAACAATGTTTCTAAATATACAATTGCAACGAATTTAGGGATTTCATCATATACAGTCCTTAATATCATCATAAGATTCAGAGAATCTGGAGAAATTTCTGCATGTAAGCAGCAAGGCTGAAAACCAACAATGAATGCTCATGACCTTCAATCTCTCAGGTATCACTGTATTAAAGCCGACATCGTTCTGTAAAGGATATTATCATGCGGCTCAGAAACACTTCAGAAAACCATTGTCAGTTAACACAGTTTGTCACTACATCTACAATCGCAAGTTAAAACTCTACCATGCAAAGCGAAAGCCATATATCAACAACACTGAGAAAGGCTGCTCTGGACCTGAGCTCATCTGAGATGGACTGATGCAAAGTGGAAAAGTGTGCTGTGGTCTGAGAAGTCCACATTTCAGACCGTTTTTGGAAATGATGGACATTGTGTCCTCTGGGCTAAAGAGGAAAAGGACTATCAAGATTGTTTTCAGTGCAAAGTTCAAAAGCCAGCATCTGTGATGGTATGGGGGTGGGTAAGTGCTCATGGCATGGGTAACTTACACATCTGTAAAGGCACCATTAATGATGAACGGTACATACAGGTTTTGAAGCAACATATGCTGCCATCCAAGCAACGTCTTTTTCAGGGAAGTCCCTGCTTTTCTCAGCAAGACAATGACAAGACATGAGCTACTTTCCAATCCACAGTGTACTGCAACTGTACTCCCTACTCCCTGCGCCGTTCTCAGGGATTATCAGTTAGGTTAACTGCCTTTCACAAAATTTCTCCATTTGAAACACCCTGTAACCTTCGGCTCCCTCCTCCATGCGTTACCACAGTAACCATGGACACGTACTGATGCTATGATGGATAATTTATATTTCTTAAATAAAATATTAATACGAATATATTTTTATTACTATCAGTTGATAGAAACAATAACCAACATCAGTTTTAACTTTTTAATAATGTTAGCAACAATAGTTTGTTTTACTCGTATTTGAGGCACAATGGCTTATGGGTAATCTTCCTGTCAACTTCCGGTGAAGTGATGTCCGGTTGTTCACTTCTTCCTTGCTCAGTTGTCAGTTCCCTTTGAAGTGAAGACCATTCGTACCCTTCGGTTTGGAATCTCACTTAATATGGTGGAATACCCTGTGCAGTCCACTTTGGAGTACACTATTGGGTGATCGGAACGCAGCTACATTCTTCCTGTGTTACAACAGCATGGCTTTGTAGTAAAAGAGTGTGGGTAGTAGACTGGCCAGCCTGCAGTCCAGACCTGTCTCCCACTGAAAATGTGAGGCACATAATGAAGTGCAAAATACACGACAATGGAGACCCTGGACTGTTGAGCAGCAGAAGTTATACATCAAGCATGAATGGGAAAGAATTTCACCAACAAAACTTCAGCAATTAGATGAAGTTTCACTTCAACTCAATAAATGCTTATTGAGTGGCGTTAAAAGGAAAGGTGATGTAACACAGTGGTAAACATGCCCCTGTCCCAGCTTTTTTGGAAAGTGTTGCAGATATCAAATTGAAGTGAATGAATATTTGTGGGGAAAAAAGTTTCAGTTTGAACATTAACAATCTTGTCTTTGTACTGTATTCAATTAAATACAGGTTGTTTTATTTACATTTTACACAATGTCCCAGCTTCACCGGAACTGGGGTTGTATAAGACTATTTCTGTGGGACAATTTGTGCAGAAATACAGTAACTATTTTTATACCTTTTTTTTAATTCCATACTGAATATTGATTTCTAACTTTTTCTTTATGAACAAGGTGTTTTTTGTCTTTGTGTGTGCTTACATTAGAATCTTTGAGCATGAAATTAATATGTGCGCGTATAAGTTTATGAATGCGTGTTTTTAAAAATTCCTTAGGTGTTCATTACCACCATACTTACCTTGTACCTTCTCCTTCCTACAGGAGTGAACCACCGCCTTGATTATTATTTAATTATCACATTAAATACTAACCTTGCATCCAAGCTCTGGTTTCAGTGTTGTGTTTGGTCTTGGGTCCAGATCTGCCAGAATACAGTATGTCACTGTGTGACTATTTGGTACTTTTAAAGCAAAGTATTTGTAATGATCCATAATGAATTTACTTCCAATAATTTTTGTCAATAAAACAAACAAAAGAGCAATATGAAAAATCAACTGTAATATCCCATTTACTCGACCACAGATACTATAGTACCTGATTACTTCCTTTCCAGTTTTGGCTGAACTCTGGACATTAAAAAAAATAGATTTGACATTTGTGAATCTACAGGTGCATCTCACTAAATTAGAATATCATCAAAAAGTTGATTTACTTCAGTAATTCAATTCATAAAATGAAACTCATATTTTATATAGATTCATTACAGACAGAGTGATATATTTCAAGTGTTTATTTCTTTTAATTTTGATGGTTATGGCTTGCAGCTCATGAAAACCCAAAAATCAGTTTCTCAAAAAAATTAGAATATTACATAAGATCCATTTTAAAAAATTGATTTTTTTTTTTTTTTTTTTAAATAGAAATGTTGGCCGACAAAGTATTTCGATGCACACACTCAATACTTGGTCAGGGCTCCTTTTGCATGAATTAATACTGCATCACTGTGGCATGGTGTGAAGGTGATCAGCCTGTGTTACTGCTGAGGTGTTATGAATGTCCAGGTTGCTTTGATGATACTTCATAGATTCTGTATGGGGTTTAGATCAGGAGAGTTTGCTGGCCAGTAAAATATGGTGATACCATGGTAATTAAACCAGGCTTTGGTACTTTTGGCAGCAGTGTGGGCAGGTGACAAGTCCTGCTGGAAAATGAAATCAACATCTCCATAAACCTTGTCAGCAGAGGGAAGCATGAAGTGCTCTAACATGTCCTAGTAGGCAACTGCATTGACTTTGGACTTGATAAAACACAGTGGACTAACACCAGCAGATGACATGGCTCCCTAAATCAGGTGCCAAGTCCTGTCACTTGGAAATCAAGGTCCCAGGGTCTGGAGGAAGAGTGACCAGGCACAGAATCCAAGTTGCTTGAGGTCCAGTGTGAAGTTTCCACAGTCAATGATGATATGTGGAGCCATGTCATCTGCTGGCGTTTTTCCAATGTGTTTAATCAAGTCCAATGTCAGTGCAGCCATCTAACAGGAAATTTTAGAGCACTTCATGCTTCCCTCTGCTGACAAGCTTTATGGAGATGCTGATTTCATTTTCTAGCAGGACATGGCTCCTGCCCACACTGCCAAAAGTACAAATACCTGTTTTAATGACCATGGTATCACTGTGCTTGATTAGCCAGCAAACTCTCCTGACCTAAATCCCATACAGAATCTATGGTGTATTGTCAAGAAGAAGATGAAAGACACCAGTTCCAATAATTCAGACGAGCTGAAGGCCGCTATCAAAGCAACATGGGCTTCCATAACACCGCAGCAGTAACACAGGCTGATTGCCTCCATGCCATGCTGCATTGATACAGTAATTATGCAAAAGGAGCCCCGACCAAGTATTGAGTGTGTACATGGACATACTTTTCAATCGGCCAACATTTCTGTTAAAAATCTTTTTTTTTTTAATTAATTTTATATAACATCCTAATTTTTTGAGAAACTGAATTTGAGGTTTTCATTTGCTGCAAGCCATAACCATCAAAATCAAAAGAAATAAAACACCTGAAATATATCACTCTCTGTGTAATGAATCTATACAATAGGAGTTTCAGTTTTGAATTGAATTATTGAACTAAATCAACTTTTCGATGACATTCTAATTTATTGAGATGCACCTGTATTCAGAATCTTCCACACATGCATCTAAAAAAAAAAAAAAAAAAAAAAAAAAAAGATTTGCCCACACCTACACGTCATCTCGTGTCTCACGTGTCTAGAAAAAAAACTTTTCTCCATTTTGTTTTCAAGATACCAAAGAAAGTTTGCCAACGAGCTGCTTTCTGAAATCCAGGTGCACCTGTCCACAAGTACACGAGTTACCCCATATGATAGGAGAGCCATCAATGATGTATCTTTAATTTCTCAAGATCTCCCTACCAAACATACAATATTAAGCAGCATCATGACCCAATAGGCTGAGTGCACACAGGTGGGCAGGCAAACGGCTAGACATCCAGGGCTGACCTCGTTACACCTGCCTCAGGGTGGATTTTTTTTATGCTACTATTTTATTGATAGCTGTCGGGATGTTAAGAGAATTGCAACACATTTGACAAAAAAAAAAAATGCATCTAAAACAGAATACAACTGGGACTTTAAATATTTGCAAATCTCTTTCCTTAATGTCTGATAAGAATGTTACCATTTTCACATCTGTACAGTAAACATGGGGTGTGAACAGTGAGTGGGCTAATGTTTATCTAACAGATAGGCATGAACTGTCATACTTGAATATCAGGATTTCTCAAATTAACTCCTTGTTACACATTTTTATTTTTTTTTTGCCCAGAAATATATCTGGATGATCCTTGTGATGCTGAAAGTGTCTGTTTATTTTCAGTTGTGATGATTTCACCAGCAATTCTGGAATGTGGTGTAAATGCGCCAATTTTAAATCTGCATTTACTGATTTACAGTAAGCACTGTTGAAAGATGGCAAGTCACAAAGTAAAACCTTTAAGAGACGCTTGTAGAATTCACCTGGTGACTTGCCATGTGAACATTTAACCACCAAAATATTTTCAGCTTTTCTCATTTTAAAATTTTGTAAGACAAGTTTGTAAAACAACAACAACAACAAAATGGCAGTGTGTAAGTGTTCAGCCAAGCTTGACCATTTGTCAATGGTGTCACAGATTTACTGGAAGAAAAACAAAAACATTAAATTCATTTTGCCAGTTTTACTGTGCAATTCATAGTTTGATTTATTTAAAGATACAGCTCTTATACAACAGTCACCCCCCACCCCCCGTTAAAGCATAAATTAACTGTGGTTCAACTTTGGATGAGTTCAGGTTCTCTAGCCACACCCAGGCCTGATTACTGCCACACCTCTTCTCAATCAAGAAATCACTTAAATAGGACCTGCCTGACAAAGTGAAGTAGACCAAAAGATCCCCAAAAGCTATACATCATGCTACAATCCAAAGAAATTGAGGAACAAATGAGAAACAAAGTAATTGAGATCTGTCGGTCTGGGAAAGGTTATAAAGCCATTTCTAAAGCTTTGGGACTCCAGCGAACCACAGTGACAGCCACTATCCACAAATGGCAAAAACACGGAACAGTGGTGAACCTTCCCAGGAGTGGCCGGCCAACCAAAATTACCTCAAAAGAGCAGCGACGACTCATCCAAGAGGTCACAAAACACCCCACAACAACATTCAAAGAACTGCACACCTCACTTGCCTCACTTAAGGTCAGTGTTCATGACTCCGCCATAAGAAAGAGACTGGGCAAAAATCGCCTGCATGGCAGAGTTCCCAGACAAAAACCACTGCTGAGCAAAAAGAACATAAAGACTCGTTTCAGTTTTGCCAGAAAACATCTTGATGATCCAAGACTTTTGGGAAAATACTCTGTGGACTGATGAGACAAAAGTTGAACTTTTTGGAAGGTGTATGTCCCATTACACCTGGCGTAAAAGTAACAACATTTCAGAAAAGGAACATCATACCAACAGTAAAATACTCTCTCACACCTGGATGACAAGAACACCTACGCAAGAATGCTGTTTGTTGACTTCAGCTCAGCATTCAACACAGTTATCCCCTCCAAGTTGATCACTAAACTTGGGGACCTGGGAATCAGTACCTCCACCTGCAACTGGATCATGGATTTTCTGACCAACAGACCCCAGCATGTTAGGTCAGGCCCCAACCGTTCTTCCGTCATCACACTCAACACTGGTGTACCACAGGGCTGTGTGCTCAGCCCATTCCTCTACTCCCTCTTCACCCATGACTGCAGGCCTATGTATGGATCCAATTCCATCATCAAGTTCGCAGATGACACCACGGTGATTGGACTCATCAGGGACAACGATGAGTCAGATTACAGGGCAGAGGTTGAGCACTTGGCTACTTGGTGCGCTGACAATAACCTGCTCCTTAACACCAGCAAAGCCAAGGAGCTCATAGTGGACTACAGGAAGGAGAGGGGAGAGACACATGACCCCATCCATATCAATGGCATAGCTGTTGAACGTGTCCCCAGCTTCAAATTCCTGGGGACCCACATCTCGGAGGACCTGTCCTGGTCAGTTAACACCACCAGCCTGATCAAGAAGGCCCATCAGCGCCTCTTCTTCTTGAGGACACTGAAGAAGAACCATCTGTCAACTGACATCCTGGGCAACTTCTACCGCTGCATGATAGAGAGTACCCTGACCAACTGTGTCACAGTCTGGTATAGGAGCTGCTCTGTCGCTGACCGTAAGGCACTGCAGCGGGTGGTGAAAACCGCCCAACGCATCACAGGGACTCCACTTCCAGTTATAGAGGACGTCTACAGGAAAAGATGTCTGCGCCGGGCACGCAGCATTCTTAGGGACTCCAACCATCCTGCTCATGGACTGTTCCAGCTTCTCCCCTCCAGAAGGCGTTTCAGAAGCCTTCGGACTAGAACCAGCAGGTTTAGGAACAGTTTCTTTCCAACAGCTGTCACGTTATTGAACTTAGTTCCCCGCTGACTCTCTTACCATCATCTCTTACCATCCTCACCCGTACATAACTGCCCATCTAACTTATTGTACATTATTTGCACATAACAGTACTCTTAACTTTCTGCACTGCTGCATATATTTGCATATATTTGCTTAAATTGCATATACTGTTAATTACTGTATATACTGCACTGCTGTCCTTTGCACTTCTGATTGGATGCTAAACTGTTTCGTTACCTTGTATTCATACATGTGTAATGACAATAAAGTTGAATCTAATCTAATCTAATCTAATATGGTGGTGGTAGTGTGATGGTCTGGAGTTGTTTTGCTGCCTCAGGACCTGGAAGACTTGCTGTGGTAAATGGAACCATGAATTCTGTCTACCAAAAAATTGTTGAAGGAGATTGTCCAACCATCTGTTTGTGACCTCAAGCTGAAGCGCACATGGGTTCTGCAGCAGGACAATGATCCAAAACACACCGGCAAGTCCACCTCTGAATGGCTTAAGAAAAACAAAATGAAGACTTTGGAGTGGCCTAGTCAAAGTCCTGACCTGAATCTGACTGAGATGCTGTAGCATGACCTTAAAAAGGCGGTTCATATTTGAAAACCCTCCAATGTGGCTGAATTACAGCAATTCTGCAAAGATGAGTGTGCCAAAATTCCTCCACAGTGCTGCAAAAGACTCACTGCCAGTTACAGGGATGGCAATTTTCCGCCGATCAGCGGATTTCCACCAATTTATTTTCAAATTGATCATTTCTGTGAATCGTCTAAATCCGTTGAGAAAATTTTAGGTGGGGTAAGGTACCTTATTGTTACCGATTTTGGTGAAAATCAACACGATTACATAAGTGCTCGGCGCTTCCCCGGAAGTCGTCTCCCGCGATGACCCGGATGTGTTGTGTTCAAGCTACTGCTGTATTGTAAACAGCCCTGCGATTGGATAGTTGCAAACGATTGGACCAATCAAATGGCTCGTTGTATGCTTTTTCAAAAATTCATGGCGGCGTGTTCTCAGGGATGTGATTTTCTGCTAATTCGCCGAATTCCGCTTTATCTTCCAGGAAGATAAAGTACGTTAAGTACGTTAGCAGCTTGTGGACCACGAACGCAGTGAAGGTGCGCCCTTTCAGGCAGGACTGGAAGTGGCGTATGGCCAGGTGGAGAGCCATTAACTCTCTGTTACTGGCGGCGTACAACGGCTGTATGAGCTGGGCTGCGCAGGGGAGGAAACTGTAATAAAAGTTAACCATCCCCTTTTATGATTCCAAACAGTTTGAAATTGACAGTGCACAGTGGACACTGACTCATAACTTTTGAATATTTCTAAGACTTGGCTACATCAGTGATTGTGCAATATCAACTGCTCAAGTCTCAATGGAGATTGAAACTGGTGATCTGAAATGAATGCTGAAATTATAAAAAGTAATGGTATGTTGGAATTTTATTTCTATTATGGAATAGATAAAATTAACTGATTTTGATTTGATCAAGTGTTAAAGCATGTGATGGATAATGCTTGTTGGAATATTTTAGGAATGCTGTCTTCATGGAACATAAGTCAATATTATACAGTAATAAGTGGCATTCAGCTGTTTGTTTTGTGTCATTTAAGCACATTTCTGGTACTTTAAAATCATAAAAACCCAGGAGCTTCAGGGGGCTTCCCCCCCAACGGGGCTCTGCCCCGGACCCCGCTGGGGGACTGCGTCCCCCAGACCCCCTGCTGAATTTTCAGATAATTTCCCCAACCCCAAATCACATCCCTGGTTCGTGTTGGAATTCTGAGCTTTCGGTATTGTTTTCAGCGGAATTATGAGATTTTTATCGAAGGATCAGGAGTCATCAATGATAGAAATAGACAAAAGTGTCAAAAATAAGTTCCGATGGAATTGGCTTGAGAGAAAAGTGATGGTAAAGGTGAAAATTGGCTCAAAGTTCGACGAGGTAACAGAAACACTCGGACAGTTTCTGAAGAAACCAGAAAAGGAGATGAAGTTCAAAGTTCAGAGACTGACACAGCTTGCTGCCAAAAGGAAGAAAGTTTCACATTAGAAGTGACTTGGTGACCAGTGTAAATAGTGTAATAAACTCTTATAGAACTGTTAAATATGTTGGACTAAAGACAGTGAGACAACATTGAAGAAAAAGTAAGTTAACTTTTCATTAAACTTAATGATTTATCCAAGTCTAGTATTTCATTTTTTTTAATCATTTTTTTCAGTCTAAATTACTTCCGTTTTACTGAAAACCTCCCAGCTTCAGGGGGGCTGCGCCCCCCCGGCCCCCCCCCATAAGTCAATCGACCAAATTAGATTTCTGCTGAAATCGGAATTTCCTGTTGCCATCCCTGCAGTTATTGCAAATGCTTGATTGCAGTTGTTGCTGCTAAGGGTGGCCCAACCAGCTATTAGGTTTAGGGGGCAATCCCTTTTTCACACAGCGCCATGTAGGTTTGGATTTTTTTTCTCTTAATAATAAACACCTTCATTTAAAAACTGCATTTTGTGTTTACTTGTGTTATCGTTGTCTAATATTTAAATTTGTTTGATGATCTGAAACATTTAAGTGTGACAAACATACAAAAAAATGAGAAATCAGGAAGAGGGCACACTCTTTTTCACACCACTGTAAATAGTGCTTTTTCTCATCTCTAGATGACCAAAGCGCTTTACAGATCCTGCTATCCACACACACATTGATGGCGGCATAGCTGCCATGCACAGACACTGGCCTGACCCACCAGAGCAATTGGGGGTTCAGTGTCTTGCTCAAGAACACTTCGACATGCAGACTGCAGACAAAGTGGGAATCAAACCCCTGACCCTCCGATCAGTAGTCGGCCACACTACACCTGCGCCATAGCCCCCACAAAATACATGTTACAGACATGTTAACAACAGAAAAAAAAAAGATTTTTCCCAGAGTGTCACTTTAAAAGAGACAGCCTCGATAACCCTGAAACTGTGTTGTTACATTCTGGGTTCATAATAACTAGTTTCAGTTAGTTTACCTTTAAAATTAACAACCTTAACTTTAGATTAAAGCCTCCCAATATACAGTTTCTACTGAAAACTCATAATGTAATGCCTGCATTCTGACTATTTCTTTATTTGACGATGCCTAAGAAGTAGGGCTAGGCAATTTGATCTTAAATCTGCATCACGGTTATTTGAAGCTTTCAAGTTTGTTTCATTTTTTCTACTCCCTCATTTCTTCTCCGTTATAGTTCCTTGACAATGCTCATAATTAAGCCACAAGACTGTGGCATCAATGAAATAAATATATATAAGATTCAGTCAGAACCTCGGATTCAGGAGGAGCAATGTGGTTTTCGTCCTGGCCGTGGCACATCGGACCAGCTCTTTATCCTCTCAAGAATCCTCGAGGGTTCGTGGGAGTTTCCCCATCCAGTTTACATGTGTTTTTTGGACTTGGAGAAAGCATTCGACTGCGTCCCTCGTGGTTTTTTATGGGGGGTGCTTTGGGAGTATGGGGTATCGGGCTTGTTGTTATGAGCTATTCGGTCTCTGTACGACCATTGTGAGAGTTTGGTTCATATTGTCAACACTCTGTCGGACTCATTCCCAGTGAGAGTTGGACTCCACCAGGGCTGCCCTTTGTCACCAATCCTGTTCATAATTTTTATGGACAGGATTTCTAGGCACAGCCAGGGAACGGAGGGTGTCATGCTTGGTGACCACAGAATCTCAACTCTGTTTGCGGATGATGCTGTCCTGCTGGCTTCATCCAGCAATGACCTACAGGTCTTACTGGGATGGTTTGCCACTGAGTGTGAAGCGGCTGGGATGAGAATCAGTACCTCCAAGTCCCAATCCATGGTCCTCAAACGGAAAAAGGTGTATTGTCCTCTCCGGGTTGGGGACAAGATCCTGCCCCAAGTGGAGGAGTTTAAGTATCTTGGGGTCTTATTCACGAGTGACGGGAGAATGGAGGGAAAGACTGACAGATCGGAGTAGCATCTGTAATGATGCGGACGTTGTACCGGTCTGTTGTGGTGAAGAGGGAGCTCAGCTCTCAGGCAAAGCTGTCGATTTACAGTACTAGTCAATCTACGTTCCTACCCTGACCTATGGTCATGAGCTTTGGGTAATGACCGAAAGAATGAGATCACGGCTGAAATGAGCTTTCTTCGTAGGATTGCTGGACTCACCCTTAGAGATAGGGTGAGGAGCTCAGTTATCCAGGAGAGGCTCAGAGTAGAGCCGCTGCTCCTCCACATTGAAAGGAGCCAGCTGAGGTGGTATAAGATAAGATAAGATAAGATAAGCCTTTATTAGTCCCACAACGGGGAAATTCCAGGATTGCAACAGCACAGGGATAGCAACACTCAGAGCAACAATCAGAAGGCAAGAAAAAACAAGCAAGCAAGAGCAGCTAATATACATATGTACATATTACTATAAAATATATATATACACACACACACACACAGACACACAGTGCAGAGCATTGTAGCTGGATGGAATAAATATATGAATATATGAACACACAGTGCAGAGCATTGTAGCTAGATGGAATAAATATGTAAATATATAAACACCCACAGTATGGAGCATTGCAGCTAGGTGGAATAAATATGCAAGTATATAAACACACACAGTGCGGAGCAATGTAGCTAGATGGAATAATATGTAGATATATAAAAACACAGTGCGGAGCATTGTAGCTAGATGGAATAAATATATAGATATAAAAATATAAACACACCCAGTGCAGAGCATTGTAGCTAGATGGAATAAATATGTAAATATATAAACACACACAGTGCAGAGCATTGTTGCTAGGTGGGATGAAACAGCATAACCGTCTATTTAGTTATCCTACATGGTATGATTATGTGCCCATACATATTCTCACCCTCCATAGCGACCGGTATGTTCCTAGTTGTATGCCGGAGAGGACCATTGTGTAAGTCTATTGCATCTTTTGCATTCAAAAAAAAAAAAAAAAAACTATTAGTTTGTTACGTCTTTTTGCTATCTCTGCGAGCAGCCCTGCTTAGGTTGTACAGTCTGACAGCCGTTGGTAGGAAGGACCTACGAAACCTCTCGGTTGTGCACCTGGGATGATGTAGTCTGCTGCTAAATGAGCTCCTCAGTGCATCCAGTATGTCCTGCATAGGGTGGAACTCGGACTCCAGCAGAGATGACAGTTTAGCCACCGTCCTTCTCTCTCCTATCTCCTCCATCGGATCAAGGCGTTGCCCCAGGACAGAGCTAGCTTTCTTAATCAGTTTGTTCAGTCTCTTCCTATCGGCTGCAGTAATGCCACTGCCCCAGCAGACCACTCCAAAAGTGATGGCTGATGCCACCACCGTGTCATAGAATGACTTCAGCAGCGCCCCTTGTACACCAAAAGACCTGAGTCTCCTCAGCAGGAACAGCCTGCGCTGTCCCTTCTTGTAGAGTGCGTCAGTATTGTGTGACCAGTCTAGTTTATTGTTCAGATGAATACCCAGGTACTTGTAGGATGTCACCATCTCGATGTCTGTTCCCTGTATATTTACTGGTGCTGTGAGGGGCTGCCCATGCCTGCGGCAGTCCACCACCAGCTCCTTAGTTTTCCTCGCGTTGATCTGGAGGCAGTTCCGATGGCACCAGTCCACAAAGTCCTGGATAAGCCCTCTGTACTCAGCTTCATCTCCGCTGGAGATGAGACCAACGATCGCAGAGTCATCAGAGAACTTCTGTAGATGGCAATGTGTTGTGTTGTGTGAGAAGTCCGCAGTATAAAGAGTGAACAAGAAGGGAGCCAGCACCGTTCCCTGGGGGGCCCCCGTGCTACTGATGATCGTGTCAGAAACACAGTCCCGGGTTCTCACAAACTGAGGCCGGTTCGTGAGGTAGTCCAGGATCCATGATGACAGGTGCTGGTCCACCCCTGCGCGCAGCAGCTTGTCCTTCAGGATCATCGGTTGGATGGTGTTGAAAGCACTGGAGAAGTCAAAGAACATGATCCTCACCATATTCCCGGGCTTCTCCAGGTGGGACAGAGAACGGTGAAGGAGGAAGATCACCGCATCCTCCACCCCAATGCCATGCTGGTAGGCGAACTGGAGTGGATCCATCGCTGGTTCCACCAGGGGGCGGAGATGAGCAAGGAGCAGTCTCTCCAGGGTCTTCATCAAGTGGGACGTCAAGGCCACCGGTCTGAAGCTGTTCAGGTCTTTGGGGTGGGAAGTTTTTGGTACAGGTACCACACAAGATGTTTTCCACAGCTGTGGTACCCTCCCCAGTTTCAGGCTCATGTTGAAGATATACGTCACAATCCCACACAGCTGGTCTGCACAGGACTTGAGGAGCTTTGCGCTGATGCCGTCCGGTCCCGACGCCTTCCTCGCCTTGATCTTCCTCAGCTCCGTCCTCACCTGGGTCTTGGTCAGGGTCAGGATGGGGGGCTGTGTGTTGGGAGTGGGGGGGGTGTCGGTGGAGTGGGGAGTGGGTAGCAGGACTTGATTTCTTAGAGGCAGCAGTGGTTGTTGTGCAGACAGGGGGGAGGGCGGTTGGTCAAATCTATTGAAAAACAGATTCAGGTTGTTCGCCCACTCCCTGCCCCCCGTGGCCTGGGGGGAGGTATTCTGGAGCCCCGAGATGGTTTTGAGGTTTCTCCAGACCCCGCTGATGTCGCTCTGTTGCAGCTTGTCCTCCATCTTCTTCCTGAAGCTGTCCTTGCCTTCTCTGATCTTTCTCCTCAGCTCCCTCTGTACGGACTTCAGCATCTCCCTGTTCCCCGACCTGAAGATCCTCTTCTTCTCTCTCAGAAGTGTTTTTATCTCAGGGTTGATCCAGGGTTTGTTGTTTGAGTGACGCCGTATGGTCTTGGTGGGAACGGATTTGTCCACACAGAAGCTGAGGTAGCCCGTGAAGGTGTGAATGAGGCCATCGATGTCCTCACCATGTGGATTGCAGAGCTGCTTCCAGGCAGTGGCTTCAAAACAGTCCTTTAGAGTGTCCATTGTCTCCTCAGACCATAACTCCACAGTGTGCATGGCCGGAGGTTGTCTGTGCACTAGGGGTTTGTACACCGGTCGGAGATGAACCAAGTTGTGATCCGATCTCCCAAGTGGGGGGAGTTGTGATGAGGTGTACGCCTCCTTAGTGTTTGCGTAGAACAAATCCAGTGTTTTATTGTCTCTAGTGTGGCATGTGACATACTGGGTGAAAGTGGGCAGAATGGGAGACAGTGAAACGTGGTTGAAATCGCCTGAGATGAGGAGAAGAGCATCTGGGTGTTCTGTCTGCAGCCTGCTGGTTACTGAATGGATGACGTCACGCGCTGTCCCAGCGTTCGCCGTCGGATTTGCATAAACAACAATGCAGATCACGTGTGAGTGTTCTCTCGGGAGATATGTAGGCCTCATGCTAACAGCTAGCAACTCAATGTCTTTGCTGCAGTGTCGTTGTTTAACAGTGATATGTCCCGGTCTGCACCAGTTGTTGTTAACATACATGATCACTCCACCGCCCCTAGTTTTGCCACTCTCTGGTGTTCGGTCAGCTCGTATCGTGTGAAAACCCTCCAGCTCAATGTTAGCATCTGCTGCTAGTTCAGTTAGCCACGTCTCAGTAAACAAAAGGAGAGAGCACTCCCGGTAAGTGCTATCATAACGGGAGATAGCCGCTAGCTCATCTAACTTTCCCAGTATCGACCGTACATTTCCCATGACAACAGATGGAAGGGAGGGTCTGTACCTTATATTTTTTGTCCTCCGCCTTACTCCAGCCCGGCAGCCGCGGCGTTTTCGCCTCAGTTCTCTCGGTATGTCGAGTTTTTCCAGTGGGACCGGGTGGCGGTTAAATGCTAGCAGCTCTTCCCTGTTATATCGTATCCTGCTATAAACAGTGGCTCCGTCCACCGGCTCAGGAGACATTTGGGATGATCTGTGTGTCCGTGATATAAGTGGGGTGAAAAAAAAAAGTGATCAAAAGAGAGAGGAAGGGAAAAAAAAACTCGGAATCGAGCCGCTGTTGCAAAAGGCAGCCGACTGGTGTGGCGCCGAGAGGTATGGGCATCTGATTAGGATGCCTCCTGGACGCCTCCCACTTGAGGTGTTTTGGGCACGTCCCTCTGGGAGGAGACCCCGGGGCAGACCCAGGACTCGCTGGAGAGACTATGTCTCCCAGCTGGTCTAGGAACGCCTTGGTATCCTCTCTGAAGAGCTGGAGTAGGTGGCTGGGGAGATGGAAGTCTGGGCTTCTCTGCTTGAACTGCTGCCTCCGCAACATGGACCTCCAGAAAAGTGGCATAAGATGGCTGGCTGGCTATATATATATATATATATATACACACACACACACACACAGCGAGGAAATGAGTATTAAACACGTCAGCATTTTTCTCAAACATATTTCTGATGGAGCCATTGACCTGACATTTTCACCAGTATTAGTGACAACCCAAGTAATCCATACATACAAAGAAATCAAGGCAACTGTATTCACAAAACAAGTTATATTGAATAAAGTTGAATGACACAGGAAATAAGTACTGAACACAAAGAAAAAGAGGTGCAAAAAGGCACAGAAAGCCAAGAAACAAGCTAAAATCCATCAGAATTTAGGAAGCCATCCCATCCCCCATCACTGCAAATTAATTTCAGCTGGTTAAGTACTGACTGATAGCCTTTAAAAAGGTCTGTGAATATCAGATTGTTACACCACAAAGAACTCGTGATGGATAGAAGCAAAGAGCTCTCTCTAGACCTTTGCAACTTTATTGTTGCAAAACATAACGATGGCATTGGTTACAGGTGCATTTCTAAACTGCTGAATGTTCCAGTGAGTACTGTTGGAGCCATCATTCGGAAGTGCAAAGAACATCATTCTACCATAAACCAGCCACGACCAGGAGCTCCTTGCAAGATTTCTGACAGATGTAGCGATATTTAATTTATAATTATGATCAGGTATAAAGATTATTTAATTTGGATTAAAAGTGCATCGGGGGACTTCCGGTTATGGCTGCCACGTAGGACGGACGTGTCTCGCTCTGCTCTGCTCCTGGAGAAAAAAAATCGGCAAATAACTCTCTCAATTGGGACAGAACGTATCCCAGCATTTGGGCGAGGATATGTCGGCGAAGCCTAAGGCTGGAAAACCAGGAAAAGGAAAAAGCGAGCCGCCGAAACAGTCCAAATTAACGGACTTTCAGGTCTGTGACGCAGCAAACAAAACTCCATATATGGCGGAGGAGGCTGGCGGCGGTGCGATGTCTGCGGGGAATGGCGCAGATGCGCTGATGGCTGCCATGAGTTCAATGAGAGCGGACTTTTCCTCTAGATTTGATGGGATTATGACAGCGTTGGAAGGAATAAGAAAGGAATTGGGTGACTGTGTAGAACGAACGGCGCAGATGGAGCTCCGTCTCGCTAGTGCTGAAGATGACGTCACCCGTCTTCAATTAAAGGTGCGCACTTTGGAGAAAAAAAAAAAAAATCTCTGGAAGATAATATTTTGGATTTGGAATCTCGGTCGAGACAGAATAATTTGAGGCTGGTGGGTCTTCCAGAGGAATCAGAAGGTCGGGACGTATGTTCCTTTCTGGAAAAGTGGATTCCGGAGGTGCTGGGCAGCGAGGAGTTGCAATCAGCAGTGGTTCTGGAAAAAGCACATCGTATTGGCCCACGGAGAGATAAGGGACCGCCGAGGACCTTAATTATGAAGTTTCTTAGCAACAGAGACAGGATGAAGATCTTCAACGCTGCACGTGCTAAAGGAGAGATTAAACACCAGGACCAGCAGGTGCGGTTCTACCCAGATTTGGCCACAGGAATCCAGCAATTGAGGAAGCAGTTTGATCCCATACGTAAGGAGCTGCGCAACCTTGGGATTCGTCATGGTGTAATCTATCCTGCGAGACTGCTGACCACGTATGAGGGCAGAACCCACATTTTCAAGACCCCAGAGGAGGCGCAGGAGTTCATCAAGAAGATCAAAGAAGAAGAAGAGACTGGTGGGAGCTAAGCATGAACAAAATATAAGGTAGAATAATTAAGCATTTGCACAGGCATCTGACTGACTTGAAGTAAATAGTAAGTTTACAAAATATAGATTGTATTATACATTAAAAAAACAAAACAAAAACAAAACAAACAAACAAAAAAAAAACAAAAAAAAACTATGATGTACAAAGTTGTTAAAAATTTTGGAGTTAAGTTGGAAAACTACAGAGGAGAGTTAATGTTACGTCATTAAAAGCAGTAGAGTTAGGGTGATTGGGAGGATGAAGAAGGAGTGGCTTAGGCTGCTCCCCGTGGGTGTGGAACGGTCGATGGCTATATCGGGAGACAGAATTTTTCTTTTGATTTTGGGGGGTTTGCCACAAGTGTGGGAAGGGGAAATTTGTTTGTGTGTAGTTTGTAGGATGAATGTTCAACCACTCATGTTTTTGCTTCTCTGTATGAGCATGTTTACACTGCAAGGTAATCCTAAACTCTCTATTGATCATGGACCAAAGTGTTAATCTTAATTTAACTTCATGGAATTGCAGAGGTCTACAAAATTTAAAAAAACTTAAACAAGTTATGAATAAAATAAAGGACATGGGTTCAAGAATTGTGTTTTTACAAGAAACTCATCTGATAGAGGAGGATGTTAAAAGAATTAGGAGTAGATGGCAGGGAAGTGTATTCACCTCTTCATTTTCATCCCGAGCCAGGGGAGTTATGACTCTCATACATAAATCAGTTCCTTTTCAAGTGAAAAATGTAATTGGAGACAAGTTTGGAAGATATGTAATCATTCAAGGTTCTTTGCTATTAGAAAATATAAATCTTGTGAACTTATATGGTCCCAATATAGATGATCAGAAGTTCTTTGCTAATTTATTTCTTATCTTATCATCACTTACAGGGCAACATATAATAGCAGGGGATTTTAATTGTACATTGAATCCAGGTGTGGATAGATCAACAGGACTGGATTGTACGCACATTGGATGTAGGATGACTATTAATCATTTTATGAAAGAACTGAGATTGTTAGATATATGGAGAGAAATGAAACCACAAGTTAAAGCCTATTCTTGTTATTCCAGTACCTACAAGACATTCTCACGTATTGATTATTTTTTGATTTCCACAGAATTAAGGTCCAAGATTCAAAACTGCTTTTATGATAACATCGTGATCTCTGATCATGCACCCTGTTGTCTAATATATGTAGATAAAAAATTGACAAAGGAATCAGGTAGATGGCAATTTCAGCATAAATGGCTTCAGGATGAGGAATTTGTCAAGTATATAGAAAAACAGACGAGTTCTTTGACATCAATACTACACAAACATCAGCATGTGTAAAGTGGGAGGCTTTCAAAGCTTTTATTAGGGGACATATTATTAGTTATACAGGATCAAAATCTAAGAAGACTCGAGAGGAGAGAGCTAAATTGGAACATAAAATAAAAAGTCTTCAGGAAAAAGTGTATGCAGGAAGTGACCCAAGGTTGGAGAATGAATTACTGATTTTGAGAGCTGAATACGACAAAAAATCAGCAAATAGAGCTGCCTCGAGTCTTCTAAGATTGAAACAATCTTTTTATGAACAAGGTGAAAAATCAGGAAAATTATTAGCATGGCAGATTAAACAATTGGAAATTAAAACACCAATTACCAGTATTATAAGTAACGGACAGGTAGTTATAGATCCTTTAGAAATTAATAGAGCCTTTAGAGATTACTATGAAAACTTATATGATACCAAAAATGAACCTGATTTAACAAAACTAAATGGGTTTTTGAACGAACTATCTATACCGTGTATTCCAAATGAAAACAGGGAGATATTGGAGTCTAAAATTAGTCAAGAAGAAGTTGGGCTAGCCATTGATAATATGAAATCAGGAAAAAGTGCAAGACCAGATGGTCTTCCAGTTGACCTTTATAAAAAATTTAAGAATAAATTAATAAAACCTTTTTTGGAAATGGTTTTAGAAGCATTTCAAAATAATAATTTACCATCATACATAAATAATGCCTTAATTATACTGCTGCCAAAACCAGGTAAGCCCTCTAATAAATGTGAAAATATGAGACCAATAAGCCTATTAAACGCCGACCTTAAGATAATCTGTAAAATTTTAGCAAGACGAATACAAGAAATTTTACCAAATATTATTAATCGAGATCAGAATGGCTTTATAAAGGGTAGACAAGGCTTCCATAATGTAAGAAGACTATTTAATATTATTTATTTTAATAAAGAAGCACCGGATACAGCTCTCCTATCATTGGACGCCGAAAAGGCCTTTGATAGAGTTGAATGGCCCTTTCTTTTTGAAGTCCTACAAAGGTTTGGACTTGGAAATAATTTCATAAAATGGGTTCAAATAATATACAATAATGCTACAGCAGAAATCCTAACAAATAACAATATTTCAAAACCAATAAAAATCAATAGAGGATGCCGACAAGGCTGTCCACTTTCACCTTTACTGTTTACTATGGCAATTGAACCTTTAGCGATAGCGATACGTTTACATTCACAAATATATGGAATTAAAGTTGGACCAACAGAACATAAAATCTCCCTGTACGCCGATGATATAATTTTGTTTATGTCGAATCTAAAAAAATCAATTCCAACCTTGTTGAATTTAATAAAGAATTTTGGGGAAATATCAGGATATAAAATAAATAAAACTAAATCTTCAATATTAATGCTAAATGAGACCCAGAGAAATTACCCAGCCCCTGAGGTAAATCAATTCAATGTTGTAAATCAGTTTAAATATTAAGGAATCCAAATTATGCCTAAGCTAGAATCAGTCGCCAGTGTCAACTATGAAGCCTTAATGTCAGATATCAATGAGTTAACTCAGAGATGGATGTCACTACCAATGTCGATGATCGGGAGAATCAATATACTTAAAAGTAATATTTTACCTAAAATACTTTATTTATTTCAATACATTCCCTTATCACCACCTTTAGATCTATTCTCAAGAATAAAAAAAAAGTTAGTGGAATTTATATGGAACAACAGGAGGGCTAGATTACGTTTGTCTTTATTATATTTACCATTTGATCGTGGAGGTCTGAAATGTCCAAATTTTATGTTGTATTATTGGTCGGCACAACTGAGGTCTATGACATATTATTTTTCATCAAATGATCTCCCTCACTGGACTGAAATGGAATCATACAATTTACCTTTACCTCTTCCCATATTCATATACTCAGATTCGGCAAAAAAATTACAAAAACAAGTTAAAAATCCATTTGTAAAGCATATGATCAAAATATGGTGTGAAGCTAAAAACTATTTAAAAGAACCACAGTTATTGTCACAATTTAGTCCAATATGGGGTAATCAATATTTTAAACCAGGGACAGCGGACGCTGTATTTAAAGTATGGAATTTAAAAGGGATACAAAAGATTCAGGATTTATATTTGCCATGTGCAGACAACATAATGTCTTTTGAAGAGCTGAGGATCAAATTTAATCTCAATAGAACACATTTTTTTAAATATCTTCAACTTAGAAACTTTATTCGATCAAATCAAAATAAAGCTCTCACTCGACCTATTTATTCATCCTTGGAAAAAATGATGATGAAAGATAGTAAAAGAAAGGGTATTATTTCAGAGTTTTATAACTCATTGACACTATCTTCAAGTGAAAATTCACTGAAAAGATTAAACTACTGGAAAGAAGATCTGCAAATTGAAATTTCAGAGGAACAATGGGAATTGGCTTGTACAGAAGCTCAAACCAAATCAATAAATGCACGCCTTAAATTGATACATTTCAAATGGTTAATGCGGATGTATGTTACACCGGAGGAGTTAAATAGATATAACAAAAATATACCAGATACATGCACAAAATGCATGGAAAGTAAAGGAACCCTATTTCATTGTTTATGGGAATGTAGATTAATAAGAATGTTTTGGGAGGAGGTGAGGGTAACAATTGAAAAAATAATCTCAAAACAAATCATATTGAATCCTAAACTGTTTTTGTTGGGTCTGTACCCAGAAAAGCATAATTTCAATAAAAGTGAAAGAACATTCATAGACCTCAGTTTGCTTAATGCCAAAAAATGTATTGCACTATTATGGAAAAAGACTCATAGACCAGATGTGACTCAGTGGTTAAGACAGATGTTAAACCTTCCATTAGAAAGAATAACATATATACTGAAATCAAAGGAAATTGTGTTTGAGAATATATGGAGACCTTTTATTGATTATGTAAAAAATTTAAACATAACTCTTGAAGAAGAAGGTGAATGATGTGTGTGGACCTTGTAAATTCCAAACTGGTGAACATAATATGTATACTAATGTATTGGATTGTCTAGACTAAACAGAGGAGCATTGTTGAAGACTTGATTTTGTTGGTGGTTGTTGGTGTTTTTAGGGCATTTTTTTTTTTTGTAGTACTTTAGTGTTAGTGTTTGATTGTTTGTATCATGTTTGTTAAAAAAAAAAAAAAGGTTCAATAAAGATATTGTGGGAAAAAAAAAAGTGCATCGGGGGGGGGGGGCAAGATGGCGTCAACCTGAGTAGACATGCTTTGAACTGAACTGCTCTGCTTCCTTTTTAGCTAAATCCTGTTCTAAAACGTATTTGGGAAGACAGCTAGACCCTCACTTTGCTAGATATACCTGGGAAATGCCTCTCTCTCAAAGGAAACTCGGCCAAGGACGTAGTAAAGCATTGCAGTCAAAATTGTCAAACTTTACTAGGAGTAGTACTGTTGATGCTATGGCCAACACATGTGCTGCTGGTGGTGATCAAGCTAGCGCTGCCCTTGACCCGGAGAACAAGACGACGACTGAAGTGTCTGGTCCTACACAGGGAATTATTCTGGCAGCTATTAACGGTATGAAAACTGAGTTTTCCACTAGATTTGACGGCATTTTGACTGCTATTCAAGACGTGAGACAAGACATTGCGGACTGCGCACAGTGCGTCACGGAAGCAGAAGGAAGGACTTTAGCAGCTGAAGATGACTTGGCAGCCCTCCAAACTAAAGTCCAAGTAGTGGAGAACAGAAATAAAGACATGGAGGAAAAGTTGCTTGATTTGGAGATTAGGTCAAGACGCTCCAATTTGAGACTGGTGAACCTCCCAGAGGGAGTGGAGGGTGCTGACGCATGTGCTTTTCTGGAGTGGTGGCTCCCGGACATTTTGGAGATGGCGCCGTTGCGCACACTGCTAATACTGGAGAGAGCGCACAGAATCGGGCCAAAAACACAGAACGGATCTTCACCCAGAACGCTTATGAAGTTTTTAAACTACAAAGATAAAGAAGCCGTGGTGAGGGCTGCCAAGCAAAAATGAGGGGTGACTTACAAGAACCAGCCGGTAAGGTTTTACCAGGACGTGGCACCAGGAATTCACAAGAAGCAGAAGGAATTTGATGAGGCCAGGTGGCAGCTGCGCTCCATGAGGCTCCGTTATGGCATCATCCCTCCTGCCCGACTGCTCGTCACATATAAAGATCAACCTCACATCTTCAACAACCGCAGCGAGGCCGAGGACTTCATTAGGTCAGACACTGGACCGAACAACTCCTCATAACCGTAGCGGGACACGAGGTCGGGAAAAACAGCTGGTTTGGCAAAAATGTTTGCTCCCTGCTTACGTGATACATATCTAAAAGGTTATAAATATATTTTGTGTTGAAACCAGCCAAGTATGTTATCTTTACATATATAAACAAAACGGACAATTATGTGTTTAAAAGGGACCCCCCCCCCTTTTTTTTAGGATTTACTATAAAGAAAGCCTGATGGTTATTTTGTTTATAATATATATTTAATTTTCTTTGATATATGTGGTATTTACAAATTATATTCAAAATGGCATTTTTTTTATGTTCCACGAGCCACAATCATAGGAGAACCTGGATTACAAAATATGGATAACAGAGGCTGCTGTATGTGTTATCAAATGCTTTTCTTTTATACTTAATATGGTATTAATGTGGTCATTTTGCCTGAAAAGAATGCCCCTTATGTTAGAAAACCAACTAAACTACTTAGGAAATAATCCTTTTTTTCCTTCTTCTTTCTTTTCATGATAGTGGGGTTATGGTTTTAGAAATTTATTATAAATTGATACGGTTGATTGTAGCAGAGGAGTTGAAGGTTAATTAGACTTTTTGATAGTTCAGAGGTACTTTTTCACTTTTAGGGTAGTTAACAGCCACTTGGAAGCTTCGGAAGTATAGGGAGGAGAATATTCAGGTGATCGAGCCTGAATGGGTTATGGTTCATGTCTTATGTGTATTTTGATCCTTTTCTGTCTTTTGTGTGTTCAGTTACATAGTTTTAAAAGTATTGGGAAAGTCAATAGCTTTCATATAAAATATTCAGGGAAATCAAATTAAAAATTACATCATGGAACTGCAGAGGGCTACAAAAACTTAAAAAGGTTAAACAGGTCATGAATAAGATTAAATCAAGGCAATCTAATATTGTATTTCTCAAAGAAACACCTAATGGACAAAGATATTAAGAAAGTAGAAAGGAGGTGGAGAGGCAACGTTTTTTCAGCACCATTTAATCTCAAGCTAGAGGAGTCATTATATTGGTCCATGAATCTATACCATTACAGGTTAAGGAAGTAATCAAGGATAAGTTTGGCCGTTATCTCATTATTCAGGGGAGTCTCCTTCAGGAGCAAATTATTTTGGCAAACATTTATGCACCAAATAGCAATGACCCCAATTTTGCCAAAATTTATTCCTCACTGTCTACCCTTACTTGTAATTACATTGTTGCAGGTGATTTTAATTGTATATTATATCCAGTAAGGGATCGAATCACTGGAGCTGACCATACACACTCCCGCTCTCGTTCAATGATACATTACTTTATGAAAGACATGAATCTTATAGATATTTGGATGGAACTGAATCCTAACGGATCACAATTTTCATGTTATTCCAGTACTTGCAAATCTTACTCAAGAACAGACTTCTTCTTGGTATCAGCGGGATTGAGGCATAAAATTAAGGATTGTATTTACGATGCCATCCTAATTTCGGATCATGCTCCAAATTCCCTTGTATATGCAATATTTGGCGCTGTAAACTAAAATGGTTAGCTGACCCTGGTTTTGTTGCTTTTCTAGACGACCAAATTCAACTCTATTTTGAGACAAACACAAATGAAACCTCAGCAGGTATAAGATGGGAAGCCTTTAAGGCCTTCCTTAGGGGCCAAATAATCAGTATTACCAGCTCCAACGCAAAACAGACATTTCAGACAGTTAATAATCTAGTGTTGAGGATAAAAGCGCTTGAAGATGAATACTTTTTATCTAGAAACCCAGACGTTCATCAAAACCTTCTGCAGCTTAGAGCACAATACAACGAGCTATCTGCATCAAAAACGTTAGCTAGTCTACTGCGACTTAAGCAAACATTTTATGATCAGGGAGAAAAATCTGGTAAAGTATTGGCCTGACTTATTAAGCAACTACAAAACGAAAAATCTATTACCTCCCTTCAGCATCAAGGTGAAACTATTGTAGACCCAATCAAAATTAATAGAACATTTAAAGAATTTTATGAGAAGCTCTATAGCTCAGGCTATCTATATATATATATATATATATATATATATATGGGCTGCACGGTGGCGCAGTGGTTAGCACTGTGGCAGCACAGTTTACCCTCGACCGGGGGATCGCGGGGATCATGAGATCGTGGGTTCGATCCCAGCCCCCGACCAACAGTGAGCTGTGTGGAGTTTGCATGTTCTCCCCGTGTTGCGTGGGTTTACTCCGGGATTTCTCCGGTTTCCTCCCGCATACCAAAAACATGTAGGTTTAGGGCGCTCGCGCACGCAGCGACCGGCAGCCGGTGGCTTGTCACCAGACTGCAAACCAAATCTACCTACGGGTACAAATAAGTAACAAAAAAAAAAAAAAAAAAAAAATGGCTCAGAAATTAGTCATGATAATTTGGAGTTAAAGTCTTTTTTAGATAGAATATACCTAATGTACCAGAATTATTAAAAGCTAATTTGGAAAAAGATATAACTGCAGAAGGAATAGCTGCTGCAATTGATAGTATTAAAACTGGGAAAAAACCAGGGTCAGGGGGTCTGCCAGCTGAGATTTATAAGAAATTTAAAAAAAAGACTGGTCTATCCTCTTATAGAAATGTTTAAAGAATCCTTCCAAAATGGAATCCTACCCATTTCCCTGAGAGGAGCACTAATTACTTTAATTCCCAAAATGGGAAAACCAAAGAATAAATGCAAAAATCTTAGGCCAATTAGTCTTTTAAATATTGATTTTAAAATACTTTCAAAAGTTTTAGCTAGAAGAATCAAAGACATAATGCCAAAAATAATTGGGGAGGATCAGAATGGTTTTATCCGTGGTCGTCAGGGATTTCATAACGTCAGAAGACTTCTACACGTGATACAGTATATAATGAGGAGGGGGCGCAAAATACCACTTTATTATCTCTAGATGCTGAAAAAGCCTTCGACAGAGTCGAATGGACCTATCCGTTTGAAGTTCTTACACGTTTTGGTCTGGGAGAGACTTTCTGTAATTGGATGAAGTTACTCTATAAAGAACCATATGCAGAAATCCTTACTAATAATAATATTTCAAAAACTATTAAAATAAATTGTGGTTGCAGACAGGGGGATCCACTGTCCCCATTGTTGTTCATCCTTGCAATTGAGCCACTTGCAATCGCAATAAGGTCACATGATAGGATATCAGGAATAACTCTAGAACAACAAGAGCACCGCTTAGCTTTGTATGCAGATGACGTAATCATCTTTTTTAAAAAATGTAGACCAATCTATCCCTGCTCTTTTAGCTCTGACAGGAGAATTTGGCAAAATTTCAGGATACAAGATTAATAAATCTATAACACTGATTATGCTGTTTAACCCAAAAGAAAGAGAAAACCCATCTGCAGTAGTTGCTCAATTTAATGTCGTTAAATGCTTCACCTATTTAGGTATTTAAATTGTACCATTGTTAAAGGACATAGCAGAAGTCAATTATAGACCAGTTATGCACGAGGTCTCAACCTCACTAGACACATGGGCCTCCTTAGCAATATCATTAATTGGGAAAATAAACATTCTCAAAATGAATGTGCTTCCTAAATTGTTATATTTATTTTCAAACTTGCCTCTTCCACCTCCGGCCAATTTGTTCTCTCACCTGAAAGCACTTTTTTATCAGATTTCTATGGAACAACAGACGCTCTAGATTATGCCTATCCCTACTGTATCCGCTTTATGATGGAGGGGGGCTTAACTGCCCAAATCCACTGTGGTATTATTGGGCAGCTCAGTTGAGAATGCTGATGTTCTATTACACTATGGAAAATGCCCCACAGTGGAGAGAGATGGAAAACATATTACTCCATATTCCTTTACCCATGTATTCTACTGATTAAAAAAAAAAAAAAAAAAAAAAAAAAAAAAAAAAAAACTCAAAAAGAACACAAGAAACCCCACGGTCAGAAACATGACTGGTGTTTGGCACCAAGTTAGAAAATACTTTGGAGAAGCGGGTTCTCTCTCACTCTTCAGCCCAATATGGGGAAATGATATTTTTTTTCTCCTGTTAGAAAGAATGGTTTAAAATTTGGGCCAGCAAGGGTTTGGAAAAAATTGGAGATGTTTATCATCTGGACCATAAGCGCATGTCGTCGTTTGAAGAAATACAACAAAAATCCTTATCTATTCCACCCTTGAGTAAATTAGAGGAGATGATGATGAAGAACACTAAGGGGAAAGGCCTAATCTCCAAAATATATAAACGTCTGGTTGATGAGTCCTCTGAATCATCAGTTGGACGGCTTCAGGCCTGGAGAGATCATCTGCAGGAGATCACCACTGAGGAGTGGGGGACAGCTTGTGCCAAGGCCCAATCTCAGAGAGTTAACACACGCCTTAAAGTTTTACAGTATAACTGGTTAATGCGTATGTATCTGACCCCAGAAAAACTGCATAAATTCAACAGTGCCATCCCAGATTTCTGCATTAAATGTGGAAATGACAAAGGTACACTTTTTCATTATCTGTGGCATTGTTTTCAAATCCAGATGTTCTGGGTGGAAGTGAACCAACATAAACAGCAAATATTAAATATCCAAATACCTTTGGATCCCAAACTTTTTATATTGAATATATACCCCATAACTTTAAAGATAAGGATGACACAAGACATTCCTAGAATTGAGCTTGCTGCTGGCTAAAAGGGTTATTGCCTTAACATGGAAGGAGGTGAACAGGCCAACTATAGGCAGGTGGCTATATGAGATGACTACAAATCTGCCCTTGGAAAAGATTACCTACTCTATTAAGAACAGACAATCAACATTTGACAGTATATGGGGTCCACTTTATTCAATATTTAGAAAGAACTGACCTGACCCATGTCATTCAATTACCTGATGTTGATTAATAGAGTGGCTATCTGCAGTTCACCTGGAGAACACTTATGGTAATTTCTTGACTTTGGTTTTATTTAATATTACTTTAATCCAAATGTCCCAAATAACTGTACATACTTTCTGAATGCTTTAATGTGTGCTTTTTTTTTGTTATATATTGTTTATTACTTTGTGTATTTATGTATGTTGGAGGGGGGGGTTGTTGAAATGATGTGTGTTTGGCATGTTGTTCAACGTGTGTAAGGTTCAATATGTTGGAAAATAAAGACATTGCTGGGAAAAAAAAAAGTGTATCGGGACCTAAGATTTACTCCGGGTCTACACACACAGAAAAAGTTGATAGTAAACACTCGTTGAGGCACCATATCCCTATTGTGAACAATTTATTAATTTTATTTTATATCTGTTTAATCAATTAATCAGTTTCAAAATTAGTGAATTCGATACTGGGGCTTTGAAGACAGACTCAGAATGGAATAAATTCCCAACGTCTCTCATTTTACAGATTTATTTAAATGAAATGATGATTAAATGGCATTACCTTCAAATGCTTGTAAGCAGGTGAAATGATCAACATTAAGCCATCACATTCAACTTGTATAACTGATTATTAATCAACAGAGTATGATAGCATTTGCAGAACCAGGGTGAAAATGTGAGCTGAAGTAACTGGGATGAGGATATGAATAAATTGGATGCAAATTTATGAAGAAAATTAATTATATGGAAAATTCTGAACTCTTCTAAGAAAGTAAAAATGGAATTTTAATAAAAGTTATTATAAAGTTCTCTCATTCTGTATCCGATCAGATTTCTGAATTATTTCCAAATTTTAGACAGATCATCCATCAGATGGAAACTAATAGAAATGGGTCATTATTGCTCACGTGAATCCGGGTTGAAGTTCTGTTGTTGAGGCTCCTCCTGAAGCTTTATTTGCAGATGATGTCAGAGCCAGAATATCTTACCAGCAGATATTTGGGCAACGTACAGCAGCTTTCAAAGTCCACAGTCCAGCAGTCATAAGTTCAGGTTTTGACTGCTATAATAAACTTCGTCTTCACTAAGCTAGCATCTGAGTTCCTTCCTGGCAGCTGTAATGGCGAGCTGCGTCAGGGGCTTTAGTTGGTCAGCAGATTCTCCAGAGTCCAAATAAATTCAGAAATAAGTTAAAATCGGATCCGGACAACCGGAGTTAGAGTGATAAGATAAAAATAAACTCAAGCCACAAAAATCTAAGTTACTCTGACGTCGTGGAGTTGGCTGAAATAGCTTCCAGTATGATAACAAATGGTCAGTCTTTTGAAAAACACATGGTGGATTTAAAGAAAGTTTACCAGGATAAAAAGTTAGAAAAACAGGAACATCTGTGAAGCACGGAGTTTCACTCCATATCAAGATTTGAGCTCAGGAAAGAAATAATTAATTCCCAGACGTTTAAAGAAAAACATTAAAATACACAGACACAAATATGCCAATGAAGGATCACACGAATCTGCACTGAACTGAAAACAACACTGAACTGAAGGAGGGCGTCTCCCTGTGTATAACTCAGACAACCTTCGCGCCGAAGCTCTGATTAACATAAGCCTAAACCAATAGTCTTCCTTCGTGGGTGGGTTTTATGAACTTTAGTCCAATGAACAAACAGTCCTTTGTCTGTAACAACCAATAATATTGAGAGAGCGGTTGCTAAGCAGAGACTGGCGGATACCAGCCATATGACTTAAAGAACATTTTGGCAACCTGATACACACATCTTAATACTGAAAATTCATCAATATACCTTCTGTATAAAATGTAAGCTACTTCAGTGATTCATGACTACTTTAGTGGGCATGCAACCTTACAACTAGTGCTTTTAAAGTAACATGCAAGGAAAAAAATCATTAAAACATTTTAACATGCACATATTTAAAATCAAGGATTAATAAGCATTTCAAACCCAGATGACTGTCCACACCGAACATCAGAGTCCATTTGCTTTTCCATGGTGTCCTGGAAATTATTCTGAGAAATGAAACTTGGAAAGAGTTTAATGTTCAAAAACTTGGTTCAGCATGTAAAGTCAACAGTGAATGTCTATCCCAGAGACGTCCACAAGGGGTAGTGTTGAGCTGTGGATAATCCTAGGGCCTTAGGAAATGCATTTAAAGTTTATGGGATGCCTGGTAAATGTCAGATAAGTGATAACCAATAAAGCTGTCTTAGTTGGGGAAATTTCCAGTTTATTTATGATGTAAGTTAATCCACTGAAAGCATTCCTTAGGTTTGCTTAACAAAGGAATGTTGGTTCAGCTGTGGTTCTGGGAGGAAAAGTAATTCTTTGACCAGACTTTTCCTGGGTGAAACAATGTCTTTAAGATGCAGAGTAGTTTTATTGAGAGCCAAGGAGATGATGCTACACAAAAGAATGAAAAGAATTATCAGAGGAGTTATCAAATAGCCAAAGACCACTCCTGGATAGCTCCAGAGATACCTGGAGTTAGCAGATACTGCTGTTTCAAAGAAAACAATAAGTAATGCACTTAACGGATATGGGCTCTATGCCCACTCACCTCGCAAGACTCCATTGCTGAAGAAAAAGCATGTTAAAGCTTGTTTAAAAAGTTTGCTGCACAACATTTGGGCAAGCCAGTAGAATACTGGGAGAATATAGTGTGGTCATATGAGACCAAAATTGAACTTTTTGGATGCCACAACATACAGCATGTTTGGAGGATAAATGGCACTGCACATCAGCCCAAAAACACCATACCAGCAGTGAAGTTTGGAGGTGGGAGCATCATGGTGTGGGGGTGTTTTTCAGCACATGGTACAGGCAAACTTCATATAATTAATGGAAAGATGAATGGACAAAGGTATTGAGACATCCTTGATAAGATCCTGTTGCCATCTGCCAAGATGCTGAAGATGAAACAAGGGTGAACATTTCAGCAAGACAATGATCCCAAACACACATCCAAGGAAACTTTCAACTGGCTCCAGAGAAAGGAAAATAAAGCTGCTAGAATGGCCCAGCCAGTCACCTGACCTGAATCCAATTGAAAATCTATGGAACAAACTGAAGATCAGAGATCATAGAAGACACCCACGGAACCTTCAAAATTTGAAGACAGTTTGTATGGAAGAATGGGCTAAAATCACCCCTGAGCAATGCCTGCACCTAGTTTCTCCATACAGGAGGCATCTGAAAGCTGTTAACAACAAAGGCTTTTCTACTAAATATTAAATGAATTTCACCAAGCATGTACAATACTTATTCCCTTTGTCATTCCACTTTATTAAATATAACTTGTTTTGTGAACACAGTCGCCTTGATTTCTTTGTATGTATGGATTACTTGGGTTGTTGGGTTGTAAATCTCAGGTCAATGGCTCCATCAGAAATATGTTAAATGAGAAAAATGTTGATGTGTTCAATACTTTTTTCCCCGCTGTATATCCCTGCAGTGATTCAGTCATAAATGAGCACAATATAATAAAGAATGGAACCATTTCACCCCACTCACACGCAACTAAAGTAAAAAATGTCCAGTGCAGAAGTCTGCGTCCACACAAGGGATGCAAGATATCAATTAATTCATTAATTAATAATTGAGTCACCTTATCAACTGATTAACAATTAATTGATAAACTGCATTTTTTCTGAGAATCTGAGTTTCCCCCGGTACAATACGGTCTATTTTTAACATAAAAAAGTTGCTGTTTTTTCATATACTGAATAAAACATGAACATTATATTCCTCAATGATTTATTGGACCACTTGCATTTTTTTTTACGACAGACAATGGCATTTTATGTAGTTTAACAAATTTTGTACTGTATAGTGTGTACTATGTGCTGGTACATCTCAGTAAATTACAAATGTCATGATTTTTTATTTATTTTAAAAACTATTACCAGTATCATGAAATTTATCTTTTTTAGTTATCCACCCATCCATCTTCTACCGCTTCTCCGGAGGTCCGGGTCGCGGAGGCAGCAGCTCAAGCAGAGAAGCCCAGACTTCCCTCTCTCCAGCCACCTGCTCCAGCTCTTCAGCGAGGATACCAACGCGTTCCCAGACCAGCTGCGAGACATAGTCTCTCCAGCGTGTCCTGGGTCTAACCCGGGGTCTCCTCCCAGAGGGACGTGCCCGAAACACCTCAAGTGGGAGGTGTCCAGGAGGCATCCTGATCACATGCCCATACCACCTCAACTGGCTCCTCCTTTCCTTTGTTTTTGGGACATGGAATGTCTTTTTTAGTTATATTAAAAAAAACTTTCACATTCTAATTTACTGAGATGCTCTAGTAGACTGCTTTAACAGGAAAATAAATTGTTAGCTGCTTCATCTGTTGCGTGTTAAACATCATCACAGTACCCCAGCAATCCAGGCACACCCAGTACGATCTGGGCTCCTGGTGTCTGTTACCTCAGTGGGAACTCGAGTCCGGTCTGCTGGCAGCGGGGATAGGTTTTTGTGCTCGTGTAGTCTTTTTCCTCACTGCAGTCTGTTTGTCCACCCTGTTGATTTGAAGTAGGTGGGTAGACATTGGAACGTGCCACTGGAACTTGTTGTGATTCTCCAACGTAACCCAGAAGGCGAATTTTTTTTCACCCTGCACAGTGCATGCGTGCTGGGGGTTAGTGTCTTCTTCTACTGTTTTGGTGGGAATGTGGCAGTGGGTGACCACGTGCGCCCCCGCCTGGACGCCCCCGCCACTACATTTCATAGAATAAGCTCCCATTGAAAAGGACTGCTGAGTTATCAATTAATTGACAACTAATTTAATTTAGTTGACTAAATTCTTATCGACCATTAATTGAAAGTCAATTAATCATTAACATCCCTAGTCCACACATACTTCTTGAGAGCCCATGGGCCACATGACTCACACTGGTGACTAGCCACCTGCCAGCTGCTCCAGGAGAACCCTTCACGCAGCCACGACCCAACCATCACCACACACGGAACACAAATCTCTGATCAGGTTATTATACTGTATACTGCCTTAGCTCATCCACGCTGTTGTCCACCCCCACTACAAAACAGTTGAAATGACACAGACAGCAGTCAGAGGTCAATAGGGCCCAGCCTTTACGCACTCCGCTTGCACCCTCCCAGCATCCCCAGATGCTGGTTGAAAATCCTTCATATTGTTGCTTCTTAGTTTCTGAGCCTACTTTTGTCTGGGATCATGTCTGCTATTGTTGAGACCCTTTACCCAACGGACTGAAAGCATGTCCACTATGTGGAAGGACATGCATTCCTTTTCAGTACAAGCAGTTTTAATTTTTCCAGTGTTCTGCTGTTTCCAAACAGCGCTGACTGTGTTGCTACCTTGGTTGTGGAGTCACGCAACTGTGTATAAAGGAGGCATCTTAAAGGGGCAGTACATAAAAGCTCTCTTACACACACTCGCACAACAGGAAGAAGGAAAGAGCCATAAAAACCAACTTGAGCAAGAACACATCCATTTATGTATCAATAGTTGGTTTTGGCTTTATTTTGGTTAATCCCCCTAGCCCTACTAAGAAGGTGGTGAAAAAAACAAAAACGCAAAACTACTAATCAAGCACAAGCAAGCTAAAAAAAAATGAACATGTCGTCTCCGTTCAACTTAACACTACATTAACGCTCTCATTTCTGAGAGGGTGCCGACCATAGCCTTTGAAGCTAGTTTGCACATATAATAATATGCGCAATATGTATGCACACATATATGGAATATAACCTTTGAGACAAACTATCAAAAATGGTTTCAAGATCTGCTAGAGCAGTGTGATTATGAGAGAAAGGACATTTGTTCTGACCTTTCAGTATAGTAGGCACAAAAATATCCATGACTGCTTTTCATTATCATTTTGACTGGGGGCAGCTTAGTACCAACTGGCCTTCTAATATCCAACAGAATCAGCATATAATTGCCAGCTACATTCACACCTTTAATATTTTGCTTTGGTGTGCAGGTGCAGATAAACAGACGGTTTTTATGTAGGTTCTTAAAAAGGAGGCTCTGGAAATGGCTCCATCTCATCCAAACTGCCTTACAGCAGCTGAGGCACCATTACGTTTATCTGACTGCTGTTACATGAAAACAAGTCCTGTTCATTGGCAAGTCTGGCACGGCTTCGTTTCCTGGATTCCACAAAATACACAGTCAATAACCAGAGGCAGAAACCAGTGTATTGCAACTTCATCCAAGTACAAGCAGATACTGTACAGCATTTAATCTGTAATGCTACCTTCTTTGCCTGCATTTAGATGCCTCATTATACACCTCTTACTCTGCATTTTCAGTGGAAAAGGTAGTATTTTTTTTTTTTTTAATTATGATAAATGGCTGTGAGCTTAAGTGTTGTAACTTGCTGACTGTAATAACAGGAGTCATTTTTTGCTTGGCCTTTACTAATAGGATAAATGCCTCTGGGCAATTTCCAAATGAATTCCTCTGGCCAAAGCAGTTCCCCGGGCCAACCTAAATCACATTTGATATAGAAGGATTATCCCTGATTGAGTTTATTGCAGAGGAGCTTGTGACAAACTGAAGAAACCCCAATAATAATGCCATAGACGTGAGACTCACTCCACACGGAACCTGTACAGCTTAATGCACACTTACAGAGGGAGTTAACACCTCTCTGTGATGACGCTGATGATGCTGCTGATGCTGCGTGTTCGGCCACCTGCGGTCCCGGCTTGTTTCTGAATATGCAGCAGCAGTTCCAGCTCACGAGAAGACCCCTGCTAAATGGCTTTAGCTCTAAGGCAAATGCATTGTCTTACCTGATCCAGTCCAGAGCTCCCCATCTCTTCAGAGAGGACTACGACTAAAGCCCCTTAATCCCTGCCTTGATTTGCGATAGCCTGCTAGGTTTTCGAATGTCCTCAGTGGGGAAGTGTGTCCTGCCCCAGCCTCCACATGCTCAAGCCATTACTACAATAACAAGACCGAGCTGCATCCATTTAGGAATAGCAGCATATATACAGTCCTGCCGGGCTGCTGGAGGCTACATCTATTTATATACAGTAACTCACGCTTGTAAACAGGCATCAGTGCAGAGACCATTGATGTACTGACAAGCTTGCGGTTGGATGTGAGATGCGAGTTCACAACAAATTGTGCCAAATATGGACCGAAGACAAAATGTGACGATGCTACCATGCAGTAGGTGCCAGCTCCTCACATACATACTCACATGCTGGAAAGCTAAACTCTGTCCGGAGCAGCAACCCCAAACAGATGGACTCGGCGCTCCTCTGCAACTTTCTCCAAGACGACAACGGCCCCTCACAACACCTTACTGTAACAACACATGGGACTGGCAACGGTGAATAATGCCGTGCTGTTTTGGAGGAGGCTTGCTCGCCGCAGGCTACGAGTTACACACACACACAGATAGAATATAATAACAGGATTTTATAAATCCACTCAGACGCACTGCAAATCTTTCCAGTGCAATCTGTGCCATTTATGCATTTGTTTGTTTTGCATTCAGCCACAAATTCAAAGCAGTTAGTTGCAAAGACTGCATTCAAATTTGACAAAAACAGATTTTATTTTTTTTTTTACATTTCTGGCCTGTCCTTTTGCGCAAAAGGTAAAAATATATGAGCGATTAATATTAGTGTGTCCATTTAGCTACGGCAACAACTAATTGCTCTTAAATACATATCCAGTTATCACTGCTTTATTGCACGCCAGTGCCATTATGTTTCTTTCTCAGTATCGGAGGTAAAGTTAGTTTTTTCCCCTCGCACAGAAGCGCTTGAGCGCCGTACACACCACAGGGTAGCAGGCTCTGGTCCCGAGCTAAGGGCTGCCACCGAAACTGATGATCCCACTCATTCATTCATGACAGTGGCCGTGCACCGACCCAACTCCTGCCCGACACAAAGCACGTCAAAATCAGGTGTGCACGGGGAGGGAGTCGGCGTTGGAGACGGCGTCCACCTCCGCGGACCGCGCGCTTACCTCTCCGGCCGCTTGCTGCTCCCGTCCCCCTGGCGTTTGTCCTTGTTTCGCTACGGCGCTGATTATGTATGAATGCCGTCTCTATCCCGCAAAGAGCGCTGTTGCATTTTACAGCAGGGGCAACAACACAGCGCGGCGGCGGCGGCGTCGTCGTCTGCGTGCTGTCGGTGAGCGGCCCGCCTCTGCTCGGCTCCGCACGTCTCCAAGTGGAGTGGACGGGACTTGGCACACGGTGCTTCTGCGCTCGGTGCGCAGCGGCGGAGATGTACGCGACTGCCGGGACCGACTGGCACACCGTGTGGCCACTTTACTCCCGACGCTGCTCCTCCCCTTCCACTTTGTTTGGCTCACACAAGCCCTACAGCGCCACCCACCCGCCGCTGTTTATAATTGCATGCGCCCCTCAGGTGGAGCTGTCCTCGCCGAGAGGGTCCTGGGACCAGGAGGCTCAGGTTGGGGCCTGTGGTAGACTGCAAGTCTAATTTAAAACATTACTGGCACATGCCTCTAGGGGGAACTACCTGTATTGTTCAGCACTACTATTAAGGGGACACATTAGAATAAGAGTGTGAAAACCCCGCGCAGAATCCATGTTCAGTTATATTATGTGTGTTGCAGAATAAACGGCAGAGTTAGCCAAAGAAATAACTCAAGTGTGATCATTGCTACACGGTAGGATATCACAGGGCCACTGGGTAATATAATGACAGAAGCGACCCACGGTGAAGCGAGGGGGGGTTATGTAAAGCTTGGAATGTAAAATACCTGACCAAAAAAATAAAAAATAATATAAGAGACTTAACATGCAGGTCAAACAACTAAATTGGCCAGTCAGCTGTAACAGGAAAGTTTTTTTTTTTTACATTATAACAAGACATTCCTCTCAACTTCTGTCTTGGAAATTGGCTGTTTTTTTTCTCTTAAATCAGTGAATTTTTCGTTTTATTTTTGCAACATTTTTCATTATAAATTTGCACATTTTTTCTTGAAAATTTGTGGGATTTTTTTTTTTGCTTTATTTTTACTGCATTTTTCATAGTAAATTTGCAACTCTTTTCTTGAAAATTTGAGCTTTTTCTCAGATATTTGCACCTTTTTTCTATTTGCATCTTTTTTTTTGTAAAACTGCAGTTTTTTCTTGTACATTTGTTACTTTTTTCTCATAAGTTTGCACCTTTATTCCTAAACATTTGTGACTATTTTTTCCTCATAAATTTGCAAGTCTTTTTTTACATTTGCAACTGTTTTCCTATAAATTTGTGAGGGAAAATAAGAGAGGATTTCAGTTACACAATGAAAATTCCACCAACACCTTAAACGAGGAAAGAATGATTTAAAGTAGTTTTAGCCTAAAGTTTTCATGGAGCCAGAAAATATATTTAAGCATTAAAGAAGGTCAAAAAGACAAGTTATAAGAATGAACTGGCCTGTCAACAGTAGCAAAGGGAGAAATTTTTCCTTTGAAATATGCAACTTTTTTTTAAATTCTCAGTTTTTTTTTGTCCTTGCAAATCTGTATTTATCTAAGGGACTGAAGAGCACACCTGTGAATACCTCTATCCACCTTAAATCCAAATGGGTTGAGATTGTGATTAATAAATGCAAGTACAGTACATGGACGTATAGCACATGCAGATGCAAGTGGTATGAAGGTGTGGGAAGATGTTTTTTTTTTTTTTTTAACTTTCCACCAACATGATTTTTTTTCCATTTCCTCGCACCTTTATATATCATCTGCATACACTTGGAGGATCATGTGCTATCCATACATAGTTCCATTTAAGCATCACCACCTCAATCCACTTGCATCCCACCTGCACCACCAGTGGACGGGGTATTCACAGGTACAGTCTGTGTGACTGAGCCTCTGTATCTGTGACCCATAAATTTTCAACTTTATTTTCATAGAGTGACACTCTTTTATATAAAAGCACATTTGCAACTTTTTCCATCATAAATTAGAAAACTTTTTGGATAAGCACAAGCGACGAAACGTCTCATGCTTTGATTATTATCAGTGTTGTAGTCACTCAGTTCTATTTAATCTTATGAAGGCATATGCATGTATTAATTGTGTCATGATGTCTAAATCCAGTCAACCATGTGTTGTTGTTTTACATTCTGGTTCTCCTACAGCACCCAAAGCACTGCTTCTTTCCCATCCTACCTGGGGCTTAAATGGTGGTAATTACATTCACTTAGCATCCTGGTTGTAAATCAGCCCTGATTAGATGGCTGGAATGAAAATCACAGGGCTCTCTCTGGCTTGATCCAGATTGACTAAAATCAATGTGCTTTCTGCTTTCCTAACCATTTTTCCATGCACACAATCAGCAATGTGCAGGTGGGAAGAAATAATTATATGAAGTCAAAAACTGACAACCATGTGCCTCTTTATAGAGATGTTGACATGGAACACAGGCATACAAATAACACATCAAATCAATTCAACAGTTTCATTTTGTAGGCTCCATTTTATCTTGGTGCTGGTGAGACAGGTAACCTGTGAGGCAATTAACTTAGGCAGGAGCCTTTAAAAGCAGAGGATGCTTAAATCGAGTGCCCCCATCTTTACAGCTAAAACTTTATGTTTGTTAGTTTTCAGGGTAATTTGTTTTGACCAGGTTCATTATCACCCTGTTAGTGACACATGATGAATCAGTTGAGGTCTATAGTGTACAGTATAGTACAGTGTGATGGGAGGCTGTGTAAGGTGGTGTAACCAACAACACACATCAACGAGTCTTGAAGAGCTGACTGTTTATCTGTTTCCTCCCTGATCTTAAGTTGTGGTTTTAAATCAGAAAACAAAGAAAGGAAACAGTAATGGTCACTGTGGTGAGAACCCAAAGGCAGCATATCGTATATGACTGGCAACCCAGAGGGGGTGAAGATATGCCTGCCATTCACAGGCAGGCAGTGGGTGTTAGGACGTGGACTGGGCCCCATGTCCTCACCTTGAGTTACTGCTCTATGTTCTTGTTTCCAAGACATGGCTCCAGCCTACATCCTCACCTTGAGTTAGTTTTTTTGGGTTTTTCTGTATTTATTATTATTCATTGTTTGGTCTGCATTTGTGTTCCGTTGGATTTGTTCCCTGCTCGGTTCTCAGTTTGGTCTTTATTATTTATTTTTATTATTATCCTGGTTTCTTGGTCTTGTCTCCGCTGATCCGTTGTCATTATGTTTCATGTGTATCCCGTCTGTGATTGTCTGTTCATCCCTGCCGTATTCTTAGTCCTTGGTTGTATTATTATCATTATTCAGTCTGGTTCATTAGTACCATTATTATCTGAGTCATGTTTATATTTGCTTGTGGTTATTCATGTCATAATCACCTGTTTGGGTTTGGCCTTATTTTGATGATGTCCTCATCAATACTGGCGTGAGTCCATGCGTCTGTCTGTCTAGTCTGAGTTATTCCTGTACCATCTGCCTGTTTTGCCCACCTGTTTTTTTTTTTATTATTTATAGTTTTGTGAATTGAAGGTGGTGTTCAGCTCTCTATTAAACACTGCAAACCGAGGTCTGGCGTTTGGGTCCATTTCCTCAACACACGCCTTTGACAGTGGCACAGACAAATTAACAGGTAAGAAGCTAAATTCCAAATACAGGAAAGATATCATACATGAGGTGTATGATAAGTAATAAGCACATTAAATAAAGAAATCTCAACAACAAAATTAGCACTAAGACCTCTAGTACAAATCCTGTATGCCAAGAAATTGAACTTGGAACCAAACACTGGAGCTGTGTTTGAAATGTTCACTTGTTCCCCATATAGTGTAATATATAGTGAATCAGCCATTTTGTTGTGCCTAACTGAAAATTTCATTGACAATATAGTGCACTCCAAGTATCCCATAATGCATTTTGAAAAGCAATTTACAACGGATGGTCACTACATTAACCAATGTATCCCATAAGTGGCACTTCACCAAAAATCAAGTTTTTTTTTTCTTGTCAACATGTCTGTAACATGTTTATGTGACTTACATACATGATACAGACATATCAAGAGTGAAATCATTCAAGTGTGTCATGTCTGGGGTTTTTTTGTGAAATTTCAGTTAAGCTCCTCCCCCTTTTTTGCTGTGAAATTTCAGTTAAGCTCCTCCCTTTTTGCTGTGAAATTTCAGTTAAGCTCCTCCCCTTGGTAAAAGTCAAGTTTCGACAGAACGTTTTTGCCGTTGTCATTATAAGAGGTCTGTTGTGTTCGTGTTCGTTGAGGAGAGAAGAGACTTGCAGTTGAACCAACGTAACTTTATTTTTTAGCAGCAGCTCACACAGACACTTTCACATCGGCTCCCATGTTGGCCGTTTCTTATTCTACTGAGTGCATCATTCCAACAAGCGGTAACAAGGTAGCAGCGACGCCTAGTGGTAAACACTGATCATTACATCCCCCTTTCTTTGAGGTGAATAAACATTAATAAACATCGATGCAAAACAGTGTATATGTATTCAGTATGAATGGACTAATACAAAACACAAATTTCAGTTCTCCCTGAATCAACATGCCCAAAGAAATTAACATCTGTTACATTTTTCTTATTCTTTGCTTTTTGCTTTTTTTTTTTTTTTCTTATAAGTCCAACCTATCTGGTTTCTTTATTTCTCGTTTTGATCTTCTCGGTTCATCTTTGTCAGGTGGAACATTTGCTTCACAGTTCATAAGAGGTGTGGTTGTGGGAGATTCTGGGTGAGCATTATTGGGCCCACCAGGTGCTTGTGGAGTCTTGAGGAGACTGCGGCGATTGCCTGAGCACCTGTCCATCCTCAGTTCTCACTGTGAATGATCTTGGAGCAACTTCCTGTAATACAACTCCTTTAGTGTTCCAGCCAGATGCATCCTCGATCCTAACTGAGTCGTTGTTGGCCAGTGGAGAGAGTGGTTTGGCTGAAATGTCATAGAATGTCTTTTGTTTCAGTTTCTGCTTCTCAAGCTTGTTTCTGAGTTTTGTATCTTTCCTTTGTGAAGTAGCATTTGGGTAGCTGGGAAGCGTTGTACGCAGCTTCCTGTTCATTAGTAGCTCAGCAGGTGACAGTCCGCACTGAAGTGGAGAGGCGCGGTAACTGAGTAGAGCCAAGTACGGATCTGAGTTGCTTTCTGCAGCTTTCTTAAGCAGTTGCTTCAGAATGTGGACGCCTTTTTCTGCTTGTCCGTTTGATTGTGCATAGTGTGGGCTTGACGTCACATGCCGAAATTCATACTGTTCTGCAAACTGCTGCCATTCCCTGCTACTGAAACATGGTCCATTATCTGTCACCACAATGTGTGGGATGCCATGCCGAGCAAATGTGGATTTGGTATGAGTGATCACACAGGCTGATGTAGTGCTTGAGAGTAGTGCCATTTCTGGAAAGTTGGAAAAGTAGTCCATGACTACTAAGTAGTCTTTGCCTTTAAGGTGAAACAGGTCTATCCCTACTTTGTGCCAAGGGGATGCAGGACTTTCAGATATCACCATTGGCTCTTTGCTTTGTTTACTTCGGTGTTTCTGGCACGTTTCACAACTACTCACAAGCGTCTCGATGTCTTTGTTTAGTCCAGGCCAGTACACTGACTCCCTTGCTCTCCTTTTACATTTTTCAATCCCAAGGTGTCCTTCATGTATCCTGTTTAACAAATCTGGTCTTAGAGCCTCAGGGATGACTATTCTTCCTTTCTTCAGTAATAGTCCATCAACAAAACTGAGATCTCCTCTGACATGGTAATAGCGAGGGCAAGATCCTGCAGGCCATCCCTCGTCCATGTTCTGAATGACACACTGTAGCTCGGTGTCCTGTGATGTCACCTCAGCTATTTGTTTCGACTTTGTGTCAGATACTGGCAGAGCACACGACACCATGTTGATGTGATTTTCAATATCCTCATCTGTGGAACTCAGACACTTTTCAGCAGGTGCTCTGGACAAGGCATCTGCGAGTATCAGGTGCTTTCCCGGTGTATAAACCAGTTCAAAATCGTACCTTTGCATTTTCATCATTAGGCGTTGGATCCGTGGGGACATTTCGTTAAGATTCTTCTTGATAATGGAGACGAGTGGGCGGTGGTCAGTTTCCACAGTAAAAGACGGCAGTCCATAGACATAACTGTGAAACCGCTCCAGCCCGTAGGAAACGCCTAAACACTCCTTTTCAATCTGGGCATATTTGCATTCAGACTTTGTCATAGCCCTTGACGCATAGGCTACTGGTTTCCAGTACTCTCCTTCTGCCTGTAGGAGCACTGCTCCGATGCCATCTTTGGACGCGTCAGTTGACACTTTGAGCTTTTTCCGGTGGTCATAGTAGGCTAATGCTGGTGCTCTGGTAAGAGTTTGCTTAAGTCTTTGCCACTCTTGCTCATGTTTTTCGGCCCATTTAAAGTCACAGTCATTGTGTAAGAGCTCTCGGATGCATGACGTCTTTGCTGTGAGGTTGGGAATAAATTTGCCTACGAAATTTACCATTCCCATGATGCGTAACACGCCCGTTTTGTCTGTTGGTCTTGGCATGTTCAGTATTGCTTTCACTTTATCGCCATCTGGTTGTATGCCTTGAGCTGTGAGTTCGTCTCCGAGGAAGAGAATCTCTTGTACTGCAAACTCACACTTGGCTCTATTGAGTTTCAGCCCGTACTTCTGAATGCGCTCCATCACTTTGTTAAGTCTCTGGTTGTGCTCTTGGAGAGTCGAGCCCCATACAATAATGTCATCTATGTAAACTCTGACTCCCTCTAGGCCTTCAATGATCTGCTCCATCGCTCTGTGGAATACCCCTGGTGCAGATCCCATTCCAAATGGCAGCCTAAGAAAACAGTACCTACCGAAAGGTGTGTTAAAAGTACAGTACTTAGTGCTGCTCTCATCCAGTTTTAACTGCCAGAAACCCTGAGAAGCGTCGAGCTTTGTGAAGTAGTTAGCTCCTGCCATCTCACTGACCATTTCCTCACGTGTGGGGACTTGGCAGTACTCGCGCTTAATGTTCTCACCTAGATCTTTTGGGTCCATGCACATTCTCAACTCACCATTCTTTTTCTTTGTGACGACAATCGAGTTGACCCAGTCTGTGGGCTCCTGCACCTTTTTGATCACGCCCATGTTGGTCATCCTGTCCAGTTCTTGTTTGAGGGCTTCACGCAGTGGAGCTGGGACCCTACGTGGTGCGTGCACAACTGGTTGGGCGCCTTCTTTTAGCTGGATTTTATATGTAAAGGGCAGTGTGCCAAAACCTTTGAACACATCAGAAAAGTTTTGCACAATAGCGTTAGTGTCACACTTGGAATCTGATTCAATGCAGTACACTCTTTTCACTAACCCTAGCTCTTCACAGCTTTTATCACCCAACAGTGATTCACATTTCTCATTCACAACAGAAAAGTTTACATTGTGCACTTTACCTTTAACAACAACATTCAGTTTACAGGTACCAAAACACTGTATGGGTTGCCCATTGTAATCTTTCAACCCTGATTTCTTTCTGTATATGTGTGGCTTAACCTGCATTTCCTTTACATCAGACATGCTAATGAGGTTAGCTTTTGCACCAGTGTCCAGTCTCATAGTGACGATAGTCCCGTTAACCAGCAGAGGAGTGATCCACTTGTCCTCATTGGTAATGCTGTTGACTTTTTCTTCTTCATTTTCACAGTCAACGATGCCCACAAAGAAAGTGTCACTTAAGTCTGTGTCTTCAACTACATTCACGTTTTTGCCTTTCTTTCCTTCCTTTCTTTTGGTGAAGCATTGCTTGGCAAAATGATTCTTTCCATGGCAGTTGGAGCATACTTTACCAAACGCTGGGCATTGCTTTGGCTTGTGCTGTAATCCGCAACGCTTGCAGAAGAACGTGGGATCCTCGGTCCGCTGTGCAGTCCCGGCCCATGAGCGACGCCTCCCGCTCTGAGATGACACGGCGCCGATCGCTGCTCCTTCACTCGAAGGTGTGGCGCCTGGCATGCCGCAGAACGTTTTCATGTGCTTCTGGGACAGTTCGCTTGCCTGGCAGAGTTTAACAGCCATCTCCAGCATCAACTCCGTCTCACGAAGCAGTCTCTCTCGTAACTTTTTGTCCTCAACACCAAACACAATTTGATCTCTGATCATTGAGTCCTTCAATGTCCCAAAATTGCAGGATTGTGCTTTCAAACGGAGAGCCGTCAAAAAACTGTCAAAGGGCTCACTCTGTTGCTGCATACGAGATCTAAACATGTATCTTTCATATGTCTCGTTTTTCTTAGGAGTGCAGTGAGCATCAAACTTAGCGAGCACGACATCCAGCTTTTTTGGGTCTTCACCCGTTCCGAACACGAACGTGTTGTACACTTCAATGGCCTGTGGCCCCGCTAAGTTCAGCAAAAGTGCTACCTTTCTCGAGTCCGGCTTCGTGTCCAGTCCCATGGCCGTGACATACAAGTTGAACTGCTGCTTGAATGCCCGCCATTTTTCATCCACGTTACCTGCCAATTTCAGGTTTTCCGGCGGCTTCAACTCCATGACGACTTCTCACGTGGTCGCTCAGTTCATGCAGTTTACTCCTGGTACCATGTTGTGTTCGTGTTCGTTGAGGAGAGAAGAGACTTGCAGTTGAACCAACGTAACTTTATTTTTTAGCAGCAGCTCACACAGACACTTTCACATCGGCTCCCATGTTGGCCGTTTCTTATTCTACTGAGTGCATCATTCCAACAAGCGGTAACAAGGTAGCAGCGACGCCTAGTGGTAAACACTGATCATTACAAGGTCTGTAGTGTTGAACCAATCTTCAGGGTAAAAAAGTGGAACTAAAAACTGAAGTTAGCCTCCGGGGCCAGTTAGCATTTTTGGACAGCTGTTTTGAAAACTTGACCCAAGTTAAGATGAGTTTTACCATTAAACTGCCTTTAAGGACTGATGCCGTTTCAGTCACTATCCTGGACCACCATGCGTACAACTGGGCATGTGCTTCAACCAGTATGTCTTTTTATAACAGGATGTATTCTGTTTAATGTAGCACTAGCCACCATTAGCCTTGTGGGATGTGGGTGGGCCTATTCACAGATCCTGGTGTTTAAAAGAGGAGGAAAGGTGAAAAGATTTTGATACGAAACTGTAAGACAATAAAAGTTGTTTTTGTAGAAAAAAAGGGAATAAAATACCATTTTAGACAATGTAAATTTTTTTTTCCACAATATTTTTTATTGAACCTTTTTTTTTTACAAACATGGCACAAACAGTCAAACACTAACACTAAAGTAATTTAAAAATAAAAAAAAAACACTAACAACAACAAAAAAAAGTACTAAAAACAACAACAACCATTAACAAAAGCAAGTCAACAACAATGCTCCTCTGTTTAGTCTAGGTAATCTATTACATAAGAATACATAATATACATTCACCAGTTTGGAATTTGCAAGGTCCACACATATCATTCACCTTCTTCTTCAGAAGTTATGTTTAATTTCTTTACATAATCAATGAAAGGTCTCCATATATTCTCAAACACATTTTCCTTTGATTTCAGTATGTATGTTATTCTTTCTAGAGGAAGGTTTGTTAACATCTGTCTTAACCACTGAGTCACATCTGGTCTTTGAGTCATTTTCCACAGTAGTGCAATACATTTTTTGGCATTAAGCAAACCAAGGTCTATGAATGCTCTTTCACTCTTATTAAAGTTATGTTTTTCTGGATACAGACCCAACAAAAACAGTATAGGGTTCAATGTGAATTGTTTTGAAATTATTTTTTCAATTGTTACCCTCACCTCTTCCCGAAACATTCTGATTTTTCTACATTTCCATGAACAGTGAAATAGGGTTCCTTTACTTTCCATACATTTTGTGCATGTATCTGGTATGTTTTTGTTATATCTATTTAACTCCACTGGTGTAACATACATCCGCATTAACCATTTAAAATGTATCAGTTTAAGACGTACATTTATTCATTTGGTTTGAGCTTCTGCACAAGCCATTTCCCATTGTTCTTCTGAAATTTCAATTTGCAGGTCTTCTTTCCAATAATTCCGTCTTTTCTGTGAGTTTTCACTTGAGAATAGTGTCAATGAGTTATAAAACTCTGAAATAATACCCTTTCTCTTACTATCTTTTGTCAAAAAATTTTCCGAGGATGAATAAATAGGTCGGGTGAGAGCATTATTTTGATTTGATCAAATAAAATTTCTAAGCTGAAGATATTTAAAAAAATGTGTTCTATTAAGATTGAATTTAATCCTCAGTTCTTCAAAAGACATTATGTTATCTGAACGTGACAAATATAAGTCTTGAATCTTTTGAATCCCTTTTAAATTCCATACTTTAAATACAGCATCCACTCTCCCTGGTGTAAAATATTGATTACCCCATATTGGGCTAAATTGTGACAGTGAGTGTGGTTCTTTTAAATATTTTTTGGTTTCACACCATATTTTGATCATGTGCTTTACAATTGGATTTTTAACTTGTTTCTGTAATTTTTTAGCCGAGTCTGAGTATATGAATAAGGGAAGAGGTAGAGGTAAATTATATGATTCCATTTCACTCCAGTGAGGAAGATCATTTGATGAAAAATAATATGTCATAGACCTCAGTTGTGCTGACCAGTAATACAACATAAAGTTTGGACATTTCAGACCTCCACGATCAAATGGTAAATATAGTAAGGACAGACGTAATCTAGCCTTCCTGTTGTTCCATATAAATTCCACTAACTTTTTTTTAAATTCTTGAGAATAGATCTGAAGGTGGTGGTAAAGGAATGTTTTGAAATAAATAAAGTATTTTTGGTAAGATATTACTTTTAAGTATATTAATTCTCCCGATCATCGACATTGGTAGTGACATCCATCTCTGAAGTAACTCATTAATATCTGTCATTAAGGCTTCATAGTTGGCAGTGGCGACTGATTCTAGCTTAGGCAAAATTTGAATTCCTAAACATTTAAACTGATTTACAACATTGAACTGATTTACCTCAGGAGCTGGGTGATTTCTCTGGGTCTCATTTAGCATTAATATTGAAGATTTTGTTTTATTTATTTTATATCCTGATATTTCCCCAAAGTTCTTTATTAAATTTAACAAGGTCGGAATTGATTTTTTAAAATTCGACATAAACAAAATTATGTCATCGGCATACAGGGAGATTTTATGTTCTGTTGGTCCTACTTTAATTCCATATATTTGTGGATGTAAACGTACTGCCATCGCTAAAGGTTCAATTGCCATAGTAAACAATAAGGGTGAAAGTGGACAGCCTTGTCAACATCCTCTATTGATTTTTTATTGATTTTGAGATATTGCTGTTTGTTAGGATTTCTGCTGTAGCATTATTGTATATTATCTGGACCCATTTTATGAAATTATTTCCAAGTCCAAACCTTTGTAGAACTTCAAAAAGAAAGGGCCATTCGACCCTATCAAAGGCCCTTTCGGCGTCCAATGATAGGAGAGCTGTATCCGGTGCTTCTTTATTGGAATAAATAATATTAAATAGTCTTCTTACATTGTGGAAGCCTTGTCTTCCCATTATAAAGCCATTCTGATCTCAGTTAATAATATTTGGTAATATTTCTTGTAGTCGTTTTGCTAAAATTTTACAGATTATCTTAAGATCAGCATTTAATAGGCTTATTGGTCTTATGTTTTTGTCACATCCGCCGTTTTTACCAGCACTCAGGCCATATTCCTCCTCAGTCCAGCTCTTATTGTGACAGCGTCTCAGCGGGCTCCCAGCTGTCAAGCTCTACGGGACGGCTGGAGTCCAATTACCTCTCATCAGCTGAGGCGCTGCCAACCATTATAAAAGGGAGCAGCTCCGATCACTCGGGGCTGTGACCTCGCACTATTATCCACACTCTTCTCCGGCGTGGGTAAGGCTGGAACCCCTCCGTCCGGCGCCAGCCACCCTTCCGTCATTCAGCATTGTGTGTAAGTGTTTACCCTTGTATGATCGTTTGTGTTTTGGCCCCACGAGGCCCTGTTCCTTTGTTCCTTTCCCTTTATTGCAATAAACAATGCAAACTCACTGGTCTGCCCTTGGCTCTCATTTATGGCTCGCAGAGACATATGTAACAGTAGGTCACAGCCAAGCGAGTTGCCGGCGACTGTGAGTTTGCTAAAGTGGACTTCGTTCCTTCCCTGTCTGGGTGTCTACTCTGGGAGCATGCCGTCTCCCAGGAGCCACGTTCGGCACCTGGGTAATGAGTTAGCGACCGCCCTGGAGTATGTCGACGGGACGCTCTTCACCGCCTCCCTCTACAACAATCCCATCGACATACGCAGGCACCTAGATTACACTGAGGTTCTCCTGGACAATCTCCCTCGCTACTCCAACCACCCTGAGGTCTGTGCCAGGAGAGACGCCATTGCCTCACAACGCGAGATTCTCCGTGGGCTGGAGGGAAATCCTGGCAGGAAGCCGAAGAGGAGTCGTCGTCACCCCTCGCTTCGGGATCCCGCTCCTGCCTCCGTTCCGGCCCAGGAGTTTGCACCATCCAGAGGTCTTTCCCCGTCAGGCATGACGTCACTCGGGAATCCCCCGGAGAAGCTGCAGCTGGCAGCTATCAGGATCCGAGACCGAGTGGCTGCTGCTCGCTCCGCGTTTCATCCATCTGCCATCATCAAGCATGTGACGGTGGCGGTTAGACTGGTGGAGAGGAATCCGGAGTTGCATGAGTTCCCGGAGTTTGCCGACCTGCTCGCCTCTGTCTCTGCACAGGAATGGCGATTCCTGGGTCTCACCTTCGCCTCGCCCACTGCAAGTAGCCGTCGTCACATCGATTGTCAACCTCAGCACGAATCCCGTCCGGATCCAGTTCCGGGTCGCCGCAAGGTCTCAATCCCCCACACAGCTGTCACTTCTGCGCCTCATCGGGGGGAAACCCCGCAGCCTCGTCTCCCGAGCCATCTTCCCCTGCTGTTACGTCAGCGCTCCGGGCCCGGCTCATCTCGGCTGTCGCCCCCTCCTCCTCGACGCATTCCCTGGCTGCTGTGTGCACCCAGAGTCCTGACTTGGTGAGCTCCGTCCTGGAACCATCACGAGCGGCTCCCCGACGTCCTCCCAGGGGGTCCTCCGTTACCGTCCGGCGGGGAAAGGGAGGAGCAACGTCCACTACAGCGGTCACCATATGCCTGTACAAATGATTAAATGTTCTACCTTTGTCATGTTCATGTTTAGCTCCCACCAGTCTCCTTCTGGATATGCTTAATGAGCTCCTGCGCCTCTTGAGGGGTCTTGAAGGTGTGGGTTCTCCCCTTATATGTGACCAGCAGTCTTGCCGGATGAATCACTCCGTGACGAATCCCAAGGTTGCGCAGCTCTTTGCGGGTGGGGTTGAACTGCCTCCTTAATTGTTGAATTCCTGTGGCCAAATCTGGGTAGAACCGCACCTGTTGATCCTGGTATTTAATTTCCCCTTTAGCTCGCGCTGCGTTGGTGACCATCATCTTGTCTCTGTAGTTGAGGAACTTCATAATCAGCGTCCTCGGTGGTGTCTTATTATCTCTCGGTGGGCCGATTCAGTGAGCGCTCTCTAAGACGACCGATGACTGCAGGTCCGCGTTGTTCAGTGCTTCTGGAATCCATCCATCCATCCATCCATCTTCTACCGCTTTTCTGGAGGTCCGGGTCACGGAGGCAGCAGTTCAAGCAGAGAAGCCCAGACTTCCCTCTCCCCAGCCACCTGCTCCAGCTCTTCAGAGGGGATACCAAGGCGTTCCCAGACCAGCTGGGAGACATAGTCTCTCCACCGAGTCCTGGGTCTGCCCCGGGGTCTCCTCCCAGTGGGACGTGCCTGAAACACCTCAAGTGGGAGGCGTCTAGGAGGCATCCTAATCAGATGCCCATACCACCTCAACTGACTCCTTTCAATGTGGAGGAGCAGCGGTTCTACTCTGAGCCTCTCCCAGATGACTGAGCTCCTCACCCTATCTCTGAGGGTGAGTCCAGCAATCCTACGGAGAAAGCTCATTTCAGCCGCTTGTATCCGCGATCTCACCATTCTCACTTCTACAACGGCTGCGGCTGGACACAGACTTTGTGTCCCCCCTTCTCTGAGAGCCGTGGGCTCGCTCCCGGCGTGCATGCATGGCGCCGGGAGAGGAGCTCGTGACAGCGGTATGATATAATAAACTTCCTTAAAACCACAGCATCGCTGCCTTATTTTATCATCCATTGTGGGCTCACTTTTCCACAGAGACATGACTGCATGTGTATTGAGGGTGTCACGTCTGCAAGGACAAAGAACTCGGATCTGCAGAAGATAACAAGGAGGTGTGAGATTTGTCCCTTTGTCCCACAGAAGATGCCCCGGAGAGATTTCCGGTTCATCAGGAAATGAGAGACAATGGTGAAGATTCAAAGGGATGCTTTGTGACTGTATGTTTACTGAAAACACCATGGGAATTGAATTCTGATGCTGGAAACATATAAAAGGGTGATGAAATATGATTCTTCCTCTTTCCTATGATTCTTCCTCTTTCCTTTCCTTCCTCTTTCCTCTTTCCGCTTTTGGTACGTGGAATGTCACCTTCTGGAATCCACTTTTCCAAAAAGGAACATGAGTCCTGTCCCTCCGCTCCCTCCGGGAGGCCCATCAGCCTCAAATTATTCCGTCATGAGCAGGATTCCAAGTCCAGGACGTTGTCTTCCAGACGTTTCCATTTTAATTCCAGTGTTTGCAACTTTGATTGTAGGCTGGTGACGTCATCTTTCAGCGCTTGAAATTCAGAGCTCCGCCTGCGATACTCGTTCCATACAGTTGCTTATTTCCTTTCTCATTCCTTCTATCACTGCTATAATCCCATCAAATTTAGATGAAAACTCTGTTCTCATGGAGTTGATGGCAGTGAGCATTGCACTTGTCCCCTCTTCAGCAGCTCCTGCGCCGCCGCTGGCTACATCCTCTGCCATCGCCTCTGGAGTTTTTTCTGCCTCGCCTCGAGTGTGGAAGTCTGTCAGCTTGGGTTGTTTTGTCGAATCGCCCTTTCCTCCACCCAATTTCCCAGCTTTGGTCTTCACCATATCCGCGCCTAAACGCTGGGATGGGTTTTTGTTCCAATTAAGAGAGTTTTAGTAAACTTTTTATTTTTAGGAGCAGAGCAGTGTGAAACACGTCTTCCTACGTGGCCGCCATAACCGGAAGTCCATGTAAATTTTTTTTGATAGGGGATTTATATCCACTTGAGTCTGTCTTTAAAGAAGGACAAAACTAAAGTTACAGGAATAAACAAAAAAAAAAACCCATGAAGGTGTCTGAGCACAAGTGACCACAGTTCAAGACATTACAGAAACATAGTATTATGGGGTAAAACAGACAAAAAAAAATCATAATTTATGCACTGTAAAAACTGTTTCAGGGGTATTGACCATGTGACTTTATTTTTATAAGTATATTTATTCAAGTAATTATTTATTTATTTGCTTTTTTAGGTTATCTATAAGTAAAAAGTATGGATGTTTTCACAACTTACTGTTTTCTACCATAAAATTGATTTTGTCTGACTTGACCAATAAATTTGTTTTACAAAACTAAGTTCAACGACTTAGACTCAAAATGGCAGGGCCGCCTCCACAGGCAGCAGCAGAACAGCTCTGAACAAGTTTTGGCATCCACATTTTGCAACTGCATGGAAAACTCACACATTTGGTTAGAATTCTGTCAGGAGAAACATTTGCACAACACGTGTAAGTAACTGTTTGCTTTGTTTAAAGCTAGTTTTTAATCAGAAATACCAGAATTGCATCCAGTTTTCAAAAGCATGGCATGTTTCCTCCATTATACTTGCTAATTTTGCAGCGGGCCTTACCAAGTGTGCCCTTATCTTCGCTAATTCACTTTAGCACAATACTGTTTGTGTGCTTGTTATTCCCTTGTTCACGTTGGGGTTTTAAATTTTAAATAAATTGGCTATTGAGTGTGTGGTCATTATGGTTAATTTTCACTTGTGTGTGGCGGCTGGCACTGTGGGTTCTTGCAGTTGGGGGAGAGGGGTATAATAATTTTTAAATTTAAGTGATTAATATAGGTCAAGCAACCATGCTGACCGCGTGTAAGAAGAGCTGGGTTTGGACCACTGTTCTCTATTAGAAAAAGCTGGATAGTAGTGATGGGATGGCAGGCTACAGAGCTTCGAGGGTACTCCGAGCTTATCCAGGAAATATTTGGCAAACTGCATTTCTAGGCGTGAATTGCTGACGTATGTGTTGACGTCGTACCACGTGACTGGGTCAGGAAGCCATTCCTGATTTTGCACGCAACATGAAATAAAGTGAGTAGCAATATACAATGAAAATCCCCGTCCCTCAAGTTTTGTGTTGTCGATGTTTGACTGTGAAAGGGATTTGTCACAGCCAATTTTCAGAGGGAGGCAGCACCAAAACCATGGACTTCTCCTGTTTGGGAACATTTTGAGTGCATTTCTCCCATTAGCCACGGTTACATGGGCAAAATTTCTTCAATATGATTACAATTCAGATCAGAATCCCATTAGATCTGTTTACATGGATCCTGAAAAAGCTGATCCGATTAGGATGTGCGTTTCCATGTGTTACTCGTTTGAATGGACTAAATCATTTTGACATGTGCACGTTGACATTTCTACATTCCGAAAATAATAGAAGAAGAAGCAACTTCTGGTGTAAACAAACCCCGCTTTGTGTCTTTCTCTTTTTGAAATGGATCTGTATTGCGTTATTCAGACTGTACTTTTGCTTCTGCTGGTCTCCGTAATGAAACTACAAGTACATACTTCTGCATATGACGAACAGAGGGAGACAGCAGGACGATACAGACCAGTTTTGTTTTACTCCTGCTATGTGTTCCGCTAGCTGCTGTAAAGGCGGAAATACGTCACGTTGACGTGTGGCTGACATACAGGCATGTGCAGTAAACATATTTTCTGCCCAACCTTTGGAATAAGTGTTTATATGTGCGCCATTCAGATTAACAATCGGCATAACCCACCCGTCTCAATCGGAATGAAATTTTGATCCGAATGAGCGTGATCGGGTCAGAATATTCCGATTGAAGTGTTTACATAAAGCATTTTTATTCCGATCAGGCTTTTAATCTGGTTACTTGTGTCCATGTAAACATGGTCACTGATGTATTTTCCACAAATAGTGGATGTTTATTGTAACTGAGGTGATGGCTTAGCGGTAAAGCATCTGCTCTACAAGTGGTAGGTCTGGGTCGAATCCCAGCTGGGTCGTTCTTGTAATTTTATTTTTATTTGCCAGGTGAAGTGTCTGTTGTGTTTCAAAGAGCTTGGATCATTATTATGCATCATTATGCTGAGGCACTATTGCTATTGTGCCCTGCATGAGAATAAGGCCAGAGTTGAATACACTGGGAAAGACAGTGTAAGACTGTTGAAAATTTATTATTTCTTAATAAAATTGGATAAGTAGTACAAGCACACCAAGTAACACAGGCACATTCACTGTAGCCATCCAAGTTTTATTATTTCTTTTTTCCCTTATGATCATTGATATTCCTTAAAAGACAGCACATTTATTGAAATTGGAAAAAATACACACTAAACCAATAATGCCCTTGTAAAAATCTGCATGCTGTATACTTTTTGTCGACTACATGGCCTAGTAGAGCAAATGAAGTTTCACATGAGGCTTCGTCGATATGAACCATTTTGATGGAAAGGCTCAAGTCTTCAAGTAAGCCTTATCTGGCCATTAGCAAGTGGTAGCCTAGAGGTGAAATACAGGGAAGGAACGTTGCCTGTCTCCTGCCGCCGTGCAGTGCTGTCTCTGTTGCCAAAGCAGGGGGACTTGGCCCTGCTGAAAAACTGGAGGCCTGTGGCTCTTCTTTGCACGGACTACAAGGTGCTTTCCAAGGCCCTGGCAAACAGACTGAACATTGTCTTGGGTTTGATCGTGGATAAGGATCAAACATATTGTATTCCTGACCAGAACATTATGGACAATGTTTTCCTCATACGTGACGTTCTCCAGCTCAGTAAATGTCATGTCTTACAGTTTGGAATTGTGTCCTTGGACCAGGAAAAGGCCTTTGATAGGGTTGACCATTCCTATTTGTTTTCTACCCTGAGGGGGTTTGGTTTTGGAAATATGTTTTTGAGGTGGGTCAATCTGTTATACACTGGAGCTGAGTGTTTGGTGAAGGTGGGGGCGGGCCTCCCTCGGCCAATCCCTGTACACCGGGGAATACGCCAGGGGTGTCCACTCTCGGGTCAGCTGTACAGCTTGGCTATTGAGCCTTTGCTATGCAGGTTGCGCGCTCGGCTGGGTGGTCTGGTTCTGCCGGGGCCATCAAGCTGTGGCCGCCCAATTGTCTTGTCTGCTTATGCGGATGACGTCAACGTTTTCATCACCTCCCACGGGGATGTGCAGCGTCTGGTGGACACTTTGACAGTTTATGAAAGGGCATCTTCTGCACGGGTTAATTGGGCCAAGAGTGAGGGTCTATTGGTGGGCCACTGGTCGCGTCAAGGCGTCCCTCGCCTACCCGGCGGCCTTCAGTGGGGGACGGCCGGTCTCAAAGTGTTGGGGGTTTTTCTGGGTACGGAGGCTTTTGAACGAAAGAACTGGGAGGGTGTTAAGGACAAGGTGTGTGCTCGCTTTTCTAAATGGAAATGGTTGCTACCACAGCTGTCATATAGGGGCAGGGTTCTGGTCGCGAATAATCTGGTTGCCTCGGCTCTCTGGCATAGGCTGGTGGTTTTGACACCTCCCAGGAGCCTCGTGGAGGAGATTCAGAAGACAATCGTGGACTTCTTTTGGTCTGGTCACCACTGGGTCCGTGCGCCAGTTCTCTACCTGCCTGTGGCCGAGGGGGGACAGGGCCTGGTGGACATACATTCCAAGATCGCCAGCTTCAGGCTTCAAACTGCACAACGACTCCTTTACGGATGCGGACCCTGCTGGATGGACACTGCTAAGCTACTTTTGAGGAGGGTTGGTCGCTTGGGCTATGATAAGCAGCTCTTCCTCGTGACATCTGGGGAGGTGGACCTTACTGGACTATCTGCTTTTTACACGTCCGTTTTGCATGCATGGCGAGTCTTCAACATGGCCCGCTTCCGTGACGAGACGCCGGGCATGTGGCTGTTCGACGAACCACTGTTTTTCAATCGATTCATTGAAGCTGAGGTGCTGCAGTCTGTCAGTCTGCGGAGTTGTTTGCGGGAGGCATGCTGTACCAAGCTTGGTCATCTTATAAGGATGTCGACCACATCGATGGATACACTGAGGCGGAGTGCCAAAATTACATCTGTCAGACTGCTGCAAAGGGTGGTGGAGGACGTGTGCGCCACCCTGCCACAACCGCTTCGAGCGTTTGCGACGAACCGCACTCTTTCCAATCAATGGGATGACGACACTGCGTCCACCTTTCCTGCAATTTCCATAACTCCAGCTGTGGGGGAGTGGCAGGGAGGAGACGATCACCTACTGACCTTCAGGATTCCTCGCCTGGGCAAGTTCCAGTTTGTCGGGACAAGGGCGGTGTATCACATCTGTGTGAAGGTTCTGAATCTGCACTCTCTGAAGGATGTCACGGAGTCGAGGTGGGCGGGTTGTTTGGGGCCAGGGGTCTCCCCAAAAGGCAGCTGGCGGTGCATGTACAAGCAACCTATTGAGAAACGCACAGCAGATCTCCAGTGGAGGATTGTGCATGGGGCAATAGCCACGAATAAATACAGGGCACACCTTGAGCCGACTGTGGGGGGGGAATGTTTGTTTTGTTCCCAAGTTGAGACCCTCGACCATTTGTTTGTCCACTGTTTTCGTTTATCTGGACTTTTTGAGATTTTGCGCGAGTGGTTTCGGGCTTTGGGTGAACGTTTCTCTTTTGGTCTGTTCATTTACGGTCTGAAGTATAAAGTGGCAAGGAAGGCTGCCCACACTTTGATGAACTTCCTATCTGGTACTGCTAAGCTTGCCATCTGGCTGACGAGGAAAAATCGGGCAAACAATGCTGGCAATGTGGATCCTGTGTCCGCTTTCAAGGTCTTGTTGAAAGTCAGACTCTGGGTGGAGTTCTCTTACTATCAAATGGTGGACAATTTGGAGGCATTCATCAATAGATGGGCTGTAGGGAATGTTTTGTGTTCAGTGGGTCAGGGGGATGAGTTATGTTTGCACTTTTGAGATGTGACACACTTGGACAAGTGATATTGGTCTTTTTGCAGTTTCGGAATGTGCAATAAAGCCTTTTTTAAAAGTCAAGTCTCTCTCTCTCTCTCTCTCTCTCTCTCTCTCTCTCTCTCTGAGTGGGTGTGGTCGTGAGTGCGAGCTGAGAGCGTGTGACAGCGTGAGTGAATTATTTCAAACTTTTCTCTATCTTTTTGTGTTTAAGGTGTTTTTTTGTTAAATAATCTTAATTTTTGTTGTTTTCTGTAGCTGGGGTGGGGTAGGCGTTTTGGGAGGGGGGTTTCTGCTGCCAGCTCTGCTGGTCAGCATGGTTTTGGAGCGAGGCTCCGGGTTTGAGAAGCTGACACGCCGGCATGCTGTCAAACTGATTCCGGCTGTCAGCTGCTCAGTGGAGGAATGTAGTCTGGCTGTGGGGGAGCTGGTCGGTTATGAAAGCGTTAGATCAGCTTCGAGAATGAATAGTGCCGTGGTAATTTTCCTTGATAGTATTGAAAAAGTTAACCAGGTAGTGGAGAGCGGGGTTGTGATTAAAGACACACTGGTTCCTGTTCTGTCTCTGGTGAATCCTGCGAAGAGAATTACGATCTCAAATGTCCCACCATTTTTAAAGAATGAGCTGTTGGAGAAGGAGCTGTCGAGACACGGGCAGCTTTTGTCCCCGATTAAGCACATCCCTCTCGGTTGTAAGTCCCCGCGTTTAAAGCATGTCATGTCTTTTAGGCGACAGGTGCTCATGATTTTAAAGAATAGCGAGGAAAGCCTCAACCTCGTATTTAAATACCGGATTGACGGCTTTGATTATACCATCCACGTCACCTCTGACAATATGAAGTGTTTCGGCTGCGGAATGGAGGGACACTTGATTCGATCGTGCCCTCAGGGAGTGGGGGGTGATCACTCGGGGGAGGCCGCTAGTGCGGCCTCGGGGCCGTCTGGCGGCGGAGCGGCTTTGCTGCTCTCCGAGGCTGATGGCGCGGTAGCGCCGTCAGGCGCTTCGGCCAAGGCCGCGGGGCCATCTGGTGGCGGCGCTTTGGCCGAGGCCGCAAGGCCGTCTGGCGGCGGGGCGGCTTTGCCGCCCTCCGCAGCCAGCCTGTCGATCATAAATGAAACAGCAGCTAAAGTTAAAGCACATCGCAGGGCTGCTGCACAGACCAACATTGTGGACAAGGGTGAGATTACCGAGAGGGATCACGCTGAGGGTCAGACAGATGAGCCAAATGAGGCCCAGGTAGATGGTGGGACTAGAAAAATGAATATAAATGCACAGCACAGGGTGAGCGAAAGACAGGAAGAGACAGCTACCAGGGTGGCTGAGTCAGTGTTGGAGGATGAGGATGACATCGAAATAGATGAAGAGTTATGTAAAATCTCCATCAAGCAGAAGAATTTGGAAACCAAACAGCAGAGGAGCAAGGTGAAAAGGGTTGTCAAAGACAGTTCTGAGGTTTCTCTATCTCAGCCAGATTCTTATGCTGGGTCTGAGATAGAGAGTGATGGTGAAAGTAGTGATGATGTGGCCAGTGGAGGCGGTTACCCCTTCACAAAAATACAGAAGTTTTTGCAGGACACTAAGGGATCCAGAATGGTTAAAGTTGAAAGCTTCTTCCCCGATCTAAAACGTTTTGTTGACTCTGCTCGGGCCTACATGAAAAATAGGGGAGAGCTTGAGCAGGAAAGTTTTACTGATCAGGAGGTCTACAGACTGAAAAAGCTTGTGCTAAAAGTTAAGAACCAAATTGCCCAGGATGATTAGTCTTTTATCGCTCATTCTTTCTTTTCTGTTTTTGTATTGGCTTTGCCCTCTTATATACATGTGTAGTTTTAATTTTGGCACACTCAACATCAATGGAGCAAGAGAAATGTCCAAGCGAGCGTGTGTTTTTACTCTTGCAGAATGCAAGAAAATTAATGTTCTGTTTGTTCAGGAGACTCATAGTTTTGAGGACAATGCTGCTGACTGGAGGAGGGAATTTCGAGGGGAAATTATTCTTAGTCATAAAAGCAGCAACAGTGGTGGAGTGGGTATTTTATTTTCTCGAGATTTTATTCCACTTTCTTATGACATTGATGAGATAATTGCAGGCCACATTTTAAAAGTTCGAGCTGTTTTTGAGAATGTGAAAGTTGTCTTTATAAATGTGTATGCTCCAACCGTAGGCACAGAAAGATTGGCCTTTTTAAATATTTTAGATGACACGATCAAAAGTTGCAGTAATGATGACTTTTTATTTGTGGGAGGTGATTTTAATTGCACAGAAAATCCTCTTATCGATAGGAATCACCCAGAGCCACATGCTGCATCCAAGAAAAGTTTAAAAGGTCTCATAGAAGCTCATGATCTGTGTGATGTGTGGAGGAATTTTCATGTCAAGGCTAGACAGTACACATGGAGCCATAGAAAGGACAATATTCTGTCCTTAGCTAGACTGGATAGGGTTTACAGTTTTAAGCACCATTTTAGCATTTTTAAAAGTGCTTTTATAGTCCCTGTTGGCTTTACAGATCACTCTCTTGTTCAATGTTGTGTTTTTATCAAGAATATAAAGTGCAGTAGTGCATACTGGCATTTTAACACATCACTTTTATCGGATAACAGTTTTAAAACTGCTTTTATGTTTTTTTGGAGTAATTTTAAATTAACAAAATCAAGTTTTAGTTCTTTGCAGCAGTGGTGGGATGTAGGGAAGAGCCAAATAAAGAATCTGTGCCTACAGTATACTCGCAATGTCTCTGGAGACTTGGCCAGGTCTGTCAGGGACCTGGAGAGAGAAGTAGTGGAGCTGCAGTCTTTGGCAGGCTCCACAGGAGAAAGAGGACATTTTGAGGCCCTCAATGGCAAAAAGTCTGTTTTAACTGACCTACTGGGTGTGGCCGCCAGGGGCGCTGTAGTACGCAGTAGGTTCCAGAACATCGCACTAATGGACGCTCCATCTCATTTTTTCTTTGGTTTGGAGAGGAAGAATGGTCAGAGGAGGATGATCCACTCTCTCAGCTCCGAGGGCGGGCGGCTAATCCATGAGTCTGCGGAGATCCGTCGCTTTGCAGCTGCTTTCTACAAAGATCTTTTTAAGAAAGAATTTGTTGAGAATCCACATGTGCTGAGTCATTTTTTGACGGATTTGCCAAAAGTGATGGCTAGCATGAATGCGGAGCTGGAGAGCGGGATCACTCTGCAAGAATTAGCAGGGGCTGTCCAGTCTCTTCAGTGTGGAAAAGCCCCAGGGATAGATGATCTACCATCGGAGTTCTACAAGGCGTTCTGGTCTGAGATCTGTGAGGACTTGCTGGAAGTACTGTCTGACAGTCTGCGGAAGGGTCACCTGCCCCTAAGTTGTAGGAGAGCAGTCCTCACCCTCCTTCCCAAGAAAGGCGACTTGAAAGACATTAAAAACTGGCGTCCGGTGGCCCTCCTCTGTACTGACTATAAAATTCTCTCCAAAGTGTTGGCTACCAGGCTGAGGAAGGTGATGGAGCAGGTCATACATGTAGACCAGACCTACTGTGTACCTGGTAGGTTGGTTACAGACAACATTTTTTTAATTCGTGATGTTTTGGACCTCTCCAGCTCATTGGTCAAGGAACTTGGTCTTATTTCAATAGACCAAGAAAAGGCGTTTGACCGAGTTGAACATCCATACCTGTGGCAGACACTAGAGGCCTTTGGTTTCAGCTCAGGGTTCATCGCCAAGATCCAGGCTTTGTATAGAGACATTGAGAGTATTCTTAAGATTAGTGGTGGTTTGAGTGCTCCTTTCAAAGTTGAGAGGGGTGTCCGACAGGGCTGCCCCCTCTCAGGTATGCTGTACTCTCTTGCCATCGAGCCCCTCCTTTGTAAACTAAGGCAAGGCCTCACTGGTTTTAAAATCCCCAACTCTGACTCTGTTTTTAAAGTGTCTGCCTATGCTGATGATGTTGTTGTTTTTACAAGAAATCAAAATGATGTAGACTACCTTTGAAGAACTGTTAATCTTTTTGGTGAGTGCTCCTCAGCGAGAGTGAATTGGGGTAAGAGTGAAGCTGTTGTGGTGGGGGGGAGACCACAAAAAATTGCCCTACCTGGTGGCCTTTCGTGGACACAAGGTGGTTTTAAATATCTTGGTGTGTTTTTAGGAAATCAGACTTTTACTGAGAAAAATTGGGAGTGTTTTTTAGAAAAAACTGAAGGAAGACTAAAAAAATGGAAATGGATTCTGCCAAACTTGTCCTTCAGAGGTCGTGTTTTAATTATCAACAACTTGATTGCTTCAATGCTGTGGCATCAACTGTCTTGTCTGGACCCTCCACCTAATTTGCTGGCCAGAGCGCAATCTATAGTCGTGGACTTTTTCTGGGACCGTCTTCACTGGGTTCCACAGAGCATTCTGTTTTTACCGAGGGAAGAAGGTGGTCAAGGGCTCATCCATCTGGCCAGCAGAGGGGCTGTCTTTCGCCTGCAGTTCATTCAGCGACTGCTGAGTGGCCCCCTTGACCTTGTGTGGAGACCTATTGCCAGGGCTGTCCTGGCTCGCTGTGGAGGGCTTGGACTAGAGGAGTCGCTGCTTTTAATGGATTTAAGGGGCTAAAAACTCCCAGAACTTCCCCAGTTTTACCAAAGTGCTTTTAAAATCTGGGGACTTTTTAAAAAGAACTCTCCCCAGGCTTCCTTGTCGCCTTTCTGGCTTTTAAAGGAACCACTTGTGTTCGGGACCCGTTTTGATGTGGGCAATGTTTTAGGACCTTCTGTTTTAAAAAAGTTCATTTCTGCAAAGGTTACAACGCTGGGACATCTGGTGAATTTATGTGGTCCTAACTTGGACAATGCTGTTGCCCTGTGCTCGGCTCTTGGCGTTTCTTCAGTCAGAGTTATAATGAACTTGTTGAAAGATTGGAGAGACTGCCTGTCCGCAGAAGAACACTCTGCTATTGTTTTACACTGTGAAAACTCTGTGCAAACTGCTGATGAACCTTTTCCTTTTAGTGTTTTATCTCCTGATTTTAAAGATGGCACTGGTGTGTTTTTAAACTCTGAACACATTAACATTTGTGACTCTCCTGGTAAAAAAATGTATGGACTTTTGGTGAAAATTCTAAATGTGAATAAGTTAAAAGGTCGAGCTGATACACCATGGAGGAAACACTTGGGTCTGGGTCCAGAGGTGAGGCCTGCCTGGAGAGCACTCTATAAACCACCATTAACTAAGAAGGTTGGAGACCTACAATGGCGAGTTTTACATGGTGCTGTGGCTGTAAATGCTTTTATCTCTCTTTTAAACCCAAATGTTGTTGAGGTTTGTCCATTTTGTCCTCAGAAAGAAACTGTGTTCCATTGTTTTCTGGACTGTAACAGACTGCAATTGTTGCTTGTTTTTTTGGGGAAGCTGTTTTATCTGTTTGGAGAAGTCTTTTCCCTGCAGATTTTTATCTTGGGCTTTCCATATAGACAGAGGACTAAGAAAAAAAGTGAACTTTTAAATTTCATCCTGGGTCAGGCTAAAATGGCTATTTATGTTAGTAGGAAAAGAAAAATTGAACAAATGCTGGATTGTAATGTAAAAGACATGCTGGTTGACATGATCAAGGCTCGAATAGTGATTGATTACAATTACTACCATCTGATGCAAAATGTTGAAACTTTTGAGGCTATGTGGTGCTTTAAGCACATCCTGTGTTGTGTTAAGGAGGGGAAAATTACCTATGGTATGGTCCTGATGTAAGAAGCAAGTTTTTTTTTAGTTTTTCTGGTTTGGTTACTTATGTCTTTGATTTCTTGTTAGTGAGTCATTTTGCTTTCCCATTGCTTCTTTTAGTTGTTTTAGTTGTTGTGTTTTTCTGTTGAACTTGTGACAATAAAGGTGTGTTGAAAAATCAAAAAATATCTCTCTCTCTCTCTCTCTCTCTCTCTCTCTCTCTCTCTCTCTCTCTCTCTCTCTCTCTCTCTCTCCTTTCTTCAGCACCACAGGGATTCACTTGTTAAGGGCAAAAGTGGAATAATTCAGACCTTTGTTAGACCATTAAATGTGATGATTGAATGTTGCTGCTTAACAAATTAGACCAAAAATGCCAGGGACGATTTTTTTGTCCCAGTGCAGCCCTGGCTAAGAGAGCAAGTAGCAGATGTTTTTTCTTTAATGGTTGCATTGTCAATCAACCACTGTGCGCTGTTTGAATTTGAGAGAAAGAAGCTGTTGTCGTTTTGGTATAAGCAAAATATTAAATCCAAGCTGTCACTGTTTTTATGTATCATCATGTATCATGTTCACTAACTAGAAGCCAGGGAAGAGATGTATGAAAGATAATAACTCTAACAAAATAACGTGCATGTGTGTGTGTGAAAAGGGTGGGTATGTGGTGGAGCTCATTGGGTGCTCAGCAATCCTAAAGTTCTGATCCTAGAACCGCCCCTGTCCGTGCGTTACCACGATAACCATTAACATGTACTGATACTATGATGGATAATTTATATTTCTTAAATAAAATATTAATACAAATATGCTTTTATTACAATCAGTTGATATAAACAATAACCAACATCAGTTTAGCTTGTTAATAACATTGGCAACAATAGCTTGTTCAATAAGCTCACACAGAAAAGTGTGTGTGTATATTTATTTATATGTTGGTTGCAAATGCCTGTCCTTATTCTATTGATATACATTTGCCTGAACAATGTTGGTCAATTTTAAAACCATTTGTGAAAAGAAAAAAAGTCGTTCCTAACAGACTTGTTTACATGTTCCAGAGAACATCACAAATAACTGGATTCTTTCATTGATATTTTTTTCAGAAAGTCATCAGATACAGCACACTCAAAACATCAGTTTGAGTAACTGCAAAGTTTTGAGTCACATTCAGTTTCAAAAGGTCAGGCCCTGAGTGGCTCTGACTAACATAGATGTCATAGGTTTTGCATTTCTGTCAACTACATACATACTTGAGTGATTAAAATGATAGTTACGTAAACTTATTTGCACTGAGGATGTATGTCCACTGCCAATTTATAGCCTTCAGTAGGTAGGGGGAGGCATCCCTTCGTTGTGGTCAGAGGAGCAATACCTTTTACCCAATTAAAAATGGCTCACCTCAAAAATTAATACTTATTTAGGCAACAGGTAGCATGTTGTCAGTGAGTCATCTTGCCATCATTTTGATTTTTGATTTTTTTTTTTTAGATTTAGTATACTTTATTGATCCCCAGAGGGGAAATTGAGGGTCATCCACCACCTGGATGGATGAAGCAGCCACGATACGGCGCTATCCCTTAACCATTCACACACACATTCACACCTAGGGCCACTTTAGAGTCTCCAATTAACCTAACCTTGGAACCTTGATTTGGAATTATATTAACTGTAGTTATTTCAAATTCCTCCATATGCTTGTGGTTGAGAAAAGGCAGATTCTAATGAAGAAGCAGTCTTATGGCAAGATAAAGTGGTGAAAAATATATATATATAAAAAGACATTGTTAAATTTTTTTAAAGGGGTCATTGACTGCACTTTTTCCACATTTTAACAGCATACTCGTGTCTTAATGAAATGTTTGAGACATATTTTGTTCACATTTTCTTTAATTTTATTAATTAATGAAGCAAATTTGTTTTTTGTTTTTCCTGGCTTTCTTGAAACACTGTGATTTAAAGGGTACCTGTAGTGAATTTTAATCAAAAGCTATTTCAAAGTAACAATTATGATACTAGTGGTTCCGTCCAATAATTTTGGTCATGACTCCTTCTCAAATACCCACGAGTTTCAAGTCACTGTTCTCTCAGTCAGTCATGGTCAGTGACATCTTACCTCCTCCATGGCCAGTTTCAGTAGTAGTAGTGACGCACAATCGCTGCTTTGTACGACTGACTGGGCTGCAGTATAGCAGTCAACAAAGTTTTAACATCAGAATTTTATGTTTTTTTTTTTACAACCATGTACAAGCAAATTTACCCACATATAATTTAATGAAATAAAATTCCAGTAAATCAAGATTTATTCGACGTGTTTTGAAGTTACTTGACTGGGAACTTGCCTGTTCGTTAGGCCCCCTTCAGCTGCTGGTAACTGCGGATCATGCCATCATTGAAGGCTATTTCCAAGGATGGTTTGTGCAGTATATACAGCCGTGGACAAAATTGTTGGTACCCCTCTGTAAATGAAAGAAAAACCCACAATGGTCACAGAAATAATCTGACAAAAGTGGTAATAAATAAAAATTCTATGAAAATTAACCAATGAAAATCAGACAATGCTTTTCTATTGTGGTTCAACAGAATTATTTAAAAAAACAAACTCATGAAACAGGCCTGGACAAAAATGATGGTACCCTTAACTTAATATTTTGTTGCATAACCTTTTGAGGCAATCACTGCAATCAAACCATTTCTGTAACTGTCAATGAGACTTCTGCACCTCTCAGCAGGTATTTTGGCCCACTCCTCATGAGCAAACTGCTCCAGTTGTCTCAGGTTTGAAGGGTGCCTTCTCCAGACGGTATGTTTAAGCTCCTTCCACAGATGTTCAATAGAATTTAGATTAGAGCTCATAGAAGGCCACTTTAGAATAGTCCAATGTCTCGCTCTTAGCCATTCTTAGGTATTTTTAGCTGTGTGTTTTGGGTCGTTATCAGCGGGGTCTGGAGAAACCTTAAAACCATCTCTGGGCTCCAGAATACCTCCCCCCAGGCCACGGGGGGCAGGGAATGGACGAACAATCTGAATCTGTTTTTCAATAGGTTTGACCAACCGCCCTCCCCCCTGACTGCACAACAACCACTGCTGCCTCTAAAGACATCAAGTCCTGCTTCCCACTCCCCACTCCACCAACACCCCCCCACTCCCAACACACAGCCCCCCAACCTGACCCTCACTAAAACCCAGGTGAGGACGGAGCTGAGGAAGATCAAGGCGAGGAAGGCGTCGGGACCGGACGGCATCAGCGCAAAGCTCCTCAAGTCCTGTGCAGACCAGCTGTGTGGGATTGTGGAGTACATCTTCAATCTGAGCCTGAAGCTGGAGAGGGTACCACAGCTGTGGAAAACATCTTGTGTGGTACCTGTACCAAAGACTTCCCACCCCAAAGATCTGAACAGCTACAGACCAGTGGCCTTGACGTCCCACATGATGAAGACCCTGGAGAGACTGCTCCTTGCTCACCTCTGCCCCCTGGTGGGAGCAGCGATGGATCCACTCCAGTTCGCCTACCAGCATGGCATTGGGGTGGAGGATGCGGTGATCTTCCTCCTTCACTGTTCTCTGTCCCATCTGGAGAAGCCCGGGAATGCGGTGAGGATCATGTTCTTTGACTTCTCCAGTGCTTTCAACACCATCCAACCGATGATCCTGAAGGACAAGCTGCTGTGCGCAGGGGTGGACCAGTACCTGTCATCATGGATCCTGGACTACCTCACAAACCGGCCTCAGTTTGTGAGAACCCGGGACTGTGTGTCCGACACAATCATCGGTAACACGGGGGCCCCCCAGGGAACGGTTTTGGCTCCCTTCCTGTTCACCCTTTATACTGCGGACTTCTCACACAACACAACACACTGCCATCTACAGAAGTTCTCTGATGACTCTGCGATCATTGGCCTCATCTCCAACGGAGATGAAGCTGAGTACAGAGGACTTATCCAGGACTTCGTGGACTGGTGCCATTGGAACTGCCTCCAGATCAGCGCGAGGAAAACTAAGGAGCTGGTGGTGGACTGCCGCAGGCAAGGACAACCCCTCACAGCACCAGTAAATATACAGGGAACAGACATTGAGATGGTGACATCCTACAAGTACCTGGGTGTTCATCTGAACAATAAACTAGATTGGTCACACAATACTGACGCACTCTACAAGAAGGGACAGCACAGGCTGTTCCTACTGAGGAGACTCAGGTCTTTTGGTGTACAAGGGGCGCTGCTAAAGACATTCTATGACACGGTGGTGGCATCAGCCGTCACTTTTGGAGTGGTCTGCTGGGGCAGTGGCATTACAGCAGCCGATAGGAAGAGACTGAACAAACTGATCAAGAAAGCTAGCTCTGTCCTGGGGCAGCGCCTTGACCCAGTGGAGGAGATAGGAGAGAGAAGGATGGTGGCTAAACTGTCATCTCTGCTGGAGTCCGAGTTCCACCCTATGCAGGACATACTGAATGCACTGAGGAGCTCATTTAGCAGCAGACTACATCATCCTAAGTGCACAACCGAGAGGTTTCGCAGGTCCTTCCTACCTACGGCTGTCAGACTGTACAACCTAAGCAGGGCTGCTTGCAGAGATAGCAAAAAGATGTGACAACCTAATAGTTACCTCCGCCAGGCCGAAAAGGCCAGGAGGAGGTTATGTTTTTGCCGGGGTTTGTCTGTGTGTTTGTCTGTTTGTCTGTCTGTCTGTCTGTCTGTTGGTTAGCAAGATAACTCAAAAAGTCTTGGACGGATTTCCATGAAACTTTCAGGCGTTGTTGGAAATGGTACAAGGAAGAACTGATTAAATTTTGGGGGTGATCCGGTTCACCGTCTGGATACAGGAATTTTTTAAAGCATTTTTTTTTTTAACACTGTGACATACAGCCATTTTCAACATGTGCGCAGGCGCAATGGAGGGCGCTGGTCGTCGTGTCTGCAACACAAACTCCGCGTTCTTCAACGTTTTAGGCACAAAAGCACACGGAAAACATTGCTGGCCTGGGCCCGCCAGCGTGCCTGTGTTTGCGCGCAACTGCAAAACCTCACACGGCCAGCTGTCCGCCGACGGATTCTTTGGCAGAAATTCCCCGGCCAGCCATAGGAGCTGCGCATTTGGCAGAAATTCACCGGCCAGCCATAGGCGCTGCGCAAAATAGAGCTCTCTGCCGGCGAAGCTTCTAAATTCTCGTTTGCCGCGGAGCGCAACCCCAAAATAATATAATATAAAACCCACGGCAACCTGTCTACCCAATTTGCATCCGTCAGTGGAGGAGATGGACACAACAGCAACACTTCAGTTTATTACCTCCGCCAAGGAGGCAATGCTTTTACTACTGAACCACTAATCCTATCACTATCAGATTGATTGCCATTGATTAATTGTGTGTTTATTGCACTGTCCCTGTCAAATAAACAAATAATCATTGTGAATCCAATTGCTAGTCATATGTTTACATGCTCAAGGAATCTGAAAACGTACACACAAACACTGTATGGGGGGAATTGTGGCGCTTGGCGGAGGTCTGCGCTCTCCGAGTGCTTTTCTAGTTTTTAATGCAAAAGATGCAATAGACTTATACAATGGTCCCCTCCGGTATACAACTAGGAAAATACCGGTCGCTATGGAGGGTGAGAATATGTATGGGTACACAATCATACCATGTAGGATAACTAAGTAGACGGTTGTGCTGTTTCATTCCATCTAGCTACAATGCTCCGCATTGTGTGTGTTTATATATTTACATATTTATTCCATCTAGCTACAATGCTCTGCACTGTGTGTTTACATATACTATATTTATATATTTACTCCATCTAGCAACAATGCTCCACACTGTGTGTTTATGTATTTACATATTTATTCCATCTAGCTACAATGCTCTGCACTGTGTGTGTTTATATATCTACATATTTATTCCATCTAGCTACAATGCTCCGCACTGTGTTTATATATTCATATATTTATTTCATCTAGCTACAATGCTCCGCACTGTGTTTATATATCTACATATTATTCCATCTAGCTACAATGCTCTGCACTGTGTGTGTGTTTATATATCTACATATTTATTCCATCTAGCTACAATGCTCTGCACTGTGTGTTTATATATTCACATATTCATTCCATCTAGCTACAATACTCCGCACTGTGTTTATAAACTCATATATTTATTCCGTCCAGCTACAATGCTCCGCACTGTGTTTATATATTTATATATCTATCCCATCTAGCTACAATGCTCCCCACTGTGTGTCTGTATATATATATTTATATTTATATGTACATATGTATACCTGCTGCTCTTGTTTTTTCTCTTGCCTTCTGATTGTTGCTCTGAGTGTTGCTATCCCTGTGCTGTTGCAATCCTGGAATTTCCCCATTGTGGGACTAATAAAGGCTTATCTTATCTTATCTTATTATCCTGTTGCAAGACCCATGACCTGTGACTGAGACCAAGCTGTCTGACACTGGGCAGCACATTTCTCTCTAGAATACCTTGATAGTCTTGAGATTTCATTGTACCCTGTACAGATTCAAGACACCCTGTGCCAGATGCAGCAAAGCAGCTCCAGAACATAACAGAACCTCCTCCATGTTTCACAGTAGGGACAGTGTTCTTTTCTTGGTATGCTTCAATTTTGCATCTGTGAACATAGTGCTGATGTGCCTTGCCAGAAAGTTCCAGTTTTGTCTCGTCTGTCCATAGGACATTCTCCCAGAAGCTTTGTGGCTTGTCAACATGCAGTTTGGCAAATTCCAGTCTGTTTTGTTTATGATTTGTTTTCAACAGTGTTGTCCCCCTTGGTCGTCTCCCATGAAGTCCACTTTGGCTCAAACAATGACGGATGGTGCGATCTGACACTGATGTACCTTTACCTTGGAGTTCACCATGAATGTGTTTAGAGGTTGTTCTGGGCTCTTTTGTTACCATTTGTATTATCCATCTCCTCCTGTGGCCACGTCCAGGGAGGTTGGCTACAGTTCCGTGGATTTTAAATTTCTGAATAATATGTGCAACTGTAGTCACAGGAACATCAAGCTGCTTGGAGATGGTCTTATAGCCTTTTCCTTTAACATGCTTGTCTATAATTTTCTTTCTAATCTCCTGAGACAACTCCTTTGCTTCCTCTGGTCCATGTTTAGTGTGGTACACACCATGTCACCAAACAGCACAGTGACTACTTGTCACCCTTTAAATAGGCCGACTGACTGATTACAAGTTTGTAGACACCTGTGATGTTAATTAGAGGACACATCTTGGTTGAACATGTCCCTATGGTCACATTAATTTCAATCTTTTCTAGGGGTACCATCATTTTTGTCCAGGCCTGTTTCACGAGTTTGTTTTTTAAAATAATTGTGCTGAACCACAATTTAAAAGCATTGTCTGATTTTCATTGGTTAATTTTCATAGAATTTTTATTTATTACCACTTTTGTCAGATTCAAGTTATTTCTGTGACCATTGTGGGTTTTTCTTTCATTAACACAGGGGTACCAACAATTTTGTCCACGTCTGTATCCATGCAGATTTTGCACCGTTTTCAACTCAGATCTCGACCCACTGAGCATCTGCTGAATGTGTTTACTCGTCCACAGTAAACATGTCACTCTTCCGTGGTAAAGTGTACATCACTTCCGGCCGGCGATGGCTGCTCCCCATTGGTTTTGACCGAGCGGTTTTCATGGGATAAAATTATTGAGTATACTGACTCTAGGGGGTTATTTTTACTGAATAAACACATTTTTGGTTTATAAGTAATACCTAAAGCAGGATTAATGTTGTTAAAATGACCAGTTCTGCTTTTGTCAGTAGATTTGTCAACATCCTGGTGTACAAATGCGTGATCACAGACTAAGTTAAAACCAGACTTATCAGACAGAAAGACATGTAGTCACATTCCCTGTCCAAATTTAATTATTTTCAAATGTTGATTGATTGATTTTTTTTATTTGAACATTGTTAAAGAAAGAAAAAAGAGAGTTCAAAACACAACAAAAAAACAAACCAAAAATAAAATGTTCAAAAGGAGTGGGAAGAAGCCAATGCTTATACAGTCCCACCCCTTCTCCACACCAAACAAATTACAGTATTACTCATAATCATCATTATCCCACAACCACATTCATCTAAATACACCCATAGTCAAATTATACAACAAAAATGACACAACAATGACAGACCATATCCAACAATATTACAACAACAATAAACATACAATTCTGGCATGTTCAATGCAAACACAAACAACACCATCACCTTCACAATCACCATAACACACAACAACCTTCCCTCACTGAAGACACAATGTAACATCACTGCCCTTCATTCTCATACTGCTCAAAAATCATTTCTTTATATGTTGATTTAAATATATGGATGTTGGGACATTGCCTGTGTTTCTCCCCCAACCCATTCCACAATTTTACCCCACACACAGACACACAAAAACTCTTCCGTGTAGATCTTACTAAGTGAATTTTAAATTTTGTATTCCCCCGTAAATTATATTTCCCTTCTCTCTCCCTGAATAGATTCTGTATATTGTGTGGCAAGAGGTTTTTACTTACTTTAAACATTAATTGTGCTGTGTAATAATGAACCAGATCCCATAATTTCAATAACTTCGAATGTAAAAACAATAAATTAGTATGTTCGAGGTACCCGACTTTGTGTATAACACGGACTGCCCTTTTTTGTAATATTAACATTGAATTAAGTTTACTTTTATAACTGTTACCCCAAACTTCTATACAATAAGTCAAGTATGGAAGTACTAATGAACAATACAAAATATGAAGTGATTTATAATCTAGGACCTGCTTAATTTTATTTATAATTGCAATATTTTTTGCAACTTTATTTTGTATGTATCTGACATGTGGTTTCCAACTAATTTTATCATCCAGTACTACACCCAAAAACTTGATCTCCTTAACTTTTTCAATAACTACATTATCTATATGAATGTGTATATCTTCTTTATTTTTACAATTACCAAATATCATTACCTTAGTTTTATCTATATTTAGTGATAATTTATTACAATCCATCCATTTTTTTAGCTTATTTAATTCATTATTTATAGTATGGATTAGTTGATTATAATTATTTCCAGAATAAAATAAATTAGTATCATCAGCAAATAATATTATTTTTAATAATTTAGAAACTTGGAATATATCATTTATATATATGTTAAATAATTTGGGGCCCAATACTGACCCTTGGGGGACCCCACAGGCAATTCCCATACACCCAGACAGATATTCTCCCATTTTCACAAATTGTTGTCTCTCAGATAGATAACTTGTAACCCATTTCAGAGCAATTCCCCTAATACCATACATTTGCAATTTATTAAGAAGTATTGAATGATTTATTGTATCAAATGCTTTTCTAAAATCTATAAACACACAAATTGCATATTTTCCTTGATCTAATGCATTTATTATTTCCTCTGTTGCATCCATTATCGCCAACAATGTTGTACTCTTGGCTCTAAACCCATATTGGTTCTGATTCAGCACATCCTGTTTATTTAAAAAGTTTTCTAATCTGTTGTTGAAAATTTTTTCCAGAATTTTTGAAAATTGTGGGAGAAGTGATACTGGTCTGTAGTTTGTGTATTGGTGTTTATTTCCTTGCTTAAATAATGGAATTACTTTTGCTATTTTCATTTTCTGCGGGAATGAACCAGTTTGAAATGATAAATTACAAATATATGTGAATGGTTTTAATATACCATCAACAGTTCTTTTTATTAGTGCCATATCAGTACCATCACAGTCAGTAGATAATTTATTTTTACACTTTTCAACAACAGATTTTACCTCTAGTTCATCCACCGCTGTAAGAAAAATTGACCGAGGGTTACTTCCAATTAAAGTCTCACTTACAGTGTCTTTTCCTTGATTTGGAATCTTTGCTGCCAACTCTGGCCCAACATTTACAAAAAAAATTATTCATTTTATTTACTACCATATTCTTATAAATATCACCACAATTATCAGTAAAATACTCTGGATATATCATTTTCTTAGTTCCATTTTTCCTTAATTTGTTTAATATATCCCAGACTCCTTTTATATTATTTTTATTTTCATTTAACATTTTCCTATAATTTACTAGTTCGTATTATATCAGTTAATTTATTTTTATATATTTTTTCAGATTCTTTAGTTCTTAATTTAAATTTTTTATAGAGATAATTTCTTTTTACAAGCATTTTGTAACCCTTTGGTTAACCATGGGCAATTTTTGTATGTGTTTTTTTTTTCCACAATATCTTTATTGAACCTTTTTTTATAACAAACATGATACAAACACTAACACTAAAGTACTACAAAAAAAAAAATGCACTAAAAACACCAACAAAATCAAGTCTTCAACAATGCTCCTCTGTTTAGTCTAGACAATCCAATACATAAGTATACATATTATGTTCACCAGTTTGGAATTTACAAGGTCCACACACATCATTCACCTTCTTCAAGAGTTATGTTTAAATTTTTTACATAATCAATAAAAGGTCTCCATATATTCTCAAACACAATTTCCTTTGATTTCAGTATATATGTTATTCTTTCTAATGGAAGGTTTGTTAACATCTGTCTTAACCACTGAGTCACATCTGGTCTATGAGTCTTTTTCCACAGTAGTGCAATACATTTTTTGGCATTAAGCAAACTGAGGTCTATGAATGTTCTTTCACTTTTTTTTTTCCACAATATCTTTATTGAACCTTTTTTTTTTAACAAACATGATACAAACAATCTGTCATATCCGGCTCTAGGGAGCCGGGCAATCAGAGCCAGGGGCAAGCCAGTGAGTCGTGATATTTTATTCAGGGTAAAGGGGAAGGGATGAGGAGAGCACAGATACTCATGCAGACGTACACTCACAGGTTGCACAGCGCAGAGGTAAGCAGCTCGTACCGAACGTGGGGGTAGCAAGACGTACATACTCACAGCGGGATACAAACAGGAATGCTGCAAGAGGAGTATAAGCTGACACCAGACGAAGGGGCTTCAGCTTAGCAATGTGTTTATGTCGCAGCCCCGAGTCATCGAGGCTGCTCCTATTTATCCTCATTGGCAGCGCCCCAGCTGATGAAGACTAATTGGCCCCAGCCGTCCATAATGCTGCCAGCTGGGGGCCAGCTGAGACGCTGCTCAATGGGAAGCAGGGATGAGGGAAAACATGGGCTGAGTGCCGAGACGGCATCTCAACCCATGGTGACAGAGCCCCTCCCTCAAGGTCGGGCTCCTGAACGACCAGGAACATCCCAGCCCCCCCCCCCCCCCACCTAGGGTGGGAGGAAGGGAGGCGGACCGGAGGGGAAGAAGCCAAGGGAAGGACAACACCAATGGGGCAATGTAGGGTAGCGGGAAAGAAAAACCCAAATACAATACTGACAAAACAGAATAATTAACCCAGGTACAGATGGGGAGAAGAACTGGGTCAGCACGCCGGTTACATACTACCCAGAGAGTACCAACCATGCGTGACCCAGAGCAAGGAAAAAAGAACCAAAGAGGTACAGGGCAAAAATGCTGAGTACGGTTAAATAAAGGGGAACCTATACACAGCGCTAATTTAAGTACATACACACAGTCACCAAGAAAAGTGAGGGTGACTGGAACAAATAGACAATTACAGAGCATGGTGTTACGAAAAACAAGGCACATGACTCTAATGAACAAACAGGACATAAGAGAAATACTGAGTGCAGGCAAAGAAAAACCCACACACACGAATATATAAATACCCAGTCACCTAAAGAAATGAAAGTGACTGGAATAAATGGATAACTGCAGAGCATGGTGTTACGGAAAACAAAACATAACTCTACAATGCAAAAACGGGACTAAAAACATAGTACAAAAAGTAAAATGTTGAGCATGAGCGATGGAAAACACAGCACTATAAATACGAATCCACCAACAGGACAAAAATACTACACCCAAGTGACCTTAATAACGATAAAAGAAAGTGACACCCGAGGCGCATGGCAGGCAGAGTCCAAAAATGGCCGAGATGGCTCCGGAGATCTCCCCGCCCATTGTCCAGCTGGCGAATCAGGGGAAGAGAAGTGTTCGGACGGCGAACTCTGGACCCAGATCCCAGGAATCCAGTCCACCGGCAGCCGAAAGTTTGGTGGGTCGGGTCGTCGACCCGCATCACTCAACCACCAGGACCGTTGAGACGGGCGAAGGATCAGAGCGGATCCCGGTGGAAGAGGCTCAGGGGAGAGCCGATGACGAGGGCGGCGGGCGTCAGGCCGCAGGAAAACGGCCACCTCCTCACCGGACCTGGACAATACTGGGGCAGCACCCACGTCGGACCCCGATCGGGCCTCAGGCGAACCCACGTTGGACCCCGACTGGGTCTCGGGCGAACCCACGTTGAATACTGCACCAGAACCGACCTCCAACGTTGAACCCGGACCCTCCAGCACCACGAGGAACAGCAACTCCTTGCCGGTGACCCTGGAAGAAGGCTCAGAAGAGAAAACAGAACCGGGATCAGGATCACCGGCAGCGCCAGAACCCGGCGAGACGAGCTCAGACGCAGCGGACGGCTGCACCCGGCTCGTCTCCCCTGGAGATAGGCTGAAGTGCTCGGGGATAAAAAGAGAGAAAAGAAAGGAGAGCACTCGCCTGATCTCGGGTTCTGACGCCGTCCAGGACTGCGAAGATCCAGGATCCGTCGTCAGGAGGTCGTTGTCAGGCTCCCATCTAGCCGCGTCGGGCCCCGCAGCCAGCACGATGGTCAGCGCAGCTTGAGATCCCTCCAGCTCAGGTAACCCCGCCGACGATCCACTCGGCGTGAAGCCAGAAGAATCTCGTCCCGCCGGACCGAACCGCTCCTCCGTGGAGACCCGGGGACGCTCAGTCGTCGGCGTAGACTCCACGCAGCAGTCAGTCCCCCTCCTCCGTCCGCAATGTAGCTGCGGAACCACAGGCCCTCTCCATATCCCACCACGTTGACCCGGAGCCGGGGACCGCTCGGCGGAGAGAGACACAGAGGATGCGGGATTAGGCATACAGGTTACAGCAGGTGGGGAGAGTTCAGGGAGCTGCGAACCCTGAACTTCTCCTCCAGGGATGTGACAGAGCAAATCATTAAGCAGGTGTGAAAAAACAATGACTTGCCTGCCCCCTGGAGGTTGAGTATCGCCTGCTGTAGTGGAAACTGCTTCTTCCTCTCCCCGCCCGGCGATAACGGAGGACCCCCCGGGAATTCGTCTGAGGATCGCTCGCGTTGTCTCCAGCAGAGAGCTCACCAGGCCGGGATTCCAGGAACACACAGCGGTCAGGAAGCGCGTCGAGGAGGAGGGGGAAACAGCCGGGGTGAGCCAGCCCGAATGTCCAGGAATGACAGCGGGGGAACGAGGCTCAGGGGACGAGGCTGTAGAATCTCCACACTGACGAGGCGAAGGGATGACAGCTGCGTGGGAGGAACGGTCCTGACGATGACCCAGAACTGGATCCGGACGAGGTTCGTGCAGAGGTGACTCGGCGATGTGATGACGACTACTCCCAGGGGACGAAGCGAGGGGGAAACCCAGGATTCGCCGCTCCAGATCGGAGATCGAGACGAGGAAGGCGTCGAGCACGGGAAAGCTTCGTAGCCCTGAAGTCCTCACCATCAATCTCACTGCCGCCGCCACATGCCTGAAGGTGGTGACAGGAAACACAGTAGAGCTCGCGACAGCCACTCGACCCCAGACATAACTGCTGTCAGCCGCGGCTCCTTGAAGGGAATCCCGAGTGACGTGGCGCAGGTCGGGGGAAGTCCTCTGGTTGGCGCGAACTCCCGGACTGGAATAACGGCAGGAACGGGACTCCGAAGCGGGGAAAGACGTCGCCCACTTCGACTCCCTGCCGGGATTTCCATCCACCCCGTGGAGCTTCTCTCGCTGTGTACCTGCAGCGTCTATCCTGGCACTGTCCTCCAGATGGTACAGAGAGTGAGGGTGACAGTCCAGGAGTTCCTCAGCACGGCCCGGATGCCAGCGTCTCGCGTTGGAGGCGTCGTGCAGGGTGAAGAGCGTCCCGTCGACAGCCTCCGAGATGGACCTCAGCTCGTCGCCCTGGCGCCGGAAGTGACTCCTGGGAAACGGCATGCTAGCAGCGCTGACACCCCGACAGAAAGGTACGTTTCCACAGCGACCCACGGCCGCCGGCAACTCTTCTGGCTGCGACATACTGTCATATCCGGCTCTAGGGAGCCGGGCAATCAGAGCCAGGGGCAAGCCAGTGAGTCGTGATATTTTATTCAGGGTAAAGGGGAAGGGATGAGGAGAGCACAGATACTCATGCAGACGTACACTCACAGGTTGCACAGCGCAGAGGTAAGCAGCTCGTACCGGACGTGGGGGTAACAAGACGTACATCCTCACAGCGGGATACAAACACAGGAATGCTGCAAGAGGAGTAGAAGCTGACACCAGACGAAGGGGCTTCAGCTTAGCAATGTGTTTATGTCGCAGCCCCGAGTCATCGAGGCTGCTCCTATTTATCCTCATTGGCAGCGCCCCAGCTGATGAAGACTAATTGGCCCCAGCTGTCCATAATGCTGCCAGCTGGGAGCCTGCTGAGACGCTGCTCAATGGGAAGCAGGGATGAGGGAAAACATGGGCTGAGTGCCGAGACGGCATCTCAACCCATGGTGACACAATCAAACACTAACACTAAAGTACTACAAAAAAAAAAAAAATGCACTAAAAACACCAACAACCACCAACAAAATCAAGTCTTCAACAATGCTCCTCTGTTTAGTCTAGACAATCCAATACATAAGTATACATATTATGTTCACCAGTTTGGAATTTACAAGGTCCACACACATCATTCATGTGATATCCTACCGTGTAGCAATGATCACACTTGAGTTATTTCTTTGGCTAACTCTGCCGTTTATTCTGCAACACACATAATAGACTGAACATGGATTCTGCGCGGGGTTTTCACACTCTTATTCTAATGTGTCCCCTTCATAGTAGTGCTGAACAATACAGGTAGTTCCCCCTAGAGGCATGTGCCAGTAATGTTCTATTTTAGACTTGCAGTCTACCACATCCCTCCCCTCTAGATTAAACTACTCTTAATTACACTAGCCAATTACTAGACATCCTGGAACTCCAATTTAACCCTGAACTATCACAGTTACTTTTTAATTTCTTAAACACATGTGTCATACACATAATTTCTTTCTTTTTTTTTTTTTTTTTTTTTCACATGTATAACACACATAACAGTCTAACTGGGGATTTGGTTTGACTACCGCATCCCAGTGAGGTTCCAGGACGCATTCTTGTCCTGTGGCTGGGGAACTCACTACTGACTAAGTATAGTCCTTCAAGTAGTCTGGAGCTCTCCGAGCTCGCTGAGATCTTCTCACGGCGGGTGAGCCAACTGCAGGTGAAGACTCAGACTGCTCCACTGTTTCGGCTGCTGCAGTGCTGCCCGTAGAATCTGCAGAGACGGTTACCTCAGGTTTCACCTGAAGTGGTGGTTCGTTGATGCTCTCCTCAGGATGGGTGTCAGACAACACCTCTGGTGCCATCGGCAGGGGAATGGAGCTCCTACCACGAACTTGGTCGATGTGTCGCCTCACCACTTGTCCATGACCTAATGTCACCTTGAATGACACAGGGCCTGTCTTTTCTGTTATTTCTCCTGGTACCCAGGCTGGTCCTGAGCCAAAGTTGCGGGTGTAGACCACGTCTCCTTCTCTCAGTATTCTCTCTCTAGCATGCATGTCATGATAACCTTTTTGTTTCTCTTGTTTATCATGCACTTTGTTTCTGAAGTCTGGATGTATTAAGTCAAATGTTGACCTCAACTTCCTTCCACACAACAGCTCAGCTGGTGACTTGCCAGTTGTAGATTGGGGTGTTATTCGATAGCTGAACAGAGCTCTCGACATTCGGGTTTCAATAGAGTCTCCTGTCATCTTTTTCATGAGTGACTTGAACGTCTGCACGGCCCTCTCGGCTAAGCCGTTAGAAGAAGGATGGTATGGCGCAGTCGTGATGTGACGTATGCCATTCTTTTCAGAAAACTCTTGGAACTGTTCACTCGTAAAACATGTACCGTTATCTGATACTATGATTTCAGGTAGCCCATGTTGGCTGAAACTCTTTCTAAGACATTCAATGGTAACAGTAGAAGTAGAGCTACTCACAGAATATGCATCGATCCACTTTGAGTATGCGTCAACTATGATCAGGAACATTCTTCCCATCCATGGACCTGCGTAGTCAATGTGAATTCTTCTCCATGGTTTATCTGGAACTTCCCAGGGATGTAGTGGGGCTGCTGGAGGACTGTTCCTGTTCTCCTGGCATGCCGCACATGACTTCACAAGCGCCTCCACCTCTGCATCCATGTTGGGCCACCACATGTAGCTCCTCGCCAACGCTTTCATGCGAGTGATGCCAGGGTGTGCTTGGTGTAGTTGTTGCAGTAAGGCATTCCTACCAGGTGGTGGAACAACCACGCGTCCTCCCCACAGGATACAACCTTCCTGGGTGCTGAGCTCATCCTGTCGTCTGGCATAGGGAATGAACTCAGGACTGTTCATCTTCGGCCATCCTCGCAAGATGTATTCTCGCACTCTTGCTAGAACAGGGTCTTTGTCTGTCCACTTCTTTATTTGTTGTGCGTTCACCAGGGGCACGCCAATATCTTCAAACAATAGCACTCTCTCCTCCTCCTCAGGCGTGCTGTCTCTTCCTCCATCCAAGGGTAGCCTACTCATCGCGTCAGCATTCGTATGGTCCCGTCCGGCTTTGTAAACGATGGTGTACTCATACGCTGCTAATGTAACGGCCCATCTCTGAATTCTCTGAGATGTCATCTGGGGTATGGCTCTCATTTCACTGAACAGTGAAATTAGTGGCTTGTGGTCAGTCACTATAGCGAACTGTCTCCCGTACAGGTATTTGTGGAATTTTTTTACACCAAATACTACTGCAAGGCCCTCCTTGTCTAGCTGGGAGTAGTTTTTCTCAGCTGCACTAAGAGTTCTTGAGACGAACCCTATGGGTCTCTCTGAGCCATCCTCCATACGATGAGAGAGTACAGCACCCACACCGTAGGGTGATGCGTCACACGCCAGGATGAGTGGTTTGTTTGAATCATAGTGCACTAACACACTACAGGACTGAAGTAGCGCTTTGGACTCTTCAAACGCCTTCTGCTGCTTGACCCCCCATGACCATTTTTCTTCCTTCTTAAGTAAGGTATGTAGTGGTGCCAGCAGCGTGGAGAGCTTTGGGAGGAACCTATGGTAATAGTTCAACAAGCCCAGGTAGGCTTTTAACTCAGTAACATTTTGTGGCTCAGGCGCCTCCGCAATGGCTTCCACTTTGTCTGTTAGAGGGTGTAGACCACTGGCGTTGATCTTGTGGCCTAGGAACACCACCTCTTTTCCCATGAACTCACACTTGCTTCTTTTCAACCTCAGACCGCTTTTCTCCAACCGCTGAAGCACTTCCTCCAGCGTTTTCAGATGTTCTTGTTCATTTGGTCCTGTACAAAGGATGTCATCCAAATAAATGGCAACATTCGGAATTCCACCTAGGATGCCCTCCATAGTTCTCTGGAATATAGCAGGACTGGAAGCTACTCCAAATGGTAAGCGTGTGTAGGTATATAAGCCTTTGTGTGTATTGATGGTTACATACTTTCTTGATTCTTCTTCCAGGACTACTTGTTGGTAGGCGTGACTCATGTCTAATTTCGTGAAGTGTCGGCCGCCGTTCAGCTGTGCGAAGAGGTCCTCCACTTTAGGAATTGGATACTGATCCACCCGTGATGCTCGATTGACAGTGAGTTTGTAATCTCCACATATTCTAATGGAGCCATCCGGCTTTCTCACTGGGACTATGGGCGCCGCCCATTCTGCAACCTGCACTGGCTCAATGATCTTGTCATCCAGCAGCCTCTGTAGCTCGCTTTCAACCAGTGGCTTGACTGCATAGGGTACCGGTCGGGGTTTGCAGAATCGTGGTTGGGCCTCCTTGTCCACATTAATCCTTGCAGTGACACCTTTTAGCTGTCCTACGCCTTCTTTGAACACCTCAGCGTGTCTTTCGAGGATCTCCTCCAGCTGCAATTTGGGCTGAGATTCCACTTTATTCACCAACTGATCAATCATGGCCAGTTCTTGTAGCCAACTTCGCCCTAGTAGATTTGGTCCTTCGCTCCCAACTACTACTACAGGTAAGTCCTTTTCTTTGTTTTCGTGCTGCACCTTCACTTGTGCCATGCCTAGCACGTCTAGCTTCTCTCCTGTGTATGTTTTTAATTTTAATGAACAGGGATTTAATTCTGCTGTGTCTGTTTTCTTCCACAGTTGTGTATATTGCTGTTTACTTAATATGGTTACTCCACAGCCTGTATCAACTTCAAATGTTACTTTCATTCCATTAACATTCATGGTACGCGTGATGGGCGCTACCTTGGTCAGCTCCTCTGACGTGTTGTAAATTGTGTGAAAACCCATGTCTTCTGTATCACTTTCTCCCTCCCCTCTCAGTTGATTCGCTCGCTGTTCCTTTCCTGGGCCCTTGTTTTCATACTTTTGCCCTTTTACTGTTGCTTTCAGCACCTGTGCGCTGTCCACCTTTATTCTACATGCTTTCTTAATGTGCCCTCGCTTGCCACAATTATGACACAGCTCAGTGGCAAATTTGCACTCGGCGGCATTGTGCTGGCCTTTGCAGCGATAACAACTGGGGAATTTGCGATGATTTTTATCAGTTGACACTTTGTGGACACCTACTTGGGTCTTAGGCACACGAACATGCGTTGCTGTGTCCTCTGTTAGCTTCCTTTGCATTTCTCTCACATCTTTAGATGCTGTTTCCATCGCTTGGCATAATTCCAAAGCCTTCACAAAAGTGAGTTTTGTTTCAAATAAAAGTCGCCGTTGCATACGGTCATCATTCACTCCACACACAAGTCTGTCTCTTAACATTTCTTCCAATGAGTCTTTGTAATCACAGTGCAGTGTTAATTTCCTCAATTCTGCCACATACTCTGCTATGGACTCAGTGTTCCTCCTTATGCGTGAATTAAATTTGAATCGTTGCACGATTTCACTCGGTTTGGGGCTGAAGTGCTTCTGAAGCTCAGCAGTAAGCTGGTCGTACGTTTTATCTTTTGGTAATGCAGGGCTTATTAAATTTCTCAACAAGCTGTAAGTAGTTGCACCAACTCCACTCAACAGTACAGCCTTCCTTTTGTCTGGCTCCTCAATATCATTAGCTTGGAAGAAAAAGTCCAACATTTCACCATATTCTTCCCATGACTGAGTCGAGTTATCAAAAGGGGTTACCGTTCCGATTACAGCCGCCATTGCTCGTCGTGGTGGGGAAACCTCGTTTTTCCTCCTCTGAACTTGCACTCGAACTACTGGAGTCACTTGAGTTCGCCACACTTGCAATGTTCTCTGTTTCTCGCCGCTGATTTTTTTCTTTTAATCCTCGTCGCCAATTGTGTGATATCCTACCGTGTAGCAATGATCACACTTGAGTTATTTCTTTGGCTAACTCTGCCGTTTATTCTGCAACACACATATAAGACTGAACATGGATTCTGCGCGGGGTTTTCACACTCTTGTTCTAATGTGTCCCCTTCATAGTAGTGCTGAACAATACAGGTAGTTCCCCCTAGAGGCATGTGCCAGTAATGTTCTATTTTAGACTTGCAGTCTACCACAATTCACCTTCTTCTTCAAGAGTTATGTTTAAATTTTTTACATAATCAATAAAAGGTCTCCATATATTCTCAAACACAATTTCCTTTGATTTCAGTATATATGTTATTCTTTCTAATGGAAGGTTTGTTAACATCTGTCTTAACCACTGAGTCACATCTGGTCTATGAGTCTTTTTCCATAATAGTGCAATACATTTTTTGGCATTAAGCAAACTGAGGTCTATGAATGTTCTTTCACTTTTATTAAAATTATGCTTTTCTGGGTACAGACCCAACAAAAACAGTTTTGGATTCAGTATGATTTGTTTTGAGATTATTTTTTCAATTGTTACCCTCACCTCTTCCCAAAACATTCTTATTAATCTACATTCCCATAAACAATGAAATAGGGTTCCTTTACTTTCCATGCATTTTGTGCATGTATCTGGTATATTTTTGTTATATCTATTTAACTCCTCCGGTGTAACATACATCCGCATTAACCATTTGAAATGTATCAATTTAAGGCGTGCATTTATTGATTTGGTTTGAGCTTCTGTACAAGCCAATTCCCATTGTTCCTCTGAAATTTCAATTTGCAGATCTTCTTTCCAGTAGTTTAATCTTTTCAGTGAATTTTCACTTGAAGATAGTGTCAATGAGTTATAAAACTCTGAAATAATACCCTTTCTTTTACTATCTTTCATCATCATTTTTTCCAAGGATGAATAAATAGGTCGAGTGAGAGCTTTATTTTGATTTGATCGAATAAAGTTTCTAAGTTGAAGATATTTAAAAAAATGTGTTCTATTGAGATTAAATTTGATCCTCAGCTCTTCAAAAGACATTATGTTGTCTGCACATGGCAAATATAAATCCTGAATCTTTTGTATCCCTTTTAAATTCCATACTTTAAATACAGCGTCCGCTCTCCCTGGTTTAAAATATTGATTACCCCATATTGGACTAAATTGTGACAATAACTGTGGTTCTTTTAAATAGTTTTTAGCTTCACACCATATTTTGATCATATGCTTTACAAATGGATTTTTAACTTGTTTTTGTAATTTTTTTGCCAAATCTGAGTATATGAATATGGGAAGAGGTAAAGGTAAATTGTATGATTCCATTTCAGTCCAGTGAGGGAGATCATTTGATGAAAAATAATATGTCATAGACCTCAGTTGTGCCGACCAATAATACAACATAAAATTTGGACATTTCAGACCTCCACGATCAAATGGTAAATATAATAAAGACAAACGTAATCTAGCCCTCCTGTTGTTCCATATAAATTCCACTAACTTTTTTTTTATTCTTGAGAATAGATCTAAAGGTGGTGATAAGGGAATGTATTGAAATAAATAAAGTATTTTAGGTAAAATATTACTTTTAAGTATATTGATTCTCCCGATCGTCGACATTGGTAGTGACATCCATCTCTGAGTTAACTCACTGATATCTGACATTAAGGCTTCATAGTTGACGCTGGCGACTGATTCTAGCTTAGGCATAATTTGGATTCCTAAATATTTAAACTGATTTACAACATTGAATTGATTTACCTCAGGGGCTGGGTAATTTCTCTGGGTCTCATTTAGCATTAATATTGAAGATTTAGTTTTATTTATTTTATATCCTGATATTTCCCCAAAATTCTTTATTAAATTCAACAAGGTTGGAATTGATTTTTTTAGATTCGACATAAACAAAATTATATCATCGGCGTACAGGGAGATTTTATGTTCTGTTGGTCCAACTTTAATTCCATATATTTGTGAATGTAAACGTATCGCTATCGCTAAAGGTTCAATTGCCATAGTAAACAGTAAAGGTGAAAGTGGACAGCCTTGTCGACATCCTCTATTGATTTTTATTGGTTTTGAAATATTGTTATTTGTTAGGATTTCTGCTGTAGCATTATTGTATATTATTTGAACCCATTTTATGAAATTATTTCCAAGTCCAAACCTTTGTAGGACTTCAAAAAGAAAGGGCCATTCAACTCTATCAAAGGCCTTTTCGGCGTCCAATGATAGGAGAGCTGTATCCGGTGCTTCTTTATTAAAATAAATAATATTAAATAGTCTTCTTACATTATGGAAGCCTTGTCTACCCTTTATAAAGCCATTCTGATCTCGATTAATAATATTTGGTAAAATTTCTTGTATTCGTCTTGCTAAAATTTTACAGATTATCTTAAGGTCGGCGTTTAATAGGCTTATTGGTCTCATATTTTCACATTTATTAGAGGGCTTACCTGGTTTTGGCAGCAGTATAATTAAGGCATTATTTATGTATGATGGTAAATTATTATTTTGAAATGCTTCTAAAACCATTTCCAAAAAAGGTTTTATTAATTTATTCTTAAATTTTTTATAAAGGTCAACTGGAAGACCATCTGGTCCTGCACTTTTTCCTGATTTCATATTATCAATGGCTAGCCCAACTTCTTCTTGACTAATTTTAGACTCCAATATCTCCCTGTTTTCATTTGGAATACACGGTATAGATAGTTCGTTCAAAAACCCATTTAGTTTTGTTAAATCAGGTTCATTTTTGGTATCATATAATTTTTTATAGTAATCTCTAAAGGCTCTATTAATTTCTAAAGGATCTATAACTACCTGTCCATTACTTATAATACTGGTAATTGGTGTTTTAATTTCCAATTGTTTAATCTGCCATGCTAATAATTTTCCTGATTTTTCACCTTGTTCATAAAAAGATTGTTTCAATCTTAGAAGACTCGAGGCAGCTCTATTCGCTGATTTTTTGTCGTATTCAGCTCTCAAAATCAGTAATTCATTCTCCAACCTTGGGTCACTTCCTGCATACACTTTTTCCTGAAGACTTTTTATTTTATGTTCCAATTTAGCTCTCTCCTCTCGAGTCTTCTTAGATTTTGATCCTATATAACTAATAATATGTCCCCTAATAAAAGCTTTGAAAGCCTCCCACTTTACACATGCTGATGTTTGTGTAGTATTGATGTCAAAGAACTCGTCTATCTGTTTTTCTATATACTTGACAAATTCCTCATCCTGAAGCCATTTATGCTGAAATTGCCATCTACCTGATTCCTTTGTCAATTTTTTATCTACATATATTAGACAACAGGGTGCATGATCAGAGATCACGATGTTATCATAAAAGCAGTTTTGAATCTTGGACCTTAATTCTGTGGAAATCAAAAAATAATCAATACGTGAGAATGTCTTGTAGGTACTGGAATAACAAGAATAGGCTTTAACTTGTGGTTTCATTTCTCTCCATATATCTAACAATCTCAATTCTTTCATAAAATGATTAATAGTCATCCTACATCCAATGTGCGTACAATCCAGTCCTGTTGATCTATCTATACCGGGATTCAATGTACAATTAAAATCCCCTGCTATTATATGTTGCCCTGTAAGTGATGATAAGATGAGAAATAAATTAGCAAAGAACTTCTGATCATCTATATTGGGACCATATAAGTTCACAAGATTTATATTTTCTAATAGCAAAGAACCTTGAATGATTACATATCTTCCAAATTTGTCTCCAATTACATTTTTCACTTGAAAAGGAACTGATTTATGTATGAGAGTCATAACTCCCCTGGCTCGGGATGAAAATGAAGAGGTGAATACACTTCCCTGCCATTTTCTACTCCTAATTCTTTTAACATCCTCCTCTATCAGATGAGTTTCTTGTAAAAACACAATTCTTGAACCCATGTCCTTTATTTTATTCATAACTTGTTTAAGTTTTTTTAAATTTTGTAGACCTCTGCAATTCCATGAAGTTAAATTAAGATTAACACTTTGGTCCATGATCAATAGAGAGTTTGGGATTACCTTGCAGTGTAAACATGCTCATACAGAGAAGCAAAAACATGAGTGGTTGAACATTCATCCTACAAACTACACACAAACAAATTTCCCCTTCCCACACTTGTGGCAAACCCCCCAAAATCAAAAGAAAAATTCTGTCTCCCGATATAGCCATCGACCGTTCCACACCCACGGGGAACAGCCTAAGCCACTCCTTCTTCATCCTCCCAATCACCCTAACTCTACTGCTTTTAATGACGTAACATTAACTCTCCTCTGTAGTTTTCCAACTTAACTCCAAAATTTTTAACAACTTTGTACATCATAGTTTTTTTTTTTGTTTGTTTTGTTTTTGTTTTGTTTTTTTAATATATAATACAATCTATATTTTGTAAACTTACTATTTACTTCAAGTCAGTCAGATGCCTGTGCAAATGCTTAATTATTCTACCTTATATTTTGTACATGCTTAGCTCCCACCAGTCTCTTCTTCTTCTTTGATCTTCTTGATGAACTCCTGCGCCTCCTCTGGGGTCTTGAAGATGTGGGTTCTGCCCTCATACGTGGTCAGCAGTCTCGCAGGATAGATTACACCATGACGAATCCCAAGGTTGCGCAGCTCCTTACGTACGGGATCAAACTGCTTCCTCAATTGCTGGATTCCTGTGGCCAAATCTGGGTAGAACCGCACCTGCTGGTCCTGGTGTTTAATCTCTCCTTTAGCACGTGCAGCGTTGAAGATCTTCATCCTGTCTCTGTTGCTAAGAAACTTCATAATTAAGGTCCTCGGCGGTCCCTTATCTCTCCGTGGGCCAATACGATGTGCTTTTTCCAGAACCACTGCTGATTGCAACTCCTCGCTGCCCAGCACCTCCGGAATCCACTTTTCCAGAAAGGAACATACGTCCCGACCTTCTGATTCCTCTGGAAGACCCACCAGCCTCAAATTATTCTGTCTCGACCGAGATTCCAAATCCAAAATATTATCTTCCAGAGATTTATTTTTTTTTTCCAAAGTGCGCACCTTTAATTGAAGACGGGTGACGTCATCTTCAGCACTAGCGAGACGGAGCTCCATCTGCGCCGTTCGTTCTACACAGTCACCCAATTCCTTTCTTATTCCTTCCAACGCTGTCATAATCCCATCAAATCTAGAGGAAAAGTCCGCTCTCATTGAACTCATGGCAGCCATCAGCGCATCTGCGCCTCCCCCCGCAGATATCGCACCGTTGCCAGCCTCCTCCGCCATATATGGAGTTTTGTTTGCTGCGTCACAGACCTGAAAGTCCGTTAATTTGGACTGTTTCGGCGGCTCGCTTTTTCCTTTTCCTGGTTTTCCAGCCTTAGGCTTCGCCGACATATCCTCGCCCAAATGCTGGGATACGTTCTGTCCCAAATGAGAGAGTTATTTGCCGATTTTTTTTCTCCAGGAGCAGAGCAGAGCGAGACACGTCCGTCCTACGTGGCAGCCATAACCGGAAGTCCATATGTGTTTTTTTATTAATTTCTTTAATTGGACAGTTTTTATCATATAATAATTTAAATATATCAATAAATTTATCATATGCCAAGTCCACATTTTTCTCTCTATAGACAACATCCCAATTCTGTAACATTAAGTCTTCTTGTAAATGTTAACTCCAAAGATTTAGGAGAGTACTTCATTTCCTGTAAATTCATTACATGACCACAAGCTGTGCCATTGGCTTGTTGGTATAGAAGATGGAGCTCACTAAAGTCACTGGAGAAGACACTGTCATGTTTTTAACATAGATCCAATTAAATGATGATCAAATGTTTGACAACTAGTTCAGTAATTTATTTTAACTGATTTAATAAATTAGTTGCTGTAGTAGTTTGTTGTTCGTTATCTTCCTTATCTGGGTAAATATTGCACAGAATACTTTCAAGTATTTTGGTTAGTAACAGATTTTTAAGTTGTTGGGTTTTTTTTTAAATTATCATTCCTGTATTAACTCTAGGACCCAAGTGCCTGTACAGTGAAGAAGAGAGACAGAACCCTAAGATGCCTCATAGAGTATATGGGAGAGAGAGAACAGGAACTCATCTCTGGCTATTCTGTAAGTATTTTTTAAAGGAGCCCCAGGATAGCAGATTAGCTTAACGTCATAAAGTGAAATCTGTTTTTGTCATATGTGTTTAATTTATTTGATTACACTGGCATTTCAATAGACTGAAATCCTTAACTCCTTATCCCCCGCCAGTCGAAGACCAAAGGGGTTAAAGACCGAGGGGATTATGTTATGGGGCAGTCTGCTCATCTGTCTGTCCCACTTTTGTGAAATCATCTCCTCCTCCAGTTTTGTTTACATTGGTTTGAAACTTGGTAACAGGGTTTGATATACGCTGATGCTCATAGTGAAATTTGGCTCCGATCGGATGATTTTTGCATCAGTTATAGGCCCTGACTTATGATGTCCTATTTCGCCTCAGTTAATGGACAGTTACTGTCTTGTGAAAGGTTTAGGGTTAGACAGAAAGGATTTAGAGTGAAGCTAAAGCTTATAGTGTATGTCTAACCCTCTTAATGAACATAAAGAATCACTCCAAAAACAAATTGCATATTTTGATGTCAATCTAATTTGATTTAAATATCTTCATAGCCATTAACATTAAATGTACTCACAGCAAACAGAATCAAACATTTTCACAACAATAATTCAGATAATTTTGTAACTTTTAACTAATGTATTTTTTACCAGTTGTTTAAACTTGTTAAATGTAGAACATAATTTGAAATCTTCAGCACAGCTGTTCCACAAGTTTACTCCACAAACAGACAAAGTGTTTTTTTTTTTTTTACATTTGTTCTTATTTGTGGTTTTTGAAAAATTAATATTTGTCTTAAATTATAATCATTCTCTCTCAAACTAACAAATCTTGGACGACTTACACCCTGACTCTGGCTATGGGTTTGGGGTCAAACGGTCAAAGTTAACGTTCCCTTTGCATTATTGCTTAGAGTCAATGAGTAAATGTTTTTTAAAATTTCTGTTTCATCTGGATTTTTTTTTTAAAATATAATGCATATTGAAAGTACAACTAACACCAAGTGAATGGAAACACACCTTATGTCTTAAAGCTGGAGTAGGCAGAGTATTTTTGATTACATTTCAAAATAAATTTGTTCTCAATCCATAGATAGATCCTCTATTTCCCCTATGGGTGAGTTGCCAAATCATAAGTCTTATCAGCTAAAGGCTTGGCAATCATTTGTTTTTGTAAAACAGTTGTGTGACATAGATGTGCACTTTAGATGGGGAGTGGTTAGGACAAGGAAGGGAAGAGAGCTGCAGCAGGGAAGGTTTTTTTTTTTAATTTCAGGCAGTTTTTTTTCCCCCCATTTATCATACTTCTACCTAGTCCAGCTTTAAGGCTAATATACAACATCTTAAATTACAGTTGTTCTTTGTCTAGTGTACATAATTTTTCATCATCTGAAATAAATCACATATCCTCTATTTTATTTTCATCTTTCAGAAACTAACGAGGCTGTTTATTAATTATTGCTTGTGTGTCTTAAAAGGAACACCGGAGGCAAGTGTGCTTGAGGAGCTAAAAACACACAGCATGAGGATCTACGTGTGCCGTTTCCCAGATGCAGTGGGCATCATCACTGACGGAGTGCTTACTGATCTTGGCAATTTTCCTCAAGCCCGCAGCCTACTCCTTGGGTTGACATATGCCCTTAATCTGCAGTGCTCTCCCAAACTTACCAAAACTTTTGAAGTGTTTCAGAGACTTTTTGTGGGGCTCAACACACTGTGACCAAAAGCAAGTACCCGGTTCATGTCTCTGAAAAACAAGCTTTCAGCCTAGTCAACATGACTGCTGGATTTGCAGTTATCACCTGTTTACATGGTCATGAGTAAACCAATAAACGGCTTATGATGTTTACATGCACCGAGTCAGTGGTTTATTGGGCAAATAAACTAGGTGTGTAAATCCATCTTCTCATAAACCAATAATGACCTTGAACTGATAAAGATAATTGAATTACTCTGTTTACATGACAGTTTGAATAATCAGGTAACTCCAGAAAGCTGATTATAATCGGTTTACTCGTGACCATTTAAACAGGGTCATTAGGTTTTACTAAGCCGCATTTCATAAGTTTATGTAAAAACTGTAATCGCTGTCAGTGTTTAACTGAACATGATATTCTGTCCACAGTGGGGAAAAAGTGAACTGTGAAGGTGTTCTGCTGAACAGCACTTTAAACTGAGGTCATATGTTATACGCTCAGTACAGATGTACTTCACTAGTATTCTGGTCAATGCCAGTTGTTATAAAAGAGTAATGATTTAATAAAGGTTGGAAAAGGATCTCCCTCTCATTTATTTGTATATTTATGGTAATGCTAAGTAATTGTTTGAAGCATTTTAAACTTAAAACACAGAAAATTAGTATTGTTAAAACTTAATAAAATGAAGTACATATTTGAATCAAATTCTTAATTTATCATTTAAAAATTTTACTTATTTTAATTAAGAGTAATAGATTAAATATGTTGACTTATTTTTAATTTGGTTTTAATCAATTTCTTAGGCATTTTTGCTTTGAGTCTACTTAATTTTTCAGCATACAGTGAAATGCATATTATGAAGTTTTCTCAACTTAAAATAGCAGTTAGTTCACTGAACTACCAAAAACTGCTTGGAAAATGTCGCCTTAATTTTTTTGAGTTAGAAATAGGCAACAGTTTTTACAGTGTGACTATATACTGTATAGATAATCACACTTTTAGATAAAGTTAAATTAGACTCAGCAGTTGTTTCTGAGGCAAACACGTATCCCATGCTAATTGCAAATGGCTATGTAATACAGGTAAATATACTGGTTTGTGAGAGTGGGTTTGTATAACTAGTAATATTTAGTACCACTGTATCTAAACATGGCAAGTCAGTTGTGAAATGCAGTAAAACGGATAAGTATCACTGACTTGCTGGGCTAACTTCAGCCTACTAAAGGTTTGCATACAACATCAACCTTACAACATTACAACCCAATCTGTGGACAAGGGAGATGCTTTTACCTACTTTGCTGGGCAAGTTCTCCTTTCAACACAGCTCCAGCATTCGATTTAAATGACAGCCATATCAGTTTCATGTTAATATGAAACTATGTAATTTGGCCATAATGTCTGATGGTATCACCTTTTTTTTGTATTCCCGTAAATCATCTTTAACCAGATCAGGTGACGAATTAGCCTCTAGTGAAAACACCTGCGCCTCTTACCATAATCTGAAAATGTTCAGGTAATCATGTGAGTAAAAAAGTAATGCACAAATTTTGTTGTTTTAGGCTATCGGACTGGTAAGCACATTTTTAACCTTGTTTATTGCAAAAATGACTAAATTTGTTATATCCCCTTACTTGAAAAGTATAAAAATTGACATTGCAATAATAATAATAATTGCAAAATCTTTGCTTTTCTTACACTTTTAGAACTTGCAATTACAAACGCATTACAATTTATGTTTTACAGGTTTATATGGGGTTAAAACTGAACCACATCTACTACAATGTCCAAAAGTATTCATATGTTTTATGGCAGAAAAAAGAAAACGTGAAGTGTTATAAATGAAGAGGTATGGATTATGCACACACAAATATAAAGGACAGAAATATAATAAAGAATGACCAAGTAGGCTACTAAATATGTAGAGAGAAGAGTACTGTCAGTGGTTATGAGTTACTGATTGGCTGCTGATTATCTATCCATCCATCCATCTTCTACCACTTTTCCGGAGGTCCGGGTCACGGAGGCAGCAGTTCAAGCAGAGAAGCCCAGACTTCCCTCTCCCCAGCCACCTGCTCCAGCTCTTCAGAGAGGATACCAAGGCATTCCCAGACCAGCTGGGAGACATAGTCTCTCCAGTGAGTCCTGGGTCTGCCCCGGGGTCTCCTCTCAGTGGGACGTGCCTGAAACACCTCAAGTGGGAGGCGTCCAGGAGGCATCCTGATCAGATGCCCAAACCACCTCAACTGGCTCCTTTTAATGTGGAGGAGCAGCGGTTCTACACTGAGCCTCTCTTGGATGACTGAGCTCCTCACCCTATCTCTAAGGGTTAGTCAAGCAATCCTACGGAGAAAGCTCATTTCAGCTGCTTGTATCCACGATCTCATTCTTTCAGTCATCACCCAAAGCTCATGACCATAGGTGAGGGTAGGAATGTAGACTGACCAGTAAATCGACAGCTTTGCCTGAGAGCTCAGCTCCCTCTTCACCACGACAGACCGGTACAACGTTCCCATCACTGCAGATGCTGCTCTGATCCGTCTGTCAATCTCTCGCTCCATTCTCCCCTCACTTGTGAATAAAACCTCGATATACTTAAACTCCTCCACTTGAGGCAGGAGCTTTTTCCCAACCCAGAGAGGACAATCCACCTTTTTCCGGCTGAGGACAATTGGACTCGGACTTGGAAGTGCTAATTCTCATCCCAGCTGCTTCACACTCAGCAGCAAACCGTCCTAGTAAGACTTGTATGTCATTGCTGGATGAAGCCAACAGGACAACATCATCTGCAAACAACAGAGATGAGATCCTGTGTTCACCAAGCATGACACCCTCCGTTCCCTGGCTACGCCTAGAAATCCTGCCATTAAAAAGGGAGTTTTTCCTCTCCACTGTCGCCAAGCACTTGCTCACAGGGGATCGCCTGATTGCTGGGGTCTTTCTGCAACTGTGAGGGTTTCCCCTACAGTTGAAAGTGCTATGAGATGACTGTTGTTGTGAAATGACGCTATGTAAATAAAGTTGAATTGAATTGAATTGAATAAAAATCATGAACAGGATTGGTGACAAAGGGCAGCCCTGGCGGAGTCTAACTCTCACTGGGAATGAGTCTGACCGAGTGTTGGAAATACCAACCAAACTCACACAATGGTAGTATAGAGACCGGATAGCTCGTAACAACAAGCCCAATACCCCATACTCAAGAAGTGCCCCCCGCAAAAAAACACGAGGGACACTGTGGAATGCCTTCTCCAAGTCCACAAAACACATGTAAACTGGTTGGGCAAACTCCCACGAACACTCAAGGATTCTCGAGAAGGTAAAGACCTGGTCCAATCTGCCACGGCCAGGCCAAAAACCACGTTGCTCCTCCTGAATCTGAGGTTTGTCCAACTGCTGATTACTGTATATAGAAAAGTATTAATATAAAGTAAAAGTAGTAGTAGTAGTAGAAGTAATAAAGTAAAAGTATTATATAATCCTGTCAGGATAAATTTACCACTGCTATCTGTCACTAGGTTTTTTTTTTTTTATTGTCCACCAATTGATTACTGTTCTAATCAAATTTACTGAAAAAGCTCAGTGGCTCTGTGAAAAATTTACATCTCATAATAAGACAATATTTCCCAACCACAGTCTAAAAAGTAGTAAGTACAAATAATTAAGCAGTTATTCCTTTCTACAATACAATACTTTGTCAGAGTATAAATATGATCACTGACATCCAGCTTAACTGTATGTACTCTGAAAGTCTTTGATAAAATACTTGAGTGCTCTCCATTCCAGAGACACCCAGCGTTGCATCAAAATGTCACACTTGGCAGAAGAGATAGTGGGCCTTATCAGGGGTCAAATTCATTCTGCAGTAATTTCTGAAGTCTTTCAGCTGTGCCTTTTAGCCATAGCAGCATGCAAGATGGTGTGCAGTGGAGTGTACTAATTTGTTGTAGAGCCCAGTGAGCCAAATCTCAGCCTGCAGGTTGTAGTTTGAATTAAAAAGAACATTTACATTGTTCAAATAAAGCTTCCTATCTGAGATCTTGGGTTTTATAGAATGACTTTCCCAAGGGGAAAGCGGTATCATGTTCTCTTGATGGAGCGAGCTCTTTGGGATGGTTTTATGATGATGAGCTTACATTCAGCAGCATGACTCAGATATCAGCATGAAGGGAGTATGGGGGTGAAGGGGGTGTGCAGTGTATCTCCATAGTTAACAGCAGCTTTGATAAAGATGAAATACAAGATCTGTAATAACAATAGACCATTGTTGTGCAATAATTAACCAAGTTGTAGCTTTCCTGTATCTGAAATTACACAAACAAGATTATCCAAGGGTGTTTCACGTTTTTTTTTTTAAATTATTATTTTATGGAAGCAGAATGGGGTCAGTGTAGCTATGCATCACCATCTAAATGCGTGAAAAAGCCTATTTTGTAAGAATATATTATGTGGGAGTGTGCAATAACATTGTTTACAAAGGAATTTTCATATTTGAATGTGTGAACAATATATGTGCAAGTATGGGGTACCCCCCCACAGCAGCCACGGACAAACACAGCGCTCGACTAGAGCAATTAACAGGACAGTGAGATGTGTGTGTTGAGATCAATAGGCAGCCTTCCTGTGCTTAGTTCAGGCACCAGCATCCTGTGGATATGTATGACGCAAATGCAAACATTCATGCTTCCTGCTCGCATTGTGGTACAAATGTCACATGTCTGAATGCATTTCCTTTGATGATAAAATGCCTTTGATGTATTGTCCGTTGCTGGGTATTTAAGTGGCTGAATGCATGTCACATGTCTGAATGCATTTCCTTTGATGATAAAATGCCTTTGATGTATTGTCCGTTGCTGGGTATTTAAGTGGCTGAATTCATATGTTCACCCTCTGTTCTTCTTCTGACTGCTTCTGACTACAGCTCATGAGAGCCTGAGAGCGATCCCCAGCATGCTTATACAGCAGCTGGGGTGAGCTCCGTGATGGCGATGATTTGATCAATAAACTTCATTAAAACTCCAGACGCCGTGTCTTATTATAACGCAGCCACACTGGTGACCCCGCAGACGCACACGCTTTGTGCGACGCAACCTTCTGGTCTGGACAACCACGCTGGCGACCCGACGCTGAAAAGAACACGCTGCCAGCAAACGCAGCACCCGGCAGTGATTCTCCGACGACGAGCGAACGCGGCAGCCCGACTGATCTGCCCTTCCTTTCTGCTTCAGGGAGACTTTGACGCTCTTCGGAGACCACCCACGACCGGGAAAGCTGAGGAAATTTCATGGTGAGGTCTGCACGCCTAGATCGGCACATCCACGCTGGACCGGCCGCTCTCACGGCTCCTGACACACGATTCTGTGTCTCCATACGAGAGCGCACACACCTTGCCCTCTCTCCACGACAGCGGCCCATGGCCGACGGAGAACGCGTGGACCTGAACGCACCATGACCCGGCACGAGCGACGACCAACAGCCCGAACAGGGGAGACAATCGGCGCCAACTGCGCAGATCTCCATCAAGCCCCGACCCTGATTCGCCTCGCGACAGCGGACCGGCCATGCACAGAAGCCTCGCATCAGAACAGCGCAGCTGGAAGGCACGTGGCCACAGCGCGTGCCACGCACCAGAGACAAGCTGGCTCTACAGACGTATACATCATCCTCCGCCGCTGCACACGGCTCTTCAGGACTGCTCACACACCTGAAGCACACACGCAGCCCGCACACAGGATTTGGTGTAAGTCTCAGCCACGGCGCACAACGGGAATCCAGCCGTCAGCTGTCCCCGAGGGCTTTAGGGCCGCGAACGCACCTAAAGCCTAAACGCCAAGTCCCTCACATAGCTTCAGCTCCTGTTTTTCTTCATTGCCGGACTGAATCGCGAGAGGAATCAGAGACTAACTTTTCTTCCCACAGCCATGGACATCCCCCGCCACTTGCTACCCCCACCCTCCTCCCTTCCCCGGCACAGACTTTCCCCGCAGCTCGCCACCAAAGCGGGACTACCGAGGTCTCAGCTCCCCGCTAAGCCCTCTGGGGGGGGAGTGTATGGGGTACCCCCCCACAGCAGCCACGGACAAACACAGCGCTCGACTAGAGCAATTAACAGGACAGTGAGATGTGTGTGTTGAGATCAATAGGCAGCCTTCCTGTGCTTAGTTCAGGCACCAGCATCCTGTGGATATGTATGACGCAAATGCAAACATTCATGCTTCCTGCTCGCATTGTGGTACAAATGTCACATGTCTGAATGCATTTCCTTTGATGATAAAATGCCTTTGATGTATTGTCCGTTGCTGGGTATTTAAGTGGCTGAATGCATGTCACATGTCTGAATGCATTTCCTTTGATGATAAAATGCCTTTGATGTATTGTCCGTTGCTGGGTATTTAAGTGGCTGAATTCATATGTTCACCCTCTGTTCTTCTTCTGACTGCTTCTGACTACAGCTCATGAGAGCCTGAGAGCGATCCCCAGCATGCTTATACAGCAGCTGGGGTGAGCTCCGTGATGGCGATGATTTGATCAATAAACTTCATTAAAACTCCAGACGCCGTGTCTTATTATAACATCGCCACACAAGTATATCATTGAATCTGTAAGGAGAACAAATAGGACAGTTTTTGCAGAGACAGTCCTCCAACAGAAAATGGATCAGGGTTGTTTTATGGTTTTTGGGGGCCCTATGCAAGATTTTGTTTGAGCTCCCCCCCCAAAAACAAACAAACAAAAGAAAACAAAACAAAAAAAAAGCAGCCCACCACCCGGTAACCCCCCCCCCCCCCATACACACACACACGCACAGGCACACATTTTTTTGCAAGCATAGATTTGCAGACAGCACACACCACGTTGAGCACATTTTGCACAGTACAAAATATCAGAATATCAGATCTAAAAATAACTAAACACACTATGAAAACTCCCTCATGGATCACCACCTTATCATGGTGGTGGTGGTGGGGGGGGTGAGACCATGTGATCCTAGGAGCAGCTGTGAGGACATCGCCCCAGGTAGGGTCTCCTAAGACAAACAGGTCCTGGGTGAAGGGCCAGTCTAAGAGCGATCCAGTAGACTCTCATGATGAATGTTCAGTCTAGGATCCAATGAACCTTGCCCGGTTTGGGGTTACTGAGACCCCACCCTGGATCCAGGCCAGGGGGAGGGGCTCGATGGCTCGATGGCAAGCGCCTGGTGGCCAGGTTTCTGCCCATGGGACCCAGCCGGGCTCAGCCCGAATGAGCCACATGGGTCCACCTTCCAGTGGGCTCACCACCTGAAGGAGGGATCATGGGCGTCCGCTGCTATATGGATTAGGCAGCATTCGAAGGTAGAAACTTTGGCGGTCCAATTCCCAACTTACTAAACTGGCTTTTGGAATGTGGAACATCACCTCTCTGGTGGAGAAGGAGCTTGAGCTGGTGCACGAGGTTGAGAAATACCAGCTAGATATAGCTGGGCTCACCTTGACACACAGCATGGGTTCTGGAACTAGTCTCCTGGAGAGGGGTTGGACCATGGCCTTTTCTGGAGTTGTCCCGGACAAGAGGTGGCAAGCAGGAATGGGTATTCTCGCATCCCCCCATGGCCTCCTCTATGTTGGGGTTCTCTTCAGTGGACAAAAAGGTTTTTTCCCTGTGCCTTTGGGTTGCAAAACAGGTCCTGACCATCATCATATCATAATGCAAGAAAGGGTTGATGGTGAGTTGGATCTGATGGCGGAGGGGGATGCCATTCAGACCTGGTTATCCACATGTATAGTGAGGGTGTGCTGGGAATGTCTGGCTGAGAAGTCTTCAACTCCCATCTCAGGGAAAAACTTCGACCACATTCATTCCTTCAGACATGGAATCTAAATGGGCCATGTTCTCCACCTCCATTGCTGAAGTGGCTGCTCAGAGCTGTGGCCACAAGGTTGCCAGTGCTTCTCGTGGTGGCTATGCCCAAACCAAATGATGGATCCCAGAGGTGAGGGGGGCCATCAAGCTGAAGAAGGAGTCCTACCAAGTTTGGTTGGCTTGTGGGACTCTTGAGCAGCTGAGTTGTACCAGCAGGCCAAGCTGAGTGCAGCTTGAGTGGTTGCTGAGGTTAAAACTCTAGTGTGGGAGGAGTTCAGTGAGGCAATGGAACAAGCCCTTTGGAAACAACTCCCTGTGCTTTCTACATATGATGCGGATGGAGAGCTGCTGACTTCGACTGTGTCACGCCGCGCCGCTCATCAGCGGCGCCAGCTGCACGCACACCTGCACATCATCAACGGCGAGGGATTTAAGCCGCCTCGCCCTGGGCTTCGGCCTGAAGCCGTCAGACTTCATTACAGATTGCTGTGAGTTCCGTCTCATCCTCAGCAAACATAGCGGTAAGACGATCTTACCTTTTTCTCTTCCAAGTCTGCTCCCCTGTGCACAGGTGGATTTCCCGGCGGCGGACTATTCCTCTCCATCGCCTATTCCTCGCTGCTGCACCGGGCTCTCCAGGTGGCTGTCTACCGGACCTCGTTCCTTGCTGTGCCAGTCATCTGCCCTTTCCAAGTAAGCTCCTCTCCAACTTGTTTATCTCCTGTGTTGGTGTGTGCCCGTCACCCTTCTCCCTGTGCTTTTCCCATAGGGTTGTCCGGCTGTACGGTCTCCTGCCTCTGTGCCCGAAGCAGACGCCGCCACCAACACATTCACATCTCGCAGACACACATTCATACACCCTTGTTGTCAATAAAGCTATTTGAGCTACTCTGAGCCTGTGTGTGTGCGTCTCCTGAGCCGTACGTTATGTCAGTACGGCTTCAGCAGAGCGGCTCGGCAGACGGCGGGCTCGCACACCGGCTTACCACTCTCGAGGCTCGAGTGAACCAAATTGCTTATCAGCAACAGGTGACATTCAATCAATTAATCAGTATAACTAACCGATTGGACCGCTTGGTCCCCCAACAGCCGTTCCCCCCGGCTCGTCAGGGTGGCGCGGCTCCTGCTGCTCCAGCAGCCGTCCAGCAGGCTCCGGGAGCACCGACTCGGCTCACACCCATTCCAACCCCCGCCCGCTTTAGCGGTAAGCTCGGCGGAGCGCGAGGGTTCATAATGCAGTGTGAGTCCGTGTTCCTCCGTGTTCCCGGAGACTTTCCTTCAGATCATAGCCGAATTGGTTATATCGGGAATCTCCTAGAGGGGCGAGCACTAACTTGGACTTACGCCGTAATGGCGAGGCCCAGTTATGCCACCCTCACGTATGACCAATTCGTGAGACGCTTCCTGGAGGTCTTTGACCACTCTCTTACCGAGACGGTCCAGGTCGATCGGCTTCTCAGCCTCCAGCAGGGAAGCCGGTTGGCAGCGGACTATGCGGTCGACTTCCGGGTAGCGGCGGAGGAATTGGGCTGGGAGGAACGCTCCCTCTGTGGCCTTTTCCTCCGCAGTCTCAACGATGATCTGAGGGATGAACTGGCTGGACGGGATATCCCGGAGACTCTAGCGGAGCTAACGTCCCTTGCCATCAGTTTGGATAACAGGCTGCGCGAGCGCTCCTCGGGGCGGAAGTCGTCTTCTTCTCGCCCTCGTGGAGCCTCGTCGCGCCCGTTCCAAGCTCGCCCCCTGGCGATGCCGCCACCATCGCGCCCCGAGGAGTCGGAGCCGACGGTGACGGGCTGGACAAAGCTCTCCCCGGCAGAGAGACAACGCCGCGGTGAGTTGAATCTCTGCATGTATTGCGGGGACAGTCAACACACGGTAGAGCTTTGTCCACAAGCCAAACGGCGGGGTCCGCGAGTCACTGTAGGGGCCCTCGCGGACGTCAATCGGTTAAGTCCCCTCACCCAATTGAAGCTGTCCGTCCGATTTTGTCACAACTCCACTGGGCATCTCACTCACGCACTGGTGGATTCTGGCGCGGAGGGCAGCTTTATTTCACGAAGCCTGGCAACCCGATTGGGCATCCACTGCCAGGCGTTAAAGACCCCTATCTCCCTGGTCAACCTCTCCCGTGTCTCCCTGGGGAGAGTAACACACCAGACCATCCCCGTTCCGGTTATCATCTCTGGAAACCACCGGGAGGAGATAACCTTCTACGTCCTGCCCAACTCTGTGTCGCCCGTCATCCTGGGGTATCCCTGGCTACGCCTCCACAACCCCGTTTTGGATTGGAAGTCCGCAGGGGTGTCGGCATGGAGCACATTCTGCATGAGCACCTGTCTACAGTCCGCTGCCTGCTCTCCGTCCTCTCCTCCTACCCCTACGGACGCTGCGCCCCCGGACCTGTCCCTGGTGCCATTGGAATTTCACGACCTGGGTATGGTATTCAGCAAGTCCAAGGCAATGTCTCTTCCTCCTCATAGGCCCTATGACTGCGCAATTAACATCCGCCAGGGGGCACCCTTACCCTCTGGGCGACTCTACAGCCTGTCAGCGCCGGAGAAGGAGACTATGAACGCTTACCTCAAGGAGTCGCTGAGTGCTGGGATAATCCGCCCATCGTCATCACCTGTGGGGGCAGGATTCTTCTTCGTGGGTAAGAAGGACGGGTCCCTCCGTCCTTGCATCGACTATCGTGCCCTAAACGACATCACGGAGAAGGATCGCTACACCCTGCCCCTCATGGACACCGCCTTCCACTCCCTCCAGGGGGCGACTTGGTTCACCAAGCTGGATCTACGCAGCGCATACCACCTCGTCCGGATCCGGGAGGGAGATGAGTGGAAGACAGCCTTCCGTACCCCGAACAGTCACTTTGAGTACCTGGTGATGCCGTTCGGGTTGACCAACGCTCCAGCCGTCTTTCAGCGCCTTATCAATGACGTCCTCCGGGATTTCATTGGCCTTTTTGTGTTCGTCTACCTGGATGACATTCTCATCTTCTCCAAATCCAGGGACGAGCACCGGGTCCACGTGAGGCGGGTCCTCCAAAGACTGCTGGAGAACCGGTTGTATGTGAAGGCCGAAAAATGTGAGTTCTACGCGAAGACAACATCCTTTCTCGGGTTCATCATCTCCCACGACCAGGTGCTTCCGGACCCAGAGAAGGTGAAGGCGGTGGTGGAATGGCCCACACCTGCATCAAGAAAACAGGTGCAGCAGTTCATCGGGTTTGCAAATTTCTACCGCCGCTTCGTCCAAAATTTTGGCACCATCGTCGGCCCACTGACCCGCCTCACGTCTCCTAAGGTCCCGTTCCGGTGGACCGAAGAGGCCGCGGCTGCCTTTCAGGCGCTGAAGGCGGAGTTCTCCTCCTCCCGGGTCCTTAGCCAAGTCAACCCTGCGCTGCAGTGCATCGTGGAAGTGGACGCTTCGGACACAGGAGTGGGGGCGGTTCTATCCCAGCGGTCGCCAGATGACAGAACCAAGCGGCCCTGCGCCTTCTTCTCCCGGCGCTTGTCCCCGGCGGAACGGAATTACGACGTGGGGGACAGAGAGCTCCTCGCCATCAAGCTCGCGCTACAGGAGTGGCGTCACTGGCTAGAGGGGGCGAACCTGCCGTTCGTGGTCCTGAGGGACCACAAGAACTTGGAGTACCTAAGATCTGCCAAGCGCCTGAACGCCCGCCAGGTGCGCTGGTCCTTGTTCTTTGCCAGGTTCCAATTCACCATCACCTTCAGGCCTGGCTCCAAGAACGGCCTGCCCGACGCCCTCTCTAGGCAATTCGCCCCTGAGGAGTCAGAGGACACGGTCCACACCATCCTACCCAGGTCGTGCGTCGTGGGAGCCGTCACCTGGGACATTGAGAGCAAGATCCGGAAGGCGCAGGAAGTGGAACCTGACCCTGGCGGCGGACCGGAGGGGAGGCTGTTCGTGCCATCCACGGTTCGGGGGGAGGTCATCCACTGGTTGCACACATCCAAGCTCACCTGCCACCCTGGCTCCTCCCAGATGATTGACCTCCTCCAGCGGTCCTTCTGGTGGCCGGGCCTGCGGAGGGACGCTGCCCGCTACGCCCGGGCCTGTCCAGTGTGTGCCACCAACAAATCGGGTAATGCCCCTCCAGCGGGTTTGCTCCAGCCTCTGCCCGTCCCTGGCAGGCCCTGGTTGCATATCGCCCTGGATTTCGTCACCGGACTCCCTGTCTCTAACACCTTCGACACCGTCCTGACCATCGTGGACCGCTTCTCCAAGGCGGCACAGTTCGTCCCCCTACGAGGTCTCCCAACTGCCCTGGAGATGGCGGACCTCCTAATCCAGCACGTGGTCAGGCTGCATGGGATTCCGGTGGACGTGGTCTCAGACCGGGGGCCCCAATTTGCTTCAGAGGTTTGGAGGTCATTCTGCAATGCCCTGGGAGCCAAGGTGAGCCTCTCCTCCGGCCATCACCCCCAAACCAACGGGCAGTGTGAGTGGACCAACCAGGAGCTGGAGGCTGCGCTCCGCTGCGTCACGGCGTCCAAACCAACGTCCTGGAGTAACCACCTCGCCTGGGTTGAATACGCCCACAACACCGCTCGCTCTTCTGCTACAGGGATGTCCCCCTTTAAGGCATCCCTGGGTTACGACCCTCCGCTGCTCCCGGCGCAGGAGAGTGAGGTAATTGTCCCCTCAGTATGGGCGCATCTCAGACAGTTCCGCTCCATCTGGGCGTCAGCGCGCAATGCGCTTTTACGCACGGCGGAGCGCAACAGAGCCGTGGCAGTCCGGCACAGAAGACCTGCCCCGGCGTACAGAGTTGGTCAGCAAGTCTATGTGTCGACTCAGGACGTGATATTAAAGGGCGAGAGGAGGAAGCTGGCACAGCGTTTTAAGGGCCCATACCCCATCACCAGGATCATCAACCCCGTGGCTGTGCGTGTAACTATTCCCCCCTCCCTCCGCATCCACCCCACCTTCCACGTGTCCAAGGTGAAGCTGGCAGTCTCCGACCCCCTTTGCCCTCCTCCTGCTGCGCAACCCGCGCCCCGGATGATTGATGGCCATCCGGCCTGGCCTGTCTCCTCCTTCCTGGACTCCCGGCGCTGGGGTCATGGGTTGCAGTACTTGGTGGACTGGGAGGGCTATGGGCCTGAACATCGGCAGTGGGTACCCTCGTCGTTTGTGTTAGACCCATCGCTCATTGCTGAATTCCACCGAGCGCACCCAGGGAAACCATCGCCAGGAGGCGCTGCTAGAGGGAGGAGTACTGTCACGCCGCGCCGCTCATCAGCGGCGCCAGCTGCACGCACACCTGCACATCATCAGCGGTGAGGGATTTAAGCCGCCTTGCCCTGGGCTTCGGCCTGAAGCCGTCAGACTTCATTACAGATTGCTGTGAGTTCCGTCTCAACCTCAGCAAACATAGCGGTAAGACGATCTTACCTTTTTCTCTTCCAAGTCTGCTCCCCTGTGCACAGGTGGATTTCCCGGCGGTGGACTATTCCTCTCCATCGCCTATTCCTCGCTGCTGCACCGGGCTCTCCAGGTGGCTGTCTACCGGACCTCGTTCCTTGCTGTGCCAGTCATCTGCCCTTTCCAAGTAAGCTCCTCTCCAACTTGTTTATCTCCTGTGTTGGTGTGTGCCCGTCACCCTTCTCCCTGTGCTTTTCCCATAGGGTTGTCCGGCTGTACGGTCTCCTGCCTCTGTGCCCGAAGCAGACACCGCCACCAACACATTCACATCTCGCAGACACACATTCATACACCCTTGTTGTCAATAAAGCTATTTGAGCTACTCTGAGCCTGTGTGTGTGCGTCTCCTGAGCCGTGCGTTATGTCAGACTGGGGATATTGTAGGATGGCAGAAGGAGTACTTCCAGGATCTCCTCAATCCCACTGACATGTCTTCCATTGTGGAAGCAGAGCCTGAGGACGAGGGGGACAACTTGCTCATCATAGCGGCTGAGGTCGCCGAAGTGGTTAAAAAACTCTTCGGCGGCAGGGCCCAGGGGTTGGATGAGATTTGCCCCATGTACCTCAAGGCTCTGAATGTTGTAGGGCTGTCTTGGTTGACATGCCTCTGCAACAAAGCGTGGAATTTGGGGACAGTGTCTTTGTCATGGCAAACTGGGGTGGCAGTTCCTCTCTTTAAGAAGGGGGACTGGAGAGTGTATTACAGCTTTAGAGGGATCACACTCCTAAGCTTCCTCAGGAAGGTCTATGCCAGGGTACTGGAGAGGATAGTCCGGCCGTTGGTCAAACCTTGGATTCAGGAGGAACAATGTGATTTTCGTCCTGGTTGTGGCACATCGGACTGACTCTTTACCTTCTCAAGGATCCTCGAGGGTTTGTAGGAGTTTGCCCAACCAGTCTACATGTATTTTGTGGACTTGGAGAAAGCATTCGACTATGTAACTTGTGGTTTCTTGTGGTGGGTGCTTCAGGAGTATGAGGTATTGGGCTTGTTACTACGAACTATCCAGTCTCTATACAAATGTTGCGAGAGTTTTGTTTGTATTGCCAAAAATCAGTCAAACTCATTCCCAGTGAGAGTTGGACTCCACCAGTGCTGCTCTTTGTCACCGATCCTGTTCATAATATTTATGGACAGGATTCCCAGGTGCAACCAAGAAATGGAGGGTGTCATGTTTGATGACCACAGGATCTCGTCTCTGCTGTTTGGAGATGATGTCCTGCTGGCTTCACCAAGCAATGGTCTACAGGTCTTACTGGGTTTTAATATTCTTATGTTAATATATAAGATTTAATAAAAGAGGACAGTGATTTTTGTATATTTAGATGTTTTAATTTGATATTTATATTGTGTGTGATCTACTGTCCATTAAAATATTAATTAAAAAAAACACAATTTTAAAAACAAGTGCAATATTTATAAAAACAATAAAATTTCCTTACCCATGTACGTACATACAGTGGGGCAAAAAAGTATTTAGTCAGCCACCAATTGTGCAAGTTCTCCCACTTAAAAGATGAGAGAGGTCTCCAATTTTCATCATAGGTATACCTCAACTATGAGAGACAAAATGAGAAAAAAAAAATCCAGAAAATCACATTGAAGGATTTTTAATGAATTAATTGGTAAATTCCTCAGTAAAATAAGTATTTGGTCACCTACGAACAAGCAACATTTCTGGCTCTCACAGACCTGTAACTTCTTCTTTAAGAGGCTCCTCTGTCCTCCACACGTTACCTGTATTAATGGCACCTGTTTGAACTCGTTATTAGTATAAAAGACACCTGTCCACAACCTCAAACAGTCAGACTCCAAACTCCACTATGGCCAAGACCAAAGAGCTGTCAAAGGACACCAAAAACAAAATTGTAGACCTGCACCAGGCTGGGAAGACTGAATCTGCAATAGGTAAGCAGTTTGGTGTGAAGAAATCAACTGTGGGAGCAATTATTAGAAAATGGAAGACATACAAGACCACTGATAATCTCCCTCGATCTGGGGCTCCACACAAGATCTCACCCCGTGGGGTCAAAATTATCACGAGAACGGTGAGCAAAAATCCCAGAACCACACGGGGGGACCTAGTGAATTACCTGCAGAGAGCTGCGACCAAAGTAACAAAGGCTACCATCAGTAACACACTACGCCGCCAGGGACTCAAATCCTGCAGTGCCAGACGTGTCCCCCTGCTTAAGCCAGTACATGTCCAGGCCCGTCTGAAGTTTGCTAGAGAGCATTTGGATGATCCAGAAGAGGATTGGAAGAATGTCATATGGTCAGATGAAACCAAAATAGAACTTTATTGTAAAAACTCAACTTGTCATGTTTGGAGGAGAAAGAACACCATACCTACTGTGAAGCATGGGGGTGGAAACATCATGCTTTGGGGCTGTTTTTCTGCAAAGAGACCAAGACGACTGATCTGTATAAAGGAAAGAATGAATGGGGCCATGTATCGTGAGATTTTGAGTGAAAACCTCCTTCCATCAGCAAGGGCATTGAAGATGAAACATGGCTGGGTCTTTCAGCATGACAATGATCCCAAACACACCGCCCGGGCAACAAAGGAGTGGCTTCGTAAGAAGCACTTCAAGGTCCTGGAGTGGCCTAGCCAGTCTCCAGATCTCAACCCCATAGAAAATCTTTGGAGGGAGTTGAAAGTCCATGTTGCCCAGCGACAGCCCCAAAACATCATTGCTCTAGAGGAGATCTGCATGGAGGAATGGGCCAAAATACCAGCAACAGTGTGTGAAAACCTTGTGAAGACTTACAGAAAACGTTTGACCTCTGTCATTGCCAACAAAGGGTATATAACAAAGTATTGAGATGAACTTTTGTTATTGACCAAATACTTATTTTACCGAGGAATTTACCAATTAATTCATTAAAAATCCTTCAATGTGATTTTCTGGATTTTTTTTTCTCATTTTGTCTCTCATAGTTGAGGTATACCTATGATGAAAATTGGAGACCTCTCTCATCTTTTAAGTGGGAGAACGTGCACAATTGGTGGCTGACTAAATACTTTTTTGCCCCACTGTATACCTTTTTATTCATATGTCGGCCTATAAATTATCCACAGAGCCCTCAACTTAATTTCTCCTGTTCTTTTCTCTGCTTTTGCTCTCAGTTTTTTGAAATGTAAACTTCTTTTTCTATACCAACGAAACATAACAGCAAACAGATGTTAGGAGGAAGTGACCTTGTTTAACTGTTCAATAAAGTTTGTTTTTTTAATAAACTGACTTTGTTATACCAGAAGTACTTCAAGCTCTGTGCATATCATGATGTCCTGAAAAGCTTCATTGTCACTACATTTTAGTGTTACTTTAATTTTACATTTAGTTTTTAAGTGCTTCACTAAATAAATGAGGAGCTTAGCTGGTACATGTGAAGACAGCTACTTTTAATTCTCAGAAATATTGTAGCCTTCTGGGTGAATGCAGCCATAAGGGCAGATGGGAAATGGAAAATGTTAGAAAATGAGCATGTTCTCCTTAATTAGACTGTCAGTTTAATGTGTGTTAGTGTCGTGCATATACCAAAGCTGTTTCTATTGGGATATTTGTAACTTTTACCTTCATGATCACCATTAGTGTGAATGGTATAGCAGAGATAGGACATCCTTCATTGCTGCACTGTTTGAGAGGTATGCTGTCCCCTGGTGGCTCATAATAGTCTCAATGTAGAAATTGTATTTAGTCAGTGAACCAAATTTCCTCATGCTGACACTGTTTCACATTATGGCTTGGGGGAACCTCAGCAGCTGGGGGCCCATAGCATTTGCATACTTTGCCCTCTATAATTGGTCCATTGTGGGACTAATAAAGGTTTTCCTTATCTTATTTATGGAGGAAGTGGCTATGAAATGGATTCTGATCATTTTTACCTGCAGGTGTACATGCTGACATTAAACAACACCTAGTGGTTGTGGAGATCATGACATGGAGAAAAATGATGTGGGGTTACAGTTGTAATCTGTGTAAAGTAGTCCCCCACCTTGTCCCTAACCATTTCCCTAAACTTAACTGCCAAATTTTTAGTGCTTCCCTCTAACCATTAACCTTACGGTAATGGCCTAGAATTTCTATTTAATGTATAAAAGAAGTTAATCGTCAAATCAGAAGTGAATCTTTAATGAGGAACTAAAAGGCAAGTCTAGACAGAGAACTAAACTCAGATCTTCTACATATTAGAGGACTTGTTAGATTTACACAAAGGTTTGTACTCATGTGATTATAAACTGAGCCAAATTTTGTACAGAGCAGGAAGAACTAAGAAATTTCTTACTACAATTTTTTTCCACATCTGATGCTTCTTTTGAAAAAGCCTGAGATTTTCCGATTAAGATGACGTTTGCCTAGCCAGTCAACACTATCCGTACACCTCCAGGTAAATCTATGTAGGCAAAAAAAAAAAAAAAAAAAAACTAAAAAAGAAGCAGAATGTAAAATATGGAACATTATCTGTATTCAGTGAAAGGGGTAATTTAAGGAAAAGTCATTCTAATTGGTACCTTGTAGTTGTCCACATATAGTCCTACTGTACTGGCAGCAAAATTAAGATTTTAATTACAAATCACCTGAACCAGTAAAGTTGGGGGAGGGGGTTAACCCTGCAACATTTCCCTCTTTGTTGTGAGTGCTCTACTGTCTCCTGTTTCATCTACCCAAAAATAAACATTTGAATGAATGAATGAATGAATGAAACTGAATGAATGAATGAATCTTTATTTCAGATAGATTAAAAGTAAAGATTAAAAGAAAAGAACAGAATAATATAACAAAGGGGGAAAAAAATCTAACAAGGTCAAATTAAACAATAACTCATCTGATTATACAGTTGAACATAAGTTATCCGAAGTGGGTGATGGCTGAAGCCGCAGCTTATATTGCCCACCCATATTCCATCCAAGAATTCAGAAGAAAAACAAAACAGGAGCGATTACAATTCAGAACAAAACTAAGACAAAACGTGACGAAAAAAAAAGAAAAGAAAAAAAAACTAAGCAACAGCACAACACAGACTGAATATGATAATTCTTATGTGATTTTACATATCATCTAGTATACGGTAGGGCAAAAAAGTATTTAGTCAGCCACCAATTGTGCAAGTTCTCCCACTTAAAAGATGAGAGAGGTCTCCAATTTTCATCATAGGTATACCTCAACTATGAGAGACAAAATGAGAAAAAAAAATCCAGAAAATCACATTGAAGGATTTTTAATGAATTAATTGGTAAATTCCTCAGTAAAATAAGTATTTGGTCACCTACGAACAAGCAACATTTCTGGCTCTCACAGACCTGTAACTTCTTCTTTAAGAGGCTCCTCTGTCCTCCACACGTTACCTGTATTAATGGCACCTGTTTGAACTCGTTATTAGTATAAAAGACACCTGTCCACAACCTCAAACAGTCAGACTCCAAACTCCACTATGGCCAAGACCAAAGAGCTGTCAAAGGACACCAAAAACAAAATTGTAGACCTGCACCAGGCTGGGAAGACTGAATCTGCAATAGGTAAGCAGTTTGGTGTGAAGAAATCAACTGTGGGAGCAATTATTAGAAAATGGAAGACATACAAGACCACTGATAATCTCCCTCGATCTGGGGCTCCACACAAGATCTCACCCCGTGGGGTCAAAATTATCACGAGAACGGTGAGCAAAAATCCCAGAACCACACAGGGGGACCTAGTGAATGACCTGCAGAGAACTGGGACCAAAGTAACAAAGGCTACATCAGAAACACACTACGCCGCCAGGGACTCAAATCCTGCAGTGCCAGATGTGTCCCCCTGCTTAAGCCAGTACATGTCCAGGCCCGTCTGAAGTTTGCTAGCGAGCATTTGGATGATCCAGAAGAGGATTGGGAGAATGTCATATGGTCAGATGAAACCAAAATAGAACTTTATTGTAAAAACTCAACTTGTCGTGTTTGGAGGAGAAAGAACACCATACCTACTGTGAAGCATGGGGGTGGAAACATCATGCTTTGGGGCTGTTTTTCTGCAAAGGGACCAGGACGAGTGATCCGTGTAAAGGAAAGAATGAATGGGGCCATGTATCGTGAGATTTTGAGTGAAAACCTCCTTCCACCAGCAAGGGCATTGAAGATGAAACGTGGCTGGGTCTTTCAGCATGACAATGATCCCAAACACACCGCCCGGGCAACGAAGGAGTGACTTCGTAAGAAGCATTTCAAGGTCCTGGAGTGGCCTAGCCAGTCTCCAGATCTCAACCCCATAGAAAATCTTTGGAGGGAGTTGAAAGTCTGCGTTGCCCAGCGACAGCCCCAAAACATCATTGCTCTAGAGGAGATCTGCATGGAGGAATGGACCAAAATACCAGCAACAGTGTGTGAAAACCTTGTGAAAACTTACAGAAAATGTTTGACCTCTGTCATTGGCAACAAAGGGTATATAACAAAGTATTGAAATGAACTTTTGTTATTGACCAAATACTTATTTTACCGAGGAATTTACCAATTAATTCATTAAAAATCCTTCAATGTGATTTTCTGGATTTTTTTTTTTCATATTTTGTCTCTCATAGTTGAGGTATACCTATGATGAAAATTGGAGACCTCTCTCACCTTTTAAGTGGGAGAACTTGCACAACTGGTGGCTGACTAAATACTTTTTTACCCACTGTATATGTTTGGAGTATTTCTTCCTTTAGTTTTTGTTTAAATTGTACAAGCGTTGTACATGATTTTAATTCAGGTCCAAAAGCGTCCCACAATCTGACTCCTTGCACTGAGACACAGTGTTGCTTGGTGGTAGTTCTCACTGAAGGTTTTTGAAATATATATGTCAGCCATCACCCTTGACTCAGAACCCACTTTTTCTCCACCCATAGATAAACAGCTCTCCCTTTTCTCACCCATAACCACTGATGAACTTTCCGAAATACTCTCCAGCATGAAATCATCTACATGCCCCCTGGACCCCATCCCCTCCCCCCTTATCAAAGCCTGTCTCACCCCTCTTGCCCCCCTTATCATCGACACCATCAACTCCTCCCTCACCACTGGCACTGTCCCCCCATCACTTAAGATTGCTGCCATCACCCCCCTCCTTAAGAAACCTGGCCTGGACTCTGACGACCCCAACAATTTCAGACCTATCTCCAACCTCCCATTTCTGGCTAAAATATTGGAAAAAGCTGTCGCCACTCAACTCAAGAAACACCTCCTCTCCTCCCGTCACATGAACAGCTTCTTCCCCTCTGCCATCAGACTGCTGAACACTAAGTGACTTATTGACTCTCGTGCACTATGTACAGCAGCTCAACCAGACTCATGTCAATCATCACTGTTTTCTTTTTGCATTACCGACTGCACTATATGGTTCTCCACAATATCTGCTGCTCGCTAATATATTTAAAACTGCTGACTAGTATTACTCATTCTTATTCTACACTTTATTGCATGTATAGTTTATTTCTTTTATTTTATTATGTTTAATGTTGCAGCATTGCACCGAGACAAATTCCTAGTTTGTGTACTACATGAACAATGGCAATAAATCTGATTCTGATTCTGATCTAATTCTGATTCTCTCCAACAAACTCTACGAAACATTTCAATCTGGATTCCGTTCTCACCACAGCACTGAAACTGCCCTCCTCAGGGTCACCAATGACCTCCTGCTCGCCTCTGACTCTGGCTCCCTCACCATTCTTCTTCTCCTCGATCTCAGCGCTGCTTTCGATATCATCAATCATTCCATCCTGCTCTGTCGTCTGCTTTCTATTGGCATCACTGACTCCGCCCTCTCTTGGTTCACCTCCTACCTGTCTGAGAGATTCCAGTACATCTCCATCAACAATCATAAATCACGCACCACCCCCGTCTCACACGGTGTCCCTCAAGGCTCTGTGCTCGGTCCAACCCTTTTCATTCTCTACATGCTTCCGCTTGGTCACATCATCCGTCAACATGGTCTTCACTTTCACTGCTATGCCGACAACACCCAGCTGTACATCTCCTCTAAATCCATCACCCCCGCCATTCTCTCCACCATCACCGACTGCCTTACAGACATAAAAACCTGGATGACTAACAACTTTCTCAAGCTAAACAGCAATAAAACAGAAATCATCATTTTTGGACCAAAATCTCTTTTACCCTCTTCCCAGAACTTTTCATTCCAAATCGATGGTCACTCAGTCACCCTCTCCCCCCTGGCCAGAAACCTCGGCATTATCATGGACCCCACCCTCTCCTTCAAATCTCACATCAACCATATCACCAAAACATAATTTTTTCATCTTCGTAATATTGCACGCCTCTGTCCCACCCTCTCACCCTCTGCTGCTGAAATACTTATCCACGCCTTCATCACCTCCAGACTTGATTACTGTAACAGCATTCTGTATGGACTTCCTTCCACCATCCTCCAAAAACTACAGTATGTCCAAAACTCAGCCGCCCGCCTACTTACTCACTCCCGCTCCAGAGACCACATCACTCCTCTCCTCCGTCAGCTCCACTGGCTCCCCATTCAACAGCGCATCAACTTCAAGATCCTCCTCATCACCTATAAAGCTCTCCATAACCTCGCCCCCTCATACCTAACGGACCTTCTGTCTCGTCATTCTCCCACTCGTCTCCTCCGCTCTGCTGACGCTCACCTTCTTACCCCCATCACCAAGACAAAATTCCGCACCCTGGGTGATAGATCATTCGCCATCACCACACCAACCCTCTGGAATTCCTTGCCCCTTCACATCCGGTCTGCCAACACACTTGCTTCTTTTAAAAGTCAACTCAAAACCCACGTTTTTAAATCTACCTATAAAAACTGACTGCCTCTTCTACCTATGTGTACCTATGTGTATGTGTTTACCCGTTCTCTGTATGTTTGTCCCTATGCTACTTTGTAAAGCGTCTTTGAGTATTTAGAAAAGCGCTATATAAGACTGATGTATTATTATTATTATTATTATTATGTGTTCCTCTGAAATGATATTGTTTCTCCCTTATTTGAAACAACTTTTGGATATTTGCGGGCAGTGATAGATTCTTCACTTTAAACATTATTACTGCAGTTTTAAAGTCAACCAGATCTTTCAACGTGAGAGCTTTTCATTTAAGAAAAAGTGGGTTTGTTGGTTCCCTGTAAGCAGCTTTGTTTATTATTCTAATAGCTCTCTTCTGAAGCATAAATATTGGATATGTTTGTTTTATATGTATTTCCCCATACTTCAGTACAATATGTCATGTATGTGAGTATTAATGAATGATATAAAGTATATAGTGTGGGTTGATTCAGCAAATATTTCACTCTGTAGTACAGTATTGCGATTGATTTGGATATTTTACCTTTAACATAATTAATATGTGAATTCCAACACAGTTTATTATCAATTATTACTCCAAGAAATTTAATTTTGGATACCCTTTCATTCTCTACACCATTTACACTGAGTTTAGATACTGAGTTGTTGTGATGATTGTTAAAAATTATAAATTTTGTCTTACTTAAATTGAACGTTAATTTGTTTGAATCAAACCACAGTTTAAGCTTTCCTAATTCCTTTCTGAGTGTATCCAAAAGTTGTTCCAAATTGCTTCCACTGCATAATAAATTAGTGTCATCTGCAAACAACATTAAATCCATTTTTTCCAAAACTTTACATATGTCATTTATATACATATTGAATAACAATGGCCCCAAAACTGAACCCTGTGGGACTCTGCAAGTAACCTTCAGTAACTGTGAGTTTTTGCTATCAACACATAATACTGATATCTGTTCTTTAAGTAACTACATAACCAGGACAGTGCTACCCCCCTAATACCATAATTTTGTAGTTTCTTTAATAATAATTTATGATCCACTGTATCAACTGCTTTTTTTAAGATCCAGGAATACCCCAACTGAATACTCTTTATTTTCAATGGCAGTTGATATTTTTTCTATAAATTCCATTAGAGCAAATGCAGTTGTCCTCTTATGTCTGAACCCATATTGCTGCTCACACAATAAATTATTCTTCATTATGAAGTTCTCAATTCTCTCACAGAATATTTTTTCAAGTATCTTGGAAAATTGTGGCAATAGTGAAATTGGTCTATAGTTTGAAAATTCCCCTCTGTCACCCGTCTTGTATATTGGAATTACTTTAGCTATTTTCATTGCATTGGGAAATATACTTGTTTGGAGAGACAGGTTACAAATATACGTCAGTGGCTTCATTAAGCATTCAATGATCGTTTTGACTAAAAGCATGTCAATACCATCACAATCCATAGATGTTTTACTTTTAAACGATTTAACAATTTCAATGACCTCTCTCTCATCTGTGTTCTTTATGAAGATGGGACTCTTTTATAGCAATTATTATAGTAATTATTATAGCAATTATTCATTCATTCATTCATCTTCTTCCGCTTAATCCTTTTTGGGTTGTGGGGGGGGCTGGAGCCTATCCCAGTATCTTTGGGCGAGAGACAGGGTACACCCTGGACAGATCGCCAGTCCATCGCAGGGCCAACACAGAGAGACAGACAACCATTCACTCTCACAGTCATACCTAAGGACAATTTAGAATACCCAGTTTGATGCCAATTAACCTAACTTGCATGTTTTTGGCATGTGGGAGGAAACCGGAGAAATCTCGGCGTAAACCTATGCAGACACGGGAAGAACATGCAAACTCCACACAGATCACTGTTGGTTGGGGGCTGGGATTGAACCCAGGATCCCCCGGTCATATATAGCAATTAAATTTGATTAATTATTCTTTTCATCCACAGGTTGTGTTTATGATACTTGATAGTATTCACCTTATTTAGTCTCAAATGATGTTTCCTGTTCTGAGCAAAATGTTCTGATTAGTCTGAAAAACAAACAAACAAACAAACAAACAAACAAACAAACAAACAAACAGGAGTTGAAGGTTCCAGTTGTCCCTCCTGCCACATGAATAAGAAAGGACATGCTCAATTTGAGTTTAAAAAACAATTGAACTAAATTACAAAAGCCAGTGAAAAGGTTGTTTAGCAGTTGTTATTGTTGTTATTAAAATTTAATGATGCCGTAAAGCTGGAACCTACGAAGAAAATAAAAGCATGAGGTATATTTGAATAAAACCTTTTATTGTTTCATAGTGTGCAGGCAGGTTTTGCTACCTTTCAGGGGCTATATTTCATTGATTTGTCGAGAGTGTTGGGATTCTGCATCATGTTATTACTCATGCCCTTTACTGTACCCTATACATGAGTGAATCTGGAACCTGTAAACAACAGTAATTGGGCTCAGGGGGCAGTGGTCAAAAAACAAACAGCAAATGAAACATTTCTAGTATTATTCAATCTTGTCACGAGATAGATTTTCACTAAAATCCAGAGGGAAAATGGAAATATCGAACAAAATGAAAAATTAAAGACGTAACGTTTAGGCTTTCCATGCATCGTTTTGTGTTACTTTTTTCACTTTTGTTTGCCAGCATTCATTCACTGTTGACCAGCATACGTAAATCTTACTTTAGGCAAAAGCATTGCATTTTTACATCAATGCCACTTTCTTTATTCTCCATGTCAGGGTTGCAGCTTCTGCGCTGCTCTTTCACGGGGGGAGCATATATCGTTGTCAAAGAGTGTGCGACATTTGATGATTCTAGTATTTCGTTTTGCCCTTTGAGTCACATCCACATAATGTAACTGTCTGGATATGCATACCCCAACAAAACAAGTTAGTGTCTTTGTGCAACCTTTGCATTTTCCACAGTTGTTGGGGGTGGGGGGTGATTCTTAATAAATGCTTCACTGGCTGTGAAGAAGAAAAATCTTTCTTGAGTATGGTTCGATAAATGAACTCAAGTCAGAAATGTTTTTAATCAAACTACAATAAAATCCAGAATCAGCATTTTTTAGTAGACTTCCCACAGTCTGCTAGTGTGCAAAATTGATTCATATGTGATTCATAAAATAAAGCAAAATGGGATTACAGTTGTTTGGTAATGAGAACTGAATGATCAAATTTTGAGTTTTTTTATCCTGTAAATACGTAATTTTTCTTCCACGTTGTGATAAATCTGTGACTTTGTTGAACTTCTTACTTGTAAATTTTCAGCTTTTTCCACATAAATTGACATAAACCTTTTTGTCATACATTTGTTTTGTTTTTTGCCCCCTCATCATCAAACTGAAGGAGTCCTACTTATGGTGTTCTGAAACCACAAGTTTGGTCAGTGACAGCGTGATGACGCGGCCGCTCGGTGATGTCATCACACCAAATATATAAATGTGCAGGACGGCCATTTTACAGCTTCATTTCTGCTCTCTGTGGCGCTCGGCCTCCTAACCGACAATACTCTGTACCACCATAATAACGTTTTATGTAATAAAGTTTGTGTTCCCAGCAAGACACTCCCTGTCGGTTCCTTCCACGTTTTCCAGACATAACAAATGGCGACAAGGATGACCCACACAAAACCGAAGAAAGATTTGACACATTTCCCGAAAATGGACACGCATCAGGAAGAGGGCTTCTTACTCCCATCACTGTTCCTTATGAACGCGGGTGAGCCACCCATCCCATGGCCATGTTGGATTGAGGTACTTCAATCATTTGTGTCGGCTAAGGGCTTGGCTAATGCTAGCAAGCGTCATCTGCGGAATGTGATTAATTTTGGCCCCGGCCTCGAGGGACGGCGTGTGTTAGAAGCACTGGGTCCTGCGGAGACTTTCAGCAGGTGTGCTGCCTTGTTGGCCAAGCATATCGCTGCCCCGCAGGACATAATGGCTCAGAGGTTCATGTTCTACCAGCACCGGCAGCGAGAGGATGAGTTGCTTATACAGTACATGGACGCCCTTCGCTGTTTGGCTAGCACATGCAAGTTTGGACATGTGGAGGACAGATTGATAATGTCACAGTTGAAGTGGTACACCATGAGTTCGGTGATGCGGGCTGTGCTAGAGGCACGGCCGGACAACCAGACAGTGGCAGACACGGTAAAAGAGCTGCAAGAGATGCTTCCGGAGATGATGCACTACCTATTGGAGACAGAGGCGATGGAATTGGTGTTCCAGCTGGAGATGACGGCTCAGGTAGCATTGCGGCTGGCGGGGACCCACCTGCGCTCCCCGCAGTTAGCTCTGTTGGTACAGACGGTTGTCCCCATTGCTGAGCCCGCCAACCCCACGTCTTCTCGGGAGAGCCCCAAGGTAGACACCGCGGGACAGCAGGACACCACAGCGCAACAACCAGAGGCAAACCCAGTCTAGGCAATGACTCGAGTCCGGTGCACAGAGATGTGGATGCAGCCACTCCCTGCCTCGCACTGCATGCCGAACAGAACCCAGCAGAACCGGAGCAGGCACAAGAGCCCCAGTCCGCAGCCATGCGGGACCTGGAGCCGGTCCCCACACAGCACGAGTGTCCACAAGCTGCAGCCTCATCACAGGAGGGAGACTGTGATTTCATGGATGTGGATATAGCCAAAGAGCACAGCACAGAGAGAGCACAGACCGGACTTGCCTCAGATCCTTGCCCAGCATAAGCCTCAGGGAGTTGCTGCAGAGCTGCAGGAGAGGGAACCAGCATCTATTGGGAACCCCAGGACACAACAACTAGGCGCAGGTTCTATCAACGATGACAGCAACACATTGCCGTGACCAGACTTCCCAGGAGAGGGGGAGAAGAGACTGGACTACTTCCGAATCCACGCCCGGCACTAGCCTGCAGGAGCCACCGCTGAGCTGCAGGATGAAGAGTCCGCGACCCAACAAAACACAGAAGAACCACCAGACACCTTCCAAATCCACACCCGGCATCACCCTCCAGGAGCTGCCGCTGAACTGCAGGATGAAGAGTTCGTGACCCAACAGGATGCAGCAGAACCACCACAACCTGGTGGATGCCCCACAGCAGACATGAGAGCCACACCATTACAATCATGACGCCAAGTGCAGCCGAACAGAGCATCACTTGCAGTGATGGACTAGGTTCGGGCCTGCAGATCTGAATTCCCAGACCCGCAGTCAGCCTCAACATCATCACCACCATTGACATCCATGAAGATCGCCACGCAGCTGAGACCAGCAACCATCCGGATGGATGATGGTACGAAATGACGAGCCGGCCGTCTGCGGAAGGTGAGAGCAGCTGCCATGGATTGGGACACAGCATTGGAGCTGACCCAGCTGGTGTGTGATCCTGGCTGGGATGTTGCTGACGAGTGAGCTGTGACTCTGGCGGGATGGCGCCTAGGTCTGCTGCAGCTAGCACCTCCAGGGGCGCGTCCGCCATGGGCTCACCTCAGGGCCCCTTGAACTGAACTGCCTTCCTCTATATAAAAAAAACAAGGACTGTGTTTAGCTAGGGGTGCGGCTGCCAACAAAAGTGGCGTAATAAACCACTCAGCCGTGTTGGGCCATGCTGTAGTCCACCCGCTGGCTCTAGCTAGTTCTGGGGTTTTACAATTATCAAATTGGGGAGGGTAAATTAAGATAAGATAAGATAAGCCTTTATTAGTCCCACAATGGGGAAATTCCAGGATTGCAACAGCACAGGGATAGCAACACTCAGAGCAATAATTAAGAAGACACGGAAGATATAAATAAGAGCAGTGGATATATGTACATACACATTAATATATAAATATATATACAAAGTGCGGCGCATTGTAGCAAGATGGAATAAACAGCATAGCAGTCTACTTAGTTATCCTACATAGTATGAATATGCACCCATACATATTGTCACCCTCCGTAGCGACCAATACTGTCCTAGTTGTATATACTGGAGGGGACCATTGTGTAAGTCTATTGCGTCTTTTGCATTCAATACTATTAGCTCGTCACGTCTTTTTGCTATCTCTGCGAGCAGCCCTGCTTAGGTTATACAGTCTGACTGCCGTAGGTAGGAAGGACCTGCGAAACCTCTCGGTTGCGCACCTAGGATGATGTAGCCTGCTGCTAAATGAGCTCCTCAGTGCATTCAGTATGTCCTGCATAGGGTGGGACTCGAACTCCAGCAGAGATGACAGTTTAGCCACCATCCTTCTCTCTCCTATCTCCTCCACTGGGTCAGGGCGCTGCCCCAGGACAGAGCTAACTTTCTTGAATAGTTTGTTCAGTCTCTTCCTATCGGCTGCTGTAATGCCACTGCCCCAGCAGACCACTCCAAAAGTGATGGCTGATGCCACCACCGTGTCGTAGAATGTCTTCAGCAGCACCCCTTGTACACCAAAAGACCTGAGTCTCCTCAGTAGGAACAGCCTGCGCTGTCCCTTCTTGTAGAGTGCGTCGGTATTGTGTGACCAGTCTAGTTTATTGTTCAGATGAACACCCAGGTACTTGTAGGATGACACCATCTTGATGTCTGTTCCCTGTATGTTTACTGGTGCTGTGAGGGGTTGTCCTTGCCTGCGGCAGTCCACCACCAGCTCGTTAGTTTTCCTCGCGTTGATCTGGAGGCAGTTCCAATGGCACCAGTCCACAAAGTCCTGGATAAGTCCTCTGTACTCAGCTTCATCTCCGTTGGAGATGAGGCCGACGATTGCAGAGTCGTCAGACAATTTCTGTAGATGGCAGTGTGTTGTGTTGTGTGAGAAGTCCACAGTATAAAAGGTAAACAGGAAGGGAGCCAAAACCATTCCCTGGGGGGCCCCGTGCTACCGATGATCGTGTCGGACACACAGTCTCGGGTTCTCACAAACTGTGGCTGGTTAGTGAGGTAGTCCAGGATCCATGATGACAGGTGCTGGTCCACCCCTGCGCACAGCAGCTTGTCCTTAAGAATCATTGGTTGGATGGTGTTGAAAGCACTGGAGAAGTCAAAGAACATGATCCTCACCACATTCCCGGGCTTCTCCAGGTGGGACAGAGAACGGTAAAGGAGGAAGATCACCGCATCCTCCACCCCAATGCCATGCTGGTAGGCGAACTGGAGTGGATCCATCGCTGGTCTCACCAGGGGGCGGAGATGAGCAAGGAGCAGTCTCTCCAGGGTCTTCATCATGTGGGATGTCAGGGCCACTGGTCTGTAGCTGTTCAGGTCTTTGGGGCAGGAGGTCTTTGGTACGGGTACCACACAAGATGTTTTCCACAACTGTGGTACCCTCCCCAGCTTCAGACTCAGATTGAAGATGTACTCCACAATCCCACACAGCTGGTCTGCACAGGACTTGAGGAGCTTTGCACTGATGCTGTCCGGTCCCGACGCCTTCCTCGCCTTGATCTTCCTCAGCTCCGTCCTCACCTGGGTCTTAGTGAGGGTCAGGTTGGGGGGCTGTGTGTTGGGAGTGGGGGGGTGATGGTGGAGTGGGGAGTGGACAGCAGGACTTGATGTCTTCAGAGGCAGCAGTGGTTGCTGTGCAGTCAGGGGGGAGGGCGGTTGGTCAAACCTATTGAAAAACAGATTCAGATTGTTCACCCACTCCCTGCCCCCCGTGGCCTGGGGGGAGGTATTCTGGAGCCCAGAGATGGTTTTAAGGTTTCTCCAGACCCCGCTGATGTCGCTCTGTTGCAGCTTGTCCTCCATCTTCTTCCTGAAGCTGTCCTTGCCTTCTCTGATCTTTCTCCTCAGCTCCCTCTGTACGGACTTCAGCATCTCCCTGTTCCCCGACCTGAAGATCCTCTTCTTCTCTCTCAGAAGTGTTTTTATCTCAGGGTTGATCCAGGGTTTGTTGTTCGAGCAACACCGTATGGTCTTGGTGGGTACGGTGTTGTCCACACAGAAGCTGATGTAGTCCGTGATGGTGTGAGTGAGGCCATCAATGTCCTCACCATGTGCTGGCCGGATCATAGCCGATCCCTCACACCCTGGTCACGTACTGTTTGCCCCCCTCCCCTCTGGTAGAAGACTTCGGTCCATCCAGACTAAAACCTCCCGTCACATGAACAGCTTCTTCCCCTCTGCCATCAGACTGCTGAACACTAAGTGACTTATTGACTCTCGTGCACTATGTACAGCAGCTCAACCAGACTCATGTCAATCATCACTGTTTTCTTCCTGCATTACCGACTGCACTATATAGTTCTCCACAGTATCTGCTGCTCGCTAATATATTTTAACTGCTGACCAGTATCACTTACTCTTATTCTACACTTTATTGCATGTATAGTTTATTTCTTTTATTTTATCATGTTTAATGTTGCAGCATTGCACCGAGACAAATTCCTAGTTTGTGTACTACATGAACAATGGCAATAAACCTGATTCTGATTCTGATTCTGATTCTGATGTGGATCGCAGAGCTGCTCCCAGGCAGTGGTTTCAAAGCAGTCCTTTAGAGCGTCCATTGCCTCCTCAGACCATAACTTCACCGTGCGCATGACCGGAGGTTGTCTGTGCACTAGGGGTTTGTACACCGGCAGGAGATGAACCAAGTTGTGATCTGATCTCCCGAGTGGGGGGAGTTGTGATGAGGTGTACGCCTCCTTAGTGTTTGTGTAGAATAAATCCAGTGTTTTATTGTTTCTAGTGTGGCATGTAACATACTGGGTAAACGTGGGTAGAAAATTGACTCTGCTTTTCTGCTTTTCCAACGGGGGGAGGGGGGGTTGAATGTGATGTTCTGAAACCACAAGTTTGGTCTGTGTCGGCATGATGACGCGGCTGCTCAGTGACATCATCATGCTGAACATATAAAATGTGAGGGATGGCCATTTTACAGCCTCTTTTCTACTCTCTTTGGTGGTCAGCCTCCCAAACGACAATACTCTGTACCACCATAATAAGGTTTTATGTAATGAAGTTCATGTTCCCAGCAAGACACTCTGTCGGTTCCTTCCACGTTTTCCAGACATAACACTATTGAGCTTGATTGGCGGGTTGGATTCCCAAAGCAGCTGAGGTGTACCGGCAGACCAAGAGGAGTGCAGCTCAAGTGATTGCTGAAACAAAAACTCAGGTGTGGGAGGAATTTGGTGAGGCCATGGAACAAGACTTTCAATCCATTTCAAAACATTCTGGGGAAACTGTGTGGCAACTCAGGAGTGGAAAACAGCTGCCTGTCTACACTGTGTGTGGTGTGGATGGGGCACTGCTGTCTTTGACTGGGAATATATTCATGCCTGGAAGGAGTACTTCAAGGATCTCCTCGATCGCCCTGACACACCTTCCATATAGGAAGCAGAGCTTGATGATGAGGGGGATGACTTGCCCATTACTGGGGCCGAGTTTGCTGAAGTTGTCAAAAAACACTTGAGTGGCAGAGCCCCAGGGGTAGATGAGATTCGCTCTGAGTAACTCAAGGCTCTGGATGTTGTAGGGCTGTCTTGGTTGACACACATCTGCAACATCACGTGGAAGTTGGACACAGTACCTTTGGCATGGCAAACCGGGGTGATGGTTCCTCTCTTTAAGAAGGAGGACTGGAGGGTGTGTTCCAACTTTAGATAGATCACACTCCTCACCCTCCCCATAAAGGTCAATGCCAAGATACTGGAGAGGAGAGGCCGGTCACTGGTCGAACCTTGGATTCAGGAGGAACATTGTGGTTTTCGTCCTGGCCATGGCACATCAGACCAACTCTTTACCTTCTCAAGGATCCTCCAGGGTTTGTGGGAGTTTGCCCAACCAGTCTACATGTGTTTTGTGGACTTGGAGAAAGCATTCAACCGCATCCTTTGTGGTTTTGTGAGGGGGTGCTTCAGGAGTATGTTGTTACTATGAGCTATCCAGTCCCTATGACCAATGCAAGAGTTTGGTTCGTATTACCAACAATCAGTCAAACTTGTTCCTAGTGAGAGTTGGACTCCTCCAGGGCTGCCCTTTGTCACAAATCCTGTTCATAATATTTATGGACAGAATTTTTAGGTGCAGCCAAAGAACGGAAGGTGTCATGTTCAAGGACCACAGAATCTCCTCTCTGCTGATTGCAGATGATGTGGTCCTGTTGGCTTCATTGAGCAATGACCTACAGGTCGTACTGTAGCAGTTTGCTACTGAGTGTGAAGTGGCCAGGATGAGAATCAATACCTCCAAATCCGAGACCATGGTCGTCAGCTGAAAAAGGGTGGATTGTCCTCTCTGGCTAAAGGACAAGCTCCTGTCCCAAGAGGAGGATCTTTTTCATGAGTGAAGGGAGAAGTGGGAGATTGACAGACAGATCAGAGTAATATCTGCAGTGATGCAGATGCTGTATCGATCGGTTGTGGTGTAGAGGGAGCTGAGCTCTAAAGCAAAGCTGTCGATTTACCACTCAATGTTCCTGCCCTCACCTACGGTCATGAACTTTGGGTAATGACCAAAAGAACTATATCGCGGATACAAGCAGATGAAATGAGCTTTCTCCATAGGATTGCTGGACTCACCCTTAGAGATAGGGTGAGGAGCTCAATCATCTCTGTCCTCTCTGGAGAGCTGGAGCAGGTGTCTGAGGAAAGGAGGTTTGGGCATCTCAACTTGGAGTGTCGCCTCTGCAACCTGGACCCCCGGAAAAGTGGTAGAAGATGAATGGATGGAAGGATGTGTTTTTTCCTTATGAATTTGTAATTTTTTAAAGAAATTTACAACTTCTTAATAAATTTGTAACCTTTTGTGATAACTTTGACGTTTCACACAATTTGTGACTTTAACTCGAACTGTCTGTTTGGTGCAATATTCCTGTGGGAATCCATGCCGCCTGTGGGCGCTGCCATGTTGGTACTGGGAGCTCAGTTTTTTGTTACATTGACCTCAATATAACACGTTTACTTAGTAATTTTCACCCATATACCACATCTACAAACTCTTATGATTATCCCACGTATTACGCGGCTATTTTCCCCATTTCAAGCAGTTTCCATCATCATCACTGTCACAATAACCAAACACGGCGGCATCCACATTGGTGTGTGAGCTCAAAGCAGAAAAAGGAATAATAATAATGAATTCTTCTTCTTTGCTATATTCCATGTCAGCCATGATTCCTTCGGCGTGTGTCTGCCGCCTTCTAAACTGTCAGATCAATAGAGATTAGTACAAATTCTCAGTATAGCCAGGGGACGTCAATAAGTTGACATGTGCAGTTGCTGCTCTGTGCCACTGGGGGGCGCACGACCCGTCCATTTAATCTGGGCAGTTAAAGGGTTAAAAAAATTACTTTTTTTCTTGTAAATGTAGAACTTCGTTGTGATTTTTCAAACAAATTCACAACGATTTTATTGTAAAGTTGCAAAATTTAGTCAAATGTTTTAAAATTAAATTTGATTTTTTTTCCTTATATGTAAATTTAAAAGCCTTTTCTTATAAGATATACCACAGTTTTGAGGCAGGATAAAGACATCTTTATGTAGGCATTATTGGAGTTGGTGAACTGATGAGTTATTAACAAAAACAACATAAAGCAACTATTAAAACACTTGAAAAATACAAAAGCAAAGCAGGCAGGGGGACACAGGACAAAACCTTACAAAAGAAAACTCTGGACCAGTAACTAGAAAACCTCAGACACTGACTGTAGACAAGGAATTAAGCAAGGTCCCGACAACCAGGAGACAGACAGAGGGGAGACTAAATACATAACCAGGTGATCCTGGAGATGGGCACACAAGTAGCAGCAATCAGGCTGATGAAATAAAGACAAGAACAAAGGAACACAAACACGCTGAAGAACAGGGATTTAACAAACTGAAATCAGAATACAGTATACAAATAACAGAACTAAGAAAAGACATGTCCTGCTGAACACAGCAAACCCTTAACAAGAACCGAAGCATAAGCTACAGAAATAACAAAAAATCAAATCCAATAGTGAAGTCAGAAACAGAAACTAAGCAGAAAGTATGCCATAATAAAACTGGAATCAAGTTAACCAACACTAAAACATTATAATATTATAAAATAAAAGTCCAAGTAAACAAAAAACAAAAACAAAAACAAGAATGATCAGCATAACAAAATATGCATTAAAAAAAAACAACTTTTTAACACAAATTTGCCATTGTTTTTCTTGTCAGATTTGTGACATTTTTACTCTTAGATGTATTAGTCTGAGGAAAACAAATATACAGTGGGGCAAAAAGTATTTAGTCAGCCACCAATTGTGCAAGTTCTCCCACTTAAAAGATGAGAGAGGTCTCCAATTTTCATCATAGGTATACCTCAACTATTAGAGACAAAATGAGAAAAAAAAAATCCCGAAAATCACATTGAAGGATTTTTAATGAATTAATTGGTAAATTCCTCGGTAAAATAAGTATTTGGTCACCTACAAACAAGCAAGATTTCTGGCTTTCACAGACCTGTAACTTCTTCTTTAAGAGGCTCCTCTGTCCTCCACTCATTACCTGTATTAATGGCACCTGTTTGAACTCGTTATCAGTATAAAAGACGCCTGTCCACAACCTCAAACAGTCAGACTCCAAACTCCACTATGGCCAAGACCAAAGAGCTGTCAAAGGACACCAGAAACAAAATTGTAGACCTGCACCAGGCTGGGCAGACTGAATCTGCAATAGGTAAGCAGCTTGGTGTAAAGAAATCAACTATGGGAGCAATTAGAAAATGGAAGACATACAAGACCACTGATAATCTCCCTCGATCTGGGGCTCCACGCAAGAGCTCACCCTGTGGGGTCAAAATGATCATGAGAACGGTGAGCAAAAATCCCAGAACCACACGGGGGACCTAGTGAATTACCTGCAGAGAGCTGGGACCAAAGTAACAAAGGCTACCATCAGGAACACACTACGCCGCCAGGGACTCAAATCCTGCAGTGCCAGACGTGTCCCCCTGCTTAAGCCAGTACATGTCCAGGCCCGTCTGAAGTTTGCTAGAGAGCATTTGGATGATCCAGAAGAGGATTGGGAGAATGTCATATGGTCAGATGAAACCAAAATAGAACTTTATTGTAAAAACTCAACTTGTCATGTTTGGAGGAGAACGAACACCATACCTACTGTGAAGCATGGGGGTGGAAACATCATGCTTTGGGGCTGTTTTTCTGCAAAGGGACCAGGACGACTGATCCGTGTAAAGGAAAGAATGAATGGGGCCATGTATCGTGAGATTTTGAGTGAAAACCTTCCATCAGCAAGGGCATTGAAGATGAAACATAGCTGGGTCTTTCAGCATGACAATGATCCCAAACACACTGCTCGGGCAATGAAAGAGTGGCTTCGTAAGAAGCATTTCAAGGTCCTGGAGTGGCCTAGCCAGTCTCCAGATCTCAACCCCATAGAAAATCTTTGGAGGGAGTTGAAAGTCCATGTTGCCCAGCGACAGCCCCAAAACATCATTGCTCTAGAGGAGATCTGCATGGAGGAATGGGCCAAAATACCAGCAAGTGTGTGAAAACCTTGTGAAGACTTACAGAAAACGTTTGACCTCTGTCATTGCCAACAAAGAGTATATAACAAAGTATTGAGGTGAACTTTTGTTATTGACCAAATACTTATTTTACCGAGGAATTTACCAATTAATTCATTAAAAATCCTTCAGTGTGATTTTCTGGATTTTTTTTTTTCTCATTTTATCTCTCATAGTTGAGGTATACCTATGATGAAAATTGGAGACCTCTCTCATCTTTTAAGTGGGAGAACTTGCACAATTGGTGGCTGACTAAATACTTTTTTGCCCCACTGTAGGCCTGGCACTTGTATCCTTTAACTCCATTTAAATTATTTAAAGAAACAGTAATAAATATTTCCTGTGCTAGAATAGAAAACCAATGACTTCAAATCTGATGCGAAGAAAAACTGATGAGACAAAAACTCAACTCACACTCAGTTCAAATCAGTGAAATTAGAAGTAAATCAAAGACAACAACTGAACTTGACTTTTACTCAAATAAAAGTACAGGGTTGTCTTAAAAATGAAGTCAACTGAGAGTAAAAATTTTCCTGCAAGAAAATTGTACATGAAAGTACAATTTTGTGAAAGCTACCACCCTTACTTGTATTAAACACTGTATATTATGTATGCTGCGTACTCTTCTCTCTTGTCCTCAGCAGCCATGATAGACTATAAAATACTGTGGCCTCCACTCTAGTGTGGGAAGCGTTTTAAGTAGAATTACAGAGCAGAGGAGAGTCAACACATTTATCCTATTAGGGGGAAATGAGGCAGACAGTGAGTCTGTGTTTATCCATTATGAAATGCATATCTGGCTGGAAATTAAACTACAAAGTTAAGTCTTAGAACTTCTTCCTTATATTATGACCAGACCACCAATGAATTTACAAAGTCAGCAATTAGCCGCTCTGACTGCTATCATATGAAAAATATTCATGAGCGTTAACATTCTCTACAGGGCACATCCAGGGCCTCTTTAAAAAGAAATATACAACATCAAATCAAGCAGCATTTATATTCTTGATGATTTCTCCCTTTGAAGTGATGGGAGCAGCAATGCCAGGTTTTCAGAAATGCAAATGTAAAAATGAAGGCCTTTGGGTGGGGGTTCTTGGTCCGCATTAAATCATCATGACATCTATGATGTTAACCCTTGGCGGCTATCAAAGGATTTCTCTGCTCGTCTTTGTTTAGAACAGATTTCTTGATGCAGAACATTCCTCCTGTGTGTCAGGGCGTTCATTGTTGTCAGCGAAGGCAGGTAGAGTGTTAGGCATTCCAACTGTGATGTTTTATGTGGCTTTTTATCTGCGAGTAATGCACATGAAACGGCCATTTCTGCGACATTAAAACCAGCAAATTGGTCATGATGTCCCTTAATGCCAGCATGTTTTGCAGTTTTAGGTGTAACTTGAGAGCAACTTGAAATCGTGCTGTCACATTCCTCCTCCACCACCATGGCTGCCTGGAAACCAAAACAATTAACAGGACTATTTCTGCGGAGATGACCACAGCGCTCACACTCTTGGTGCCGCAGGTGGTGAAAGGCTCGTTTCCAATTAACAAGTCTAATTACATCACAACTCTGCAGCGTTGTCTGGCAGTTATTGTGTCTGATTGTCAGTGCGAACTGTGTGCACAGCTTTTTGTGTTGTGCATGCTACACAAGGGTGTGAATTCAAGATGTGGCACAATACTCAGTGGGGTCAGAGTGCAAAACTTAATTTCATACATGGCTTGATAATTGGCTTTGAGATGGCTCAGCAACAAAGTTCAGGAACTGAACACTTAATTAAGTAGACTTTCTTTTTGATATTTAGGAGGCAATATTAATCTGTTGTGTGCAGCTTGGTTGCTGGATGGAAATGCAGATTTAGCTGTCTGAACATGAGAGAAGCTTTTGAGTGGTATTTTTTAATCTCTTTTTTTCTGAATTTATTTTAGTGTATTATCTTTTTGAGGTTAAATTTATTATGTTAAGAACAGTGACTGATTAAAACCATACAAAAGTAGATAAATCAAAATCACATACAGTAGATGTTCCTGTCCCACAGCTATGACTAACTGTAAGTCATTGTTTCTGTTAGTTTCTTTTTGCACACATTATTTAAATTTTCAGTTTTTTATTCAATATTTTTTGCATCTATTTTTTTCAGCTTAGTTTTATTTTAATATAGTCCCAGTGAGTTGACTAGAATTCCCTAAAAACAGATGCATCTCAATAAATTAGAATATCATTAAAACGTTAATTTATTTCAGTAATTCACTTCAAAAACTCAAACTCATGTATAGATTCACTACACACAGAATGATACTATATATTTCAAGTGTTTATTTCTTTTAATTTTGATGGCTATGGCTTACAGCTAATGAAAACCCAAAATTGTGTTCCTCAAAAAATTGGAATATGACATAAGACCAATTTAAAAAAAAAAAGGATTTTTAATAGAAATGTTGGCCTACTGAAAAGTATGTCCATGTACACACGCAATACTTGGTTGGGGCTCCTTTTACATGAATTTCTGCATCACTGTGGCATGGCATGAAGGCGATCAGCCTGTGGTACTGCTGAGGTGTTATGGAAGCCCAGGTTGCTTTGATAGTGGCCTTCAGCTCGTCTGCATTATTGGGTCTGGTGTCTTTAATCTTCCTCTTGACAATACTCCATAGATTCTCTGTGGGGTTTAGGTTAGGAGAGCTTACAGGCAAATCAAGCACAGTGATGCTATGGTCATTAAACCAGGTTTTGGTACTTTTGGCAGTGTGGGCAGGTGTCAAGTCCTGCTGGAAAATGAAATCGGTATCTCTATAAAGCTTGTCAGCAGAGGGAAGCGTGAAGTGCTCTAAAATTTCCTGGTAGACGACTGCGCTGACTTTGGACTTGATAAAACACAGAAGAAAGAAAGAATACAACAAAGAAATTCAAGAACAAATGAGAAACAAAGTTATTGCGATCTATCAGTCTGGAAAAGGTTATAAAGCCATTTTTAAAGCTTTGGGACTCCAGTGTACCACATTGAGAGCCATGATCCATAAATGGCAAAAGCATGGAACAGTGGTGAACCTTCCCAGGAGTGGCCGGCTGACCAAAATTACCCCAAGATTGCAGTGACAACTCATCCAAGAGGTCACAAAAGACCCCACAACAACATCCAAAGAACTGAAGGCCTCACTTGCCTCAGTTGAGGTCGGTGTTCATGACTCCACCATAAGAAAGAGACTGGGCAAAAATGGCCTGCATGGCAGAGTTCAAAGACAAAAAACACTACTGAGCAAAAAGAACATAAAGGCTTGTCTCAGTTTGCCAGAAAACATCTTGATGATCCCCAAGACTTTTGGGAAAATACTCTGTGGACTGACGAGACAAAAGTTGAACTTCTTGGAAGGTGTATGTCCCATTACATCTGGCGTAAAAGTAACACAGCATTTCAGAAAAGGAACGCCATACCAACAGTAAAATTGGGTGGTGGTAGTGTGATGGTTTGGGGCTGTTTTGCTGCTTCAGGACCTGGAAGACTTGCTGTGGTAAATGGAACCATGAATTCTGCTGTCTATCAAAAAATTCTGAAGGAGAATGTCCGGCCATCTGTTTGTGACCTCAAGCTGAAGCGCACTTGGGTTCTGCAGCAGGACAATGATCCAAAACATAACAGCCAGTCCACCTCTGAATGGCTTAAGAAAAACAAAATGAAGACTTTGGAGTGGCCTAGTCAAAGTCTTGACCTGAATCCGATTGAGATGCTGTGGCATGACCTTAAAAAGGCGGTTCATACTCGAAAACCCTCCAATGTGGCTGAATTACAACAAATTCTGCAAAGATGAGTGGGCCAAAATTCCTCCACAGCACTGTGAAAGACTCATTGCCAGTTATCGCAAACGCTTGATTGCAGTTGTTGCTGCTAAGGGTGGCCCAACCAGTTATTAGGTTTAGGGGGCAATCACTTTTTCACACAGGGCCATGTAGGTTTGGATTTTTTCCCCGCTTAATAATAAACACCTTCATTTAAAAATGGCATTTTGTGTTTACTTGTGTTATCTTTGTCTAATATTTAAATTTGTTTGATGATCTGAAACATTTAAGTGTGACAAACACAAAAAAAGAGAAATCAGGAAGGGGGCAAACACCTTTTCACACCACTGTATGTATACACTCCATAAATGATAATGACACAAACAGGAAACATTTCATTTAGAATAAAAGCTAAAAAAAAAAAAAAAAAAAGCTGTACCGCCACCATATAGTGGGTGGGAGTTAATAAGTTCATCTTCATCCTACTCATTTTCAGACATTTTACATGATGAATAATCATGTGTTGTTCTGTTGTTGGTTCTCACTTTGAAGAAGTGCAACATGTGTGAAAACAGTGTTCAGTCAAAACACAAAGAAACTGTACTAGCTATTGGAATAAATCAATAGAAACTTTATTTATATAGCACTTTTCATACAAAAATTTGTAGCACAAAATGCTTTACAAATTAGAAAGATAACACAATTACACCCCCTTCCCATCCCACCCTTTCACCCACCCAACCCCATGAACACACACACACACACACACACACACACACACACACACACACACACACACATCAATGTGAGACATGGCCAAGCGCTGAGGATCCAGAGGTAGAAGCACCATCACCACCAGCATCACCAGGGAGCCGTCAACATGAGGGAAGTGCCAAGTCTGCAGCTACAGGGACACCACCTCTGCCACCACCCAAGACCAGTCATTAGGTGGGACAGGGCAGTCACAGGCCAGCGCCATGCAGCCAAAACCAGCCCCCACCCCCTGTGGGAAGGCCCCTCATGAGGAAACACTGGAGTTAGGATAGGATAATGAGATGAATAAAACAATCAATAATAAATAATAATAAGATACATAATTTGTTAATAAAAAGATAATCATAAACACGCTCACCCATTTAAACTCAAACAGCTTAAAATGTAATAGTATTTAATAACAAAGTGAATAATTATAACAAGAACATAAAATAAGTTAAAAATTGGAAATTAAAGAAAATTAAAATGGGAAGCAAATCAAAAGCAAGGTTAAAATAGTAGGTCTTGAGCCTGCTTTTAAAAACATGAACACTCTCAGCAGCCCTGATGTTCTCCGGCAGGCTGTTCCACAGATGTGGGCATTAAAACTAAAAGCCACCTCGCCGGACTTCCGGTTATGGCGGCCACGTAGGAAGACGTGGTTCACTCTGCTCTGCTCCTAAAAATAAAAAGTTGGCAAATAACTCTCCCAATTGGAACAAGATCTATCCCAGCATTTGGGCGCGGATATGCCGGTAAAGCCTAAGGCTGGGAAATTAGGTGGAGGAAAAACTGAACCGCCGAAACAGTCCAAGTTAACGGACTTCCACGTTCGTGACGAACCAGAAAAATCTCCAGATATAGCGGAGCAAGCTAGCGGCGGAGCGGTGACTGCTGGCGAGGGCACAGGTGCGGTGCTCGCTGCCGTTAGCGGAATGAGATCAGACTTTTCCGCTAAATTTGATGGGATTATAGCAGCAATAGAAGGAATGAGGAAGGAAATAAGTGACTGTTTGGAGCGAGTATTGCAGGTGGAGCTCCGAATTTCCAGCGCTGAGGATGACGTCAGCAGCCTACAATTAAAGGTGCGCACATTGGAATTAAAAAATAAATGTCTGGAAGATAGTGCCCTGGACTTAGAATCCCGGTCGAGACGGAACAATCTGAGGCTGGTGGGCCTCCCGGAGGGAACAGAGGGACGGGACCCATGTTCCTTTTTGGAAAAGTGGATTCCAGAAGCGCTGAACAACGCGGAGCTGCAGTCATCGGTCGTCTTAGAGAGCGCCCACCGAATCGGCCCACTGAGAGATAATAAGGCACCACTGAGGACGCTGATTATGAAGTTCCTCAGCTACAGAGACAAGATGACGATCTCCAACGCAGTGCGAGCTGAAGGAGAAATTAAATATCAGGATCAACAGGTGCGGTTCTACCCAGATCTGGCTACAGGAATCCAACAATTAAGGAAACAGTTTGACCCCGCCTGTAGAGAGCTGCGCAACCTCGGGATTCGTCATGGAGTGATTTATCTGGCAAGACTGCTGGTCACATATAAAGGGAGATCCCACACCTTCAAGACCCCTGAGGAGGCGCAGGTGCTTATCAAGCAGATCCAAGAAGAGACTGGTGGGAGCTAAGCATGAAGCATGAACAAAATATAAAGGTAGAATATTTAAGTATTTGCACAGGCATCTGACTGATCTGAAGCATATAGCAAGTTTACAAAATATAGATTGTATTATATTAAAAAAAAACCAAAAAAAAAACCTATGATGTACAAAGTTGCTATAAAATTTTGGACTTAAGTTGGAAAACTACAGAAGAGAGTTAATGTTATGTCATTAAAAGCAGTAGAGTCAGGGTGATTGAGAGGAGAAAGAGTGGTTTTGACTGATCCTCGTGGGTGTGGACAGTAAATGGCTATAGCGGGAGACGGAAATTTTTTTTTGATTTTGGGGGGATTACCACGAATGTGGGAAGGGGGAATTTGTTTGTGTGTAGTTTGTAGGATGAATGTTCAACCACTCATGTTTTTGCTTCTCTGTATGAGGATGTTTATATTGCGAGGTAATCTCAAACTCCTTATTGATCATAGACCAAAGCGTTAATCTTAATTTAACTTCATGGAATTGCAGAGGTCTACAGAATTTAAAAAAACTGAAACAAGTTATGAATAAAATAAAAGACATAGGTTCAAAAATTGTGTTTTTACAAGAAACTCATCTAATAGAGGAGGATGTAAAAAGAATTAGGAGAAGATGGCAGGGAAGTGTGTTCACCTCATCATTTTCATCTCGAGCCAGGGGAGTTATGACTCTCATACATAAATCAGTCCCATTTCAAGTGAAAAATGTAATTGGAGACAAATTAGGAAGATATCTAATCATCCAAGGATCTTTGTTATTAGAAAATATAAATTTGGTGAACTTATACGGTCCCAATATAGATGATCAAAACTTCTTTGCTAATTTATTTCTTATTTTATCATCACTTACAGGGCAACATATAATAGCAGGGGATTTTAATTGTACATTGAATCCCAGTATAGATAGATCAACAGGACTGGACTGTACGCACAATGGATGCAGGATGATCATTAATCATTCTATGAAAGAATTGAGATTGCTAGATATATGGAGAGAAATGAAACCACAAATTAAAGCCTACTCTTGCTATTCTAATACCTACAAGACATTCTCACGTATTGACTATTTTTTGATCTCCACAGAATTAAGGTCCAAGATTCAAAACTGTTTCTATGATAACATTGTGATCTCTGATCATGCACCCTGCTGTCTAATATATGTAGATAAGAAATTGACAAAGGAACCAGGTAGGTGGCAATTTCAGCATAAATGGCTTCAGGATGAGGAATTTGTTAAGTACATAGAAAAACAGATACATGAGTTCTTTGATATCAATACTACACAAACATCAGCATGTATAAAGTGGGAGGCTTTCAAAGCTTTTATTGGGGGGCATATTATTAGTTATACAGGTTCAAAATCTAAGAAGACTCAAGAGGAGAGAGCCCAATTGGAACATAAAATAAAAATTCTCCAAGAAAAAGTGTATGCAGGAAGTGACCCAAAATTAGAGAAAGAATTACTGATTCTGAGAGCTGAATATGACAAAAAAATCAGCGAATAGAGCTGCCTCGAGTCTTCTAAGATTGAAGCAATCCTTTTATGAACAAGGTGAAAAATCAGGGAAGTTATTGGCATGGCAGATTAAACAATTAGAATTTAAAACACCAATTACCAGTATTATAAGTAACGGACAGGTAGTTGTAGATCCTTTAGAAATTAACAGTGCCTTTAGAGATTATTATGAAAAACTATATGATACAAAAAATGAATCTGATTTAACAAAACTAAATGGGTTTTTGGACGGATTATCTATACCGTGTATTCCAAATGAAAACAGGGAGATACTGGAGTCTAAAATTAGTCAAGAAGAAGTTGGGCTAGCCATTAATAATATGAAATCAGGAAAAAGTGCGGGACCAGATGGTCTTCCAGTTGACCTCTATAAAAAAATTAAGAATAAATTAATAAAGCCATTTTTGGAAATGATTTTAGAAGCATTTCAAAATAGTAATTTACCACTATATATGAATAATGCCTTAATTATACTGTTGCCAAAACCAGGTAAACCCTCTAATAAATGTGAAAATATGAGACCAATAAGCCTATTAAATGCTGACCTTAAGATAATCTGTAAAATTTTAGCAAGACGACTACAAGAAATATTACCAAATATTATTAACCGAGATCAGAATGGCTTTATAAAGGGAAGACAAGGCTTCCATAATGTAAGAAGACTATTTAATATTATCTATTCTAATAAAGAAGCACCGGATACAGCTCTCCTATCATTGGACGCCGAAAAGGCCTTTGATAGGGTCGAATGGCCCTTTCTTTTTGAAGTTCTACAAAGGTTTGGACTTGGAAATAATTTCATAAAATGGGTTCACATAATATACAATAATGCTACAGCAGAAATCCTAACAAACAGCAATATCTCAAAATCAATAAATATCAATAGAGGATGTCGACAAGGCTGTCCACTTTCACCTTTACTGTTTACTATGGCAATTGAACCTTTAGCGATGGCAGTACGTTTACATCCACAAATATATGGAATTAAAGTAGGACCAACAGAACATAAAATCTCCCTGTATGCCGATGACATAATTTTGTTTATGTCGAATCTTAAAAAATCAATTCCGACCTTGTTGAATTTAATAAAGAATTTGGGGGAAATATCAGGATATAAAATAAATAAAACTAAATCTTCAATATTAATGCTAAATGAGACCCAGAGTAATCACCCAGCTCCTGAGGTACATCAATTCCAAAGTTGTAAATCAGTTTAAATATTTAGGAATCCAAATTGTGCCTAAGCTAGAATCAGTCGCCAGTGCCAACTATGAAGCCTTAATGACAGATATTAATGAGTTACTTCAGAGATGGATGTCACTACAAATGTCGATGATTGGGAGAATTAATATACTTAAAAGTAATATCTTACCCAAGATACTTTATTTATTTCAATACATTCCTTTACCACCACCTTCAGATCTATTCTCAAGAATTAAAAAAAAGTTAGTGGAATTTATATGGAACAACGGGAAGGCTAGATTACGTCTGTCCTTACTATATTTACCATTTGATCGTGGAGGTCTGAAATGTCCAAACTTTATGTTGTATTACTGGTCAGCACAACTGAGGTCTATGACATATTATTTTTCATCAAATGATCTCCCTCACTGGACTGAAATGGAATCATACAATTTACCTTTACCTCTTCCCTTGTTCATATACTCAGACTCGGCTAAAAAATTACAGAAACAAATTAAAAATCCATTTGTAAAGCATATGATCAAAATATGGTGTGAAACCAAAAAATATTTAAAAGAACCACACTTATTGTCACAATTCAGCCCAATATGGGGTAATCAATATTTTAAACCAGGGAGAGCGGATGCTGTATTTAAAGTATGGAATTTAAAAGGGATTCAAAAGATTCAGGACTTATATTTGTCATGTTCAGATAACATAATGTCTTTTGAAGAACTGAGGATCAAATTTAATCTTAATAGAACACATTTTTTTTAAAAATATCTTCAGCTTAGGAACTTTATTCAATCAAATCAAAATAATGCTCTCACCCGACCTACTTATTCATCCTTGGAAAAAAATCTTGAAGAAAGATAATAAGAGAAAGGGTATTATTTCAGAGTTTTATAACTCATTGACATTATCCTCAAGTGAAAACTCACAGAAAAGACTGAATTATTGGAAAGAAGACCTGCAAACTGAAATTTCAGAGGAACAATGGGAATTGGCTTGTACAGAAGCTCAAACCAAATGAATAAATGTACGTCTTAAATTGATACATTTTAAATGGTTAATGCGGATGTATGTTACACCGGAGGAGTTAAATAGATATAACAAAAACATACCAGATACGTGCACAAAATGTATGGAAAGTAAAGGAGCCCTATTTCATTGTTTATGGGAATGTAGAAAAATTAGAATGTTTTGGGAAGAAGTGAGGGTAACAATTGAAAAAATAATTTCAAAACAAATCATATTGAATCCTAAATTGTTTTTGTTGGGTCTGTATCCAGAAAAACATAACTTTAATAAGAGTGAAAGAACATTCATAGACCTCAGTTTGCTTAACGCCAAAAAATGTATTGCACTATTGTGGAAAAAGACTCATAGACCAGATGTGACTCAGTGGTTAAGACAGATGTTAACAAACTTTCCACTAGAAAGAATAACATATATACTGAAATCAAAGGAAATTGTGTTTGAGAATATATGGAGACCTTTCATTGATTATGTAAAGAATTTAAACATAACTTTTGAAGAAGAAGGTGAATGATGTGTGTGGACCTTGTAAATTCCAAACTGGTGAATGTATAATATGTATACTTATGTAATGGAGTACCTAGACTAAACAGAGGAGCATTGTTGAAGACCTGCTTTTGTTAATGGTTGTTGGTGTTTTTAGTATATATTTTTAAATCACTTTAGTGTTAGTGTTTGATCATTTGTGTTATGTTTGTAAAAAAGGTTCAATAAAAAATATTGTGGAAAAAAAAGCCACCTCGCCGTGGGTGCATATTCTGACAGTAGGAATAATTAAAAGACAAATGACAGAGGACTTCAGGGGCCGGGGGGGCTCATACGTCAAAAGTAGTTCTGATAAATAAGAAGGCCCAAGACTGTGTAGACATTTATAAACCAGTAAAAGAACCTTAAAATTGATCCTGAAGGACACAGGGAGCCAACACAATGATTTTAAAACCAATGTGATGTGAGCCTTTCGTCTGGTCTTCGTCAGAACACGTGCAGCTGAATTCTGTAATAATTGCAGATTTGAAATTGTCTTTTTGGGAAGACCAGAGACCATGGCATTACAGTAATCAATGCGGCTGTTGATAAAAGCATGCATCAGTATCTCCATGTTTGCTCGAGAGAGAAGTGGGCAGACTCTGGTTATATTCTTTAGGTGGTAGAATCCTGCCCGTGTTATATTTTTAATATATGGGGTAAAACCAAGCTCAGAGTCTAATATGACACCCAAATTCTTAACATGTTGATATATTCTATTAATAGATTCCAAAGGTATGCTGGACTATCAGAACAGATAACAGAAATGTATAATACATAATACTGAACATTTCATTTTATTGCCCCTAAAACATCCTCCATAAGCAGTACTGGATGTTAACATTTTATCTGTTGAACACAAACTGGGCATTGCAGGCTTCACAGATTTTTTTTATCACAAAAAACACCATGTTGTTTTCTTCTTTCTCCTGCTTCTCGTACCTCCGTAAGGCTCAAAAACAACCTGTTTCACCCAATTATCTCTCCCACAGGGCACAGTCAGGCAATTTGGCTCAGTCAAGACTGATTCATTGAGCCAGATGATTTAAAGCTTTTTTTTGGGGGGGGGGGGGGGAGTCAGTCCATGAGGACTGAAACTGCTCCTGATCCTCAGCTGATATTTAGCAGCGAGAGGTGTCCTGCTAAAGGTTGGAGAGACAGGAATAACATGTTATTTCTAGTCTTCCTTATTTGTTACTCTAATGAAAACCACATGCATGAAGGATAGCAAAAAGAAGAAGCCAACTTTATTGTCATTCAGTCCATCATGTACAGTAGAATGAAATTATGTTTCTCTTATCTTCAGTGTTAATTACATGTAGAATCAGTGGGGTCGCTGCCATGCAAGGCACCACCACAAACAACTTCTCCTTCCCCTGTGCTGAACACCAAGCTAGAAGGTGGGAAGTACCATTTTTATATGGCCTTTGGTATGACCCGGCCGGGACTTGAACCCCCAACCTCCTGGTTGTGGGGTGGATGCTCTATCAACTAGGCCAGTGTGTACCAGTTACATTACACTCTATACTGAATGCAAAAGCTGTGTGGACGTTGGTATTGACAGCTGGTTACATGTGTTTTTATAGCAAAACATGTCAGTCCTTTACACATCTCTGGAGCCAATGAAGATGACCAACATAGAAAAACACAATGTCCTTCACAAACATGGAAGTCATTATCACAGTCATCAGGCCCTGGAAAAACAATTTATTCATGCCTGGCACCCACTGAGGGTGCATTTCCCATAATTACTGTTTGAGGTTTAGTGCTCAAACTCATTAAAAAAAAATCCAGTGGTACCTGCAGTCAATACCATCCCAGGCACAGTACCGATTTAAGAGTCCACCCCCGTTTTACTGCCACATCAAGCCATGTGTGAGAAAAATGACAAATGAGCCAAACAAACACCTTTTGCAGCAACCCTGCAAAGAAATGTCTCTCTCTCTTTCTCTCTCCCTTTTGCTTATCTATACACTGTTTAAAGCCATTAATAGTTGATCAATGGATCAAGTCACTCTGGATTGTTGCAATTAGAAAACAATCTGGGAAAAAAAAAAAAAAGAAGCTATTTTAAGTCATGTGCTATCAGTGGGAAAAGCAACAGAGAGGATAATTGGGTATTGACGAAGGAGTGTGAAAAGCAAAGACAGCATGTGAGACCACTCTCCAATTTACTCTGTCATCTTGAGGCTCTGATTATGCTGTTTACTGGCCAGATAATTGGGGCAATGCTCCATAAAAACAAACATTTCAGAGTGAAGTGTCAAATGGAAGCAAACTGCATGAAAATATTCTCAACACATCCCACAGATAGGATGAATTTCATCTTATTTCCTGCCGCTACTCATGAGTCCACACTCACTGGGAGGAGCCATTTTTAAAAGCAATTCAGTGCCTTCTGGAGCGTCAGCTGATACTAAATGGTTTGTGGAGGGTTGATAAACATAAACACCACTATGAGCTCCACCACATTTGCTATGAAGAAGCAATGATCTCCTCACACATTTTGTAAAAAGGTCATAAAAGAACACCAGTTTGCTATACTAGAATTGCTGGAAGAAAGAATAAAGTGAGCCATCTTTATTGTCATTCAATCTGTACACAGTAGAATGAAATTCCATTTCTCTGAATTTCAGCGTATACATCCCTAACTGCAGTGGAAAAGGACCAGCATTATATAAATGCCGGTCCCCCCCCCCCATCCCCTCACCCCCCAATAGCTGGGGGGAGGGGAGTGAGGGGATAGAGAAAAGAAGAAAAGAACAGACATGTAGAGAGCAAACAGCACGACGGGGACGCAATCTATGGGAGAGAACAAACAGATGTTTTTTTTGACCAGCAAAAATATTTCATTGAGAGTGAAGAAAGGAGTGAAGCCCAGTGCATTGTTGGAGGTCCCCTGGCTGTCTAAACCAGCAGCATAACTAAGGGAGGGTTCAGGGGCACATGATCCATCCCTAATTATAGGCTATATCAAACAGGAAGGTTTTGACCCTATTCTTAAAAACAGAGATAGAGTCTGACTCCGAATCCAGATTGGCAGCTGGTTCCACAGGAGAGAAGCTTGATAATTGAAGGCTCTGCCTCCCATTGTACTTTTAGAGATTCTAGGTATTACATTGCATTTTGGGAGCGTAGTGCTCTGTTAGGGTAATAGGGTAGTATCAAATCTTGTAAATAAAAAGGGGCCTGATAATTTAGAGCTCTGTAAGTCAGAAGAAGGATTTTAAACTTAATTCTAAACTCTATGGGAAGCCAATGAAGGGAGGCCAGAACCGGAGAGATATGATCTCTCTTTCTAGTACCTGTTAAAACTCTTGCTGCAGCATTTTGGATCAGCTGAAGACTTTTTAAAGATGTTTTAGGACAACCTAATAATAAAGAGTTACAATAATCTAATCTGGAGCTAACAAAAGCGTGGATTAGATTCTCAGCATCACTCTGAGACAAGATACTCCTAATCTTGGCAATATTACGCAAATGATAGAAGGCAGTTTTAGAAACAAATTCAACATGTGAATTAAAAAACAGATCTTGATCAAAAATAACTCCAAGGTTCCTCACAGAAAAGAGAAAGAGTAACCGCATCCACATGAACCTGGTGTCATGAACCTGGGTTTGTTGGTTGCAAACCCTGTTCTGACTTATGGTTATTTTGCCCTATTTTCCACCAGATGCTTCAGCGAGCTTTTGGCCTTTGCTCCCTGACAGCTCGGGCACGCCCCCACCTCCTGTCAAGTGCCATCAGCTGTATTTCATTAGGGGTGTTTCCACGCACACACACACACACACACTCCAGTCATTCCCATTCACACGCTCATACACGCACTCATACACACCAGGTTTAATTATTGTACAGCCCACGCTTCCTCACACCGGCAGTCTCTTTCCTCGTTTGCATCATGGTTATATGATGCGCTGCATTTGGGGAGAGAGATTGTCGGCGCATTTTTTTTTTGTTTTGTTTTTAATCTGGGGATTAATAAAAATCCCCAGAGGGGAAATTGAGGGCATCCACCTGGATGGATGAAGCAGCCATGATACGGCGCTATCCCTTAACCATTCACACACACATTCACACCTAGGGCCACTAGGTGTGAATGTTAATTGATCACTCCAATTAACCTAACCTGCATGTTTTTGGCCTGTGGGAGGAAACCGGAGAAATCCCGGAGTAAACCCACGCAGATACGGGGAGAACATGCAAACTCCACACAGATCACTGTTGGTCAGGGGCTGGGATCAAACCAGGGATCCCATGGCCAAGGGTGAGTTGCTGTGCTGGTGCAGTGCTAACCACTGTGCCACCGCACCTGACATAATTCTCGACCAAGGAAACACGCACGCAGGCTCAGGTAAGATTTGATAGCTTTATTCAACAGAAAAGGTATGTTTGGATGCGTGTGTGAGATATGAGAGTGGTTTGTGGGTGGACGATGTGAATTGGGAACAGAGCAGCACGCCGTGCGGCCAGGCAACCCTATGGGAGAAACACAGACAGAGAGTGAGCTGGGCAAACCACACGGGAAAGTAATGCAGAGTAATGCTTACTTGCAGAGAGGAAGGTGGCTGGCGTTGGCTAGGATCTTCAGCCTGGGAGACAACGCCCTGCTGCGCACACGACGAGGCGTGGAGATGCGAGAGGAGAAGATGGCGAAGATGGGAGAATCCGCCGCCAGGGAATCCACCTGTGCACAGGGGAAGGCTGATGTTACGGGTCCCGGGAAGGTGACCACAATAACAAAAAGAAATAGTTTTAAAGCGTGAAAAGACGTGATCCTTCGCGTCTGCTCTTGGGTCTGTAAAATACAAAAAGAGTCTTTGAAAGACAGAACACAGGACCACTCGTGTCTTTCTCCAGATAGTACTAAAGGGGGGGGCCGGAAGTGCACCCTATTTGTTTACCTGGGGTGGAACGACCGCAGTGCCTAAGGTTCCGCTGCTTACTCTTAAATATTTATACAGGGCTACATATCAAATGTTAATATTTTTGATCGTCCACAATCTCAAAATATATTTAGATACTCTTAAAATAAAAATAAAATGACAGTCTCTCTGTATTATTTCCAAATGTGGTGCCCTATTTGGGTGTACCACACGCTCCCCAACAACAAAAGTGGCTCCTGACACTTAACAGTAACAAATCAAAATCCCAACACTATTAAAGTCTCTATTCAAAAGTCTCTGGAATGTCTTTCTTTTCATCTTCAGGTATTATCCAAGATCTGATTAGTTTAATAGCAAGGAATAGCATACTGACATGGCAAGTAGTTAGAGGTGAAAGAAGGAAGATAAAAAGGTTGAGGATAGAAAGGAGGGTAGCACATAAAAGGATATGGTGTTGACTGCTGGACACTGACAGTGTTCACCGACGGACGAGTCTGGAAGGCTGGCTGGCCCAGGGACGGATAGGTGAACACCATGTTGGGTCGTCTCTGTCTGGTGGACTGCCTCAGACGTGGTGGTGACTCAGGACGACGGTCTGGCTCTGGACTGGGCACCAGCTCAGGATGAGCTGCAGGTCCGGGACTAGGAGCAGGAACATCTTGGTGGATATGAAGCACTTCCCCGTCGTCGTCTGGTTGAAGTTGGTCCACGTTTTGTTCGCTTTCCCTTTGTATTTCTTGTCCTTCTTCCGTAATATTGTCTCTTTCTTGTTCAGGTTGAATAGGAACTTGTACTTGTCTTTGCTGTGTTGTTCCCTGTCTTCTTTGTGACTCACATTGAACTTGGTCGACTGGACGCTGACTTTCTTGCAGGTGTCTGGGAACACGAAACCAATAGAGGGGTTCGTCTTCTTCCGAATCACTCGCCTCAGGACTGTTTGACTTTTCCAGTGTGTTTTGTCTTATATCGGTAGGTCTGTTGTTTCTCTTTTGTGACTTGGCAACTGGACTTTGAACGATGTCGACTGGTAAGTCGTTGACTTGGAGAAGCAAGTTTCTGTGCAGGGTACGGATGGGACGACTTCCTGTCTCTGGACTTACTTTGTAGACGGGGTTGTCTCCAACCTGCTCCCTCACGATGTAGACTGTTTGTTCCCAGTAGGGCCTTAGCTTGCCAGGTCCACCTCTTTCACCCAGGTTCCGCACAAGCACTCTGTCTCCTACTTGCAGGACTACACCTCTACATCGTTTGTCATAGTTTGTCTTTCCTTTAGAGCTTGACTGTTGACTGTTTGCACTTGCGATCCTGTACGCCTCTGTCATTTTCCCTTTCCATTTCTGAGCGTATCCATGGGCTGTCTCTGTGTCTTCTTCTGTCATGAGGCCAAAGAGAAGGTCTACTGGGAGGCGAGGATGTCTGCCGTACAACAGGAAGTATGGAGAAAAACCAGTGGCCTCATGCTTAGTGCAGTTGTAAGCATGGATGGTGTGAGGTAAGTGTTCCTTCCAGTTTAGTTTCTCTTTCTCTCTCAATGTACGTAGCATCTGCAACAAGGTCCGATTCAGCCTTTCGACCGGGTTACCTTGGGGGTGGTAGGGAGAAGTCCTTGAGTGGCCAACACCTGCTAGCTCTCTGAGGGACTTGAATAACTCGTTCTCAAATTCCCGACCCTGATCGTGATGAAGCTTGGAGGGGTAGCCGAATCTTGGAATGAAATCATTGAAGAGGCGGTCTGCTGCTGTCTTTGCGGCCTTGTTCTTGGTGGGGTAGGCTTGTGCAAACCTGGTGAAATGGTCGACTACCACCAAGATGTATTCAAACCCGCCTTTACAGGACTCTAGGTGCAGGAAATCGATGCATACTAACTCGAGTGGGAAGTTGGATGTTATACTGCCCATGGGTGCTCTCTCATGCGTTGCTGGCTTTTTCTGTTTTATGCATGGGCACTTCCTGGTGACATACTCCTCGATCTCTCGCTTCATGAAAGGCCAGTAGAATCGCTCACGGGCTAAGCTCAAGACTTTCTCCACACCGACATGGCCCATGTTGTTATGGAGATGGGTGAGAGCTACTTGTCTGTAGACAGCGGGCAGAACTAGCTGCTTGCGTTCTGCGGTTTTCCTATAGAGAAGGCCATTTTCAATGCGCATCCGACTCCACTCTCTCAACAGTCTCTTTGTGCTTATGTCAAGCTTGGCTTTGTCGTCTTCAGTTGGTGTCATATCTTTTTCTTTCATCTCCATGACTTTCCCGATGGCTGGATCTGCTCTTTGTTCTTGGACTAGTTTATCGTGGCCGATGAAATGCAGTGGCTCCTTGAGGGGTGAACTTGGTGAAGCAAGGCTGAGGGCTGCAATCCATGCTACATCACCTTGCTTGGCTCTTCTGCTCCCTTCCCATACTGCACCAACGGCTTCCTCTGACAGTTCTCCTGTACACTCTTGCATGAAGGCTTCAATGTTGAGTGGACAACGGGATAATACATCAGCGTCAATGTTTGTTTTTCCGGGGCGATATTTTATGTCAAAGTGGAAATCTGCGAGCTGTCCCACCCAACGATGCCCTACGGCGTTGAGCTTTGCAGTGCTGAGGACATACGTCAAGGGGTTATTGTCCGTAAAAACTGTGAAACTTGGGGCATAATAGAGATAGTCTCTGAACTTGTCGCAAACTGCCCACTTGAGGGCGAGAAACTCTAGTTTTCCACTGTGCAAGTGGTAGTTTTGCTCGGCAGGTGTTAGTGTGCGTGACCCGTACCCAATCACTCTCATCTTATTGTCTTGGTTTTGATACAGGACCGCGCCAAGGCCTTTCTGGGACGCGTCCGTGTGGAGTACGAAGGGCTGGGTGAAGTCAGGATACGCTAACACAGGTGGCTGGGTCAACATGTCAATCAAGCGCTCAAGGGTCTCTTGGTGTTCCTTGTCCCATTTCACTGGAGCTCGGGAAGACTGCTGTGGGTACTTTGCTCTGCCCTTGGATGGCTTGGACGGCAGTGTGTCAGACTTTACCTGGAGCAAGTCGTACAGGGGTTTGGCAATGCGCGAGAAGTCCTGCACATACGTCCGATAATAGCTCAGGAACCCCAAAAGTTGTCTGACTTCTCCAACTATTTGTGGCCTTCTGTGTTTGAGTGCCTGCACAGCTTCGATGTCCTTGGGGTCCACCCTCACTCCATCTTCTGACACCAGGCGACCGACATACCGAACCTCTCTGCGGAACAACTCACACTTCTCAGGCTTCAGCTTCGCCCCGTGGCGTTGCAAAGCTTGGAGAACTTTCCTCAGCACTTGGACATGTTCATTAAATGACTTGGAAAAACAGAGCACATCATCAAGGTAGGGTATGCAGCACTCATCACGGAGCGTGTCCAGCATTTCTTCCATGCTCCGCTGAAAGGCTGCGGGTGCGTTGGACAGCCCGAAGGGTATTCTCACCCATTCGTAGAGACCCCACGGGGTGGTGAATGCAGTCAGGTACCTTGAGCCCTCTGCGATGAAACCTTGATGGTAAGCTTTACCCTGGTCCAGGATCGAGAACCAGCTGTAACCACCGAGGGAGTCGGTGAGGTCCTGGATCCGGGGAAGTGGGTGTCTGTCGGGCACTGTTTTGTTGTTTAGGAGGCGGTAATCAATACACAGACGTAAAGATCCGTCCTTCTTCCTGACACAGATAACTGGGGCTGCGTAGGGTGACTGAGACTTTACGATCCATCCCTTCACTATCAGTTCCTGAATGTACTCTTTTACTTCCCTATACAGGGGCTTGGGGATGGAGGCGTAAGCTCTCTGAACTGGCGTGTCATCTTTGAGTCTGATTTCCATTTGTAAAGAAGGGATACAGCCAATATCAGTGCTATCGCGAGAGAATGCCTCGCACTCTTCCATCAGAACCTTTTCGACTGACCTTTGCTGATCTGGGCTTAGATGACTGAGATCGACCGGTGGCAACCAAGGCTCGGCAGGAGAGTCACCTTGGGCGGTCTTACTTAGTGCCTCTGCTGTAGTTGCTGATGTCAGTATGGGCTGGGTTTCTGGTGGCTCTAGTGTATCAGTTTCAATGACTTTGGCGACATGTTCGATGGTGCCTAGGGCTGTTCTTTTCGGCAGGATTACTTCATGTTTGGAATGGTTGGAGATGGGGACCTTTACAAAAGGTCTTTGGGAATTGTTAATCTCCAAAAGTCCTTCCCCCACACTCAAATTTCTCAAAGCAATGTTCTCTTCAGCAGGTTCGTAAAGTACAAGAGGGTCAGAGATGTCAAAGTTCTGGGGCACCCTGCAACATATTTGTACTGCTTTGCCAGCTGGGATAATCATGTTGTCTTTACCGACTCTGAGTGTAACAGGATCACAGTCAGTTCTTTGCGGCACTTGAATGAAGTTTACCATGGCCACTACCTGGTCTTCGTCCATTCCAAGAGCTCTGCGCAGTAGACTATATAGTACTGTACTGGCTTCCTCATCTGTCCCTTGGCCTTGTATAATCGCTCCCAGCACATTAGCTCCAACTAGTGGTTGGTTCAGTGACAGCTTACTGACTAGGAATGGCGCTTGTGCAGTGAGATTGGGATCTTCGTGACCCGCTAAAGTGACTGTAAGCTCGACCCATCCGTCATATGGGACTGCTTGGCCATTAACTGCATAAACCTCAAGCTCGTCGTTCAGCAGATCTTGGAGTGGTCTTACCACAGTGTTGGGTATGTGCTTTTTGACCCATTGCCTGTCAACTATACTCACTTGTGAGCCAGAGTCAAACAGCACTGTCGCAGGGTAACCACCGATTAGACATTTCAGCAGACTTTTCTTACCGACAAGGGGAGCTTGGTATTTGGTGGCACTCTGACAGGAGGGAATCTGACCTTTCCTTCTGTTGCATTTGACCTGCTTTCTCAGCTGCTTGCTCTGGTGCCTGGGGCACGGAGTTGAAGCTTCGGTAGAGGAAGAGTTTACTGGCTGGGACTTTGGCTCTGTACCGATCTCTGGCTGTCCCTTGACAGAGACCGATTCCCGTTTCCCTGATTCTTGGGTCGCTTCAGACATCCGACTGCTCTGTGTCCCGACTCACTGCATACAAAGCAATGACTGCACTCCTGTAAGCTTTGTTCAGTACATTTCGGACAGAGATAGGTTTTCTTTTGGTTAGCTGGAGGCTGAGAATGCTGAGGGGAGGAGTTTACAGCTTTCTGTTCCATGAAAGTTGCCACCATCTTGGTTAGAGTCTCTACTTGTGCAGCGAGTTGTTTGATTGTCTGTGAGGCTTGTTGGTCTTTGGCTGTCGTGTCCCTTGTTGCAATCACAGCGCTATGTGCTGACTTCTGACGAGGGGTTTGCCCTAACCTTCGCTGGTGCTCATTCTCATCACTGATAATCTTTGTGACCTCACTAAGAATCTCTTCATCTGTTACATTGTTGTTTGATGTAAGAGGTCTTAGTCGTTGCCGCAAGTCTGCATACTTCACTCCCAGACCTTGATAGACTGTGTGCAGAAACACTTCCTGGATTGTCCTTGGGTCATACGAGATGTCTGCAGTGGCTTGTTTTGACTGAAAGATGAGTTTCTGTTTGAGCCCAATCATGCGATATAGGAATTGCTGAGGGGACTCCTGCTCAGTTTGTCGGGCGCACATTAACTCCTGGAACATCTCTGTTGTTGCCTTTTCTCCAAGGTGGGATCGGAGAAAGCCCTGAAGTTCAGAAAGAACCAGTTCATCTTTGAGCATGAGCATGTCCCTGAACGTGCCAGGCTTTACAATTCTCAGTACCCCCCTCATGACCTCTGCTTCAGAAAATCCTTCTTTTAATCCTTCATTGATCTGTCTCATGAGACTGTTATAATTGATTTCAGAGCTGTTGTCTCCAATTTGTCCTCCAAAAGCCTTGAATTCTCTCCGAGGCAGGTAGGAAAGGTCTTTGAGAGTGACATGCCTTTCTGGACTTCCTTGTTCCCTTGGCTGCGGTTGTGAGTGGCTCTGACGACTGGGTGCTACAGGTGGTTGGAGTGTCACAACTTCACACAGTCTTAGTCTTTCTCCCAGTGTCTCATATGCTTTCCTCAGTTCCTCTACAGACTCTGCGTTTGCGTTCACACTAACTTGGGTGCCTGGTGGAACAGCAGATGGTGATGGTGGATCTGGCAACATCTTGGATGGATGAGGACTTGACTTGGTTGGTATTGCAGCCTGATCAGCTGAATGCGTGGTGGAGCCACTCGTTTGTATCACTTTAGTGAGCAGGTCATCCAACATCAGCAACTGACTCATTCCCTCATCTTCAAGTTTCAGCAGAGTTGGGGACCGTAGATATGCATTGACATAGTCCATACAGCTCTCATTATCGTCTTCACTGAACTGTGTGTCTTTGTCTCCAGCTGCTAGGCTCTTTGTTAGCTCGAAAAGATCCTTACTTGAGAGGGCAAACAAGCGTCCTCTGATGCTCCATATCAGTTCTTTTCGTGCTGTCGACATGGTACTTTAGCTATCTGTAGTTCGAGTGTTGTATTATTTGTACAGTGACTAGGCTGCGTTTTACCTTCTTGACAGCAGTGCAGTTCCACTTTTGGTTGAAGATCCTTTCTTTCTCTTTGATCTTCCTCCTTGGACACCCACTGACTGACGTGTCTGATGTAGCAGCTTGGCAACCGTTGTCTCGTAGTTCTGGTATCACTGGATCTTCCCTCGATGACTGTAGAGGAGAGATCCCGGACGAGCCCCCACAGTTTGTTACGGGTCCCGGGAAGGTGACCACAATAACAAAAAGAAATAGTTTTAAAGCGTGAAAAGACGTGATCCTTCGCGTCTGCTCTTGGGTCTGTAAAATACAAAAAGAGTCTTTGAAAGACAGAACACAGGACCACTCGTGTCTTTCTCCAGATAGTACTAAAGGGGGGGGCCGGAAGTGCACCCTATTTGTTTACCTGGGGTGGAACGACCGCAGTGCCTAAGGTTCCGCTGCTTACTCTTAAATATTTATACAGGGCTACATATCAAATGTTAATATTTTTGATCGTCCACAATCTCAAAATATATTTAGATACTCTTAAAATAAAAATAAAATGACAGTCTCTCTGTATTATTTCCAAATGTGGTGCCCTATTTGGGTGTACCACACTGATAAACAGGTAAGAGATTTTAAACAGCTTAGTGAAGCAGCGAAGAGTGGCAGGACTGGAGAGATGATCTGGGTAGCTTCCCTGTATGTCTGGTGGCCCAAACCCATCATTTCCATGCTCTGTATTTTCGTGGCTGACTGAACTTGTTACCCTGTGGGATTTATGTTAATAAATGGCACAATCTACTCCAGCAATTGACTGAGTTTTCTATTCCTTCCCTCATGCGCCGCGTCATGGTGCACGGGGGGTTATGACAGAATGCTCCGACAATCCAGAAAAAACTCAGCAGAGTAGACATGCGTTTTTTTCCCCCCTTTATTCACCCACCTGTTTGTTGGAACACATCATGCCCTGGGCTCGCCGACCTCGTCGCCGTAAGGGAGGACCGGCAGCTGGCATCCCCACTCTGGAGGAGGAGTGGACAGCAGATTTCATCCAGGACTTTGTGGAGGAGGCTCTCAGGTCCCGTGGTCCCAAGAATAAATGGAAGTGTTTGCTTGGGGCTATGGGCATCCTCGAAGCACATCCTAGCCTCTGGAGGTGCCCACAATACGCGGAGCTGCTCACCACGGTCTGCGCGCTCAAGCGCTCATTTCCCGGATTATCTGCGAGGAGACTTCCCACCAAGCCGAAGCGGAGTTGTTCCCCTCATCGGCCATCCGCTTCCTCTCCTGCTCGGCCCGAAGTGCCAGCCTCAGCCAGTGCGTCTCCAGCTCCACCATGACAGCGTCATCCTACGGCCAGACGTCGGGAGAAACCCTCCTCGTCAACAGCGACCGCCGTTGTTCCAGCTGCTGTGAGGTCCGCTGCACTCACCCTGGTCACGCCTACCTCCGTCGTCATGGAGACGGCTCCTCCACCTGTCTGCAGAGGAGCCCACGTCACCGCTGACACAGAGAGGGATGACTGTCTGCCGCCTGTAGCTGCCAAAACCAATGACCGGGATGACAGGCAAGTACTGTTTCTTTCTATTCCATCTAATAGTATTGAACCTTGCCTGTCTCCCAAGGGAGAGGCCCAGTTGAAGCAATCCGCTGGCTCCTCTCCTCCAGCTGCAAAAATTATTTCATGTCTTCCCCTCTCTGTGTCTCCTCCCATTTCCCCTGAGTGCCTGTCGATCCTGGATGGGAGCAAGTGGACGGCGGAGGAGCCAGTGGCCTTGGAGGATCCTGCTCCGGAGCCAGCACCGAGGTGTTTCGGGACGGACACGCCGGGGGAGTCCCCGGCTTCTTCTTCCGGGCCGGCGTCTGATCCATCCCTGGGCATGCCAACAGATGAGAAGTGGTCAGCTCTGCTCGCTGCGCTCAACCTTCAGGTCGAAGAGGAGCGCCACAAAAGGGAGGTCCATGAACGCGCTTCCCCAGCTGCGAGGGTTCCACCCCCTATGCCTACTCAACCCCCAGGCTCACCATCGGACAAGGATTGGGCAAACCTGCTCGCCGTGGTCAACAGCCGGGTCGAGGAGGAACGCCAGGAGAGAAGAGGAGACATCCCGGAGGCTGCTGGGGAGGCCCAATGCCAGGAGAACAGGAAACTGTTTTCTCTTTGACTTTCTCTGTTGATGAACTATTTTGCCTGCCTTCTGGCGAGGAGACTTGGGGTGTGCAGTCCCCTGAGTGCTCAGCCCCAGCGGCATGTTGTGCTCCCTCACCCAACCTCATCCAGCCTCTTTTGTGTGCCCCTTCGAGGTTGTCTACGCTGGAACCAGGTCACTCGAGGGGGGAGGAACCAGATGCCCAGGAGGGTCCACCCCATGGGCCAGGGGAGAGGTTGCCCTTGACCGCCACGCCAGAGGAGCCAGTGGCATGGAGAACGGCACATGGGAACACCAGGACTGCAACCACCAGCACGCCTGCTGTGGGGGCCGCTGCAGAGGAGTCATTCCCCGGACCAGACCTCCAGCCGACGGGACCTGGAACATTATCGTCGGTATCGTCGGAGTCCTGGATGGCGGTAGAGCTCAAGCACAGGCAAGTAATCTGTCCTGTAGTTCATTTATCAATGATTGAGAGATCTTGTCTGGCTCTTGGAGAGGAGAGTCGGGTGCGGCTCCCGGTCACGCCTGGACTCCCCTCGCCAGGCTCTGCCACTGCCGGCAACCCTAACCGTTCCTCCTCCCCTATCTCTGCTGAGCTCCTTCCTAGGGTTGCCGATGGATGATGATGTGAGCCTAGCGGTCCCAGAGGAGGCCGGCGGGGGTACAGCACTGGATGGACTGACGGAATCCACGTACCCCAAGTCGCCGGAGTCCTGGATGGCGGTGGAGTCCGAGTTCAGGCAAGTGTGCTCCATTGTGTCAAGAATGTCTATGTCAATGTCATACTGCCCGATTCATAGCGAGGAGGGCCTGGGCAGCTCGTAGTAGCCCTCAGGGCCACCTCACTGGGCTCTGCCGCTGCCAGCAACCCTGACTCGGTCTCTCTTTCTCTCCCTCCAGGTTCGGAGCCCCCTGCCGGGGTCACCGGACAGCAGCTGATCTCGCTGGAAACCACCGTGGATAGGGGCCCACCGCCAGGGGTCATGAGGAACATCACCTCCCTCACTGGGGAGGCCACCGCAGGAGCAATGAGGTCCCTGATGGGGGCCACCGCAGGTGCAATGGTGCTCCAGCTGGAGTCCATTGCGGGTGCAGCAGAGCTCCAGCTGGAGTCCATCGCGGGTGCATCCACGTCCCAGACTGGGACCATCGCGGGTCCAGCCACGTCCCAGACTGGCACCATCGCGGGTGCAGCCATGTCCCAGACTGGGACCATCACGGGTGCTACGGTTCCCCCACTCCAAGCCTTGAAGAGCAGGGGGGCTCCTAGTCCTCGGTTTGGCCACCGGGGTTCCCGGGTGAGTACACTGCCTCTCCGCCTTCCATTAGGGGTGTTTCCACGCACTTACAAACACACACTCCAGTCATTCCCATTCACATGCTCATACACGCACTCATACAAACCAGGTTTAATTATTGTTCAGCCCACGCTTCCTCACACCGGCAATCACTTTCCTCGTTTGCATCATGGTTATAAATTTGCTGCATTTGGGGAGAGAGATTGTCGGAGCATTTGCCTCCATTCATGGCAGCGAGTTCTCCATGAATGTTGCACCATTTCCTTCACGCCTTCAGCCCGACATTTTCAGACGCTCAATTCCTGGATGTTCGCAGCTGACTCTGCCTCCTTTCCTCATCTGCCAGACTACACGGACAGCTTTGGATGGTTCCAGCTGTAAGTGTTAATTTTGCCTTTCCTTTGCGCTTATTGTAATTGCAGCACTAGGCATTCCCCTCCCCGGCTGTTGTACATCCGGGTAGCTTCCCTGCATGTGTGGTGGCCTAAACCCATCATTTCCATGCTCTGTATTTTCGTGGCTGACTGAACTTGCTACCCTGTGCGATTTATGTTAATAAATGGCATGATCTACTCCAGCAATTGAGTTTTCTATTCCTTCCCTCGTGCACCGCGTCATGGCGCATGGGGGGGGGGTGGGGGGTGCACTAAGAGTTTGATTTGGAAAGGTATTTCAAAGGTTTTTTTTGGACCAACTAGAAAGGCTTCAGTCTTATCTGAATTTAATAGCAGGAAATTGCAAGTCATCCAAGCTTTGATTTCCTTGAGACAGGCCTCTAACTTGGCCACTGGGGGTCAGAGCATCTGGAGCCATGATGGTGGTGCGTAAGGCCGTCGGGAGCGGAACGTCAGCATGGCGGGCCCAGAGGGAAGAAACGCTGACGGCTGGGTGTACAGGCACCATGGGGCTGTCTTGGGCCTCCGGCTAGAGACATTTTTGCCAGGGAGGTGGACTTTGACCCTGGGGGTAGACGGTGGCTGGGTGCGCATATGCCACGGGGTTGCCCAGGTCCTCCGTGGCAGACTAGAAGATGGTGGCTGGCCCGAGACATTGGAGTCACTTGAGACATGTATTTAATGTAAATATTTGTGTACATATTTGGAAAATGTGCACTTTGTACATAGCTGATGTGTATGTGAGTGAGTGAATGTATGTATAATATGGGATTATTTTGTATTTTAACGAGACATGGTCCGATTTTGAGTTGTTTTGTGTGAATGTGATAGGTTTGTTCTAATGCAATACGTTATTCCCCTGTTCTTAGTGTGTGATTTGGGTTACCAAATTTGGGTGGGTTTCCTGTATGCTTGACACTTCTTTTAAGGGGGGAGTGTTGTGTATGACTATGTGTGTCTGGAATGCCGTGCCCACCCACAGGGTGACGTCAGGTGGGCATGGCCCTCTCTGTGTATAAAACCCAGTTCTGTGTAATAAAGTTAGTTGGTTGCTGCATGAAGACTCGCCTCCTTTTCCCTTTATTCTCAGACATAACAAGGTCTACCTTGCCTAAGGGTGAAAGTGATGAGGTCAGTCCACCTTGATGCTAGGGTCGAAATGGACTTTGTGATCACAGGATAATATATAGGCAATTCTGGCCTTGGCCAAGTTGGGGCCATAACAAGCTGTTTCAGTACTATGATGGATTCTAAACCCAGACTGAAACTCTTCAAATAACCCATTTCCCTGCAAGTGGCCAAATAATTGCATAACAACAACTCTTTCTAAGATTTTTGAAATGAAAGGCAGATTAGAGATTGGCCTATAGCTACCGGAGTGGTGGCTCAGTTGGTAGAGCATCCGCCCCACACCCGGGAGGCAGGGGTTCAAATCCCGGCCGGGTCATGCCAAAGACCATATAAAAGTGGAACTTCCTGCCGTCCAGCTTGGTGCTCAGCAATAAATGGAATGGAGGAGGGAACTCTGTGGCGGCGCCTTGCATGGCAGCGGCCCTCTGATTCTGCACTTGGGGTGTGTGTGATTTACACTGTAGATAGGTAAAGCACAATCTCGTTCTATTGTACATGATTGGTTGTACAGTTGAATGACAATAAGGGTGATTTAATTTAATTTTTAATTTAATTTAAAACTCCTGGATCCGGTATTGGCTTTTTAGTAAGGGTTTAATTACAGCAGTTTTAAAAGCCTGCGGTACAGGGCCTAATGTTAATGAAGAATTGATTATTTGAAGAAAAGAGCCACCAATAAATGGGAAGACTTCTTTAAATAACCTGGTAGGAATAGGGTCTAAAAGACAAGTTGAAGGCTTGGATGAAGAAATTATTTAATCTAACTCTAAAAGGTCAATTGGAGTAAACTCATCCAAACAGATATCAGTTGAAGGAGTTGTAGTAGTTACTGTATTTAAGTTAACGGTGGGAAGAATCTGACTGATTTTATCTCTGATGGATGAAATTTTGTTATTGAAAAAGTTCATAAAGTCCTGACTGGTAAGATCTAAGGGAATGCTAGGATTGACAGAGTCCTGACTCTTTGTCAGCCTGGCTACAGTGCTGAAAAGAAACCTGGGATTATTCTTGTTCTCTTCTATTAATGCAGAATAATAACTTGTTCTAGCTTTCCTAAGAGATTTTTTTTTTTTGTAAATTAGATGATTTCTCCAAGCTAAATAGATTTCATCTAATTTAATGGTGCACCATTTTCTTTCTAATTGACGAGTCTTCTGTTTTAAGCTACGAGTTTCTGCATTGAACCAAGGAGTTAGAAATCTCTGATTAGACTTTTTTCTTTTTTAAAGGGGCCACCATGTCTAGAGTCTGATGCAGAGAAGCTGTAACACTATCTACCATGCTATCAATTACAGAAGGAGCAAGCTCTCCATAGCTTATCTCCGTTGTGTTGACACATGGCACTGAGGAAACAATCTGCTTAAATTTGGTAACAGCATCATCTGAGAGGCATCTATTGTAGTAATATTTTTCTTTAGGAGCCAAATAGTCAGAAATAGTAAAATCAAAGGTTAACAGACAATGGTCTGACAGTACAGGGTTATGAGGAGACACTACTAGATTTTCTATTTCTATGCCATATGTCAGAACAAGGTTCAACGTGTGGTGGAGATAATGGGTAGAATTTTCTACTTTCTGATAAAAATAAATAAAAATAGGCAGTAAGTATTAGCATTAGGTGACTAAGGCATTAATGTGACAACACCTCTTGGACATGTACAATCAAAGAAAAAACAAAAAAGCCATCCATTTTCCTGTTTTAGGAGAAATTTTGGAGTACAGTATATATCTGCTGCTCATATTTTTTAATGCATTACCACATCCAAGATACTTCTTTTGACACCAAATCTGTTGCCATATCTCTATCAAGATTCAAGTATTCAAGACCTGAGAGGTATGCACCAATTTTGGTAATTCAGTCAGTGCATGTATATTTGTAAACCTGTATGCTCTGGATTCCCTAGCTTTCTACATGTTCATATTATCAGGCAATATTTGGTACCAAATGAAAGGTAACCCCACTCACTCTTTATAATAAAACTTCCTATCCAGGACCTTTTAGCAGACTAATTATACATCTGCTGCTTATACCATACTACTGTCAATCACATCACATATGTAGATGCAAGCTACGTAAAATCTGAATTATACCAAAAGTGAAATAATTCTATTAGTTCACAGAATTCAACAAAAGAGGTAAGTACACAATATAAAATATGGAATAAGGCAAGTATTACCACAGTAAAGTAACTTTTATCATGTCAAGATAACCAGGTGATCAACAAGGTAGGTATTAACATAGGTAAGAGGTACAGTATGTTTTCATGTTCTGTTAATCATCTTTAATATGATTAATGTTTAGTCACCATCACTGTCAATAAATATTTCAACCACATCTGATTCAGCATCTGACTCAGCACTGGATTCTGCATCACTCTAGTCATCACTACTGTCATCTTCTTCATTTCTGGCTTCTATATCTGCCAACTGTTCAGGCAATTCTTATCCACCAAACCAGTGTGATTGAAGTAGTCCTTCTGCCACGTTCCATCCATGTTTGGTGGGACTTGGGATCTCTGGATTAAGAATGTCAGATCTCTTGAATATTGCCACCTGATAGTTCACCCTGATTACATGTTACCCACTGTTCCTCTACAAGGGGGGAGTAATACCATGTCAACATTCCTCAGTGATGCTTTATGTTCCTTGTCTCCAAAGATTGCATCAATCTTCATAAAGCGTACAACATTATCATCTTTCATCCTCCATTTGCCATTGAAAGCACATATAAAGGTTCCAATTTGGCCATAACATCCTCCGATATTGACCAAATGTTTCCAAATTGTGAGAAGACCTCTTCATATTCAGGTGACTTTTGAAGGATACCCAGCGGTCTCACTTTGGCACGTCCTATCATTGCACTAGTGCTGTTGTATTCTGTGAAAGCATGGAGACCCAGTCATGCTGAACAATGGACCTGTGAAAATGATTCAGCCATTTCAGTGATGTTAAGCAGCTTCTTGTTGTTTCCTGTGCCTGTGTCAAAGAGAATGGTAATGTTCGGATACATGTGCGCATAATGGTGCATGATGAAAAAGACATCACTGTCAGGGCTTCTTACTTTGGCATACCTGTATCACTTACTCTGTGTCATGTTCGGGGTCGTCACCCCGAGCATGACTTGTGGCTGTTGGGTTTAATTATTGCTTATTAATTACAGCTGGCGGATTGAGCCTTGCTCTCCGCCAGTCCCACAGCCACGCCTCCTCCTCTCACCAGGCATTCACCAGCTGTCTGGTTCGCCACATACACACTCACACACTCATGCACACACACACACACACACACACACACTCATTCTCATACTTATACTCACATGCACGCACACACACACTTAGTTCAATCAGTCACGCACCTGTTGCGACACGGCTGGTCCTACTTGCTGTCATTAGGGCTTGGTATTAATAGCAGGGCAGTACGACCAGCCGGCGTGGCAACTTAGCTATGTCAACTTCAAACATCCAGGTTCGCTTCTGTGGGTTCACTCTTGGACTGACTGTGTTGTTTTCCTAGACCCTTTCCGCTCCAACGCTATTGCAAGTCCTTGTGCCTTTTTCTCCGCTCCTGACTGTTCGGAGCGCGTTAGGCATTCTCTGAACTAATTGTGTTTGTAGCCGGGTGTCTCACCCCTTTTTCATGTGACTGTATTTGGACATTCTACACATTCATCCATTGTAAATAAACACGTTACTTACTCTGCGTCTTGGGTTTGCTGCCAATTTCATACGTTAGCTGCGAAGTTACACAGTGAACATGACACTCTGTGCATATGCAATATACAGGATTATTCTTGTATGGACTTGATGGAGTTTTCATATAGGAATCAGTGCTGAAGATGACGTCACCTTTAGGTATCATGCTGAATACCTTGCTACATATCTGCCAAAAGTTACTTTGTGGAAATGTGAAAATGACGAGGCAGAGTTTATCTCACGAGTCAGGTTTATTCACATTCTCCAACATCAGCAAAAACAGAAAGAGGAAGTAAACACAGACATTCGTCCTTTATATACTCAGGACCTTCAAAGCTCACAGTCATATTGCATTTTATCACAAGCAACAATACATCTTTCCTTAAATCCTATAACATCCTGCTCAAAACTCACAGTCATATTGCATTTAATCACAGGCAACAATACATCTTTCCTTAAATCCTATAACATCCTGCTCATAGTCTCTGGGAGACCAGGAAATCCCCCAAGGTCGTCTCTTGCATACCACAGACTAAATTTTCACATCCTCCTGTTATCTCACAGGAGGCCCAGTTCTTTGTTCTCTCTGAGATGTGAAGCTTAAAGTGATACACATGTGGTCCCACAACTTGGAATATCTCTCAGGCAGTAGAATGTGGCATTACCATCGATGATGCTGACTGTCTCATTGATTGGTGGTGCAGCTGCATCCTCAATACGACCACACACCTTGTGAAACAACTTGGAATTGTCAGGCTTCACCATGAAGTGCCCAGGAAGGCCGATGCTGTATGGTATGCTGGTCAGTGGCAATTCCCTCAGGACCAACTGTAGTCTTTCATTTTCAGACTGAATCAACAAATGGAATGCTTTGTTGGACTGCTCTTTGTATTGGAGCACCTTAGGTTCAGTGGTGGAGACCTTCTTTTTCTTGTTAAGGTCTTCAAAGGACTTCAGCTGGAGACGTGAGATGGATTGGAAGAAGTCAGTTCCTGCTTCCAGATGACCAGACACAAACTCCTTTCGTGCTGCCTCACCAGCTGCTTCGGCATGAAGGATGTCATCAAAGATCTCAGGAGGTCCTGCTGCACCAGATGACAAATGCACTCTTGTTGTTTTGTCATCACATCAAATGGTTTGATGAAACTACATATGGCTTCCCAGGTCTTTTTCCACACATTCTTCACTCCTCAATCTGTCTGCCTCTCTAGCATCTCTATGCCTTTTGTTGTTGTCATCTTTCATCATGTCTGCCATTTGAAATGTGGCATTGACATATTTAGCGCAGGCGTATGTGGTCCTTACCCAGCGATGCTCAGCACTGTAGTTAGTGAGGAGACCTGTTCCTCCTGTCCTAGACTTGGCATGCCGCATGAATGTCTCTTCCATGGTCTTATCAACAGTGGCATGGTTCACGGGAAAAATGACCAAGCAACACTGATAGCACAAACTTCAATATATAGGACATCCATATAGGACATCCAGAACTTGGCTGTGTTGCCTAGATCACCGTCTCTGACACCGTCACAGAACTGCTGATATGCCTCTATATATTCAAATAGCAGCTGATCTACCAGAACAGCATTGAGATTCTCAGGAGAGATTACTTGAGCTAGGTTGTCCAACTTACAGTGGTGTGAAAAAGTGTTTGCCCCCTTCCTGATTTCTTTTTTTTTTGTATGTTTGTCACACCTAAATATTTAATATCATCAAACAAATTTAAATATAAGCCAAAGATAACACAAGTAAACACAAAATGCAGATTTTAAATGAAGGTGTTTATCATTAAGGGTAAAACAAATCCAAACCCACATGGCCCTGTGTGAAAAAATGATCCCCACCCCCCGCGTTAAACCATAAATTAACTGTGGTTTATCACATCTTTGGAAAGCTGAGTTCAATTTCTCTAGCCACATCCAGGCCTGATTACTGCCACACCTGTTCTCAATTGAGAAGTCACTTAAACAGGACCTGCCTGACAAAGTGAAGTAGACTAAAAGATCCTCAAAAGCTAGAAATCATGCTACGATCCAAAGAAATTCAGGAACAAATGAGAATCAAAGTAATTGCGATCTATTAGTCTGGAAAAGGTTATAAAGCCATTTCTAAAGCTTTGGGACTCCAGCGAACCACAGTGAGAGCCATTATCCACAAACGGCAAAAACATGGAACAGTGGTGAACCTTCCCAGAAGTGGCCGGCCGACCAAAATTACCTCAAGAGCACAGTGACGACTCATCCAAGAGGTCACAAAAGACCCCACAACAACATCCAAAGAACTGAAGGCCTCAGTTGCCTCAGTTAAGGTCAGTGTTTATGACTCCACCATAAAAAAGAGACTGGGCAAAAATGGCCTGCATGGCAGAGTTCCAAGACGAAAACCACTGCTGAGCAAAAAAACTTAAAGGCTCATCTCAGTTTTGCCAGAAAATATCTCGATGATCCCCAAGACTTTCGGGAAAATACTCTGTGGACTGACGAAACAAAAGTTGAACTTTTTGGAAGGCGTGTGTTCCATTACATCTGGCGTAAAAGTAACACAGCGTTTCAGAAAAGGAATGCCATACCAGCAGTAAAATTTGGTGGTGGTAGTGTTATGGTCTGGGGCTATTTTGCTGCTTCAGCACCTGGAAGACTTGCTGTGGTAAATGGAACCATGAATTCTGCTGTCAACCAAAAAATCCTGAAGGAGAATGTCTGGCCATTTATCTGTGACCTCAAGCTGAAGCACACTTGGGTTCTGCAGCAGGACAATGATCCAAAACACACCAGCCAGTCCACCTCTGAATGGCTTAAGTAAAACAAAATGAAGACTTTGGAGTGGCCTCGTCAAAGTCCTGACCTGAATCCGATAGAGATGCTGTGGTATGACCTTCAAAAGGCGATTTGTGCTTGAAAACCCTCTAATGTTGTCATGAACTGGGTTTAGACCTTTTCCAAACCCAGCTTCATGGCGTTATGGCTGTATTTTCACCTGTCATATTGTTTGTGCCTGTTGTCGGCTAGTTTATGTTTGGTCTCTCTTCTCCCACCTTGTGACAGGCAGTTGTCAGGAAGCCTTCCGGGGTTTGCCCTGCCCCCTGTCAGCTTACAGCCACGCCTCCTCCTCCTGTCAGTGTTTGACAGCTGTATACCATTATTGCCTGTGTTTGCTACTCAGCTCACTCACACACACACACACACACACACACACACACACACACACACACACACACACACACACACACACACACACACACACACACATCGGTGTCCACTAAATTCAGCCCACACACTCACTCACACGCACATATTCACTCACACCTGTGCTTGCTCCGCTCAACACACACCCATACATTCCTACACACACATTCTACGAAATTCTACGCCAGCATGGAATTCTGGCGGAGTCCCCGCTGGAAGCTACCTGAGAGAGGAGGAGGCGTAAGCGGAGCGAACACAAGCAAAAGTGTGAAAAAAGGGCCGGGATCCATGCTAGGCTAAAGGCTAACCCCTCCAGACCAGCGGTACCATCGCTCATTCTCTCTAACGTCCGCTCCCTCGAAAACAAGCTGGACGAGCTGCGTCTGCTGAGAGAAACCCGGAGAGAGTGGAGAGACTGCTGTGTGCTTGCATTCACGGAGACATGGCTCCACGGCAACATTCCTGACGAGGCCATTCAACTGGATGATATGGCGATGTTCCGTGCCGACAGGGAAACGGCGAGCTCCGGTAAGAGCTGGGGGGGTGGGCTATGCATCTATGTTAACAAGAACTGGTGCGTCAATGCCACGTTAGTGTCTAAACACTGCTCTCCGTTGGCGGAGTTCCTTATTGTAAATTGTCGGCCATATTATTTGCCGAGGGAATTCAGCAACGTGTTTGTAGCTGGTGTTTACATAGCGCCGAGCGCTAATGCTAATGCTAAGAAGGCACTCGGAGAACTGCACAATGTGATTAGTGAAATCCAAACTTCACACCCGGACAGTTTTGTGGTGGTTGCAGGGGATTTTAACCACACCAGCCTAAAGACTGTGCTCCCCAAGTTTAAACAATGTGTAGACTTTAAGACCAGAGGAGAGAATATGTTGGACTTAGTGTACACAAACACAGATGTATATAAGGCGATACCCCGCCCCCATCTCGGCCTTTCTGATCACATATCCGTGATGCTGCTGCCTGCCTACAAACCTTTATTGAAGCGCAGCAGGCCAGCAGTGAAACAAATCAGAATTTGGCCAGAGAGTGCAACCTCTGCACTGAAAGACTGTTTTCTGCGCACAAACTGGGAGGTCTTCAAAATAGCAGCCTCCCAGGAAGACAAGACAGACGTGGAGGAGTATGCTGAAACAGTCACCAGCTACATCGTGAAGTGCACAGAGAATGTCACTACAGTGAAGACCATCACTATGCGGGGTAACCATAAGCCCTGGATGACTGCAGAGGTGCGCTCGCTGCTTACAGCCAGGGATGCAGCCTTCAGAGCGAAGGACAGGATCATCCTCCGCTCAGCCAGGTCTGCGCTCTCAAAGGGAATTAAGGCGGCAAAGCGCGCCTATGCGGAGAAAATCCAGGGACACCTCTGTGACACTAGGAACACCAAGCAGATGTGGCAGGGAGTTTGGACATTGACGGGCTATAAGTCTAGGCAGGGGGTCGATGATGACGACGCTTCGCTTCCAGACAGGCTTAACAACTTCTTTGCACGTTTTGAAGCATCAAACTCGACAATCAGAGGGAGGGCTGGCCCACCCCCACAATCGGTCGGACCAGCTTTTACCATCAACACAGCGGACACACGGAGGACCCTAACCAGAGTCAACCCACGCAAAGCTGCAGGTCCGGACAACATCCCGGGACGTGTGCTCCGAGACTGCGCGAGCGAGTTGGCGGATGTCCTGACTGACATTTATAACATCTCCCTGAGTCAGGCCATCGTTCCCAGATGCTTCAAGACCTCTATCATTGTACTGGTGGCAAAGAAACCAGTTGTGTCCTGTTTGAATGACTATAGTCCTGTTGCATTGACACCAATTGTGATGAAGTGTTTTGAACGGCTTGTCAAACCACACATCACAGCCTGCCTCCCTGCATCACACGACCCGCTCCAGTTTGCATATCATTCAAACCGCTCCACGGAGGATGCTATAGTCACCACCCTACACTCTGTCATCACCCACCTGGACCAGAAAGACACCTGCGCCAGACTCCTGTACATTGATTTCAGTTCAGCATTCAACACCATTATTCCCCAGAGACTGATGGAGAAATTACTCCTTCTCGGTCTGAACACCGCCACATGTCTCTGGATCCTGGATTTCCTGACTGAGAGACCTCAGTCTGTCCGGGTTGGAAACAACATCTCCAACTCTGTCACGCTGAGCACCGAATCCCCTCAAGGCTGTGTACTCAGTCCACTGTTGTTTACACTTCTAACACATGACTGTGTATCCAGACACGAGGGGAACCAGATTATTAAGTTTGCAGACGACACCACGGTGGTGGAACTTATTCAGAGGGATGAGGAATCAATGTACAGGGAAGAAGTGAGAGACCTGGAGGGCTGGTGCAGGGAGAACAATCTGGTGCTCAACGTGGACAAAACGAAGGAGATGATTATCGACTTCCGGCGGTCACAGCCTGAGCACGTCCCCCTCAGTATCGGCAGCCGTTTAGTGGAGAGAGTGGAGAACATCAAGTTCCTCGGAGTGCAGATCTCGCAGGACCTGACCTGGAGCAAGAATTCCTTGGGGATCAGGAAGCGGGCTCAGCAGAGACTGCACTTCTTGAGGAAACTCAAACAGGCCTCTCTCCCCATCTGCATCCTCAGGACCTTCTACAGAGGTGTGGTGGAGAGTGTTCTGACGTACTGCATTGCTACATGGTACTCCAGCTGCAGTATGTCAGACAAAAAAGCCCTGTAGAGGATAGTCAAGGGGGCTGAGAGGGTAATTGGAGTCTCCCTCCCCTCTGTCCAAGAACTTTTTCAGAACCGTTGTAGGAGCAGGGCACTGAACATTGTCAAGGACCGTTCTCACCCTCTGCATAAACACTTTGAACTTCTTCCATCTGGTAAACGATTCCGGGGCATCAGAGGCAGAACCATCAGACTGATCAACAGCTTCCTTCCACAAGCTGTCAGGATGCTCAACAGTTGACCCGGAATCTCTCATACACACTACTGCACCTACGGACATTATGTATATTATTTGTATATTATAGTTTGTTAGTTTTTTTTCCCAAGTATGTCTCAGGGATGTGTGAATGGATGGGGGGGTGGGGTGGGGGTGGGGGGGTGAAGCTATGTGTGAGTGTGTCTTAAATCATGCTGCTTCTATTTATATGGATGCCGAGAGAAACGCAATTTCATCTTGCCTGCACTACAGTTGTATGTACAGCAATATGACCATTAAGTTTGATTTGATTTGATTGATTTGATTTGACATGCACACACCCACTCACACTGGCAATCACTCTGTTCATTATGGCTCATGTTATTTAAGCTCTGTCTTCCCACTTGTGTTTGCCGGATTATTGCATTGTCATCTGTATTGTCCTCTGCATTGTCTCTGTACTGTCTGGATTGTTTACTTGGATTGATTCAGACTGCTCCAGCCCTGTGAGTACTACTTGTTCCCCCCGCCCTCCAGTCACGCCTGGAGGCGCCTTGGGTAATCTCTTTGCTCCCCCCACTTACCAGTTACGTCTGGAAGTGCACTGGGTCCTCTCGTTTGCTTCCCCCCACTTTCAGTCACGTCTGTAGCGCTCTGGGTCCTTTTCTCCGTGTTGTACTCACCTGCGAGCTGTAGAGCATCCTGAGGGTTATTCACTGTGGGTCTTGTGCTATTTGTCTGCTTGTCTGTAAATCATGTTTTGTTCAATAAATACACACAACATCAGCCTGCATTTGAGTTTCTGTCTGGAAATCATGACAAATGTAGCTTAATTACAACAATTCTGCAAAGATGAGTGGGCCAAAATTCCTTCACAGTGTTGTAAAAGACTCATTGCCAGTTATCACAATCACTTGATTGCAGTTGTTGCTGCTAAGGGTGGCCCAACCAGTTATTAGGTTTAGGGGACAATTACTTTTTCACACAGGGCCATGTAGGTTTGGATTCCCCCCCCCCCTTAATAAGAAACACCTTCATTTAGAAACTGCATTTTGTGTTTACTTGTGTTATCTTTGTCTAATGTTTTAAATTTGTTTGATGATCTGAAACATTTAAGTGTGACAAACATACAAAAAATAAAAAATCAGGAAGGGGCAAACACTTTTTCACACCACTGTATCTAGGGATTCATCTGGAAGGCCAGACAACAATACAGTCTCACCTCTAGTTATTAGAAACTGTTCTAATAACAGCCTCTCAAGACTCTCTAGTGTCAACTTATGGCAGTGAAGAGCACATTCATAATGCTTACCATTCATTACTCTTAAGGAGCCAGAAGTGATAGATACATCTGACATGTCTGGTAAACCCAGAAGCAGACTCAGACTCGGAATAAACACAATTATCCTTTATTGTAGAGTGAGTGAGTGTGTGTGTGCGTGTGAGTGTAGATGTGAGCAGTGGGGCGAGCACAGCACGGATCGAACTGGCAACCCTAGGAGAGAGAGAAGACAGGTGTATAAGTTCACTGCAGCCGAATAGAATGAACAAGTGAATGTACAGTCTTACTTGGTGGGCGAGGAGCTGAGGTGCAGGAGGACTCCCAGGCTGTTCCTTCTGCTCACCGCTGTCCGTTCTATGTCTGTGCCGTCACCGAGGGGTAAGGTGAAGCCGTGCAGGTAAGTTCACAGTGTTCATGCAGAGTGTAGCAAGGAATGCTGGTCCGCCACCTGGAGGTTTCCACCTGTGCACAGGGGAAAAGAGGTGAAGAGGAGAAAGGGAATGGAATCCTGGTTGCTTACTTGAAGTTGGGGAGAGCTGGCTCCCAGAAGACCTGACGGAGCCGGAGGAAGAGAAGGAGGCGAAATTCCGAAGAGGCAGGAGGAAGAGATGTAGACGAGAAGATCTCTTCAGTCCGAAGAAGCATTGACGTCTCCATGCAGACCAAAGGGCAGTGCAGCTTAAGTAGGCTGTAGATGAGTGGGTCAGGTGTGCGTGCAGCTGTGGAGGCAATTAGGACAGCAGGCACACAGAGCAGATCACCACAACATCAGCTTCAATGAGAACTTCCTCCAGGTCGGACCCCCACATTTTTCTCCATCATTTTGAGATATGCACAAGTTGTACAGGATTAGAGGTTTGTCATACTTTTCTGAGTTGCTCCATACCAACGGATATGCCTTCATGCATACTCGTAGGTCGAAGGTTGTCAGCACATATTTCTGGTTTACTTCATTGGTGGCTTCTTTGGCATACCTCAGACACTCTGCAACTGTCTCGTAGTCTGTTATTGGTTTAGGGATTGCTGAGTCATACTCAATGGTTGTCAGACACTGAGGATGAAATTCTGTCTGTGAGCCTTTTCTAGTGCAACTTTTTCCCTTTTCTGCTCTGATCTTGGCTATGCCATTTGCGCAGATCTTGTATATAGCTACATCTACAGGAATGATGATACTCTGCCTTCACAGCAAAGACATCAAGTCCTTGTATTTGGAGCAACAGTTTCTCATCATATGCCTTCTCTGCAATGTCACAAACTGTGTGCCAGCCTTCCTTCTCAAACATACAGTCCTTCTGTTGTCCAAGATTTGTGTTTCTTTATTTTCTTGTGAGTCATTACATTGCAGAAGATGCAGTCTAGACTGAAGATCAACTTGTCAGTTGAATTTCTCTTGGGTCGTGAAGTTCCTGGGGACTCTTCATCAGGTGCTTTCATGAGTCAATTCAGATTGGCAGTAAATCTCGTAACATTCGATGTGGTAACCATGGTGTTCTTCGAGTGTATTTAGTACCAGTTTACATGTTTCATTCATCCTGTGGAAAGAGTTGCACGCCTTGCTTTAACATTCTGGAGTTTTACTAATTGTCCCTGTGGATCAGGACATGACAATAACAACTTGAGTGCTCCATAATGCAGTCCCTTAACATGCACTATGCATATTCTGGTGGGTTTATTCTGGCAGTTCCATACAATCAATAAAATCAATACAAGAATTACTATGCCAAACAATAAAAACAGTTCCTGAAAGTAAAAATCTTGTTAGTGATTCATATTGTTAATCACTGAAGTTATGAAATTCCCACCAATATTTATGCAACTGCACATTTAGCTTACAACTGAAAGAAAATAATGTAACACTACACAAATATTATGTATTTTATGTACATGCACATGAAATATTTCACAGCATGAAACATTTTTTTTCTGGTCAGTTGTAATAAAAAGCTAAAAGTAGGGTATGGTATAAACACTAGACGTATAATTAGTGTGCTAAAAACCGTCTAAATAGGAAGCTCTATCATAAAGAGTGAGTTGGATTACCTTTCATTTGGTACCAAACATTGCCTGATAATATGAACACAGAGAAAGCTAGGGAATCCAGAACATACAGGTTTACAACTATACATGCACTGACTGAATTGCCAAAATTGGTGCATACACCTCAGATCTTGAATATTTAAAATGTTAGCTTCACATAGAGATATGGCAACAGATCTGGCATCAAAAGAAGTGTCTTGGATGTGGTAATGCATTAAAAAATACTAGCAGCAGATTTATCCTCAAAAATTTCTCCCAGAACAAAAAAAAATTGATGTTATTTGCTTTTTCTCTGATCGTACATGTTCAAGAGGTGTTGTCACATTACACGCCTTAGTCACCTAATGCTGATACTTACTGCCTATTTTTATTGTTTTTGTTAAAAAGCACTTTGAATAAACTTTCCAGTGACACCTTATGATTGCTCATGGATAAGCACATCAAAAAACATTCTGAAATATTCTAAAATATACTGTATGCCCGATGTCAGTCACAACCTGGCTTCGAATAAGTTACCCCTTAAATACAGCCAGAACACCCTGTGCATCCCAGTTTATTGAATGTTACCTCTCCATTTCATTATCCAGACATGCTAAGGGTTCAGAAAAATATAGTGAAGTTGTGGGGGAGGGGGGGATGCATGAGAGCCAAATCTAGCCCGTGGAGAAAAAAGACATGCATGTTAGGTTAATTGGTGATTCTAAATTGTCCCTAGATATCTGTCTCCTATAGGCCCTTAGAATAGAAGGTTAGTGCCAATGAAGCACTTGGAATGGTCTTGAAACTAGAAAAGCATTATATTGTGGCTGCATGGTGTTGGACTTCTCCAACCAGGGAACAATGGACCGAATGAGGAGGCGTCACCAGGGGTTATCAGATGGGACAGGAAGGACTATGGGCACCCCGGGGAGAGGAGTAAATGCCAGCGACGCTGGGAGAAAAAGAGTGTTGAAGTGGTGCCGGCATTATGTTATGTTAATGTGCCACACGATTCTTGGTTCAAACAACAATGTGTTATGGTCGGAAGTTCCAGGTCTCGATGCATGGAAATAAAGATATAAAAGAGGAATACACAGAGACCCGGGAATCTCTTTTGCTGTAAAATATGTTGGAGAGAAAATAAAGTTACTGTGTCGTCTAGCTCGTTGCCTCGCCTGCCTCCTTTCTCCACAATGTAAGTACAGGTCCTTATCCCTTTTGCATTATTTCATATTGAAAGCCACCTAAGTTTACAGTTTTACTGAACAATTTGCACTTCTCTGATCTGTTTTCAGGCTTTAGATGATAAAGCCCATGACAAGACTAGTCACGTGTTTTCAGGTGCAAGGGCATGTTCATTCTCTACATATTTTGTCAAAAATAAAGAATGCAGACACATTTCTTAAAGTCCCACTGAGCAACAGAAACAGTAAACCAAGTAAAGTAACAGTAGAAAGGTTGCACTGTTTCCATATTGAACTGCCTCCATGTGCATTCTGCAGGAGTGGTGGGAAGGTTTGTTTTTTTGTTTTTTTTCTCATTTTCCCGGATTTTGTTGCTTTCTTTCTTTGTTCATTTTTCGTTTTACTTCATTTTTTAAGCTTTCTGCTTCGTGCTTTCTTTGATATCAATGGAAGTATGCATTTGTAACCTCTAGCATGCATGGTCCTCTTCACATGTCCTTTAAATCCTGTTCTGTTTAAGTATGCCCAGTGCTCTCCAAGAAACAACAATTTGAGCACCATCTAGTGTTGAAAGATACAGTCTTAATCTATTTTCAGAATATAAATAAATAAATAAATCGTTCTTCAGATTTTTATTTGTACACCCTCAGGGCTGTATAAAACACTTCACAAAGAAATAGGCTAATCCTCATTTGGACTGTGCCTCTACTTGAATTATACAGTCTAGCATATCTGTTTCATAGAAATTGTGACTGTTATACATTAAAAGTCTTGAAATTACCCATGATACTTGGATGCAAAAATGACATATGCATATGGCTCACACTTCCACCTGACTGAGTGCCCGGTTTACCGTGGGTTTTTGTAACCCACAGCTCACAGAGGCACCATGGCTGGGTGAAAGACAACAGAGGCCATCTGTTGTCTGTGTATTTTCTTTGGTGCCCTGCCACAAAACTCTCCTGCCAGAACACCCAAGGGCACTCATGTGCACTGTGCTGCGCCTGGGGAGCGGCTCATCGAGGCACCTTTATAGCTCACTGGGCCCTTTGGGATTGCCCGCGTTCTGCCAAAGCCCAGACATGACATGCAGCAGTGTTTGAAAAGGACCTTGTTGTAGCCGGATCGTTACACAACCATGCCATTAACCTTAATTGGAGCAGCTTGGTGGAGCACAGAAAAACTTTCAGCACTCTGAGACAGCAGTGTTGTTCCCCAGAGTTCCATAAAATCGAAACTGATCTCAGGCTGAGTTAATTGAATTGCAGAATACTTATCCTCCTGCAGTGGAGCTGAGGAGTAACTGAGAAGTGCTGTAGAGTAAGAACGTCTTTGGTTTTGTCCTCTGAAAAACGACAGCCATCACAAACTTAAAAACATGACATCATTGCAATCCTCCTCCCCTGCTTTCTTGACCCCACCCTATTAAATCTCATATCAGCTGTAACTGTGTGCATCCCAGGAAACACAAAGCAAGGAAGACTTTAGAGTGCAGTGAATGGCTCCCTTTAGCTTTGATAGAATTTAGTAACCTTTCAGTGTTTCAAGCAAAATGACCCAAAAGCCTGCCATCCCATCATCCCCATCCATAGGTGTAAATCAGGGATGGACCTTGATGGTAGTGAGGGCCACAAATTTTTTCCTTACTTTCCAAGTGTCATGTCCTGGACATGGTGTGAGACCATGTCCACGTTTTCTGTTGGGTTTTTTGGGTTTGCCACTGTTTGCATTCAGTTATCAATTGTTTCCCTGTTTTCCTTAGCTCTAGTTCGGCTTTTATTTTGAAAGAGTTCTTTGTTTTTTCCTGTTCGGCTGTCTCTTTCCCATGTGTTACTGTAGTGGGATTGGCTTCCTCTCCTTTTTTTCCTTCTCACGCCCCTGCCTGTTGTGGCACTTTAATTGATAGGCGGTGCTGTGGGTGAACACGGGGTATGTATGCACCAGTCCTCACCGGCAGGCCACTTTCTTCCGCTCCCCAGGACAGTTTAGGCGCTTTTTCCACTAGGGTCAGTACGGTACGGTTCGGTACAGTTCGGCACCCTTTGTCCGCTTTTCCATTAGGCACCGGAAGTCCTTACGGTTCTGTTTATTTAGAACTGTTCCTATTTTATCGGCACCGCTCCAGAGCAGGTCTGAAGCGTACTGGCATTGTTATGTCAATCCACTGCTGGCCACTGATTGGTCCGGGCGTAGCGTCATGAGAGTGGGCGTTACGTTGACTTTCCAGAATCACTGGCTGGCCGCCATTTGCAATTTTTCGTCCGTGAGCCCGCGAACAAGTGATATTATAAATAACAACGATAGAATGGCTTAACAGAAATCAACACAGCGGTCCAGCAGAGTTTTCTGTGCGTTTCAGCTGATGAGAGAATGCAGAGGGAAGCAGACTGAGCTTGCAGTGGGGAGCACAAGCAGACGCACTAGAAAATAGACGGAGACGCACCGGGAATTAGACCCAGCCACCCGAATTGAATTGAATGTACAGCCGCAACGCAGCCAACTTCAGCAGTTGAAGCCGTGGTACTGTGATATACAGGATGGTGAGTGATGTGATATTCATGTTTTAAGTTATATTTCCCAGCAGTGGAAAGTTCACTGTGGACAGACGAAAACTTAATCGTGTTTAAAGGATGACCTAGCTCAATGCTACGTCCGACATCGTATGTTGCCTTGTGTTGACAATATCTGATGAAATAAGCTAGTTGTAATCCTGGTTAAAAAGGTGTTTTTTACATGTTGCATTTTCGTGCTGTGTATGACCTTAACGTGTGTGTATTTTGATTGTAGAGTCCAAACAGGATCCGCTCGGAATGGCGACGTTTTGACAGCAGTATTGTGACAGGTAAACAACACATCAATCATATTTATAGTCAAATCTTTTGCTTTTTAAGTTAAAGTGTAGGTAAACCGCTTGTTTATTTATTTATTTTTGTTTTATCAGATCATTTCTGTGATCCTTTATGAGTTTTAGTCATAATAGTGTATCTTGCACTTTAGGGAATGGGAGTTGTTCAGCCACTATTAGAATTTAGTTTAGTTTATAGTATTTTGTCTTTAAACTCATCCAGTAAAAGAACACATTACAAATATTTGAGACCCATTGTAGTGCTTCCTTTTATATTTTAGCAATACAAGCACAAAACACCACCCACACTTGAAACCAGGGTGACACAGCGGTGCCTAAACTTTTATTGATAACGTTATTTTACACCATCACAACAACTTGGTATCAAAACTCAGTATAAATGGTGTAGCGATTGAAAGGGTATCCTGTGGAGCGTGTAAATAACGAGGCGGTTTTGACTCAGACAGTTTATTACACATCTCACACAGAAGCATAGTCAGAATGAACACTCAGCAGAGACTCTCCTCTTAAAAAGCATGGCATTCTTCTAGAAGCTTCTAACGCACAAAAGGTCACATTGCATTCACTTCCTTAATCCTTTAACATCCTTCTAGAAGTTTCTAACACACAAAAGATCAAACTGCATTCATCCTTCACACCTCCCTGTTATCTCCCAGGGAAACTCTGCTCTTTGTTCTTGTCTAAGATGCTATACAATTATGCACTCCCCATGTGTCACCAAACGACCCCCCGAGCATCTTGGATAGAACAATAGAATGACAGTCCATATGCTGTGGTAAAATCATTAAACATCAATCCACATGCTGCTTGGGCTTCAGTCTTCTCCCGTATCTGCTGTAACCAGGATTCACCGCCTCCGCGGCGCTGTCATGCTGGGGGGCTGATGTTTGAGGGGTAAAAGTCTGTCCGTGTGGGTGCTCTGGGGAATCTTTTCTCTGGGAAGCTCCCCGTGGGGGTTTTCCACGCCAAGGGGCCCTCGCCAACAGCACTTGCTCGTCCGCCACCACAAAAGCGGGTTTGAGTCTGTCTATGCCAGTCTTTTCCCTCCTACCCCCCAAATCTAGCAAAAAATGCTTGTCCCCTGTTTCCAGCACTCTGAATGGTCCATCATAAGGTGGGCGCAGTGGAGGGTGATGGGCATCGTGTCTGACAAAAACGAACTCCGCCTTTTTCAAAGTTTTAGGCACAAAAACGCGCGGAAAACTGTAGTGAGCAGGGCCTGGCAGCGTGCTTGTGTCTATGCTACGCTGCAACAGCTGAGACGGGGAGCTGCCCGGCTCGGGATTATCTGGAAGAAACTCCCCGGGCAGCCGAAGTGGCTGCGCAAAAACGAGTTCAGCCGGGGAAGCTTCCAGATCATCTTTAGGCGCAGAACGTAACCCCAATAAAACCCACGGTAGCTTGTCTACCCAATTTGCATCCGTCAGTGACGCCCTGAGAGCCGCTTTCAATGACCTATGAAAACGTTCGCATAACCCATTAGCCTGTGGATTGTACGTGGTTGTGCGGTGAATTGTGACACCCAGGCTGCGGGCCATTGTTGACCAGAGTTCGGAAACAAATTGAGGGCCTCTGTCGGACGTAATATCCGACGGGACTCCAAAACGCGCCACCCATGCTGTTAAAAACACGCGCGCCACCTCCTCGGCTGTGGTTGCCGCCAGTGGAACCACTTCCGGCCAGCGCGTGGTGCGGTCCACCATTGTCAGAAGGTGCATGCACCCCTGTGATGGCGGGAGGGGGCCCACGAGGTCCACGTGAACATGGTCGAACCTCTTAGCCGGGATGCGAAACGGCACCAAGGGAGCCTTCGTGTGTCTGTGTACTTTGGCTCGTTGGCACGCCATGCAGGCTACTGCCCACTCTTTCACTTGTTTGCGAAGGCTCGGCCACACGAATTTCTCTCCTACCATTTTGACCGACGCGCGCACTCCTGGGTACGCCAAAGAATGAATCGAGTCAAACATGCGGCGGCGCCACGCGGCCGGGACCACGGGACGCGGGCGGCCCGTGGAGACATCGCAGATTAGGGGGGGCATGCCGTCTTGCAGCACCCTGCTCTCCAGCCTTAGCCCTGTTGGTCCAGACTGGAGTGCGCGCACGTCCGCGTCACTAACCTGCTCCGCGGCCATGGCTGCGTAATCTATCCCCACACAGACTGGGGCCGCCACGGCGCGCGAGAGGCAATCTGCCACTACATTCAGTTTACCCGAGACATGCTGAATATCGGTAGTAAACTCTGAGATCGCGGCCAGCTTTCTCTGCTGCCGGCCCGACCACGGTTCTGAAACCTTGGCCATCGTGAATGTTAGCGGCTTGTGGTCAACGAATGCGGTGAAACTGCGCCTTTCCAGCCAGAACTGGAAGTGGCGAATGGCCAGGTGGAGAGCCAGCAACTCCCTGTCGAACGCGCTGTATTTACGTTCACTGTCGCGCAAAGTCCTGCTGAAAAAGGCGAGCGGCTGCCAAGCCCCGGCTACGCGCTGCTCCACGACCGCCCCTATGGCCACATCTGAAGCGTCAGTGGTGAGCGCTATGCGGGCCGTTGGGTCTGGATGTGCCAGCAATGCGGCGTTTGCCAGGGCTGCTTTGACTTCTGAGAACGCCCGCTCTCGCTCCGGGGTCCATTCGACCTTATCCGCGGGCTTCTGTTTTCTGAGCGCGGCGTACAGTGGTTGCATGAGCTGCGCTGCGCGGGGAAGGAAACGGTTATAAAAATTCACCATTCCCAAAAATTCTTGTAGCGCCCTGACCGTTTGTGGCCGGGGAAAATCTGCTACTGCGCGCACTTTGTCAGGCAGTGGTACTGCTCCTTCGGGAGAGACGCGGTGCCCCAAAAAATCAGTCCCCGTCACCCCGAACTGACATTTCGCTGGGTTGATTATTAACCCATGCTCTTCCAACCTCCGGAAAACCGTCGTGAGGTGGGTTTCGTGTTCGTCTTCGGACGCGCTGGCTACTAAGATATCGTCCAGGTAGATGAACACGAAAGGGAGATCGCGCAGCACTGCATCCATCATGCGTTGGAACGTCTGTGCAGCCCCTTTAAGCCCAAAAGGCATGCGCAAAAACTCAAATAAACCGAACGGAGTTATTACCGCTGTTTTGGGTATGACCTCAGCGCGCACTGGGACTTGGTGGTAACCGTGGACCAGGTCTATTTTAGAAAAAACGCGCGCCCCTGCAAGGTGAATGGAAAAATCCTGAATGTGAGGAATTGGGTAGCGGTCGTGTGCTGTGGCGTTGTTCAACCTGCGGAAATCTCAGCAAGGTCGCCACGAACCTTCAGCTTTAGGGACCATGTGTAGCGGGGAAGCCCATGGGCTGTTTGAGCGCCTAATGATGCCCAACTTCTCCAGGTTGGCGAACTCCTCGCGTGCTATGGCCAGTTTAGCTGCGTCCAAGCGCCGAGGTCTTGCAAAAACGGGCGGCCCGGTGGTGGTAATAAAATGCTCCACCCCGTGTTTAGCGATGGCTGCCGAAAACGTCGGGACAGTGAGTGCTGGGAACTGAGTGAGCAGTGTGTGGAACTTACCACATGTAGCTGTGACGTTGGCTTGTGCTGTTGGCCGGGTCACTCGAGCTATACAGGGGAGAGAGTCAAAAGATATCTACCAACAAACCATGTGCACATAGAAAATCAGCCCCCAGTATATGGAAATTCAATGCTGCTATGACAAAAGTCCACTCAAATGTACGGCTGTGTAGAGACAAGAGTAGAGTCCTCTCACCAAAGGTCTTAATCCCCGAACTGTTCGCTGCTGCCATCTCGGGGCCGCTAGATCATGCCAGCCGGTCAGCGTAGGTCGGCCGGATGAAACTCTTCTGGGCGCCGGTGTCCACGAGGAAATGCCTCCCTGAGCGTGCATCCGTCAAGTAGAGCAGCTTGTTCTCCTCCCTGAGGGTCGCGGCTGCTACCGACCCCCGGTCTTGGCGTTTCCCGAGCTCTTGAATTGGCACGGTGGTATACATTTGCGTGCCCTCTCTGCGAAGCGGCGGTGGTAGAAGCAAAGCGTGTCTCCCCCGCGTTCCTTGGCCCCCGCTGCTGCTGCCGTCGGTGGCTCTGCTGCTGCCGTCGATGGCTCCTCGCCTCCTCTGGCCGTCGCGCCGAGCTCCGTCGCTGCCGCAATGGTCGTGAACTCCCTGCTGGCGACGATGATCCGGTTTGCTTCCCATCCTAGCGCACGATAGTCCCACTTGGCCAGCAACGGCGAATTGGCCAGGGTCGCTCTTGCCGCTGACTGAAGGTTCCGGAGGAAGAGGTGGGTAAAAATGAAATGGTCGTCGTCTGTGCCCTTTAACCTCAGCATCTTCTCCATCAGGTCTATGGCCGACCCATCTCCCAACCCGGTCCGAGTCAGGAGTCTCTCTGCTCTCTCACCATCCGAGAGTGTGAAGTGCTGGATGAGCGCAGCCTTCAGCGTGCCGTACTTGTCGTCGGTTGGTGGCTGATCAAGCAGGCTCTCTACGTGCTGAGCCGTGCGGGCGTCGAGCGCTGCGACCACATAGTGGAAATTTGTGTCATCTGCCAATATCCCCCGGAGGGCAAACTGCGCCTCGACTAGGTGGAACCAGGAGTGCGGGTTGTGCTGCCAGAAATCTGGTAGCTTGATCGCAACAGCACATGCGTGGCTGGGGGTTCCCATCAAGGTTGGCTCCGGGGGGCTTTCGTTGTGTTCCATGATTCGTCTTGGGTCACCAGTGTGGAGCGTGTCAATAACGAGGCGGATTTGACTCAGACAATTTATTACACATCTCACACAGAAGCATAGTCAGAATGAACACTCAGCAGAGACTCTCCTCTTAAAAAGCATGGCATTCTTCTAGAAGCTTCTAACACACAAAAGGTCACATTGCATTCACTTCCTTAATCCTTTAACATCCTTCTAGAAGTTTCTAACACACAAAAGATCACACTGCATTCATCCTTCACACCTCCCTGTTATCTCCCAGGGAAACTCTGCTCTTTGTTCTTGTCTAAGATGCTATACAATTATGCACTCCCCATGTGTCACCAAAATCCAAAATTAAAATCCTTGGTGTAATAATCGATAAAAAACTGTGTTGGAAGTCACATATTAATTATATTAAAGGTAAAATATGCAAATCAATCGCAATACCGCACAGAGTGAAATATTTGCTGAATCAACCCACACTATATAGTTTGTATCATTCATTAATACTCCCATACATGACATATTGTACTGAAGTATGGGGAAATACATTTAAAACAAATATATATCCAGTCTTTATGCTTCAGAAGAGAGCTATTAGAATAATAAACAAAGCTGCTTACAGGGAACCAACAAACCCACTTTTTCTTAAATTAAAAGCTCTCAAGTTGAACGATCTGGTTGCCTTTAAAACTGCAGTAATAATTTTTAAAGCTAAGAATCTATCACTGCCCGCAAATATCCAAAAGTTGTTCCAAATAAGGGAGAAACAATATCATTTCAGAGGAACATGTATATTTCAAAAACCTTCAGTGAGAACTACCACCAAGCAGCACTGTGTCTCAGTGCAAGGAGTCAGATTGTGGAACGCTTTTGGACCTGAATTAAAATCACGTACAACGCTTGGACAATTTGAACAAAAACTAAAGGAAGAAATACTCCAAACATATATACAAAACAACATGTAAAATCACATAAGGATGATCATATCCAGTCTGTGTTGTGCTGTTGCTTAGTTTTTTGTCACGTTTTGTCTTGGCTTTGTTCTGATTTGTAATCACTCTTATTTTATTTTCTTTTTGAATTCTTAGATGGAACGTGGGTGGGCAATATAAGCTGCGGCTTCAACCATCACCCATTTCGGATAAGTTATGTTGAATTGTATAATCTGAGGAGTTATTGTTTAATTTGACCTTATTGGATTTTTTCCCTTTGTTCTATTATTCTGTTCCTTTCTTTTAATCTAATCTATCTGAAATAAAGATTCATTTATTTATTCATTTCTCAAATATGTTTTAAACTTGCTTTAATTATCCACCACCCATTTCTGTCTTTCATCTAGGCAAAGGGAAAACGATCCACCCAAACCGGACCTTGCCTCACTATTTACAGAGATGCAGGCTGACGATCTGCTGAACCGGGACCAGTACGAGGGGCCAACCAGTTGCTTCTCAGTGAGGCAGCGTGGCCGGCGTGTGTGACCCATTCCAGTTTTTTTTTTTTTTTTAACAGTTTGAATTTTGCACATTCTAAATAATAATCTAATAATGTAATTTGCAGCTGATTGTAATAAACAATTTAGTGATTTATGTGTTTGCATCATGATTTTCTATTTTGTCTGTTCAGACACCGGTGTGAAAAGAGTCAACAGTACGAACCATTTAACAGTGACTGAAAATAATGGCTCATTTTTAAGAAAAGTAACGAAAACAATTATTTGCTGAAGACTGTAAAACAAAATAGAGACATCTGTAAAAGTACACAGGTTTATTGTCAAAATTCCCAGGGCAATACTACATGAATACATGTATAGTTCACTGTTGATGCAGAGAATATATAGTATCTACATGTAGTCAGCAATACTCAGTACTATATATTTCCAGTTAATCCACATATTTCTCCATGTAACCTTGTGACTGCATTATTTTAATTACTTTTAATCCTAGGTCCCTTTGTTTTGGCTTAAAATGCGTCATAATTGTTATTCTTATGCCTAACTCAGTACTGTTTACCTGTTGAAATATACATTTAACGGCTCATATGCTACTATATGGCACCTGATCCGTGTTTTGCCACGACACCACTGGCTGGAGCAGGTAAATTCCATGACATCTCAACAGTCTCTCCATGATTTTGACACAGATCAGAGCAATTTGTTGCACAGGAAGCTAAACATTTCTTCAGACATTATAGCCACTTCGCGTTCGTGAAGTTGGGGTCACGTCATTGTGTTGAACGTTAACGCCCAACGTTTGAAGCGATATTTTTGCCACAAGAGAGCCATCTGAAACACACACACACACAGAATACATATTTTAGTACCTAATATTGATAACTTGCCGACTTTACAATGTTGTACGGCAGACTTAAAAGCAAAGTAGCATTAGCAATCATTAGCTTACCGTCATACGTAATGTAGTTTGCATCCTCATGTCTTCTCCTTTATATTGCTCTACAGTTTCCTAAATGCTCTAGTACTTTTCCAGAGTGTGTCGTATTGCCGGCTTTGCCCTTTGTTCTCTGTTTTTGCCTTTATTCTGGCAAAAACAGGCAGAGAACGCAGACGCCTCGTATCCTGCCAACTTGTTTTGTGTAACGTTACGCTTTATTTACGCCAGTTACGCTTGTTTTACGTAGTGGGAGGGAGAGGTTTGCACCGCCTCCCTGTAACTATTTCCCACCCACTTCAAATGGGACCTAGTGCAGTGGAAACACAAAGCGGGCCGAACTGTACCGTACTGACCCTAGTGGAAAAGTGCCTTTTGTTTGTTGGCATGGTGTGTTGTTTGGCATGTGAGGCTCCTGTATGTTGGTGTGCTCCTCTGAATAAGAATCAAGTACGTTGGCTGTGAGCCCTGTCATGCAGTGGTCTGCTCTGCTCCACTCGGGACTGGCTCACGCAGCTCTCCTTTGTTAAGCTTCTTGCACCTTTACATTCAAGCTGCTGTGCCTCCCACATCTCACCTATGCAGGCAGAGCTACTTGCCTTTGGACAGGAGGTGTGGGCCTGAGGTGTGTGGCAGCCAGTTCCCCTGTATTGTAATCCCCAGAGCAAGAGACTATTGCATTATCTCCTGAGGTGAAAGTTCCTGTGTTGTCATTGCCTCCTGAGGTGAAGGTTCCTATGTTGACTCCTGTGCTGGAGGCTTCTGGGCTCAGCGTGCACATGGCGCCCTGATCTTCTGTCTGGTGGTTCTTGGACTTGGGTGGGCCATCTGATGCACCGTACTCTTACGTCTGGTGGCCCTTGGACTTTGGTGGGCCGCCTGATGTGCCGTGCTTGTCTGTCTGGTGGTCTTTGGACTTGGGGAGGCTGCCGGGCTCACCGTCTTATATGGTGTGGGGACCTATGGACTCTGGGTGACCCCCTGACCCATCCTGCTTCTCCATCTGGTGGCCTATGGACTTTGGTGGGCCACCCAGCATGCTGTGTTTCTCTGTCTGGTGGTTTGTGGACTTTGGTGGGCTGCCAGCTGCACCATGTTCCTCCTGTCGGTGGTCTTGGGAATTTGGCCAACCACCTGATGAACATTTTTTTTGTTTTTGTTTGTGTTCTTGTTTTGCCCCACCTTCCCTATGTCCCTCCTCCTCTCACCCAGATGGGGTGCTTTTCATTTTGTTTTTTGTGGCATCTTGAATCCACACTTGCGGGGGGGGGGGGGGGCTGTCATGTCCTGGATGTGGTGTGAGACCATGTCCACGTTTTCTGTTGAGTTTTTTGGGTTTGCCACTGTTTGCATTCAGTTATCGTTTGTTTCCCGGTTTTCCTTAGCTCTAGCTCAGCTTTTATTTTGAAAGAGTTCTTTGTTTTTTTTCCTGTTTGGCCGTCTGTTTCCCATATGCTGTGGAGATGAAATAACCAGACTGATTTTCCGAGCAGACGAACCTTATTTCACTCTCACATCTTCTAGAATCAGAACATTAAACATGTGTAGCAAGGACTCTCTCTTTTATATCCCCAAACTCACACCTCCCTGCTACCTGAGGTCCTGCATTCACCGTTCACTCCCCCAAGACAATTCCCCTTACCCCCCATCCCTTTGATCTCCATGCTCTCTCAGTCTGAGAGGAAAACTACTGAACTCTACAGCATGGGTCCCCCCCCCCCCCCCGAGTCAGACTGGGTGTTAACTCTCCCATCCCCACGGCTTCAGTCTCTGCCCATAGCTGCTGTACCGGTGGGGGGTTCCTGGGGGTGCGTCCATCTGTGGGGGGACAATGGAGGGGGGGGAGAAACATTCAGCATGCTCGTGTGACTGCTGTGATGAATCATTTACCTGGGGAGCTCTCAGTGGGGGTCTTCCTTGCCGAGGAGCTTGAGCCAACTGCAGCTGCTCGTCTGCCAAAACAAAGGTGGGCTTAAGCCTGTCTATACAGATTCTCTCCCGGCGACCCCCCAGGTCTAACACAAAATGTTTGTCCCCGGTTTCCAGCACTCTGAACGGGCCATCGTAGGGTGGACGCAATGGGGTCCGGTGGGCATCGTACCTGACAAACATGAACGCCGCGTCCTTCAAGGTTTTTGGCACAAACGCGCGGGGAAAACAGTGGTGAGCCGGGCAAGCGAGCGTCCGTGCGTCTGTGCTATGCTGCGAATGTGGGGATGGATGGGTGTTCGGCGTGGGGTTATCTGGTAAAAACTCCCCAGGGAGCCGCAGGGGCTGCGTAAAAACCAGCTCTGCTGGGGAAGCCGCTAAATCCTCCTTTGGTGCGGAATACAACCCTAATAGAACCCATGGCAACTGGTCCACCCAATTTGCATCCGTAAGCGAAGCCCTGAGCGCTGCCTTCAGTGATCTATGGAAACGCTCGCATAACCTATTGGCCTGTGGGCTGTACACGGTTGTGCGATGAATTGAGACGCCCAGGCTCCGGGCCATCGTGGACCAGAGGTCAGAAACAAACTGCGGGCCCCTATCGGACATGATGTCCGAAGGGGTGCCAAAACGTGCCACCCATGTTGTTAAAAAGGCGCGTGCCATGTCCGCGGACGTGGTAGAAGCTGGTGGACTGCTTCGGGCCATCGCATGGTGCGATCCACCACTGTCAGGAGGTGCGTGAACCCCTGCAATGGCGGGAGGGGGCCGAAAAGGTCCACGTGAACATGGTCGAACCTCTTAGCCGGGATATGGAACGGCTCAAGGGGGGCCTTTGTGTGCCTGTGCACTTTGGCTCGTTGGCACGCTACACAGGCTGCAGCCCACTCTTTCACCTGTTTGCGCAGGCTCGGCCAGACAAACTTTGCTGCCACCATTTTGACTGACCCGCGTACGCCTGGGTGTGCCAGGAGGTGAACCGACTCAAAAACGCGGCGTCAGCAAGCGTGTGGTACCACCGGGCGTGGGCAGCCTGTGGAGACGTCACAGATTAAGGGGGGGCCCCCGTCTTGCATAACTCTGTTCTCCAGCCTTAACCCTGTTGGTCCAGACTGGAGCATGCACACGTCCACATCGCTGATCTGCTCCGCGGCCATGGCCGTGTAATCTATCCCTACGTAGACTGGGGCCACTAATGCGTGCGAGAGGCAGTCCACCACCACGTTGAGTTTACTGGCCACATGCTGAATGTCGGTTGTAAACTCCGAGATCGCGGACAGCTGTCTCTGCTGCCGGCCCAACCATGGTTCCGAAACCTTGGCCATTGCGTACGTTAGCGGCTTGTGGTCCACGAACGCAGTGAAGGCGCGCCCTTCCAGCCAGAAGTGGAAGTAGCGTATGTCCAGGTGGACAGCCAGCAACTCCCTGTCGAACGCGCTGTATTTACGCTCATTGTCGCGCAAAGACCTGCTAAAAAAAGGCGAGCGGCTGCCAAGAACCACCAACACACTGCTCCACAACGGCCCCTATGGCCACGTCTGATGCGTCTGTAATGAGCGCAGTCTGAGCTGCCAGGTCTGGGTGTGCCAGCAGTGCAGCGTTCATCAGAGCTGTTTTAACCTCAGAAAACGCTTGCTTCCGCTCAGGAGTCTAGTCAACTCTGTCCGCCGGCTTCCGTTTCTCAAGTGCGGCGTACAACGGCTGCATGAGCTGGGCTGCGCGGGGGAGGAAACAATTGTAGAAGTTCACCATCCCCAAAAACTCCTGCAGTGCCCTGACCGTCTGAGGCCGGGGAAAATTCCCCACTGCGCGCACCTTGTCCGGCAAGCGTATCGCTCCCTCCGGTGAGATGCGGTGTCCCAAAAAATCGATCCCCGTCACGCCAAACTGGCATTTCGCCGGGTTGATTATTAACCCGTGCTCCTCCAACCTCCGGAAAACCGTCCTGAGGTGGTCTACGTGTTCATCCTCGGACGCGCTGGCCACCAGGATGTATCCAGGTAGATGAACACAAACGGCAGATTGTGCAACACCACATCCATCATGCGTTGGAATGTCTGTGCCACGCCTTTTAACCCGAAAGGCATGCGTAAAAACTCAAACACACCAAACGGGGTTATTACTACCGTTTTAGGTATGTCCTCCACGTGCACCAGGACCTGGTGGTAACCACGGACCAGGTCTATCTTAGAAAAAATATGTACCCCGGCGAGGTGAACAGAAAAATCCTGAATATGGAGGATCGGGTAGCGGTCGTGCGCTGTGGCGTTGTTTAATCTGCGGAAATCTCCGCAAGGTCGTCACGATCTCCCGGCCTTAGGGACCATATGTAGTGGGGATGCCCATGGGCTGTTTGATCGTCTGATGATACCCAGCCTTTCCAAGTTGGCAAACTCCTCGTGTGCTATGGCCAGTTTAGCTGTGTCCGGGCGCCAAGGTCGTGCAAAAACGGGTGGTCCGGTGGTGGTAATAAAGTGCTCCACCCCGTGTTTAGTGATGGCCGCCAAAAACATCGGGACCGTGAGTGCTGGGAACTGGGTGAGCAGTGTGTGGAACTTACCACCTGGAGCTGTGACGTTGGCTAGCGTTGTTGGCCCAGCTCCTCGAGCTGTACAGGGGAGAGAATCAAAAGACATTGCATTAATCAGGCGTCTGTTAGTAACATCGACTAGTAGTCCGTGTGCACACAAAAAATCAGCGCCTAAGATTGGGAAACTGCATGCCGCTATGACGAATGTCCACTGGTACGTACTGCAGTGCAGGGATACAGTCAGTGTCCTCTCACCAAAAGTCTTAATGTCTGAGGACTTCCGGTTATGGCTGCCACGTAAGACGGACGTGTCTCACTCTGCTCTGCTCCTGGAGAAAAAAAATCGGCAAATAACTCTCTCATTTGGGACAGAACATATCCCAGCGTTTGGGCGAGGATATGTCGGCGAAGCCTAAGGCTGGAAAACCAGGTAGAAGAAAAAGCGAGCCGCCGAAACAGTCCAAATTAACGGACTTTCAGGTCTGTGACGCAGCAAATAAAATTCCATATATGGCGGAGGAGGCTGGCAACGGTGCGATGTCTGCGGGGAGCGGCGCAGATGCGCTGATGGCTGCCATGAGTTCAATGAGAGCGGACTTTTCCTCTAGATTTGAAGGGATTATGGCAGCGTTGGAAGGAATGAGAAAGGAATTGGGTGACTGTGTAGAACGAATGGCGCAGATGGAGCTCCGTCTCTCTAGTGCTGAAGATGACGTCACCCGTCTTCAATTAAAGGTGCGCACTTTGGAAAAAAAAAATAAATGTCTGGAAGATAATATTCTGGATTTGGAATCTCGGTCGAGACGGAACAACTTGAGGCTGGTGGGTCTTCCGGACGAATCCGAAGGTCGGGACGCATGTTCCTTTCTGGAAAAGTGGATTCCGGAGGCGCTGGGCAGCGCGGAGTTGCAATCAGCAGTGGTTCTGGAAAATGCACACCGTATTGGCCCACGGAGAAATAAGGGACCACCGAGGACCTTAATTATGAAGTTTCTCAGCAACAGAGACAGGATGAAGATCTTCAACGCTGCACGAGCTAAAGGAGAGATTAAACACCAGGATCAGCAGGTGCGGTTCTACCCAGATTTGGCCACAGGAATCCAACAATTGAGGAAGCAGTTTGATCCCATACGTAAGGAGCTGCGCAACCTTGGGATTCGTCATGGTGTAATCTATCTTGCGAGACTGTTGACCACGTATGAGGGCAGAACCCACATCTTCGAGACCCCAGAGGAAGCGCAGGAGTTCATCAAGAAGATCAAAGAAGAACAAGAGACTGGTGGGAGCTAAGCATGAACAAAATTTAAGGTAGAATAATTAAGCATTTGCACAGGCATCTGACTGACTTGAAGTAAATAGCAAGTTTACAAAATATAGATTGTATTATATATTAAAAAAAACAAAACAAACAAAAAAAAAACTATGATGTACAAAGTTGCTAAAAATTTTGGAGTTAAGTTGGAAAACTACAGAGGAGAGTTAATGTTACGTCATTAAAGCAGTAGAGTTAGGGTGATTGGGAGGATGAAGAAGGAGTGGCTTTGGCTGTTCCCCGTGGATGTGGAGCGGTCGATGGCTATATCGGGAGACGGAATTTTTCTTTTGATTTTGGGGGGTTTGCCACAAGTGTGGGAAGGGGGAATTTGTTTGTGTGTAGTTTGTAGGATGAATGTTCAACCACTCATGTTTTTGCTTCTCTGTATGAGCATGTTTACACTGCAAGGTAATCCCAAACTCTCTATTGATCATAAACCAAGGCGTTAATCTTAATTTAACTTCATGGAATTGCAGAGGTCTACAAAATTTAAAAAAACTTAAACAAGTTATGAATAAAATAAAAGACATGGGTTCAAAAATTGTGTTTTTACAAGAAACTCATCTAATAGAGGAGGATATAAAAAGAATTAGGAGTAGATGGCAAGGAAGTGTCTTCACCTCATCATTTTCATCCCGGGCCAGGGGAGTTATGACTCTCATACATAAATCAGTCCCTTTTCAAGTGAAAAATGTAATTGGAGACAAATTTGGAAGATATGTAATCATTCAAGGTTCTTTGCTATTAGAAAATATAAATCTTGTGAACTTATATGGTCCCAATATAGATGATCAAAAGTTCTTTGCTAATTTATTTCTTATCTTATCATCACTTACAGGGCAACATATAATAGCAGGGGATTTTAATTGTACATTGAATCCAGGTATAGATAGATCAACAGGACTGGATTGTACGCACAATGGATGTAGGATGACTATTAATCATTTTATGAAAGAATTGAGATTGTTAGATATATGGAGAGAAATGAAACCACAAGTTAAAGCCTATTCTTGTTATTCCAGTACCTACAAGACATTCTCACGTATTGATTATTTTTTGATTTCCACAGAATTAAGGTCCAAGATTCAAAACTGCTTTTATGATAACATCGTGATCTCTGATCATGCACCCTGCTGTCTAATATATGTAGATAAAAAATTGACAAAGGAATCAGGTAGATGGCAATTTCAGCATAAATGGCTTCAGGATGAGGAATTTGTCAAGTATATAGAAAAACAGATAGATGAGTTCTTTGACATCAATACTACACAAACATCAGCATGTGTAAAGTGGGAGGCTTTCAAAGCTTTTATTAGGGGACATATTATTAGTTATACAGGATCAAAATCTAAGAAGACTCGAGAGGAGAGAGCCAAATTGGAACATAAAATAAAAAGTCTTCAGGAAAAAGTGTATGCAGGAAGTGATCCAAGGTTGGAGAATGAATTACTGATTTTGAGAGCTGAATACGACAAAAAATCAGCGAATAGAGCTGCCTCGAGTCTTCTAAGATTGAAACAATCTTTTTATGAACAAGGTGAAAAATCAGGAAAATTATTGGCATGGCAGATTAAACAATTAGAATTTAGAACGCCAATTACCAGTATTATAAGTAACGGACAGGTAGTTATAGATCCTTTAGAAATTAACAGAGCCTTTAGAGATTACTATGAAAAATTATATGATACCAAAAATGAATCTGATTTAATAAAACTAAATGGGTTTTTGAACGAACTATCTATACCGTGTATTCCAAATGAAAACAGGGAGATATTGGAGTCTAAAATTAGTCAAGAAGAAGTTGGGCTAGCCATTGATAATATGAAATCAGGAAAAAGTGCAGGACCAGATGGTCTTCCAGTTGACCTTTATAAAAAATTTAAGAATAAATTAATAAAACCTTTTTTGGAAATGGTTTTAGAAGCATTTCAAAATAATAATTTACCATCATACATGAATAATGCCTTAATTATACTGCTGCCAAAACCAGGTAAGTCCTCTAATAAATGTGAAAATATGAGACCAATAAGCCTATTAAATGCCGACCTTAAGATAATCTGTAAAATTTTAGCAAGACGAATACAAGAAATTTTACCAAATATTATTAATCGAGATCAGAATGGCTTTATAAAGGGAAGACAAGGCTTCCATAATGTAAGAAGACTATTTAATATTATTTATTTTAATAAAGAAGCACCGGATACAGCTCTCCTATCACTGGACGCCGAAAAGGCCTTTGACAGAGTCGAATGGCCCTTTTTTTTTGAAGTCTTACAAAGGTTTGGACTTGGAAATAACTTCATAAAATGGGTTCAGATAATATACAATAATTCTACAGCAGAAATCCTAACAAATAACAATATTTCAAAATCAATAAAAATCAATAGAGGATGTCGACAAGGCTGTCCACTTTCACCTTTACTGTTTACTATGGCAATTGAACCTTTAGCGATGGCGATACGTTTACATTCACAAATATATGGAATTAAAGTTGGACCAACAGAACATAAAATCTCCCTGTACGCCGATGACATAATTTTGTTTATGTCGAATCTAAAAAAATCAATTCCAACCTTGTTGAATTTAATAAAGAATTTTGGGGAAATATCAGGATATAAAATAAATAAAACTAAATCTTCAATATTAATGCTAAATGAGACCCAGAGAAATTACCCAGACCCTGAGGTAAATCAATTTAATGTTGTAAATCAGTTTAAATATTTAGGAATTCAAATTGTGCCTAAGCTAGAATCAGTCGCCAGTGTCAATTATGAAGCCTTAATGACAGATATCAATGAGTTACTTCAGAGATGGATGTCACTACCAATGTCGATGATCGGGAGAATCAATATACTTAAAAGTAATATTTTACCTAAAATACTTTATTTATTTCAATACATTCCCTTACCACCACCTTTAGATTTATTCTCAAGAATTAAAAAAAAGTTAGTGGAATTTATATGGAACAACAGGAGGGCTAGATTACGTTTGTCTTTATTATATTTACCATTTGATCGTGGAGGTCTGAAATGTCCAAATTTTATGTTGTATTATTGGTCGGCACAACTGAGATCTATGACATATTATTTTTCATTAAATGATTCTCCCTCACTGGACTGAAATGGAATCATACAATTTACCTTTACCTCTTCCCGTATTTATATACTCAGATTCGGCAAAAAAATTACAAAAACAAGTTAAAAATCCATTTGTAAAGCATATGATCAAAATATGGTGTGAAGCTAAAAACTATTTAAAAGAACCACAGTTATTGTCACAATTTAGTCCAATATGGGGTAATCAATATTTTAAACCAGGGAGAGCGGACGCTGTATTTAAAGTATGGAATTTAAAAGGGATACAAAAGATTCAGGATTTATATTTGCCATGTGCAGATAACATAATGTCTTTTGAAGAGCTGAGGATCAAATTTAATCTTAATAGAACACATTTTTTAAAATATCTTCAACTTAGAAACTTTATTCGATCAAATCAAAATAAAGCTCTCACTCGACCTATTTATTCATCCTTGGAAAAAATGTTGATGAAAGATAGTAAAAGAAAGGGTATTATTTCAGAGTTTTATAACTCATTGACACTATCTTCAAGCGAAAATTCACTGAAAAGATTAAACTACTGGAAAGAAGATCTGCAAACTGAAATTTCAGAGGAACAATGGGAATTGGCTTGTACAGAAGCTCAAACCAAATCAATAAATGTACGTCTTAAATTGATACATTTCAAATGGTTAATGCGGATGTATGTTACACCAGAGGAGTTAAATAGATATAACAAAAATATACCAGATACGTGCACAAAATGCATGGAAAGTAAAGGAACCCCGTTTCATTGTGTATGGGAATGTAGATTAATAAGAATGTTTTGGGAAGAGGTGAGGGTAACAATTGAAAAAATAATCTCAAAACAAATCATATTGAATCCTAAACTGTTTTTGTTGGGTCTGTACCCAGAAAAGCATAATTTTAATAAAAGTGAAAGAACATTCATAGACCTCAGTTTGCTTAATGCCAAAAAATGTATTGCACTATTATGGAAAAAGACTCATAGACCAGATGTGACTCAGTGGTTAAGACAGATGTTAACAAACCTTCCATTAGAAAGAATAACATATATACTGAAATCAAAGGAAATTGTGTTTGAGAATATATGGAGACCTTTTATTGATTATGTAAAAAATTTAAACATAACTCTTGAAGAAGAAGGTGAATGATGTGTGTGGACCTTGTAAATTCCAAACTGGTGAACATAATATGTATACTTATGTAATGGATTGTCTAGACTAAACAGAGGAGCATTGTTGAAGACTTGATTTTGTTGGTGGTTGTTGGTGTTTTTAGTGCATTTTTTTTGTAGTACTTTAGTGTTAGTGTTTGATTGTTTGTATCATGTTTGTTTAAAAAAAAAAAAAGGTTCAATAAAGATATTGTGGAAAAAAAAAAAGTCTTAATGTCTGAGCCATTTGCGGCCATCAGCTCAGGGCCGCTAGTTCCCGCTAGCTGGTTGGCATAGGATGGCAGGATGAGGCTCTTTTGGGAGCCGGAGTCCACGAGGAATCGTCTCCCGGAGCGTGAGTCTGTCATGTAGAGCAGCTTGCTTTCTTCACCGGCGGTCGCAGCTGCTATCGACTGCCTGTCCTGGCGTTTCCTGAACACTTGAATTGGCACGGTGGCACGCATCAGCGTGCGTCCTCTCCAAAATGGCGGTGGTAGGAGCAGAGCGTGTCTCTCTGGCACTTCCTGGCCCCCGCTGCCGCTACCATCGCTGGCTTCTCGCTTCCGCTGGCCGTCTCGCTGGGTTCCGACGTCACTGCGTTCATTGTGAGGGCTCTGGTGGTGAGGATGATCCAATCTGCCTCCTGGGCTAGCGCACGGTAGTCATGCGCAGCCAGCAGCGACGAGTTGGCAAGGACCGCTCTGGCCGCCGTTGGGAGGTTCCAGAGGAAAAGGTGGGCAAATAGAAAATGCCCATCGTCCGTGCCCATCAACGCCAACATCTTCTCCATCCGTTCGACCACCGACCTGTCTCCCAAATTGGAGCACGTCAGGAGTCTCCGCTCTCTCGCAATCCGAGAGCATGTAGCGTTGGGTCAGTGCGGCTTTGAGATCCCCGTATTTGTCGTGGGCTGGGGGCTGTTGGAGCAGGCTCGCTACTTGCTGAGTCGTGCGAGCATCCAGCGCTGCGACCACATAGTAATATCTGGTGTCATCTGCTGTTATTCCCCGGAGCACGAACTGGGCCTCGGTTTGGAGGAACCAAGACTTCGGATCGTGCAGCCAAAAGTCTGGTAGTTTGACCGAAACGGCGCACACATTGCTGGGGTTTCCCGTCCGGGTCGTCTCCGGGGTGTTCGCCTTGTGTTCCATTCTGCGTCAAGGGTCACCATTGTGGAGATGAAATAACCAGACCGACTTTCCGAGCAGACAAACTTTATTTCACTCTCACATCTTCTAGAATCAGAACATTGAACATTGGTAGCAGGGACTCTCTTTTATTTCCCCAAACTCACACCTCCCTGCTACCTGAGGTCCTGCATTCACCATTCACTCCCCCAAGACAATTCCCCTTACCCCCCAGCCCTTTGATCTCCATGCTCTCTCAATCTGAGAGGAAAACTACTGAACTCTACAGCATGGGCCCCCCACAATGCTACCATTTAGTTAATTATTGCTCTCAGCTGTTTTATGTTAAGTTAATTTTCAGTTCCCTATACATGTTAGCCTCAGTTTTTGTTTAGTGTGGCATCATTACAGGATTATCCTTCCAGTTTGTTCATCATGTTTGTGCATTATTTGACACCCTGTTGTTGTGAGTTCTCAGCCGTTTGGGCTCTCTTCATTTTCACAGCCCCAGTGCTGCATTTATTTTTTGTACTTAATAAATCATTCTTGCACCTGAAGCCTTACCTGCCTGAAGGAGCCATCCCTTCCTGTTTATCGGAGGTTGCTTTCTGACACTGAGGGCCAGGTTTACATGTAAACCTTCCGTGGGGGAAGGGGGGGTGGCTTGTATTTCTCCCAGAAATACAAGCTCTTTCATTAAACTTTAAGCTTATATAGTTGGGATTAGGTTAAAAAAAAACAGCTCTTAACTTGTATCTGAAAAAGCTTTTTTTTAGCTGCAGCTTGACAGATAAAAAGTAATCCTCAAATTTACAACCAAGGAAGATTTACAGACTAATATCATCCCTAAAATGATGCTTACCTTTGCTGACTGACAAAAAAAAAAAGTTAACTGGAGCAGCTGACAAAAAGAAAAGTGTTTGAAATCCAGTTTTGCACCAGCTGCTCCTCAATCCAACAGTCACCTTCTTACTTTTAATTATTTACTGTCATGTTAGGGCTAGCCCAGGGAACACACACGCAGGCTCGGGTAGGATTTGAGAGTCTTTATTGAAAGGCAGGTGTATGAATGCATGAACGTGGAATGTGGATGTCATATTGGGGACAGGAGCACCGAGGGCGGACCAGAACACCGTACAGCCAGGCAACCCTGAGGACAAGCAGAGAACAAGGGTGAGATGAACACACACAGGGATATGATGAGTAATGAGAGTGGCTTACTTGCAGGGATTTGGTGGCTGGCGTTGGCAAGACCGGCTCACGCCTGGGAGACATCGCTCTGATCGGCTCCAAGGGATGAAGGTGAAGAAGCACAGTGATGAGGAGGAGGCTCCGCCACCAAGAGGTCCACCTGTGCACAGGGGAAGGCTGAGAAAGCAGGTAAGTGGATGATCTTACGTGCATAGGAGAAGCGCAGGCCGTAGACGTAGGCGAACGCAGAGCTTCATGAGGAGGAGAGCTGACGACTCAGGCCGAAGTCCTGGGCAGAGCTGGCTAAATAGGTGCGGCCTGATGAGGTGCAGGTGTGCACTCAGCTGGGGCGGATGACAGGCGTGAGTTGGCTGTGACAGTACTCCCCCCCCCCCGAGCAGCGCCTCCTGGCGCTGGCTTGTCTGGGTGCGCACGGTGGAACTCCCCAATGAGCTGTCGATCCAACACGAAGGCGGAGCGCACCCAGCGTCTATGTTCAGGACCATAACCTTCCCAGTCCACCAAGTACTGTATCCCTCAGCCCCGACGTCGAGAGTCCAGGATGGCTGTAATGGTCCAAGCCGGGTGGCCGTCAATCATCCTGGGAGGGGGTGGCACCCTGGGGGGGGGACAGAGAGGACTAGACGCTACAGGTTTAACTTGAGAAACATGAAACGTGCGATGGACACGAAGGGGGGGGGACATCCAAGCGCACAGCCACTGGGTTGACCACTTTCTCAACAGGGTAGGGGCCGACATAGCGCTGAGACAGCTTCTTCTTTTCAGCCTTCAGGTTAATGTTTTGGGCAGAGAGCCACGCCTGTTGTCCCGTCTGGTATTGTGGAGCGGGCCTCCTGTGGCGATTCCCAGAGGAAGAGTTGCGAGCCGCAGTGCGTAACAGGGTCTGCCGGGTTTTGGTCCACAGCCGCCGGCACCATCTCAAGTGAGCCTGGATGGATGGGACAGCCACCTCTCCTTCCTCCTCAGGGAACAGCGGGGGTTTGTACCCCAAGGATGATTGGAAGGGGGACATCCCGATGGCCGAGGAGAAGGTGGCATTGTGAGCGTACTCCACCCAGGGGAGATGGGTGCTCCAAGAGGAGGGGATGGAGGAGATGATGCAACGCAGGGTGGTCTCCAGCTCCTGGTTGGTACACTCGCATTGCCCGTTAGACTGAGGGTGGTGTCCTGAGGACAGGCTGACCATGGCTCCCAGGGCACTGCAAAAACTCCTCCAGACGCTGGATGTAAATTGAGACCCCCGGTCGGAGACAATGTCTGCGGGGATGCCGCGAAGCCTGACGACGTGCTGCACTAACAGATCAGCGGTCTCACGTGCCGAGGGGAGCTTGGGGAGCGGCAGAAAGTGGGCGGCCTTCGAAAACCGGTCTACAATGGTCAGAATGATGGTATTTCCATGAGAGGGGGGGAGACCAGTGATAAAGTCTAGGGCGATGTGAGACCATGGCCTACCTGGAACCGGCAGAGGATGGAGGAGCCCTGCAGGGGGTGAGTTGGACGACTTGTTCATGGCGCACTGAGGGCAAGCACGTACATAGTTGGCAACGTCGGTCCGAAGCCCAGGCCACCAGAAGAACCTCTGGATGAGTTTCACCGATCGGACGACCCCTGGGTGGCAGGCGAACTTGGCCGTATGTGCCCAGTGAATAACGTCGCCCCGGACCGATGAGGGCACAAATAATCTCCCTGCTGGGCCACCGCCGGGATCGGGTTCGACCTCTAGCGCCTTCCGGACCTTGTCAGTAATCGTCCAGGAGATGGACCCCACAACGCATGATGCAGGCAGGATGGTGTGGACCTCTTCCTCAGGGGCTTCTGGGGAAAACTGCCTGGACAACGCGTCTGGTTTCGTGTTCTTGGAAGCTGGGCGATAGGAGATGGTGAACCTGAACCTACTGAAGAACAATGACCAGCGCGCCTGGCGGGTGTTCAGGCGTTTGGCTGTCCTGATGTATTCCAGGTTTTTATGGTCGGTCCAGACCACGAAAGGCTCAGCTGCCCCCTCCAGCCAATGGCGCAACTCCTGCAAAGCGAGCTTAATAGCGAGGAGCTCCCTGTCACCGATGTCATAGTTATGTTCGGCCGAAGAGAGGCGCTTGGAGAAGAAGGCACAGGGGCGCAGTTTCCTGTCCACCGGATTGCGCTGTGACAAAACAGCCCCCACCCCGGTGTCAGACGCATCAAGCTCCATCAGGCATTGCCACGCTGGGTTCACCTGAGTGAGGACCCGGGAGGATGAGAATTCCTTCTTGAGGGTCTCGAAGGCGGCCGCTGCTTCCATCGTCCACTCAAAGCGTATTTTCGGGGAGGTGAGGCGGGTCAGGGGAGGGATGATGGAACCGTAACCGGGGACGAAGCGGCAGTAAAAGGCAGCGAACCCCAGGAATTGCTGGACCTGCTTCCTGGAGGAGGGAGTGGGCCATTCAACCACCGCTTTGATCTTGGCCGGGTCAGGAATGAACTGATTATGCGAGACAATAAAGCCTAGAAAAGAGGTCTTGTCAGTGAAAAACTTGCATTTTTCAGCCTTGACATAGAGTTGATTCTCCAAGAGGCGTTGCAGGACCCGCCTCATGTGGAGTAGATGCTCCTCTCGAGAGCGAGAGAAGATTAAAATGTCATCAAGATAGACGAAAGCAAAGACCCCCAAGAAATCACGAAGAACGTCGTTGATTAAACGTTGGAAGACAGCAGGGGCGTTGGTGAGCCCAAACGGCATCACAAGGTACTCAAAGTGGCCGCTGGGCGTCCAAAAAGCCGTCTTTCACTCATCACCCTCCCGGATCCGGATGAGGTGGTAAGCGCTGCGAAGGTCCAATTTGGTGAACCAGGACGCCCCCTGGAGGGAGCTAAGGCCGAGTCCATAAGGGGCAGAGTGTAGCGGTCCTTGATGGTAATGTCGTTAAGGGCCCTAAAATCAATGCACGGCTGTAGGGACCCGTCTTTCTTCGCAACAAAGAAGAATCCAGCACCCAGGGGAGACGAGGATGGGCGAATGATGCCGGCACAGAGGGAGTCTCGGAGGTAGGCATCCATAGCCTCTCGTTCAGGGGCTGAGAGGCTGTAGAGGCGGCCGGATGGGAGAGGCGCCCCTGCCCGGAGATCGATGGCACAATCATAGGGACGGTGGGGTGGGAGGGAAGGTGCCTTTGACTTACTAAATACGGTGCCCAGGTTGTGGAGCTCCAGCGGAACTGAGGGATCCGGTGGGGTGGGATCCACAGTGGGGGGGGGGGGGGCGGGGGGGCACAGGCGGGGCAAAGGCAGCAGATTGAAGGCAGGTTCCTAAGCAAAAAGTGCTCCAGGATCGGACGCGGCTGGTCTGCCAATCAAACACGGGGTTATGGAGACGAAGCCACGGGTAGCCCAGGATGACAGATGACGTGGAAGAGGGGAGGACATAAAACCTAAGATCTTCCCGGTGGTTACCGGAGATGATGACGGGGAAGGGTTGGGTCTTGTGGGTGACCATTTCCAGGGGAAAACGGGTGAGGGCAACCAGATGGAGAGGGGAGGGCAACGCTTGGCACTGGATGCCCAGGCGGGTTGCCAGACTTTTAGAAATAAAGTTCTGCTCCACCCCTGAGTCCACCAGTGCGTGAGTGAAATGTCCTATGGAGTTATGGCACAGTCTGATAGGAATTTGGCACTTTGATAGGGGATCTGACTGAGAAACGTCCACGAGGCCCCCTACAGCGACTCGCGGACCTCTCCTTTTTGGTTTCACTGGGCAGACCTCCACGAGATGTTGGTCGTCCCCGCAATACATGCAGAGACCCAACTGTCGGCGGTGCTGTTTCTCCGCTAAAGGAAGTTTGGCCTGCCCGATTACCATAGCGTCAGGGTCGTCGATGGCCTCCGGAGGAGGCGACGCCAGGGGGCGAGACTGAGGAGTGCGGGAGAAGGTTTTGCGCGAGCGGCTATGGGACTTCCGCTCGGCGGCCCGCTCCCGCAGCCTGTTGTCTAAGGATATGGCTAGGGAAATTAAGTCACACAACCGATCCGGCAGGTCCCGGCAGGCCAGCTCATCCCGTAAATTGGAATTCAGACTGCGGAGGAACAAACTACAAAGGGAGGCGTTGCCCCAACCAACCTCCTCCGCAGCCACCCGGTAGTTGACAGCGTAGTCAGCCGCTAAGCGGCTACCCTGGCGAAGGCTGAATAGCCGTTCGGCCAACACGCTATCTCGATCAGAATGATCAAAAATTTCAAGGAAAAGTCGTACGAATTGGGCATAGGTTAGGTTTACGTAGCTGGGCTTCACCATAATGGCATAAGCCCAAGCGAACGCTCGCCTTTCCAACAGATTAACGATGTACCCAATTCGGCTATGGTCATTTGGGAAATCCCTGGGAACGCGCTGAAACACCGTCTCACATTGTAAAATGAATCTGCGCGCCTCCCCGAGCTTCCCGTGGAAGCGTGCGGGGGTTGGAACAGGGGTGAGACGGGTCGGCGGCCCCGGGGCAAACTGACCGGCTGGAGGTCCGGAAGGAGCTGACCCACCGAGCTGGGATCCCTGCGGAGGGTCAAGGCGATCCAAACGGTGAGTCACTGAGGTTAATTGATTTAGAATCACCTGTTGCTGATGGACAATCAAATCCACCCGAGCCTCGAGGGTGGAAAGTCGGTGTGCGAACCCGCTGTTCGCTGGGCTACTATGCTGGAGTCGTACTGTCATGTTAGGGCTAGCCCAGGGAACACACACGCAGGCTCGGGTAGGATTTGAGAGTCTTTATTGAAAGGCAGGTGTATGAATGCATGAACGTGGAATGTAGATGTCATATTGGGGACAGGCGCACCGAGGGCGGACCAGAACACCGTACAGCCAGGCAACCCTGAGGACAAGCAGAGAACAAGGGTGAGATGAACACACACAGGGATATGATGAGTAATGAGAGTGGCTTACTTGCAGGGATTTGGTGGCTGGCGTTGGCAAGACCGGCTCAAGCCTGGGAGACAGCGCTCTGATCGGCTCCAAGGGACGAAGGTGAAGAAGCACGGTGATGAGGAGGAGGCTCCGCCGCCAAGAGGTCCACCTGTGCACAGGGGAAGGCTGAGACAGCAGGTAAGTGGATGATCTTACGTGCATAGGAGAAGCGCAGGCCGTAGACGTAGGCGAACGCAGAGCTTCACAAGGAGGAGAGCTGACGACTCCAGGCCGAAGCCCTGGGCAGAGCTGGCTAAATAGGCGCGGCCTGATGAGGTGCAGGTGTACACTCAGCTGGGGCGGATGACAGGCGTGAGTGGGCTGTGACATTTTCTAAAAGTTATAAGATAAGATAAGATAAGCCTTTATTAGTCCCACAATGGGGAAATTCCAGGATTGCAACAGCACAGGGATAGCAACACTCAGAGCAACAATCAGAAGGCAAGAAAAAAAAAAAAAAAAAGCAAGCAAACAAGTGCAGCTAATATACATATGTACATATTACTTTAAATATATATATACACACAGACACAGTAAATATATAAACCCACACAGTGCGGAGCAATGTAGCTAGATGGAATAATATGTAGATATATAAACACACAGTGCGGAGCATTGTAGCTAGATGGAATAAATATATAGATATATAAATATAAACACACCCAGTGCGGAGCATTGTAGCTAGATGGGATGAAACAGCATAACCGTCAACTTAGTTATCCTACATAGCAGCTAATATACATATGTACATATTACTATAAAATATATATACACACACACACACAGACACACAGTGCAGAGCATTGTAGCTGGATGGAATAAATATATGAATATATAAACACACAGTGCAGAGCATTGTAGCTAGATGGAATAAATATGTAAATATATAAACACCCACAGTACGGAGCATTGCAGCTAGGTGGAATAAATATGTAAGTATATAAACACACACAGTGCGGAGCAATGTAGCTAGATGGAATAATATGTAGATATATAAAAACACAGTGCGGAGCATTGTAGCTAGATGGAATAAATATATAGATATATAAATATAAACACACCCAGTGCTGAGCATTGTAGCTAGATGGAATAAATATGTAAATATATAAACACACACAGTGCAGAGCATTGTTGCTAGATGGGATGAAACAGCATAACCATCTACTTAGTTATCCTACATGATATGATTATGTGCCCATACATATTCTCACCCTCCATAGCGACCGGTATTTTCCTAGTTGTATGCCGGAGGGGACCATTGTGTAAGTCTATTGCATCTTTTGCATTCAAAAAACTATTAGTTTGTTATGTCTTTTTGCTATCTCTGCGAGCAGCCCTGCTTAGGTTGTACAGTCTGACAGCCGTTGGTAGGAAGGACCTGCAAAACCTCTCGGTTGTGCACCTGGGATGATGTAGTCTGCTGCTAAATGAGCTCCTCAGTGCATTCAGTATGTCCTGCATAGGGTGGAACTCGGACTCCAGCAGAGATGACAGTTTAGCCACCGTCCTTCTCTCTCCTATCTCCTCCACCGGATCAAGGCGCTGCCCCAGGACAGAGCTAGCTTTCTTGATCAGTTTGTTCAGTCTCTTCCTATCGGCTGCAGTAATGCCACTGCCCCAGCAGACCACTCCAAAAGTGATGGCTGATGCCACCACCGTGTCATAGAATGTCTTCAGCAGCGCCCCTTGTACACCAAAAGACCGGAGTCTCCTCAGCAGGAACAGCCTACGCTGTCCCTTCTTGTAGAGTGCATCAGTATTGTGTGACCAGTCTAGTTTATTGTTCAGATGAACACCCAGGTACTTATAGGATGTCACCATCTCGATGTCTGTTCCCTGTATATTTACTGGTGCTGTGAGGGGTTGCCCATGCCTGCGGCAGTCCACTACCAGCTCCTTAGTTTTCCTTGCGTTGATCTGGAGGCAGTTCCGATGGCACCAGTCCATGAAGTCCTGGATAAGCCCTCTGTACTCAGCTTCATCTCCATTGGAGATGAGGCCAACGATCGCAGAGTCATCAGAGAACTTCTGTAGATGGCAGTGTGTTATGTTGTGTGAGAAGTCCGCAGTATAAAGAGTGAACAGGAAGGGAGCCAGCACCGTTCCCTGGGGGGCCCCCGTGCTACCGATGATCGTGTCGGACACACAGTCCCGGGTTCTCACAAACTGAGGCCGGTTCGTGAGGTAGTCCAGGATCCATGATGACAGGTGCTGGTCCACCCCTGCGCGCAGCAGCTTGTCCTTCAGGATCATCGGTTGGATGGTGTTGAAAGCACTGGAGAAGTCAGAGAACATGATCCTCACCATATTCCCGGGCTTCTCCAGGTGGGACAGAGAACGGTGAAGGAGGAAGATCACCGCATCCTCCACCCCAATGCCATGCTGGTAGGCGAACTGGAGTGGATCCATCGCTGGTTCCACCAGGGGGCGGAGGTGAGCAAGGAGCAGTCTCTCCAGGGTCTTCATCAAGTGGGACGTCAAGGCCACCGGTCTGTAGCTGTTCAGGTCTTTGGGGTGGGAAGTTTTTGGTACAGGTACCACACAAGATGTTTTCCACAGCTGTGGTACCCTCCCCAGCTTCAGGCTCAGGTTGAAGATGTACGTCACAATCCCACACAGCTGGTCTGCACAGGACTTGGGGAGCTTTGCGCTGATGCCGTCCGGTCCCGACGCCTTCCTCGCCTTGATCTTCCTCAGCTCCGTCCTCACCTGGGTCCTGGTCAGGGTCAGGATGGGGGGCTGTGTGTTGGGAGTGGGGGGTGTTGGTGGATTGGGGAGTGGGCAGCAGGACTTGATTTCTTTAGAGGCAGCAGTGGTTGTTGTGCAGTCAGGGGGGAGGGCTGTTGGTCAAACCTATTGAAAAACAGATTCAGGTTGTTCGCCCACTCCCTGCCCCCCGTGGCCTGGGGGGAGGTATTCTGGAGCCCAGAGATGGTTTTGAGGTTTCTCCAGACCCCGCTGATGTCGCTCTGTTGCAGCTTGTCCTCCATCTTCTTCCTGAAGCTGTCCTTGCCTTCTCTGATCTTTCTCCTCAGCTCCCTCTGTACGGACTTCAGCATCTCCCTATTCCCCGACCTGAAGATCCTCTTCTTCTCTCTCAGAAGTGTTTTTATCTCAGGGTTGATCCAGGGTTTGTTGTTTGAGCAACACCATATGGTCTTGGTGGGAACGGATTTGTCCACACAGAAGCTGAGGTAGTCTGTGAAGGTGTGAGTGAGGCCATCGATGTCCTCACCATGTGGATCATGTGGATAACTGAAGAATCCTACAGCTTAGTAGTTATACACTGAACTGTATGCATCGCTGCTCTGTGGCCTGAGTTTTTTTTCCTTTTCCCCCTAGTATTATGGGACATGCTGCAATTTTGTGCCTGAATTTGAGTTCCTGTTTTCTCTGAGGTTCTGCTTGTGGTCATTTTGAGTTTTTTTTCCTCTGATCTTCTCATCATGGGTTTTTTTTTTTCCTGTGTACAGTGTTATGGGTGTGTTTTTCTTCTGTACTGGTTGCCATATTCTGGTTGTTGGAGTTTTTTTTTTTTGTCCTTGATTTTGAGCTTTGATTCTTGTCCGCCTGGCCTTTCCCCCGCCTCCCTCCCTGGGGTGGTCCTGTTGACCCTGTGGGTGGGGGTGGTGGGGGGGGGGCCTTGATGTTACATGGCGCCCGGAATTCGCCTTGCGAACGGGGGCCATCGTTGACAACATTGTAGATTAGAGAAACATAATTTTGTTCTGCTGTACATGATTGGTTGTATGGACTGAATGACAATAAAGTTGTCTTCTTCTTCTTCTTACGTTGTCATCTAAACATAAAAATAAACTAGAAAAGCACTCGGAGAGCGCAGACCTCCGCCAAGCGCCACAGTTCCCCCCCCCCCATACAGTGTTTGTGTGTACGTTTTCAGATTCCTTGACCATGAAAACATATGACTAGCAATTGGATTCACAATGATAGGATTAGTGGTTCAGTAGTAAAAGCATTACCTCCTTGGCGGAGGTAATAAACTGAAGTGTTGGTGTTGTGTCCATCTCCTCCATCTGCAAAGTGCCAGGCTGCGAGCGTTTTCATAGATTACTAACTAACTACTAACTAACCTGCACTTATATAGCGCTTTTCTAGTCACAATGACCACTCATCACTGAAAGCAGCACTGAGGGCTTCACTGACGGATGCAAATTGGGTAGACAGGTTGCGATGGGTTTTATATTGGGGTTGCGCTCTGCAGCAAAAGAGGATTTGGAAGCTTCCCCGGCAGAGAGCTTTTTTTTTGCGCAGCCACTATGGCTGCCCGGGGAATTTCTGCCAAATAATCCGGCGGCGGACAGCTGCCCGTCTCAGCTTTTGCAGTGTAGCGCAAACACAGGCACGCTGCCGGGCCCTGCCCACCACTGTTTTCCGCATGCTTTTGTGCCTAAAACTTTGAAGAAGGCAGAGTTTGTGTTCGTCAGACATGGCGACCAGCGCCCTCCATTGGCCCTGCACGTATGTTGAAAATGGCCGTATGTCACAATGTTAAAGAATCCTTTAAAAAATTCCTGTATCCAGACGGTGATCTGGATCATCCCCAAAATTTAATCAGTTCTTCCTTGTACCATTTCCAACAACGCCTGAAAGTTTCATCGAAATCCATCCAAAACTTTTTGAGTTATCTTGCTAACCAACAGACAGACAGACAAACAGACCAACAAACAGAAAGACAAACAGACAAACGCTGGCAAAAACATAACTTCCTGGCCTGTGGCCTGGCGGAGGTAAAAATGAAAAATAAATAAAAAATCTGCACAAACTGGCCTGGCTTCCAGCTGTTTGTGGATCCATGTTGTTCATATATGGACACAGATCTTTGTTTCCAGTTTCAATGAAAACATTTTTGTGTGCCCAACCCCTAAAACTGTATATATATATATATATATATATATCCCTGAGGACATGACAACTTAAAATCAAACCCTGGAAAATTAAGCAATGTTACACAATATGGAGTGTGGTATCACTGAATGATGATTCAGTTGTAGGCCAGAGGCAAAGCAAAGCACTGAAGACATCACCGCAGTGATGTATTTATGACACTGCATGACCTCGTGTTTAATATAGATTTTCCAAAGCAATGGAAAATGTAGAAGTTAGGTGAAGAAGAGAGTGAAGGCAGGGTGGAGTGGGTGGAGATGAGTGTTGGGGTGATCTGTGACGGATAGCAGCTAAAGTGAAAAGGAAGATTTACAAGATGGTAGTGAGACCTGCTATGAGGTATGGTTTGGAGACGGTGGCACTGACAAAAAGACAGGAGGCATAGCTGGAGGCGGCAGAGTTGAAGATGCTAAGATTCTCATTGGGAGTGACTTGGAGGGACAAGATTACAAATAAGTATATCAGAGGAACAGCTCACACTGAGCGGTTTGGAGACAAAGTAAGAATGGTAAGGCTGAGATGGTTTGGACATGTTCAGAGGAGGGATAGTGGATATATTGGACAAAGGATGTTGAAGATGGAGCTGTCACGCAGCAGCAAAACAGGAAGACCACAGAGAAGATTCATGGATGTAGTGAAAGAGGACATGAAGAGGGTTGGTGTTGCAGAGGAAGATGCAAGAGATAGGGTGAGATGGAGGCAGATGATCTGCTGTGGCGACCCCTAAAGGGAACAGTGGGAAGAAGAAGAAGAAGACAGTTCTGCAAGCACAGTTTATTAAGTAATGACAATACAGGACAAAATATTGTGATTTTTGTTGGTTTAACTGGATATTTTACTCCACTGAGAAAAATTGTCCCTTCTGAATTTACCCATTTAACTGTTGGTAAGCACCTCAATGAGCATTATGTACAGTGGCAAAAAAAAGTATGTGAACCTTTTGGAATTTTATGTTTTTCTGCATTAATTTGTCATAAAATGTGAGCTGATCTTCACCTAAGTCAAGGGTATTGACAAATACCTTGTCCTTTGGACTAATAAAGGCTTATCTTATCTTAAATATAGTTTTCTTCTTCCTCTTCTTCTTTTTTTGGCTGCTCCCTTTAAGGGTCACCACAGCAGATCATCTCACTCTATCCCTTGCATCTTCCTCTGTAACACCAACTCTCCCCATGTCTTCCCTCACTGCATCCATGAATCTTCTCCGAATCTTCTCTGTGGTCTTCCCCTTTTCCTCCTGCCTGGCAGCTCCATCCTGACCTCATCTGTCAGCCTGTCCATCACCATGGCAAACAAGAACGGGCTCAGAGCCGATCCCTGATGTAATCCCACCCCCACCTTGAATCCGTTCATTACTCCTACAGCACACCGCACCACCGTCTCGCTGTCCTCATACATGTCCTAACACCACCCTCACATACTTCTCTGCCACTCCTGACTTTCTCATACAGTACCACACTTCCTCTCTTGGCACTCTATCATATGCTTTCTCTAGATCCACAAAGACATAGTGTAACTCCTTCTGACCTTCTCTATACTTCTCCATCAACACTCTTACAGCAAACATTGCATCTGTAGTACTCTTTCTTGGCATGAAACCATACTGCTGCTCACTGATTGTCACCTCTCCTCTTAACCAAGCTTCAACAACTCTTTTCCATATCTTCATAGTGTGGCTGATCAACTTTATGCCTCTGTAGTTACTACAGCTCTGAGCATCATCTTTGTTCTTGAAAACTGGTGCCAAAACACTTCTCCACTCCTCAGACATCCTCTCACTCTCCAAGATAGTGTTTAACAATCTGGTTAAAAAGTCAACTGCCATTTCTCCTAAATATCTCCATACCTCCACAGGTATGTCATCTGGACCAACCGCCTTTCCATTCTTCATCCTCTTCAAAGCTGCCCTCACTTCCGCCTTGCTAATCCTTGGGACTTCCTTGTTCACCAACTTTCCTTCATCCATCCTCCTCTCTCTCTCATTTTCTTTTTTCATCAGCTCCTCAAAGTACTCCTTCCACCTTCTCAGCACACACTTGTCATTTGTTAGTACATTACCATTTCTGTCCTTAATCAACCTAACCTGCTGTACATCCTTTCCAACTTGATGTCTCTGTTTAGCCAATCGATACAAGTCCTTTTCTCCTTCCTTAGTGTTTAGCCTCTCATACAACTCACGATATGCCTTTTCTGACATGATTTCTGGCCCAGGAAACATGCACACAGGCTCGGGTGAGATTTAAGAGTTTATTCAACAGCAGGTGTATGGATGAATGAGTGGGAAATGTGAATGTAGTCTTGGGGACAGGAGAGCACCAAGGGCAGAACAGACACCGTACAGCCAGGCAACCCTGAGGACAGAACAGAGAGCAGGGGATAAGCAATTGTCACAGCAAGGCGGTGAAAGTAATAGTTTGGCTTACTTGCAGATGTACTGGTGGCTGGCGTTGACAAGAGAAACTCCCGCCTGGGAGACAGCGCCCAGCTGCGCTCGAAGTAGTGAGGAGGAGAGGAAAGGTGACGAAGGGAAATTCCGCCGCAGGAGGGTCCACCTGTGCACAGGGGAAGAACTGAGGAGAACAGGTAAGAATACCTTACTTGAGGGCGATGAGTTGTGGTGTTGGCCGAGAAGAGTAGGCGAACGCAGAGCTTGAGCGTGGAGAAGAGCTGATGGCTCCAGACCGAGGCTGCGGGCAGAGCAGGTTAAATAGCGGCAGCCTGATGAAGCCCAGGTGTGCGCACGGCTGGAGCGGATGACAGGCGGGAGCGAGTTGTGACATTTTTCACCTCTATCTTTGCCATGCGCCTAGATTCCAAATACCCCTGTCTAATTTCTTCATCTCCCTGACTATCCCACTTTTTCTTAGCTAACCTCTTCCTTTGAATACTTTCATGTACCTCCTCATTCCACCATCAAGTCTCCTTGTCTTCCTTCCTCTGTCCACTGGATACACCACATACCTTTCTACCCATTCCCTCAGTACTTTTGCTGTACTTTCCCAGTCATCTGGTAATTCTTTCCTACCACCCAGAGCCTGTATCAACTCCTTCCTGAACTCTGTGTGACCTTCTTCCTTCTGCAACTCCCCCCATATCATCGTTGGCTCTGCCTTCACTGTTTTGTTCTTCTTGGCTTGCAAAGTCATCCTACAGGCTACCATCCGATGCTGTCTAGCTACATTCTCCCCTGCCACCACCTTGCAGTCTCCTATCCTTTCAGATTTCACCTTCTGAATAAGATGTAGTCCACCTGTGTGCACCTTCCTCCACTCTTGTAAGTCACCCTATGTTCCTCTCTCTTCTTGAAGTATGTGTTCACCACAGCCATTTCCATCCTTTTAGCAAAATCCACAACCATCTGTCTTTCCACATTTCTCTCCTTAAGACCATACCTGCCCAGGACCTCCTCATCACCTCTGTTCACTTCACCTACATGTCCATTAAAGTCTGTTCCAATCACCACTCTTTCCCCCCCTGAGAACAGTCTCTACCACTTTATCCAACTTACTCCAAAATTCCTCTTTCTCTTCTACCTGACATCCAACTTTTGGGGCACACACACTGACAACATTCAACATCACACCTTTGACTTCTAGCTTCAAACTCATGATTCTGTCTGACTCCCTCTTTACCTCCTGAACACGCTTCACATACTCTTTCTTCAAGATTACTCCTACTCCATTTCTCTTCCTATTTACACCACGGTTGATCAGTTTAAATCCACCTCCAGTGCTCCTGGCCTTGCTTCCCTTCCATCTGGTTTCTTGAACACACAGTATATCTACCTTTCTTCTCTCCATCATATCAGTCAACTCTCTGCCTTTACCAGTCATAGTCCCTACATTTAACATCCCTGCTCTCACCTCCACACTTCTACCTTTTCTTTTCCCTCTCTCCCTCCTAACACACCTTTCCCCTGTCCTCCTCCTCGATCTTTGATCAACAGTAGCCCAATTTCCACCGGCATCCTGTCGGTTAACAGCACCGGTGACGGTCGTTGTTAACCCAGACCTCGACCGATCTGCTATGAAAATCTCATTTGTTATGATCCGCATGTTTGATTTGGCAAAGGTTTTATGTCGGATGCCCTTCCTGGCATAACCCTCCCCATTTACCCAGGCTTGGGACAGGCACTAGGAGTACACTGGCTTGTGCACCCACTGTGACAAATATAATATGCCAAAAAAAAATAACACACAAAAAAATCCAATCTTTCATGTTTTTATGGAGAACAACCATAAAAACCTTATAGTGCTGGCAGAAAAAATTATGCAAACCTTTGAATTAATAACTGTTTGACCTCCCTTAACCTTAACCAGGTGCTTCCTATAGCTGTGGATCAGACCTGCACATCGTTCAGGAGGACTGTTAGCCCATTTTTCCTCGAAGACAATAGAACAATGTTACAACTCGCCGCTCATTAGCGGCGCCAGCTGAGCGCACACCTGCACCTCGTCAGCGGCGGTGCATATAAGCCGCTCTGCCCTGGGCTTCGGCCTGAAGCCGTCTGTTCCCTTCGGCTACTTGCTCCAGAGGAACCCCCTCGCCAAACAGCAAGATCGCTCACGTAAGCTACTCTCAACTTGTGTCCAGTCTTTCCCCTGTGCACAGGTGGACCTTTCCCGGCGGCGGACCCCGCCCCCGCTTCACCACCTCGTGGCTGCTGTCAGGTGCATCGTCAGGTCTCTGTCTCCCAGACTCTCCCTTGTGCGTGCCTGCCACCTGCCCTGCCAAGTAAGCCAACTTACCTCTCATCTCTGGTTGTACTGGTTTGATGCCCGTCACCTTCTCCCTGTGTTCTCTCCCCAGGGTTGTCCGGCTGTACGGTTTCCTGCCTCCGTGCCTGACGCTGACGTCCACCAGCAGTACATCCACATTCCACAAACACACATCCATCCATCCTTGTTGCTGAATAAAGCTATTGAATTCACTCTGAGCCTGCGTGTGTGTCTCCTGAGCCGTGGGTTATGTCAAACAATTCATAAAACATTCTCACATTATCCAGAAGAATTTTTTTTGATACATTTGGGAATTCATCTTCCCCTCAATAATTGCAAGCTGGCCAGGCCCTGATGCAGCAAAGCAGGTCCAAATCATGATGTCAATGTGCTCTTTTGCAATGTTCTTTTTATTAAGCAGCGGCTTCCTTTTTGGGGTCCTGCCATAGACACCCTGCTTGTTCAGTGTTTTACATACTGTAGACTCATGACCACAGATGTTAGCCAGTTCCAATGATGCCTTCAAATCTTTGTCTGTCACTCAGGGTTGCTTCTTTACCTCATTGTAACCAAATTAAGTATTATCCAGTGCAGAAGTCATATGCATACCATTCCACCTGTTGAGTTTGGTGGGTCACAAAACTTGCGCTGGCAGCTAGTTAGCTTGTTAGCCGCATTGAGGGAGTCGTTTGTGCCGCCACAATCCTGTTATCACCACATAGGGATCACCAGTCTCTCATTGGGATGGTAAATATGACCTTAATTTCTCCAGTTTGTCATCAATTTCTTGACTAAATGATCAATTTGATCAAACGATTTGTCTGAGGATGGTTACCCAAAGAGAGACTCACTGTCATGCCCAGAGTCTGGCAGAAGGCCCTCCAGACTTGAGACATAAATTGCGGACCCCGGTCAGACACAATGTCCATGGGGATACTGTGGATCCTGTTGACATGGTCGGTGAGGAGGACTGCCGTCTCCAAGGCCGAGGGGAGCTTTGGGAGAGCAACCAGATGCACAGCCTTAGAGAAGCGATCCACTGTGGTAAGGATTACCGTCTTGCCACGGGAGGGGGGGGGGAGTCCAGTAACGAAGTCCACAGCAATATGGGACCATGGACGGCCAGGGATGGGGAGGGGATGGAGGAGACCCGATGGGGGGGAGGAGTCCGACTTTCCCCAGACGCAGGTCTGACAGGCCTTCACGTATTCCCGTATGTCCCGCTGCAGCGTGGGCCACCAGAATGCTCGCCGGACGAGGTCCACAGTCCGAGTGATCCCGGGATGGCATGCGAAGCGACTGGTGTGGCCCCACTGGATGACATCGCTGCGGAGGGCGGCCAGGATGTAGACCGTTCCAGGGGCACCCTACTGGCAAGGGCTCCTGGGACTGGGCCTGGCAGACCCACCGCTCGATATCCCAAGTAAGGGCTCCAAGGACACGAGAAGGTGGTATGATGGTTGGGGGGGGGGGGGGGCGCTACCTCCTTGGAATCAAACTGGCGCCATAGCGCGGCCAGTTTGGTGTTCCGGGTGCCAGGCTCGTATGTGATGGAAAAGTTGAACCTCTGAAAAAATAGGGCCCAACAAGCCTGCCTGGCTTTAAGTCGGCGGGCCGATTGCAAATACTCAAGATTTTTGTGATCAGTCCACACAGCGATGGGGTGAATAGCCCCCTCTAACCAATGCCTCCATTCATCCAATGCCAAATTAATGGCCAGCAGCTCTCTGTCCCCTATGTCATAATTCCTCTTGGCCAGCGTAAGCCGATGGGAGAAATATGCGCACGGGCGGAGCTTCTGATCGGCGGGTGTGAGCTGCAACATCACAGCGCCTACCCTCAAATCAGATGTGTCAATCTCGAGGACGAATTGGAGCTGCGTGTCGACCTTGACCAAGATTGGTGTTTCCGTGAACAGGCGCTTTAATTTAGCAAATGCCTGTTCAGCTGCCTCGGTCCAGCGAAAGGGGACCTTAATGGAGGTCAGCTGCGTCAAGGGCAGTGCCACCCCACTGTAGTTCCTCATGAACCGGCGATAAAAGTTCACGAACTCGAGGAAGTATTGAAGCTCCCTACGGGAGTGGGGAGTAGGCCAATCGAGCACTGCCCTCACCTTGGCTGGGTCGGCAATCAGTCTCCCCTCAGCCACTATGAATCCCAAGAAGGTGGTCATGCTTGTGGAGAACTCACACTTCTCAGCCTTGACGTAGAGCTGGTTCTCCAAGAGCCGTTGTAGGACGGTCCTGACATGGGCTTTGTGTTCCTCTGGCGAGCAGGAGAAAATCAAAATATCATCCAAGTAGACAAAGACGAATTGATAGAGCATATTGCGAAGGATGTCATTAATTCGCTGCCAGAAGATGGTGGGGGTGTTGGTGAGCCCAAATGGCATCACCAAATACTCAAATTGCCCCTGGTGGGTTTTGAACGCCGTCTTCCATTCGTCCCCCTAGTGAATGCGGATCAAATGGTACGCATTTCTTCAATCTAACTTGGTGAAACCCCGTGAGCACTGAAGGAGCTCAAACGTGGAAATGATCAAAGGCAGAGGGTACTTGTCTTTTGTGGTAATTACATTGAGTTCCCGGTAGTCGATGCATGGGCGCAATGAGCCATCCTTCTTTCCGACGAAGAAGAACCCAGCTCCGAGCAGAGCCAAAGATGGCCGAATAAGGCCGGCGTTCAGCGACTTTTTGATGTACTTCTCCATCACTTCCCTCTCTGGACCAGAAATGCTATAAAGCCGGCTGGACGACAGCTTCGCCCCCGGGATGAGGTCTATAGTGCAATTGTAAGAGCGATGAGGTGGTAGCGACAACGCTCTCGATTTGCTAAAAACCTCCCCTAAATCGTGGTATGCCAGGGGAATGAGGCTGAGGTCCGGCGACTCGACCGGAGGGAGGGAGACGGACAGAGATGGGGAACACTCCACTGAATGCATACAATTTGCCATACGGAATGGGCTCCAGGAGGAGATAGCATTTTGTCCCCAGTTAATAATTGGATTATGCCTCTGGAGCCAAGGATAGCCAAGAACCATTGGGGAAGACAAAATTGGGAGAACCAGGAACGAAATTTCCTCCCGATGGTTCCCGGAAAGGAGGATGGAGACTGGCACTGTGCTCTCGGTGACTACCGTGACCTCCTGGCCAGAAATGGTGGTGATTCTCTGATTGTGAGGTAATTTACATGTGGGAATACACACCTGCCGAACGAACTGGGCAGAGACGAAATTACCCTCTGAAACCCGTGTCAACCAATGCTATAGTCCTCCTCTCGACCCCCAGCAATTGCACAAGGGCCGAAATTGAAAAATTACCAGAGGGAGTAGATTTGGTCCCGCCCGCCAGACCCCCCATGGTTACTGATGGGCTGTGTCTTTTGGCCGCTTGGCGGCATTCGTCGTGACTGTGGTTCACTGAACCGCAGTACGTGCATACGCCAACCCTTTGCCTTCACTGGCGCTCATCATCGGTCAAGTGCCGAGAGAGCTCCATCGGCTTGGGTGGGGAGCCGCCAGTGTTAGTAAACATGGCGGGCGCGGGCTTGGCGAGCGGGCAAGAGGAGGACTCGTGCTCCTTCACACACTCACAGTACCTGTCATCTAACCCTACATCCTGATCTAAAAGACTGTCGAGAGTCTCGGGGACAGGGTGAACTGCCAGATCGTCAGGGAGATGAGTGTTTAACCCGTGGAGGAACGCACTGCGTAAAGCAACCTCATTCCACCCCGAGTCAGCCGCTTCAACCCGGAACTCCACCGAGTACTCGGCTGCTGACCGAGTGCCCTGGTGGAGTGTCATCAGGTGGCTCATTACATTGCCCTGACTGTCAGTATGGCCAAACGCGCAGGAGAAAGCGTCCACGAATTGCTCAAACGTGTACTGCCATCCCTCGGGGTTATCTATCGTGGACCGTGCCCAATCAAGGGCTCGGTCTTTGAGCAAAAGGGTGAAAAACTGAATTTTTGCCACGTCCCCTGGGTACTCCTCCCCGACCTGCTCCAAATACATTCGTACCTGAATAAGGAAACCCTTGCATTTCCCCACCTCCCCCGCGTATGGGGTAGCCATGGGAATGGAGGTGGTTCGACACACCGTAGTGCGGGGAGCAGGCTGAGGAGGAGGAGCCTGAGGAGGCGCATTGAGCCAAATCCGCATCATATTCTGAATTTGTTGAGTCAACATGGCCAGCTGGTGCTCGGTCGCTGATAAGAGATCCAAGGTGGTGAGCTCCAATGCCGCCGCATCGGCTGAGCTGAGGTCCTGGCTGGCTTGTTCTGTCATGGTTTTAATAAGCTGACAGCTCACGTGCACGAAGCAACAGCAACAGGAGAACAACCACACGAGGAGGCACATTTGAGAGTTTATTAAATTTCAAGATAAACGCACAGCTATGGAAACAGTCACTCACCAGAGGAATCAACCTGCGGAGAGAAGACGAGAGCTGTGAGAGGAGGAACGGAGTAAGAGGAAATGGGCGAGCCAAACTGCCACTTACTTGGGTTCCAAGGGAGAACCAGCAGGGCCCCAGTGGGAAATAGACAAACCAGTAGGGTGAAGGGGAAGAGCTGGTGGTGCCTGACCAGGTGGAGATTGGAAGCCACGGGATGCTGGAGATGTGGCAGGAGAGCTCACGCAGTCCTAGAGATACACCTGCATGATGGCAGCAACCCAGACGAGCCAGCGTTGAATGCGCAGAGAGAGCCTCCTTAAGTACGCTGGCTGATGAGCAGGAGCAGGTGCGTCTTCTGTCTCAGGTGTAGTTGTAACATATGTAAATAGGCTGGTACTAATAAGATGGCGGCCGGGTTGGACGTGGGTGGACCGGGGTGGCTAACTGCCGGTTTCCAGTAGTGGTGCCACTCGGGGTATAAAGGAAGTGGGTGGAAGAGGCTCTGCCTCTTTCGTCATGGAGCAACCTGGCATGCAGGTGAGTGCCATAAGCCTTTGTATATAGTTATACAGTTATCCTGAATAAAGCCCTGTTAACCAAGTTCTGCTTCCTCGTCATTCTCATAAATATGGACACAACATTTGGCAACGAGGTAAAAGCGGTAATGGAGCGTTCCATTGCCAGCTTTTGGCCGTTTTTGGAGGCCCTGAGTGAGCCGCCCATGCCGTGGCTTCATTGGTTTGCTGCCTTTACCAATTATCTCATTGTCTTATACCTGGGCGAGATGGAGAAGCTCCGAGCGAGAGCTGTGTTGGTCCATAATTTGGGAATGGAAGGGCAGAGGATTTTGGAGAACCTTGGAGGTGCTGACAGCTTTGACGAAGTAGTGAAGCTAATGGCGTGGTACTTTAGGGCGCCGGAAAACGTCACCGTGAAGCGCATTCAGTTTCAACAGCACCGCCAGTGGTCGGGAGAGCCGGTAAGAAGATTTTTGGTGGACCTCCGTGAGCTGCCCAGGGAATGCAGATTTAGGGCCCTGCAGGACGAGATGATTCGGGATCAGCTGGCAGAGCATATCCGCTGCCCGGCGGCCCGGTCCAGGTTGTTGACACACCCAGGGGAGTTGATGTTAGCTGAGGCTGTCGAGCTTGCCCAACAGTTTGAGGTGGCAGAGACCATCGCGAGAGGCCTTACTGAAGGGGCTTCTCTGGAGAAGAATGAGTCTCATGCTGAGGCACTGATCATGGACCCTTGTTATGGCGAGTGCGGAGAGGAAGATTTTGCCTCCGTGGTCAGGATAAGGTCTGCCCCTGGTATGCCGAAGTGTTATGGATGTGGGTCCACTGAACACCGCTATAAGTCCAGGATGTGCCCGGCGAAAGGAAAGCATTGTGGTTGTGGCAAGTGTGGTGTTTGGAACCATTTTGCCAGGGTGTGTGAAAACTTCATACGCAGGAGCCGTAGGGGTGAACCAGGTGCTGCGCAGAAGACTCCAACAGCTGAGTATACCGTCTCCCCAGAGACGAAAGGGAGGATCGGCTGCACTGTCACGCTAGATGGCATCGAGATCCCACTTTTGGTGGATACTGGAGCGGTGATTTAAGTCCTGAATTTGGAGACCATGGAGAGACTGTTTCCCCACCGGCAGATTAGAAGGCATTATGAAGAGTATAATGGTTATGGACGGAACAGGTTGGCTATTTTGGGCTATGTGGAAATGGAGGCCCGGTATAAGGACAGTGTAGCACCCAGAGTTTGCATCAATGTTTCAGCATCCGGGGTTAACGTTATGGGCTGCAACCTATTGTGGGGCCGACCTGTTCCAGTCGTGGAGGGTGCTGAGGTGTGAGATTCAGACTGGTTGGACAAAGTGACAGAGGGAGAGCACATGCTGCACCACACAGAGCCATCTCAGGCTGGACCTGACGCCGTCACATAGGCTGCCCTAGACGAGGGTGCCGGACGGCATGCTGGGACCCCCGATGAGGCTCGTGAGGACAGTGTTGTGTCTGGAGATTGGCCTTTGGGGTTTGCCATAGCACTGCCGGGGCGGGGAATGGGATGATGTCAGGCGGGCTACGGCGGGGAGTATAAATAGTACTGTGTGCCAAATAAAGTTCAGTTGTATGTCCTCTAAGACACTGTCCGCATGCTTCATTTCCTGACGTAGCATTTGGCGACAAGGTAAATTACAGGCGCATGTGTTGTGTAACCGCCTCCATTCCTGCAGGACCGGGGTGCACCGGTCATCCCTTGGGCACACTGGAAAAACTTATTTCAAGTTTATCTGACAGCAGCCGGATTTGACGGGGTTTCCGATGACAGGCGGAGGGGCCTGTTGATTCACCATTTAGGCGCAGAAGGACAATGCCTGTTCCTCACGCTGTGTGGCGATGGCTCACTGGAGGAGTCACTATTAGAGATGGACGACCTGTTCGGTGACAGTGCCACCGTCACCGAGAAGAGGTACAGATTTTTTAGCCATGCACAGTGAGCCGGTGAGTCCATTTTCTGATGGAACTGAGTTGTTTGGCGGGAGAGTGTGATTTTGGGCCGCTAACAGACAAGCTAGTTTGTGATAGACTGGTGCATGGCACGACTAGCAAGTGGCTAGGAGCCACGCTGTGGGTGACTCGCCAGCCTTTATCTTTGATCGAAGTGGTGGATATGATTAAGCTAAGGGAGTCTGCGGCCCTGCGAGGGCTAGGGGCCTTCACGGGTGGGGTACCGGAGGACCAGACCTCTGCGCCAAGGTGCTGGCTAATGTGCTAACTAGTCCTCGGGGTCGCCCGAGGAACAGGAAGAAGAGGAGAAGGCGGCCTGTGGCGCGTGGAAGAGCCCATGTTAGGTTTGTGGACCAAGTTGGTGAAGACCTGCAGGGTGCGGGCCGGGTGTGTGTGTGGCACAAGGAGGAAGAGGATGCCTGAAGTGGTATGTGGTACAGCTGGACGGCGAGATGCTCCTCATGGTGGACTCGGGACGCTGGCAGGTCCATTTTGAGCTTGGCAACGTTAAAGAGGCTGTTTCCGGCAAAGGCTGTTAAAGCGGGAGCAATACGGATGTTCGGTTATGGCCGCGCCGAGATCGACATGGTCGGCACAGTGGAATTCGATGTGTTGTGTGGACAGCAGAGGGTGCCCAAGTTCGTCTTCCAGGTGGCACGGCACAGGTCAGACCTGCTTGGGATTGATTTACTGGGACAATTGGGGTTTTCCATTCGGGATCCCCAGGGTTCAGTAGTGCTGACGGTGTTTACGGACTGGCAGCTTTGTTGGCCAGCACTGTTCATGGGCCTTGGCTGGATTGGGACCTTTTGCCACCGTCCATTGGTGAATGAGTCCGTGACGCCCAGGATCCAACCGCTTCAGTGCCTACCACTGGCGTTGCGTGAAGGTGTGTCGGCGGAACTCTCGAAGTTGTTGGATGCGGGGATCATCGAGAAGGTGGATGCGTCACCTTGGATCTCGAACCTGGTGGTGGCGAAGAAGAAGGACGGAGGGATCAAACCCTGCATTGATCTACGCATGGTAAACAAGGCAATCATCCCAGATAAATAGCCCCTCCCGACCGTGGAGGAGCTCACGGCGACGTTCAGCGGGTCCAAGGTATTTACTAAGCTGGACCTTCGGCCAGGATATCTGCAGGTGCCACTACACCCAGATAGCAGGAACCTGATGGCATTTGTGACCCATATGGGGGTCTTTAGGTATACCCGAATGCCGTTCAGGTTGAGCTCCGCCCCCAGCTGTTTCCAAAAGGTTATGGCCACGATGCTGGCAGGTCTGAAAGGGGTCGTAGCCTACCTAGATGACATTGTGGTACATGGCACGACGAACGAGCTTCATGATGAGAGGCTGGAGAAGGTGTTGAAGTGGATGCAAGAACACAGGGTTACTCTCAACGGTGACAAATGCCTCTTTGCAGCAGAGGCGATCGATTTTGTGGGGTTCCGGCTGACGGGTGAGTGTCTGCAACCACTGCATTCCAATGTGAAGGCTTTGCATCCCAGAGCCTACTATGCACGCCCAGATTTCATCTTTCCTCGGTATGGTGAATTTCTACGGCCGGTTTATCCCACATTACTCGGAGACTATTGGACCCCTGAAGGCTCTGCTGAAACAAGATGCACCGTGGGAGTGGACTCCAGCGTGCTCAGCGGCGGTCTCGAAGTTGAAGCAGCAGCTCACTTCACCACCGGTGCTGGAACATTTTGACCCTGAAATGGAGACGGTGGTGACCTGTGATGCATCTAGGGCGGCGTTAGGCGTGGTAATGTCCCAAATGCAGGGTGGAGTGGAAAGGCCAGTGGTGCTTGCTTCTAGGTTCCTCTCGCCGGCGGAGCAGAAGTACACGGTGGGCGAGAGGGAGGTGCTGGCCTGCATCTGGGCATGCGAGAGGTGGCATATATACCTCTACGGACGCTGCTTCACTCTGAAAACGGACCATCAGGCACTCACTACACTGCTGGAGAAGTTGGGATCGGGGCATAGGCTGCTGAGACTTCATAGATGGTCGGAGCGTCTGAGGGCCTATGACTTTGCCACTAAGTTCACCCCAAGCAGAGAGAACATAGTGATGGTCCTCCTCTCACGGGCCACTTTGGGGGCTTCAGAGGTGGTCGAGGATGATGTTGGCGCTGCTGAGGAAGAGCTGATGAAAGCCCTCTACGGAACTCTCCAGGGTGTAGTCTCTCCACAAGATCTCAAAGATGAGTTGGAACGGGATCCAGTTATGGCGCAGTTGTGCACGGTGATTCGTGAGGGATGGCCAGCGAAGGTGCTGAGCGAACTGGCTCCTTTTCACTGTTTTCGAAACGAGTTGAGCTGTTGGAATGAGGTTTGTGTGGCCAGGGGCAAGTGCGCCTCATGTTCCCCAGTGAAGCTCATGTTGGGGCGGGAGCTGTTGCTGCCAGTCAATCGGTTGGAGCCTCCGAGAGCGGTGCCCCAGACGAGTGATATGGCACTGAGGAGAAGAGTCTCGGACCAGCAGCGGAGGATGAAGGGACGGTTTGATAGGAGGCACCGGGTGAGAGACCATGGCCTGAAAGAGAGGGATCGGGTGTGGATTAGACACCCTGTCAGGGCTCACAAGCTTCAACCCTTGTGGACGGGGCCGTGGGAGATTAGGAGTCGGCGGGGCCCTGACACATTTGAACTGGACGATGGGTCCAGGTGGCACGCTAGCAGGCTGAAGCGTGCGGCACCTGGCCGGAGTTCAGATGCTGTCAGACATTTTGACAGATCTTTGGATTGGTAAGCCATGCCAGGTGTGGACTCGCAGGTGGTTCCGACGGTGCCTGGGGCAGAGTCCCCTGGGGGGGATGCCCTGCTAGAGTACGATGGAGGCCTGCCTATTTGGAGGACTATGTGATGAGGACTGTTATGGACAGTATCAGCTGGGTGTATTAGTAGCATGCCTGTTCACCCACTGATGGACTTGTACATATGTATATATGGACGATTTTGTTTTGTGTGGTTATTGTGTTGTGTTAATAGACAATTGTTCACTGTGTTATAGTTTGACCTTGTGTGTGTGTGTGTGGGGGGGGATGTTGTGTATGGAGATTGGCCTTTGGGGTTTGCCGTTGCACTGCTGGGGCGGGGAACGGTATGATGTCAGGCGGGCTACGGCGGGGAGTATAAATAGTAATGTGCGCAAAATAAAGTTCAGTTGTATGTTCTCTAAGACACTCTCCGCCTGTTTCATATCCTGACATAATAGACGAGGCGCCAACACTGGGAGAAAACGGGGCTAGACCGGAGCGTGGTGATCGTAAAGCGTTCCCAGCGACGGCCTGCCAAGAGGAGACCGAGACGAGCCCTCAAGCCGGAGCGATCGGTGACAGAGGCCTGTCGCAGGATTGGTGATCTGGATAAAAGGAAGAGGGCTCCCTCGAAGACCAAGGTTGATGCTCGAGTACGACAGGCTCACAGTCCACGCGAGCAGCGGGATGACCAAAGGCGGTTCCAGGTGGAGCCCGGCTGGAAGGAGGCAGATCGGCGTGGGTCTGTTCACGTCTGGAGACACCCGAGGGATCCGCAGCTGCCAGTGGTGGAGAGGAGGTGGTGGAAAGGAGTGGTGGAAAGCAGTGGTGGAAAGGAGACGGCACAGCAGGGGCCCTGAGGTGAAGAGATGGAGACACCTGGAGAGGGGTCCATCTAAGGACTGAGGGTCTTTTGGTTTTGTGTGTCTGTAGTGTTTACCCTAGTCCTGTATGTGTTGCTTTACTATTTGGTGCCCCGGTAGATTTACTTTGAAAAAAAAAAAAAAATGAAAAGAGAGTGAGTGCGGTAGGCATGATAATTTGTGTAGTTGCGAGCCAGAGTTGAGTGCTTGCATGACAATTTTATTGGCCTGTGTAGTGTTATGCCTGTTTTGCACTGAGTCTCAGAGTGTTTCATTCGATTAGTATTTATGTGTTAAATTTTGTAGTTAGAGGGGTGGTGGCTCAGTGAGTAATTATGACAGTGGTGAATTTGAGCCCACCTGGTTCATTTGACCCATTTTAATTGAATGTCCCAATGTTATTTTGTTCTGTGTGTCCAATGTGGGATGGGGGCCGCCAGTAGTATATGTATTGTGGTTTTGTGTGCTGTGTGTAGTATAAGTATGGGGATTGTTTTGTGGTTAGAGACATGGCCTTATGTTATTTCGTTCTGTTGTTCTTACTAGCCCGCTCAGCTGTGTAGGGGGCGCTGGTAGTCTACCCGGCCCTCCAGCCTTAGTTGTGTGAGTGGATAGGAGTTTATTTATTTTTGTACATGTTTTTCCTGTTAGTGCGTGAGTCGGGTGACAAATTAGGGTGGGTTATTTGTGTGCCTGACATTTTTTTAAGGGGGGGGGGTGTAACATATGTAAATAGGCTGGTACTAGTAAGATGGCGGCCGGGTTGGACGTGGGTAGACCGGGGTGGCTAACTGCCAATTTCTGGCAGTGATGCCACGCGGGGTATAAAGGAAGTGGGCGGAAGAGGCTCTGCCTCTTTCGTTGTGGAGCTACCTGGTATGCAGGCGAGTGCCGTAAGCCTTTGTATATAGTTATACAGTTATCCTGAATAAAGCCCTGTTAACCAAGTTCTGCTTCCTCGTCATTCTCATAATTATGGACACAACAGTAGTGATGATTTGGTGTAGGTGAGACGGGACGGGAGGGGCATGCTCACGCTGCCCATGACACAAAGGTATTGTGGTTTTCTAATCGAGTCAATAAATTCAACTCTAGCTTGTCTACTTTGTTTAAACAGATGTAAAATATATTGCTGGGTGTTTAAAAGGACAGGACTTTCAGATCAGAGACAGCTGAGACTGTAGTAACTTTTCAAACAGCGCCCCACTGTGGAAATTAAGGTATCCAACACAGTATTACAATTCTAAAGTCTGTAGACTTGACAGTAAATTACTGTTAGTGTCATGACGCTGAGCGCAGATTTGTACCGTACTCGGATTGTTTGGTTATTTTCCTTTTTCTCTTTATTTATTTAGTCTAGATTGCTGCCACTATTGTTTGTGCTTTTATTTTGACAGTGCCAGGACAGGACTTCCGCCTGTCAAGTCTGTTCACGGCCTGTCACAGCTGTTTGTGTTTGGTTGATTGCTTTCACACCACACCTGTTTGTCGTTGAGTTTCTGTGTTACTATTTAAGTTTGCTGGCGAGGTTCATTCCTCTCTGCAACCTCGTCTTGCTCGGACTGGAATCCCCAACCTTGACTCCAGTCTTTCTTCTACTTAGGATTTTTCCTCGTGAGTTTCACGTAAGTGTCCTTTCTTGGTTTTTTCAGTATTTGTATTTTCCTGTTATCACCCCTCGTGGTCTCGTTTATAGCCTTTTTGTAATCTGCCCCTTGTGGCAAGTTTTGTGTACTCTATTATTTAATAAATAAGCAAACTCACTGCAGGTGAGTGGTGCCATGTTTCTGCCTTAAAAGGGCCAATTATGACAGTTAGTAATTAATGGTTACTAGAACATCTTTGAAGCAGAGTGATACAAATCCAGTGAAACGTTGGAGTGCAATTATCATGGATTATAGTAACTGCTGGAATCCCTATTGTCGAATCAAATTGCTCAGTCGGAACTAACTGTTGTATAATGGAAAATATGAACTCTTTAAATAGAATTAAATACTGCAAATGCTGTTAAGGGATGAAAATCTATGATTCTGGTGGTTGTAGGCTGATTCCTGTTGATTCTTATTTTCCAGTGTTTGTGTGACAAATAACAATGTTATAGTAAATGGGTCAATATGGTGGAGAAAACAGATGCCTCATGTGTTGAATACTATTGAGAAATGCGATTATCTGTCATGACTACCTCCGGTAGGCGAGGCTGTTGGACTCCGTGAGCAGGCAGAACTACAGCGTAACATGGGTTATTGAACAGAAAAACAAAGAGAAACAAAATAACAGCACAAAGGAGGAAAACAACTAAGGATATGACTGGCAGAATAAACTTACCAGGATACTCAGGATACTTGGTTACCGGCAGGCAACACAGACAATGATGCCACATCAGACAGACACTAAACCCTAACATATATACGATAACAGATAATCACAAATGTGAAACAGCTGGGGAACAATCAAGGGCAAACGAAGACAACAGGGGAGTGGCCACTGGTGCAGAGAACAGGACGGGTGGGGTTGTACAGACAATCACAGACGGGGATGTACATGAAAACATGACAATGATACGATGGCAATACTGAGAGGAACAGCATAGATGTGGCTGTGAGCGTAATCATAATACTAAAGTGCAAGACCAACACTACAGAACATAATTGTGGCAGGATAATGAAAATAACACACGAATCAAACTAAGCTGAGGTAGGGAAACACAGAGAAACACCATGGCAGAAGATGAGGACATGGGATGACGACAGACCGGGGAACACAGAAGACAATGACAGGGAACCCAGGGAGACACAGAGGGCAAATGGTGCAAATAATCACGATAAACCAAATCAGGGAAGCCCACAGAAAACACAAATGAGCAAAAGATGTGGGCATGATCCTAAGACCATACCCCTGACCATGACATTATGCTGATATCTTAAGAGTTCAAAGGAAAAAAGACAAAGAAAAAATTGTGAATTTGGGACACATGAAGTCGTTTTCACACTTATAGTGGTTATATCCAGTAGCAGCCATTTTGTGATGATCAAAGATGACATATCTAGCTGTCAGAGCTTCAGTTTTACTGAGAATTTCTTATAATATTGCTGGAATATAAAACTATTCAACAGCTAACTATTAATTCAGATTGCTTCGTATTTTTAGGCCCTGACAATATTTGGTATGTCTGCCTCCCATAGTAGAGAGACAGCATTATAAATCTCTCGCATTCATCACAGGAAGGAGCCCACAACACTTCCTCCCTAAATCTGTTATCTCATGTTGATATTAAGCTCCATAGAGACTGGATTGAAAAGATTACTGTGACAGAGGGATTTTCCAGGTCACCGGGTCACTGCACATGCATTGCAGCCAGCAGGAGTACAAGAAAAACTTGTTTGGTTGTTGCATTTTCAGCAAATTAAAACAACTGTGTTGATCTTGAACCTTTCATTCAAATTTAAAAGCATCCAGATGATATGTTGCTTTGTTTTGCAGAAAGAAAGCAAATGGGTTTAGGAAAATGCATTGAAATGAATAGTTTTCACTCCTTCACTAAAGAGCTAAGTCATTGTCTTGGTGTCACAATGAACTGCAAATACATGTGAATTATTGAGCTCAAACAGAGCGGGAGTCTGAGCTCTTTATGTGTTTTCTAAGTCCTCGGATGGTTTGTGAATGTCAACAGCTTGACAGATTGTGGAAATGCACAGTACTGAATGAGTAGTGTAAACATGAGATGAGTCATTTCTGTCATGGCCAATAGAAGCAAATATGGAGGAGATAATAGGTCTGTCTGCAAATCTGCTTTTGGCCTCTGTGAACCCTTAAATCCCTCTCATTTTAACTACTAATGACTTTTGCCATAATAATTTACCTGATCAGATTCTGAGGAAATGGTTTTAGATTGGGAAAAGTTGGTTTAAATTCAAGCTTGTGATCACATTGTCAATCATATAAGTACACAACTTAATGACAGATTCCCACAGAATGTTCTCTTGTGAAAAGTTAAGTTAGACATGCATTTTTATCATTAAATTATAAATAGTTGGCCATCATTACCATCCTGCTGTAGTATGAATCCTTTGAAAAACATACCCCTAAAGATACTTCTATTTACCCAGTGTAGTCAGTCTGGGAGTAGGCGTCCAACTAAACGGGGACCAGATCTGAAAAGTGGTTTCGTTCGCTGAAGGGTTTCATTCTATCTTTTGTTTGCATCCTTATGTAAATTTATCCGTTTCCCACACAAACGCATCAATACCATGCTCCTTCCATCATCTGCTGTAAAAAGCAGCATTGTGTTCTTTTCTTTGGTTCTGTATGGAAAGCACATTTGTTAGGTCTTATAATGAATTTGATAAGTGTTGAAAAGCAGGGATCACACAGTATTTCTCCGGTGCAGCAGTGCAGCCATGAATTGAAGCTCACTTAAATTAAATCAACACTTATGATTCAAGGATGTGAAAAAATTTGCTGTAGAGTCTAATATGAGGGATCTGTGTGGTATATGTATTTGGGGCACTTTATTGTGAAGTGCAGTGTGGTGACGTGGACTTCCTGTCACGTCACCGCACTGCCCTATATAGCGGAGCGAGTCACCATAGCACGGCCTTATTCCAGATGATCCCGCTGGTGCTTGCTCTGTACATAGTTCTTTAATAAAGCTGTGTTCGACGCTACCTCATCTTGCCTCATTCATCACCAGGTTTTACATACATAACATTTGGCGACTCAGGATTACTGTATTGAGGCGTGCATTACACCACTCCGTCCCTTACTCGAGCTCCTGGGTGAACCACCGGTTCCATGGCCGCATTGGTTGGAGGCCTATCAAATGTACATTACGGTGCTGGACCTTGGGAAGCTCGATAAGGTGAGGGCATGGGTGCTTCTTGTTCACAACCTGAGTATTGAAGGCTGGAGGGTCCTACGGACGCTCAGCGCAGCAGACTCTTATGAGGACGTCATGGAGCTGCTAGCTAAATGTTTCTCCACCCCAGACAGCGTGACTGTTTGGAGAATTCGCTTTCGCCGGAGACACCAGTATGTAGGTGACCCTATCCGCCAGTATGTCACTGACTTGAAGCAGCTAGCTGGCGAGTGTCGTTTTGGACCGCTTGAAGATGAGATGGTACGCAACCAACTAGCACAGCACATGTGCAACGCTGAACTGTGTGCTAGGCTATTAGTGCCGCCTAATGACTTGACATTAGCTAAAGCAGTTGAGCTAGCTCTCCGGTTGGAAGCTGTTGATAAGCTAGCTGCAGAGCTAAATTGGCACCAGCCACAGAATCCGCTGGAGCCGCCTGCCTCAGCTAATGTTGCGGACCCTGGTAGCGAGGATAGCTTGGACGAAGATTATTGGGAAATCAATGCTCCCAGCCGAAGGTTTGCCCTGGGAAACTCCTGTTGCAGGGGTTGTGGGTCTGTGACGCATCGCCATAAAGTGAAGGAATGCCCGGCAAGAGGAAAACATTGTAGTAGATGTGGACTCTTGAATCACTGTGCCAAGGTGTGCCGTTTTTCTTACCCGGGGAACCCACAGGAGAAATCACCCCACCCGCCCCCAACGGACACTGGGAGCGAATGGCACGAAGAACTAACGGACACTCTCACTTTCAAGTCAGCCAGTTCTCTCTCAGTGTCGGTACCAATGCCGATGAGCGACACCATGCTCACCCCAGATGCCTCTGGTACTTGGCAGCAGTTGGGTGGGGGTCTGCAGCTACAATGGTGAACACTACAGCGTTTATAGAAGAGGACGGGGCCAGACCAATGAGCATGGAGTTACCGCATGCTCAGCAGCAGCTCATCTGGCCAAGTAAGATTCCACTTCGGGTTATGGACTTGGTTTGGGTTCGGGGTGATGAACGTCCATGGTGAAGATGAGCCAAATGACAGCCAGCAAAACATCAAGCACATCTGCTGATAGTGGTGAAGTTGGGAGCAGCGTGCTTCCGGTTGTCCGACGGCTCGATGAGGCATGCCAACCAGCTATGGCGTGTCCAGGTGGCGAGGCTGGACAGGAGTCGGTGATGGCGGTGTGGGATGTGGGCTCTGCCGTCCAGAAGATCAGCCATCACTCTGGGGTGGGGGCCTGCTGCCTCCAGGGGCGTGCCTGCTGAAGGGCTGCCCTGGGCCCCCCATGCCAGTTCCACCTTTTCCACTCAAATGACTGTACGGTAGCACTTTGTTTATAGTTTTGATGTTGTTGTGTTTTATTATGTGTAGTTTAGGAGCATGGCAGATATTTTTTTAGTTTGAATAAAGACTCTTTTAGTTTAATCTGGTGGCAGAATGATCCACCATGCTGTGCAAGCTGTGTGGCAGTCCACCCACCAGCCCTACTTTAGGTTCAGATTCAGGTTACTTTATTTGTACCCGTAGGTAGATTTGTTTTGCAGTCTGACATCCATATTTACAAGCTACAAATACATTCAACATAAACACAAACACAGGCACACATGAAGCTGACTATAAACATGATAAAAATACTCAAGGCTCCATTAATCAGGATATAAAGACAAAGTGACGTGAGAAAACCAGAGATAAGAGAGAAGGGTCATATTAAAAAGTTAAAGACTGGTCAAAGAGGTTAAAAACTCAAAGGTCTAAAACCCAGTAAAAGATTTAGAACCCAAATAAAATCCTACAAAGATAAGTAAATATAAAATGGAGTTAATAAATAGGTACCTAAATTATGTGCAATATATTGTTACAACTTGTTCAACTCTCTGACGGCAGCAGGAACAAAGCTGTTTTTGTAGCGCTGGGTTTTACTTTTTGGGACAGCAAACCTCCGTCTTGAGGGAAGAAGCTGAAAGTTGCAGTGCAAAGGGTGGGAGTCCTCATTTAAAATGGAGGTAGCCATCCTCTGTACCTGTCTGGTGTACAAGGATGTCAGGCTCAGCTGTGACTCACCAAGCAAACGACTGGACCATCTAACTACCTGATCCAAGGATTTCCTCTGTTTCAGTTTTATCTGACCAAACCATGACACTAAAGAAAAGGATAAAACAGATTCAATAAAAGCCCGATAAAACACTGTCATTATGGTTCGGTCAATTTGGAAGCGTGCAAGTTTCCTCAAACAATGCAAATGTTGCTGACCCTTTTTGCACACCCTTTCACAGTTCACCTCAAAGTTTAAATTACTATCAATAATCGTCCCAAGATATTTATAGGATTGTACACATTCAGTGGTCTGACCTTTTTAGTATGGTGACTTTGTGCCTGGGAGTTTTCCTCCTAAAGTCAATAATCATATCTTTAGTTTTTGTTGTATTCAGCTGCAGGTAGAAATCCTCACACCAGTGAACAAATCATCAACTACTGGGCCGTGGCCACTCTCACCATCCTGGAGGAGACTGACAATAACTGAATCATCAGCATACGTTATAATGTGTCTGTCATGTCTGCTCCGACACATGTTTGTGTACAGGATGAAGAGTAGTGGTGACAACACACACCCCTAAGGAGAGCCTGTAGAAGAGCACTTTAGGTCAGACAATGTACCATTGACCCTTACTCTCTGCGTCCTGTTGGTTAAGAAATCCAGAATCCAACCCACCAGATTATTGCTCAAATCAAATTGTTGCAGGAGCCTTTCAGCTAAAATATGAGGTTGGATTGTATTAAAGGCGGAGGAAAAGTCCACAAATAAAAGCCTGGCGTGTGTCCCATTAAAATCCAGATGTTTAAAAAGCATGTTAAACAGAGTGACAGTGGTGTCCTCCACTCCTTTGTGAGGCCTATACGCAAACTGCAGAGGATCCAATGCATGTTCAGTCTGCTTTAGGACCTCACATCTGACCAGTTTTTCAAAAATTTTCATTAAAATTGAAGTCAAAGCAACTGGTCTAAAGTCGTTTATTGTTTTAGGACAGCTGGATTTTGGAACAGGAACAACCACAGCATCTTTCCAGATCTTGGGCACATGTTGTGTCTGTAAGGACTTATTGAAAATGTAATGAAATACAGGACTCAGTTCATGTGCACAGGACTTTACCAAGCGCCCACATATATTATCAGGGCCCTGACTTTTGTTCACTTTTACAGCACAGAACTCCCTTTTAACATCTTGCACCTCAATATTAAAGTGCTGATTGTCTTTGAGTTTCTGTTTCAAATCTTGGGTTTCTGTGCTAAAATCAAAGGAGTCAAAACGACTATAAAAACAATTAAGAGCATTAGCCAGCTCTGTGTCTGAACTAAAACCATCTAAAAACACACGATTACTGCGCTCTGTGCTCTGAAGGCCTGCAATAGTTTTCATACTGGCCCAGGCTGAACCAAGTTTCTTTGTTGCCATCTTACTTTCCAATTCTGATTTATAATTCTGTTTTGCTCTTAAAATTTCAGACTTCAGCTCTTTTGTGGCAACCTGTAGCTCAGAAACTGTTTAAAGGCAAGTGCTTTCCTCTGTAAGCAGGATTTAACTGATTTTGTAACCCATGGCTTGTTGTTGGGATATATTTTGACACGTTTATGTGGAACGATCATATTTTTACAGAAAGCCATGTATGAGCATGTGACGTCCGCCAAAGAGTCCAAATCATCCCCGCAGGACAGTGTGAAAACCTCCCAGTCCATACAGTTAAAGCATTCCTGGAGGCAGTGCACTGAATCCTCTGTCCACACATCTGTCTCTGGTCTCCACCTTGCCTCTTCTGAGAGCAGTTTTATATGTGGGCAGCAAATGTACACAGTTGTGATCTGAGGATCCTAAAGGAGGAAAGGGGAGTGATTTATAGGCCCTCTCAATGGATCCATAGCACAGGTCCAATGTCTTTTTTCGCCTGGTTGGGCAGGAGACATACTGATAAAAGTTTTTAAGTGTCTTCTTTAAAGAAACAAGGTTAAAATCCCCAAGAATAAAGTTTGGCGCCTCTGGAGAAATTGACTGCAGCCGCTGCACCACATCAAAGATGGTGCTGGAGGCGGAGTCAGCATCTGCCCTCGGGTGAATGTACACAGTTGTGATGAAAAGTTGGGGGAACTCGCGAGGCAGATAAAAGGGGTGTAGCGATACGGAAAGAAGCTCCACATCGGGTGTACAGATGCGCTATCTGACTGTGACAGATGTACAGTACTGTTTATTAATATATAAACATACGCCGCCCCCCTGACGTTTCCCCGTTAGCTCTTCCTGCCGATCCGAGTGAAGTGGGGCTCCAAAGCCATCAATCCACAGGTCCGCGTCCCGGTCAAGTGCCTTAAGCCACGTCTCCATGTAAGCCATGACACAACAGTTCTTGAAGTCCTTCTGGTAGCGTACATTCCCTTGAATTTCATCTACTTTATTCCTCAGAGATTGTACGTTCACAAAAATCATGGAAGGAAGAGGAAAGCTATTAAACTGACGTCTCCTCAGGCGTAAATTCACGCCTCCACGCTTTCCTTCTCTTGTCTCTCTTTTCATCACTGTGTCCATGAACGTCTCTTAAAATAAAGTCTGGCAGTTGCGGCATAGACTCAATCACAGATGCTGCATTATCCGTGTCTAGGCTGTTTTGTGTGAATGTGTTAGGCCAATATAGTACATTAGTTTCCGTTATTTTAGAGTGCGATTCGGGTTCCAAATTGGGGTGGGTTTGATTGTGTGTGGTTTTTGGACTTTATAAAGGGGGGAGGAAATGTGGTATATGTATTTGCAGCACTTTATTATGAAGTGCAGTGTGGTGATGTGGACTTCCTGTCACATCACCACACTGCGTAATATAGCGGGGCTAGTCACCATAGCACGGCCTCTTATGCCGGATGATCCTGCTGGTGCTTGCTCTGTACATAGTTCTTTAACAAAGATGTGTTCAACACTGCCTCATCTTGCCTCATTGAGATAAGATGAGAGATACTTTATTTCGAACAAAAAAGTAAAAAACAAAATAAATGACAAGTGCAATAAAAGTGACTGTGTACAGTGCCCGAAAGGGAGAAGGAAGAAGTTAACACTTATTTACTCCAACTCCTCTTTTCCCTAAATACAACCCATGTGAAATATATACATATTACCTCAATTAAGAACCACAAGTAGACAGTTAATTATATTTTATACATATCAACATTGACACCCATCCATCCCTACATACATACAGTCCAAACCTCTACACCCAGCCCCAAACAACACAGATATACACAGTACGGTCCCACCTTCCATACCATAGTGTCCCAGAGTGAATTTAATGCATCTTACATATTAATACTACACCTCTAACATATATCCTTTTAGCAAATAATGTTTATACCTATTTTTGAATTGATTTCTGTTTGTACATGTCATGTTCGTGCGTCTTAGCGCAACAAACGAATGAAAGGACATGAGCACAAACGCAGGTGAAGTGTGTGAGTTTATTAAACAAGGAATCAAAATACAAAGTGTTCTATGATGGCAGTCTGAAATAAGTAATGTTACTGATGAACAGGTTAACAAACTCCATTGGCAAGAGGAGGAAGTTTACGTCATGCCCAAGGTAAAACTGGCCGCTGGGGGAAAACAAGAAACGTAAACTGGGAAAAAGGAAGACTTACATGAGAGTGTCGGAGCGCAGCTGGGCTCTGGAAAAACAACACCAAACGTAGTCCAAAAGGAGAAGAACCAACTAAGAGTAGTGCCTGGACATCAAACGTTGACTACACTGCCACGCTGAGTGCTCAAACTGACCAACATCAATACACAGTGTGATAATGATGACAAGTGGATGCAGGAGTGTGGCTGAGCAGGTGCGTGAGTGAATGTCTGGGCAAGTGAGTGAGAATGAATGTGTGTGCATGCATGAAAGAGTGTACATGAGAGTAAGAATGAAGGTGTGCATGTAGGTGTGTGTGCATGCGTGAGTGAACAGAGGAGTGGACAGATGATAATGACAATCAGCTGGTGGGTGCCAGCAGGGGGAGGGAGGCGTGGCTGTAGGCTGGCAAGGAACCAGGACCCATTGGCTCCTAAAGAGCTGCCAGCTGAAAATTAAGGAAACAATGTTCAGGGAAAATACAGCCACAAATCATGGAACAGGATTGGAGAAGTCCAACCCAGTCCATGACAGTACATAGTTTCAGTTCCAGCTCCAGACTGTTCCACAAATCCACCCCACAGACAGATTGTCATGTCCTGGCAAGCGCTCGCCCCCTCCTTCCTGTTTCATCCTGAGCTCCTAATCAAGTCATTCGACATACCTGCTGTTCTTGCTGAGCCAGCATTTATAAGGAAGTGCTCTTCAGTGATTCAACGCTGGCTCGTTTGGGTATACTGCTGTGAAGCAGAATTATCTGAATAAGTGGCTACTTGTGTTGTAGTTAACCTCACCTGACACACTTTCTCCTCCTACTTCTCCACAGGTTGCTGCCAACGAAGTAGTGCATCTCCAGGGGCGTTGGAGCACTCGCCAGCCTGTTGCTCATCCCCGTTGCAGTCATCCTCTCCACCCGGTCAGACGCCGCTTCTCATTCCCCCACCAGCAGTCCTAGCCTGCTGGTTCATCTCCTTCACTGGGTTCTGTGCTGGGCTCTTTTCTCCTCCCATGTGAGTGGTATTATTTTGGATATCCACTTCCCCCTTCATTCCACCATTAATCAGTCTCGTCTCTCCCTCTGCAGGTTTGCTGCTCCTCTGGCGAGTGACTGGCTTTCTTCAAGTTCACGTTTTTTGAAATTAAATAAAAGGGTCAGACGTTTCTTGTGTGTTATTCTGTTGGTGTTGCATCTTGCACTTAGGCTGATTGTCCAGTCAATATGATAGAGATATGCATACTTTTCTTTGTTGTTCGTACCTTAGGTTTTGTAAAGTTAAGTCTCCTCTCAAATTATAATCGTCTCTTTTTTTGAATATTTTTTTGTATATTAGTTGGGAGTTGATTATTAATTGCCCTATACATTACTTGTGCTGTCTTAAATTTAACTAAATCCATGAACTTTATGGCATGTGACTATAAAAACGTTTATCACCAGGTTTTACTTACATAACAATCTGCAGCTTTTAGTGATAATATTCCATCACCAAAATTGTTGAGATTTGTTCATTTACATCCTTGATCATTGTGTTCATGTTGTTGTCATGGCAATGCTGGTCTTTTTGCCCTCACTGAGCATGCCCAAGTATAGAGTGCCTTCCACTTCCAGTCAAGCCTCTGAACAGAGAGGAGCTACAATTGTATGCTGTATTTTATTGCATATGTTATGTTTAGTAAATGTTCCTAAGGACCAGGAAAGAGTCCAGCTTTTCTTATTTCTCCACACACCACAATGAAGACCGCTGCACCAACTCAGTCTTAACAGGTTACGGGCCAAAAGTAAGTGGACTTATTAGCTCTCCCGAGAAAGCAGCTTTGAGCTATGACGTATAACGTACAGCACTTTTAGCAGAGCTCAGTGAGCCAACATTTGGAAATAAGTGAAGAAGATCTGTATGCAACATATTATGCAAGGAGCTAGATGAACCAGAGTGGAGATAAAAGTTTTTGAACCTGACATATAACTCGGGAGCTGGTGAAGCTAAAACAAGATAGCTGATTAGCAAGTTGCAGTACCATTAGCATGATAGCGAACAGAGTGATTGCCGTCACAACAATGGAGCAGCTGGATCTGAGGATGACCTATGGGAGACAAGATTCCTAGGATATTTACACACACTGAAGTAAAAGAGACTATTTTTCCTGAGCCAAATTGTGAAGCGCAACTAGGTGAAGACGGAGAGAAAAATGCTGATTGCTATGCTGAGTTGATAACACTGATTGATAAAAGTCTGACACTGATAAGACATGAAGCTGCTGCTGATGGCAGAAAAACTCTGAAAACATTAAAAGAACATTAATATGGGAGGAGCAAGCATTGAGATGCAGGATGTTAAAAGGGAGTTCCGCGCTGTAAAAGTGAACAAAAGTCAGGGCCCTGATAATATATGTGGGCGCCTGGTAAAGTCCTGTGCACATGAACTGAGTCCTATATTTCATTACATTTTCAATAAGTCCTTACAGACACATGTGCCTAAGATCTGGAAAGATGCCGTGGTTGTTCCCGTTCCAAAATCCAGCTGTCCTAAAACGGTAAATGACTTTAGACCAGTTGCTTTGACTTCAATTTTAATGAAAATTTTTGAAAAACTGGTCAGATGTGAGGTCCTAAGGCAGACTGAACATGCATTGGATCGTCTGCAGTTTGCCTATAGGCCTCACAGAGGAGTGGAGGATGCCACTGTCACTCTGTTTGACATGCTTTTCAAACATCTGGATTTTAATGGGACACACGCCAGGCTTTTATTTGTGGACTTTTCTTCTGCCTTTAATACAATCCAACCTCATATTTTAGTTGAAAGGCTCCTGCAACAATTTGATTTAAGCAATAATCTGGTGGGTTGGATTCTGGATTTCTTAACCAACAGGACGCAGAGAGTAAGGGTCAATGGCACATTGTCTGACCTAAAGTGCTCTTCTACTGGCTCTCCTCAGGGGTGTGTGTTGTCACCACTACTCTTCATCCTGTACACAAACATGTGTCGGAGCAGACATGACAACAGACACATAAAGTATGCTGATGACTCAGTCATTGTCAGTCTCCTCCAGGATGGTGAGAGTGGCCACGGCCCAGTAGTTGATGACTTTGTTCACTGGTGTGAGGATTCCTACCTGCAGCTGAATACAACAAAAACGAAAGATATGATTATTGACTTTAGGAGGAAAACTCCCAGGCACAAAGTCACCATACTAAAAGGCCAGACCACCGAATGTGTACAATCGTACAAATATCTTGGGACGATTATTGATAGTGGATTGAACTTTGAGGTGAACTGTGAAAGGGTGTGCAAAAAGGGTCAGCAAAATTTGCATTGTTTGAGGAAACTTGCACGCTTCCAAATTGACCGAACCATAATGACTATGTTTTATCAGGCTTTTATTGAATCTGTTTTATCCTTTTCTTTAATGTCATGGTTTGGTCAGATAAAACTGAAACAGAGGAAATCCTTGGATCAGGTAGTCAGATGGTCCAGTCGTTTGCTTGGTGAGTCACAGCTGAGCCTGACATCCCTGTACACCAGACAAGTACAGAAGATGGCCGACTCGATTTTAAATGATGACTCCCACCCTTTGCACTGCAACTTTCAGCTTCTTCCCTCCAGACGGAGGTTTGCTGTCCCAAAAAGTAGAACCCAGCGCTACAAAAACAGCTTTGTCCCTGCTGCTGTCAAAGAGTTGAACAAGCTATAAAAATTATATTGTACATATTTTATATTTACCTATTTTGTAAGATGTATGCCTGTGTTTGCGTCTATGTTGAATGTAATTAGTGGCTTGTAAATATGGATGTCACCAACTGCAAAACAAATCTACCTACGGGTACAAATAAAGTAACCTGAACCTGAACCTGAAGCCAAGAATAATAAATCGATGTATATGCGTCACTTACCAAGTTGCGCATGATGTACGATGAGAGTGTTACAGGTTATTTAATCCAAACACAGAACATCATCACAGCCTAAAGAGATGCCAGTGAAAACAACGAGTGATGGACTAATTATTGCCATGATACTAAGCGGGTTACAAGACTCATTTAAGCCTTTGGCCATCCATGTAACACAAAATGAAGATAATGTTGAATTCACAGACTTTAAAAGAAGGTTGTGTAGGAATTGCAGAAATGAAGAGAATGGCAATTTCCCTCTTTTTTTTTGCATGTGCAGGCGTTCCGTTTAATTCTCAAGTGGCAGGAAAAAACAACAACTCAAAACCGCTAGCTCTCTATTTTTCTCTCCACAGATGTCCTACCGAGGCTGCCTAGAGGGGTGCCTGATAAGAAAGCCTGAGAGCATAACTATCACTCCTAAACAGATCATTCAGTACATGAACACGTATTGTGGTGAATTATGTCCTTAGAGTCCGCTACACACGTCCCCCCAGAATTTACCACAATGAAAGAAAACAAAGTCAACGTGGGGGTGGAGGGCGCACTGCCCGGCCGTAACGGCTCCGTTGAACAAGAGGGGAAGCAGGGTCACCCACGTGAGGGGTCGCTGAAACTGATTTTGTTGGGAGAGGGGGGCGCCCCCAGCGAGGGTGTTGTGCAAAAGTGACAGATCTATCCACATCCAGGTGGGCTGGCTTTAAGTGGTCCACTGAAATCTTCTCTGGCTTGCCTCCAACCTCCATGACAAAGTGTTTCTCTCCCGGTGTCGATACACGGAATGGACCGTCATAAGGAGGTTTCAAAGGGCCATGGTGAGTGTCATGGCAGACAAAAACAAAATCCGCCAACTGCAGACTCCTAGGAAAGTGAGATTGAAGAAACCTGTGTTGTGAAGTGGGGACTGGTACAAAAGCTTTGGCATTCTCGAGGAGTGTCTGGCATTGAGCATCCGTGGACCAAGGGGTTGTTGTGCTGGGGACAAAATCTCCTGGGACACGTAGCGGCTGACCATAAACCAACTCGGCAGATGAAGCTTGGAGATCCTCCTTAGAAGCAGTTCTAAGTCCCAGCATGACCCATGGAAGCCTATCTGTCCAACTGCTGTCTGTGAGGCTGGCCTGAAGAGTGGCCTTCATAGAACGGTGAAGGAGTTAGCATAGCCCGTTAGCCTGTGGGTAGTATGCCACGGTGGAGCTTTACCCCCAGGCTCTCTGCGACAGCATTCCATAGCTCCAAGGTGAATTGAGACCCACGGTCGGAAGAGATGTCAGATGGAGTGCCAAATCGGGCAACCCATGTACACAAGCCACCTCATCAGATGTAGCAGACGCCAACGGGACAGCCTCTGGCCAACAAGTCGTCCTATCCACCATAGTGAGCAAGTACGTGAAGGCACGAGAGAAGGGCATGGGGCCAACAATGTCCACATTAACATGGTCAAAACACCTTTCTGGAACTTGAAACTCTATCAGTAGGGCCTTGACATGACGCTGTACCTTGGAGCGCTGATACTCGATGAAAGCATTAGCCCAATCTCTCACATCCTTCTTGAGCCCATGCCAGACAAACTTTGTAGCCACCAGTCTCTGGGATGGCTTCCGTCCTGGGTGGGAGAGGCCATGGGTCGTGTCAAAAACTTGCCGTCTCCAACTGCTGGGAACAGTGGGCCGGGGCTTGCCAGTGGAAATGTCACAGAGGAGTGTTGTTCCTGTATCGTCGAAACATACATCTTGTAAACGGAGCCTGGTGACCGCTGTCCTGAATGCTTGCACCTCTGGGTCAGCTGCTTGGTCCTCCGCCATACAGGCGTAGTCCAGTCCTAAGTGAACTGCTGCCGTGACAGCCCAGGAAAGACAGTCAGCTACAAGGTTAGTCTTGCCAGCGACGTGCTGTATGTCTGTGGTGAACTCTGAGATGTAGGAGAGTTGTCTCTGCTGGCAGCTTGATCATGGCTCGATCACTTTAGCCATGACAAATGTCATGCTTCATGTCATGAATTTGCGGCCCTCCAGCAGGGGAAATGACGGATGGCCAGGTAGAGTCCAAGCAGTTCGCAATCAAAGGTGGAATACTTCCGCTCACTGAGGTGTAACTGTCGGCTGAAAAATGCCAGGGGCTGCCACATGCCGTTGACCCACTGCTCATGAACTGCCCTGATAGCATAATCAGAAGCATCTGTGGTGATGGCTATGGGGGCACTGGGTGATGGGTGGGCAAGCATTGTTGCACTTGCCAGGGCCAACTTGGTATCTTCAAATGCTTTTTCTCTCTCGGATGGCCACTCCACTGTGTGGCAAGGGCTCTTGCCTTTGAGGGCCTCATATAAGGGACGCATGAGTTGAGCAGCATGGGGAATGAAGCGATGGTAAAAATTAACCATGCCAAGGAATTCCTGTAGGGACTTGACTGTGAGGGGGCATGGGAAATTTGCAACCGCTGTCACTTTTGACAGGAGGGGGGACTGTGCCATCATTAGTGACTCTGTGTCCCAGGAAATCGATGGTTGACACCCCGAACTGGCAATTGGCCACGTTGACAATCAACCCGTGCTGACTGAGCCGCTCAAACAAGGTCCGTAAGTGGGACAGGTGTTCTGCCTTGGATGTGCTGGCGACTAGAATATCATCTAAATAGACAAAAAGAAAAGGGAGGTCACGTAGTACTGAACCCATCAGGTGCTGGAATGCTTGTGCAGCATTTTTGAGGCCAAAGGGCCATCCATCCATCCATTTTCTACCACTTTTCCGGAGGTCTGGGTTGCAGAGGCAGCAGTTCAAGCAGAGAAGCCCAGACTTCCTTCTCCCCAGCCACCTGCTCCAGCTCTTCAGAAAGGGTACCAAGGTGCTCCCAGACCAGCTGGGAGACATAGTCTCTCCAGCGAGTCCTGGGTCTGCCCCGGGGTCTCCTCCTAGTGGGACGTGCCCAAAACACCTCAAGTGGGAGCTGTTCAGGAGGCATCCTGATCAGATGCCCATACCACCTCATCTGGCTCCTTTCAATGTGGAGGAGCAGCGGTTCTACTCTGAGCCTCTTCCGAATGACTGAGCTCCTCACCCTATCTCTGAGGGTGAGTCCAGCAATCCTACGGAGAAAGCTCATTTCAGCCGCTTGTATCTGCGATCTCATTCTTTCGGTCATTACCCAAAGCTTGTGACCATAGGTGAGGGTAGGAACGTAGATTGACTGGTAAATCGACAGCTTTGCCTTAGAACTCAGCTTCCTCTTCACCACAACAGACTGGTACAACGTCTGCATCACTGCAGATGTTGCTCCGATCCGTCTGTCAATTTCTCGCTCCATTCTCCCCTCACTCGTGAATAAGACCCCAAGATACTTAAACTCCTCCACTTGGGGCAGGAGCCTGTCCCCAACCTGGAGAGAACAATTCACCTTTTTCCGGCTGAGGACCATGGACTTGGACTTGGAGGTGCTGATTCTCATCCCAGCCGCTTCACACTCAGCGGCAAACTATCCCAGCAAGAACTGTAGGTCATTGCTGGATGAAGCCAACAGGACAACATCATCTGCAAACAACAGAGATGAGATCCTGTGGTCACCAAGCATGACACCCTCCGTTCCCTGGCTGCACCTAGAAATCCTGTCCATAAAAATTATGAACAGGATCGGTGACAAAGGGCAGCCCTGGCGGAGTCCAACTCTCACTGGGAATGAGTCCGATCGAGTGTTGGCAATACGAACCAAACTCTCACAACGGTCGTACAGAGACCGAATAGCTCGTAACAACAAGCCCGATACCCCATACTCCTGAAGCACCCCCCACAAAAAACCACGAAGGACGCAGTCGAATGCCTTCTTCAAGTCCACAAAACACATCTAAACTGGTTGGGCAAACTCCCACAAACCCTTGAGAATTCTCGAGAGGGTAAAAAGCTGGTCTGATGTGCCATGGCCAGGCTGAAAATCACATTGCTCCTCCTGAATCTGAGGTTCGACCAACGGCAGGACTCTCCTCTCCAGTAACTTGGCATAGACCTTCCCAGGGAGGCTGAGGAGTGTGATCCCTCGAAAGGTGGAGCACACGGTCCTCTTTTTTGAAGAGAGGAACCACCATCCTGGTTTGCCATGCCAAAGGCACTGCCCCCGACCTCCACGCAATGTTGTAGAGGCATGTCAACCATGACAGCCCTACAACATCCAGGGCCTTGAGGTACTCAGGGCGAATCTCGTCCACCCCCGGGGCCCGGCCACCAAAGAGATTTTTAACCACCTTGGCGACCTCAGCCCCTGTGATTCTTTCTTTATTCTTTATTTAATATGGACATAACAAATTACATTAGTACAATCACAAGGAGAGACCAGATGTTTTGCATAGTTGTATATAGCACAAGTACTAATTCTCAACACCAGTCCATAGGTGGCTTATATAGGCCATAAATTAGCCTATACATACAAAATTTATAAGCTAATTAAAATTAGGCGAGTTGTTCCCCTCGTCCACAAGCCCTGCTTCCTCTGTGGAAGGCGTATCCGTGGGATTGAGGAGATCCTCAAAGTATTCCTTCCACCACCCGATGATATCCCCAGTTGAAGGATAATTCTCAAGCAGCAGGAAAAAACAACTCAAAACCGCTAGCTCTCTATTTTTCTCTCCACAAAGGTCCTACCGAGGCTGCCTAGAGGGGTGCCTGATAAGAAATCTTGAGAGCATAACTATCACTCCTAAACAGATCATTCAGTACATGAACACGTATTGTGGTGAATTATGTCCTTAGAGTCCGCTACAGCTGCAAATTTATGAAGAGTCATGTGATGAAAACTTACATGAAGCAAAGTTGAGGCCCTGCTGAGACACACATTACCAGCAGTAAAGCCAGGGATGCCAATGTAATGTGTTATAAATGTGGAAGAAAAGGGCATAAAGCAAGGACATGTTCCAGAAATGTATGGTTTATTTATTGCAGGAGAAATACACATCAAGCATCCCTATGCAAGAAAAAGAGGGGACAAGATGGCGTCAGAAGGGTTGCTGAGGAAAAAGATGACGACCAAGATCGTTTCTTCAGGGCAAAACATGTGAAGAGTGAGAGGTCACCTAGCAACATAAAGAAAAAAGGCATCATGGTGGACGCAGGAGTGATGACTCACATGATAAATGACATTGAAAAGTTGGAAAGCTTTGACAAGTCATTCTAGACTGAGAACCATTTAGTAGAATTGGCTGATGGGATCAGATGCAGTGGAATGGCACAACAAAGAGGGGAAGCGATGATACATCTGCTGGACAACATGGAGTGACAGCACAGAGCACATCTATTAGATGCACTGTACATGCCATCGCACCCACATGACATCTTTTCTGTGGCAAGAGCAACAAAGACAGGAGCAACAGTCACCTTCAAGAGAGGCGACAGCTGCACAACTGCAAACCGCCACTCAGTCTTTACCAAAAATGAAACACTTGGGAAGTAAATCTAAATCACGGCAAAAGTGCTCATTTCTACATGTGCCCACCCTTTTCCAGTGTTAATTTTTACACTCTCAGAGATAACACCTGCAATTTAGCTGTGTGACTTTTCAGTGTTAATCTGAAACTGCCAATTTTGTTGTGTATGCTGTATATATATGGAACCCGAACAATTTTTCCAAAGAATTAGAATTCAAATTCAGTTTCAAAAAGTTATTTGTAATTAAATTAGATAAGCCTAAAAATGCATTCATTATAGCTGGGCTATAAAGTCACTCACTGACTGATTATATGTTTGCTATAAATAGTACCCATATTAATTGTCATTAAAAATATATATGTGGTACTATTTAATTTAATATATAACTTTTTTCAAGTGGATAACCTGTGCGCTTCTTTACAGTGAATGATTTACCAGAGTTGAACATTTTGCCTTACAGTACGTCATCCACGAGTGTGACCACTAGGGGTCAGGCTAGCATTCATTATTTTCTGTCCACTTGACAGAAATAATAATATGGAAAGTTATTGTTTAGTATGGAAGCCATAGGTTAAAGGTTTCTTCAGATTTAGTTTTTTTTTCATCCCCCATTTCCACAGCAGGCAGACAATTTTCAGGTGGACTTTGCTCAAACCAAAACAGAACCCAGCAGCAGTGATTCATTCATTAATTCAGCATTTTATCACAGCTAAAATGGGGACCTCCTTGTAGAGTCTTTAACTTATTAAAGGTCAGTCTTTAACACCCATTTGTCATTTATCCAGTGGCAGGGATTTTGCTGGAAGATGGGGGAGATTTGTGCTGCCTTCTGATGTGTCATCAAATTTAAGACATGCAAAGGATGTCACAGCGGAGCGCTGGCAGGTGTTGCAGAGCAGTAACCCATAAACTGTGATTGTCAGCCCAGGGAAATTCAATTACGTTTGATTCAAACCAAGATTTAGAGAGTTTGGGTTGCTGCGGCAGCTGTGCGCTTTGTCAGATGGATTCAACCTTAATCAGGGTGAATGAACATGACAGGTGGAAGTGCTTCTGGGCACGCTCACGCGCGCGCACACACTTCTGAAGGCCCTGAACTGCATGTCCTGGTACTGCAGGAACAAATGCAACGTGAAGTGGTTTTCTTTGAGGGACTCAGAGACAGGAGGAGGTCAGCAGGTCGGCTGTAGCCGCGCAGAACTTCAACTTGTCACATTATGGGAAAAGGCTGCTGGTACTACAATAAAGACGAGAGAAAAAAAACTTGACTGAGGAGATTTCTCCTGGAGCCTCATATGTGCAGTCATTTAGGTGAAGTGGAGCTGACAGAGCAATCCTCACTCATTTGGAAGCCACTCAAATTTTTGCCAATGATTGCAGCCTTGTCAAGCACCGGGAAATGCTTTGGTTAGGGTCTGCTGGGCAAGAATGTACTGGGAGTGATAATTATGTTCAAACAAAAATTACAGCTACAACACAATGGCCGTTCCAGTCGATTATACCTTTACTTATAAGCAAGCATATGGATTTTCTTACATTTTATATGCAATCGTTTTAGTAATTGTGTAAGTAATAATTAAGCATGTCAAATTCTGAGACTATGACAATGAATAAGGGGCACAGCTGGGTAGAAAAAAGTTTCATTTATTCACAAAATTATATGAAATAGTGTGACGTTTCAAGGGTTCACACAATAATGAGAGAAGATTTGGAACGTAACAGGCATTTATTTCTTCACTCACAAATCATGCAGAGCAGAGGGGAGGTCATCCACACACACACTCACCTCACTCAGGGTGACACAGACACGTAATCTGTCACGCACAGGGAAAACAACACTAGCACAACCAGACTTATAACACAGTTATAACGGTACAACAATAACGCTCAGAACACAAGAATTATAACAGTCTTTGAATACACCATGGCGCAAAGCATGCAGGGAGAATCCCCCGCCCCTGATCACAGTCCTGATGTTACACTGTCCCCCTCGGACTGGTTTCTGTCCCCAGAACAATAAGTCCAACTTAGAAGTCCAATATGAACCTGTCCAGGCGTCGGGGTGCCCGCCGTTGTCGGCGGCTAGCATGCATGGGCCCGTTAGTGTCCATCCGAGCCTCGGCTTGGGTATCTGTAGTGGGGGGGGGGTCCGGGTCATCCGGATGCCCAGCAGCCTGCAGACCTCCCAAAGACCTCTGCCTCAAAGTTCTGTCCCTGGTCGCTGTGCAGCTCCTCCGGCACGCCAAACTGACAAAACATCTCATCCACCAGCTTTGATGCTGTGGTGTTGGTGCTCTGGTCAGGGACCGCATACACTTCTGGCCACTTGGTGAAGTAATCCATTGCGACCAGAACATAAAGGTTCCCCCGATCCGTGGTGGGAAAAGGGCCAAGAATGTCCACTCCCACATGCTCCATGGGTGCCCCTACCCGATACTGCTGTAAGGGGGTGTGGGATTGCTGAGTCTGCCCTTTCTGAGCCATGCAGGTGTCACAGCAGTGGACATGGAGCTCCACATCCTGACGACACTATGGCCAGTAGAACCGGGACCGAAGATGCTGCAGGGTCTTTGTCACCCTGAAGTGGCCCACCCCACCGACCCAGGGACTAACTGGAGCACCTTGGGGCGAAGCCGTCAGGGGATCAGCAGCTGCCAGATGTGATGCTGCCCAGCTGGAGACTGCCACCGGCAGTAGATGACACCCTCATGACAGCAGAGGTTGGGCCACTGGAAATGTAGGGCCTTGGTCTCCGGGTCCAACGCAGATACATACCTGCCAACTTTTCAAACCTGAAAAGCCAAGTAGCTAGCCAGGGTCCAGGGGCCGATGCTAATGCTAATGCTAATAAGACAAGATAAGATAAGATAAGATAAGCTTTTATTAGTCCCACAACGGGGAAATTCCAGGATTGCAACAGCACAGGGATAGCAACACTCAGAGCAACAATCAGAAGGCAAGAAAAAAAACAAGCAAGCAAGAGCAGCTAATATACATATGTACATATTACTATAAAATATATATATATACACACACACACAGACACAGTGCAGAGCATTGTAGCTGGATGGAATAAATATATGAATATATGAACACACAGTGCAGAGCATTGTAGCTAGATGGAATAAATATGTAAATATATAAACACCCACAGTACGGAGCATTGCAGCTAGGTGGAATAAATATGCAAGTATATAAACACACACAGTGCGGAGCAATGTAGCTAGATGGAATAATATGTAGATATATAAAAACACAGTGCGGAGCATTGTAGCTAGATGGAATAAATATATAGATATATAAATATAAACACACCCAGTGCTGAGCATTGTAGCTAGATGGAATAAATATGAAAATATATAAACACACACAGTGCAGAGCATTGTTGCTAGATGGGATGAAACAGCATAACCGTCTACTTAGTTATCCTACATGGTATGATTATGTGCCCATACATATTCTCACCCTCCATAGCGACCGGTATGTTCCTAGTTGTATGCCGGAGAGGACCATTGTGTAAGTCTATTGCATCTTTTGCATTCAAAAAAACTATTAGTTTGTTACGTCTTTTTGCTATCTCTGCGAGCAGCCCTGCTTAGGTTGTACAGTCTGACAGCCGTTGGTAGGAAGGACCTACGAAACCTCTCGGTTGTGCACCTGGGATGATGTAGTCTGCTGCTAAATGAGCTCCTCAGTGCATCCAGTATGTCCTGCATAGGGTGGAACTCGGACTCCAGCAGAGATGACAGTTTAGCCACCGTCCTTCTCTCTCCTATCTCCTCCATCGGATCAAGGCGCTGCCCCAGGACAGAGCTAGCTTTCTTAATCAGTTTGTTCAGTCTCTTCCTATCGGCTGCAGTAATGCCACTGCCCCAGCAGACCACTCCAAAAGTGATGGCTGATGCCACCACCGTGTCATAGAATGACTTCAGCAGCGCCCCTTGTACACCAAAAGACCTGAGTCTCCTCAGCAGGAACAGCCTGCGCTGTCCCTTCTTGTAGAGTGCGTCAGTATTGTGTGACCAGTCTAGTTTATTGTTCAGATGAACACCCAGGTACTTATAGGATGTCACCATCTCGATGTCTGTTCCCTGTATATTTACTGGTGCTGTGAGGGGCTGCCCATGCCTGCGGCAGTCCACCACCAGCTCCTTAGTTTTCCTCGCGTTGATCTGGAGGCAGTTCCGATGGCACCAGTCCACGAAGTCCTGGATAAGCCCTCTGTACTCAGCTTCATCTCCATTGGAGATGAGACCAACGATCGCAGAGTCATCAGAGAACTTCTGTAGATGGCAGTGTGTTGTGTTGTGTGAGAAGTCCGCAGTATAAAGAGTGAACAGGAAGGGAGCCAGCACCATTCCCTGGGGGGGCCCCCGTGCTACTGATGATCGTGTCGGAAACACAGTCCCAGGTTCTCACAAACTGAGGCCGGTTCGTGAGGTAGTCCAGGATCCATGATGACAGGTGCTGGTCCACCCCTGCGCGCAGCAGCTTGTCCTTCAGGATCATCGGTTGGATGGTGTTGAAAGCACTGGAGAAGTCAAAGAACATGATCCTCACCATATTCCCGGGCTTCTCCAGGTGGGACAGAGAACGGTGAAGGAGGAAGATCACCGCATCCTCCACCCCAATGCCATGCTGGTAGGCGAACTGGAGTGGATCCATCGCTGGTTCCACCAGGGGGCCGAGATGAGCAAGGAGCAGTCTCTCCAGGGTCTTCATCAAGTGGGACGTCAAGGCCACCGGTCTGTAGCTGTTCAGGTCTTTGGGGTGGGAAGTTTTTGGTACAGGTACCACACAAGATGTTTTCCACAGCTGTGGTACCCTCCCCAGTTTCAGGCTCATGTTGAAGATATACGTCACAATCCCACACAGCTGGTCTGCACAGGACTTGAGGAGCTTTGCGCTGATGCCGTCCGGTCCCGACGCCTTCCTCGCCTTGATCTTCCTCAGCTCCGTCCTCACCTGGGTCTTGGTCAGGGTCAGGATGGAGGGCTGTGTGTTGGGAGTGGAGGGGGGGTGTCGGTGGAGTGGGGAGTGGGCAGCAGGACTTGATTTCTTAGAAGCAGCAGTGGTTGTTGTGCAGACAGGGGGGAGGGCGGTTGGTCAAATCTATTGAAAAACAGATTCAGGTTGTTCGCCCACTCCCTGCCCCCCGTGGCCTGGGGGGAGGTATTCTGGAGCCCCGAGATGGTTTTGAGGTTTCTCCAGACCCCGCTGATGTCGCTCTGTTGCAGCTTGTCCTCCATCTTCTTCCTGAAGCTGTCCTTGCCTTCTCTGATCTTTCTCCTCAGCTCCCTCTGTACAGACTTCAGCATCTCCCTGTTCCCCGACCTGAAGATCCTCTTCTTCTCTCTCAGAAGTGTTTTTATCTCAGGGTTGATCCAGGGTTTGTTGTTTGAATGACGCCGTATGGTCTTGGTGGGAACGGATTTGTCCACACAGAAGCTGAGGTAGCCCGTGAAGGTGTGAATGAGGCCATCGATGTCCTCACCATGTGGATCGCAGAGCTGCTTCCAGGCGGTGGCTTCAAAGCAGTCCTTTAGAGTGTCCATTGTCTCCTCAGACCATAACTCCACAGTGTGCATGGCCGGAGGTTGTCTGTGCACTAGGGGTTTGTACACCGGCCGGAGATGAACCAAGTTGTGATCCGATCTCCCGAGTGGGGGGAGTTGTGATGAGGTGTACGCCTCCTTAGTGTTTGCGTAGAATAAATCCAGTGTTTTATTGTCTCTAGTGTGGCATGTGACATACTGGGTGAACGTGGGTAGAATGGGAGACAGTGAAACATGGTTGAAATCGCCTGAGATGAGGAGAGGAGCATCTGGGTGTTCTGTCTGCAGCCTGCTGGTTACTGAATGGATGACGTCACGCGCTGTCCCAGCGTTCGCCGTCGGATTTGCATAAACAACAATGCAGATCACGTGTGAGTGTTCTCTCAGGAGATATGTAGGCCTCATGCTAACAGCTAGCAAATCAATGTCTTTGCTGCAGTGTCGTTGTTTAACAGTGATATGTCCCGGTCTGCACCAGTTGTTGTTAACATACATTATCACTCCACCGCCCCTTGCTTTGCCACTGTCTGGTGTTCGGTCAGCCCGTATCATGTGAAAACCCTCCAGCTCAATGTTAGCATCTGCTGCTAGTTCAGTTAGCCACGTCTCAGTAAACAAAAGGAGAGAGCACTCCCGGTAAGTGCTATCATGACGGGAGATAGCCGCTAGCTCATCTAACTTTCCCAGTATCGACTGTACATTTCCCATGACAACAGATGGAAGGGAGGGTCTGTACCTTATATTTTTTGTCCTCCGCCTTACTCCAGCCCGGCAGCCGCGACGCTTTCGCCTCAGTTCTCTCGGTATGTCGAGTTTTTCCAATGGGACCGGGTGGCGGTTAAATGCTAGCAGCTCTTCCCTGTTGTATCGTATCCTGCTATAAACAGTGGCTCCGTCCGCCGGCTCAGGAGACATTTGGGACGATCTGTGTGTCCGTGATATAAGTGGGGTGAAAAAAAAAGACTGATCAAAAGAGAGAGGAAGGGAAAAAAAAACTCGGAATCGAGCCGCTGTTGCAAAAGGCAGCCTACTCGTGTGGCGCCGAGGGGATGTATGTAGGGGATGTAATAATGCTAATGCTAATAATAATAATGCTAATATTTGCCAAACAAATATTAGCATTAAATCTAGTTAAATGTAGCTAACAACCTCATATTTCTTCAACTTTCAAACCTGAAAAGCCTAGTAGCTAGCCAGGGTACAGGGGCTGCAGGCCCCGGTAGGTCCAGGACAAAGTCCTGGTGGGGGGTTCAGGGGGGGGCAAAGCTCCCCGACGCCAAACAAATATTAGCATTAAATCTAGTTAAATGTAGCTAACAACCTCATATTTCTTCAACTTTCAAACCTGAAAAGCCTAGTAGCTAGCCGGGGTCCAGGGACCGCAGTGTCAAACAAATATTAGCATTTGACATAGAAGTCACATATTAATTATATTAAAGTAAAATATCTAAATCAATTGCAATACTACACAGAGCGAAATATTTGCTGAATCAATAACCCACATTATATACTTTGTATCATTCATTAATACTCCCATACATGACATATTGTACTGAAGTATGGGGAAATACATATAAAACAAACATATATCCAGTCTTTATGCTTCAGAAGAGAGCTATTAGAATAATAAACAAAGCTGCTTACAGGGAACCAACAAACCCACTTTTTCTTAAATTAAAAGCTCTCAAGTTGAAAGATCTGGTTGACTTTAAAACTGCAGTAATAATGTTTAAAGCTAAGAATCTATCACTGCCCGTAAATATCCAAAAGCTGTTCCAAATAAGGGAGAAACAATATCATTTCAGAGGAACATGTATATTTCAAAAACCTTCAGTGAGAACTACCACCAAGCAACACTGTGTTTCAGTGCAAGGAGTCAGATTATGGAACGATTTTGGACCTGAATTAAAATCATGTACAACGCTTGGACAATTTAAACAAAAACTAAAGGAAGAAATACTCCAAACATATATCCAAGATGACATGTAAAATCACATAAGGATTGTCATATCCAGTCTGTGTTGTGTTGTTACTGAGGTTTTTTTTGTCACATTTTGTCTTAGCTTCGTTCTGAATTGTAATCGCTCTTGTTTTGTTTTTCTTTTGAATTCTTGGATGGAATATGGGTGGGCAATATAAGCTGCGGCTTCAGCCATCACCCATTTCAGATAACTGATGTTGAACTGTATAATCAGAGGAGTTATTGTCTAATTTGATCTTGTTGGATTTTCTTTCCCCCTTTGTTATATTATTCAGTTTCTTTTAACTTGTACTTTTAATCTATCTGAAATAAAGATTCATTCATTCATTAAATTTGCATTCAAAAGACTATCTTAACACTGCATAGAACTTTGAATAGGCCAGATGTGATGTATCATGAATACTAGAAAAGCACTCGGAGAGCGCAGACCTCCGCCAAGCGCCACAGTTCCCCCCATACAGTGTTTAACATCATAAATAAAATATTGAAAATGGCCCTATCTCGCAATGTTAAATAAAAAAAACAAAACAAGAATCCTTTAAAAAATTCCTGGATCCAGACGGTGATCCGGATCACCACCAAAATCTAATCATCTGTAGGATACCCCATTTCTGACAATCTGTGAAAATTTCATGAAAATCCGTCCATAACTTTTTGAGTTATCTTGCTAACAAATAAACAGACAAACCAACGCTGATGATCACATAACCTCCTTGGCGGAGGTAACTAGAAGACTAGAAATATCAGCAGGGTATACTAGCACTGTTTAACAGACACGCGCGTAAAAGACGGCAAAATCGCTCTGATATTTTATGTGTTTACATGATACACCAAGCATGACAAGGCATGGTCCATTTGCCAGGGTTGAAGTGCAGTCGTGCGAACGTCTGCAGCAGTTTACATCGTGTTTACATCTCGCCATGTACGCACGCCTCTCCGGGATTTCGCGCGAGAATAGAAACCTCAATACCCTCAATAGCGATAGCATTAGCTTAGCAAACGCTTCAGGTAAAGCGTAGCAGTGAACCACGAAAAGAAACGCTACTGACGCTACTATGTTCTAAATTTAGATATGATTCCTAGCGATCTCGTGTTTGGAATTGCTTTCGTGTTTTTTTTTACGATTTAAAATTTTTGACTGAATTTTTAGTGAAAAACCGTAATTTTGATTAATAAAGCTGTAACCCGGAATGGGGTCTTGAAAACCGGAACCATTACGCCAAAACCGGAGTAGTTGGCAGGTATGCAGATACAACCTCCCAGGCTTGCCGTTGGTTTGTGTCCAGCCACTGCTGGACCAGGGAGATGACAGGATCTCCATCCTGCTTGATCCAAAGCTGCTGTGCACCGAGGGCCTCTGTGATGTCATTGCTGGGGAGATCTGGCTGATGATTTAAAGACGAGCTGTGAGCCACTGCGTGATCCCTGCCACAGCGGTCTGGAGAGCAGCAGCCCGTGAGACTACTGGGCCATGATCCTCTGCCCGGTGGCAGTGCCGACAGGCCTCCACAACACAGGGGCGCCAGGACAGCGTGTCAGCGTTGGCATGGAAGCGGCCTGCTCAATGCACATTCTGAAAGTTGTAATCCTGCAGTGCCTCCAGCCATCTCACTAACTGTCCATCCAGCTCTTTAAAGTTCAGTAGCCAAGTCAGGGAAGCATGGCCCATCCTGAGCTGAAACTTCCCCCCGTAAACGTACGGGCAGAAATGACAAAGCCCTTGGATGACTACCAGCAGCGCTCAGCGAGTGACGCAATGATTCCTTTCGGCTCTGCTGAGAGTGTGGCTGAAAAAAGCAACTGCCTGCTCTCCGTGTTCTCACTCCTGGGATAGCACTGCCCCGATGCCCTGGTTGCTAGCATCTGTGTCCACGATGAAGGGGCGGTTCAGGTCGGGATACTGCAGCATGGGGGCTCTGATAAGTGCTGATCAGAGCCGGAAAAAAACAGCAGCACAGTCCTCACTCTACTCGAATGTGCGACCCTTCTGTGTCAACTGATGCAGCGGGCTGACGATGGTGTCGAAATCCTTCACAAACCTCTTATAATAGGAGGCCAGTCCGACGAAGCTCTGCAGCTCTCCTACGTCCCATGGGACTAGCCAGTTTCTCACCGCTGCCATCTTCTCTGGGTCAGTAGTGACTCCCGCAGCACTGACGACGTGGCCCAGGAAGGTGATTTCTTGCCAAAACAGGTGGCATTTCCGAGGGTGGAGCCTCAGCCTGGCCCGGTGGATGGCGTCCAACACCTCCTGGAAGTTGGGCAGGGTGCCACCAAAATCAGCTGTGTGAACCAGCAGGTTCTCGAGATAAACGATGCAGTGGCTCCTGGTGATGCGAGCCAGCACTCGCTCCATCAGGCGTTCAAAGGTGGCTGGGACATTGCAAAGTCCAAACGGCATCACCTTGAACTGCCATAGTCAGTGCTCGATGGAGAAGGCTGTTTTCTGGTGACAGCTCCACCTGCCAATAGCCACTGCGGAAGTCGAGCAAGCAAAACCAGCTGGAGTCGGTGATGTAATCCAGCGTGTTGTCAATGCGGGGCAGAGGGTAGGAGTCCTTACGGGTGACGTCATTCAGATGTCGATAGTCCACACAGAACCACCACGAACCGTCCTTGTTCTTGACCAGAACCAGCGGCGCCACCCAGAGGCTGCTAGAGGGTTCAAAAACATCCACCTCCAGCATCTCATGAATCTTTTGCTCTGCCGCTGCCCGCCTTGAAAAAGGCAGACTGGTGGCCCCTGCAGCTCTGCTGGAACAGCTCCTCGACCACCTGCTGGGTTTCTGATGATGTGGCGATTCGTTCTGCTGGCCGCCCCCTTGCTGCTGTCTCTAGCGGTGATGACGATCTCTCCGCTTGTGGTGCTTCAGCGGTCAGCTCTGGTGGTGATCCCCTCAGCTCAGCCTGTGCTGATGGTCCCGCACGGGTCCCGCATGGGTCCCCTAGTTCCCAGTCTAGCTCTTGCCGCAGATCATGATGGTCTTAGCTCCCAGCAGGAGAGAAGAGCTGGTGGCGTCGATCTTTGCACCCCATGCTGAGAGCAGATCCAGTCTGATGATGCAGGGTCTTGGATGTCAGCCAGCCAGAACAGGTGGTTTGTGTTCTGACCAGCCACTCCCATGACAAGGTGTCGTCGCCCTCCCAATCTGGCCCACTTACCGGTGGCTGTGGTGATGCAGCCCCTGGTGGGTTCCCACCCCTGCAGCCTGAGTTTATCTGTACCGGGCAGCGCCCTGGGTCAGACCAGGGAGATGGTGGAACTGGTGTCGATCAGGGCCCAGATTGGAGTGCTGTCCAGGCTGGGACTGGGGTAGACCACCCAAACTCTTTCTTTTCCCCCTGCCAGCGATCTGGATGCTGGACGCAGGTAGACCTCCCAAACTATTTATTGTATTATTGTGCTCTGGCTGTCGTCATCCCTGTGTTTTTATTTTTCTCTCCCCTATTCTCTGTAAATTTTGGGGATGTTCTCGTGTTTTGTCATTTTGACTATTTGTAACTGTGTTTATATTGCCGCTCTTTAGCGTGTGTGTGGTTTTTTTTTTTTCTCGGTAGTCTGAGATGTGCTCTGTTGTCGCCTCTGCCAGTTATTTATTCTTATTGAACTGTATGTATTTGCCGCTATTCAGTGTGGGTTTTTTTTCTTTCCCTTCCTTTGTTTGAGAGATGATATGTAGTTGCCTTTTGCTCCTTTTGGTCTGTTTCTTGGTTTATAGTCGTGGTATTTCTGTTATTTGTGGCCTGTAGGCTTGGTATTCCTGTTATTTGCATCTATTGTCCTGTCTGTTTTTCTCCCTGTGCTTATGGAGTATATTTGTGTTTTTTCTCCCCCATGCTCTGTTTGTAGCACCATGTTCTTATTTGTTTTTCCTTATTGGCCCTTGTCATTGTTTCCTGGTTCCCTTCCTTGGTGTTTTTTTTTTCTTGACTCTCGCCCTCCTGGCCTTTTTCCCCTTCCTCCCGCCCGGGGGGGGGGGGGGGGGGGGGGGGGGCGACATTGTGGCCTTCCGGTTTGGGGAAGGCTTGGATGTTATGTTACGCCTGGAGTGCGTCATTCGGGTGGGGGGGGGAGTACTGTCATGGTCTGAGCGCTGATATCGTCCGCGCTCGGGTCATGCAGTATTTTCCTCCTGTTTGGCAACAGTTTTCCTTATGGCCTTCCTGGGCTCTTGTTTTGACAGCGTCTCGGTGGGGTTTCCGGCTGTCAGAACAGAGTCCCTCCGTGACAGCTGTTTGCCATTTCAGCTGATGACTGCCTCATCAGCTAATTAATCCTTAGCCCTACTTAAGGGAGCAGCTTAGGTTACTCCGGGCTGCAACCTCACGGATGGATAACGCTGGTCTCCCCAACGTTAGGCTGGAGTCCCTATGTCCCGGCTCCAGTCATCCTCTTGTTCTCCGCTTCTCTCAGTAAGTGTATTCCTAAGTCTGTGTATATCGTCAGTGTGTCTTAGCCATAGTCCTTGTTTGTGTTTTGCCCCACATGGCTCATTATTTTGTACCTCTGTCCTTATTTAATAAATACGCAAACTCACTGGTCGCCTATAGCGTCTCATTAGCGGTCCACCAGGACCGCACCATAACAAACTTGACCGATTGGTGGGTCAGTGGTACTGGGGTTGGGACGGTCACCTCCATGCTGATCACTGCCCTCGGCTGCAGTGGGATCGCTGGCTTGTAGTTTTCCCACTGGTGCTCCCCATCCTGCCTTGAAAAAGGTGGGACATGGGATGCGCTTGCTCCGTCCGGCCCACTTCCCCATTCTTTGTGGCGAGCAGCTCTGGGAACTGGCATGCCTACTCTGCTGCCCATGTCCATCTGGGCAATGAACTGTTCTGTTTCAAGGGTCCACGCAATAATGAGAGGATTTGGAATGTAACAGGCATTTATTTCTCCACTCACAAACTACGCAGAACAGAGGGGAGGTCATCCACACACACACTCACACACACACACACACACACACACACACACACACACACACACACACACACACTCACCTCACTCAGGGTGACACAGACACGTATTCTCTTACACACAGGAAAAACAACACTATCACAACCAGACTTATAACACAATTATAACGGTACAGCTATAATGCTCAGAACACAAGAATTTGAACAGTCTTTGAATACCCCATGGTGCAAAGCATGCCGGGAGAATCCCCCCACTCCTTATCACAGCCCCGACATTACACTAGTTTTATTGGAGGATACTTTTCTTACTTCAGTACATTTCTGAATAAAGGCCTGTATTTTTACTTAAGTACAGTTGAAAACAGAAGTTTACATGCATACAAAGACACATTACTTTTTTTCCCACTGTCTGATATTAAATCAGACTATACTTTTCCTCCTGTTTTAGGTCAGTTAGGATTACCAAAATTATTTCTATTTGCAAAATAGTTTTTTTTAAAAATAATTTTTTATTACTTTCTTCAGAGTCAGAAGTCTGCATACATTTTCTTAGTATTTAGTAGCATTGCGTTTAAACTGTATGACTTGGGTCAAACCTTTTGGGTATCCTTCCACAAGCTTCTCACAATAGTTTGCTAGAATTTTGGCCCATTCCTCCTGACAGAACTGGTGGAACTCAGTCAGGTTTGTAGGCTGCCTTGCTCACACATGTCTTTTCAGCTCTGCCCACAAGTTTTCTATAGGGATGAGATCAGGGTTTTGTGATGACCACTCCAAAACACTGATTTTGTTGTCCTTAAGCCACTTTGTAACTAATTTGGCGGTATGCTTGGGGTCAATGTCCATTTACTGCCCTCCCATCGAGTTTCCCAGTTTTCGACTAGTAGACAGCAAGCTAACACGTGTGGTGCAGGCCTCAATGATGACAAGATGTTTCCTTTTATCTCATTTATTGAAGCTGCCCCACAAGGAACTCAACGTGATGTACACTCGTCTTTTGGGTTTTACATCTGTTTGCATTTGTTCCTACATCCGTGTAAAACTGCAACAAAGTAAACATATACACGCCGTCAATGATATGGTCACCGTATTTAGCTTAGCACATGTTAGCGTTAGCTCTAGCTTAGCTTGGTAACAATGACTGGTAGGACTAGAGTCAGATCGCTTAAAATACACCAATGCAACCATGCAGTTCTCATTGTAACTGTTAACACTGTCAAACCATGCAGATACTCACGGACTAATGATGTCCAAGGCGCCGATAATTAAACAACATCAACAGCGCTTGTACAATGAGTGACGCTCTGCTCCGTTCTCCAGTTATATCATTACTGCGCATGTGCAACACTTTGTGTATCAGTTCAAAACGATGCTTTCACTACACCACTAGAGGGAGCCAAACTCCCTTACATGAAATGCTGTAATGGGAACTCTTAACTTAATACATGGAGGCAGCATACTCCCCGTCTGGTGCAATAACATTGTACCACTATTTAGCCTTACAACATTTCAAACAACAGTGCATAACAATGTTAATAAATATCATTATCTGTTATTCCCCTTCTGCTATCAGTAAAACCATTTCTGTAATTGGTCTCAGAAACACTTTAACAGTCCCATCTCTTATTATCTTCACCTCTGCTTTTCGTACTTTATTGTCCCTTCCATGAAATGTCTTCACAATCCGCCCCATGGGCCAGTCATTTCTGTGTGCTTGCCCATCCTTGAGCAAAACGACATCTCCAACATTGATGTTCGGTTTCTCACCAGACCATTTTCTTCGGCTCTGAAGAGTCACAAGATACTCTTGTCTCCATTGTTTACAAAAACTGTCCGCAAGAGCCTGCACTTGTTTCCACTGACATGCGTGAAGTTCTGGTGCAACGAAAGTTCCTGATGGTGCTGTCAAGGGGTTGTTTTTTTTCGTCAGTAGCATTGCTGGGGTTAGGATTGTTGGATTGTCAGGATCTGTTGAGACCGGCACAAGTGGTCTTGCATTCATCACTGCCATAACCGCCGCCATTAAGGTGCTCAGTACCTCATGCGTGAGCCGTAGTTTGTTCTTGAGAAATAGTGCATCTAAAATCCGCCTGGCAACTCCAATGAGTCTTTCCCAGGATCCACCCATGTGTGATGCATGAGGTGGGTCAAAAAACCATTTGCAACCCTTTTCTTGTAGGTAACTCGTTAATGCTGCATCACTGCGCTCAATTCTCAGTTCCTTACATTTGCTCCATACCTCTTCTCTCTCAGCGGGAAGTGGTTCATCCCAGTCGCCATGTTCTGTTGACAGTTCACGCAGGAGGTTCTTCCCCTGCATCGTGATATGCGCCACAAACCTTAGGGGATCATACAGGCTGCTGACCGTCGCTAAGACTCCCCTTCGTGTGCAGGGCTTCCTGTTGATGGACACCTGAAACATAAAACTGTCAATCTCAAGATTCCAAGGCACCCCTAAACTCCATTGTAGTGGGAGCTCGTCACGTTTGAGATCTAAGTCTTTTAAGTCCTTTGTTCTTTCATTCGCCGGAAAGGCTTCCATGACCCTGCAGTCATTAGATGCTATTTTGTGTAATTTGAGATTGGATTGTGCTAACATCTTTTGTGCGTTTGTCAGGATGTCAACAGCTTCTTCTGGTGTGGCTGTGGAGGCTAATCCATCATCTACATAGAAATGTCTCATTATGAACTGTGTTGTGTCATGTCCATGCGCTTTCTCACCTTCAGCTGCAGCACGTCTCATGCAGTAAACAGCCACGGCTGGAGAAGGGCTATTTCCGAACAAATGCACTTTCTTTCTGTAGTCTCTTACTTCTTTGTCCGTGATGTCAATAAAAACTTGATCTTCTATTGACAGCACTGGTTTATCGTCGTCCTTTGTTTTATCAAAGACCGTGTTTCCTAAGTGGTCTGTGTCTCTCTCACCCTGCAAGGCATATGGTAGTATGCTGTTGGGGCGTGAGGTGGAGCAACCTGAAACCTCTTTGACAAGAAATGTGTTTAGGCATGGGCTGAGGGATGATGCACAACCATTGTAGAGCACTTGTGTCTTTAGCACGTTAACAGTCGAAGGCTTGTGTGTTGTCCCTAAATACGTTTCTCCCACAATAACCCATCCCAAGTCCAAGCGCTGTGCATAGGGAGTACTGTGGGGCCCATTTATTTGTTCCCTCACCTTGTGTACCTGTAGGATGTCTCTTCCCAGCAGTAGGAGGATGGGAGCATGTTCATCTACAGGTGGAATCTTGTCTGCGACTTTTCTCAGGTGTGGATGCACAAGTGCGTCCTTTGGAGATGGGATCTCCCTCCTGTCATCGGGGATCATGTCACACTCGATCAAGTTTGGAAGCTGGAGCTGTACTTTTCCATCCATTGATTCTATCATGAAGTTTGAAGCTCTCCGCCCCCAAACCGTAGTAGCCCCTGAGCACGTTTTCAGTGTGTAAGGGTCGGAAGGTGCTCTAATGTTGAACAGCTGGAAAAACTCTGATTTAGCGAGTGATCTGTTGCTTTGTTCATCGAGCACTGCATACATTTTCTGGGCTTCTTCTCTGTGTCCTGCAGGATAAACTAACACAGGGCTAATTTTTGAGCAGGATCGTGGGTTTTCTGCATTACCGTAAACTTCTGTGCATCTAGACATGACTAGTGTGCCCTCATAATCATGGTACTCCCCGCCATGATCCGTCTCAGCTTCCTGAGGCTCCATGGGAGGAGGAGAGGGGCCAGGATGTAGTGCTGCTACATGTCTATCACTACCACAGTCAGAGCACTGGATTGACTGTTTACAGTCTTTTGCCAGATGCTGAGTGGAGCCACAACACTTAAAGCACATGTGATTCTCTCTCAAGAACAGTTTGCGTTCTTCTATTGGTTTGGCTCTAAACGTTTTACATTTCTTTAATGGGTGTGGCCTTCTGTGTATGGGACATTGTTTATCTGGGCTTTCTGTTCTTTCACGTGTGTGGTTACCTGTAGCTGCGGGTGAAGCTGGTGGGATGTCTGTTTTGTGGACACTGATGAGGTGCTCACTGGCGAACTTGGGGGCCTTTTCAACTCTGGTGTTCATGTGGGCCGGTGGAGAGAAACTGAAACTTGGGTCGTTTCTTATTTTGGCTTGTCGTCTGACGTAGCTGGAAAAAAAGCTGAAAGGAGGAAAAGCGACTTTGTGTGTTTCTTTGTATTTGGCGCCTGCCGCAATCCACTTCTCCTGTAGGCTGTAGGGCAGTTTCTCAACAACAGGATTCACTCCACGGGCTGTATCCAGGTATGCGAGCCCAGGTAGGTATCCGCCATCCTTTGCACATTCGAGCTCCTGTAGAACGTCACCAAGTTGTCTCAGCTTGAGTGCATCTTTGTTGCTGATTTTGGGAAAATCATCAAGCTTTTGTAGCAGTGCATTTTCTATTGCTTCGGGTGACCCATAACACTCTTCTAGCCTTTCCCAGACTAAGTTGAGGGCTGCCTTTGGGTTGAAGACATGTGCAGAGCGGATCCTCTTTGCTTGTTCTGCTGATTCTGTGCCGAGCCATTTTATCATCAGATCCAATTGCTCGTGGTGTGAGAGGCTGAGGTCTTGTATGGCGTTCTGGAAGGATGCTTTCCATGCCCAATAATTCTCTGGGAGGTCATCAAACTGTAGGAGTCCCGTGCTCAACATCTCCCGGCGTGTGAGATATTTGGTCAGATCCTGAATGCTTTGTGCTTCGGCATAATGTGTTGCGGGGGCATAATAGGGTCGTAACGTTGGGGGATTAATTGTCTCTGCAGCTCCCTGCTCCTCCTTCATGTTGACGCTGACCCTACTCTTACCATCTACGGCATTAGATGGGATGAATGGTACATTTGTGGCCATTTCAAACTGTTCACACTGGATCTTAGAGGGGGTGGCTGGATCAGTTTTAAATGGAGTTTCCTCAAAGCGCATATTAAGGTGCTTCTGTACATACTCAGATGTGTGTTGTGCTGAGCCAACTGGCAAGTCCATTAATGCTTGGCTGAATTCACTTCTTGCACATTCCTCTGCTTCTTCATAGGCCGCGGCTTCAGCTTCTGCAGCTGCAACAGCCTTCTGATGGTTCAAAATGTGCATTTGTGCTTCAAGATTAGCTTTCTGCGTGATGAGGGCTGCTTCTTTCTCTGAATAAGCTAATTCAGCTCGTGCAGCATCTGCTTTGGCTCTAGCTCTTATGGCTGAGGAGGTAGCTGAAGAAGCCTTGCTTGACTTGAAGCTACGTGAGTATAATGAGCTAGCTCGTGCAGCTGTAGCCAAGGGAGCTGTGTGTTCCGTCTCCATAACTCCACTTCTGAGTTGGGGAGTTGGCTGGTGCTGCTCTCCTGCCCTGAGGCTCATTTGCTGCTTGTTGTTTGTTTATTGGGCCTGCCGTGTTGTAGTCCTTTTACTTTACTGCCCTCCCATCGAGTTTCCCAGTTTTCGACTAGTAGATAGCAAGCTAACACGTGTGGTGCAGGCCTCAATGATGACAAGATGTTTCCTTTTATCTCGTTTATTGAAGCTACCCCACAAGGAACTCAACGTGATGTACACTCGTCTTTTGGGTTTTACATCCGTTTGCATTTGTTCCTACATCCGTGTAAAACTGCAACAAAGTAAACATATACACGCCGTCAATGATATGGTCACCGTATTTAGCTTAGCACATGTTAGCGTTAGCTCTAGCTTAGCTTGGTAACAATGACTGGTAGGACTAGAGTCAGATCGCTTAAAATACACCAATGCAACCATGCAGTTCTCATTGTAGCCGTTAACACTGTCAAACCATGCAGATACTCACGGACTAATGATGTCCAAGGCGCCGATAATTAAACAACATCAACAGTGTTCGTACAATGAGTGACGCTCTGCTCCGTTCTCCAGTTATATCATTACTGCGCATGTGCAACACTTTGTGTATCAGTTCAAAACGATGCTTTCACTACACCACTAGAGGGAGCCAAACTCCCTTACATGAAATGCTGTAATGGGAACTCTTAACTTAATACATGGAGGCAGCATAGTCCATTTGGACAACCTATTTGCACTCAAGCTTTAACTTCCTCGCTGATATCTTGAGATGCTGCTACACTATTTCCATATAATGTCTTTTTCTCATGATACCATCTATTTTGTGAAGTGGACCAGTCCCTCCTGCAGCAAAACACCCCATAACATGATATTGCCACCCCTATACTTTATAGTTGGGCTGGGGTTCTCAGGTTTGCAAGTTTCCCCCTTTTCTTCCAAATGTAATGATGGTCATTATAGCCAAACAGTTCAGTTTTGGTTAATGAGACCATGGGACATGTCTCCAAAAATCAAGGTCTTTGTCATTGCGTGCATTTGCAAACTGTAATCTGGCTTTTTTTGTGTGTGTGTTGCTTTTGAAGTAATGGCTTCTTCCTCACTGAGTGGCCTTTCAGCCCATGTTGATATACAGGTACATCTCAAAAAATTAGAATATCATGAAAAAGTTCAATATTTTTTGTCACTCATTTTAGAAAGTGAAACCCATTTATTATATAGATTCATTACACAGAGAGTGATATATTTCAAGTCTTTATTTATTTTAATTTTGATGATTATGGCTTACAGCCCATGAAAACCCCACATTCAGTTTCTCAAAAAAATTAGAATATTACATAAAATTAATTAAAAAAATAGTTTTTTAATAGAGCTGTTGGCCGACTGAAAAGTATGTCCATGTACACACTCAATACTTGGTCGGGGTTCCTTTTGGATTAATTACTCTATCAATGTGGTGTAGCATGGAGGTGATCAGCCTGTGGCACTGCTGAGGTGCTATGGAGGGCCAGGTTGCTTTGATAGCGACCTTCAGCTTGTCTGCATTGTTGGGTCTGGCGTCTCTCATCTTCCTCTTGACATTACTCCATAGATTCTCTATGGGGTTTAGGTCAGGAGAGTTTGCTGGCCAATCAAACACAGTGATGCCATGGTCATTAAATCAGGTTTTGATATTTTTGGCAGTGGGGGGGGGGGGGGGGTTGCCAAGTCCTGCTGAAAAATGAAATCAGCTTCTCCATAAAGCTTGTCAGCAGAGGGAAGCATGAAGTGCTCTAAAATTTCCTGGTAGATGACTGCACTGACTTTGGTCTTGATAAAACACAGTGGACCAACACCAGCAGATGACCTCTGTCCAGATAAAAGTAAATTTTGCATTTCATTTGGAAATCAAAGTCCCAGAGTCTGGAGAAAGAGTGGAGAGGCACAGAATCTACATTGCTTGAGGTTTAGTGTGAAGTTTCCACAGTCAGTGATGATTTGAGGAACCATGTCTGCTGGTGTTGGTCCACTGTGTTTTATCAAGACCAAAGTCAGCGCAGTCGTCTACCAGGAAATTTTAGAGCACTTCACGCTTCCCTCTGGTGACAAGCTTTATGGAGAAGCTGATTTCATTTTCCAGCAGGACTCCCCCCCCACACACACACACACACTACCAAAAGTATCAAAACCTGGTTTAATGACCATGGCATCACTGTGTTTGATTGGCCAGCAAACTCTCTGACCTAAACCCCATAGAGAATCTATGGAGTATTGTCAAGAGGAAGATGAGAGACACCAGACCCAACAATGCAGACGAGCTGAAGGTCACTATCAAAGCAACCTGGACCTTCATAACACCTCAGCAGTAACACAGGCTGATCACCTCCATGCCACGCCACATTGATACAGTAATTAATCCAAAAGGAGCCCTGACCAAGTATTGTGTACATGGACATACTTTTCAGTCGGTCCACATTTGTATTAAAAAACTATTTTTAAAATTATGTAATATTCTAATTTTTTGAGAAACTGAATTTGAGGTTTTCATGGGCTGTAAGCCATAATCATCAAAAATAAAATAAACGCTTGAAATATTTCACTCTCTGTGTAATAAATCTATATAATAAATGGGTTTCACTTTCTGAAATGAGTGACAAAAAATATTAAACTTTTTCCTGATATTCTAATTTTTTGAAATGTACCTGTAGGACTTGTTTCACTGTGGATAATGATGCTCTTACCAGCTTCGGCCAGCATCTTTACAAGGCCTTTTGCTTTTGTTCTGGGGTTGATATGCATATTTCACACCAAAACACGGTCATCTCTGGGACACAAACCCCATCTCTTTCCTGAGCAGTATGACGACTGGGTAGTCCCACGATGTTTATACTTGTGTATAATAGTTTGAACGGATGAACATGGCACCTTCAGGCATCTGGAAATTGTACCCAAGGATGAACCAGTCTTGTGGAAGTCCACAGTTCTCTTCCTGATATCTTGGCTGATTTCTTTTGATTTTCCCATGATGTCACACAAGGAAGCAGTATGTTTGAGGTGTGCTTTAGAATACAACCACAGGTGTGCCTCCAATTAACTCAAGATGTTGTCAGTTAACCTATCAGAAGCTTCCGAAGCCATGACATCATCATCTGGGCTTTCCCAAATTGTTTAATAAAGGCATAGTAATTTTAGTGTATGCAACCTTCTGACTGAAGAAAGTCATAAAACAGTTGCTGTCTTCTTTCTGTATGGACTGTATTAACAGATACATATGCAGTTTATATTTGATTTTCCTCAGATTAACATATTTAAGAGAAAAACCTTACAAATTGCTCAGAGCTGGATTTTTGCAAGAAAAAAAAATGTAAATCAATTTTAATAAAGGAAACAAGAAGTAAATTTATTGGGAAATGTCAAATATATGGGAAAGAGTAAATTTATTAGAAAAAATATATAAATTTACAACAAAAACCTTACAAATTACTGAGACATTTGCAAATTTATTGAGCAGATGAAATGTCAAGTTTATAAGAAAAAAGTCAAAATTAAGAAGAGGCACAGATTTTCAAAAGGAAAAAAACTTATGAGTTGTCTTCAAATAAGATACTTATTCAGTCAAGTAAAATTTCCTGAATGGAAACTTAAAAGGCAAAGCTGCATTTACTCGGGTACAATTTCTGGCTGCCCTACCTCTCCTGCTGATGGGTGATGTGGTGTGTAGGCCCGAGGAGGGTTTTTTTTTTTTTTTTTTTTTTTGACACCCACTGAAAAGAAAAACAAAGGCCAGTAGTCGCTCACAATTTATTTACTGAATAAATTTGGACAAAAACACCAGAATCTGTTACAATACAATCAGAACATCTGAGGCAGATATCCCACCATGCACCACCCCCTCCGTGAAACGAAAAAGGACTAAACATTAGCACCAAATCAGCACCAGCTTAAATAAAGGTAGCTCAGTCTACAAAAACAATGAAAGCAATAGCCGTCTTACTCTTCATAAATTGGAAAAACAAAAAAAACCAGAAAGGTAGCAAATTCAGAAGTTTTGACTTTTCTTTAAGGAAAAAAAAAAAAAGAGAGAGGAACCCCCCTCCCCACCCCCCCACCCCCACCCAAACCACCTCACAAGGCAGGCTATAGCATCCATGGAGCACATGCCAATGACTAGATCAGGAAAAAGAAAAAAAACCCCAAAAACATTTCAAGTAACATTGAGATACGACAAAATGCGTTACTGGTACTCACTTCTGAGCATGACCGTTTCACAGAACCTACACAGGCAGTAGAAATCTAAAACGAGGTTCTGGAGTGAGCGTGTCACAGCAATACTACCACTGAATATCTTGTGTCAAGTTTTAGAAAGAAAGGAAAAAAAACTGAGGGAAACTGGGTGGCGGGGGGGGGGGGGCCCAGGAATACTGGCACAGAAGATACCGTGTACTCTAAACTCTCTTCAGACAGACATTTCCCCTCTTGGCGCCTGTCCTGTGTCAAGGTATTGCCTACATCGTACATGGAAAAGGAATCTCTGGATAAAGAAAAACCCTGCAATGTAGTTTTAAATATATATATATATATATATATATATATATATTTATTTATATATAATATAATCATTACAATTTAAATAAATGTTATGCTCTCATTCCTACAAATGAAGAGTGAATTTAAATAGAAGGAAGCTAATTTTGAGCGGTGGACTCATCCATTCACCGAACACATTTAAGTGCATGATGCCACGCTGGGAGGCTTACTAAAAAAAAAAAAAAAAAAAGTTTAAGGTTTACAAAAGTGAAAAAAGCAGCAGTAAGAACAGATTGGAATAACTAAAAAAAAAAATGAAGCAATGAAATAAATGGTGGTTTACAAATGAAAGCATGCTGAGACAACTGAAAACAAGGCGAGCGAGGAGTTTAGTGACAACGAGAAACAAAAGGGACAATACACAGACAAAACAAAGGTGAGGTCAGCCATGTTGATTTTAATGACGAACGCTATGGAAACAAAAAAGGCCCAACCTCTTCCGTTTAACCAAAACATCCCCTAGTCAGACGTTGGGGACGATGCTGGGTGTGTGATTTAAATCATTACCACCTTAGCTATAGCAACAAGCTCAACAAAAATCTGAAAGAAAAGATGTGACAGAGTTTCAGTTCGTCAAGGATCGTCCTCCTCGCTTCATATGTCCCTTCATGCTCTTCATAGTGTTAAAAAAAAAAAAAAAATAAATGGTCAATGCGTCTACTTTTATGAGCACCACATTAAACAAACGGATTCAAGAAAAGAACATTTGCTACATTAGTTGCAACTTGCATGTCTGGCGCCAGCATCCCTACCCTCGGGATGAGCGTCACCAGATGGTGTATAGATGCCATTTGTCATGCCAGGCTTAAGGTTTTCCATGAAATTGTGGAAAAATGAAACAGGATGGAAACACCTTTTATTATGAATGACAAATTCACCCATTTGCTTCTATACTACTGTTTTTTTTTTTTTCTTTTGGCTCTGCTGCGACCATGGCGAGCCGACCGTGGCGGTGACGTCCTGTTTGTGCTTGGGGCATTTGCTCAGCTGAAAAACTGCTCCAGCTCCTCCTCCATGTTCACCTCGGGCACCATCTGCTCCTGATCCCTTTCTCCTCTGCCGTGCACAGCGGCGCCCCCTAGTGCCCCAGCGGAAGAAAACCACGGGTGCTCCAGGATCTCCCGGGAGGTGAGGCGCTCTGCTGGTTCCCGCCGCAGGATAGAACGGATCAGGCACTTGGCCTTGGGTGTCAGCGTCTCGGGGATATTGAAGTGGCCCCTGCGGATTTTGCTGAAGAGCGAGCCGGGCTCGATGTCGTGGAAAGGGTAGCGCCCCACCAGGATGGTGTAAAGCATGACGCCCAGGCTCCAGACGTCTGCTGCCTTCCCCGAATAGCTGCCGCTGGCGTTGAGGATCTCGGGGCTGACGTAGGCCGGGCAGCCATGTTTGTCTGACAGGGAATCGTCATGACCGTCCAGGATGTATGTGTCCTCAAGGCTCTCCAGCTTCACAAGGCTTCTGCAGACAACAAAAACACACGCAAGCCTTTAGAAAACAAAGAATACAAGCTCATTAGACAATATGAATGCTAGTTTAAAAAAAGCAGGTAATTTGCTCTGATGGCCATCTTCACAGGGCTCCGTTTTTGGATATCAAAGGGAGCAAAGAACACAGTTGTCCCTGATATTTTTTCCATTTAGATAAAAGAACGCCAAAAAGCCTCATTGTACAAACAGGCACATTTATGGGTGACTATTCATCTGAGATTCAATGACTGAGCAGCTCTGCCAGACATCTTTCATTCCAGTAATTTCAGTTCATTAATATGCAGCACAGCATCTTGTTACTTGAAAATGAAGAAAAATTCTAGTGTTTCCCAGCACCCGAGCGCTTATTGTTTCCCTCTGAATCAAAGAGCAATGCCAGTTTCAAGCACAGCAGACTACTGCTCGGACAGCAGCTCATTTGGAGGATGTGCAAACCTGCAATTACAGCTTAGGGGGCTTCAAAAGGCAAACTAAGAAAGCCCTGTTTAATGGATGCACAGATTCTCTGTTGAAGCTAAAATGTGGACAGGATTGTGAAGAAGGAAGGGTTAAGTAGCTGTACTAGGGTCCACTCCACGTCTGCCTTTGCCCCATGCCCTTTACAGGCTGCTCTCAGGGTCAAAGGCTAACAGCAGCATGACAGAATCGGGTTGAGGCGGAAACCGAAGCTGCGGAAGCATGCTCAGGTATCATTTCACGGCCGGGCTTACTCATTTGCTTTGTTCAGCATTCGCCACAGTCCTCTTTTATCGCACATATGGGCTCAAGCCAGACCAGGCCTGCATCCCCATGTCTTTAAAGCAGCTTTGTCTTCCCTCTGTCATCCACGTACTCTCCTGTCCACTGATTCAGCAGGACTGAAAGAGGAGTAAGAGGAGTCTTGGCAGGCCATATAGTAAAAAGGTAAATGTGACCCAACACTGCCCTTCGCCGTCACTGTTAAAATTCACTCGACATGAATCATTTAGTTTGGGGTGGGGGTGGCTCAGCATCCCAGCCCAGTGACATTCAAGGTTACTGGACCTGCACTAAATATGTGAGGCAGCTCAACTTCTCTTTTCCACAGCAAGAGCCAAAGAATGATGTCACACTTTCAGACAGAACTGAGGAGCAGCAAGTGCCTCTGAGATATAAAGTAGCATCTCATCTCGTATGGTGAGCCATAAAATGAAGGGGGGGGGGGGGGGGGAACTCAACTGTGAAAAAGCCACTCTAAATTCAAGTATTTATTTGTAGTTTTCAAATTTTACCAACAGGGGTCAGTAAAGCCTATGTCTAACCGTGTAAAAGGGATTTTAAAGTTTTCTTTTGCTGATCGGAGCAGAGATGGCAATGCTCAGCTTAACTGATATTATGCAAAACAATGATTGCAATCCACCTGCTGGTGATTTTTTTTTTATTATCTAAACAGCAAAGCCGGGTCTATGTGCGCCTAAAGATTACATCTCTGTAACCCATTCAGCCATGTGTGATGATTGCATTTCCATGTAGACTACATGTCATGTGCACAAAAATAACTCCAGGGCACACAAAGGACATGTGCTTCCTGCACTCTGCACAACATCTTGCGTCGTCTCATCTTACGCTGTCCGCCATGTAAGCCGAGGTATGATGCATTACACTGACACAGCTGTAATGTCACATACAGCATGTACAGATGAAAGGAGATAGGGGCACAGTTTGAGTCGGTGCTTTAACAGCGACCCAAATGCCCACCAAACTTACCTGTCCTCATTTCTGAAGACAAACTTCTTCAGTTTGAGGTCACGGAGAACCAGTCCATTGTCGTGGCAGTGTGCCACAGCCGAGGCTATCTGATAGAAGAGCCTGGCCGCTTCATCCTCCCGCAACTTCTTGCAGGTGCGGACAAAAGAGTGCATGTCGCCATAGCTCCTCTCAAAGAACACATAAGCTCTCGTCTCCCCGAGCAAGATCTCCAGGATTTGGTTAATGTGCTGGTGCTGACCCAGGGCAAAGTAGGCCGCCAGCGACTCCTGGTATCGGCCAATGTCATAAACCTGGAATCAGGAAAAAAAGGAAAAATCTTCAGTCTATTTTAATCATTTATTTTCTTCTTGTGTGCAAAAGAATTGGGTTGCTTTGCTAGAGAAAATTCATTTTAAAATGTCCTCAAATTCAACTCAATAAGCAATCTAAAACATTTCTCAGCTGCATGTTAATCGGAAGTAAGAGTAAGTACAACACAAACTGAAACCATCGTAGTCGTGGAACACATTGTACTGTAGCCCAGTGTTGCAGTGTCTCTTGTTTCCATAGTAACCCCAACAATTGACTTTCGCACCAGTGGTTCAGGTGAGAGGGCTCCTCCGCTCGCAGTCGAGACAAATACACCCTACAGGTCTGCAGACCTTAACTTGTGACCTGAGCTTCCAGTGCAACAGGAGCGATCAATCCCGAAGGTGGCGACTGATCGTTGCTGTGTGGGAACTGGAACACGGCAGACGGGGGTCAAACTGCAGTTAGCTCATAGGCCGGTGCCAAAGGCCATTAATTTATTATTGCCAAGACAAAACATCATCTCAAGTCAAAAGGTACAGGTTATTGGATATGTAAGGCGCTGGGAGTCCAAGAGAGCATGTAAGAGCTGCCCCAGTTCATTAATCTACCAGCACATATAATCGGTAATACACAAACATCAATATGAGCTATAAACGTGGAGAGGAAAGGCTTTGAAATCCTGAAGGAAGCTGTGCTTCAATTCTCTCTCTTTTTTTTTTTTTAACAGCTAAAGAGGTCAACAGTGGAACAAATGTCACAACAGCTGCTTGAACTCGTGTAGTCTGGAATCAGTCGACCTCAAAAAAAAAAAAAAAAAAAAAAAAGCTTGAGAATCTGGTGCAAAAGTGGGCACTCCTAAGCGTGTGCACGCACAGCCCGTGAAACAATGCCATTTGCAGCGTTGGCACTATGGAAGAGGCAAGGCAAGAGCAGCAGCGAGCGGAGCGTGTGCGCGGTTACTCACTCCTTTGTCAACGTTACATCACGCAATCCAAGCCACACGGCTCACCCCCATTCACTTTTTCCACTGGCCTACTCCGCCAGCTCTCCATTTACAATGCGAGCAATTACTGCGCGCAGATTAGACGGTGAACTTTTGCAGCAACGGGCAAATCCTGCAAAGCGGGCTGCTCGTTTTTATTCCTATATGGCGCCCTCATTACTGCGCTGTATCAAACTGACTCATGTGGCAATTCAGGCAAAGGGTGAGAAACCCATAAAACAGAGTGCTGTTCACACGTTTGCTTTCACAGCTTGACGTAACTGTGGGGGTAAAAATATGCTGCGAAACTACACCCCCTCCCCACCTTTCTTTCTTTGCACCTTTTTGCCTACTAACCTTACACACGAGCTCGTCCCCGCTGTGCAGGTGGGCGGCTTTGAAAACGTGGTCCCCCTCCAGCGGCTCCAACAAAAGGTAGTCCCCGATGCGGGAGATGGAGTGCGGTGACGAGTCCGGGCTCTCGGGCGGGCTGGGGGAACCGAGGTTGGGGCTGAAGCTCTGGTGCGACTCTGTGGTCCTCAAGCAGGATAGCTCGTCGAAGTCGTGCGATTTGTGCCGCGATCTCCCATAACGTGAAATGTTAATAGGATTTGACCTCTGTATGTTCATGAGGAATAAAGTGTGAAATCTCCACAAAAAACCAGGGGTGTCTGGGGGTGGGGGGTGGGGGTCTTGCTCCTCGTTGTTCTCCGATCAGGGGCGACACTTTGTTGGTCCGATGATGTCACGCTTGCATTAAGTACAAATTATTATTATTTTTTTTTAAAGTGATTTAAAATGCACCTCAACTGCAAGAATGAACTTCAAAAATGTGAAGGAAAATGAGCCTGTTATGTGGACCTGCTTTCCAGTCAATGTAAGGAATATATATATACGGCTGTTAACCCCAAAACAAATAAATTATGGCTAAACTGGGAGCATAAACGGGACAAGGCTGCAACAAAGGCTACACACAAAAAAAAGTTAGCTTTAAAAATGAATGCGCTCGTCTGTTAGCTTATCTCACCGGTATGGCACGTTTCATAAAACGGAAACAAATTTGTTTGGACGCAGCTTGCGGCGAAAGGCGCAAGCGAAACAAAAATAAACCAAGTTTTTTTTTTGTTTGTTTTTTTTTTTACTCCGAAGGTTAGGTAACAGCCGCCGAATTTGTCGGACAAACTGTGGTTAAGCAGGTGCAGAGCTACTATCCCAGTTAGCTTCCTTTGCTAACGTGTACCAGGTCAGTGCACGGCCTTGTTCAGCGGGATCACATCCATATGCGCAGTGATTGTCAGGAGGAGAAAACCCCATCCATCCGGCTGCGGCTCTTTTGTGTGCTGGAGTCGACGTCCTTCCCTCTGCGTCTGCACGGCTGTCTACTCCGGTGGAGGAAAAGTGCCGTCTGGCATGTGGAGGCTGCTGATGGAAGGAAGGAAGGAAGGAAGGAAGGGACGGCCGGCCGACTTTCCCAGGCCAATCCCTCAGTTCAGCAGGACATCCTCTCTCCCGTGGTGCCGCTGTGCTTCTTCTTACGTGGCTGGGAATCTAGTCCATTCAAGGGAGGCTGCACACACACACTGCGCCTGTACACACCGACAGAGCTGCCTGTCTAACCGAGGGGAGGGACGGGAGGAGGCTTGGCTTCTGCACGGGGGGTTGCCAGGTTTGGCGCGACAAAGAAGCGAATTTATCCGTGAAAACAAGCTCCGAACAAGCGCTTTAAATATCCTGGGGAAAATTCAAAGAAGATTCTAAATCAAACAAGCTAACAAAATACAGACATTTTAGAATAACATATTTGAGGGAAAATAAATATCGTGTAGATTTTAAGCAGATCAATGAATAATTGGATCATTTATTTTCAAAGGCTGCACATAAGATAAGATAAGATAAGATAAGCCCTTATTAATCCCACAATGGGGAAATTCCAGGGTTGCAACATCACAGGGATAGCAACACTCAGAGCAACAATCAGAAGGCAAGAGCAAAAAAAAGAAACAAGAGCAGCAAGTATACATATGTACACACACACACACACACACATACTGTATATATAGACACAGTGCGGAGCATTGTAGCTGGATGGAATAAATATGTAAATATATAAACACACACAGTGTGGAGTATTGTTGCTAGATGGGATGAAACAGCACAACCGTCTACTTAGTTATCCTACATGGTATTATTATGTACCCATACATATTCTCACCCTCCATAGCGACCGGTATTTTCCTAGTTGTATACCGGAGGGGACCATTGTGTAAGTCTATTGCGTCTTTTGCATTCAAAACTATTAGGTTGTCACGTCTTTTTGCTATCTCTGTGAGCAGCCCTGCTTAGGTTGTACAGTCTGACAGCCGTAGGTAGGAAGGACACGTGAAACCTCTCGGTTGTGCACCTAGGATGATGTAGTCTGCTGCTAAATGAGCTCCTCAGTGCATTCAGTATGTCCTGCATAGGGTGGAACTCGGACTCCAGCAGAGATGACAGTTTAGCCACCATCCTTCTCTCTCCTATCTCCTCCACCGGATCAAGGCGCTGCCCCAGGACAGAGCTAGCTTTCTTGATCAGTTTGTTCAGTCTCTTCCTATCGGCTGCAGTAATGCCACTGCCCCAGCAGACCACTCCAAAAGTGATGGCTGATGCCACCACCGTGTCATAGAATGTCTTTAGCAGCGCCCCTTGTACACCAAAAGACCTGAGTCTCCTCAGTAGGAACAGCCTGCGCTGTCCCTTCTTGTAGAGTGTGTCAGTATTGTGTGACCAGTCTAGTTTATTGTTCAGATGAACACCCAGGTACTTATAGGATGTCACCATCTCGATGTCTGTTCCCTGTATATTTACTGGTGCTGTGAGGGGTTGTCCTTGCCTGCGGCAGTCCACCACCAGCTCCTTAGTTTTCCTCGCGTTGATCTGGAGGCAGTTCCGATGGCACCAGTCCACGAAGTCCTGGATAAGCCCTCTGTACTCAGCTTCATCTCCATTGGAGATGAGGCCAACAATCGCAGAGTCATCAGAGAACTTCTGTAGATGGCAGTGTGTTGTGTTGTGTGAGAAGTCCGCAGTATAAAGGGTGAACAGGAAGGGAGCCAAAACCGTTCCCTGGGGGGTCCCGTGCTACCGATGATCATGTCGGACACACAGTCCCGGGCTCTCACAAACTGAGGCCGGTTAGTGAGGTAGTCCAGGATCCATGATGACAGGTGCTGGTCCACCCCTGCACACAGCAGCTTGTCCTTCAGGATCATCGGTTGGATGGTGTTGAAAGCACTGGAGAAGTCAAAGAACATGATCCTCACCGCATTCCCGGGCTTCTCCAGGTGGGACAGAGAACGGTGAAGGAGGAAGATCACCGCATCCTCCACCCCAATGCCATGCTGGTAGGCGAACTGGAGTGGATCCATCGCTGGTCCCACCAGGGGGCGGAGGTGAGCAAGGAGCGGTCTCTCCAGGGTCTTCATCATGTGGGACGTCAAGGCCACTGGTCTGTAGCTGTTCAGGTCTTTGGGGTGTGAAGTCTTTGGTACAGGTACCACACAAGATGTTTTCCACAGCTGTGGTACCCTCCCCAGCTTCAGGCTCAGATTGAAGATGTACTCCACAATCCCACACAGCTGGTCTGCACAGGACTTGGGGAGCTTTGCGCTGATGCCATCCGGTCTCGACGCCTTCCTCGTCTTGATCTTCCTCAGCTCCGTCCTCACCTGGGTCTTAGTGAGGGTCAGGTTGGGGGGCTGTGTGTTGGGAGTGGGGGGGGGGTGCTGGTGGAGTGGGGAGTGGGCACCAGGACTTGATGTCTTTAGAGGCAGCAGTGGTTGTTGTGCAGTCAGGGGGGAGGGCGGTTGGTCAAACCTATTGAAAAACAGATTCAGGTTGTTCGCCCACTCCCTGCCCCCCGTGGCCTGGGGGGAGGTATTCTGGAGCCCAGAGATGGTTTTAAGGTTTCTCCAGACCCCACTGATGTCGCTCTGTTGCAGCTTGTCCTCCATCTTCTTCCTGAAGCTGTCCTTGCCTTCTCTGATCTTTCTCCTCAGCTCCCTCTGTACGGACTTCAGCATCTCCCTGTTCCCCGACCTGAAGGTCCTCTTCTTCTCTCTCAGAAGTGTTTTTATCTCAGGGTTAATCCACGGTTTGTTGTTTGAGCAACACCGTATGGTCTTGGTGGGAACGGTGTTGTCCACACAGAAGCTGATGTAGTCCGTGATGGTGTGAGTGAGGCCATCGATGTCCTCACCATGTGGATCGCAGAGCTGCTCCCAGGTGGTGGTTTCAAAACAGCCCTTTAGAGCGTCCATTGCCTCCTCAGACCATAACTTCACTGTGCGCATGGCCGGAGGTTGTCTGTGCACTAGGGGTTTGTACACCGGCCGGAGATGAACCAAGTTGTGATCCGATCTCCCGAGTGGGGGGAGTTGTAATGAGGTGTACGCCTCCTTAGTGTTTGTGTAGAATAAGTCCAGTGTTTTATTGTCTCTAGTGTGGCATGTGACATACTGGGTAAACGTGGGTAGAATGGGAGACAGTGAAACATGGTTGAAATCGCCTGAGATGAGGAGAAGAGCATCTGGGTGTTCTGTCTGCAGCCTGCCGGTTACTGAATGGATGACGTCACGCGCTGTCCCAGCGTTTGCCGTCGGATTTGCATAAATAACAATGCAGATCAAGTGTGAGTATTCCCTCGGGAGATATGTAGGCTGCATGCTAACAGCTAGCAACTCAATGTCTTTGCTGCAGTGTCGTTGTTTAACAGTGATATGTCCCGGTCTGCACCAGTTGTTGTTAACATACATTATCACTCCACCGCCCCTTGCTTTGCCACTGTCTGGTGTTCGGTCTGCCCGTATCGCGTGGAAACCCTCCAGTTCAATGTTAGCATCTGCTGCATCACATAGGCTACTTATTGTAATATGGAGGCCTAGAGCATCCATAATATCTACTATAATATGGAAGTCAAGAGCAGCCATAAGACTATTTCCACTGCAGGAACTAGGAACAAATTTTAGGGGACAACAACATCTGTAAGGGCTGTTTCTGTATCTGATTTTCTCCTTTGTTGTCTCCATTGTGGAGGTAGGCGTGGCATACCGCTAATACCGCCTTAAGTGCCAAGGACATGGGGACGCATTCAAGTAATGATGTCACTGCGCTGTGGGTATATTAAGGGGCTAACGGGAGACATGAGCTGCGTTCCGATCGCACAACAGTGTACTCTGAAGTGGACTGCACAGGGTATCCGCCATATTAACTGAGATTCCAAACCGAAGGGAGTGAACGGTTTTCAGTTCAAAGGGAACTGAGAATTGTGCAGGGAAGAAATGAACAACCGGACATCACTTCACCAGAAGTTGACAAGAAGATTACCCATAAGCCACTGAGCCTCAAATACGAGTAAAACAAACTGTTGTTGCTAACGTTATTAACAAGCTAAACTGATGTTGGTCATTGTTTATATCAGCTGGTAGTAATAAAAATATATCTGTATTAATATTTCATTTACGAAATATAAATTATCCACCATAGTATCAGTACGTGTCCATGGTTTCTGTGGTAACTCACGGAGGAGGAGCCGACGGTTACAGAGTGTTTCAAATGGAGAAATTTGTGAAGGGCAGTTAACTTACTGATATTCCCTGAGAACGGAGCAGGGAGTAGGGAATACAATTTGAAGTACGCTGTGGATGGGAACATAGCTGTGGTCTTTAGCGCTCTGCCTCTAGCCTGCTATACTTGCCTATACCCCTGCACTGTTAACTTGTACATGTACCATGTGTTGCTGGCTTATGTTCATTAAAGCTAACTTTCAATACACAGAAAACGTGTCCGCTGGTCCCTGTTTCCAGACATAACATTGGCAACAAGGGTAAACCTAATCTTCTGGAGGAAAATAAGACATATTCCTGAAGATGGAGCGTGTTTGGCAACTTTACCACCATTCCGCACCACACCAGGCTAGTCGCCCATTCCTTGGATTCATTGGTGCAGACTGTTTGAGTCGTTCGTATGCACCATCGGCCTGGCTTATACTAGTGAGGCTAGGCTGCACGCCATGCTGATTCACAGCACAACATTGGGACCAGCAGATACCTACGATGAATGTATCGCTTTGCTAGCCGTACATTTTGTGAACCCCGAGGGTGTGGTGGTAGATGAGTCAAGTTTAGTGAGTGTTACCAGTGTGAGGACAAGACAGTCCACCAGTATGTCACAGGGCTCCGTGTCCTGGCTAGCATGTGTGCCTTTGGCGATGAATAGGAAAAAAGGGTGCGTGATAAGTTGGTGGAGCATGCTACACAAAGCTGTGGGAGAAGCTGGTGACAGTGCTGAATGGCCTGATACTGACTGAAGCACTGGAGATAGCATCCCAGCTAGAGCTAGAAGAGGCTGCCCAGGTAGCATCGCAGCTAACGGGCCCTGGCCCGCGCTCCCCACAGTCAGCTCCGCTGGTGTGGATGGTTTTCCCGGCTGCTGAGCCCATCAAAACCATGTCTTCTCAGGAGGGCTCTGAGGTAGACACCGCGGAACAGCAGGGTACCACAGTGTACTGGCCCAGCGGTAAACTCAGTTTGGCCGACGATGGGTCGAGTCCACTGCACTGAGATGTGGACACAGCCACTCCCTGCCTCACACCGCACTCTGAGGAGAACCGAGTAGATCCGGAGCAGCTGCAGGAGCCTCAGACCACATCCATGCAGGACCCAGAGCCGCCACAGGAGCTCCAGACCGCACCCACCAGGGACCTGGAGCTGCTCCTCATGCAACACAAGCATTCTTGAGCTGCTGCCTCATCGCAGGAGATCCGGTCCACAGTCACGCAGGACCGGGTGGAGGGTAGGACCTGCCCTGTCTGCGACAAGACCGATCTGCCTCCATGCCCGCCACCGGACAACCCACCACACGATACCCCAGTAACGAAGCTTTGTCCCGGCAGTGGGACAGAAGAACAACAGAAGTGCCTCACGCAGCACAAGCATTCTCGAACGGCCTCCTCATCGCAGGAGATCTGGTCCACAGTCAAGTAAAATGTGGAGACAGAGCATAATCTGGAATCGGCTCAGATCTTCGCCCGGCATAAGCCTCATGGAGCCGCTGTACAGCTGCAGGAGAGAGAGTCCGTGGCCAAACAAGACCCCGGTGAACAACGACAACCGGGAGCACATCCTGTTGCCAGTGAGAACGACATGCCACCACAACCACAACCAGCATCAGAAGAGAAAGGGCATAATCTGGACTCGTCTCCGATCCTTGCCTGGCATAAGCCTCATGGAGCCGCTGTACAGCTGCAGGAGAGAGAGTCCATGGTCGAGCAGGACTCCGGAGACCAACACCAGACCGGAGCACGTCCTGCTGCCGGCAAGAATGTCACGCTGCCACAACAGCAACCAGTACCAGAGACAAGAGAGCAGCAGCAGCAGTGCTGCATGAAGCCGGCTAGGTCCGGACTCATGGTGCTTGATTGGGTTCGGGTCCACAAATCCAAACGCCCAGATGACCTGCAGATGCTCCTGTCTCCACTGATACAGATCACCGTGCAATTGGGGCCAGCCATCTTCGACATAGCTGATGGTTCGAGATGGCAAACCAGCTCTCTGCAGAGGGTAAGATCAGCAGCTGCCCTGGATCAAGACGTGATGCTGGAGCCAACCCAGTCAGTGTGCGACCCGGACTGGGACTTTGCTGATGAGCGAGCCATGATTCCAGCGAGATGGCACCCAGATCCGTTGTGGCTGGGGTCTCCAGGGCTGCGACCACCTCGGGCTCACCTAAGGGTGGACAGTAAAAAATTGACTCTGATTTTTGAAATGTTTAAACAGAGCATGGTTGGTAACAGTGGCAGAATAATCCACTCAACCATGCAGGGTCTTACCGGCAGTCTACCTGGTTGCCCAGGTTCATATAATGGTTTAAAAGTAATGGTTATGGTGTATGGAATCTTGAGTAATTTATGGTTTGGATCTAGTTGCTAATACTACCATATTGGGCCTTAACATCAAGCAAATATGTGTACCGTATCCTTGGCAACCTAGTGTGCTTTAACATCATACAGTAACGTGTTTACCATCATGCTTATGTTAGCAACAGCACTGGTAACAGTATACTGCCGTATACATGTGTACAAAACATGGTTATATCACCTGCCGATAGCCAGGCCATGTGTTGTATCTGGAAATTAGGACAGTGGAGGTGATGTCTGAACTGAACGATTTTTTTATTGAAACAATGCTAACAGCATGTGTTACAATATATAGCTAGCAAGCTAACTCTGTTGGCTAGAGGCAGCGTGCCAAAGAGACAGTCTCTCACCGTCAGTCCCCCTTTATACCCACGGTGTGGTGATGTCATCTCGGCCTGCGTCCTCACATCCATGGTGTCCGCTGTGGTATTTCCAATATGCCGCATTTATCCCCCCCTGGGAAAAACCAGAACGTCTACGGTGTTGGCTTAACCTTAGCTGGGTAACCATCGTTGCACTGTAGTGGCCTACAGCCAGCACAGCACATGCACAACCAGACCCACATTTTGTAAAGTATCACAGAGCTAACTAACATACAAATATGGCCTGGCTATTGGCAGGTGTTATTACTGTTAAAGCAGTAAACATAATGTTTAAGGCGCGCGCGCACACACACACACACACACACACACACACACACACACACACACACACACACACACTTGATGCTAAAAGCACAACATGGTAGCATTAACAACTAGACCCATGAAAAAGATTTAATGTACCAAACCCAAAACCATTATCTTAAACCAATATAAACCTGGGCAACTGGGTAGGCTGACGGTAACACCCTGCATGGTTGAGTGGATTATTCTGCCACCGTTGTCAACCATGGTCTGCCTAAACATTTTCAAAACAGAGTCATTTCGCAGTTCACCTTCAGGGGCCTCAGTTGAACTTGCGGTGGGCGTGTCTCTGGAGGCACCGGCTGCAGCGGACCTGGGTGTCATCTCACTGGAGTCATGGCTCGCTCCTCAGCAATGTCCCAGCCTGGGTCCCACACCAGCTGGGTTGGCTCCAATGCTGCATCTTGATCCAAGGCAGCTGCTCTTACCCTTTGCAGATGGCTGGTGTCCTATCTCGAACCATTGGCCATCTGGACGTTGGCTGGCTTCTTTTGTGAGGTGATTCTCATCTGCGGTGATTCTCATCTCATCCAGTTTGTGCCTTCTCTCCGTGCTGTGTTCTCTCTCCGTGCTCTGATCTTCGGCTGTATGCACATCCGGGAAATCGCACTCTCTCTCCCGCAATGAGGTAGCAGCTCGAGAATGCTCATGCTGGGCGAGGACCGGCTTCAGGTCCTGTGTGGTTGCGGACTGGGGCTCTTGTGGCTGCTCTGGTTCTGCTGGGTTGTGTCCGACGTGCGTTGCAAAGCAGGGAGTGGCTGCCTCCATGTCTGAGTGCAGCAGACTCAAGCTGTCGTCATCCAAACTGAGTTTTCCACTGGGTTGTTGCACTGTGATGCCCTACTGTCCCGCAGTGTCTACCTCGGGGCCCTCCCGAGAAGGTGTGGGGTCGGTGGGCTCAGCAAATGGGGCAACCGTCTGTACCAGCGGAGATGACTGTGGGGCGCTCAGGCCGGGGTCCATTAGCCACGATACTACCTGGGCCATTATCTCCAGCTGGGACACTAATTCCATCACCTCCGTCTCTGACAGGAGGTGCAGCGCCCTCAGCAGCATCATCCGTAGCCTTTTTGCCATGTCTGCCACTGTCTGGTCATCTGGGTCCTCCTGCAACATGTACTGTATCAACAGATTCGTGGCATACCATTTCAACTGTGACTGTATCAACCTGTCCTCTGCGTGTCCAAACTCGCACGTGCTAGCCAAACAACGAAGGGCGGCTACGTACTGTGGGAACGACTCGTCCTGTCACTGACTGTGCTGGTAAAACACAAATCTATGGGCCATCACTTCCTGTGGCACAATGAAATGTTCGGCTGACAAGGGGACACATTCGTTGTAGGTCTCCGCCAGGCCCAGTGCATCCAGCACACACCGTCCCTCTTCACCAAGGCTATCATATTGCTCAGCACATAAACTACACTCGCCAGCGTTAGCTAGGCCCCTATCCAACACATATGTCTGAAATGGCTCAAACCAACAAGGCCATGGGATGGGCGGCTCATCCAGGGTTAAGAGGAAAAGCAGTGGGTGCGCCGACCACGCTTACAGAAGTGCATCCAAATTCAGGAAAAACTTTGCAATTTTCTCCTCAGTATCCATTTATCTCCTCATTTCTATTTGTTGTGTCTGGAAATTAGGACAGCGGAAGCGATGGCTGAACTGAATGATGGTTTATTGAAACAACAATGTTAACAGCACGTGTTACAATATATAGCTAGCAGGCTAACAGTGTAGGGATACAGGCTGTTGTGTTGGCTAGAGGCGGAACGCCAAAGAGACAGTCTCCCACCATCAGCCCTCCTTTATGTCCATGGCGTGGTGATGTCATCCGGGCCTGCGTCCTCACGTCCATGGCCTCTGCTGTGGTATTTCCAATATGCCACACCATGCATGTTTGTTAGCTAGCTCTGTGCTGCATTAAGTAAAGTGGTTCTGGCCATGTTTATGCTGTTCTAGCTGTATGCTACTGCATCGCCACACCCAGCTAAGGTAAAACCATCACCAGGAGTTCTGTTTTTTCCAAGGGAGAGGTAAAGGTGGCATACCACTAATACCACCTTAAGCACCACAGACGGGACGCATTCACATAATGACACTGTTGTGTCCATAGTTGGGTAAAGCAAACACACACAGTGACTGTAGTTTACAGAGCTTTATTATACAGAGTGTGTTATATATCTAAAGAGGCTTACGGCACTCGCCTGCTTGCCAGGTGGCTCCCACGACGAAAGAGACAGAGCCTCTTCCGCCCACTTCCTTTATACCACCGGCGGCATCACCACCGGAAACCGGTAGTAGCCACCCCGGTCTAGCCCATAACCAACCCGGCCGCCATCTTTGTAATACAGCCTATTTCCATACACAACAGATGTTACCACGCTGTGGGTATATTAAGGGGCTAACACTGGGAGACGTGGTCTTTGGCGCGCCGCCTCTAGCCTGCTATACTTGCCTGTACCCTTACACAATTAGCTTGTAAATGTTCCTCGTGTTGCTAGATTATGTTCATTAAAGCTAACCTTGAACACAGACAACGTGTCCGCTGGTCCCTGTTTCCAGATATAACAGTAGGAATCATCAGTCTCCAGAGGATTTGTTTGAGGTGTAATTGTTTATATCACAACAGATCGGTGCAAAGTAAAACAAATTAAAATACAATGAAATCATACAGAAATCATTATGTATGAAATTTATGTAAAGTGGAGTGGAGAGTGTGCTGCCTGTGTTCTCCCAATGCATGGCCACATATGACATATAAGCATTCTGATTCTCCCCCCCCCCCCCCCCCACACACACACAGTCACGGAGCATTAGGTTTTACATTTTTAGGCATTAAATCTATGATCTTTTACTGGTCACTTTGGGTGCTTCTTTTTGCTTTGTTTACATTTTGACACTGAGTTATAGCCAAACAGCACTAAGTCAATCTCAGACCCACCCAGCAGTTTTTGTTTCCACTCTAAAGCGCCAGCCTTGAACCAGGACTCATTTTGGCCTCTATGAGTTACTTAAAACTTGCCCTTATGGAGAGGTTCAGGCAGTGGAGACACACAACGAGGAGAGTTCCTGTAAAATTGGTTCTTAGTTCCTGCAGTAAAAACGGGGCTACAGTAGCTACTATGATACAGAAGCCAAGATCAGCCATATAGCTACTATAATATGGAAGCAGGAGAGCTGCCACGGCAGTTACTATAATACTGAAGGCAAGACAATGGCCTGACGAAATAAGATCCATCATGCTGGATAGACCATCATGGTGTGTCATCGCTCGTTGTTCTTGAGGAGACTCGACCTAGTAGTAATAGTAGTAGTAGTAGAAGGCAAGAGCAGTCATGGTCGCTTCTATCATTTTTCATTCTCTTTTCTTAAGAAAACAAGCCATTGTCCTGTGACAAAGTATCAGTTTTTCTCACGATCTAACTCTAACACGCTTTAGGTCACAATCTCAAGTCACTGACCTGTTATCCTGTGATAACCTATTCATTTATCTCGAGGAAACAGGATGATATTCAATCATAACACATTCACTTTTCTTATGATCTCAAGAAAATCAGCTGCTATTCCATGATAATGGGTTAAGTTATTTTGTAATCTAAGGAAAATGAGCTATTATCCCATGATGACAAATTTATCTTGTGACCTTGAAAAAAATTAGCCATTATCTAGTGATAACACATAAATTTATTTTGTGATCTCAAGAAAATGAGCAATTATCCTTTGATAATTGATCTTGTGATGTGGAGAAAATTCCTTGTTATCCCATGATAATGCATTATTTTATTTTTTTAATCTCAAGAAAACAAGCTGATATCCCTCAGTAACACATTATTTATCCTATGATCTTGAGAATAAGAGTGATAATCCCACAATAATGCATTAATTTATGTCATGATTTTAAGCAAACAAGCTATTACAAGCTCCAGACTCCTTTCCCCCCCGCTCCTGGACAAAAAAAAAATCTTTCTCACCAACTGCCCACAAACAGTCAGACATGGCCCCCACAACTCCTCCACACTGTCGCTTAGAACTGGCCCCGCCCAGGGCTGTGTGCTAAGCCCTCTACTGTACTCCCTGAACACCTTTGACTGTGTTCCAACCCACTCAACCACCGTCATCGTGAAATATGCAGACAACACCACTTTGGTTGGGCTTATCACCAACGATGATGAGAAGGCATACAGGGCAGAGGTAGAGAATCTGCTGCTGTGGTGTCAAGTAAACAACCTGAAACTGAATGTCCAAAAAACCAAAGAACTCATACTGGAGTTCAGGAGGAACAGACAGGACCCCCCCCCCCCCCCCCCGCCAAATGGAGTCAGTGTAGAAAACGTCCCTTCCTTCTGGTTCCTAGACACCCACATCTCTTCTGACCTCTTCTGGACTGTCAACACCAAGGCCCTGGTGAAGAAAGCCCAGCAGTGGCTGCACTTCCTCTGCGTCCTGATGAAGAACAACCTGGACCAGAAGCTGCTGCTGGCCCTCTATCACTGCTCAGTGGAAAGCGTGCTCACCTACTGTCTGGGTGTGTGGTACGCCGGCTCCACGGCTGAGAATAGGAAGGCTGTGCAGAGGGTCATCAACACCGCCCCAAAAAATTATCGGTGGCCCTCTGCCCTCCCTGGAAAACATCTCCAGATCCTCCTGTCTCAGAAGGATCAAGGCCATCACAGGAGACCCCTCACATCCCGCCTACCGCCTGTTTGACCTGCTTCCCTCTGGTCGACGGTTCAGATTGATCAGGTCCCACACCTCCAGACTGACAAACAGTTTCTTCCCCTGGGCCATCCGAACTGCAAACAGTCAGAGGCTCCACCCCCTCCCTCCGAACGCTCACATGCTCAGAACTGAGGACCTTTTAATTATCACAGTAACTCACCTGCCGTTGCACTCCTCATTTTCATATATATTGACCCATCCGTGAAACTACTACAGTGTATATTTTCCATAATCCTTGGATCATTTTACTCAATTGTGTGTCTGCACTCTGCACTCTTATGTACATAGTTCCACCCGCATAACCATACCTGTCTATATTTCCATAATCCTGGGCCATTTTTATTTTCATTTATTTTTATTTCAGTTGTGTGATTAATTGTGTGTTCTGTAACTGTGTTTTATCTAATCCTTCTCTCTTACTTTATTGTCCAGTAGCCTGGTGGAACATCCACAGTTTCATTGTACTGTACAACTGTGCTACTGTACAATGACAATGAAGCCTATTCTATTCTATTCTATTCTATTCTATTCTCGTGTGATTTTTTTTCTTTCGGATGCTCCCTTTCGGGATTGCCACAGTGTGTCATCACCTGATATCGCGATGATCCACATGTTGATTTGGCAAGGATTTTATGCCGGATGCCCTTCCTGATGCGACCCTTTCCATTTATCTGGGCTTGGGACCGACACAGACAGTACACTGGCTTGTGCTCTTCCTGTGGCTGGGTAACCAACTTTCCTTCCTTAAGCTATTATCCCATGATAATGAATTAAATTATCTTGTAATCTTGAGAAAACAGAATAAAAAAAAAAGACAGCAGCGACCATGGTGGTGCTTGGCTTCCATAATAGTCTACTGATGATATGTGGCAAAGTAAAGATAAATAACAGTGTGAACAAAAATGCATGTTAACATATTTGACCCATTTTCTGCCAATCCCATCATTGTGATGAAGTGGGTCTCATTTCATGCTGCTCAGAGGTAGAAGGTAGAGGGTGGAGTGAGTGACATACAGATTAATGAATCAAAAATGAAGGAAAATCTCTGTCTGACTGACAAAAGATTTGAGGAGTTAGTTGACTCTGAGGACTTTTATAGGAGAACAAACCACTATTGTAAAACCACCCCAAAAGACCTCAATCTGTGACTGCTCATACAAAGGATATAAAAAGTCTACACACCCCTGTTCAAATGCCAGGTTTTTGTTATGCAAAAAAATGAGACCAAGTTAAATCATTTCAAAACTTTTTTCACCATTTATGTGACCTATAATCTGTACAACCCAATCGAAAAACAAACTGAAAACTTTTAAGGGGAAAAATAAAAAAAAAATAAATAAAAATTTACAATAACCTGGTTACATAAATATGCACACCCTGTTAAAACTGGGAGGAAATCCCGGGACAGACCCAGGACACGCTGGAGATACTACGTCTCTCAGCTGGCCTGGGACCATCTCGGCATCCTCTCTGAAGAGCTGGAGCAGGTGGCTGGGGAGGGGGAAGTCTGGGTTTCTCTGCTTGAGCTGCTGCCTCTGTGACCCAAACCTCTGGAAAAGTGATAGAAAATGGATGGATGGATAACTGGGGATGTGGTTGTGTTCAGAATTATGTTAAATGGGATTCAGCAGACTCCTGCCACCATTTAAAGTGCCTCTGATTAACCCCAAATAAAGTTCAACTGTTCTAGTAGGCTTTTCCTACATTTTTGTAGTCACATCTTACAGCACAAGTCATTGTCCACAGAGAGCTTCCATAGCATCAGAGGGATCTCATTGTTCAAAGGTATCACTCAGGAGAAGGGTACAAAAGAATTTCCAAGGCAATAAATATACCATGGAACACAGTGAAGACAGTCATCATCAATTGGAGAAAATATGGCACAACAGTGACATTACTAATAACTGGACGTCCCTCCAACACTGATGAAAAGACGAGAAGAGAACTGGTCAGGGAGGCTACCAAGAGGCCGACAGCAACACTGAAGGAGCTGCGGGAATTTCTGGCGAGTAGTGGCTGTTTAGTACATGTGACAACAATCTCCCCTCTTCTTCATATGTCTGGGCTATGGGGTAGGATGGCAAGACGGAAGCCTTATCTTATGAAGAAAAATGTCCAAGCCCGGCTACATTTTGCAGAAACACTTTTGAAATCTCCCATATGCATGTGGGAAAATGTGTTATGGTCCAGTGAAACCAAGGTTGAACTTTTTGGCCATAATTCCTAAAGGAATATTTGGCGCAAGCACAACACTGCTCATCACCAAAAGAACACCAGACCTACAATGAAGCATGGTGGTGGCAGCATCCTGCTTTGGGGCTGTTTTTCTTCAGCTGGAACTGGGGCCTTAGTCAAGGTGAAAGGAATTATGAGCAGTTCCAAATACCAGTCAGTGTTGGCACAGAACCTTCAGGCTTCTGCTAGAAAGCTGAAGATGAAGAGGAACTTCATCTTTCAGCACAACAATGACCCAAAGCACACATCCAAACCAACAAAAGAATGGCTTCACCAGAAGATTAAGGTTTTGGAATGGCCCAGCCAGAGTCCAGACATGAATCAAACATCTGTGGGGCAATCTGAAGAGGGCTGTACACAGGAGATGCCCTTGCAATCTGATAGATTTAGAGCATGTTTTTTTTTTTTGCACAGAAGAGTGGGCAAATATTACCACATCAAGATGTGCCACGCTGATAGACTCCTACCCAAAAAGACTGAGTGCTGTAATAAAAGCCAAAGGTGCTGCAACAAAGCATTAGTTTAAGGGTGTGCATATTTATGCAGCCAGGTTATTGTAAGGTTGTTTTTTTTTATTTTTCCCCTTAAAAGGTTTCAGTTTGTTTTTCATTTGGGTTGTGCAGGTTATAGATCAGATTACTGGTGGAAAAAAGTTTTGAAATGATTTATCTTGGTCTCATTTTTTAACATGAATGAATGAATTTATGAATGAATGAATGAAAAAAAATCATAAAACATCATAAAAACCTGGCATTTGAACAGGGGTGTGTAGATTTTTTTTATATTCATTGTATGTTTTGGCAATTCACTCCAAAAATAAGCCCAAAGTCGCGGGAAATGTGCGGGTCTGGCATGCACACTGACACACACGCACACGCACACGCGCGCGCGCACGCACACACACACACACACACACACACGCGAGAGCGCAGACCCGCCCCCTGACGTCAAGCTCCCTCCGAGCCCCCATTGGCTCCCTCGCCTGCCTTATTATAATAGCAGTGAAGTCATGTGAGAGCCACGCAGAGCGGCTACACCCCCAGGAGTGATCTAAATGCGTCCGCATGCTGGTAAATTGGATGGCTGGGTAGGATGGAAGAGCGGGGGCGGTGGGAGTATAGCTACTGTACCGTGTGCTGTGTTACAAATGTGTTTCCTCCTGAAATGTCATTCAAGGGAAAGCGAGGGAGATCCCGCTCTCACTATAATAGCAGGCAGCCCGCCACTCAGCACGGATGAGATATACAGCGGTGGCCTTTAAAAGGGTTATCTGGTGGCATCCAAATGAACAGCAGCTACAGCCACAGTGATGGATAATTATTATCATTTCAAATGACGTTTCAACGTTGACTTTGAATGGAATGTTTATTACACCTAATAAATAGATGCAAGGTGATGTAGCACTGCACTGAAAGATTGTTGCACGCTGAATAACTGAGTGCTGCATATTTTGGAAGGTGCGCATTTTAAGCTACCGCACAGTATAAATCTAAAATATAAGATAAAGCAAGAGCAAGTATTAAGAGAATATGCATAAGTCATTGTGCACTGTAACTCTGAGCCCATGTGAAAGAAACTGCATCGCATGTTTCGATATCAATGGTGAAAGCATTAGCTTTGATACATAAATCATATTTCAGATTTTTCCTTCTTTCTGCTGTGACACTGTACAAGCGGCTTTACAGCCAGTAGATCGTGCATAAACACACACACACACACACACACACCTGGGCAAATTGCAACATAACATTTCACAGTGGGGCGATTAAAGGTGTTCTTGTTTTTGTGCTGGTGGGTTTTAATAAAAGCCGACACAGGACTGAGCCTTCTATCATCCGCCGGCTGCATCCCTGTTAGATTACAAAGGATAGAAGCTGGTTCATTATTCATTGTTCTCCTCAGATTACCAGGAGTGACAGCGGAGTTGTGCAATTCCACGTAGGAATCCAGGGCAGTGAGAGGAATGCTTGCAGCTGGACAGAAGACACTGACAGAACTGTTCTCTCTCTCTCTTTTTTTTTTTTTTTCATTTATTTTCCTGCATGCAGAGCAGTAGCGGTGCACAGGCGCATACGCAAACGTGAACTATTTCAAATCTTCATTCTCCCTGTCTGTCTGAATAAGCCCCCGCAACATGGAAATGCATTTTTCACACAGAGGCCTCTCATTTCAGAAACGCCGGCCTCGGAATGAGGCTGCACCCACAAGCTCCTCAAATTCATGTGCATGTATGTATGTCTGCACGTTCCATAATACAGTCTCTTGGAGCCACCCACTTTGCTCTTTGTTATAAAGCGGGAATAATTTTTCACTTTGCAGTTATTTCACCCACTCAGTTGAGAGCTGAACTCTTGAACTATGGTAATGTCTGAGGTTGCTACATGCTGCATAAACACAGTCATGCACACATGGCTTATTGTAGTGCATTTGTGTTTGATGCCTCTGGATCAGTGCATTTGCCCATCACTCTAACCTCAAATACGGATTCTGTTAAGCCTCAGCCACGGCTGTGCATGAATCAGAATAATAATCCCAAAAGAGTCCCTTTGCCCTCATTCCTTGATACACTGTGTGACTCACTTGTAGCGGAGGGCAGCACTCGAGAAAATCCACCCTGGCTCATCAGCTCTCCAGACATGCATACATGACGAGGAGTAACGGCGGGCTGCCTCAGCATTGCCTTCCAGCCTTAGATTAATAAACACCAGTGACACAAGATGTGTCCAGAAGACAAAAGAGGTCAGCGTAGACGGATGAGCATCCCCACAGCAGTGGTACTCATCAACTTTGTAATAGGCCGTGTGCCCTGTAGAAAACGATATCAAGTCAGTATTCCTTGTAGTGTTGCGGTTATAAGAGGTTAGTCGTGTTGTAAAGTGCATTCTCATTCTGTCTGATGCCTGATGAAATAATGTCACATCCAAGCTGGCCACATTCCATAACAATAACCCAGAAAACCAACATTTTTAACAGGCTTTTTCATACAAATTTAACCGACATGCATCATTTGGCTTCATTATTTGCACATCAAATTGGTTAGTTTTTCTTTTGTGTCATTGCACAAGGTAGGGGAATTGCTCTGCTGTTGCTGGTTAGCCATTAGCCATTGATAGCAATGTGTACTCAAAACAACGAGTACGCTGTAATGCGATATAATAAAAACACCCCAGTAGCGTGTTTAGAGATAGAAGTTTGCCAGCACTGTGTGTACAAGCAACTAGAACAGACGTAAAAGAGACCTGCTAATAATTAGTAATTTTTTTTCACTTTTATTGATGGACAGTATATGGACATAGCCATCTTGACTTCTAAAGCTGGTTTTGCCAAGGCTCGCACGACTGACATGAACAGAAAAACTGACTTCATGACTGGAAGTACTAGAGGGACACACCCCTAAATCTAAATTACTTCGAAAAAAGGAACAAGGTGTTAGATCAACCAGAGAAATGTAATTTCCATGTTTATCCACATCCACTGACATCAAGTGAAATTTATTAGAATGCATCGCTATTCAAATGATTTTTTTTTTCTTGGATTTTATATTCAGGAAGAAGGCAGTTCCCACCGTCACATAGCAACACCACTAACTCATGTTGACACCAGCAAGAATCAGTGCTGTCGCATCCACACCCTGTGGGTAACTTCCACCGAGAAATTCAATCATACCAGAGGAGATAGATGCAGAGGCAAGGGAGAAATGAGATCATCTAGTGAGAGGAGACGGTGTGCGGGAGAGCAAAGAGGAAGGACGGAGGATGGAGAAGCATGCAGCGGGAGAGCGTGATGCGAGGTGGTGAGAGCAAAACAAACAGGCAAGAGGGATGAAAGTGACAAAAATGTGAAATTCTCAAAAACGGGGAACTTGCTGTAAATGTGTGTGGTGTGCAGAAATAAGAGGGAGAAGAAGGGAAGCATGTCAAACCAGAAAAGGCAAAGACACCTCATGGAATAAACATGACAGACGTTGTGCATAAACTAAAGCTAATATCCCAGGCATTCTTAGTTTTGTCGTGGTATCCATTGTTTTTATCACCAGTAGTGATAATGATGATAGTGGGCAACCATCAATCTCCTTAGTTTCAGATAAGTGACAAAAATAAACTAATATGGAGACGGTCTTGCCTGCTGGGATGATGTTTCTTTTATCTATAAGTAAAAGTTTGAAGAGATAGAAACACAGGCATGCTGCACATACCGATTGTGATTTAGTGAAACTGAACATCTTAGAAACCTGTGATATAATTGGTAAACTTCATTTGTTGAGAATAGATGTTATGTATACAAGTTAAAGTGGGTCAAGACGAACCACACGTGTGTGTGTGTGTGTGTGTGTGTGTGTGTGTGTGTGTGTGTGTGTGTGTGTGTGTGGTGTGAAAATATCATAGACTGGGGCAACAAAGCATTGGCACCTGCTAAATAAGTTCACTGCCATACACAGTTTGCTGTGTTAATGCAGTGCCAGGAATTCATAAGTGCTTATTAATGAGAACATACAGCAACTTGGAAAAAGTGTTGAGTCAGCAGCAAAGGAAACCAACAGGGAGAGATCAGAAGATCAACTAAACACCTGCACTTTGGTTCGCCCGCTGACTTCTGACCAGCAGTTATTCGCTCCCATGTTTTACAAATCCGAATGAAAATGTCCTGTACTGACAAATCCAAGATCCAGGATTTAGTGAGACATTTTTTCCGCTCTCTACTCTCAGGCAGCAGGAAGTGTGAGCGGCATTGAGTGGCAGGTCACGCAGGCAAGACCTCCACTATTTGGAGAGAGGAAGGATCTTGGCTGCAGGGGGAGACAGGATTGGCGTCACTGGCTTGGATCTCTCCCTCATGAAGCTAGACAGCTGAGTGAGGACTTGTGGCAGCTCTGTCACTGGACGAGGTGACTCACTCACTCATAAGTGGAGAGGTTAATAATAGTCATACATTAGTCCTAAAAGTGAAACTGCTGAAACTGCTTTAGCAGCTTAAACCTTCCACATGGTACTTGTACGGGAAAGTGCCTCTTTTCCTTGTTTCATTAATGCTATAGTGGGTAGGTGTAGATGAGAGTTAATTGGCGACTTCTTGAAGAGTATCAGAACAAGCACTACAGATATATTTTAAATTGCCTGTCACATCAAAGCTGGTGTCACAAAACTGCCAAGACAAAGGAAAGAAACTCATTGCAAAAACAAAATCCTCCTGTCTTGATTTGTTTTTCTCTGTGTGAGTTCTCTGCAACACCAGATAGTGTCTTCCTTTTTCAGAACACAGTTTCCTGGCATTGCTACACCTGCATGAAGGTGTTAGAGGCAGATTTATTAAAATTCCCAAAGACAACTGACACAAACAGTTTGACGTCTAATGAGAAGATGGCAACACTCGCTAGCTTAGCGGCATGTCAATCAGTCCACGCAGCAGCTGGAATCAGCAATACAAAGAGTAAAGAAACAAAATTTCATACTCAGTATTAATGTGTTGCATCAGTGCATTTTGGGGGTAAAGATCCAGTATGTTATCACACTATCCAAGCTATTATTTCATTTTAAATTAATTTGGGGAAAAAGTGACCGATGTTCACATTGCGCTCATGGAAGTGTTTTTAATTTGCTGTCATTCATATAGTGAACATAAAGGATAACAGCTTCTTAAATGTAACAGCTTTGTATTGGTTTTTGGTGAAAGTGGACATGTACCAACAAATACTTAATTTCTTCTTGTTCTTTTGGCTGCTCCCTTTACCAGTCACCACAGTGGATCATCTGCCTCCATCTCACCCTATCTCTTATCATCTTTTTCTGTAACACCAACCCTCTCCATGCCCTCCTTCATTACATCCATGAATCTTCTCTTTTCCTCCTACCTTTGTCCAGTATATCCAGTATCCCTCCTTTGCACATGTCCAAACCATCTCAGCAACGCCTCTCTGATGCTACATGTCCACTGGTCTTTTTTTTGTTGAAAGACATCGCATATGGTTGCATTGCAGGGATGAGGCGCAACCAGTTGGAGTGACAGAAAAACATTCACTTTATGGAAAACCAGCAGTCAAAGACTCTAATTCAATCTGCTGCTGAGAATACAAAGGCTGGACCTGACTGGTCGATGCATACTGCCGTGGGTGGTCTTCCATGGACTGAAACTCCTGGACAACATGGCAAATTACGAGTCTCATATCTTTGAAACAAACCAGCGAAAAGTGTTTCAAACAACACTTGGTAGGAGAAATAGTAGGTGCAGTTAACCTCTTGCACTCCGTTGTACCGTGGGCGGGCAAGTCTCTGCGTCCCAGAGCGCATGAGGGCATTCTCGTGTGCTCTAGGACGCACGAGGGCGCTCTAGGACGCACGAGAGCCTGCCTCCAAGCGCGCACTGAAAAAAAAAAAGTTCTTCCACTACAGACACAGCCGCGCACAGATCAGATATGATTGACCTCTCATTCGACTAATAAGAGCCTTGAATTGGGTTTCTGAAACCTTGAAGAACCAATGACTGAAAACCTAGCAAGAAGGACCCGCCTACCAACGCTGTGAATGCAGAGAGCCAATTGAAGCACAGAAGTTCGCAAGCTTTTTTGTGTAAGGCTGGGTGAAGAGAGACTGACTGCTGCAGCAGATGACAAAAAAGACCCGCAGGAAGAACCCCACAGACCCAGCAGCACGGAGACCATCCACAAGTGCAACCTGTGTGACAGTGACTGCCATTCGCGCATCGGCATGTTCGGCCAGGCGATGCTTTTTTTGTTTTTATCCCAGCAGAATAGACATTAGGATTGTATTCTATGGTCATCATAGACCGACAGAGGCCGACGACGAAGGCTGAGTGACACACACGCGTTTGCCAGTCTTATTTTTAATTACTACTGCTATTTGTTTTGAAAAATCGTTCGCCAAAAACCGCAATCATGGAAGCGCAAAACCGCAATAATGGAATTATGTTTTGATCGGGTCGCGAGACCAGCGTCGCGTTCGTCTGACAATGAGGAAGAAGTTCGCCAGCTCCGCTTCTGCTGTGAAGAGGTAAGGTGTTCTAAGCTAAATTATTCTTTATCCCTGAAAATTGTAATCAAAATGACTTTTGACTGATTGGTAAATTACAACTGTGCGGCGCACGAAGTCCGAAGTGCGTGCGCCGCGGTACACGGTTCGTTTGCCGCGTCCGGACCATGAACGCCCCCCCCCCCCCGCTATTCTTCTGTAGCGAGGGGGGGGGGAGCCGCGGTGACTGCGCCGCGGTCGCCACATTGCCACATGAGTCTAATCCGTCATGTAGTGATGGCCGATGTCCGTACTCTGTAGTGGGGGGGGCAACCCCCCCCACACACACAGACACAGCCCTGAGTGTCACCTTTCACTAGAGCCCAAAATGAAGCTTCTACATTGAATCATTCAAAAGTTACAGACATTTTTCCAAACTGTGCCATTTGGCACAGTTTGGCACAGTTCCAAAACGCCTGGGAACTACCTAAGGAAAAAGCTGTGTAATATATTCATTTTTTGTGGTATTGTTACAAAATTTGGACCTCAGCTGGATAACACTTGGTTCTGCATTTCTGTACATTTACATCTGAAGCTGTATGTTATTTGCAAGCATCTGTATCCGAAAAAACACCCAGGCCAAATTTATTTTCTTCAAGTTCACTATGTTTAGATGACTGTAACTCAGTGGCTGGAGCACTTAGAGAGATTATGTTTTTTTGCCAAAAAATTCAAAGTGTTTTCTTTTAAATGAGACCAACCTCATGACGATGCTGCAAAGGGTTGAAGAACAGCTTTCGATTTACTTTGGGCACATTATTTTTTGGCATTTTTAGGGAAATTGACCGGAGTGCAAGGGGTTAAGGAACCCATCATTATTTGACCGAAAAATCCACTGTTATAAACATTAGGCACCACATCACTGCAGCCAACTTATGTCGGCTACCCGGAGCTCATTTACATAAAGTTAATTTTTTTCTAACTTTATGCAAATGAGATGTGGGGGAAGCACAGGCTACTCGACACACCGCAACCCGAATTTCACCGTACATACATATAGGGCTTATCATCTGTGGTACCAGTGTGGTGGCCTAGTGACAGAGCATCCATCCCAACAACTGTGAGGCCAAAGTTTAAACCCACAACCTCACAGTTGTTGGGACGGATGCTCTGTCATTAGGCTACCACACTGGTACCACAGATGATAAGCCCTATATGTATGTTTTGACATTTAGTAACCTCTAGTTGTTGGGGGAAAATGACATGAAAAACAGGACGAGGGTTACAGTTGCATTGTGTCTAAACAAAACTGTTGCCTTTTCCTAACCCTAATCATGTTCCTTAAACTTAACTCAATTATTTGAGTGCCTACCTCTACCAGTTACCTTCACTTTAACTACCTAATGTCATGAATGGGGTTGTTGTTCCAACCCCGTTCCATGATTGGTGGCTGTAGTCTCCTGATTGTTGTTAATTATTTTCAGCTGGCAGGTTGTTAGAGCCTCTGAGTCTGGGCTCCCTGCCAGTCTACAGCCACGCCTCCTCCTCTCAGGCATTCACTAGCTGTGCCATCACCTTTTATGTACACACACACACACACACACATTCATTCTTACTCACATGCTCTGACATTCACTTGCGCACCTGCCCAACCACACTCCTGCATCCACTTGACATCATTAGCTCACTGGGTATTTATGTTTGTCAGTTGGTGCACTCAGTGTGGCAGCGATAGTCTATAGTGACTAGTCATAGTCAAATAGTCTAAGTCTGAAGTTCACTAGTCTACGCTGATGTCCTGGAGCTGTTGGTTTCTCTTCCCTTGGCCTACTCAGGCGTTGTTGTTTCCAGAGCCAGCTGCACTCCGACGCTGTTTTGTAAGTCTTCCTTATTATTATTATTAACTGCCCTTCCTCTCCGCTCCAGTCCCGTCTGGGAGAGCGTGGGGCTCCTCCTTCTGCCAACTGAGCTCGGTCATCCGTTACTTTGTGTTTCAGACTGTTCCTCATTGAACATTTTGTGTATTTTGTGTTTTCCCCTTTTTGTTAATAAACACGTTCACTTCACCTGCATATAGGGCTCGCATCAATTCATTTGTTCGCTGCGCATTTACACAGCAGACATGACACCTAATTGTCAAATCAGAAGTGAATGTAAATACAGATAGCAATGACATTTAGTCAAAACTCATGCATTTAGGGTGGAAACATGTGTAATGCCAGCTACCATCTGCAAAGTTATCCAAATGCAGATTTGAGTGGTTTGGAAAAGAGGGCTATATCTGTGGTACATGAAGGCATATTCTGAGGTATGAAAGTTAGGGTTATCTCTGAACAAATTATTTTGGGGACTTGTTGCATTATGACTTTAAGTTGTGCATTAAAGCACGTATGCCATGTTTAACCAGGAAACAGACGTAAATGCGGACACAATAATTCAGGTTTAGTATTCATGTTTTATTGATTAGAGTAGTGATTTGTCTGACAGGAACACAGCTGAAGGGGAGAGAGAAAGGAAATGGTAAGTATATTGTTGGCACAGTGAGTAAAATGTTCAAGAGTTTTTGCCTTATTCTGTAAGGGGGAAATGGAGCAGCGGTGACCAGAAAGCAGGTAGGTTGTGGTGGACACAATACACATGGCAGTCCACCCAGGACAAGGGGGTTGGTGGGGGAGAAGATAGTTAGAGATGCTAATGGGGAAAGCTGAGAAGAGCCAACCAAACAAAGATGTGCCTTTCGCCCCCTGCTGTGCCAGGCTGACACCTGAAGATGCAGGGGTGCGAATGTATTGTAGCAAGACCTGCTGTGTGACATGTGGGTCAATGCTATGTTAATGTGTGTGCATGTCTTGCGGTCTGAATGTTAATGTGTTTACCCTGAGTGCCGGAGGTGGGAATTAAAGTGTATAAAGGAGTTCGTTCAGGCACTCAGGTTGGAGAGTTTCTGTGTTTATGTTGGAAGTGGAATAAAATTTGTATGCCGTCTAGCTCGCTGCCTCTTCTGCTTCTATCTTCCACATTGGTGACCCTAAGATGTGCAATGGAAATTTTTTTTTGTAACACACAGTAATAGTATCTGTACTGGGTAATTGGGTAACAGGGTAACACCCACTAACACCTGCGCTCGCCAGATTTTTGTGTGTAACCTTTACTAACACCCACTCACCCTACTCACTTTAGGTGTAGTACCCTTTTTGGTAGTATTGTGTTATGGCAATGTAGTTACCTTATCTTTTTTACCTGGGCAGAGGGACAATTGGGCCAGGTCAGACCGACTCTGGGTTCGTAGGAGCCTGGGAGGTGGAACAACAAATGACACTGACACACGGTGTATGGAACTTGCAACTATGTATATTATTTACAAATATGTAGACATAAATAAATACACAGCGCAATAAAAGAAAACACAATCCATAAATTCCAACTTATATTTACAAAATTCACAGTTCTGTTGTTTCAGTTCCAGGTGACCAGTGGGGTCACCTCTAGCAGTTCCTAGGATTCGGGCTTCGGCTCACCATCCAGATCTGGAGAATTCACAGTCTTGAGAATCCAGCACAACAAAAAAAAATCTTCCACATTGGTGACCCTAAGATGTGCAATGGAAAACAAGCCGAGCACCGCCCTAGAGACAACCCAGAGGGAGAACACCAGTGTGGCATGTGCTGTCACAAAGTCAAAGAGCCTTTATTGTCATTCCATTGCTAAAAAAACAATACAACGAAATTGAGATACTGCTCCCTAAAACAAACTATTACACTCACAGTTCATTCATGAATTTAACATTCTCATAATTACAACAATAAATAATGCCTAAAACAATAATACCTTAAAAAGTTAAATACACTATGTACATAGCAATAATAAAAACATACTGAGCAATAAATAAATAAGACCAGCTTATACACAAGGTTACTGCCACAAAATAACCTAAAATAACATCAGCAGTCTGTATGTGTTACATAAATCCATTCAAAATACGTACTGCTGTTGGGAAAAAATTATGATTAAACCTGGTAGTCTGGGTTTTATGAGATCTGTACCGCTTTCCTAAGGGGAGCAAGTGAAAGAAATCATGACCTGGATGAGTGCAGTCCTTAATAATGGCAGTAGCTTTGCTGAGGCACCGAGACCTGGAAATCTCTTCCAGAGAAAGGAGAGAACAGCCAGTGATTTTTTGCGCAGTCTCGATCACTCTCTGCAAGGCTTTGTGGTCTGCAGCTGAACAGCCCCCATACCAAACCGTGATGCCAAGCTCCCAGACTTCTGGCTTCACAATCCGACCTCTTGGTTTCTTCATGTTGAAGCCCAATTTGCACTCCGTGGGATCACAATGGACGACACCAAATATTATCATGTGGTCGCTGTGCTGGATGTGCGGGCCACACAGCAAGTGATGAGCCTGCTCCAGGAACCGCCAGTCCAGGGGAAATACCAACGTGCTCAAGCAGATGCTGATTCAGCAGTATACCCTGTCGGACAGTGAGAGAGCAGAGAGACTCCTAATGCACTCAGAGTTAGGTGACAGATCAGCTGTGGAGCTGATGGAGAGCGTGTTAGCATTGAGGGGGAAGAATGACGAATCTTTCCTTTTCGCCCACCTCTTCCTCAGAAACCTACCTGCTACAGTGAGGGTGATCCTGGCCAACTCACTGCTACTGATAACCAAGAACTACCATGCTCTGGCGCAGGAAGTGGACCGCATCATCCTAGCGACTAGAACTCTCACCTTGCACGCAACAACACTGGCATCCGGGAAGGACTCCAGCGAGGTTGAGGAGCTGTTGGTGGCGGCTGGGACGGATGCCAAGAGACACAGGAACGGGACGCTCTGTGTCTATCACCGCCGCTTTGGCTCGGATGCCCAACGCTGTTTGTGACTGTGCCAATTCAAGAAGCCAGGGAAACGGTACGGCACGCAATCAGTCACAGCTGCGACTGGTGGCAACAGCAACAAGCTGCTGTTCATCACAGACGCATGTTTGGGGAGACGTTTCTGAGTGGACTCCGGCTCCCAGGAGAGCCTCATTCTGCCGGTCAGCGCAGACAGATTGGCAGGAGGCAGCGGTCCCAAGCTCATGGCCGCCAACGGATCCAACAGCAGGACATTTGGCGAATGGACGTTGACGGTGTGCTTACAAGGACACAATCACCAATGGGATTTTGTGGTGGCGGCATGTTCTGTCCCCATTTTAGGCACAGATTTTTTATGTGCTTATGGGTTGTTAGTCGATGTTGCCAACAGACGTTTAGTGAATGCTGTCTCTTTTACCTCCTTGCCTTGCACAGCTCGGGGAGTTGGGCCAACAACACAGGCTAGTGTTATAGCTCCAGGGGGTAAGTACCAGCATTTACTTTCACAGTTCCCAACACTCACGGTTCCAGCGTTTTCTGCTACAGTAACCAAACATGGGGTCGAACATTTCATAACCACAAAAGGCCCGCTGGTGTTTGCGTGACCTCGGCGCCTGGACGTGGTTAAACTAGCCAGCGCGCGTGAGGAGTTTACCATCTTAGAGCAGCTGGGCATCATTAGGCACTCCAACAGCCCGTGGGCATCCCCACTACACATGGTGCCTAAGGCCGATGGGTCATGGCGACCATGCGGCAATTTCCGGTGCTTGAACAGCATCACAGAACACGCTCGATATCCATCCCACACATCCAGGATTTTCCATGCACCTGGCCAGGACATGTGTTTTTTTCAAAAGTGGATCTGGTCCGCGGGTACCACCAGGTCCCAATGCGCGTGGAGGACGTTCCCAAAACAGCAGTAATAACTTCTTTTGGCCTTTTTGAGTTTTTATGCATGCCGTTCAGGTTAAAGGGCGCAGCGCAACCCTTCCAAAGAATGATTGACTCAGTGCTCCGTGACCTGCCCTTCGTTTTTGTCTACTTAGACGACATTCTGGTGGCTAGCGCATCCGAGGAGGAGCACCTTGCCCATCTCAAACTAGTTTTCTAGATGTTGGAAGTGCACGGACTTATTGTGAACCTGGTGAAGTGCCAGTTCGGTGTGCCAGTGATTGATTTTTTGGGTCATCGCATTTCACCGGAGGACGCGATTCCGCTGCCTGTTAAGGTGCGTGCCATGTCAGATTTTCTGCACCTGCAGACTGTGAAGGTGCTGCAGGAAGTTTTGGGCATGGCCAACTTTTATGACCGTTTCCCCCCCCCCGAGCAGCCCAGCTGCTGCAGCCGTTGTACGCTGCGCTCAAGAAAAAGAAACCCATGGAAAACATCAACTGGACCCCCGAGTGAGTCCAGGCTTTCATAAACGCCAAAGTAGCGCTTGCTAATGCCACTTTGCTAGCCCACCCTGTCCCGTCAGCGTGGATAGCACTCACCACTGACACGTTTGACATTGCCATAGGGGCAGTGGTGGAGCAGTACGTTTCTGGTGCATGGCAGCTGCTCACATTTTTCAGCCACACTTTGCGCAACAAACGCAAATACAGTATGTTTGACAGAGAGTTGTTGACACTCCACCTGGCGACGCACCATTTCCAGTTTTGGCTGGAAGGGCGTGAGTTCACCACGTCCGTTGATCATAAGCTGCTAACGTACGCAATGTCCAAAGTCTTAGAACCGTCGTCAGCCCAGCAGCAACAACATTTGGCCGTGATCTTGGAGTTCACGACCAACATTCAACACAGAGCCGGTAAGTTTAATGTCATGGCCGACTGCCTGTCACACGCATTAGTCACCCTGGTCTACATGGGAATAGATTTCTCCACCATGGCCGCGGAGCAAACCAGGGACGCGGACATTTGCACGCTCCAGTTCGCGCCTACTGGGTTAAAACTGGAGAGCAGGGTGGTGCAAGAAGGGTGCCCCCCCTTGCTCTGCAACACCTCCACTGGTCACTCATGCCTGGTGGTTCCGAACTCTTGGTGCCACTGTGTTTTTGAGTCAGTCCACTCCCTTTCACACCAGTTAAACTGGTAGGGGTGAAATTTGTCTGGCCTCACTTACGCAGGGACGTGAAAGAGTGGGCTGCAGCATGCTTTGCATGCCGGCGGGCCAAAGTGCACAAGCACACCAAAGCCCCCTTTGAGCCATTTCAAATTCCGGCCAGGAGGTTCGACCACGTCCATGTGGATTTGGTGGGCCCCCTCCCACCATTGCAAGGGTTCACGTACCTTTTGACAAACGTGGACCACACCACGCGTTGGCTTGAAGTGGTCCCACTGGCTTCCACCACGTCTGTGGAAGTGGCTTGTGCTTTTTTGTCTGCTTGGGTTGCACGGTTCGGATCCCCATTGGACATCACTTCTGACAGGGTTCCGCAATTCATTTTGGAACTCTGGTCTGTGGTGGTCCAGAGCCTGGGGGTCAAAATCCACTGCACCACCACGTACAACCCCCAGGCTAACGGTTTATGCGAATGCTTTCATAGGTCGCCTAAAGCAACGCTTAGAGCCTCACTCACGGATGCAAATTGGGTCGACCGCCTCCCCTGGGTCCTACTGGGGTTGCACTCTGCACCTAAGGATGATCTGGCAGCCTCCCTGGCTGAACTTGTTTTTTTCTCAGCCGCTACGGATCCCCGGGGAATTTTTTCTGGAAAACCCCGCACCCGGGACCGACCCACCCATGCAATTATTTTATAGTACAGGGGCTGCTAACGTGCTGGGTCCGGTGCACCATTGTTTTCCCCACACCTTCGTCCAAAAGAGCATACAGAGCACCAAGTTTGTTTTTGTTAGGCATGATGCACAAAGAACCCCGCTAGGCCCACCGCATGACAGACCATTCAGAGTGCTGGAAACTGGGGCCAAGCATTTTGTGTTAGACCTGGGGGAGTGGGGGGTGTAAGGAAACCGTCTGCATTGACAGGCTTAAGCCCGCTTATGTGTTGGCAGACTAACAGGTGGTGTTGGCTCAAGTTTCCTGGCGCGGACGCTCACCTACAGTGGCTCCGCAAGTTGGTGTTCCCCCTGCAGAGAACTGTTGGCAGCAGACTAGGTTTTCCCCCTCCCCACCCTTTCCCCCTCCACAGGACTTGGCGCTGGAGATCGAGTTTGTCTCCTACCCTCCTCAACAGCAAGGCACTTTGGCCGGTCCATGTTACAGCCGTTACGGGCGCCGGCTCAAGCCCAAGGTGCCGGTGGATTAGAGCCCCTTCTGGGTGTTTGGGGGGGGGGGATGTGTGGTGGACACAATACACATGGCACTCCACCCAGGACAAGGGGGTTGATGGGGGAAAAGATAGAGATGCTAATGGGGAAAGCTGAAAGGAGCCAACCAAACAAAGATGTGCCTTTCGCCCCCTGCCATGCCAAGCTGACACCTGAGGATGCAGGGGTGCAAATGTATTGTAGCAAGACCTGCTCTGTGACATGTGGGTCAATGTTATGTTAATGTATGTGCATGTCTTACAGTCTGAATGTTAATATGTTTACCCTGAGTGCTCAGGCACTCAGGTTGGAGAGTTTCTGTGCTTATGTTGGAGGTGGAATAAAGTTTGTGTGCCGTCTAGCTCGCTGCCTCGTCTGCTTCCATCTTCCACAAGGTAACAATTACCTTTCAGAGCCGGTGGGGAGATGGAGCAGGTGGAGTATAGAGATTGCTGCAGATAAGATTCCAGCGAGGTAGAAGTTTTCGCCTCGGGCCTGGGGACTATCCTGTAGGCTGGGTTAACAGATGTTTGAATATTGAATTGTGCATTTGCTCAAATGAGTAGGTCCAGTGACAGGAAGGATATCCAGATTAGAGAGGAATCAATAGGGAGAAGTTCATGGGGAGAAGAACGCTGCTTTGCAGCAGGCACGGGGTAGAAAGCGTGGGCACATGCAGCAAGTCTGGGAGAAAGCAACATGCAGATAACAGAATAAGCCCATGGTTTGCTGCTGAGACTGATGAGCTTTAAGTAGGGGAGGAGCAATTAGCTGCAGGTGGGTGATGGGGCACAGCTGCAGGTAATAAAGAATTCATTAGCAGGAGAGGTGTGTATGCAATTCTCACCCAGTGATCCTGACAAGATGAGGCTTCTTTGAGCTTCACATTACTTTGCATGAATCATTAAATTACCCTTTTGACAAATAAAAGTAATCAATATGTGGTTCATTTGGCCATTTAGCCAATCTGTGCTCCCATTCTTGTCACGGTAGGTGAAAAACTGAACCCAAACGCAGTACTCATTGTTCACAGTTTGATTTATTAAGAGGCGGCCAAATGGGCGCAGTTTGAAAAAAGCACAAAACAGTGATAGCTCGGAAGCTGGAACAAAAACTTACATAAACTTGGCTACGCAGGATAAAAGGCAGAATAACAAACAAGATCAAGAGTGTGTTGTTCATGCTGATATGACAAACAACACCATTAAGGAACACAGATTGGGGCTGACATATTTAGATGCACAGGTAATTAACATAACACAGACAAGGGTAACATGGACACAATCAGGGGCAAATGGAGGCAGCAGGGAATGGTCACAGAAGACAAGATGGGCAGGGCTGCACAGACACTCATAAACACAGAATAGATGACAGAGGATCAGAGGGGAGACAAGACCGTGGCACATAATGATAATGATAATAATAATAATAATGTGGGTGTTTATATATTTACATATTTATTCCATCTAGCTACAATGCTCTGCACTGTGTGTTCATATATTCATATATTTATTCCATCCAGCTACAATGCTCTGCACTGTGTGTGTGTGTGTGTATATATATATTTTATAGTAGTATGTACATATGTGTATTAGCTGCTCTTGCTTGCTTGTTTTTTTTCTTGCCTTCTGATTGTTGCTCTGAGTGTTGCTATCCCTGTGCTGTTGCAATCCTGGAATTTCCCCGTTGTGGGACTAATAAAGGCTTATCTTATCTTATCTTATCTTAATACCAATAAACTTAGACTAAGAGGAGAACCATCAGGGAAAAGAAAATGCAAGACAGAAATAATAATAATCATAATAAGCCACAGAGAATAATAAACGTAACTCAAAGCAAGGACGTGGACTGAGGCCCCTGCCCTGGAAACAAGAATCATACAAATTATAAATAAGAATGAGGGCATGGGACCCAGCCCACGACCTGACAGTACCCCCCTCTAAAGGGGCGGCTTCCAGATGACCCTAAGGGTAACATCAACAGGGAAGAAAAAAACCCTCAAAGGGTGAGTGGTGGGGGTACAAGGCCAGGTGGGTCGAAACAATCTGTAACCCCCCCCCCCCACACACACACAGAGTCCAAAACAAAACACAGTATGAGGACCAAATAAAGTCCAAGGCCCCCAAATCCAAAACAAAGCGGGTTGGGTGGTCTACCCAAGTCTATGGGCCACCAGACCACAACAAACAACGGATCAGAGGGTCTACCAAAGTCCATAGGTCCTCGGACCGGAGAACAATGTGGGTCGGGGGGCCTGCCCCAGTCCATGGGCCCTCAGACTGGAATGTAGGGCTGGTCCGGTGGCCTACCATTATCCTTAGTCAACCGAACCAGAGAACAAGGTGGAACAGTGGCCACAGAAACACAGATCTCACCAAACAAATGCAAAGGAGCCCTATGCTCTGCTACTGATGACTGCTGTACGCTGACCCCAGCCTCTGGAACAAAAGGTGGAGGCCTACTGGCTTCAGGGACAACGGTTGGAGGCATGCCGGTCTCTTGGGCTACGGTTGGAGGCAAATCAGCCTCTTGGGATACAGGTGGCATGGACTGCTCGGACGGCCCAGGTGGAGCGGACTGCTCGGCCTTTGGAATGATGGGTGGAGGTCCCCTGACCTCTGGAATAACGGGTGAAGGTCCCCTGACCTCTGAAATGATGGGTGGAAGTCCCCCGGCCTCTGGAATGATGGGTGGAGATCCCCTGACCTCTGGGATGACAAGCAGCTTAGGTGGAGCGTGGTCCTCCTGTGGCTCCACCCTCAACATGGCCACCTAGGATGAGGGAGAACAGGAGGTGAGTGAGATGACACCACAGTAAACAGCTGCAGAGACTGGTGGGGAGGACCCAAAGGCTGGTAGAATCTGCGCTTGGGTCCCCCCATTAGGAGCAAGGCAAGTCTTTTCAAAAATAGTGGTTATAAATAAATGAAAAGGTACTTGCCTTAGCTCCTGGTCTCCTGCTGCTGGGGTGACAACCTCAAGATGAGTAGTTGGAACCGGAGCATGCACCTCGGGCAGAGCAGAAAATGTGAATGGCACCGTGGGAACAGCTGGTGCTGTGGTGTGTGCTTCAGGGACAGCGGGAGCCATTGTGTGCACCACAGAGATAGCGGGAGCCGTTGTGTGCACCTTGGAGACAGCAGAAGTCGTGTGCACCTCGAGGACAGTGGAAGCTTTTGTGTGCACCTTGGAGATGGCTGGAGCTGTTGTGTGCTCCTCGGGGATGGCTGCAGGTGTGACGCACACCTTGTGAGCAGCTGGAGCTGTCTAGAGAAAAGCCGGAGCTGGTGGTGGTGCTAGGAAGCGACATGGAGCTGATACTGGAGCTGGGGTGCAATGTGGTGCTGGAACTGGAGCTGGGGAGCAGCATTGAGCTGGTACTGAATGATCCTCACGCAGCCCAGATGCAGAAACAGCTACCGGTGGGATATCAGGTCTGGAGGCTACAGCTGCTTGGAACCCACTCCTGGAGGTAGCTGTAGCTGGAGGAGCTTCTGGGGTAGTTGGCTCATCCCAGACCAGTAGGTTCCCTCCCAGTATCGCCAGTCTCTCACAAAAAACAGAGGTGGACACAGGAGATGTAGGTGAGGATGGGTGGATGGACAGGGCAGCAGAGTTTATAGCAGAGTGAGGTGGAGAGAACTCAGCAGCGGGAGGCGGCCACGGCTGAGTCTCCCTACCGGGAACCAGACAAATCCCTTCATTTATTGTCGTTAAAAATGATTTGGTACTTGCCTTTATTCCTGCTCTGCTGCCACTGATGCATCAGATGAGTCCTCCCGGGAGCTGCTGGAACTCGACTGATGCAGTGAGTCGGCTTGATGGTGTTGCACTGACACAGGAACGAAGTTGGAGGAAACGGAGGTCTGGGGTGCTCCCACCGGGGATGAGGAGCCGGACTGCTGTGTCTTACAGTGCCGGCGATGACCATGTCTACCCCCGGATGGATGCGGTCCCTCCTCCATTGGCTCCTCTCTTGTCGCCGGAAATGACTCCATCAGCCCCTGAATTACAATCTGCTTGTCGATGCTCAGCTCATGCAGATGGACGAACTGAGAGAACCGTCTCAGGGATGGGAAGGCCTCACTCAGTTCCTCAGTGCTTTCGAGGCAGAGGAGGGCTTCCTCCGGCATGCGGAAAGTGCAGGCATCCTCGATGTGGGCCTTGATGTTGGTCGCCACCCATGCTTCCTTCTCATCAAGGCCCAACTGCCGGAACTTTATGTACACTGGGTCCATGGGATGGGTGTCGTACTGTCACGGTAGGTGGAAAACAGGACCCAAATGCAGTACTCAAAGTTCACGGTTTGATTTATTAAGAGCCAGCCAAATGGGCGTAGCTCGAAAAAAAACCACACTAAATAATGACAGCTCTGAAGCTGGAACAAAAACTCACATAAACTTGGCTAGGCAGGATAAAGGTCAGGATAACAGGCAAGAACAGGAGTGTGTTGTTCACGCTGACATGACGAACGACACCCATAAGGAACACAGATTGGGGCTAACATATATAGACATGCAGGCAATTAACATAACACAGAACAGGCGTACACAATCGGGGCAAGTGGAGGCAGCAGGGAAAGGTCAGAGAAGACAGGATGGACGGGGCTGCACAGACACTCACAAACAGAGAATACACGACAATCAGAGGGGAGACAAGACCATGGCACATAATGAGGATGATAATAACACAGGGTTACAAAAATAATTTTTTTGTAAATTGTCTGTGTTTTTTCGACTGATTTAAGACAATTTTGCACCGTTGAATCCGAAAATGACATCCGTTTCTCTCAATCAGGTGCTAAGTAAAAACCTGTACTTACTTAGTACTGTGCATGTACTTACCTTTATATAAAGGTAAGTACATGTAAATTTAATGTTACGTCATCATTACTCAAAATTCAGAGAATTTCAAGACAAAAAAAAATAATTTTACATCATATAAAGCGAAAATACCCATACATGTAAACAAAAACGTATAAAACATGTGGCCATAATTCAAAAAAGTTGACCCGATTGAGCAAAAATATGGATTCTGCACATCAAAATTGTCCTAAATCAGCTAAAAAAACAGACAATAAATTTGGTGTTGACCAGTGTAATAATACCAATAAACTTAGACTAAGAGGAGGCCCAACATGGGAAAAAATCCAAGACAGAAATTATAATAATAATCATAATAATCCACAGAGAATAATAAACATAACTCAAGGATAGCAAAGATAACTCAAGAATAATACAAATTATAAATAAGAATGAGGCCTTGGGACCTAGCCCACGCCCTGACAATTTTAGTGAGAGTACTTCATTTATTGGATCTCCAACTACCCCAAATGGCAGTTTAAAATCCCCTAAGTGAGATTATTCTCATCACTAATATTGATGTCAGTAGCTCGAGTAGGTTCATTTTGTCATCTTTTTGATTATTAGCCTTTTGTTTTTCTTATTAAAGACAAGGATAGAAAGAAGATGTTTTTACCTTTACATGTTTCAACTGTCCACTGCAGTCTTCATCAGAAGTGCCAGGTGATTGCTGCAAAGTGTTATTTGTCAGCTGGCTTTCCTAGGCGGGGCCAGCCCAGCAGAACTGTTAGATCTACTGGGCTGGATCAAGGAGGGCATAGAAATCAGGAAGCGGGGAAAAGACAGCATGAATCAGGATGAAGGGGCATTTATGCTTTCCCACACCTGGGACTACATTCTCCAGAGACCATCAGACGGCGGAAGGTGGGGCCAGTCCCCCCCGACCCGAAAAGGATGAAGTGGAAGAAGACGGATTGATGGATGGAAGATTTATTATGTATTGCAATATACGTAGAGACATTATATTGCAATACCTTTTTTGAGCTACATTGCCCAGTCCTAGTTGACAGATTTGTATTTGGATATTCAAAATGGTGAAAGATATAAAAATGGAATACTCTATGTGCAATAAAGCTGTTGCACATACAGTTTCATGTTGTTTCATGTTGTTTCATGCAATAAACATGAAATATCATCACAAGTAAAAAGTTATTACTGTTTTTTTTTTTTCCTTTTTTCCTGTTTTAGGGACAGACTTAGCAAATAGCAGGCTATTGCCCAAAAACCTACAAAGCAAATTTTTTTTTTTCCACAATATCTTTATTGAACCTTTTTTTTTTTTTTTTTAACAAACATGATACAAACAATCAAACACTAACACTAAAGTACTACAAAAAAAAAAATGCACTAAAAACACCAACAACCACCAACAAAATCAAGTCTTCAACAATGCTCCTCTGTTTAGTCTAGACAATCCAATACATAAGTATACATATTATGTTCACCAGTTTGGAATTTACAAGGTCCACACACATCATTCACCTTCTTCTTCAAGAGTTATGTTTAAATTTTTTACATAATCAATAAAAGGTCTCCATATATTCTCAAACACAATTTCCTTTGATTTCAGTATATATGTTATTCTTTCTAATGGAAGGTTTGTTAACATCTGTCTTAACCACTGAGTCACATCTGGTCTATGAGTCTTTTTCCATAATAGTGCAATACATTTTTTGGCATTAAGCAAACTGAGGTCTATGAATGTTCTTTCACTTTTATTAAAATTATGCTTTTCTGGGTACAGACCCAACAAAAACAGTTTAGGATTCAATATGATTTGTTTTGAGATTATTTTTTCAATTGTTACCCTCACCTCTTCCCAAAACATTCTTATTAATCTACATTCCCATAAACAATGAAATAGGGTTCCTTTACTTTCCATGCATTTTGTGCATGTATCTGGTATATTTTTGTTATATCTATTTAACTCCTCCGGTGTAACATACATCCGCATTAACCATTTGAAATGTATCAATTTAAGGCGTGCATTTATTGATTTGGTTTGAGCTTCTGTACAAGCCAATTCCCATTGTTCCTCTAAAATTTCAATTTGCAGATCTTCTTTCCAGTAGTTTAATCTTTTCAGTGAATTTTCACTTGAAGATAGTGTCAATGAGTTATAAAACTCTGAAATAATACCCTTTCTTTTACTATCTTTCATCATCATTTTTTCCAAGGATGAATAAATAGGTCGAGTGAGAGCTTTATTTTGATTTGATCGAATAAAGTTTCTAAGTTGAAGATATTTAAAAAAATGTGTTCTATTGAGATTAAATTTGATCCTCAGCTCTTCAAAAGACATTATGTTGTCTGCACATGGCAAATATAAATCCTGAATCTTTTGTATCCCTTTTAAATTCCATACTTTAAATACAGCGTCCGCTCTCCCTGGTTTAAAATATTGATTACCCCATATTGGACTAAATTGTGACAATAACTGTGGTTCTTTTAAATAGTTTTTAGCTTCACACCATATTTTGATCATATGCTTTACAAATGGATTTTTAACTTGTTTTTGTAATTTTTTTGCCGAATCTGAGTATATGAATATGGGAAGAGGTAAAGGTAAATTGTATGATTCCATTTCAGTCCAGTGAGGGAGATCATTTGATGAAAAATAATATGTCATAGACCTCAGTTGTGCCGACCAATAATACAACATAAAATTTGGACATTTCAGACCTCCACGATCAAATGGTAAATATAATAAAGACAAACGTAATCTAGCCCTCCTGTTGTTCCATATAAATTCCACTAACTTTTTTTTTATTCTTGAGAATAGATCTAAAGGTGGTGATAAGGGAATGTATTGAAATAAATAAAGTATTTTAGGTAAAATATTACTTTTAAGTATATTGATTCTCCCGATCATCGACATTGGTAGTGACATCCATCTCTGAGTTAACTCATTGATATCTGACATTAAGGCTTCATAGTTGACACTGGCGACTGATTCTAGCTTAGGCATAATTTGGATTCCTAAATATTTAAACTGATTTACAACATTGAATTGATTTACCTCAGGGGCTGGGTAATTTCTCTGGGTCTCATTTAGCATTAATATTGAAGATTTAGTTTTATTTATTTTATATCCTGATATTTCCCCAAAATTCTTTATTAAATTCAACAAGGTTGGAATTGATTTTTTTAGATTCGACATAAACAAAATTATATCATCGGCGTACAGGGAGATTTTATGTTCTGTTGGTCCAACTTTAATTCCATATATTTGTGAATGTAAACGTATCGCTATCGCTAAAGGTTCAATTGCCATAGTAAACAGTAAAGGTGAAAGTGGACAGCCTTGTCGACATCCTCTATTGATTTTTATTGGTTTTGAAATATTGTTATTTGTTAGGATTTCTGCTGTAGCATTATTGTATATTATTTGAACCCATTTTATGAAATTATTTCCAAGTCCAAACCTTTGTAGGACTTCAAAAAGAAAGGGCCATTCAACTCTATCAAAGGCCTTTTCGGCGTCCAATGATAGGAGAGCTGTATCCGGTGCTTCTTTATTAAAATAGATAATATTAAATAGTCTTCTTACATTATGGAAGCCTTGTCTACCCTTTATAAAGCCATTCTGATCTCGATTAATAATATTTGGTAAAATTTCTTGTATTCGTCTTGCTAAAATTTTACAGATTATCTTAAGGTCGGCGTTTAATAGGCTTATTGGTCTCATATTTTCACATTTATTAGAGGGCTTACCTGGTTTTGGCAGCAGTATAATTAAGGCATTATTTATGTATGATGGTAAATTATTATTTTGAAATGCTTCTAAAACCATTTCCAAAAAAGGTTTTATTAATTTATTCTTAAATTTTTTATAAAGGTCAACTGGAAGACCATCTGGTCCTGCACTTTTTCCTGATTTCATATTATCAATGGCTAGCCCAACTTCTTCTTGACTAATTTTAGACTCCAATATCTCCCTGTTTTCATTTGGAATACACGGTATAGATAGTTCGTTCAAAAACCCATTTAGTTTTGTTAAATCAGGTTCATTTTTGGTATCATATAATTTTTCATAGTAATCTCTAAAGGCTCTATTAATTTCTAAAGGATCTATAACTACCTGTCCCTTACTTATAATACTGGTAATTGGTGTTTTAATTTCCAATTGTTTAATCTGCCATGCTAATAATTTTCCTGATTTTTCACCTTGTTCATAAAAAGATTGTTTCAATCTTAGAAGACTCGAGGCAGCTCTATTCGCTGATTTTTTGTCGTATTCAGCTCTCAAAATCAGTAATTCATTCTCCAACCTTGGGTCACTTCCTGCATACACTTTTTCCTGAAGATTTTTTATTTTATGTTCCAATTTAGCTCTCTCCTCTCGAGTCTTCTTAGATTTTGATCCTGTATAACTAATAATATGTCCCCTAATAAAAGCTTTGAAAGCCTCCCACTTTACACATGCTGATGTTTGTGTAGTATTGATGTCAAAGAACTCGTCTATCTGTTTTTCTATATACTTGACAAATTCCTCATCCTGAAGCCATTTATGCTGAAATTGCCATCTACCTGATTCCTTTGTCAATTTTTTATCTACATATATTAGACAACAGGGTGCATGATCAGAGATCACGATGTTATCATAAAAGCAGTTTTGAATCTTGGACCTTAATTCTGTGGAAATCAAAAAATAATCAATACGTGAGAATGTCTTGTAGGTACTGGAATAACAAGAATAGGCTTTAACTTGTGGTTTCATTTCTCTCCATATATCTAACAATCTCAATTCTTTCATAAAATGATTAATAGTCATCCTACATCCAATGTGCGTACAATCCAGTCCTGTTGATCTATCCACACCTGGATTCAATGTACAATTAAAATCCCCTGCTATTATATGTTGCCCTGTAAGTGATGATAAGATGAGAAATAAATTAGCAAAGAACTTCTGATCATCTATATTGGGACCATATAAGTTCACAAGATTTATATTTTCTAATAGCAAAGAACCTTGAATGATTACATATCTTCCAAATTTGTCTCCAATTACATTTTTCACTTGAAAAGGAACTGATTTATGTATGAGAGTCATAACTCCCCTGGCTCGGGATGAAAATGAAGAGGTGAATACGCTTCCCTGCCATCTACTCCTAATTCTTTTAACATCCTCCTCTATCAGATGAGTTTCTTGTAAAAACACAATTCTTGAACCCATGTCCTTTATTTTATTCATAACTTGTTTAAGTTTTTTTAAATTTTGTAGACCTCTGCAATTCCATGAAGTTAAATTAAGATTAACACTTTGGTCCATGATCAATAGAGAGTTTGGGATTACCTTGCAGTGTAAACATGCTCATACAGAGAAGCAAAAACATGAGTGGTTGAACATTCATCCTACAAACTACACACAAACAAATTTCCCCTTGTGGCAAACCCCCCAAAATCAAAAGAAAAATTCTGTCTCCCGATATAGCCATCGACTGTTCCACACCCACGGGGAACAGCCTAAGCCACTCCTTCTTCATCCTCCCAATCACCCTAACTCTACTGCTTTTAATGACGTAACATTAACTCTCCTCTGTAGTTTTCCAACTTAACTCCAAAATTTTTAACAACTTTGTACATCATAGTTTTTTTTTTTTTTTTTTTTTTTTTTTTTTAATATATAATACAATCTATATTTTGTAAACTTACTATTTACTTCAAGTCAGTCAGATGCCTGTGCAAATGCTTAATTATTCTACCTTATATTTTGTTCATGCTTAGCTCCCACCAGTCTCTTCTTCTTCTTTGATCTTCTTGATGAACTCCTGCGCCTCCTCTGGGGTCTTGAAGATGTGGGTTCTGCCCTCATACGTGGTCAGCAGTCTCGCAGGATAGATTACACCATGACGAATCCCAAGGTTGCGCAGCTCCTTACGTACGGGATCAAACTGCTTCCTCAATTGCTGGATTCCTGTGGCCAAATCTGGGTAGAACCGCACCTGCTGGTCCTGGTGTTTAATCTCTCCTTTTTTAGCTCGTGCAGCGTTGAAGATCTTCATCCTGTCTCTGTTGCTAAGAAACTTCATAATTAAGGTCCTCGGCGGTCCCTTATCTCTCCGTGGGCCAATACGATGTGCTTTTTCCAGAACCACTGCTGATTGCAACTCCTCGCTGCCCAGCACCTCCGGAATCCACTTTTCCAGAAAGGAACATACGTCCCGACCTTCTGATTCCTCTGGAAGACCCACCAGCCTCAAATTATTCTGTCTCGACCGAGATTCCAAATCCAAAATATTATCTTCCAGAGATTTATTTTTTTTTTCCAAAGTGCGCACCTTTAATTGAAGACGGGTGACGTCATCTTCAGCACTAGCGAGACGGAGCTCCATCTGCGCCGTTCGTTCTACACAGTCACCCAATTCCTTTCTTATTCCTTCCAACGCTGTCATAATCCCATCAAATCTAGAGGAAAAGTCCGCTCTCATTGAACTCATGGCAGCCATCAGCGCATCTGCGCCATTCCCCGCAGAAATCGCAGCGTTGCCAGCCTCCTCCGCCATATATGGAGTTTTGTTTGCTGCGTCACAGACCTGAAAGTCCGTTAATTTGGACTGTTTCGGCGGCTCGCTTTTTCCTTTTCCTGGTTTTCCAGCCTTAGGCTTCGCCGACATATCCTCGCCCAAATGCTGGGATACGTTCTGTCCCAAATGAGAGAGTTATTTGCCGATTTTTTTTCTCCAGGAGCAGAGCAGAGCGAGACACGTCCGTCCTACGTGGCAGCCATAACCGGAAGTCCTACAAAGCAAATTTTATGCTTTAACATGTATAACATATTGTTACACCAAATGTTTGTGATGTGGGGGACCCATGCTGTGGTATTCATCTCAGACTGAAAGGCATGGAGATGCAGTAGTTTCCTCTGACGGAAGAGCATGGAGATCAAAGGGCTGGGGGACAAAAGGAATTGTCATGGGGGAGTGAATTGTAATGCAAGACCTCAGGTAGCAGGAACGTGTGAGTGTTGTGATATAAAAGAGAGTACCTACTACGTGAGGTTAATGTTTCTGATTCTGGAAGATATGAGAGAGTGAATAAAGTTCATCTGTTCGGAAAGCTTGGCCTGGTTATTCCTTTCTCCACACTGGTGACCCTTGATGAATAATGGAACACGAGGCGAACACCCCGGAGATGACCCGGACGGGAAGCCCCAGCAATGCGTGCACCGTTTCGGTCAAACTACCAGACTTTTGGCTCCACGACCCGAAGTCTTGGTTCCTTCACACCGAGGCCCAGTTCGTGCTCCGGGGAATAACGGCAGATGACACCAGATATTACTACATGGTTGCAGCGCTGGACGCTCACACGACTCAGTAGGTAGCGAGCCTGCTCCAACAGCCCCCAGCCTGCGACAAATACAGGGCTCTCAAAACCATGCTGACCCGGCGCTACACACTCTCGGACTGCAACAGAGCGGAGAGGCTCCTGATGCGCTCCGAGTTAGGAGATGGGTCGGCGGTCGAACTGATGGAGAAGATGTTGGTGTTGATGGGCACGGACAATGGGCATTTTCTATTTGCCCACCTTTTCCTCTGGAACCTCCCAACGGTGGCCAGAGCGGTCCTTGCCAACTCACCACTGCTGGCCACGCGTGACTACCGTGTGCTAGCCCAGGAGGCAGAATGGATCATCCTCACCACCAGAGCCCTCACAGTGAATGCAGAGGTGTCGGAACCCAGCAAGACGGCTAGCGGAAGCGAGGAGCCAGGGATGGGAGCGGCAGCGGGGGCCAGGAAGTGCCAGAGAGACATGTTCTGCTCCTACCACCGCCGTTTTGGAGAGGATGCACGCCGATGCGTGCCACCGTGCCAATTCAAGCGTTCAGGAAATGCCAGGACCGGCAGTCGGTAGCAGCTGCAACCGTTGGTGAAGAAGGCAAGCTGCTCTACGTGACAGACTCACGCTCAGGGAGACGGCTCCTCGTGGACTCTGGCTCCCAAAAGAGCCTCATCCTACTGTCCTACGCTGACCGGCTAGCAGGAACTAGCAGCCCCGAGCTGACGGCCACAAACGGCTCAGACATTAGGACTTTTGGTGAGAGGACACTGACTGTATCCCTGCGTGGCTGTACGTACCAATGGACATTCGTCATAGCGGCATGCAGTTTCCCAATCTTAGGCGCTGATTTTTTGTGTGCACACGGACTACTAGTCGATGTTGCTAACAGATGCCTGATTAATGCAATGTCTTTTGATTCTCTCCCCTGTACAGCTCGAGGAACTGGGCCAGCAACACTAGCCAACGTCACAGCTCCAGGTGGTAAGTTCCGCACACTGCTCACCCAGTTCCCAGCACTCACGGTCCCAACGTTTTCAGCGGCCATCACTAAACACGGGGTTGGAGCACTTTACTACCACCACCGGGCTGCCCGTTTTCGCACAACCTCAGCACCTGGACACAGCTAAACTGGCCATAGCGCACGAGGAGTTTGCCAACTTGGAAAGGCTGGGCATCATCAGACGATCAAACAGCCCATGGGCATCCCCACTACATATGGCTCCTAAGGCCGAGGGATCATGGCGACCTTGTGGATATTTCCACAGATTAAACAACGCCACAGCGTATGACTGCTACCCGATCCCCCATATTCAGGATTTTTCTGTTCACCTCGCCAGGTCACATATTTTTTCAAAGATAGACCTGGTCCGTGGTTACCACCAGGTCCCGGTGCGCGTGGAGGACATACCTAAAATGGCAGTAATAACCCCGTTTGGTTTGTTTGAGTTTTTACACATGCCTTTCGGGTTAAAAGGCGCGGCACAGACATTCCAACGCATGATGGATGCAGTGTTGCACGATCTGCCGTTTGTGTTTGTCTACCTGGATGACATCCTGGTGGCCAGCGCGTCCGAGGATGAACACGTAACCCACCTCAGGACAGTTTTCTGGAGGTTAGAGGAGCACGGGCTAATAATCAACCCGGCGAAATGCCAGTTCGGGGTGACGGGGATTGATTTTTTGGGACACCGCATCTCACTGGAGGGAGCGATACCCTTGCCGGACAAGGTGCGCACAGTGGCGAATTTTTCCCGACCTCAGACGGTCAGGGCGCTGCAGGAGTTTTTGGGGATGGTTAACTTTTATAATCGTTTCCTCCCCTGCACAGCCCAGCTCATGCAGCCGTTGTACGCCACGCTCAAGAAATGGAAACCGGTGGATAGAGTTGACTGGACTCCTGAGCGGGAGCAGGCGTTCTCTGAGGTTGAAACAGCCCTGGCGAATACCGCACTACTGGCACACCCGGACCCGGTGGCTCGGATAGCGCTCACTACCGATGCCTCGGACGTGGCCATAGGGGCTGTTGTGGAGCAATGCGTCGCCGGTTCTTGGCAGCCGCTCACCTTTTTTAGCAGGTGTTTGCGCGACAGTGAGTGTAAATACAGCGCGTTCGACAGAGAGTTACTGGCTCTCCACCTGGCCATACACCACTTCCAGTTCTGGCTGGAAGGGCGCACTTTCACTATGTTCGTGGACCACAAGCCACTAACGTACGCGATGGCCAAGGTTTCGGATCCATGGTCGGGCCGGCAGCAGAGACAGCTGGCTGCGATCTTAGAGTTTACGACCGACATTCAGCATGTGGCCGGTAAACTCAACGTGGTGGCGGACTGCCTCTCGCGTGCATTAGTGGCCCCAGTCTACGTAGGGATAGATTACACGGCCATGGCCGCGGAGCAGATTGGCGATGCGGACATGTGCGCGCTCCAGTCTGGACCAACAGGGTTAAGGCTAGAGAGCAGAGTATTGTAAGACGGGAGCCCTCCCCAATCTGTGACATCTCCACAGGACGCCTGCGCCTGGTGGTCCCATGCGCTTGGCGCCGCCGCCTTTTTGAGTCGTTCACTCCCTGGCGCACCCAGGAGTGCGCCTGTCAGTCAAAATGGTTGGAGCGAAGTTTGTCTGGCCGAGCCTGCGCAAAAAGGTGAAAGAGTGGGATGCAGCCTGTGTAGCGTGCCAACGAGCCAAAGTGCACAGGCACACAAAGGCCCCCCTTGAAGCCGTTCCATATCCCGGCTAAGAGGTTCGACCATGTTTACGTGGACCTCGTGGGCCCCCTCCTGCCATCGCAGGGGTTCACGCACCTCCTGACAGTAGTGGACCGCACCACACGATGGCCAGAAGCAGTTCCACAAGCTTCCACTGCGTCCGCAGACGTGGCACGCGCTTTTTTGACAACATGGGTGGCACGTTTTAGCACCCCTTCGGACATCACGTCCGATCGGGGCCCTCAGTTTTTTTCCGACCTCAGGTCCATGATGGCGTCTCAATTCATCGCACGACCGCGTACAACCCACAGGCCAATGGTTTATGCGAGCGTTTCCATAGGTCGCTGAAAGCAGTGCTCAGGGCTTCGTTTACGGATGCAGATTGGGTGGACTGGTTGCCGTGGGTTCTATTAGGGTTGCGTTCCGCACCGAAAGAGGATTTGGCGGCTTCCCCAGCAGAGCTGTTTTTTTCTCAGCCGCTGCGGCTCCCCGGGGAATTTTTACCAGATAACCCCGCGCCGAACACCCATCTGTTCCCGCGTTCACGGCATAGCGCAGACGCAGGGATGCTACCTGGCCCGGCCCACCACTGTTTTCCCCGCGCTTTTGTGCCAAAAACCTTGAAGGACACGGCGTTCGTGTTTGTCAGGCACGATGCCCACCAGCCCCCATTGCGCCCACCCTATGATGGCCCGTTTAGAGTGCTGGGACCCGGGGACAAACATTTTGTGTTAGACTTGGGGGGTCGCCGGGAGAGAATCTGTATAGACAGGCTTAAGCCCGCCTTTGTTGTGGCAGATGAGCAGGTGGTGTTGGCCCAAGCTCCTCGGCGTGGAAGACCCCCCCCCCCGAGAACTCCCCAGGTAAATGATTCATCAGAGCAGTCACACGAGCATGCTGAATGTCCCCCCATTGTCCCCCCACAGACGGACACCCCCCCAGGAACCCTCACCGGCACAGCAGCGCTGCGTTGCCGAAGACCCCCCATTACAGCAGCTATGGGCGGAGGCTGAAGCTGAGAGGACATGAGGGTTAACACTCAGTCTGAGACTCTGGGGTGGTGGTGTGGGGGACCCATGCTGTGGTATTCATCTCAGACTGAAAGGCATGGAGATGCAGTAGTTTCCTCTGACGGAAGAGCATGGAGATCAAAGGGCTGGGGGACAAAAGGAATTGTCATGGGGGAGTGAATCGTAATGCAAGACCTCAGGTAGCAGGGACGTGTGAGTGTTGTGATATAAAAGAGAGTCCCTACTACATGAGGTTAATGTTTCTGATTCTGGAAGATGTGAGAGAGTGAATAAAGTTCATCTGTTCGGAAAGCTCGGTGTGGTTATTCCTTTCTTCACAGTGACACTGATATGGCCATTGACTATATGTGAAACCCTCTGCAACATACCTTTGGTCTATGTTCAGATATGAACCGAACCAATATGTAAATATGTAAATATGGATGTAAATATGGATGTCACCAACTGCAAAACAAATCTACCTATGGGTACAAATAAAGTAACCTGAACCTGAACCTGAACCTGAACCTGAACCAGGCAGAGTTTTCTAAAGAGCCCTTTAAAATGGCTTTTTCGAAGAAATGAATGGTAGTTTATCTGAAAGCATCTTATAAATGAAAAGCAATATCAGCTTTTATCCAATGAGTTTCTTTGTGTAATATTATGTTTGAGGAATGAGGGACTGGAGTCTCTTCTGTCATGCAGCAAATCCACACTTTATTGAGAATACCAAGAACTATATTCAGAGTGGGTGTGCCCGCCTGACGTCACGTTAGGGGCGGGTACGGCAACACACACACATGACACTCACTACACAACAATTCCCCTCCCCCTTACAAAAATGCAAAACCACACATACAGTCGAGACCCTCCCCAATTTAGAACCCGAATCATGCACTAAGGGAACAGGGAACCATGAACTGTAGTAGAATGACTTATCACATTCATACAAAAACAACTGAAACCAGTGTTTTGTTTCTTTTATATATATACAGTATATATATACACAAAATAAGTAAAATAATCCCATAACATACATACTCCCATGCATACCAGCAGGATATATACATATTTACATCAAGGGTATTTAAGTCACACCTATGTCCACTGGCAGCCAGAGATTACACTTGCCCGGGGTCCAGGGCAGCCCCAAATCATGCATGCCCCTGGCCGCTGAAGATAAGACTGGCTCAGAGGTCCCAGGCAGCCCCACGGCATGAATGCCCTTGGCCGCCGTCTGCCTCCGGGATCAAAACCAACCTCTCCTGCAAAATTGTCACTCTTCACCACTGACTGCCTCACTCCTCGGGACCCGTCGTGCTGCTGTCCGGCACACCATCCCTCCGTGCTCATTGGTCCGCTCCCGACCGCTTTCAACACCACTGCAGCTGCCATCGTTGCCCCGAACACTCCGGCCCCCTGTGGCCTCACTCTAGGGAAAACCGAAACTCACTTGTCGATGCCGCTCGCTGCCTTGGGCGCTTCACCATAATGCCCAGCACCCTTGTCCAGGGCGCACTGGGCTCCGGCACTGAGACCCTGCCCGACCTGTACAGTGCCCAGCACGTGTTGCTCATTCCCAGGGTTCACAGCATCACTTTCGCCGGCGTCGTTCTCTGACCCAGGCACTTCGTCGCTGCTCTCAGCACCCTCGTCCCAGGTGCTCTGCTGCATCGTCCCCATGCCCGGCTGCAGCTACTCTCCCCCGGGGCTCTCAGCGTCACTCCCGTCGGCGTCACTCTCTGACCCAGGCGTCTCGTCGCTGCTTTCAGCACCCTTGTCCCAGGCACTCCGCTGCATCGTCTCCATGCCTGGCTGTCGCTGCTCTCCCCCGGGGTTCTCAGCCTGCATGTTTCCACTCTCCCGCTGCCCAGCCTCCAGCTGTGGGGATGACTCCTGTCGTTGCTCTGCCTCTCCGCTGTCGACACACACCGCACCATCAAACTCACCAGCGCTACAGTCCTGTACCATGCTGCGCTCCTTGGCTGGCCAGCTGTCTGCAGTGACCGGGAACCTCACCACTCACAGCCCTGGCCCCACCTCGATGCCTATCTGGTAGCCTGGAATTTGCTTTTGGTGTGCAGTTATCTTTGTGGCTAACCTGCCCATAGACAATGAGTAGGCCGTTAGCTTCTCCAAGATAGCTAGCCTTGCTCTATTTGGTGCCAACACTCCCACCACCCACAGCTCCGTGGTCCTCGTCTGTTCGTCGAAGTGCTCGGCCAGCTGCTCGACAGCATCCTCATAGCACTCCGTTTCACCCAATGTACCGAGAATTATTCGGCCGTCCATGCCGAGATGGTGGGCCAGAAGTGCTCGTCGTCGTCTCCCGTTGAGTCTACTTAAGCCCAGCGCCCCGATGTAATCCTCGAACATGGCCAGCCAGTCCGGCCACAGGAACACTGGCTCTCCCGTGTACTCCAGAAATGGTAGCAGTGATGGGGGTAGCCCATACGCTCCCATAATTTTTCTTCTCATCGCCAAAATGTTATGTATGAGGAATGAGGGACTGGAGTCTCTTCTTTCACGCAGCAAATCCACACTTTATTGAGAATACCAAGAACTATATACAGAGTGGTTGTGCCCGCCTGATGTCACGTTAGGGGCGGGTACAGCAACACACACACACACACACACACACACACACACACACACACACTACACAACATGTAATATGACTGCATTTTTGGCCACAATAAAGGGATATTCACAGAGTGGAAGGTCACACATGGCTGGTCTTTTTCAGCAATTCAGAACCTTTATGATAAGCTATGAAATGGCGAGAGCACTCTGTCCTTGTCTGGCCTCTGCATGAGCACGCATCTACAAGCTTGTACATGCACACCCCAGCGCACGCACGCACACACACACACGCACACACACACACACACACACACACACACAGAAGGGCCTACACATCACTGAGATTCACACAACATCCAAACTGCTGCCATGGCAACCCATTTCCGTCCTCCAGGGAATATCATACAGAACGATAAACATAAACACAAATGAACAGCGCGCGCGCACGCGCGCACACACACGCACACACACACACACACACACAGAGTGAAATACACATAAGGAACCCTGTGCTCTAATGTCCTGGTAAAGAACTCTGCTCACTTTATGAGCGATTTTGTGCCAGAAGGTACATTTCATGCCTGCTTAGAAAGGAAAATTAAGCCAAAGATTCACTTTCCTTTTGCTATATCATGCATCAAGATGCAGTCACCCGACTCCATGGCAGCGTTATTAGTTGGCTTACTGCCACTTCCATCATGTAAAGTGAATTACATCTTCATTATGCTGCATTCATATCATATGCAACAGCCATTCAGCCATGTGTTGTTTTTTTTTTTTCTGATGAGGTGGAACAGCCTTTGAAGCAGCTTTTAAACCATGCAACACTAAAAATGAAATCAATACAAATGAAATCCATTTGGGTGAGGCACAGGCTTCCGCTCTTTTCAATTTCGGAGGAATAATAAGCACTGCACAATACTTTTCATGCTCTTATTGTGCAGCGCAATCAGGCAGGTGGACTCCCCGCACGGCGTGTGGAAGCAGGTGGGATACAGCGGCGGCGTTGACGCTGATGAAGTGCTGACGAGCACATCACTCCCAACCACACTTTATCACTCCACCTCAACTTCCTGTCTGTAGTGCCTCGGTGTCTCGTGACAAGTCGAGCCGCGCGTAACGTGCACGAACCCACACTTAAGGTGGCTTTGAAATCCCACCTCCGTGCGAGCAGTTGTTAATGCGGTGCCTGTCAGACAGCCCCCTTGTTGAAGACAGCGGGGATAATTGCTGCACGACAATCAATTCAAACAAACCAGGCACCCTCCCTGTTTGTTCAAGGCATTGCCTTTAAGCGAAATCAAAATAGACAGGAGGCTCTCATTGTTCAGTAAAATCTAAGTGGAGGTTGTCGCTGGAAAATGAGAATCTAGGCCACGCTAGACTGAGGGCGGCAGATATCAGATAAGAGCATGCATCATTTAGTTTCAGAAATACAAGTGGTTAAATGATGAGAATCACAAAGGGAATGCCTGTCTTCTGTGGTGGTTTAACGAAAAAAAAAAAAGTCTTGCGCAGGCTGTTTGCCACTGCTTTGAATGTGACATGTATTCACATACTGGGGAAGTGCAGCTATTAAGATAAACACCCGTCAACTCCAAAGTCCTCTCCTCCAGGCAAAATCGCCTCAAGACTGGCAGGGACAAACAAGCAAGGGAAGATAGAGGGAGAAGGAGAAAGAGAAGAATGAAACACCAGCAGCTGCTGTCAGGGAAATAATATAAAATGGCAGTGTTATGGTTTTGACTTCAATTAGATTTGTCTGACTGGCTAACAGAGGCTGCCATTTTAAACAATGTCTGTGGGAATCAGCATTTGACATGTATCTAAAACCAGACCATCAGTGATAGAGCGGCTCATTCTGAACTGATGAACACACCTTGGGGTCACCAGCCTTTACTTCACTCTCTATATAGAAATGTATACATAACCTGTAGGCCTGCTCAAGTTTGAAATGACAAGTATTCACAGCTTGTTACTTTTTGCTTTGGCCCTGAGCACAACCTGGGTGTAAACCCACTGTTGGATCACTGTGTATGTGTGTGAGTTAGATGAGCATCTGGACAATTGCCTATTAGGAGTAGTGATTCATTTTACCTTCAAAAGTCCATCAGACAGCTGCAGTTAATTCATAACGCTGCTGCTCGAGTCCTCACTAAGACCAAGAAAGTAGATCATATAACTTGAGTCCTCAGATCTTTACACTGGCTTCCTGTCTGTCAAAGAATAGATTTCAAAATACTCCTGTTGGTTTATAAAGCTCTGAATGGTTTAGGGCCAAAATGCATCTCAGATCTGCTGGTCCATTACAAACCACCCAGAGTCCTCAGGTCGTCAGGGTCAGGCCTACTGCCTGTGCTCAGAGTTAGAACCAAACATGGTGAGGCAACATTCAGTTTTTATGCTCCTCACAGATGGAACAAACTCCCAGAAAGCATCAGGGTGGCTGAATCTCTCAGCTGCTTTAATTGGAGGTTAAAAACGTTCCTATTTGCCGCTGCCTTTCAGTAGAACAATTGTTAGTGTCCCACAATGCACTGCAACTTTTATTTCTTGCACTTTTTCTGCCTTATTCTATTTTGGCTTGTTTTTGTTTCTCTTTAATTTATTTTTTAATTTACTTTTAAATTCTTATGTATTCCTTTTGTGACTTGCTGTAATGCTTTTGTCAGGTTTGGCCCTAAGGGGCTTAAGGATGAACTCACTTGCAGGGTGGGGTTTAGGCATATTTATTAATAAAGAAAACAGCTCAAGGGCTGAAGAACAATAAGCAGAGCTGAATCACAATGATCATGCGGCGGAGACATGTGCAGGCTATGACGAGAGCGCCATACTGAAAGTATGGTGTGAGCAGTATATATAGAGCAGGGAATGATTACACAATGTGGCACAGCCATGAATGATTAACAACACAGACCAATAAACAAGGAGCAGAAATAAACTGAGAGTGCTGTCACAATAAGTAAACACAAGATGATGGGCAAGACAGGATAACAGTGACCATACAAAGAATAAGACATAGCTAAGGTTGAGTATAACTGAAGGCAAGGAAGAACATACGGTACTACTACTAATAATGAGGCCAAACAAGAACATAAGGCGTGGACAGGGTCTGACCCTGTCCAGATCATGACAGCTTTAATGTTTTATGTCAAGCACTTTGAATTGTTTTGTACACAAAATGTACTATACAAATAAACTTGCCTTGCCTTGCCTTCACTGGAATGAGCTGAAAACAACAGCAGCGTATGCAACAGTGCAATTTAAAAATTTAAGTTTTTAAAAAATGTACTTTCATTTGTATTTTTACACTGCGGCGACTGTAATTGGTCCGACTTTCAGCTGCTTTTTATTTACGATGGTTTTTCCTTGGCTAAAATCATTTGCCTGATGAAGCTCTAGAACAGAAATCTTGCAATTTAACACTTTATTTTTGCAAGTTTAGACATCGTATTGGAGTTCTGAATGTGTCTGAATCTATTTTTCTCAATGTGTATACTTTTCTCCTTCCAATGGTTTTTGGAATTTACTAGTTGTGCAAAGATATTTCCATCTTTTTGTTTAAAAGATCTGAAAACCTTCCAGCAATGGCTCAGATAACCAACCGCATAACCTTTCACAGGCATTCCATTTCACTCAGAGTCTTAAAAAGACTTTCTAATGTGGTACAGCTTTAAGACAAAAGACAGGAGTAGCACATGGGTGGAACGTAAGGCATATTGGTTATGTGAAATATCATCTCAGAGATCATATCTCGGTGGGTTTTCCTTCTGAGAGCAGGGCAGCCCCTTTGGTAACACACCTCTGGTGCTGGAGCACAGATGAGGAGATAAGGCTGAGGATGAGAACAGCTCATCTGCTACTTTCTCAGTGTAGCAACTTAGCTGCTCTCTTCTGCTGACTGGTGTGAGCTGTGCTTTAGTGCTGACCTCACATGTAAGTGTGTATAGGCAAATAAAAGGAACGTTTTGCGTGCTTGCATTGCCGCCAGAATGTTCTGTTTTTGAAAGGCCATCACCTAATGTCCTTGCTATCTGTATCTGGGTCATCTGTATGTTTTGGTCACAATGAGAGCTCTTTTTTTTCTAGCTGCAAAAAGCACGGGGAGGTGATGCAACCTTCCTCCTGAGATATGCACCCATAGATTCACGCAGATGCATTTCCATTTTCATTTGATTTCATTTTCTCACATCTAATTACTCTTCCTCGCATCCCTTCCACACGTACACACACGTGCAGATGCTCATATGCAACACACAAATAGCACAAGCATGATGTAATTATTGCAGGCTTTGGAAAACTGTATCCATTTCCTGCTGAGAGATGACCTGCAAATGAGCAGTGGCGCAACATAATCAAAAACAATCACTAAAAATTCAACACGCTTCAGTTTCATCCTTGTGGGGAAATGATAGTAGGAAAAGAAAGATGGAAGTGATGAGGCCGGGCCAGCTTTTGTTAGGGGAACGCAGACACATGGTTGCTTTTACAAAGTATGAGTACTCCGGCAGAGAGGAGAAAGCTATTTCCTTTACACTTCTCCCTAGCAGAATGAACAGATGTTTTATTCGCATCCTAACCTCACCGCTTACATTCTCATTTACTCCATTGCCTTGAGATTAGCTGTTAACAGAAATATGATTTATAAACAATTTGGTTCCATTTGTATTTCAAGAGTGATGTTCGTCTTTGATCATTCACATTTAGAAATTATAATGAGGATCATACTGATAGTAGGAACTTCAACAACTGCTGTACTGTAGGATAATCATGTTCAGGACTCAATATTAAGCAACTAGTAGTTCTGTAATGTTACTAAACACTTTTTTTTCATTTTCATATTTTCATTTTTTTCAGTTTTGTTCATGTAAATGTAGGAATTAATTTTTGTACATTTGTGATATTTTGGTTGCAAATTTGTTTTCCTCGTTTGTGTATAGGTTTGCATTCTTTTCCTCTTAAGTTTTTCATTTTTATTTAAATTTGTTACTTCAGTCTTGCAAATTTTTAGCACTGATCTCGAAAATGTGCAACTTTTCTTCTCTTAAATTTGCAACTACAAGTGCATTGCCCGTAGAACGCAAGTATTCCTGTCTGAAACTGGTATCCCATTAGGCTTTACAGGCCCAAATGTGGGCTGTGTTTGAAAATGGAATACAAAAGGTGTAGCCTATATGTTGGCAATCACACATGTTAAACTTTGACAAATGTAAAAGGGAGTAAATGGCACTAAGATTTATTTGATTGTGTGAATATTTATCTAAAAATGATTTATTTCGTTATTTGGGCGTTTTTGTGTCCTGTTTGGTCGAGAAGTCATTCTGTTCCACAATCATGGCGGTATTATATATTAAGTTTTTAGATACTCATGCGGGAGGGGGGACTTACGGTCCTGCAAAGTACAGCGGTACCACACGCATGAAGCAGAAGCAGGGACTCCTGTCTACCACTGACTGGGCAGGCTGGGCGTGCTTCCCTGCGAAGGACCGCAATCTGTCCGGTTGGGTCACTGCTTTGTCAGACCTGGGTCCCCGCTGATGCACGGCCCAGTCTGCTCACGCACCTCATGTTCTCCACATATGCTGAATTATCCTTTAGACCTATGCAATCACGGCAACTTTATGGTATAATTTTTTAAGCATTACATCTTCAGTATTATTATTATTAGTTATTAGTATTATGGGGCGGCAGTGGCTCAGGAGGTAGAGCAGGTCGTCCAATAACCACATGGTTGGTGGTTCGAATTCCGCTCTCCTCAGATATCCTGCCGTTGTATCCCTGGGCAAGACACTTCACCCTCAGTTGAATCGGTGAATTCCAAAAGGGCCCAAGTCCACACTTTTTCAAAGGGGACTTGGGCCCCTTTTGAATTCACCGATTCAGTTGCTCCTGGTGGGTCTGGAAGCACCATGTTAGGTAGCATGCCGCCATCAGTGTGTGAATGTGTGTGTGAATGGGTGGATAGCAGGATCTGTAAAGCGCTTTGGTCATCAAGAGATGAGAATAAAAGCGCTATATAAGTGAATGCTATTTACCGTTATCTTTTTCTAGTCAATTTTGTTGCTTTTGGCTTCCTTTGTTTTGCTCACGGAGCGCTGTGGTTACTGATGCCGTGATGCCACGTATTATCCAATCAGTACAGAGTCAATGCAAAACCCCGCCCACACCTCTAGAAGCCAAAGCATGAGGAGAGAGTGATGACTAAACTTTTATTGATAAAATTTACATATTTTGACTGAACAACTCCATACTTGGGGACACACACCCTCCTAACCTCAACAAAACACGTATAAAATCTTAGGCCAGTCTGACGAACTGTTCAAGAGATATGCGTGGAACAGTCAGACACACAGACACACACACAGACAGAGATTCCGTGCATTTACAGATATTAATGCAGATTTGTTTTTTTGTTTTTTTCTTGCTAATTTGGGTCTCTTTCCACATTAACTTGCAACAATTTTCTCTTTTAAATTTGAGACTTTTGATGCTCAGCTACTTTTCCACTATCTGAGAGGCTTCAGTTCTTGCAATTGTGCAACTTTTTCCTCAGAAACTTGTGACTTTTTTAATTCTAAACTGCATCCTTTGTCATGCATTTGCAACTTTTTTTTATTATAAATTTTCTTATGTTCCTCTTAAGTTTGTGCTTTGCATATGGGGAATTTATTACCTCCGCCAAGGAGGTTATGTTTTCATCGGCGTTGGTTTGTCTGTCTGTCTGTCTGCCTGTTTGTTTGTTAGCAACATAACTCAAAAAGTTATGGACGGATTTTCATGAAATTTTCACAGATTGTCAGAAATGGGGTAGCCTACAGATGATTAGATTTTGATGGTGATCCTGATCACCGTCCAGAAGAAAACCGCCATTACGGAAAATGCAATTTTCGTGAATAACTACTGAACCACTAATCCTATCATTGTCAATCCAATTGGTAGTCATATGTTTTCATGGTCAAGGAATCTGAAAACGTACACACAAACACTGTATGGGGGGAACTGTGGCACTTGGTGGAGGTCTGCGCTCTCCGAGTGCTTTTCTAGTTACTTTTTTGACTACTAGTAACAGTGACTGATCTACAAGCCACTGCTAAATTCCACTTGTACTTTGTTGCTGCAGCGGTGCTAGACATCAAGTCCTAATGATATTTATAAAAACGGGAAAGAGATGATTACACATTTTAAGCTACTTTGCCATATTGTATATTACAGAGTCCTCTAAAAGCACTTTCACTCGCAAAAATCATCAGCTAAAATGTATCATGCTCATCATCAGATGTGGCACAGCTGCAGCTCATATTGTCTGCCTGTCAGAGATGCTTCTCTGTAAATTACTTTGGGGATGTAGCTTGGATATGGCGCATTATTGCTCTAAAATGTGCCACCAGTGCCAGAGGGCCACTGCATTATATGAAATCTAACAGATGGTTTTCAACAACCTCTGCAATAAGTTGAGGTGACCTCCCTGACTTTAGATGTAATAACTGCCACATAAATGACAGAGCGGACCAAAAAAAGCAATCTTTCCAGACGATGATAACGTCACTTCTCGGTGGTGCACAAAACAAAGGCAGGAAAATACACAGTATCATACAACAGTGAATCACTGTAATGATTCTTTTGGTTTCAAGTGATCAAGGTAAGTCTGGAGTAATGCTGCAACACTGTCTTGCCCTAAAAATACCATTGATATTGTAGGTTGTTTTGTAATAATTTGATTTGTGTTCATGAATCATTAAGTAAAATATTTCAAAGCAAAATCATTTTTATTCTTGAGATGCTAGAGATATATGTACAGTTGAAACCAGAAGTTTACATACACTGTATAAAAAGACACATAACCTTTTTTTCCTCACTGTCTGAAATTAAATCAGACTAAACTTTTCCTGTTTTAGGTCAGTTAGAATTACCAAAACTATTTCAATTTGCTAAATAATTTTTTTGGAGAATTTTTTTTATCACCTTCTTTAAAGTCAAAAGTTTACATACTGTACATTTCCTTAGCATTTGGTAGCACTGCTTTTAAACTGTATGACTTGGGTCAAACGTTTTGAGTATCCTTCTTTCAAGGTTCTCACAATAGTTTGCTGGAATTTTGTCTCATTCCTCCTGACAGAACTGATATAAATGAGTCAGGTTTGTAGGGTGTCTTGCTCCACATGTCTTTTCAGCTCTGCCCACAAATTTTCTATGGGATTGAGATCAGGGCTTTGTGATGGCCATTCCAAAACATTGACTTTGTTGTCGTTACAACTGTACATTCCCAACTCAAGTTTACAGACGTGGACAAAATTGTTGGTACCCCTCTGTTAATGAAAGAAAAACCCACAGTGGTCACAGAAATAACTTGAATCTGACAAAAGTGGTAATAAATAAAAATTCTATTAAAATTAACCAAAGAAAATCAGACAATGCTTTTGAATTGTGGTTCAACAGAATTATTTTAAAAAACAAACTCATGAAACAGGCCTGGACAAAAATGATGGTACCCTCAACTTAATATTTTGTTGCACAACCTTTTGAGGCAATCACTGCAATCAAACAATTTCTGTAACTGTCAGTGAGACTTCTGCACCTCTCAGCAGGTATTCTGGCCCACTCCTCATGAGCAAACTGCTCCAGTTGTCTCAGGTTTTAAGGGTGCCTTCTCCAAACGGCATGTTTCAGCTCCTTCCACAGATGTTCAATAGGATTTAGATCAGGGCTCATAGAAGGCCACTTTAGAATAGTCCAATGTTTGGCTCTTAGCCATTCTTGGGTGTTTTTAGCTGTGTGTTTTGGGTCATTATCCTGTTGCAAGACCCATGACCTGCGACTGAGGCCAAGCTGTCTGACACTGGGCAGCACATTTCTCTCTAGAATACCTTGATAGTCTTGAGATTTCATTGTACCCTGCACAGATTGATGACACCCTGTGCCAGATGCAGCAAAGCAGCCCCAGAACATAACAGAACCTCCTCCATGTTTCACAGTAGGGACAGTGTTCTTTTCTTGGTATGCTTCATTTTTGCGTCTGTGAACATAGAGCTGATGTGCCTTGCCAAAAAGTTGCAGTTTTGTCTCGTCTGTCCATAGGACATTCTCCCAGAAGCTTTGTGGCTTGTCAACATGCAGTCTGGCAAATTCCAGTCTGGCTTTTTTATGATTTGTTTTCAACAGTGGTGTCCTCCTTGGTCATCTCCCATGAAGTCCACTTTGGCTCAAACAACAACGGATGGTGCAATCTGACACTGATGTACCTTGACCTTGGCGTTCACCATGAATGTGTTAAGAGGTTGTTCTGGGCTCTTTTGTTACCATTCGTATTATCCGTCTCCTCCTGTGGCCACGTCCAGAGAGGTTGGCTACAGTCCCGTGGATCTTAAATTTCTGAATAATATGTGTAACTGTAGTCACAGAAACATCAAGCTGCTTGGAGATGGTCTTGTAGCCTTTACCTTTAACATGCTTGTCTATAATTTTCTTTCTAATCTCCTGAGACAACTCTCTCCTTTGCTTCCTCTGGTCCATGTTTAGTGTGGTACACACCATGTCAACAAACAGCACAATGACTACTTGTCACCCTTTAAATAGGCCGACTGACTGATTACAAGTTTGTAGACACCTGTGATGTTAATTATAGGACACAGCTTGGTTGAACATGTCCCTATGGTCACATTATTTTCAATCTTTTCTAGGGGTACCATCATTTTTGTCCAGGCCTGTTTCATGAGTTTGTTTTTTAAAGTAATTCTGTTGAATCACAATTCAAAAGCATTGTCTGATTTTCATTGGTTAATTTTCATAGAATTTTTATTTATTACCACTTTTGTCAGATTCAAGTTATTTCTGTGGTCTGCGATGGACTGGCGATCTGTCCAGGGTGTACCCTGCCTCTCGCCCAAAGATGCTGGGATAGGCTCCAGCCCCCCCGCGACCCGAAAAGGATTAAGTGGAAAAAGATGAATGAATAACAGAGGGGTACCAACAATTTTGTCCATGTCTGTATGTATATGTTTTCAGACATTAAACTCTATGATTAAAGTGATAGTGCTTTTTTTTAAGCTTAGCTGACTTACATTTTGAAGGTACACTACCGTTCAAAAGTTTGGGGTCACCCAGACAATTTTGTGTTTTCCATGAAAAGTCACACTTTTATTTACCACCATGAGTTGTAAAATGAATAGAAAATATAGTCAAGACATTGACAAGGTTAGAAATAATGATTTGTATTTGAAATAATTTTTTCTTTCAAACTTTGCTTTCGTCAAAGAATCCTCCATTTGCAGCAATTACAGCATTGCAGACCTTTGGCATTCTAGCTGTTAATTTGTTGAGGTAATCTGGAGAAATTTCACCCCACGCTTCTAGAAGCCCCTCCCACAAGTTGGATTGGCTGGATGGGCACTTCTTGCGTACCATACGGTCAAGCTGCTCCCACAACAGCTCAATGGGGTTTAGATCTGGTGACTGCGCTGGCCACTCCATTACAGATAGAATACCAGCTGCCTGCTTCTTCTCTAAATAGTTCTTGCTCAATTTGGAGGTGTGCTTTGGGTCATTGTCCTGTTGTAGGATGAAATTGGCTCCAATCAAGCACTGTCCACAGGGTATGGCATGGCGTTGCAAAATGGAGTGATAGCCTTCCTTATTCAAAATCCCTTTTACCCTGAACAAATCTCCCACCTTACCAGCACCAAAGCAACCCCAGACCATCACGTTACCCCCACCTTGCTTGACACATGGCGTCAGGCACTCTTCCAGCATCTTTTCAGTTGTTCTGCGTCTCACAAATGTTCTTCTGTGTGATCCAAACACCTCAAACTTCGATTCGTCCATCCATAACACTTTTTTCCAATCTTCCTCTGTCCAATGTCTGTGTTCTTTTGCCCATATTAATCTTTTTCTTTTATTGGCCAGTCTCAGATATGGCTTTTTCTTTGCCACTCTGCCCTGAAGGACAGCATCCCGGAGTCGTCTCTTCACTGTAGATGTTGACACTGGCGTTTTGCGGGTACTATTTAATCAAGCTGCCAGTTGAGGACCTGTGAGGCATCTATTTCTCAAACTAGAGACTCTAATGTACTTATCTTCTTGCTCAGTTGTGCAGCGGGGCCTCCCACTTCTCTTTCTACTCTGGTTAGAAACTGTTTGTGCTGTTCTCTGAAGGGAGTAGTACACACCGTTGTAGGAAATCTTCAGTTTCTTGGCAATTTCTCGCATGGAATAGCCTTCATTTCTAAGAACAAGAATAGACTGTCGAGTTTCACATGAAAGTTCTCTTTTTCTGGCCATTTTGAGCGTTTAATCGACCCCACAAATGTGATGCTCCAGATACTCGACCTGCTCAAAGTAAGGTCAGTTTTATAGCTTCTCTAACCAGCTAAACTGTTTTCAGCTGTGCTAACATGATTGCACAAGGGTTTTCTAATCATCCATTGGCCTTCTGATGCAATGAGCAAACACATTGTACCATTAGAGCACTGGGGTGATAGTTGCTGGAAATGGGCCTCTATACACCTATGTAGATATTGCACCAAAAACCAGACATTTGCAGCTAGAATAGTCATTTACCACATTAGCAATGTATAGAGTGTACTTCTGATTAGTTTAAAGTTATCTTCATTGAAAAAAACAGTGCTTTTCTTTCAAAAATAAGAAAATTTCTAAGTGACCCCAAACTTTTGAACGGTAGCGTATATATTGCTTCAACTTAGAGAATAAAATGAAAGTTATTTTCTGTGCAAAACAGCACAGTGCCAAGTTACCACAATAGTTTCACTATTTGAATGAAATTGGTTTGTCTTGTAGAGAAGGGAGGCAGGTGAGGCAACAAGCTGGACAACACTGAACTTTATTCTTTCTCCAACAACATAACAGCAAACACGCTTCTGAGCTCTACTGAGCTACTGTGCTACCTGGGTCTCTGTACATTCCTCTTTTATATCTTTATTTGCATATGTAGAGACCCAGAGCTTCCGACTATCATACATTGTTGTGTGAACAAAGAGAAGTGTGGCACCTTAACATAACATTATACAGGCGCAGCTGTTACACACTTCTCTTCAGCGGCACCTGCAGCTTTTACTCTCCCCAGCGGGGGGCACATAGACTCAACAGTCCCGTTTGATACCCCCCGGTGACACTTCCTCCTTCAGTCCATTACTCTCCCCTTCTCCCTGCCTTCTGTGTGTGAGAAAACCCACAAACTGTGCCCCAACACAGCCCCCACCCCCAACACCCAGAAGGGGCTATAACCCTTCGGTCCTTTGGGCTCAAGCCGGCGCTCATAGCGGCTGTAGCAGGGGTCGCCGATCCAGTAGAACTGTCCTGCTGGTGAAGTGTATTGGAGGGCATGCCAGTCTGTGGAGGAAAAGGGGGTGGGTGGGAAAACACCTTCTGCTTTTCCCCAGGTTCCAGCATGTTGAGTGGTCCGTTGTATGATGGGCGGAACGGGGTCCGGTGCACATTGTGCCTGACGGAAACAAAACTGGCATCTGCAGGCATTTTGGGGCAAAGGTGCAGGAAAAGCAATGGTGGGCCGGCCCGGAATGTTAAAAGCCTTCGGGCTGCACAAAAATTGTGTGGGCGGATCAGTCCTGGGTGCGGAATTTTCCGGTAAAAACTCTTCGGTGATCTGCTGCGGCTGAGAAAAACAAATTCTGTCAAATCCTCCTTAGGTGCGGAGGGCAGCCCTAAAAGGAACTCTGGACAGGCGGTTGATCCAATTTGTGTCTGTGAGCGAAATGTCCTGATGGTGGATCCGTTGGCGGCCGTCAAATCCTCCTTAGGTGTGGAGCGCAGCCCTAAGCTGGGGAGGATGCATGTGGGCCGGCAGTTCCTGGAGCAGGATTGTCACCTGTTGCGTGGCAAGCACGAACGGCGCAGCAACCACATAGCAGTATTCTGTGTCATCCTTTGCTATCCCGCGGAGTGCGCACTGGGCTTCTAATAATAAATAATAATAATACATCAGTCTTATATAGCGCTTTTCTAAATACTCAAAGACGCTTTACAAAGCAGCATAGGGACAAACATACAGAGAACGGGTAAACAGACAAGGTAGGTACACATAGGTAGAAGAGGCAGTTAGTTTTCGTAGGTAGATTTGAAGAGATGGGTTTTGAGTTGACTTTTGAAGGAAGCAAGTGTGTTGGCGGACCGGATGTGAAGGGGCAAGGAATTCCAGAGGGTTGGTGTGGCGATGGCGAATGATCTATCACCCAGGGTGCGGAGTTTTGTCTTGGTGCGCTAAAACTGCAAACCGCAAACCACAAACTGCTAAAACCTGTGCGCTAAAACCCCGCTGTCGGATCGTGAAGCCAGAGTCCGGGAGCTTGACTGAACCAGCGCACGCAGCGCTTTCCCTCCGGAAGTCTCCGGGACGGTGCTCGGCTCACTCTCCATGGTGCGTCTTGGGATCACCAGTGTGGCTGGAGAAAGGGATAGGCGATTGCTTTCCATGGCACATCAGGGCCACCAGTGTAGAGAAGGGAGGCAGGCGAGGCAACGAGCTAGACGACCCAGAGCTTTATTCTTTCTCCAACAACATAACAGCAAACACGCTTCTGAGTTCTACTGAGCTACTGCACTACCTGGGTCTCTGTACATCCCTCTTTTATACTGTATCTTTATTTGCATACGTAGAGACCCAGAGCTTCTGACTATCATACATTGTTGTGTGAACAAAGAGAAATGTGTCACATTAACATAACATTACGCCAGCGCCGCTGTTACACACTTCTTCTCTTCAGTGGCACCCTCAGCTTTTACTCTCCCTGGGGGGCACATAGACTTAACAGTCCCGTTTGATACCCCCCGGTGACACTTCCTCCTTCAGTCCATTACTCTGCCCTTCTCACTGCCTTCTGTGTGTGAGAAAACACTCAGACTGTGGCCCCACAGTCTAAAATATGCTGGCAACTTTCCTGTGTTTTAGTGATATGTCAACTCTTTATCTCACCCCTTGTTCTTTTAAAGTAAAACTTTCAAAAATTGTTAAAATCACAAGTAGTCAGGACTATAAATCACTCCATGTTTATCATCTTTGATTGATTGATTGACTCATTCATTCATTCATTCATTCATTCATTCATTCATTCCAAACATGTAAAAGAAACAAAGGTAAAACAAAACAACAACAAAAGTCCATTGTAAACAAAGGAGATGGACAATGAATTGTATTTGACCACTCAATTTACATACTCGAAGAGGAGTAGGACAAAATATAATCTTATTTAATCCTAACCCTTCAGTGCTACTTTATAATTATTAGCAAAGCATTTATAAATGCATACAGGTGCATCTCAGTAAATTAGAATATCATTGCAGAGTTGAATTATTTCAGTAATTCAGTTCAAAAAGTGAAACTCATATACAATATTGAATCATTACACACAGAGAGATATTGTGGCAGACTAAAGAGTGTACCTCTCACCCAGTGGGACTTGGGGTTGGGGGGTGTGGTTTGTGTTTCCCGGTTTTGGAGTACAGGAGTGGTTCTGTCAGTTGTTGGTGGCACGTTGAGGAGTAAAGATAAAAACTCACCTATGGCTCCTGTGTGTTTCTTCCTCTTGCCACATTGATGAGCCCGATTCAAGCATGTCTGACAGAAGAAAACTGCGTTTCCTCATCAGCCGTGTTGCCCCAACCCTCACAGCTGGCCGCTTGCACTGCAGCTGTGAAGCTTAAGGAGTTTTGGCAGAGCAAACCGGCTTCGTGGTTCCAGCATATCGAAGCGCTGTTCCACCTGTGAGGAATCACTGCAGATGAACCCAGGTACTACTTGGTAGTCACTGCTCTGGATCAGCAGTCCACACGGCGTGTCATGCAGTTGCTTCGTGCGCCCTCACAGCATGTTAAATACGCCGCCATCAAACAGTTCCTGCTCCAGAGATATAGTCTATCGGCCGCGGAAAGAGCGGACAAAATCCTTTCTCTGTCAGGCTTGGGTGATGGCACGGCTGTGGATCTTATGGACAGAATGCTATTGCTGCTTGGAGCGGACAAAGGTGGTTTCCTGTTTTCACACACTGTCCTGCGCCAGCTCCCGCTGCCTGTGCGCGCGGTTTTGGCTAACTCCCCACATTTGCCTACCAGTGACTACCAAGCTTTAGCCAAGGAAGCTGATCAGGTCCTGCTGGCTACCAGGCAGTTTGCTGTGCAAAGCGTGGCATCGGATATCCTGCAACCCACGACGGAGGATGCGGACCCGGCGGCAGTAGCTGGAGTAGTGGCCTGGAGATGATGTGGGAAAGGTTTGTGTTTCTTCCACCTGCGGTTTGGCAGCAAGGCTAAGCGCTGCGTTCCTCCATGCACGTTTGAGATGATGGGAAACTCCAGAACCAGCGCTCAGTAGCAGCTATGGGCACAGGTGGACGAAGTGAGCTGCTCTTCATTAAAGACTCACTGTCAGGGAAACGTTTCCTAGTGGACTCTGGCTCACAGAAGAGCTTACTCCCACCAACTAACGTGGACAGACTGGCGGTGGGCAATTGCCCACATTTGAGTGCAGCTAATGGTTCTTCCACTGAGACATTTGGCACAAGGTCTGTGAATGTTTGTTTCCAGGGACACAGTTTTGAGTGGGACTTTGTAATTGCTTCCATTACTTTGGGACTTTAATAGGGACTTTAGTGGGATTTTAATATTCATGTCTGTTGTCCATCTGATCAGCTGGCATCTGATTTTAAAAGACTGCTGGCAACATTTAATTTAAACATTTTAGCGGACAGACCTACACACCGTCTTGGTCACACTCTGGACCTTGTTATCTTTTTTGGGCTCTCAAACTTTCTCAAAGAAATTTCTGAGTCTGTCATCTCAGATCATTTCCCCATCATTTTTGAATCGTTGACCCCTTCATCACCCAGCAAGCCTGTGGCTCCATCATGCTGGCGTCGCATCATCACTTGTTCAACACCAGAGGAGTTTTCTGCTGCTTTTAGGGATTCACAGTTTTTTGCCTTGAATGGACTCGTTTCCCTGCGATGGACTGGCGATCTGTCCAGGGTGTACCCTGCCTCTCGCCCAAAGATGCTGGGATAGGCTCCAGCCCCCCCGTGACCCGAAAAGGATTAAGCGGTAGAAGATGGATGGATGGATGGACTCGTTTCCCCTTCCCATCCGGATAATATTCTTTTATCCTTTCATAGCACCTGCTCTGGGATTTTGGACTCTATTGCCCCATTTCGGCTTAAATCGGCTAAACCAAAAACAGATCCCTGGCTAAACGACACTACCCGTGCCATTAGACAGCGGGTCAGGCAGGCTGAATGGAGATGGAAAAAGGACAAATTACAGGTGTCTCTGTGAATTTTTAGGGACTGTCTTGCTGATTACCAGAGGACCGTGCAAAAGGTAAAATTTCAGTATCTCTCTGATATTATTTCTAGCAGCAGTCTCTGTCCTAGAGTGCTATTTAACACAATTAACTCTTTTATAAACCCACGCACTCTGACTGTAACAGATGATTCGTTTACAACATGTAAGACTTTTCTTCACTTTTTGTTGATAAAGTGGACTCTGTCAGACAAGTTATTAATAACAGTTTTAATGGGAGCTTGTCTGTTGTCCTGGGTTACTCTACTGTGTTTGAACAGTTTGAGTTGGTTTCTTTATCATCACTTGCTGATATAGTGAAGTCTCTGAAGCCGACAAATTGCTCACTGGATGTTGTTCCCGCTGGAATACTGAAAAGGGTTTTTAATACTGTAGGGCCTGGTGTACTGTATGTATGTTAATATGTTGTGAAAACCGTAATGCACACTTTCAAAGAAGAAAAAATTATGTATATACAGATAAAATAGAGATTTTTTTTGCTTCTTTTTTCCTTCTGTGAAAAAAACAAACAAACATTACACAACATTGGATGTGTGATGACATAATAAGGGCACCTGCATCCAGAGATGGAAGCCTGAGTTTGCAACTTGCACTCAACTCCCATGTACCGTGTGATTGCTACAGTGTCATGGGCAGCGAGAGTACGCCCCTCCCGTCCTGCCTCACATTTGTCAACTCATCACTGCACCTGAGGCAGAAGACACACCTGCGCCCACTCATCAGCCAGCATACCTAAGGAGGCTCTCTCCGCGCATTCAGCGTTGGCTTCTCTGGGTATACTGCCCGCTAAACTGACAAGCAAGCATAAGTTAACAAGTTTCAACATGCTGTCTTACCTTGTTTCTCCTCTTTCCTCAGGTTGCTGCCACTGTGCAAGTTTGTCTCCAGGACTGTGCGCGCTCTCCTGCCACATCTCACTATCCCTCAACTTCCTATCTCCACCCGGTCAGGCACCATCAGCTCATCTCCCCCACACCCTACTGGTTCGTCTATTCTCTGCTGGGTCCCTGCTGGTTCTCTCTGGATTCCCAAGTAAGTGGCATTTTGGCTCATCCATTTCCCCTTACTCCATTCCTCTGCCAACAGCTCTTGTCTTCTCTCCACAGGGTGGTTCCTCTGGAGAGTGACTGTTTCCTCAGCTGTTTGCTTGTGTTTTGCAATTTAATAAACTTTCAAACGTACCCCTTTATGTGGTTGCTTCCTGTGCTGTTGCATCATGCACGTGAGCTGTCAAGCTTAATTAACCATGACAGAACGAGCCAGCCAGGACGGTAGCTCAGCCGGTGCCTCACCACAGGAGCTGTCTGCTCTGGATTGTTTGTCGGCGACTGAGCACCAGCTCGCTGTGCTGACGCAGCAAGTTTCGAATATGATGAGGCTTTGGACTAATGCGCCTCCTCAGGTTCCTCCTCCTCAGCCTGCTCCCCGCACTACAGTGTGCCGTACCACCTCCGTTCCCACGCCTACCCCGTATGCAGGGGGAGGTGGGGAAATGCAAAGGTTTCCTTATTCAGGTCCGCATGTATTTGGAGCAGGTAGGGGAGGAGTACCCTGGGGACGTGGCCAAAATTCAGTTCTTTACACTGTTGCTCAAGGACCGAGCCCTTGAGTGGGCACGGTCCATGATAGATAACCCCGAAGGGCGTCGGTACACGTTTGACCAATTTGTGGACGCTTTCTCTTGCACGTTTGACCGTACCAAGAGTCAGGGAAATGTCATGAGCTGGCTGACGACACTCTGCCAGGGCACTCGGTCAGCAGCCGAGTACTCGGTGGAGTTCTGGGTTGTAGCAGCTGATTCGGGGTGGAATGAAATTGCTTTGCACAGTGCATTCCTCCACTGGTTAAATGCTCAACTCCATGATGATCAGGCAGTTCACCCTCTCTCGGAGACTCTTGACGGTCTCATAGATCAAGCAATTAGATTGGACAACCGGTACCATGAGTGTGTGAAGGAGCGCGAATCCTCTTCTTGCCCGCGTGCCGAGCGTGTGCCCACCATGGTTGCTGACACTGGTGGCGCCGGCTCTTCGCCCGAGCCAATGGAGCTCTCTCAGCATTTGACTGATGATGAGTGCTAGCGAAGGCGAAGGGCTGGTGCGTGCGCGTACTGTGGTTTAATGAACGACATTCTGGACAAATGCTGCCAGCGGCCAAAAGACACAGCCCGTCAGTAACCATGGGGGGGTCTGCCGGGTGGGACTGAATCTACTCCCCCCAGTAATTTTTCAGTTTTGGCCCTCGTGCAATTGCCGGGGATTGAGAGGAGGACTATGGTGCTGGTTGACTCAGGGTCAGAGGGTAATTTCATTTCTGCTGAGTTCGTTAAGCAGGTGGGTATTCCCACATGTAAAATGCCCCGCAATCAGAGGATCACTACCATAACTGGACAGGAGGTTGCGGTGGTCACTCAAAGCACAGTGCTGATTTCCATCCTCCTTTCCGGGAACCACCGGGAGGAACTCTCATTCCTGGTTCTCCCTGTTTCATCTTCCCCGGTGGTTCTTGGTTACCCTTGGCTCCAGAGGCAAAACCCAATAATTATTTGGGATCAAAACACCATCTCCTCCTGGGAGTCCTTTCTGTATGGCTTACTGTATGCGTTCAGCGGAGTGTTTCCCATCTCTGTCCGTCTCCCTCCCCCTGGTCGAGCCACCGGATCTCAGCTTCATTCCCCGGGCTTATCATGATTTGGGAGAGGTCTTTAGCAAATTGAGAGCGTTGTCGCTGCCGCCTCATCGCTCTTATGATTGTGCTATAGACCTCATATCAGGGGCGAAGTTGCCATCCAGTCGGTTATAGAGTATTTCTGGCCCGGAGAGGGAGGTGATGGAGAAATACATAAAGGAATCGCTGAACGCTGGCCTTATTCAGCCATCATCGGCTCCACTCGGAGCCGGATTCTTCTTTGTCGGAAAGAAGTATGGCTTGTTGCGCCTGTGCTTCGACTACCGGAAGCTCAATGCAATTACCATCAAAGACAAGTACCATCTGCCTTTGATTAATCTGGTGTTTGAGCTCCTTCAGCGCATATGGGTATTCACCAAGTTAGACCTTAGGAACGCGTACCATCTGATCCGCATTCGCGAGGGCGATGAATGGAAGACGGCGTTTAAAACTCACCAGGGGCAATTCGAATATTTATTGATGCCTTTTGGGCTCACTAACGCCCCCGCCATCTTCCAGTGGTTAATAAACGACGTCCTTCGTGACATGCTCTACCAATTCGTGTTTGTCTACTTGGATGATATTCTAATTTTCTCCTGCTTGCCAGAGGAACATGCAGCCCATGTCAGGGCCATTTTACAACGACTCTTGGAGAATCAGCTCTACGTCAAGGCCGAGAAGTGTGAGATCTCCACTACATCTACCACCTTCTTGGGCTTCCTAGTGGCTGAAGGGAGACTGATTGCCAACCCGGCCAAGGTGAGGACAGTGCTGGTTTGGCCAACTCCCCCCTCCCATAAGGAGCTTCAACGCTTCCTCAGGGTTGTAAATTTTTATCGCAGGTTCATCAGGAACTACAGTGGGGTGGCATGGCCCTTGACGCAGCTGACCTCTGTTAAGGTCCCCTTTTGCTGGACCGAGGCAGCTGAACGGGCGTTTGTTAAATTAAAGCGCCTGTTCATGGAAACACCAATCTTGGCCCAGGTCAACACACAGCTCCAGGTTGTCCTTGAGGTGGATGCGTCTGATTCGGGGGTTGGCGCTGTGCTGTTGCAGATGAACTCTGCTGTCTCCTCTGCGACTGGACTCACCCCGTTCAAGGTGTCGTTGGGGTACACGCTGCCTCTTCTACCCATGGCCAAGAGGGTGGTCACGGTTCTATCCGTGGGGGCCCATGCTTGTCGCTGCCGACGCATCTGGAGGTCTACTTGGGCCGCCCTTGCCTGCACCACGGAATGCACCCGGGCTGCTGCTGATAGGAAGCAGGTTCCGGCTCCCAAGTACATCGTTGGGCAGCAGGTCTGGCTGGTGGCGAGCCAGATTCCTCTGAAAGAAAAATCTAAGAAGCTGTCCCCCACTTCCTTTGGCCATACACCATCTCTCGGGTGATAAACGGCGCGTCGGTCCAGCTGAAGCTGCTTTCGACCCTACAGGTGAATCCCACATTTCATGTCACCCACATTAAGCCCCTCTTGGCCAGTCCTCTCTGCCCCCCCCCCCCCGAAGCCGCCGCCTCCTCCTCGGATCATCGATGGCCACCCTACCTACACTGTACGTCATGTGTTGGATGTTCGCCGTTGGGGCCGGGGCCTGCAGTATCTAGTGGACTGGGAGGGCTACAGCCCGGAGGAGCGGTCCTGGGTCCACTCATCACGAGTTCTGGACAAAGAAATGCTCCGGGCCTATCACCATGCTCACCCGGAGAAGCCTTCTGGACCGCCAGGAGGCGCTCCTAGAAGTGGGGGTCCTGTCAAGGGCAGCGAGAGCGCCTCACATTTGTCGACTCATCACTACACCTGAGGCAGAAGACCCACCTGCACCCACTCATCAGCCAGCGTACTTAAGGAGGCTGTCTCCACACATTCAACGCTGGCTCGTCTGGGTATACTGCCTGCTAAACTGACAAGCAAGCATAAGTAAACAAGTTTCGACACGCTGTCTTACCTCGTTTCTTCTCTTTCCTCAGGTTGCTGCCACTGTGCAAGTGTGTCTCCAGGACTGTGCGCGCTCTCCTGCCACATCTCACTATCCCTCAACTTCCTATCTCCAACCGGTCAGGCACCATCAGCTCATCTCCCCCACACCGTACTGGTTCGTCTATTCTCCGCTGGGTCCCTGCCGGTTCTCCCTGGATTCCCAAGTAAGTGATATTTTGGCTCACCCAATTCTCCTTACTCCATCCCTCCACTCACAGCTCTTGTCTTCTTTCCACAGGGTGGTTCCTCTGACAAGTGACTGTTTCCTCAGCTGTGTGCTTGTGTTTTGCAATTTAATAAACTTTCAAATGTGCCCCTTTGTGTGGTTACTTCCTGTGCTGCTGCATCTTGCACGTGAGCTGTCAAGCTTAATTAACCATGACATACAGAATTGTCAATGTTGGGAAAAATGCAAAGCTGTCAGACAGCTGACCACTGTGGTTGCTAAATGTTTTTAGGTAAGGAATAACATGGTCCATATTTTGAATTCCTCAGATATAATGACACAGTGTTCTAAGCAAACCAACATGCATGCAGCAGATGACAAATTGCTCATTACAGCCATAAAGTTAATTAAGATTTGAGTTTACTAGACTTGGCCTTGCAAAAAATGAGTTGTGAACATCTCTGCCTGTACCAAACAACACTTATGTTAACATATTGATTGAGTACCACTTAATAATGGTGAAAGGCACCATATTATGAAAAAAAAACCCATTTGGCTAATGAATGATTTAGAGTGATTACTGCTAATTGCATTAACATAAGTCCTCTCTCAGCTCATCTGTCTTTTAATTAACACCAATACAGATTGCTATAGTTTGAGGAAAACAATAGATCTGTATAGCTTTTCCCCCTCTTTCTGATACAGCAAATGTCTCCTTTGCATATATGATGTATTTAAATGGCATCAGTTCTTGTGCTTAATCTGTGACAAAGATTAAGCACTAAAATCTGTTGAGGTGGCAGCAAAAGCTAGTGTGCCATTTTTGCTGTGTTGCATTTTGACTGCAGCATCCCCACCAAGACAAACAGTAATGGAACCTTTTTTTCTTTTTTGCAGAGGAGGAGTAATTCAGCTCCATTGTGGGAAAAAACAAAAACAAAAAAAAAAAAACTAACAGGCCCATTCTCAGCCATCCCCCATCCCCGTCTCAGTGTTACAATGAATCTGACTCAGGCTTCCACAGGAGTGAATGGCTGCTGCCTGCTCACTGCTCCTATCTCGCATGGACTGCTGCCAGAGCTCTAATTTAAGCTCCAGGCCTTCTGCTGTTAGAGTGGGAGAGCAGAGGAAGCCTACCCCAGGCAGGAGTGATGGTGGTGGTGGTGGTGGTGGTGGGGGGGGGGGGGGAGTGCTAGGCCCTGCTCCCTAGAGTGGAATTGATGGCTGTTAAGCTCATCAATGGGGATGAGTCATCTCAGGCAGCCGGCCGCTTCATTCCTCTTGGTCTGCCTTACTGAAGTGGGGGGAAGTTACAATGTTGGGCTACCTTTCCCTCTGGTGGTCATTTCTGTTAGAAAGCACACAGCAAGGTGTGCTTTCGCTTGCCATGGAGAGGTGTGCTTTAGTGTTTGCACAGTGATATATTGCTGATATTTTGTGTTTGCCTAGTCACCACAAGCAATAACCTGTGTTTATTCTGCTCAATTCATGCAAGACCGAGTTTGTGTATTCAAAACCCGTTAAGCAATAATTTCCATACCGTTCTAATTATCAAAGGTCAGACGCTTTTAGGCAGCCAGCAGTAGGCTGATGGCGGTTGGCTGAACATGCATCTGATTCCATTTGGGCTGGTTTCAGTTTCAAAGCCTCCCACCTTCCTGTCTCATAATCACTCCCACAGATTTTCTCTCTCTTTCTTTCTTTTTTCTTTCTTTCCGTCTTTTTTTTTTTCAAATCAATCCAGGCCCCAGCTCAGACTGAGATGACTTGTGATCAACAACTGGAAATAGCAATACCCGAAAAGTTTTTAACAGTGGTCTCAGGCGAATGTTTTAGTGTCCGTGCAATTTCTTGAATGACTGTGAGTGGCCACAATGTGAACTCCACGACAGTGATTTCCATTCACTCAGCAGAACACAACAGCGCTTTTCTCTTCTCTATAAACTGCATTATTTCTGGGTGGTGACTGGTCTATAAATGCTATCTTTAAATACTGTTGCGAGCACGTTGCCATGACTGCTAGCCTGCTGCCAAAAAGCGGTGTGATAGCATTGAGCTGAGGGAGATCACGACTGAGCGGCAGCACTATGTACAATGCATTTGTTTTCATGTAGGCCTGCTGCTAATCAAGTCACGGCAACCACGAACGCATCTCAGGGTCGCTACAGGTCATAATGTTCCCACATCCTCTTTACCTGTGTGTGTGTGTGTGTGTGTGTGTGTGTGTGTGTGTGTGTGTGTGTGTGCGTGTGTGCGTGCGTGCGTGCGCGCACATGCATGCATTTGCACAGCCTTGTTGGTGCTACAGGAATGTTAAAAGCCCTCTTTATCTCTATGGAAAATGTGCTATTGCCGACCAGATTCATGCTAACATGTCAACCCTGTTAATCACACTGTTAGAATGCACTGAAGCTCCTGGACTGAACTGTGCTGCTATGAAAATCCAAGTGAGAGTTAGTGTAGGATGCTGATGAACTAGACAAGAAAGGCGGGAATGTGAACGATGTGTAAGACGGGTATTAAGAAAGAAATAAAAATCCCCCTCTGTGTTGCTATTTGCAGTATCCTAGACTGCCTACTTTCTTGATCTGTAAGACAAGCTGCCCACCAGACACGTGTTCAGGCTGAAGTCTGCGCTTGAGAGCGGCTCTTCTCTTCTCTTCTCTTCTCTTCTCTTCTCTTCTCTTCTCTTCTCTTCTCTTCTCTTCTCTTCTCTTCTCTTCTCTTCTCTTCTCTTCTCTTCTCACTTAAACAGCACAGGATATAGTGTGCACAGTCATTTCCAATTCTCTCATAAAAGGGGTTTCCTCCTGTGTGTGTGCGTGTGGGGAGCACATATGTGTTTATCATATATACTTTATGTGCCTCTATAATCCCAAAGCACTCTTGACATATAAAGTGCAAAACTGCAAATTAGACAAGACGGCACACAGACGTCCAAAATAAAAGCACACGTGTCTTAAAAAAAACCAAAAAAAAACAAAACCAAAAACCAGGGTTCCAAGTTTAGTTCAAACTTGTGCCAGTCCAGGTATACAAATGAACAAACAGGAAGCCCTGTAGGGACTCAATGCCACAATGATTTAGATTCAGAAAGGCAAAGGACGCTTGTGACTCAGAGTTTCCATTATGGCTCCCACCCTCCCGTTGCAGCTTTGCAGGGGTGTGTGCAGGTGTGTGTTTATGTGTGCTTGTAGTGAGTATAGCATATCTGCTGCTGTTCATGTATCCACAGTGCATGCTATTCTTTGACTTCGCAAACTCGTGGGGGGTCTTTCTTTGGCATGCATGGCCATCTGCAGATTGAACTGTTCCTGTTTGGTCTCTATATAAATATACTAATGGTCACATTTAGCCTGCTTCATTCAGATATTTGATAAGATATAGACAGGTAGCAGTTGCCACACATTTAACAACAGTGACTAAAAAGCTGATGCTGCAATGTGAGCCAGCCTTAAGGTGAGTATAAGGAGGCTGACATTTGTGTTCGTATGAATGAGTCAAGCTGAAGAAATAAGAATAAGAATAAGAATATTAAAATGGTACCCTGCATATGTGAATGTTATTTGAAGTCATGTAGCTTTTTAAAAACTGAATCACAACTTGTTTGTTCCATCATTTAAAATAAATCAGAACTAATTACAATGAATGTTTGAGATACACTAATGGATACAGCATAGCAGCACAGGCACAGGTAGAAAGATCAAATGAACAAGAGTGGGGAGGAGGTTGTTATGTATGAAATCAGACTGGAGTCATCTTATGCCAAGCAATGAACAGCTCTATTGAGGACACACAGAACTATATACACCACGGCTGCAGCCCGCCTGACATCATCCCGCAAGGCGGGTATGGCCAGCCCCAAGGGCCAAACTTATACACAATACCCCCCCCCCCCTTAGAAAAAGTCCAAAACACACACACAATTAAAACCCTCCCCAATTTAGAACCCAAATCACGCACTAAGAAACTGAACTGAAATCACTAAAGGGCCTATCACATTCACACAACAGACTAAAACTAGGGAGGACAGGTGGACTGCCGCCCTACCCCCACACAGCCAGGCGGATTATTCTGCAGCCAGAACTAAATAAAAGAAATTCCTTTTATAAACTAAATAATGCCGTGTTTCCTAAACTGAATAAAATACATAAAATAATCCCATATCACAACACAAACATATGAACATTAGAACTATTTTTAAGTTACACCACTGTTCTCAGACAGAAAATGGTAGAACCGGCTTGGGGGTCCAGGGCAATCCCCCTGCAGGCGTGCCCCTGGAAGCAGCCTGCCTCCAGGGTTGTAACCAAACTCACAGACAAGTGTGTCTCTCCTCATCATCGAGCGCCCCTCTCGTCCGGACCCGACATCCAAAGACTTCTCCTGGACACGCCGCAGCTTGTTGGCGTGCCTCCAAGAACCATCCAACAGTTGAAAATAGGCTGTACCTCATTTAGCCACGACGCGCAGCCGCCCCTGGTGATCCTCAGGCTGTCGTTTATTTGCCATGGTTGTCCCTCCTCACAAACCTGAACCCGGTCCGTAACTCTCAGGAGAGTTTTGCTCAGCTTGCAGTGTTGCTGCTTGGCATGCAATTTCTCTGTGCCTGACGGTCCGGCCCGACTGCTTTCAAAGCCGCTGCAGTTGTCGCGTTGTAGCTGCAGATTCACTGGCCCCCTGTGGCTGAGCTCGGGGGGAAGACTGGAGCTCGCTCGTCAGCGTCACTCGTCGACCCCGGCGCCTCACCGTTACTCCCAGCACCCTTGTCCAAGGCGTCCTGAGCTCCAGCACCGAGATCCTCCCATGCCGAACCCGAGCGAGGCCGGTCCCACTCGACCTCCGTGGCGCCCGGCAACTACTCACACTGCTTGCTCCTGGTGTCCATCTTCGACTGCGGCTCATCTTGGGCACAGGAACAGTCCGGTACTTCCTCTCTGTCGTCCAAGGTGCCACGCGCTGCGTGCTGTGATCGTGCTTGGTCACTGCTGCTGCTCTTCGGGGTTCTCAGCATTCTCACACTCTCCCTCCCACTGCTCCGACTCTAGCTGCGGGGAAAACTGAGCCGAGTTTGGTCGCTGCTGCTGCTTTTCGGGGCTCTCAGCATGCTCGTGCTCTCCTTCCCGCTGCTCCGATCCTAGCTGCGGGGCAAACTGAACCGAGTCTGATCGCTGCTCTCCCCCCGTGCCATCTTCGTTCACCATGCCGTTTTCACCTCTAGTGCTGCGATCACTCACTGTGCTGAGCTTTTCAGCAGGCTTGTTGCCTTCGGTGGACGCGGGCTCCCTCTCCTGTGGCTCCAACTCCACCGCGAAAACTAGCTTATAGCTTTTAGCTAGTGTTTGGCGCCCACCTAACGATGTGGCTAACTTTGCCATTGCCGCTGGCTGAGCTGTTAGCTTCTCCGAGCTAACTAGCTTAGCTACTTTTGGCGCCAACAGCCTTTCCACCCACAGCTTTGTGGTCCTTGTGTGTTCGGCAAAGTATTCAGCCAGCCGTCCGACAGCATCCGCATAAGACTCCGTCTCCCCCAACGTGTGGAAAATTTTCCGACCTTCTACACCGAGATGGTGAACCTGAAGTGCTCGTCTCCGCATTCCGTTGAGTCTACTCAGGCCCAATGCCGTGATGTACCCCTCAAACGTGGCCAACCAGTTAGGCCACAGGATCGCTGGCTCTCCCGGGTACTGTAGAAACGGTGGTGGAGGTGGCCCATACACCTCCATAGTTTCTCCTCATCACCAAAATGTTATGTATGAAATCAGACTGGAGTCGTCTTATGCCAAGCAATGAAGAGCCCTTTATTGAGGACACACAGAACTGTATACACCACGGCTGCAGCCCACCTGACATCATCCCGCAAGGTGGGTACGGCCAGCCCCAAGGGCCAAACTTATACCCAATATTGGTGCTTTAAAAACTTAAACAGCAAAATATAATGGTCACCTTGGACTTAAATGCCACCTTTAGTCTCATTATAAGTTTGGTTGTTTCCACTGATTAAGCAGTTGGACTTGTCAAACAGAGCAAAACTACATGATAAAGTTTTTGTCCCCATTGTTTCTCAGTTGTTGTTTTTTTTTAAATATTAGAATTAGTGTTATTTTTATTATTTGGACCAACAGAGTTTATCTGGAGAGTGCATATTTCTGGGTGCATATTAATTGCATTTAACTTGCAAGTTTCATTAAATTTAGCAATCAGAAAGGGAACTAGATTCTGTACTTCTTGTGGTCTTCTGCTTACATGCTGCAAAGCTCAGAAACATGGAAGACCGACAGAGGCTTACTATGTACCGTTCCGCCATAAACCAGACGTTGTTTTTCTGTCCTGGATAGATAATCATCTAACTTCTATCATGGTTGCTTGTATTATTTTGATAGATTTATGAGTATCTTGATAGGGAGCCCTAAATATATTGTTGCTAAAAGTTAAGAATTTGATTTTGCTGGCAGATGTTCTGTTTGTAGTTGTAGCATGTAGGTGCATATTTTGGGAAAAAAACTGCAGAGTTTCTGCTGTTTTTTTCATGACTTTCCCTCAGTTCTGTGTTGTGTGTGCGTAAAACGAGCCTTTCCGCCACAGTCGCCTCCTTACTTTGTGAACCTTACAACGTCACAATATGGAAAATACAGTGAATAATCCATATTATCCATATGTTGATAGTGTTATTGCTGTGTGTGTCCCAGTATAACTGTGTTATATGATAGCGTTGGTTCCATATATGTGCTAAATCATGTTACCGTGACTGTAAATGACGTCCCTTCCATTCTGAGTTGGCGTAAACTGTGTGTTATTCATTTTATTGTTCTATGTCTCACAATGAATGTAGTTGTAGCATGTAGGTGCATATTCGGTGCATAGGTAGGTGCATATTAGTGTATTCACATTGGTGTGTGTGTCTGTGTTTACATTGCAACGTCTGCAACAACAAAGGAGGGGGGTGTAACTCAAAGACCATTAGTATTTCCCCCCCTCAGGTGTTTTGTACCATTTTCAAATTAGGTCAAATTATGCAAGATGCATGGGTGCAAAATGGCCAGTCATGACCTTTGGTTCGTCTGCACTGTGTGTCTACCTTTTACCATTTAGAAGGAATTGTCTTATGAACATTTCATTGTTGTCATATGCAAATTAGGTCAAATTATGCAAGATGCTTGGGTGTAAATTGGTCAGTCACGACCTTTGGTTCATCTGCAACATTTTTCCAATTAACAGTTATCCTCTAACTTTCACCATTGTGAAGTTATAATCAATTGAAATTTTGAGGTCAAACTCAGTCACGACCTTTGGTTCATCTGCAACATTTTTCCAATTGGCACTGTGTGTCTACCTTTTACCATTTAGAAGGAATTGTCTTATGAACATTTCATTGTTGTCATATGCAAATTAGGTCATATTATGCAAGATGCATGAGTGCAAATTGGCCAGTCGTGACCTTTGGTTCATCTGCAACATTTTTCCAATTAACAGTTATCCTCTAACTTTCACCATTGTGAAGTTATAATCAATTGAAATTTTGAGGTCAAACTCTGTGTTTTCCTGCCATTTTTTCCGGGCAGTTAAAGGGTTAAGATTGAGAGCTTTGCATGTGTTTTAATTTTTTTTTCTCCCTGTATGTCCCATATAGCTATTTTAATGAGTTGCTAATTGGGATCTAGTTTGGAGAGTTTATATAAAGGCCATAAAACACGTTCTACTGTCATGCAGTTTGAACTGGTGTTTTTTCAAGGTGCTGTCTGCAGTGTGCTGTCCTGATGATAAAGTGCCATTACCACTTCAGTTTGGCAAATGTGTTACATAATATATGTAACTTGTCCAAGTAACTCAAAGCAAAAATGAAGTGGCAAAGCTTTGAAAGTGTGTTTCATTGCCTAATAGAAAAGCTTAACTCAAATATCACCTCATTAATAAGTTCACTGGTTCAAATACGCTCCATCAAATTGGAGCCACTTGATGACATACTGTATCTCTGGGCTGCTTTTTGTTGTCACCCTGTTTTGAATAAGCCACATGCATGATTTTGCTCACAGCTGCTGTGCACACCAGCCAGAAAAAAAAAAAAAAATTGCATCAAACAGCATATAGTGGAGCACATGACAAACACAGGGATTTAAAAGAGAAATCTTTATTCCCACCCTGACAGATCTTCAGCTTTCATGCTTAGACCCATCATGTGACACACTGCAAATATCAGAACATTAAATGAATTCTAGACTGTGCCTGCACAACAAGCAACTTCAAAGCGTGGCAGTGCTTTAGCTGAGAGTTCTTGGCTGAGACATCAAACGTGCTATCGCTGTAACTTTGACACAGATGAAAAGGACAGGGTTTTCCTTTCTGCTTAATACCTGGAGAAAGTATCCTGGAATCAAGCCTTTGATATGATTCTGGGAGCCAAATTAGGCCAGCAATCGTGGTGTGTCACTCCAATCATATGCCGGAAATTTCATACAGGCTACTTATTTACTGATGTGCTGATGGATTATGAGGCTAAAATTTATTGTTAAAAATTGATTTTTTTTCTTGTTAACATGTCTGTAAGATGGTTTTTTATGACTTACAAGACATATCAAACGTGAAATCACTCAAATGTCTCAAGTCTTTGTTTTTTTGCTTTAAAGTTTCACTTAAGCTCCGCCCCCTGAAAAAAGGTGAGTTTAGACAGATCGGTTTTTTGGTGACGTAACTATGCATGGCACTGGCACATCTGTAATTTTGAGCCTGTCAGGACTCTCTGGCTGAACTGAAGTTATCCTCTAGGCTAGTTAGCACTTTTTAACCAGCTGCTTTGAAAACTTGACCCAAATTAAGATGGATTTTTACCATTCAACTGCTTTTAAAGACTGATTCCAAAATGCATACAGCTGGGCATGTCCTTCAACCGGTAAGTCTTTTTATCACAGGATTTATTCTAATCATGTAGTGCTAGCCACTATTAAGGTGCATTCAGGACAAATGCGAACGGGCAAATTTTTCGCACGGGGTGGTAACATTTTAACTCAATATAAAGACGCGAATAGACATGAATTCACAGTCTGAGTGAGTTGCAGACAGGCGAAGTTGCCTTTATAACTTATAACCGTCATGCTTAGGTTTACATTATCCAGTGGGGTCTCACCTGAAAAAATTGTCCCTGCCTCCAAAATTTCACCTGGACGATGGGTTGTTTACACTGCTAGCATGCTAGCCTTGTTAGCACATCCGAGGTAGGAGTCTATGGGTAAAAAACTCCAACACTCCGATTCATTTACAGAGCTTCTGGTCCTTCTGTCTCCAGGTGCGTGTCAGTCTCATTTTCAAAATAGTTTACTCGCCAATGTTGATACTTTGACTCTGGTGATGGAAGAATCTCAAGGCTAACGCCATCTCTTGGACATGAATGTGTAAATCTGCGAGATTTGCGTGTGCTCACCTCTTTTGATTGACTTTGTATGTATTCGCGCCACCTGTTAGCGTTTGGTCTGAAGACACCTTAAGCCTTGTGAGATGTGGGTGGGCCTACACCTCCTGGTGTTTGAAGGAGGGGGGAAAGTGATAAGCTTTTGACACAAAACTGTAAGACAATAAAAGGTTTTGTTTGTGGAAAAAAGGGCATAAGATACCATTTTAGACAATGTAGATTTGTTTTTATAGGGGATTTATGTCCACCTGAGAGCGTCTTTAAAAGTGTACTTATAAACAGTGAAATGAAAAGAATATATAGTGGATATAAAAAGTCTATATACCCCTGTTCAAATACCAGGTTTTTGTGATGTAAAAAAAAATGAGAGCAAGATGAATTATTTCAAAACTTTTTCTACCATTAATGTGACCCATAACCTGTACAACCCAATTGAAAAACAAACTGAAATCTTTTAAAAATAAAAAAACTAACCCTTAAAAAAAACTTTGTTGAAACACCTTTAGCTTTTATTACAGCACTCAGTCTTTTTGGGTAAGAGTCTATCAGCATGGCACATCTTGATGTGGCAATATTTGCCCACTCTTCTGTCCAAAAATGCTCCAAATCTGTCAGATTGCAAGGGCATCTCCTGTGCACAGCTCTCTTCAGATCACCCCACAGATGTTCGATCAGATTCAAGTCTGGACTCTAGCTGGGCCATTCCAAAACCTTAATCTTCTTGTGGTGAAGCCATTCTTTTGTTGGTTTGGATGTGTGCTTTGGGTCATTGTCGTGCTGAAAGATTAAGTTCCTCTTCATCTTCAGCTTTCTAGCAGAAGCCTGGGCTGGGCTGCATGGTGGCGCAGTGGTTAGCACTGCGGCAGCACAGTTTACCCTCGGCCGGGGGATCGCGGGGATCATGAGATCGTGGGTTTGATCCCTGCCCCCGGCCAACAGTGATCTGTGTGGAGTTTGCATGTTCTCCCCGTGTTGCGTGGGTTTACTCCGGGATTTCTCCGGTTTCCTCCCACATGCCAAAAACATGCAGGTTAGGGATACGGGGCGCTTGCGCACGCAGCGACCGGCAGACTGCAAAACAAATCTACCTACGGGTACAAAATAAGTAATAAAAAAAAATAAAAATAAAAATAAAAAGCCTGAAGGTTTTATGCCAACACTGACTGGTATTTGGAACTGTTCATAATTCCCTCCACCTTGACGAAGGCCCCAGTTCCAGCTGAAGAAAAACAGTCCCAAAGCATGATAGTGCCACCACCATGCTTCACTGTTAGATAGATAGATAGATAGATACATGCTTTATTTCAAACAAAAAAGTAAAAAAACAAAACAAATGACAAGTGCAATAAAAGTGACAGTACACAATGCTCGAAAGAGAGAAGGAAGAAGTGAACACTTATTTACTCCAACTCCTCTTTTCCCTAAATACAACCCATGTGAAATATATACAAATTACCTCATTTAAGACCCCAAGTAGACAATTAACTATATTTTGCACATATCAACATTGATACCCATCCATCCCAACATACTACATATAGTCCATACATCAAAACCCAGCCCCAAACAACACAGATATACACAGTACTGTCCCACCTACCATTCCATAGTGTCCCAGAGTGAGCATAGTGAATTGTACATATAAATACTACCCCTCTAACATATATTCTTTCAGCAAATAATGTTTATACCTATTTTTGAATTGATTTCTGTTTGTACATAGTTTCAGTTCAAGCTCCAGACTGTTCCACAAATCCACCCCACAGACAGATATGCACATACTTTTCTTAGTTGTTCGTACCTTAGGTTTTGTAAAGTTTAAGGCTCCTCTCAAATTATCATTGTCTCTTTTTTTGAATATTTTTTGTATATTAGTTGGGAATTGATTATTAATTGCCCTGTACATTACTTGTGCTGTCTTAAATTTAACTAAATTCATGAACTTTAGACATGTGACTTTAAAAACAACGAGTTGGTATGGTCTCTATATCCAACATTATTTATTATCCTTGTATCCTATATATGTATCCTATATCCCTGTAGGTGTGGTGTTCTTTCGGTGATGAGCAGTGTTGTGTTTGCACCAAATATATCTTTTGGAATTATGGCCAAAAAGTTCAACCTTGGTTTCATCAGACCATAACACATTTTCCCACATGCGTTTGGGAGATTTCAAATGTATTTTTGCAAAATGTAGTCGGGCTTGGATGTTTTTCTTTGTAAGATAAAGCTTCCGTCTTGCCACCCTACCCCATAGCCCAGACATATGAAGAAGACGGGAGATTGTTGTCACATGTACTAAACAGCCAGTACTTGTCAGAAATTCCCGCAGTTCCTTCAATGTTGCTGTCGACCTCTTGGCAGCCTCCTTGACCAGTTTTCTTCTTGTATTTTCATCAATTTTGGAGGGACATCCAGGTCTTGGTAACGTCACTGTTATGCCATATTTTCTCCACTTGATGATGGCTGTCTTCACTGTGTTCCATGGTATATTTAATGCCTTGAAAATTCTTTTTAAATTTTTTTTTAAAAATTTTGTGTACTTATTGATCTCCAGAGGGGAAATTCAGGGCATCCACCTATGGAAGAAGCAGCCACGGTACGGCGCCATCCCTTCACCATTCACACACACATTCACACCTTGGGCCACTTTAGAGTCTCCAATTAACCTAACTTGCATGTTTTTGGCCTGTGGGAGGAAACCAGAGTACCCGGGGTAAACCCACACAGACATGGGGAGAACATGCAAACTCCACACAGAAGTGTCACTGATGGTCAGGGGGTGGGATCAAACCCACGATGATCAGGGGTGGAATTGATCCCGTGACCTTCTTACTGTGCTGGCACTGTGCTAACCACTATGCCACCGTGCTGCCCCGTGGTTTTGTACCCTTTTCCTGACTGATACCTTTGAAAATGAAATTCCTCTGATGCTTTGGAAGCTCTCTGCAGACCACGGCTTGTGCTGTAAGATGTGACTACAAAAATGTCAGGAAAAGCCTACTGGAACAGCTGAACTTTATTTGGGGTTCATCAGAGGCACTTTAAATGGTGACATGTGTGTGCTGACTCCCATTTAACATGAGTTTGAATGTGATTGGTTAATTCTGAACACAGCCACATCCCCAGTTATAACAGGGTGTGCAGATTTATGCAACTGGGTTAAGTTCTTAATTTTTTATTTTTCCCCTTAAAAGATTATATAGGTCACATTAATGGTGGAAAAAGTTTTGAAATTATTTATCTTGGTCTCATTTTTTTACATTACAAAAACCTGGCATTTGAACAGGGGTGAGTTGACTTTTTTATATCCACTGTATGTGTATTTTCCAGCATTTTAAAATGACAAAATAAAAATGGGGGATATGACTTTCTGTACAGTAGAGGTGCAGCTTTGAAGTCTGCAGCTGCTATTTGGTCTGGTGGTCTGGACTGCTGTGTCACATGGTTTCCTGCTGTCCCGGTCACGTGGCGTTGGCCGCTCCTTACTGGAAGACAGGAAGCACCAGTTTGTGGTGTCTCACATGCCTCACATGTCTCTCAGAAGATGCAAGTGGGCTCATTTATAATGCACTAATGGACAGGGCCACAGGAAAGCCTGTCTCCTGATGGAGGAGCACCAGAGCATTTCCATTCATCATGGTCGGGTGCAAACTTAAAGCAGACAGAGCCATGATATAGCTGCTTAAGGCTTGCTGGCGGAGCAGCGGTGATCAATCACTCTCCAGGCCATTAGGATGAACTACAAATGTAGCTGCAGTGTAAATCAGAACTCCCACACATTCCTTTAAATTTTCTTTCTTGGACAATTTTGCAATTTTGGACACACCCGGTCTTTTAAATGCAACCCTTGATGCAAAGCTTTGCTGCATTTACCTCAGCCCCGAACCCTGCAGTCCACTGTCGTTCCACTGTTACGTTTCTTGTCTCATGTTGTGGCTATCCTCAGAACATGATGCAAGGCAAGGCGGTGAGAGAGAAACATATGGCTGGTGGCTCAGCCTTGCCTGGGGAGAGGGACCTCACCTTGATTGTTGCTGATGAGGGCTGACTTAACTCGAGGCTCTCAAGATGCCAGATTTTCTTGAACTGATAAGGCAGCAACAATGGCCCGTGATTGCAGAGACGAAAAATGCGCAGGAGTGTCTAGTGCATGTGCAACCTTCAGTAACAAATTACTACCACAGTGACACAAAAGTCTGGACATGGGTGTTTCAAAGATGAAATGGAGGCTTCATGCAGATCCTCAGAATGTGAACATGTTAGTCTGACAGAAGTTGGATGAAGTTCATGTCAGACTGTGCTCAGACACACTAATTATCACCTTCTTATATCTGACCCAGTACATCACTGGAAGTTTATTTTTAAAGAGCACTTTAACAGCTGAATGGGAATTGATTATGTTCTTGGAAGCTATGTTGGATTCAATCCGACCAGTACACACAGGCGGAGGCAGGATATGGACGGCCGCTCAGTAGCTACTTCAGATAAGAGGTTATTCTTCTTTGCTAATTCAATATCATGAAGGGTGGATCTATGAGTGTGAAGCACTCAAGTGAGCATAGTGTCAATAAGTGCATGCAAGCATGGTTACCGGATGCAAAATTAAACTGTGAGTCTCTAGTTTTCAACCACATTTAGAGGGGAGGTGGAGTTAGGATCTGTGTGGGGCCATTTACTGTATTTGAGCTTTAAAATGAAGGTAAACTGGCCCAGTCAGAACTATAAACTGGCCTGTCAACATTAGTGACAGGCAAAATTTTGAAAATTTCACGTTTTCTTTTTTTTTAAATTATTTTATTACTTATTTTGTACCTGTAGGTAGATTTGTTTTGCAGTCTGGTGACAAGCCACCAGCTGCCGGTCGCTGCGTGCGCAAGCGCCCCTTAACTCCCTAACCTGCATGTTTTTGACATGTGGGAGGAAACCGGAGAAATCCCGGAGTAAACCCACGAAGACAACATGCAAACTCCACACAGATCACTGTTGGCCGGGGGCAGGGATCGAACCCACGATCTCACGGTCCCCGCGATCCCCCGGCCGAGGGTAAACTGTGCTGCCACAGTGCTAACCACTGCGCCACCGTGCAGCCCACATTCTGTCATTAAGATACAGGAGGAGACAGTGAAATTTTCCCGTGTGCACCTGAATATGACAACATTTTTTTGAACTTTCACAGAAGGTACAAGGCAACAGCAGAAGTTATGAAGATAACCCGTTCCACCCCTCCGTAGGGCGAACTGTCATTTGTTGATAAGGATCCAAAGCAGCAAATTATCTCAATGGAGCTTAATTTGTGTTTTCATAATGTCTGGATGAGTGCAGAGTGAAATGCATACAAAGAGTCAGACCTGCATATGCATTATGTGTGCAGACAGGGAGGACAGGAAGTTCTTCGACACCTACACATATGCAGACATACAGCTCCTAAATGCGTGGACGAGGTATTTCTTATGTGTGCGTGTGTGTGTGTGTGTGTGTGTGTGTGTGACTCAGCAGACCTCATTTAATAAACAGATGTGGGTTTCAGAGACTGTCACACTGAAAGATGACTCTGAGTGACAGACATTAGGTCACTTGTACACAGAAATCGGAGGGTACAAAGAACTCCTTATTGTGAAATCTCCTTACCAGATCTTTCAAAAAATGTAATTGTAATAAAAATTTAAAATTTATATTAATTGGTTCAGAGTCAGTGTTGGGAATAAATAACTAAATATATGCAAGCCCACCAGTTGTTGCTGTGGGTGAAGGAGGCGCCTCAATAATAACCTAATTTGTTGTGAATATGAAACTTATTAAGTCCCAACTTTTGATCTGCTTTGCATATTTTGTGCTAATTACAGCAAGAGTGGAAATGCCTCCTTTGCATATTTGAAGGAGCAAGAATAAAAGAGCAAGAAAGTGAAAAAAGAGACAAAGAGGGTAGGAGGGAGTTGAAGATGATTACATGCTGCTGGTCTCTATAATGAGATTGTAGTTATATATTCCAACCTTAATATCTCTTTGCAGTGTTTGAAGATTGTCTCTTTCCATTTGGGCCAGCCTGGATGGACAGATTAATCACTTTTTAATCGGGATGCCACAGTGAATAATTCGACCCTTGAAGATCATTTGGAGCGCCGGGGCGTCACTGTTTTGAATTTATTTGGTGCCACTTGCTCTGTAGCAAATATTCATCACAGCAACAGACAACTAAATGTTTGATTATTTTACAATGTTGCAGTGCTGATACACTGCATTGCAGTAAAAGATGGCCAGTAGCCAACAGCTGACAGTATTGGGCAAACTGCTCATCCTTTCAAAGAAAACCTTGCAGCTCTTTGTATTTTATTATTTATCTGTAAGTACAAACCTGCTGAGCTGGATGCCTGCCCACCTGTACTTTACTGTAAATACTTCTGACTGTAGTAATTAGTCCACAAGGTGAAAAAAAATGTTGAAATCTGGTGGCAGGGTTGTTATAGCACTATACAACAGCAAGGTTAATGTTTGAAACTTTCCAGATTTGTCAGAGAAAGCATGACATATCAAGGAAGGTCAGTCAGTAATCTGTCCTTGGAGTCTACAGTTGGATGCTGGGGTGGTGAAAGGAAATATTATTAACCATTTTTCTACCTCAGGAATTTTCTGATCACCAGGGACAATGCCGGAAGTTCAGATTTTTTGCAGTTTGTTAAAAGATCTATTACAGTTTTGAGACTCTCCACACCAAGTACTAATATGATGATAACTGTAAATTTGCAGTTTTAAAAGTCATTCTAATTCAAGTGAATGGCAGAGGACACACTGCAATGGTACTGATAAAGACAGTGGCAAATGATATTGTTAAGATCCCTTTCAGAGTAATGCCATTGTCATATCTGGACACGATGTTAGGATCATACCCACACTTTATGTTTATCTTTGTTCTCTGTGTTTTCCCCTGATTTGGTTTATCATGATTAGTTGCATTATTTGCCCTCTGTGTTCCCCTAGGACCTAGGGGAACACAGAGGGCAAATAATGCAGAAGACAGAATAAGGCAGAAGACAATAACAGAGGACCTAGGGCCTAGGTCCTCTGTTATTGTCTTCTGTGTCCCCCTGGTCTGTTGTGTCATTTCATGTCCTCACCCTCAGCTGTGTTGTTTTCTCTGTTTCCCTACCTCAGCCTTAGTTTGACCATTCTGTTAATTTTTCATTATCATGTCTCTAATTATGCTCTGTAGTTTTGGTTCCTGCCCTGCATGTATGTTATTATTATTATTATTATTATTATTATTATTATTATTATCTAGCTCCCCGTGTCCATTGTCTGCACAGCCCCACCTGTCCTGTTTTCCCTACCTGTAGCTGCTCCCTTCTTGTCTGTGATTGTCTGTGATTGTTCCCACCTGGTCTGTGTTCCGTGATTACCCGTGGTGTGTATATATGTCTGTGTCAGTGTCAGTCTGGTGTGGTGTCATTAATGTTAGCGCTGTAACATTGGTTTTCCCTCTGGTGATTCTGTTCCTGTCTGTGGTCCTAGTTTCAGTGCCTGTAAGTGGGTTTTTGCTTTCCATGACTCACTTTGTGTTTCAGCCCTTGTGCTGTTTTTATTTTGTGTTTTTGTGAATAAACTGAGTAAGACTGTAGTCCTGCCTGCACCGTATGAGTCCATCATTCTTGCCTGCCAGGGGTTGTTATATGACAGAATGACACTACCAGATACAGACTCTGCAGACATGAACTTTGCAGCCCTTGGTTTGGGCGAGGAGGAGTGCTGGGTAGCTGAGCTTATTGAGGGTCTGATCTCAGATGCCCGGACTTCCCACACATCGGAGAGAGCTATGTGGTTCCTGGATGAAGCGGCGGAAGTAATTAAGGACTACCCCAATTTGCGGAGCTATCCTGGTCTGGTTGGACTACTAATCTCGGTGCCAAACCTGCAAAATTCACTCCGTGGACTGGTGAGAAGCCCAAAACCTGCACCAACAACGAAGCATCACCTGGTTTCAGCATCACGGGAGCCTGTGACATCAGTAAAATGTTCCCTGGCTCCATTACCCACATCTCCTTGCTCTGCTCCAGCTTCAGCTCCTCACCACTCATCAGCCCTGGCATCACCGAAGCCTGAGCCGACAGTAAAACATCCCCTGGCTTCTTCAACCCCCACTGCCTCTCCTCGCCATTTGTCTGCGCCAGTACCATCTCTCAGCTCCCCAGCTCCAACGCCAGCTTCTCCAGCCCCACAGCCATTCCATGGGCTTGAGAAGAGCTCACTATTTACACCAGAGCCAGTGCTGATGGTGAAAGGAGCGTCCCCTGGCTTCGGCACCTCCCTCCTCACACTGAACTCCAGCCTCTTCACCTCCTCATCGCTCTTCCATCTTTGTTCCAGCCCCACGGAGAGTTCCAGCCCTAGAGGGCTCTCCCACGTTGGTTTCCACGGCAGCTGCAATGCCTGTCATCACGCTTGCAGTGCTGGCTCCCACATCTGCTACACTGGTGCCCTCACCCACTGCTACATGTCAGGGTTCCTCGTCTGCTGCCCCTCCAATGTCCCCAGGGGTGGAAGACACCTCTCCAGTAGCAGAGTCTCCAGGGTCCTTGTCAGCAGTGGAGCAAGAGCTAAGGCAAGTCCTCTTCTTTGTATTTTTAACATCAGTCATAGAAAGGTCTTGCATAGCTCTTAGTGGGGGGACCCGGTTGCAGCTACCATCTGCTCCTCGGCTCTCTCTGCCAAGCTCCATTGCCACCAGTTGTACTGACCTATCCTCCATCTCTTCCTCCACCTCTGAGGTGCCTACGTCAGGGATGGTGTTGCACACTTCAGTTCTAGCCATTTCCAAGGTGCACGCCACAGCTCCAGCTGTCTCCGAGGTGCATGCTCCACCTTCGCCATCATCCGAGCTGCACGCTCCACGTTTGCCATCATCTGAGCTGCACGCTCCACCTTCGCCATAGCCTGAGCTGCATGCTTCACCGATCATCCCAGAGGGCTGTGTGCCTCCATTGGTCGTTCCAGAGGCTGGTGCCCCTCCACCGTTCAAGCCAGAGGCCGATGTAACTCCGCCTGTCATTTCAGAGGCTGGTGAGCCTCCGCCTGTTGTTTCGGAGGTTGGTGCCCCTCTGCCTGTCATTTTGGAGGCTGGTGCGCCTCTGCCTGCTGTCCCAGAGGCCGGCGCACTTTCCTCGTCATCTCATCCTGAGGCCGTCACCCCAGCAGAAGGACACCAGGAGTTAAGGCAAGTATTTTTCCCTTATTTTCTATATCAGTTTTAGAAAAGACTTGCCTTACTCCTGATGGGGGGGGGGGGGGGGACCCAAGAGCAGATTCCACATGCTTCAGGGTCCTCCCCACCAGTCTCTCTTGCTGATGACTGTGGTGTCGCCTCACTGACCTCCTGTTCTCCTCTCTCGTTCGAGGTGGCCATGTCGAAGGTGGAATCACAGGAGGATTCCGCTCCACCTGCACCGACCGTCCAAGCAGTCTGCTCCACCTGGTTCGTCCGAGCAGTCCACTTCACCCTGGTCACCGTCCAAGCAGTCCCCTCCACCCTGGTCACTGTCTGAGCAGTCCGCTCCACCTGGGCTGCTGTCCGAGCAGTCTGCTCCACCTGGGCCATCGGAGCAGCCTGCTCCACCCTGGTCGCTGTTGGAGAAGTCCACTCCACCTTCGCCGCTGAAGGTCACCACTCTTCAGCTGCAGTCACCCAAGCTCAGTGCTCCTGACCCATCATGTTCCTCCATCTGGTGGCCCATGGACTCTGGTAGGCCACCCGATGCACCGTGTTCATCCGTCTGGTGGCCCATGAACACTGGTAAGCCACCCAACGGTCCTGGTTCATCCGTCTGGTTGCCCTTGGACTCTGGCAGGCCACTTGATGCACCATGTCTATCAGTCCAGTAGTCCAGGGACTTTGGCCGACTACCCAATGAACGTTTTTTTTTCTTGGTTTGTGTTCTTGTTTTGTCCCACCGTGCCTATGTCCCCCTCCTCCCACCTGATGGAGATGTTCTTTGTTTTGTTTGGAGGGCATCTGGAGTCTGCCTTAAGGGGGCTCTATCATATCTGGACATGATCTTAGGATCATGCCCATGCTTTATGTTTATCTTTGTTTTCTGTGTTTTCCCCTGATTTGGTTTATTATGATTAGTTGCATAATTTGGCCTCTGTGTTCCCCTGGGTCCTCTATTATTGTCTTCTGTGTCTCCTCAGTCTGCTGTGTCATTTCATGTCCTCACCCTCAGTTTTGTTGTTTTCTCTGTGTTTCCCTACCTCAACCTTAGTTTGACCATTGTTTATTTTTCATTATCATGTCTCTAATTATGCTCTGTAGTTTTGGTTCCTTCCCTGCATGCATGTTATTATTATCATCATCTAGCTCCACGTGTCTATTGTCTGCACAGCCCCGCCCGTCCTGTTTCACTTACCTGTAGCTGCTCCCCTGTTGCCTCTGATTGTTCCCACCTGTTATGTGTTCCATAATTACCTGTGGTGTGTATATATGTCCTTGTCAGTGTCAGTCTGGTGTGGCGTCATTAATGTTAGCGTTGTAATGTTGGTTTTCCCTCTGGCGATTCTATTCCTATCTATGGTTCTAGTTTCAGTGCCTGTAAGTGTGTTTTTGCCTTCCACGGCTCACTTTGTGTTTCAGCCTTCATGCTGTTTACCTCCGCCAGGCCGCAGGCCGCAGGAGGTTATGTTTTTGCCAGCGTTTGTCTGTCTGTTTGTCTGTTTGTTGGTTAGCAAGATAACTCAAAAAGTTTTGGATGGATTTCGATGAAACTTTCAGGCATTGTTGGAAATGGTACAAGGAAGAACTGATTAAATTTTGGGGATGATCCGCATCACCGTCTGGATACAGGAATTTTTTAAAGGATTCTTTAACATTGTCAGATATGGCCATTTTCAACATGTGTGCAGGCGCAATGGAGGGCGCTGGTCGTCGTATCTGATGAACACGAACTCCGCGTTCTTCAAAGTTTTAGGCACAAAAGCACGCGGAAAACAGTGGTGGGCCGGGCCCGGCAGCATGCCTGTGTTTGCGCTACACTGCAAAAGCTGAGACGGGCAGCTGTCCGGCGCGGGATTATTTGGCAGAAATTCCCCGGGCAGCCATAGGGGCTGCGCAAAAACAATCTCTCTTCCGGGGAAGCTTCCAAATTCTCTTTTGCCGCGGAGCGCAACCCCAATATAAAATCCACGGCAACCTGTCTACCCAATTTGCATCCGTCAGTGAAGCCCTGAGTGCTGCTTTCAGTGATCTATGAAAACGCTCGCATAACCCATTGGCCTGTGGGTTGTACGCGGTTGTGCGATGAATTGCAATGCCCGCAGCCTGGGAGTTTGGAGATGGAGGAGATGGACACAACACCAACACTTCAGTTTATTACCTCCGCCAAGGAGGTAATGCTTTTACTACTGAACCACTAATCCTATCATTGTGAATCCAATTGCTAGTCATATGTTTTCATGGTCAAGGAATCTGAAAACGTACACACAAACACTGTATGGGGGGGAACTGTGGCGCTTGGCGGAGGTCTGTGCTCTCCGAGTGCTTTTCTAGTTTTATTTTGTGTTTTTGTGAATAAACTGAGTAAGACCATAGTCCTGCCTGCACCTTATGAGTTCATTATTCTTGCCTGCCAGAGGTCGTTATATGACAGAAATCAATGATAGAATCCCAAATAGCCAATCAGGAAGCTGGATCTGTAAGTATGGCTGCAGTTGATGATAGTAATAAAAATAATAATAATAATTATTATTATTTGTTTATATAGCGGCAAATCATAAGAGTTATCTCAAGGCACTTTGCAGAATAAAAACATGATGATACATAATACATGTGTGGTGATCCGAGCGCTGAGGTTGTCCGCACCCGGGCCACTCAGTATTCTCTCTCTTTTTCTCCTGTTTATATCTGCTGGTTATTATTGTTCTCCCAGGGCTTTTATTGTGACAGTGCTGCAGCCGAACTTTTGGCTGTCAAAGCCTTGCCAGCACTGTCACAGCTGAGCATGATCTGGTAATTACGTTCCCCCTTTCCTGTTTGGTTCTTTTTTTTTTGTTATCAGTATTTAAAGAAGCAGCTGAGGCTCACTCCTCGCTGTGACCTACATCCGTGTCTACCAGGACTGGAGTCCCTATCCCCAGCTCCAGTCTTCCTTCTGTGTTTGATTGGTCCTCGCTTCAGCATTTGTAAGTGTTTATTCTATAGCGTCAGGTTCCGCCCTCACTACACTCTTGCATTTGATGTTAGTGTTCTTTATTTTGTGTTCTAGTTTAGGGGATGTGTTTTGCCCCATGTGGATCTTTATTTTGTTCTTTTGTGAATAAACAAACAGACTCTCTGTTGGCATCTGGCGCCTCATTTATGCCCTGAAAGGGGCAAACACGACAGCATGCACACAATACAATACGATACATAATACAAAAGACTAGAGTAAGAGAATGACAGCATAACTAAGCCTTTATCAAAGAGGAAAGTTTTTAGCCTACTTTTAAATGTACCGAGTGTGTCAGCCTCCCGGACAGAGGTTGGAAGAAGATTCCAAAGGAGAGGAGTTTGGAAGCAGAAAGCTCTGCCTCCTGATCTATTTTTTGGAAACTCTAGGAACCACAGATAAACCAGAACTTTGGGAGTGCAACGTTCTAGTTGGATGATAAGGCACTACAAGCTCTTTGAGATATGACGGTGCCTGTGTTAAGTTGGAAATAAGACAGAACGGAGAGCTTCTTGAGGAATACACAACTGCCTTTATTTAGCTCTTATTCCAATTTATATTCCCCACCGTAGCCCGCCTGACATCACCTACTCCCCCCACCCCGGCGGTGCTACGGCAAACCCCAAAGTCCAATTCTCATACATAACATTCCCCCCCCCTACAAGCTCCAAACACAACACACTATCAAAATCAACACCAATTAATACAATAAACACAGTCCTTGTTCTTTTTTGAACATATAAACAGGTGAACTTATGGGCGTCTGGGTAGACTACCAGAGCACCCTGCCAGGCTGGAGCGGGTTATTCTGCCGCTAAATCCAACCTGCACCGTCCATAATAGTTCTAGTGACGTAATTGTCCAGATATGCAGGCCTCCGGCACACTCTAGCCGTGTGTCCTCCATGAGGGGACACTGCACCAGGCATCGTCGGCACAGCCTGTGAGTCCACATCAGGTGTGGTTGCCCAGTCCCAGCTCTCACTGAGGCGTCTCATGTTATCCAAATCCTGGTCAGGCAACGAACATCTCAGTCTGCTGGCATGCCACCTGGACCCATCATCAAGTTCGAAAGTGTCCAGGCCTTGCTGCCTCGTGATCTGCTGTGGTCCCGTCCAAAGTGGCTGCAACTTGTGAGTCCGGACAGGATGCCTGACCCAAATTCGATCCATCTCCCTCAGGTCGTGGTCCCTCGCTCTATGCTTCTTTTCGAATCACTGTTTCATCCTGCGCTGCTGACCAGTGACCCTGCTCCTCAGTGCCACCATATCCTTCTGGGGAGACACCACCAGTGGTCCCAAGAGGTTTCCCGGATAAGACAGTTCTCGCTCCATCATGAGAGCCGCTGGGGAACAGCCCGTCATGGCGTAGACGTAGACCAATGCCCTGTAGTGAAGCAAAGTGTTCTGGAGGGCATCCGAAAAGGGGAAGCCATCCGCCAGGAGCGCTATCAGTCCATTCTTTAGGGTCTTATTGAACCTTTCGACCCCTCCATTGGCCTGCAGATGGTAGAATGCTGTCTTCACATGCTCCACACCCCTGCTGCTCAAAAACTCCTCAAATGCCCCTGATACAAACTGCGGGCCATTGTCCATCGTGAGTGTGTCCGGGGTTCCCCACCTGGCAAACAAAGACGTCAGGAACCCCGTAACCACTTCTGTCATCACTGAGCTGGTAGGCAGCACCTCCGGCCATTTTGAGAACATGTCGTAGGCCACCAGCAGGAATCGGCTGTTAAAAGGCGCTGCATGGAGTTCACCGCAGATGTCCAGCTCAATGTGTTTCCAAGGCCCCTCCGGATATACGACTGCCTAAGTGGTGGACGAGGAGGTCCGCCAGTCTTGCCGCTCTCCAGGCATGGTACACAGTGCTTCACTATGGCCTTGATGTCATTATCAATGCCCGGCCACCAGACCGATCTTCTGCTACGTTGTTTCACTCTCACAACCCCCAGGTGGCCGTCATGCAACATTTCCAGGACCCACGCCCTCAGGGAAGTTGGGATCAGAGCGCACTGGCCCCTGGCCACACATATCTCATTCCAGCAGCTTAACTCATCCTTGAAACGGTGATAGGGTGTCAGGTTGCCTCGCACCCATGCTGACCATTCCTCTCTGACCACCACATGTAGTTGTACCAAAACTGGATCCCGCTCTGACTCCTCCCTGAGCTCCTGGGGGGAACAACTCCCTGGAGTGGTCCGCACACAGCGTTGACCAGTTCATCCTCAGCTGAGCCAGCGTCATCGTTGTCCGCCAGTGGAGTCTCCACCATGGCCCGAGATAGGAGGTCTGCTACTATATTTTCCTTGCCTGGAGTGAACTTGGTGGTAAAGTCATAGGCCCTCAGTCGCTCAGACCACCTACGTATCATCAGTGGTCTATGCCCCAACCCCGACGTCTCCAGCAGGGTTGTAAGCGCCCGGTGATCAGTTCTCAACATGAAACGACGCCTGTAGAGGTATATGTGCCACCTCTCACATGCCCAGACACAGGCCAGTGCTTCTCTTTCGCCCACAGCGTATTTTTGCTCCGCCGCTGAGAGGGGCCTAGACATGAATGCCACTTGTCTCTCCGTGTATCCCTGAACTTGAGACATGACTGCCCCCAGCGCCGACCCAGATGCATCGCAGGTCATCACCGTCTCAAGGTTAGGGTCAAAGTGCGCCCACACTGGTGGAGAAGTGAGTTGACAATTCAACTTGGAGACCGCCCCCAAACAGGCCGGTGTCCACTCGATAGGTGCGTCTTGTTTCAGCAGGGCTCGCAGAGGCTCAATCGTTTTAGAATAGTGCAGAATGAATTGCCCATAAAAGTTCACCATGCCTAGGAATGATGAGATCTGGGCAGGCGTAGAGGGGTCCGGGATGCGAAGGATCACCTCCATGTTTGAATGCAGTGGTTGAAGGCTCCTCCCTGTCAGTCGAAAACCCACAAACTCGATGGCGTCGGCTGCGAAGACACATTTTTCTCCATTTAGGGTGACCCCGTAGTCCTGCAGTTTTTTTAGAACCTTCTCCAGTCTCTCATCATGCACCTCCCTTGACGCGCCGTGCACCACGATGTCGTTCAAATAGGCTACCACCCCCTTAAGACCCGCAAGCATCGTCAACATTACCTTTTGAAAACAGCTGGGGCAGAACTCAGTCCGAACGGCATCCTGGTATATCTAAAAACCCCCATGTGGGTCACGAACGCCGTCAAGTTCCTGCTGTCTGGGTGGAGTGGCACCTGTAGATAACCCTGTCGGAGGTCCAGCTTCGTGAATACCTGGGATCCACTAAACGTCGCTGTGAGCTCCTCCATGGTTGGAAGGGGGTATTTGTCCGGGATGATTGCCTTGTTCACCATCTGCAGGTCTATACAAGGCCTGATCCCCCCCCCCCTTTCTTCTTCGCTACTACCAGGTTAGAAATCCAAGGCGATGAGTCCACCTTCTCAATGATCCCGGAGTCCAGCAGCCTCAACAGTTCCGCCGAGACCATCACATAGCCCTAGTGGCAGGCGCCGCAGCGGTTGAATCCTAGGTGTCACCATCTTGTTCGCCAGCGGGCGAAGAAAGAAAGCATCTATCCAGCCCAGGCCCATGAACAACGCCGGCCAACGGAGTTGCCAGTCAGTGTATGCCGTTAACACCACTGAGCCCTCCAGATCCTGTATGGAGAAGCCCAGATCCCCCAGTCGATCGATCCCTAGCAGGTCCGCCCCCTCTCGTGCCACCTGGAAAGCAAAATTAGTCACCCTCTTCAGCCCGCATGTCACATCAAACTCCGCTGTGCCCACCATTTCAATCTCAGTGTGGCCATAGCCGACCATCCTCACTGCTCTTGTATTGACCGTCTTCGCTGGGAACAGCGTCTTCAGCGTAGCCAAACTCAGGATAGACCTGCTGGCCCCCGAGTCCACCATATGGGGCACCTCAACACCATCCAGCTGCACAACATACCATTTGAGTGGCCCTCTTCCCACACGTGCCACACACACACGGCCAGCTTCCCGGGGTCCCTCTCTCTCCAGGTCCGTAAATGTTACATGGGCCCCGTCGCTTGCCACTGGGCGCCTTTTCTTCCTCTTTTTCTTCCCAGCCTGCCCTAGAGGTCTTGTTTGCATGCTAACCATTGCCTGTGGCGCGGAGGCCCAGTCCTCCGGCTCCTCGCTAGCTGACGTACTTAGCTTCTGTAGAGACGCCTACTCCTGCAGCTTCACCAAATCCACTACCCCATCCAGGGGCAAAGGCTGGAGGGCTAACCTTAGCATGCTTCCCAGCCACGTACTAGTCGTGCTATGGGCCAATTTATTCCTCACTAGCTCGTCCGCTGGCGGCCCAAATGCGCACTTTCCTGCCAGGCTGCATAGCTCCATAATAAATGACAGGGTGGACTCACCAGCATGTTGTTGATGGTCAAAAAACACATATCTTCTTTTGGTGACTGTGGAGTGGTAGCCAAAAAGATTGTCCATCTTTAGCAAACCATTTGCCAGTGAGCCGTTGCCACACAGCCTGAAGAAAATGTGCTGTCCTTCAGCGCCCAGATGGTGTACTAATAAGCTCCTCCGTCTTTCCTCGGTGATATCGCCTAGACTGGCCGCCGTCACGTAGACCTTGAACATATACCTCCACTGTGCCCATGGTATATCTGGCGTACCCCGGCACTGCAGGAACGGAGGTGGCTCTACAATACACGAGCCCATTTGTTTTCTGTCATCGCCAAATGTTAAGTCGGAAATAAGACAGAATGGAGAGCTTCTTGAGGAACACACAACTGCCTTTATTTAGCTCTTATTCCAATTTATATTCCCCACCACAGCCCACCTGACATCACCTACTCCCTCCACCCTGGTGGTGCTACAGAAAACCGCGAAGTCCAATTCTCATACATAACAGCCTGATTGTTTAAGGCTTTATAAGTAAGAAGAAAAATTTTAAAATAAATTCTATATTTTATGGGAAGCCAATGCAGAGAAACCAAAACAGGAGAAGTGTCTTCTCTTAACCTTGCCCTGGTTAGTACAGGTGCGGCAGCATTTTGAACGAGCTGAAGAGTTTTGATTGACTTATTAGGACAACCTGATGAAAGAGAGTTGCAGTAATCCAACCTGGATGTAACAACGGCATGAATTAATTTCTCCACATCATTTAAAAACAGGATTCGCCTGATTTTAGCAATGTTGCGCAAGTGGAAGTAGGCAGTCCCAGAGATTTGTCTTAAATGTGTATTAAAGGACAAATCCTGGTCAAAAACTACACCTAGGTTCCTTGAAGTGGCACTAGGGGCCAGAACAACATCATCTAATTTGACTACTTCTTTAGATAATGCATTACTTGCATTTTTGGGCCCAAATACAATAAGTTCGGTTTTATCCAAATTTAGCAGCAGGAAGTTAGACGCCATCCAAATTTTAATGTCCCAGAGACACTCCTGAAGTAAAGCTAACTGGTTAAGATCATCTGGTTTCACTGATAAGTATAATTGAGTGTCATATGCATAGCAGTGTAAATTGATGGAAAGATTTCTCATAATGTCACCTAAAGGTAGCATGTATAAAGTAAACAATATTGGTCCTAGCACAGCCTATCATCTGATATCATATGATTTAATAGTATGGCTTTGTTAGACAAAGATATTCAAATAATATCAAATATCAAATTTTTGTTGTGTTTTTTTATTTTCTGACTTAATAACTTCAAGAAATTTAGGGTGTCGGGGGACAAACACGGTCTCTATGGGAAGATAGAAATGGGTGAGTGGTTAAGCGACTCAGTCACCAGGTGCAGACAGCACAGTATGTTGGATATTACCAGCTAATATTTGTCATAAATCGCCCTTTTCAAGGGCAGGCAGAAGACACCAAACGTCAAGTGTGAGTTTGCAACATTTATTAACTTAAACACAAACACTACATAACACTTACAAATAAGGAGTGGTGAGAGGATCACTAGAGGAGAACGGGACTCACATCTGGGGGGAAAGAGAACAGCCTGGATGAACCCAGGCTGAGGTGCTCGGACACGCCAGGGAAAAGGAGACGAAAACCAGACGGAGTCACACCTGAAAAGAAACGGGGCTCACGTCTGTGGAAACAGGAAAAAGGAATAATTCCAGGATGAAGTGCACTTATTCACCTCTGTGGAAAAAAACACATTCACTCAGAGTTTTGGCAGGTGCTCTGAGGAAGCAAACAGCAGGACACGACAACGGGAAACATTGCCATTGTCCTTAAATAGGTTAATGGGAAAATAATCCATGAATGACAGGTGTGGGTCACAAGAGTGAGGAAGTAATTAAACACAATCTGTGACAGGTGTGCAGCCCGCAAAACACAGTTTGACAGCAGGATGTACACAGACACTGTCAAAATAAAAGCCCAGACCGGAAATAATAAATAATAAGATAAGATAAGATTAGCCTTTATTAGTCCCATAATGGGGAAATTCCAGGAAATAATGATACAGAGAGTAAGATAACACAACTCCAAGAGATACAAATAATACAAGATGATACACAAATGTATAGACAAGACTATAATGACAAAACTAAGCATACAAAACAACTTATAACTAGTCAGGGACAAATAACAACCCAGAGACAACATACAGAATATGTTATAAATATTTGGTGGTATGGCAGCAGCGCGCACGGATGCAGCGGCCCATCTTGGCATCAGCGAGTGTGAGAGTTTTGAGTGTTTTGATCTTCCCAGATGTACATTCTGTAAAACTTACAACCGTGAGACCTTATTAAACATCAAGGTACTGCACGCTGCAAGAATCGTGGCGATCGGTTGTGACTTGGACATTCTACGCCAGCATGGAATTCTGGCGGAGTCCCCGCTGGAAGCTACTCGAGAGAGGAGGAGGCGTAAGCGGAGTGAATGCAAGCAAAAGCGTGGAAAAAGGGCCGGAATCCATGCTAGGCTAAAGGCTAACCTCTCCAGACCAGCGGTACCGTCGCTCATTCTCTCTAACGTCCGCTCCCTCGAAAACAAGCTGAACGAGCTGCGTCTGCCGAGAGAAACCCGGAGAGAGTGGAGAGACTGCTGTGTGCTTGCGTTCACTGAGACATGGCTCCACGGCAACATTCCTGACGAGGCCATTCAACTGGAAGATATGGCGATGTTCCGTGCCGACAGGGAAACGGCGAGCTCCGGTAAGAGCCGGGGGGGTGGGCTATGCATCTATGTTAACAAGAACTGGTGCGTCAATGCCATGTTAATGTCTAAACACTGCTCTCCGTTGGCGGAGTTCCTTATTGTAAATTGTCGGCCATATTATTTGCCGAGGGAATTCAGCAATGTGTTTGTAGCTGATGTTTACATAGCGCCGAGCGCTAACGCTAAAGCTAATGCTAAGAAGGCACTCGGGGAACTGCACAATGCGATTAGTGAAATCCAAACTTCACACCCGGACAGTTTTGTGGTGGTTGCGGGGGATTTTAACCACACCAGCTTAAAGACTGTGCTCCCCAAGTTTAAACAATGTGTAGACTTTAAGACCAGAGGAGAGAATATGTTGGACTTAGTGTACACAAACACAGATGCACATAAGGCAATACCCCACCCCCATCTCAGCCTTTCTGATCACATATCCATGATGCTGCTGCCTGCCTACAAACCTTTATTGAAGCGCAGCAGGCCAGCAGTGAAACAAATCAGAATTTGGCCAGAGAGTGGAACCTCTGCACTGAAAGACTGTTTTCTGCACACAGACTGGGAGGTCTTCAAAATAGCAGCCTCCCAGGAAGACAAGACAGATGTGGAGGAGTATGCTGAAACGGTCACCAGCTACATCGCGAAGTGCACAGAGGATGTCACTACAGTGAAGACCATCACTATGCGGGGTAACCATAAGCCCTGGATGACTGCAGAGGTGCGCTCGCTGCTTACAGCCAGGGATGCAGCCTTCAGAGCGAAGGACAGGATCGCCCTCCGCTCAGCCAGGTCTGCGCTCTCAAAGGGAATTAAGGCGGCAAAGCGCGCCTATGCAGAGAAAATCCAGGGACACCTCTGTGACACTAGGAACACCAAGCAGATGTGGCAGGGAGTTCGGACACTGACGGGCTATAAGTCTAGGCAGGGGGTCGATGATGACAACGCTTCACTTCCAGACAGGCTTAACGACTTCTTTGCACGTTTTGAAGCATCAAACTCAACAATCAGAGGGAGGGCTGGCCCACCCCCACCATCGGTCGGACCAGCTTTTACCAACAACACAGCGGACACACGGAGGACCCTAACCAGAGTCAACCCACGCAAAGCTGCAGGTCCGGACAACATCCCGGGACGTGTACTCCGAGACTGCGCGAGCGAGTTGGCGGATGTCCTGACTGACATTTATAACATCTCCCTGAGTCAGGCCATTGTTCCAAGATGCTTCAAGACCTCTATCATTCTACCGGTGGCAAAGAAACCAGTTGTGTCCTGTTTGAATGACTATCGTCTTGTTGCACTGACACCAATTGTGATGAAGTGTTTTGAACGGCTTGTCAAACCACACATTACAGCCTGCCTCCCTGCATCACACGACCCACTCCAGTTTGCATATCGTTCAAACCGCTCCACGGAGGATGCTAAAGTCACCACCCTACACTCTGTTATCACCCACCTGGACCAGAAAGACACCTACGCCAGACTCCTGTACATTGATTTCAGTTCAGCATTCAACACCATTATTCCCCAGAGACTGATGGAGAAATTACTCCTTCTCGGTCTGAACACCGCCACATGTCTCTGGATCCTGGATTTCCTGACTGAGAGACCTCAGTCTGTCCGGGTTGGAAACAACATCTCCAACTCTGTCACGCTGAGCACCGGATCCCCTCAAGGCTGTGTACTCAGTCCACTGTTGTTTACACTTCTAACACATGACTGTATATCCAGACACGAGGGGAACCAGATTATTAAGTTTGCAGATGACACCACGGTGGTGGGACTTATCCAGAGGGATGAGGAATCAATGTACAGGGAAGAAGTGAGAGACCTGGAGGGCTGGTGCAGGGAGAACAATCTGGTGCTCAATGTGGACAAAATGAAGGAGATGATTATCGACTTCCGGCGGTCACAGCCTGAGCACGTCCCCCTCAGCACCGGTGGCCGTTTAGTGGAGAGAGTGGAGAACATCAAGTTCCTCGGAGTGCAGATCTCGCAGGACCTGACCTGGAGCAAGAATTCCTTGGGGATCAGGAAGCGGGCTCAGCAGAGCCTGCACTTCTTGAGGAAACTCAAACAGGCCTCTCTCCCCACCTGCATCCTCAGGACCTTCTACAGAGGTGTGGTGGAGAGTGTTTTGACGTACTGCATTGCTACATGGTACTCCAGCTGCAGTATGTCAGACAAAAAAGCCCTGCAGACGATAGTCAAGGGGGCTGAGAGGGTAATTGGAGTCTCCCTCCCCTCTGTCCAAGAACTTTTTCAGAACCGTTGTAGGAGCAGGGCACTGAACATTGTCAAGGACCGTTCTCACCCTCTGCATAAACACTTTGAACTTCTTCCATCTGGTAAACGATTCCGGAGCATCAGAGGCAGAACCACCAGACTGATCAACAGCTTCCTTCCACAAGCTGTCAGGATGCTGAACAGTTGACCCGGAATCTCTCATACATACTACTGCACCTACGGACATTTTGTATATTATTTGTATATTATAGTTAGTTAGGTTTTTCCCAAGTATGTCTCAGGGATGTGTGAATGGATGGGGGGTGGGGTGGGGGGGTGAAGCTATGTGTGAGTGTGTCTTAAATCATGCTGCTTCTATTTATATGGATGCCGAGAGAAACGCAATTTCATCTTGCCTGCACTACAGTTGTATGTACAGCAATATGACAATAAAGTTTGATTTGATTTGATTTGATTTGAGAAGTGCATGAAAACCCCCAAACTAAGATAATCATAGTAAATACAAAAACAGATACAGAAATACAAAAGATGATATAAAACAACTTGGAGGCTGAGCACGGCACCCATTCGTGCTCAGAGTCATGACAATATTGAGCTACCCAGTCTGTTTAGATGGACACGGTCAGATTAATAGAAAGAAAAATGGTTCCAAAACAGACTGAATTTGTCAAAGAAACCAAAATTGTGAGCAGGGCAGGAATGCTGGAGCCAGGTACTGAGACTGAGTAGTCTGCTAAATCAGTGAGCACCTCAAGATAGTGTTGGAATAGGGCAACTAATAAAAATAGCTTTTCCACAGCTTTTCAAGAAGCTAAAGAGCTTGTTAAAGTCAAGTTTAGTTAGCTCAGATTGCTGACGACAAATGTCATTACAACCCACATGAAGGATAATCCTGGTTATACTGTAGATGAAGGTAGTGACTACAGCAACCATGGTAATTTATCCAGCAAAGCAGATGTGGCGATTCCAGGAAAACAGCAAGTTACAGCATTAAAGAATCTGATATCAAAGAGTCAGATATAAATAACAGTGCAAGTAATTTTGCCTCTATCTTAACTCATCTGATAAATAAACATACAAAAACCTGGAAGAGTCGGCCCAAAAAACACTCTGCCATGGTTTAACAGTGAAATTCTTCAAATAATGAAAAAGCGAGATCTTACTCTTAAAAAGTCCTTAACAACCAAAAAAGCTCTCATCACATAATTTGCGCTGGTCTGAGGAACAAAGTGGTGAGGGACCAGTGTAAAGCAAAAACAGTATTTTTTATAAAATCATAAAAGAGGCTAAGGGCAATAACAGAAAACTTTAGAAGCAAATAAACAGATTATCCAATTCAAATAAACATAAACACTCTAAAATTAGTCATTTAAAAGTAGATAGTAATATTATTCATTGTAGCAATTCTATCGCAAATGCTGTTAATAGCTTTTTTATTGATTCATGTGCAAGACCTGGCAAGCAAATTCACACCGCGGAACTCATCGCCTGTAGAAATAGACAGTATTGATGAAGAATCCTTTAAAACAGAAGAGGTAACTGTTGAAGAAGTCAAAAAAGTGATCACGAGGTTAAACAACTCTAAAGCCATAGACATACATGACTTGAACATTGCTTTTATTAAGAAACATCAGAGTCTTCTGCTGGAGCCAATTACCTACTAGGTAAACCTCTCTATAAGAACAAAAACATTTCCTGAAAGCTGGAAAACTGCGTTCATTATCCCAATCTTCAAATCAGGTAATAGAGAAATACAGTAAGTGACTACAGGCCTATTGCCATCCTTCCTGTAGTCTCTAAAATTTTAGAGAAGTTTGTAGCTGAGCAACTGATGGAGCATTTAGAATTGAATCAGTTACTTCATTCACAGGGTGTCCATATGTGCACCTGGCACCAGGACACCCTAGGTCGCAGGTCGATGATCGATTTTGTTATCGTATCATCAGACCTGCGACCGTATGTCTTGGACACCCGAGTAAAGAGAGGTGCAGAGCTGTCAACTGATCACCACCTGGTGGTGAGTTGGATCCGATGGCAGGGGAGGAAGCCATTCAGACCTGGTAGACCCAAACGTATAGTGAGGGTGTGCTGGGAGCGTCTGGCTGAGGCCCCTGTCCGGGAGGTCTTCAACTCCCACCTCCGGAAGAACTTCAACCACACTCCGAGGGAGTCTGGAGACATGGAGTCTGAATGGGCCATGTTCTCCACCTCTGTTGTTGAAGCGGCGGCCCAGAGCTGCGGCCGCAAGGTGGTCGGTGCATCTCGTGGTGGCAACCCCCGAACCAAGTGGTGGACACCAGTGGTGAGGGGGGCCATTAAGCTGAAGAAGGAGTCCCATCAAGCTTGGTTGGCTTGTGGGACTCCCGAAGCAGCTGAGGTGTACCGGCAGGCCAAGCGGAGTGCGGCTTGGGTGGTTGCTGAAGCAAAAACCCGGGTATGGGAGGAGTTCGGTGAGGCCATGGAACAAGACTTTCGGTCGGCTTCAAAGAGATTCTGGCAAACTGTTCGGCGGCTCAGGAGGGGAAAGCAGCTCCCCGTTCACACTGTGTATGGTGCGGATGGGACACTGTTGACTTCAACTGGGGATATCGTCGGGCGGTGGAAGGAATACTTCGAGGATCTCCTCAATCCCACTGATACGCCTTCCACAGAGGAGGCAGGGTTTGGGGACGAGGGGGATGACTCGCCTATCACGGGGGCTGAGGTCGCCAAGGTGGTTAAAAATCTCCTTGGTGGCCGGGCCCCGGGGGTGGACGAGATTCGCCCCGAGTACCTCAAGGCCCTAGATGTTGTTGGGTTGTCATGGTTGACACGCCTCTGCAACATTGCGTGGAGGTCGGGGGCAGTGCCTTTGGCATGGCAAACCGGGGTGGTGGTTCCTCTCTTCAAAAAAGGGGACCGGAGGGTGTGCTCCAACTTTAGAGGGATCACACTCCTCAGCCTCCCTGGGAAGGTCTATGCCAAGGTACTAGAGAGGAGAGTCCGACCGCTGGTCGAACCTCGGATTCAGGAGGAGCAATGTGGTTTTCGTCCTGGCCGTGGCACATCGGACCAGCTCTTTACCCTCTCAAGAATTCTTGAGGGTTCGTGGGAGTTTGCCCAACCAGTTTACATGTGTTTTGTGGACTTGGAGAAGGCATTTGACCGCGTCCCTCGTGGATTTTTGTGGGGGGTGCTTCGGGAGTATGGGGTATCGGGCTTGTTGTTACGAGCTATTCGGCCTCTGTACGACCGTTGTGAGAGTTTAGTTCGTATTGCCAACACTCGGTCGGAGTCATTCCCAGTAAGAGTTGGACTCCGCCAGGGCTGCCCTTTGTCACCGATTCTGTTCATAATTTTTATGGACAGGATTTCTAGGCGCAGCCAGGGAATGGAGGGTGTCATGCTTGGTGACCACAGGATCTCATCTCTGTTGTTTGCAGATGATGTTGTCCTGTTGGCTTCATCCAGCAATGACCTACAGCTCTTGCTGGGACGGTTTGCCGCTGAGTGTGAAGCGGCTGGGATGAGAATCAGCACCTCCAAGTCTGAGTCCATGGGCCTCAGCCGGAAAAAGGTAGATTGTCCTCTCCGGGTTGGGGACAGGCTCCTGCCCCAAGTGGAGGAGTTTAAGTATCTTGGGGTCTTGTTCACGAGTGAGGGGAAAATGGAGCGAGAGATCGACAGACGGATTGGAACAGCATCTGCAGTGATGCGGACGTTGTACCGGTCTGTTGTGGTGAAGAGGGAGCTTAGTTCTAAGGCAAAGCTGTCGATTTACCAGTCAATCTACGTTCCTACTCTCACCTATGGTCACGAGCTTTGGGTAATGACTGAAAGAACGAGATCGCGGATACAAGCGGCTGAAATGAGCTTTCTCCGTAGGATTGCTGGACTCACCCTCAGAGATAGGGTGAGGAGCTCAGTCATCCGGGAGAGGCTCAGAGTAGAACCGCTTTTCCTTCACATTGAAAGGAGTCAGTTGAGGTGGTATGGGCATCTGATTAGGATGCCTCCTGGACGCCTCCCACTTGAGGTGTTTCAGGCACGTCCCACTGGGAGGAGACCCCGGGGCAGACCCAGGACTCGGTGGAGAAACTATGTCTCCCAGCTGGTCTGGGAACGCCTTGGTATCCCCTCTGAAGAGCTGGAGCAGGTGGCTGGGGAGAGGGAAGTCTGGGCTTCTCTGCTTGAACTGCTGCCTCCGCGACCCGGACCTCCGGAAAAGCGGTAGAAGATGGATGGATGGATGGATGGACTTCATTCACAGCAGTTTGCTTCAGGAAAAAATATTCTACAGAAATGGCAAACTTATCTGCTGAAAAAAATAAAATCTCAATTACATAAAGGACAAGTAGTTGATGATGTCTTCTTGGACCTTAAAAGGCCTTTGATATAGTTAATCACAGTATTTTTTTTCCACAATATTTTTATTGAACCTTTTTTAACAAACATGACACGAACAATCAAACACTAACACTAAAGTAATTTAAAAATAAAAGAAAAAAAATATACTAAAAACACCAACAACCATTAACAAAAGCAAGTCAAACAATGCTCCTCTGTTTAGCCTAGGTAATCCATTACATAAGTATACATATTATACATTCACCAGTTTGGAATTTACAAGGTCCACACACATCAATCACCTTCTTCTTCAGAAGTTATGTTTAATTTCTTTACATAATCAATGAAAGGTCTCCATATATTCTCAAACACATTTTCCTTTGATTTCAGTATGTATGTTATTCTTTCTAGTGGAAGGTTTGTTAACATCTGTCTTAGCCACTGAGTCACATCTGGTCTATGAGTCTTTTTCCACAATAGTGCAATACATTTTTTGGCATTAAGCAAACTGAGGTCTATGAATGTTCTTTCACTCTTATTAAAATTATGCTTTTCTGGATATGGACCCAACAAAAACAGTTTAGAGTTCAATATGAATTGTTTTGAAATTATTTTTTCAATTGTTACCCTCACCTCTTCCCAAAACATTCTAATTTTTCTACATTCCCATAAACAATGAAATAGGGTTCCTTTACTTTCCATACATTTTGTGCACGTATCTGGTATGTTTTTGTTATATCTATTTAACTCCACCGGTGTAACATACATCCGCATTAACCATTTAAAATGTATCAATTTAAGACGTACATTTATTGATTTGGTTTGAGCTTCTGTACAAGCCAATTCTCATTGTTCCTCTGAAATTTCAATTTGCAGGTCTTCTTTCCAATAATTCATTCTTTTCTGTGAGTTTTCACTTGAGGATAGTGTCAATGAGTTATAAAACTCTGAAATAATACCCTTTCTCTTACTATCTTTCGTCAAAATTTTTTCCAAGGATGAATAAGTAGGTCGGGTGAGAACATTATTTTGATTTGATCGAATAAAATTCCTAAGCTGAAGATATTTAAAAAAAATGTGTTCTATTAAGATTAAATTTGACACTCAGTTCTTCAAAAGACATTATGTTATCTGAACGTGACAAATATAAGTCTTGAATCTTTTGAATCCCTTTTAAATTCCATAATTTAAATACAGCATCCGCTCTCCCTGGTATAAAATATTGATTACCCCATATTGGGCTAAATTGTGACAGTAAGTGTGGTTCTTTTAAATATTTTTTGATTTCACACCATATTTTGATCATATGCTTTACAATAGGGTTTTTAACTTGTTTCTGTAATTTTTTAGCCGAGTCTGAGTATATGAATAAGGGAAGAGGTAAAGGTAAATTGTATGATTCCATTTCAATCCAGTGAGGGAGATCATTTGATGAAAAATAATATGTCATAGACCTCAGTTGTGCTGACCAGTAATACAACATAAAGTTTGGACATTTCAGACCTCCACGATCAAATGGTAAATATAGTAAGGACAGATGTAATCTAGCCTTCCTATTGTTCCATATAAATCCCACTAACTTTTTTTTTAATTCTTGAGAATAGATCTGAAGGTGGTGGTAAAGGAATGTATTGAAATATAGTATTTTGGGTAAAATATTACTTATAAGTATATTAATTCGACATTGGTAGTGACATCCATCTCTGAAGCAACTCATTAATATCTGTCATTAAAGCTTCATAGTTGGCACTGGTGACTGATTCTAGCTTCGGCACAATTTGAATTCCTAAATATTTAAATTGATTTACAACGTTGAATTGATTTACCTCAGGAGCTGGGTAATTTCTCTGGGTCTCATTTAGCATTAATATTGAAGATTTTGTTTTATTTATTTTATATCCTGATATTTCCCCAAAGTTCTTTATTAAATTTAACAAGGTCCGAATTGATTTTTTAAGATTCGACATAAACAAAATTATGTCATTAGCATACAGGGAGATTTTATGTTCTGTTGGTCCTACTTTAATTCCATATATTTGTGGATGTAAACGTACTGCCATCGCTAAAGGTTCAATTGCCATAGTGAACAGTAAAGGTGAAAGTGGACAACCTTGTCGACATCCTCTATAATCACAGTATTTTAACTAAAAAAAACTTTGTCATTTTAAAATTTCAGAGAAACAACTGTTGTCTTACTGTTGTTTTATCAACAGTAAAATATGGTGGTGGTAGTGTGATGGTCTGGGGCCGTTTTGCTGCTTCAGGACCTGGAAGACTTGCTGTAGTAAATGGAACCATGAATTCTGCTTGTCTAAAAAAAATTCCTGAAGGAGAATGTCCGGCTATCTGTTCGTGACCTCAAGCTGAAGCGCACTTGAGTTCTGCAGTAGGACAATGATCCAAAACACACCAATAAGTCCACCTCTGAATGGCTTAAAATGAAGACTTTGGAGTGGCCTAGTCAAAGTCCTGACCTGAATCCCACTGAAATGCTGTGTCATGACCTTAAAAAGGCGGTTCATGCTCAAAAACCCTCCAATGTGGCTGAATTACAACAATTTAGCAAAGATGATTGGGCCAAAATTCCCCCACAGCATGGTAAAAGACTCATTGCCAGTTATTTCAAACGCTTGATTGCAGTTGTTGCTGCTAAGGGTGGCCCAACCAGTAATGAGGTTTTGGGGGCAATCACTTTTTCACACAGGGCCATATAGGTTTGGATTTGTTTTTACCCTTAATAATAAACACTTTCATTTAAAAACTGCATTTTGTGTTTACTTGTGTTATCTTTATCTAATATTTAAATTTGTTTCATGATCTGAAAAATTTAAGTGTGACAAAAATGAGAAATTAGGAAGGAGGCAAATACTTTTTCACACCACTGTAACTACTTTTTCTTTTGCATTTTTGTAAGTATTAACATCTTAATCCTCCATTTATTGCTAACGTTTTTTCTGTTCTGTTTTACCCTTTCTTTTAGTTTTCTTTTCCAAAAGCCTCCTATGGACTAGTATTGTGAATTAGCATGTATTGCTAAAACATTTAAGCAAAGTATCTGGTTTGTCCAATACATTTGTCTGTCCATATAAAATAAAATAAAATAAAACAAAAATAGAATAAAATAAAATAAATACAGCGGGGAAAATAAGTATTGAACATGTCAACATTTTTCTCATTAAACATATTTCTAATGGAGCCACTGACCTGAAATTTTCACCAGATATCAGTAACAACCCAAGTCATGCATACATACAAAGAAACCAAGGCAACTGTGTTCATGCAGCTGTGTTTAATAAAGTGGAATGACACAGGGAATAAGTATTGAACATGCTTGGTGAAATTCATTTAATATTTAGTAGAAATGCCTTTATTGGTAATAACGGCTTCCAGATGCCTCCTGTATGGAGAAAATAGGTGCAGGCATTGCTCAGGAATGATTTTAGCCCATTCTTCCACACAAGCTGTCAAATCTTGAAGGTTCCGTGGGTGTCTTCTATGAACTCTGATCTTCAGATTGTTTCATAGATTTTCTATTGGATTCAGGTCAGGTAACTGACTGGGCACAGGCATTGCTCAGGAGTGATTTTAGCTTATTCTTCTACACAAACTGTCTTCAAATCTTGAAGGTTCCATGGGTGTCTTCTATGAACTCTGCTCTTCAGTTCCTTCAGGTCAGGTGACTGACTGGGCCATTCTAGCAGCTTTATTTTCCTTCTCTGGAGCCAGCTGAGAGTTTCCTTAGCTGTGTGTTTGGGATCACTGTCTTGCTGAAATGTCCACCCTCATTTCATCTTCAGCATCTTGGCAGATGGCAACAGGTTCTTATCAAGGATGTCTCTGTACATTTGTCCATTCATCTTTCCTTCAATTATATGAAATCTGCCTGCACCATGTGCTGAAACACCCCCCACACCACGATGGGATGTGCATTGCCATTTTTCCTCCAAACATGCTGTGTGTTGTGGCATCCAAAAAGTTCAATTTTGATCTCATCTGGCCATACTATATTCTCCCAGTCTATTACTGGCTTGCCCAAATGTTGTGCAGCAAACTTTAAATGATCTTCAACATGCTTTTTCTTCAGCAACAGAGTCTTGTGAGGTGAGCAGGCACAGAGCCCATATTAGTTGAGTGCATTACGAATTGTTTTCTTTGAAACAGCTGTACCTGCTAACTCCAGGTCTTTCTGGAGCTCTCCACAAGTGGTCTTTGGCTCTTGGATAACTCTTCTGGTAATTCTTTTGACTCCTCTGTCAGAAATCTTGTGAGGAGCTCCTGGTCATGGTCGGTTTATAGTAAAATGATGGTCTTTCCACTTCTGAATGATGGCTCCAACAATGCTCACTGGAACATTCAGCAGTTTAGAAATGTGCCTGTAACCAATGCCATCATTATGTTTTGCACTAATAAGGTTGTGAAGATCTAGAGTGAGCTCTTTGTTTCTACTCATCATAAGTTTTTTGTGGTGTGACAATCTGATCGTCACAGACCTTTTTAAAGGCTATCAGTCAGCACTAGACCAGTGGAAATTAATTTGCACTGATGGGGCATGAGATGGCTTCCTAAATTCTGATGGATTTCAGCTGGTTTCTTGGCTTTCTGTCATGATTCCCCATGCGCCATTACGCAGCGCACGAGGGAGGGAATGAAAAACCCAATAGCGAGAGTAGAACGTGCCATTTAACTTAAATAATAACAAAATAACAAGTCCAGCTGTGACCACACGAATACAGAGAGTTGCAATGAGGGATATACTGTAGGCCACCAGACATACAGGGTGCCTCCCGGCTGCTCTACAGCCCGGCGACGGAAATGCCTAGTGCTGCAGAGCTGCTGTCGACACAGGGAGAAAGGCAAACATGACTTACAGTGCTGGAGCGATCCGAGGCTAGTCGTGCAGTCTGGTGGATGAAGGAGTAAAGCAGGGTCAGCCTATAACATCCAGGGATTTACCGTCTGCAAACGTCAGGCTGAATACACAAAGGTGGTGGACGCGCACACATGAAGGAACACGCTACATGTATGAGGTTGAATGCCCCGACAATCTCTTCCCACAAATGCAGTGTATTTGTAATCATAATACTAATGAGGGAAGAGATTGCCGGTGTGAGAAAGCGTGGGCTGAACATAATTAATCCCTGGTGTGCATGAGTGAGTGTGTGAATGTGTGAATGGGAATGAATGGTGTGTGTGTGTGTGTGTGTGTGTGTACGTGTGTAGAAACACCCATAACGAAACACAGCTGATGGCACATGACAGGAGGAGGGGGTGTGCCCGAGCTGTCAGGAAGTAAAGGCCCAATAGCCCCCTGACGTGCCTGAAGGAAAATAGAGCAAACTAACCATAAGTCAGAACTGGGTTTGGAACTACCAAACCCAGGTTCATGACAGCTTTCTATGTCTTTTTGCGCCTCTTTTTCTTTATGTATGTCACGTTCAGGTGAGCGCACACTCCCCCTCCTTTCCTGCAAGACTTTCCCCAGCTCCGCAGGCAATCACAGCACCTGTGTGATGAGACGCACCTGTTACCTCTTCCCTGCCAGCGCTGAAAAGGACCAGTCTGTGAATGCTCCAGCGCTGGCTCGTTGGGTATACTGCCTTAAACAAGTAAGTAAGTGTTAATTCGCTCTCTGAAGAATTGCAATTAAATTCCTTTTTTCCCTCTCCTCCTCTTCCAGGTTGCTGCCATCTTTGTGGTGCATCTCTGGGATTTGTTGTGCGCTCACCTGCCCCATCATCACTACTTCAGCTGCCTCATTCCACCCGGTCAGACACCTCACTCAGCTCTACTCCTGCCCACCAGCATCCTCTCCTAGTTCGCAGTTTCATGCTGGGTTCTACTGCCGGGCTCCCAGCTCATCCCATGTGAGTGTTGTCCTATTTTCCCTTTACCTGTTTCCCTCCTATTCTAACTCGCTCTCGTCTCCCCTTACAGGCTGAGTCCTCCTCTGGCAAGTGGCATCTTTCATTAACGAAACCTCCCTTTTGAATCAATAAATTGTGATTACACAGCTTCTCTGTGTGCTTCATGTGTTTTCTCTTGTGTTGTTCCCTGCACGTGAGCTGTTTATTCCTGCCAATCATGACAATATGTTCAATACTTATTCCCTGTGTCATTCCACGTTATTATTACCTCCGCCAAGGAGGTTATGTTTTTACCGGGGTTTGTTTGTCTGTTTGCTTGTCTGTCTGTTACCAACATAACTCAAAAAGATATGAACGGATTTTGACGAAATTTTCAGGACAAGTCCCAAATGGGACAAGGAAGAAATTATTAGATTTTGGGAGTGATCCGGATCACCGTCTGGATCCAGGAATTTTTTAAAGGATTCTTTATCATTGCGAGATAGGGCCATTTTTTAGCATATGTGTATATAACTCCACAATAAATGGTCAGGACGCTTGCCAAAAAAAAAAAATACAGGATAACATCCCAATAGGTTCTAGGAAATATCAAAGAGTGATCCCGATCCTGCAAAAAATCCGGATACTGTGATCCAGAACAGGAAATAATAGGGGATCTTTGGAATTTTCATCACTGTAAGATAACACATTAAGATATAAACATACAACAAACACCAAAATATAGCCAAGACACTGAGGAATCAGTAGCGTGCCAATGGATTTGTTGTATCTTCAAAAGCTATGGAGCTATATCCAGAAGAAAACCGCCATTACCGAAAAAGTGATTTTTGTCAATAACTACTGAACTAATAAAGATATCAATGTGAATCCAATTGCTAAAGGTATGTTTTGATGGTCAAGGAATCTGAAAATATAGATAAAATAAATTTAGGACTATTATATTTGGAGAAAATCCCAATATTAAGGGGAACTGAGGTACTTGGCAGAGGTCTGCGCTCTCAGAGTGCTTTTCTAGATAAATATAACTTGTTTTGTGAACACAGTTGCCTTGATTTCTTTCTATGTATGGATTACTTGTGTTGCTACTGATATCTGGTGAAAATCTCAGGTCAGTTGCTCCATCAGAAATATGTTTAATGAGAAAAATGTTGACGTGTTCAATACTTATTTTCCCCACTGTAAGTGAAGAGGGGGAAAAACAAATATGCTGAAAAACTAGACACCTTTTTTATAGCAGTAGCAGACTCAAGATAACTGCTTTATGTTGATATGTGGGGAAAAAATACGAGATTTAAAATAGAAGCTTTTATACCAAACACTATCCATCGTTTACTAACTCACTGCTATCTTATCAGCTTTGTTTGCACCTGAGTTAAGTGACTGAGTTTTGCATATGGCCAGCAGGATTTCAGTGTGGGCCACATTATTGTCACCCTGCTGAATTGTTAATGACAGAGGAGATGCAACAGCAAAAGCGAGAGAGAGAGAGAGGGAGAGAGAGAGAGAGAGAGTGTTTTCTACATGGAGACAAATTCAATCTGCTCCCACTTTAGAGGGGAGTTTCTGCCCGGCCCTCCTGTGAATTAGCCTTTAGACTCCACTAAGCCTGTGTCTTGAAGCACAATTCGATGTGTGCATGTATGCATTGCCCTTTCATACTTCAATTTTAGCACAGAACAGATTAATCATCGCTAAATCTGATTTTTCTCCTAATAAAGCCTTGGGGTGGAATTTCACTATTTCTTGAATTAATTAACAGGGAAACTTGCTGCTGTAGTCAAATTTTAGTGCACTTTAAATACTTGCTGAGGAAAACTACAATGCACATGTTTTCGTTCTCCAAGCAGTTGAGATGGCCTAGTTTGTCAAAATTGAGTCAGCATATGAATGTGTGAATGCAAGCATAGGCTGTCATCAAGTCAGTGTTTCACTTTGAAATTTGTGAAGTGATGTTTCTGTGCATTAGGACAGAAAAATAGTGCATTTGTTTGGCCAGGTTTTGAAATAAGTGTTTCTGTTTTCATTCCAATATAATAAAGGTTAATGAAATTTTGTTCATGGTGCTCATAGCATTAAAATGATGTGGAATAAGCCTAAGTAGGCTCATTTTTACCTCCGCCAGGCCGCAGGCCGCAGGAGGTTATGTTTTTGCCGGGGTTTGTCTGTCTGTCTGTCTGTCTGTCTGTCTGTCTGTCTGTTGGTTAGCAAGATAACACAAAAAGTTTTGGACGGATTTCGATGAAACTTTCAGGCGTTGTTGGAAATGGTACAAGGAAGAACTGATTAAATTTTGGGGATGATCCGGACCACCGTCTGGATACAGGAATTTTTTAAAGGATTCTTTAACATTGTCAAATAGGGCCATTTTCAACATGTGTGCAGGCGCAATGGAGGGCGCTGGTCGTCGTGTCTGACGAACACGAACTCCGTGTTCTTCAAAGTTTTAGGCACAAAAGCACGCGGAAAACAGTGGTGGGCCGGGCCCGGCAGCGTGCCTGTGTTTGCGCTACGCTGCAAAAGCTGACACGGGCAGCTGTCCAGCGCGGGATTATTTGGCAGAAATTCCCCGGGCAGCCATAGGGGCTGTGCAAAAACAAGCTCTCTGCCGGGAAAGCTTCCAAATCCTCTTTTGGCGCAGAGCGCAACCCCAATATAAAACCCACGGCAACCTGTCTACCCAATTTGCATCCGTCAGTGAAGCCCTGAGTGCTGCTTTCAGTGATCTATGAAAACGCTCGCATAACCCATTGGCCTGTGGGTTGTACGTAGTTGTGCGATGAATTGCAACGCCCGCAGCCTGGGAGTTTGGAGATGGAGGAGATGGACACAACAGCAACACTTCAGTTTATTACCTCCGCCAAGGAGGTAATGCTTTTACTACTGAACCACTAATCCTATCATTGTGAATCCAATTGCTAGTCATATGTTTTCATGGTCAAGGAATCTGAAAACATACACACAGACACTGTATGGGGGGAACTGTGGTGCTTGGCGGAGGTCTGCGCTCTCTGAGTGCTTTTCTAGTTGACTTTGTTTTCAATGAAGATATATTTCTCATTGCATTTTAAAAGGTCAAGGTTTGTTGTAAGTTTAAAATGATGAAAATCTGGAGCCAATGAGGCAACGAGATCCAGAGCAGAAGAAGCAGGAAGGCTAAGGCTGGGAACAGCAGATTACCACTGGGTGAGCACACAGATTTTCTTGGCTGAATGCTGATCTAGAATAACGATCCCATGCTCCAGTCAGCGTGTGACGAGCTTATAAGCAGTGTGGAACAATGAAGCACAGGTGATGGAGATCAGTGGCAGCTGGAGCTCATTGGGAATCAGCTGATTCCTAGAGTGGGAGGTAAACAGGTTAGATAGATAGATAGATACATACTTTATTTCAAACAAAAAAGTAAAAAAACAAAACAAATGACAAGTGCAATAAAAGTGGCAGTATATAATGCTCGAAAGGGAGAAGGAAGAAGTGAACACTTATTTACTCCAACTCCTCTTTTCCCTAAATACAACCCATGTGAAATATTTACAAATTACCTCATTTGAGACCCCAAATAGACAATTAACTATATTTTGTACATATCAACATTGATACCCATCCATCCCAACCTACATATAGTCCATACATCAAAACCCAGCCCCAAACAACACAGATATACACAGTACTGTCCCACCTACCATTCCATAGTGTCCCAGAGTGAGCATAGTGAATCGCACATATAAATACTACCCCTCTAACATATATTCTTTCAGCAAATAATTCAATTCAATTCAACTTTATTTATATAGCGCCATTTCACAACAACAGTCATCTCATAGCACTATCAACTGTAGGGGGAACCCCCACAGTTGCAGAAAGACCCCAGCAATCAGGCGATCCCCTGTGAGCAAGCACTTGGCGACGGTGGAGAGGAAAAACTCCCTTTTGACAGGAAGAAACCTCCAGCAGAACCAGGCTCAGGGAGGGGCAGTCATCTGCTGGGACTGGCTGGGGGGGTGAGGGGACAGAGAAGATGAAAAGAACAGACATGTAGAGAGCAAACAGCACAATGGGGACTCAATCTATGGGAGAGAACAAACAGATGTTAATGACCAGCAAAAAAAAATATTTCATTGAAGAAAGGAGTGAGGCCCAGTGCATTACTGGAGGTCCCCCGGCTGACTAAACCTATTAGCAGCATAACTAAGGGAGGGTTCAGAAACACATGATCCCTCCCTAATTGTAGGCTATATCAAAAAGGTAGGTTTTAGCCCTATTCTTAAAAACAGAGATCGAGTCTGACTCCCGAATCCAGATTGGCAGCTGGTTCCACAGGAGAGGAGCTTGATAACTGAAGGCTCTGCCTCCCATTGTACTTTTGGAGATTCTAGGTATTACAAGTAATCCTGCATTTTGGGAGCGTAGTGCTCTGTTAGGATAATACGGTGGTATCAGATCTTTTAAATAAAAAGGAGCCTGATTGTTTAGAGCTTTGTAAATAAGAAGAAGGATTTTAAACTTAATTCTAAACTCTATGGGAAGCCAATGAAGGGAGGCCTGAACCGGAGAGATATGATCTCTCTTTCTAGTACCTGTTAAAACTCTTGCTGCAGCATTTTGGATCAGCTGAAGACTTTTTAAAGATGTTTTAGGACAGCCTGATAATAAAGAATTACAGTAATCTAATCTGGAGCTAACAAAAGCGTGGATCAGTTTCTCAGCATCACTCTGAGACAAGATGCTCCTAATCTTGGCAATATTACGCAAATGATAGAAGGCAGTCTTAGAAACAAATTTAATATGTGAATTGAAGGACAGATCTTGATCAAAAATAATTCCAAGGTTCCTCACAGAGCTATTAAGAGAAAGAGTAACTGCATCCAAACTGAAAGTTTGATTTGGAAAGGTATTTCTAAGGTTTTTTGGACCAACAAGAATGACTTCAGTCTTATCTGAATTTAATAGCAGGAAATTACAAGTCATCCATGCTTTGATTTCCTGAAGACAGGCTTCTAACTTGGCTAATTGATTACTATCATCTGGCTTCATTGACAGGTATAATTGTGTGTCATCTGCATAACAATGAAAATGTATACAGTGCTTTCTAATAATGTTGCCTAACGGAAGCATATATAAACTAAAAAGAGTAGGGCCTAGCACAGATCCCTGTGGAACTCCATGACTAAGCTTTGAGTTGAAAGAAAACTCATTATTTACATGAACAAACTGGAACCTATCAGATAAATAAGATCTAAACCACTGCAACGAAGTTCCATTAAGTCCAACATAGTGTTCTAATCTATCAAGTAGAATATTATGATCGATAGTATCAAAAGCTGCACTAAGGTCTAAAAGGACAAGTACAGAAACCAGTCCATTATCAGATGCGATAAGGAGGTCGTTAGTGACCTTCGCTAAGGCTGTTTCAGTACTATGATGGATTCTAAACCCAGATTGAAACTCTTCAAGTAAACCATTTCCCTGCAGGTGGTCAAATAATTGCGTAGCAACAACTCTTTCTAAGATTTTTGAAATGAAAGGGAGATTAGAGATTGGTCTATAGTTAGCTAAAGCTCCTGGATCTAGCGTTGGCTTTTTGAGTAAGGGTTTAATTACAGCCGTTTTAAAAGCCTGCGGTACATAGCCTAAAGTTAATGAAGAATTGATTATATGAAGAATAAAGCTACCAATAAGTGGGAAGACTTCTTTAAATAACCTGGTAGGAATAGGGTCTAAAAGACAAGTTGAAGGTTTGGATGAGGAAACTATTTTGTCTAACTCACAAAGGTCGATTGGAGCAAACTCATCAAGACAGACATCAGTTGAAGGAGTTGTAGTAGTTACAGTATTTAAGTTAACTGTGGGAAGAATCTGATTGATTTTATCTCTGATGGATGAAATTTTATTATTGAAAAAGTTCATAAAGTCCTGACTAGTAAGCTCTAAGGGAATGCTAGGATTGACAGAGTCCTGACTCTTTGTCAACCTGGCTACAGTGCTGAAAAGAAACCTGGGATTTTTCTTGTTCTCTTCTATTAATGCAGAATAATAACTCGTTCTAGCTTTTCTAAGAGATTTTTTATAAATTAAAAGATGATTTCTCCAAGCTAAATAGATTTCATCTAAATTAGTGGAGCGCCATTTTCTTTCTAATTGACGAGTCTTCTGTTTTAAGCTACGAGTTTCTGTGTTGAACCAAGGAGTTAGAAATCTCTGATTAGACTTTTTCTTTTTTAAGGGGGCCATCAAGTCTAGAGTCTGATGCAGAGAAGCTGTAACACTATCCACCATGCTATCAATTACAGAAGGAGCAAGCTGTCTATAGCTTATTTCCATTGTGTTGACACATGGCATAGAGGAAACAATCTGCATAAATTTGGTAACAGCATCATCTGAGAGGCATCTACTGTAATAATATTTTTCTTTAGGAGCCAAATAGTCAGAAATAGTAAAATATTTATACCTATTTTTGAATTGATTTCTGTCTGTACATAGTTTCAGTTCCGGCTCCAGACTGTTCCACAAATCCACCCCACAGACAGATATGCACATACTTTTCTTAGTTGTTCTTACCTTAGGTTTTGTAAAGTTTAAGTCTCCTCTCAAATTATAATCATTGTCTCTTTTTTGAATATTTTTTGTATATTAGTTGGGAGTTGATTATTAATTGCCCTGTACATTACTTGTGCTGTCTTAAATTTAACTAAATCCATGAACTTTATGACATGTGACTTTAAAAACAATGAGTTGGTATGGTCGCTATATCCTACATTATTTATTATCCTTGTATCCTACTGTATATATGTATCCTATGTCATATATATGGTATATGGTGGGCGGTGCGGTGGCGGAGTGGTTAGCATTGCGGCAGCACAATAACTCACCCTTGGCCGGGGGATCCTGGGTTCGATCCCAGCCCCCAACCAACAGTGATCTGTGCGGAGTTTGCATATTCTCCCCGTGTCTGCGTGGGTTTACTCCGGGATTTCTCCAGTTTCCTCCCACATGCCAAAAACATGCAAGTTAGGTTAATTGGCATCAAACTGGGGATTCTAAATTGTCCTTAGGTCTGACTGTGAGAGTGAATGGTTGTCTGTCTCTCTGTGTTGGCCCTGTGATGGACTGACGATCTGTCCAGGGTGTACCCTGCCTCTCGCCCAAAGATGCTGGGATAGGCTCCAGCCCCCCAGCGACCCGAAAAGGATTAAGCGGAAGAAGATGAATGAATGAATGAGTTGGTATGGTCTCTATATCCAACATTATTTGTTATCCTTATAGCTTTTTTTGTAATGTGCATATTGGCTAAAGGTTGGTCCTGTAGGTGTTTCCCCAGACCTCTAAACAGTAGTTAAGATATGGTAGAAACAGTGAATTGTACAGTAAGAACAATGATTTATAGTCCAAGATGTGTCTTGTTTTCCCCAGTATCCCTATACATTTTGCTAACTTGGCCCGGATGTGACTGATGTGAGGTTTCTAGCAGATTTTATTGTCTAGCGTCACCCCCCAGAAACTTATTTTCCTGTACTGTTTCTATTCTGGTATCATCTATTGTTACCATTATTTCATGATTTATTTTATAATTTCCAAGCAACATAATCTTTGTTTTTTTCAGATTTAGAGATAATTTATTTTTGTTGAACCACTGCGTTAACCTTTTCATTTCAGTTGTGACCACCTCTAAAACCTGCTGCAAATTCTCACCAGTGCAAAGGATATTTGTGTCATCCGCAAACAAAATAAATTTCAGAATTTTTGATACTTGGCATATGAGGTGTACCCTGCCTCTCGCCCAAAGATGCTGGGAGAGGCTCCAGCCCCCCCCCCCCCCCCCCACAACCTGAAAAGGATTAAGCGGCAGAAGATGGATGGATTGATGGATATAAGATAAAAAGGTTGGGTCCCAAAACTGACCCCTGCGGCACACCACAAGAGATGTTCATGAAGGGTGATTTGTGCTCACCAATTTGTACAAATTGTTGTCTGTTACTTAAATAACTTTCCACCCAACTCAGTCCGACCCCTCTTATCCCATACCTTTCCAATTTCCTCAGTAAAATTCTGTGGTCGATGGTGTCAAAAGCTTTCTTTAAATCTATAAATACTCCTACAGCAAACTTTTTTTTATCTATACAACTAGCAATTTCTTCTATAAGTTCGATCAGTGCCAAAGATGTAGATTTGTCTACTCTAAAACCATACTGGCTGTCTGTAAGGAGGTTGTGTTTTTCAATGAAATCATCCAGTCTCTTAGTGAAGATTTTTTCAAGTATTCTGGAGAATTGTGAGAGTAAAGAGACCGGCCTGTAATTTGTGAAATAATGACTGTCTCCTGTTTTGTATAGTGGTATTACTTTTGCTATTTTCATTTTGTGTGGAAATGTACCAGCTTGAAATGACAGGTTACAGATGTGGGTGAGTGGTTTAACAATTCCTTCAATTACTTTTTTCACTATTGTCATGTCAATTTCATTCCAGTCAGTTGATTTTTTGTTCTTAAATTTACTCACAGTCTCGATAATTTCCTTTTCAGTAACTGCACCCAAAAAGATTGTGTTTGGATTTCTATCTTCTATTTCATTTACAGAACCACTGTTGTTTGTTTCTGGTGTCACTATTGATTTTGCAAATTCAGGACCAATGTTTACAAAAAATTTATTGAAACCACTGACCACATCCTCCATATTATTTATCAAATTGTCATTTTCAATAAAATATTCTGGATAATTAGCATTCTTTGATCGGTTACTAATAATCCCATTGAGTACTTGCCATATTCCTCTGAAGTTATTTTTATTATCCTCTAATATTCTGTTGTAGTATTTTTTCTTACAATTCCTCATTATATTAGTTAGCTTGTTTTTATATCTTTTATATTTGATCTCAGCCTCTTCCGTTCTGCACTTAATGAATTGTTTATTGACATAACGCAAGGCTCAGGAGACGCACACACACAGGCTTAGAGTAGTTCAAAGAGTTTATTAACAGCAGGAGTGAATGAGTGCGTGTCTGCGGGATGTAAATGTGTTGGTGATGGTGTCTGCTCCAGGCACAGAGGCAGGTGACCGTACAGCCGAGCAACCCTATGGAGAGAGCACAGGGAGAGGGTGACGGGCATACACCAACACAGGAGGGATTTATGGCGAGAGAAGGACTTACTTGGTTGGTCAGGACAGCTGGCACAACAAGGGGGCGAAGCCCGGAAGACAGCCACCTGGAGAGCTCCGTACAGCAGCGAGGATTGGGCGATGGAGTGGAGATGTCCGCCGCTGGGGAATCCACCTGTGCACAGGGGAGAAGACTGAAGAAGAGAGGTAAGCGATCTTCTTACCAAAATGGTGATGCTGAAGAGAAGTATGCTCACAACGGTGAGGGACGAAGTCTGACAGCTTCAGGCCGAGCCTCCGGGCGAGACGGCCTTTATCCCTCGCCGCTGATGATTGTCAGGTGCATGAGCAGGTGGCGCTGCTGATGAATGGCGCGGCGTGACAGTACTCCCCCCTCTAGCAGCGCCTCCTGGCGATGGCTTATCCGGGTGCGCTCGGTGGAAGTCCGCGATGAGCGATGGGTCCAACACAAACGACGGGGGCACCCATTGTCGATGCTCAGGCCCATAGCCCTCCCAGTCCACCAAGTATTGCAACCCACGACCTCGGCGCCGGGAGTCCAGGATGGAGGAGACGGACCAGGCCGGATGGCCACCAATCATCCGGGGCGCGGGTTGCGCTGCAGGAGGAGGGCAAAGGGGGTCAGTGACTGCCAGTTTCACCTTCGACACATGGAAAGTGGGATGGATGCGGAGGGAGGGGGGAATAGCCACGCGCACAGCCACCGGGTTGATGATCCGGGTGATGGGAAAGGGACCCATGAATCGCTGTGCCAGCTTCCTCCTCTCGCCTTTTAATGTGACGTCCTGGGTAGACACATACACGAGTTGCCCAACTCTGTACGCCGGGGCAGGTCGCCTGTGCCGGTCCGCCACGGTCCTGTTGCGCTCCGCTGTGCGTAAAAGCGCATGACGCGCGGCAGCCCAGGTGGAGCGGAACTGCCTAAGGTGCGCCCTAACAGAGGGGACAGCTACCTCGCTCTCCTGCGCTGGAAACAGCGGGGGGTCGTAACCCAGGGACGCCTTGAAGGGGGACATCCCCGTTGCAGAAGAGCGGGCGGTGTTGTGGGCATACTCCACCCAGGCGAGATGGTTGCTCCAGGACGTCGGCTTGGATCTGGTAACACAGCGGAGCGCAGCCTCCAGCTCCTGATTGGTCCTTTCACACTGCCCGTTAGACTGGGGGTGATGGCCGGAGGAGAGGCTCACCTTGGCTCCGATGGCGTTACAAAAAGATCTCCAAACCTCGGATGAAAATTGGGGACCCCGGTCCGAAACCACGTCCACCGGAATCCCGTGCAGCCTGACCACGTGTTGGACGAGGAGGCCCGCCGTCTCCAGGGCAGTAGGGAGACCTCGCAGGGGGACGAAGTGTGCCGCCTTGGAGAAATGGTCCACGATGGTCAGGACGGTGTCAAAGGAGTTGGAAACGGGGAGTCCGGTGACGAAATCCAGTGCGATGTGCGACCAGGGCCTGCCGGGGACGGGCAGAGGCTGGAGCAGACCCGCTGGGGGGGCATTTCCCGACTTGCTGGTGGCACAGATTGGGCAAGCCCGGGCGTAGCGGGCTGCATCCCTCCGCAGGCCTGGCCACCAAAAGGACCGTTGGAGGAGGCTGATCATCCGAGAGGTGCCGGGATGACAGGTGAGCCGGGAGGTGTGGAGCCAGTGGATGACCTCTCCTCGGACCGCAGATGGGACGAACAGTCTTCCCTCCGGTCCGCCGCCAGGATCAGGTTCCACCTCCTGCGCCTTCTGGATCTTGTCTTCAATGTCCCAAGAGATGGCTCCCACGACGCACGACCTGGGCAGGATAGTGTGGGGCGTCTCCTCAGCCTCCACGGGGGTGAACTGCCTAGAGAGGGTGTCAGGCAGGGCGTTTTTGGAGCCCGGCCTGAAGGTGATTGAGAAACGGAACCTGGCGAAGAACAAAGACCAGTGCGCCTGGCGGGCATTCAGGCGCTTGGCAGATCGTAAGTATTCTAAGTTCTTGTGGTCCGTCAGGACCACAAATGGCAGGTCCGCCCCCTCTAGCCAGTGGCGCCACTCCTGTAAGGCGAGTTTAATGGCCAGGAGCTCTCTGTCCCCCACATCGTAGTTCCTCTCCGCCGGGGACAGGCGCCGGGAGAAGAAGGCGCACGGTCGCTTGGCGCCATCGTCCGGTGATCGTTGGGATAACACTGCTCCCACTCCCGTGTCCGATGCGTCCATCTCCACAATGCACTGCAGCGCGGGGTCGACCTGGCGAAGGACCCGGGAGGAGGAGAACTCCGCCTTCAGCGCCTTAAAGGCAGCATCGACCTCTTCAGTCCACCGGAACGGGACCTTCGGGGACGTGAGGCGGGTCAGCGGTCCGACGATCCAGCTGAAATTCGGGACAAAGCGGCGGTAAAAATTGGCGAAGCCAACAAACTGTTGCACCTGCTTCCGGGATGTGGGAGTAGGCCACTCCACCACCGCCTTCACCTTCTCCGGGTCTGGGAGCACCTGGTCTTGGGCGATGATGAATCCCAGGAAGGATGTGGTCCTAGCGTAGAACTCGCATTTCTCAGCCTTCACGTACAGACGATTCTCCAGCAGTCTTTGGAGGACCCGCCTCACATGGACCTGGTGTTCGTCTCTGGACCTGGAGAAGATCAGAATGTCGTCCAGGTAGACGAACACGAAAAGGCCGATGAAATCCCGGAGGACGTCATTGATGAGGCGCTGAAAGACGGCAGGAGCGTTGGTCAACCCGAACGGCATGACGAGATACTCAAAGTGGCCGTTCGGGGTACGGAAGGCTGTTTTCCATTCATCTCCCTCCCGGATCCGGACGAGGTGGTAAGCGCTGCGTAGATCCAGCTTGGTAAACCAGGTCGCCCCCTGGAGGGAGTGGAAAGCAGTGTCCATGAGGGGCAGGGTGTAACGGTCCCTCTCAGTGATGTCATTAAGCGCTCGGTAGTCTATGCAGGGACGGAGGGAACCGTCCTTTTTCCCGACAAAGAAAAACCCTGCCCCCACGGGTGACGACGATGGGCGAATAATCCCAGCGCTCAGTGATTCCTTTAGGTACGTATTCATTGTCTCCCTCTCTGGCGCCGACAGGCTGTAGAGCCGACCAGATGGCAGGGGAGCCCCCTGGCGGAGATTGATGGCACAGTCATATGGTCGATGTGGGGGAAGAGACATAGCTTTCGATTTACTGAACACCATACCCAGGTCGTGAAATTCCGGAGGCACCAGCGACAGGTCCGGAGGTGCTGTATCCGCCACAGGAGGAGCCGCGGACGGGGAGCAGGCAGCGGACTGAAGGCAGGTGCCCATGCAGAAGGTACTCCATGCCGACACCCCAGCTGACCTCCAGTCCAGGACAGGGTTGTGGAGGCGTAGCCAGGGGTACCCCAGGATGACGGGCGACACAGAGTTGGGCAGGACGTAAAATATCATCTCCTCCCGGTGGTTCCCTGAGATGATGACTGGGACAGGCATGGTCTGGTGAGAAACTCTCCCAAGGGAGGCACGGGAGAGATGGACCAGGGAGATGGGGTGTTTTAGTGCCTGACAGCGGATGCCCAATCGGGTTGCCAGGCCTTGTGAAATGAAGCTGCCCTCTGCGCCCGAATCCACCAGTGCGTGGGTGAGGTGCCCAGTGGGATTGTGGCAGAAACGGATGGGCAGCTTTAATTGGGAGAGAGTGTCTAACCGGTTGGGATCCGCGAGGCTCCCTACAGCGATTCGTGGACCCCGCCGACTGGCTTTCCGCGGGCAACGCTCCACAGTGTGTTGGTCACCTCCGCAATACATGCAGAGGCCCAACTCACGGCGGCGTTGTTTCTCCGCAGGGGAAAGCTTGGTCCAGCCCGTCACCATCGGCTCCGACTCCTCGGGGCATGATGCTGGCGGCGCCGCCAGGGGGCGAGCTTGGAACAGGTGCGGCGAGACTCCACGAGGGCGAGAAGAAGAAGACTTCCGCCCCGAGGAGCGCTCGCGCAGCCTGTTATCCAAACTTATCGCTAAGGATGTCAGCTCCGCTAGCGTCCCAGGGATATCCCGTCCAGCCAGTTCATCCCTCAGATCATTATTGAGGCTGCGGAGGAATAGGCCACAGAGGGAGCGTTCCTCCCAGCCCAATTCCTCCGCCGCTACCCGGAAGTCGACCGAGTAGTCCGCTGCCGACCGGCCTCCCTGCTGGAGAGCGAGAAGCCGATCGACCTGGACCGTCTCGGTTTGAGAATGGTCAAAGACCTCCAGAAAGCGCCTCATGAACTGGTCATAGGTGAGGGTGGCATAACTGGGCCTCGCCATTACGGCGTAGGTCCAAGTTAACGCACGCCCCTCCAGAAGATTCCCTATGTAACCAATCCGACTGTGATCCGAGGGAAAATCTCCGGGCACACGGTGGAACACGGACTCACACTGCATAATGAACCCCCGCGCTCCGCCGAGCTTACTGCTAAAGCGGGCGGGGGTCGGAATCGGTGTGAGCCGAACCGGTGCCACTGGAGCCGGCTGGACAGCCGCTGGAACGGCAGGAGCCGCGCCACCCTGACGAGCCGGGGGGAACGGCTGTTGAGGATCTAAGCGGCCCAACCGGTTAGTTAAGTTTAATAATTGATTTAGGATAACCTGCTGTTGATAAGCAATCTGATCCACTCTAGCCTCGAGAGAGAGCCCGCCGTCCGCCGAGCCGCTCTGCTGAAGCCGTACTGACATAACGCACGGCTCAGGAGACGCACACACACAGGCTTAGAGTAGTTCAAAGAGTTTATTAACAGCAGGAGTGAATGAGTGCGTGTCTGCGGGATGTAAATGTGTTGGTGATGGTGTCTGCTCCAGGCACAGAGGCAGGTGACCGTACAGCCGAGCAACCCTATGGAGAGAGCACAGGGAGAGGGTGACGGGCATACACCAACACAGGAGGGATTTATGGCGAGAGAAGGACTTACTTGGTTGGTCAGGACAGCTGGCACAACAAGGGGGCGAAGCCCGGAAGACAGCCACCTGGAGAGCTCCGTACAGCAGCGAGGATTGGGCGATGGAGTGGAGATGTCCGCCGCTGGGGAATCCACCTGTGCACAGGGGAGAAGACTGAAGAAGAGAGGTAAGCGATCTTCTTACCAAAATGGTGATGCTGAAGAGAAGTATGCTCACAACGGTGAGGGACGAAGTCTGACGGCTTCAGGCCGAGCCTCCGGGCGAGACGGCCTTTATCCCTCGCCGCTGATGATTGTCAGGTGCGTGAGCAGGTGGCGCCGCTGATGAATGGCGCGGCGTGACATTTATATAATGCATTCTTCTTTTTACATGTATTTAGTAACCCCTTGGTGACCCAAGGAATATTTTTGTTTTGTTGTCTGTCACTGTATTGTTTTATAGGACAGTTTTTATTGTACGATGATTGAAATATTTGTAAAAATTTATCATATGCTTTATTTATATCATTTTCATCACAAACTATCTTCCAGTCTTGCATTAATAATTCCTTTGCCAGTAAATACATAGATTCTCCAGTTCTTATTCTTTTATATTTAATATTTTTGGTATACTTCTTCTTCCTATAATCACATTGATAGACAACAAAAATTGGCAGGTGGTCACTGATATCATTCAATAAAAGCCCACTCATGATATTATTTTCCATAATGTTTGTGAATATGTTATCTATTAGTGTGGCACTGTGTGACGTGATTCTGCTAGGTCTGGTAATTGTTGGATGTAAGCCCATATTGTACATTGTGTTGATAAATTCTTCTGTCAAACTATGTTGTTTTGAATTCATAAGATCTATATTGAAATCCCCACAGATGAACATAACTTTATGAGTTAGTTTTCCATACATTTTTTCCATCCAGTCCTTAAATAAATCAATGTTTGATCCAGGTGTTCTATATACACAGCTCAGTATCTTCACATTGTCCAGACAGATTTCTATTGTAATATATTCAAATAAATCATTCACAGTTACTGACAAATTTTCAACAACCTTGTACTGCAAGCTCTTGTCAACATAAATTGCAACTCCTCCTCCTTTTTTCACTTTTCTATTTATATAATTTAATTCATAGCCATCCATGGTAAAATCCATTCCTTTCTCTTCACTGAGCTACGTCTCTGATGTTGCCACAGTATTGAATGGCTCTTTAAACTGATGTAAATAATCTTTAATGTTATTAAAGTTGGCATAGAGACTTCTGCTGTTGAAGTGGATCACAGAAATACTGAAATCAGATGTGACCATTGTGTTAAACTGTTCATCCGTGTAGTAACTACAGTCATTATTGATGGAGCTAAATAAATTATTATCAGGGTCTATGTTATATTCTACGTCCTGTGGGTTGTGATCCATATATTCAAAAACTTTCAGTTCCTGTTGTTCCTGTTTGTTGATCTTTTGTTTCATGTTGTTAAATGTCCTGATGCAGATGAGTGTGATCCTTCAATGTCTTACAGTTATCATTTGTTGCTATCGACTCCAGTTCATAATGTTCATTGGTATTTGTCCAGTTCCATAATATTTCAGATGTTAATAACCTTGGCTTCTTCAGGTGACCCATTTAATTTGATGTATATTTTACAGTTTGATGTCCAGGTGTTTTGAATCTTTTTTTACTTTCTCATGTATCTTGCTTTTCTGGCTATTTCTGCGTTTTCTTTTGTGAGGTGCTCGTTCATGTAAACGTTAGTTCCTTTCAGTTTCCTCCCTTGTTTTAGCAGCGCACTCTTGTGTTTTCTGTTGACAGACCTCATGATGACAGCTGGTTTGTCGCTGTTTTTCCCGGGCAGAGAGTGGCAGGCCTCAATGGTGTTACAGTCCAGCTGGATTCCTGAGAACTGCAGGAAGACCGCCACTTGTTGCTCCATGGATTCGGCTTCCAGCGTATCGAGCCTCCCTCCGCTGTCCGCGGCCACTGCTCGAGCATATGATCGGAGTTTAAAGTAGAGCCCTGTGGGGGACTTCCGGGAAGATGGCGGAGAGGCATAACGCTTAAACAGAGAGCTCTCCCTAGTCGGATTAAAAATCTTTGGTAAATGGCCAACTCGACATAAATAGATCAATAAACCAAGGGATGAAAACACGAAGAACCCGGGCACACGGACAAAAGCAGGGTAAAACTAAAGAATCCCTCTTCAACAACGCTGGAGAAATCGCTGAACACGAGGCCCAAAAAAATGAGGTGACTACAACAGAGAAAATGGAGGACGCCAACCTCGATGTTATGAACACTTTGCCAATATAAGTAAGGACATAAAAGACTTCAAGCGACAACTCCAACAGGTTTTAACGGCTCTTAAGGAAGAACTGAAAAAAGAGATGAAGGAGGAAATTATGGGTCTCCGAAAAGAAATGGACCGCAAGCTAGCAGAAACCATGGAGGAACTGTGCACTCAAAGGGCATGTATGGCAGAAGCACAGGCCCGAATATCAGATATGAAAGACTGGAAGACCGAGGCAAGTGAGCTGCTGCAAACCCTGATGGCACAAACACAGAGGATGCAGGAAAAAATAACCGACCTGGAGAGCAGGTCCAGGCGGAGCAATATACGCATCTTCGGGATTCCGGAGGGCACTGAAGGCAACTTGATGATGAAATTCATAGATCAGTTCTTAAAAAAAGAGCTTGAGCTGCCCGATGAAACAGACCTGCAGATCCAACGAGCGCACAGAGCCTTGGCACAGAACCCGAATTCAAACTCTACACCCAGGTCAGTTGTGGTAAACTTTTTAAAATACGATGTAAAGGAAAGAATCCTGACACAAGCGTGGAAAAAAAAAGATACGAGTTGGCGACAAACAGATATTCTTTGACCACGACTACCCGACAGAAATTGTGCAGCAGCGGAAGAAATATGCCAACATTAAAAAAATGCTGAAAGAGAAAAAAAATTAGATTTCAAACGCCGCTAACGAAGATGAGAATTCATTGGGATGACGGCGTGAAAACCTACAACACGGCCAGAGAGGCAGCGCGGGACATGACGGAGCGAGGCTTTGTGGTGAGTGTACCCGAGGAAGCAGCTGGAGCAGCGGCGGCACGGAGCACACCGAGACAGCCGGAGTGGAGGCGAGTGAGCGGCAGAGGGTGGGGGACGGACGTGGCGCACCGAGCCCAGGAAAAACTGCAAGGCTTTCAACGGAAAGCCTAGATTATAACAAAGATTAAGAAGGGCACAGAAGAAATGAAGGCCAAGAAGACAAGGTAAAAGAGAAACAAAAGGCTAGGAGAGGTTAAAATGATTTTTGTTGGACATTTCTAGACTAATGACTATTAATTGGATAGTAACTAGAGGTCTAGGGAGGGCCTCTCACTCGGTGAGGACATTGCCTCCACCCACCAACACGGACCAGTGGGCAGGAGAAAGGCCCAAAGTACGGAGGTCAAGATTCGTTAATGTGTTTTTGTACATATATGTGTTAGTTTTGTTGTTAACCACTTGCACTCCGGGCAATTTTCCTAAAAATGCCAAAAAATAACGTGCCCAAAGTAAATCGAAAGCTGTTATTCAACCCTTTGCAGCATCTTCATGGGGTTGGTCTCATTTAAAAGAAAACACTTTGAATTTTTTGGCAAAAAAAAACATAATCTCTCTACGTGCTCCGGCCACTGAGTTACAGTCATCTAAACATACTGAACTTGAAGAAAAAAAAATTGGACACAGTGTTTTTTTGGATACAAATGCTTGTAAATAACACACAGCTGTCCGATCCGGCTGGAAAATGCAACAGAAATGTAGAACCAAGTGTTATCAAGCTGAGATCCAAATTTTGTAACAATACCACAAAAAATGAATATTTTACACAGCTTTGTTCTCAGGCTGTTCCCAGGCGTTTTGGAACTGTGCCAAATTGTGCCAAATGGCACAGTTTGGAAAAACGTCTGTAACTTTTGAATAATTCAATGTAGAATCTTCATTTTAGGCTCTAATGAAAGGTCACACTCAGGGCTGTGTCTGTGTGTGTGTGTGTCTGTGTGTGTGCGCTACCAAGGACCGAGTTCGGCCCTCGCTACATGACGGATTACACTCCTTGCATGTTTTCACAGCGGCTCCCCCCCCCCTCGCTACTGTGTGTGTGTGGGGGGGGGGGGGGGACCGTGAACGGACCGTGAACGCCCCCCCCCCCTCGCTACAGAAGAGGGCCGTCGCTACATGATGGAATAGACTCATATGCTTCCCCCCGCGGACCGGGGGGCGTTCGGACCGTGAATGCCCCCCCCCGCTCCTCTTCTGCAGCGGTGGGGGGGGGGCGTTCACGGTCCGAACACGGCAAATGAACTGTTTATCGCGGCGCACGCACTTCGTACTTCGTGCGCAGTACAGTTGTAATTTACCGATCGGTCAAAAGTCATTTTTGGATTACAGTTTTCAGGGATAAATAATAATTTAGCTTATAACACCTTACCTCTTCAAAGCAGCAGAGTCGTGGCGAACATCTCTTCCCCCATTGTCAGATGACCGCGACGCTGCTCCACTCGTGGATCCTGATCAAAACATAATTCCATTATTGGCGTTTTGGCGAATGATTTACGACTTTTGTCGTCGGCCTCAGTCTATTCTGCTGGAATGAGTGCAGGTCCCACTTGTGGGTGTTCTCCATGCTGCTGGGTGAGCCTGGGTCTGTAGTAGATTCGTCCAGCGTCCTTTGTTTTCATCTATTGCAACAGTAAATCTCTCTTCACCCAGCCTGAATTTCTGTGCTTCAATTGGCTCCTGCGTTCACAGTAGGCGGGTCCTCCTTCCTAGATTTTCATTCATTGGCTCTTCAAGGTTTCAGAAACCCAATTCAAGGCTCTTATTAGTCGAATGAGAGGTCAATCAGATGAACTAATCTGTTCACGGCTGTCTCTGCAGTTTTTTTTTAGTGGCGCTTGGACGCCACTACATCACCATCACCACCATCATGCGTCATGCGTCCAAGCGCGCACGAGGGCACTCTCGTGTGCCCTCGTGTGCCCTAGAACGCAGAGACTTGCCCGCCCGCGGAACAACGGAGTGCAAGTGGTTAAAGGGGTTAGGAGCACAAGTTAAAAAAATGGAAAAACATGAATATGGTTAAAAATCTTAAGATAATGACATTAAACGTGAATGGTCTGAACTCACCTGTTAAAAGGGAAAGAATAATAAGAAAATTCAAGAAGGAAAAAGCCGAAATTATATTTATGCAAGAGACACATTTGAACAAGACAGAACATGAGAAACTAAAGGCTCTGAGAGAGATCCGTCGCTACCGGAAATCCACGGAGCTGCTCATCCGTAAGCTGCCCGTCCAGCGCCTGGTGAGGGAGATCGCTCAGGACTTCAAGACCGTCCTGCGTTTCCTGAGCTTCGCCGTCATGGCTCTGCAGGAGACCAGCGAGGCCCACCTGGTGGGTCTCTTCTTCGCTAAGGGGGTCACCATCATGCCCAAAGACTTCCAGCTGGCCCGCTGCATCCGCGGAGAGAGAGCTTAGACTTTCTGCTGCACATTCACCAGCCATAATGCTCTGCACTGTGTGTCTATATATATACATTTATAGTAATATGGACATATGTTTACTAGATGTTGTTTTTTCTTGCCTTCTGATTGTTGCTCTGAGTGTTGCTATCCCTATGCTGTTGCAATCCTGGAATTTCCCCATTGTGGGACTAATAAAGGCTTGTCTTATCTCTTATCTTATCTTAAAGAGATTTGGCTATGAGAACTCCTACTACAGTTCATTTAAGGGAGGAACTAAAAGGGGGTTTATGATACTAATTTCAGATAAAATACAATTTGAATGTGAACAAGAAATCCAGGATAAAGAACGCAGATATATAATAATAAAGGGAAGAATAGATGGTATGTAGATCACATTAGTCAACATCTATGCCCCACCAGAAAGTGACAAGGGTTTTTTTCAACATCTGTTTGATCTCATAGCAACACACAGTGAAGGAGTCCTAATTTGTGGAGGAGACTTAAATGCTGTCATGGATCATGAAGTTGACACAACAAGTGTTAAGAAGACAAAAAAACATGTAACAAAGTTCATAAGAACCTCACTGGCAGAAATGGGTATGGTAGACATATGGAGAGACCTGCACCCACTCGAAAAAGCCTATACACATTATTCAGCAGTCCATAAAGTACACTCTAGAATAGATTACTTCCTTATGAATGAAGGTGACAGACACAGGGTAAGAAATTGTCGGATTGGAGGGGCAGAAATATCAGATCATAATCCTATATACATGGAAATATATTTAAACAATAGAAAACGACAAACAACATGGAAACTTAATGTAGGACTATTAAATGATGAGAAAATAAAAGAAAGAATAAAGGTAAACATAAATGAGTATATCGAGGAGAATGATAATGGAGAAGTGGACCCAAAAATACTATGGGATGCACTAAAAGCCGTGTTAAGAGGTAAATTAATTGTTGAATCAGGAAAAGCAAAAAAGTCTAAACTGGAATCATATGAACAAAGATGTGAGAGACTGAGGGAATTAGAACGTAAACATCAAAACACAAATGACCCAAAAATATATCAAGAAATTAAGGAAGAAAAAATAAAGATAAAAGAAATACAAATAGATGAAACTGAAAGGAAAAATAGATATTTAAAACAAAAGTATTATGAAACGGGGCCAAAGGCCACAAAATTGCTGGCAAAACGGTTAAGAAAACAACAAACAGTGAATAATGTATATAAGATTAAGGACCCCATCACAAATAAAACCACAGTTACCCCAGAAAACATCGAAGAAATATTCCATAAATTCTATCAAGAACTATACTCGCAACCTGAAGAGACAAATGTTAAGGATATTAAAAAATTTCTATGCACATTGGACTTGCCATCAATAGGAAACCAACAAAATGAAAAGCTAACAGCAGAAATAACAACACAAGAGATTAAAGATGTGATTAAGTCACTAAAAAATGGTAAATCACCAGGTAGTGATGGATACCCATCTGAGTTTTAAAAACTGTTTATAGAAGAACTCACACCACAGCTCCTAAAGTCATTTAATTGGACATTAAACAACAACAAAATACCTCCATCATGGAACAAAGCCATTATTTCAGTTATTTTAAAGCCAGGGAAAGATAGGGAACAATGTGGAAACTATAGGCCAATCTCTTTATTAAATGTGGATTATAAAATACATACAACAATTATCTGTAAACAAATAAAGACATTCTTGATGGAATTGATAGAGGAGGATCAAACTGGTTTCATAGAGGGACTCCAAACACATGATAATATCAGGAGAACAATACACATAATTAATCAAATACATAAAGAAAAGAAAAGCGCAGTAATAATGAGTTTAGACGCAGAAAAAGCATTTGATAGGGTTAATTGGATGTTCCTATATAATGTGCTGGAGCACTTTGGATTTAACGAAAAGTCAGTGCAATGCATAAAGACACTGTATCAAAAACCTGTGGCAAGAATCAAGATAAACGGTAGCTTAACAGACAAAGTAAATATACAAAGATCAACTAGGCAGGGATGCTGCCTATCGCCCACCTTGTTTGCTCTGTTCATAGAGCCACTGGCTCAAGCGATGCGACAAAATAAGAAATTAAAAGGTGTAACAATAAAGGGAGCAGAACACAAGATTGGGCTATTTGCAGATGATATTATAGTTTACCTTGAACAACCAGATGAATCAATAATGGAAATGATGGACCTGATAGAAAATTTTGGAAAATTATCAGGATACAAGATAAACATAACAAAAACACAAATACTGACATTCCACTATAACCCTTTAAACCAGATAACTGATAAGATCAAACTAAACTGGAAACAAAAAGAAATAAAATACCTTGGAGTGAACATACCTAAAGATTTAAGCAAAATCTATAAAGCAAACTATGATAGGCTAGAACAAGAAATAAAAAAAGATATTGATAGATGGTCAATCTTAAATATGGATCTGAATTCAAAAAATTAAGACAGTCAAAATCAGCATACAACCTAGACTGCTTTACCTCTTCCAAGCTCTACCAACAGAGATTCCTGGTGCCCAGTTCTCAAAGTGGGACAGGATGATATCGAGATTTGTTTGGGGAGGTAAAAAGCCAAGAGTGAAATATAAAACTCTCCAATTACCAAAAGAGGAAGGAGGCATGGGTCTACCGAGTCTAAAGGAATATTACTACTCAGCACAAATAAAATATATCATATGCTGGTGCGACGGAGGATATGAGGCAAAATGGAAAGAAATGGAAAAGGAAATTGAGGGACTCCCAGTACAAAGCATAATAGGGGATAAGGATGCATATAAGCAAATCAAACAAATAGACCCAATCACTAAATTTACTTTGGAACTGTGGTATAAAATAGTACAAAAGTATAATATAAAGGAGGACATAAAACTATTGAAATGGGTAGCATTTGACAGTCAGTTTGAACCGGCAAAGCAAGATAGGGGATACAAAAATCTGGTGAACAGGGGAATCACAGCATGGGGCAATATGGGAAAAAAAGATTTCGGGAGTTTTGTAAACATGAGAAGAAAATTTAAACTAGAAAAATCTGAATTCTTCAGATATCTGCAGATGAGAGATTATTATATGAGGAAGATTATTATATGAGGAAGATTAGGCATAACCTTCACACAGATGTGAGCGAGATTATACAATTCATTTTAAGCTCGTATACAGGAAATAAAATAAGAATTATTTCAAAGCTATATCAGAAACTTACGGCAAACAAACATTCAAGTAACTATATAAAGGAGAAATGGGAGAAAGAGCTAAATTTAAACATAACAGAAGAAAACTGGCAAGAAATATGGAAAACACAACATACATCAACAAGTTCAAGGGCATGGAGGGAATTTGGATGGAAAAACCTGATTCGCTATTTCATTACACCACAGATCCAAAGAAAATATACAAATACCCAATCTATATGCTGGAGGGGCTGTGGGGCTCAAAATGCAGACCACTCGCATATGTTTTGGAAATGCTGCAAAATCTCATCATTCTGGAAATCTATAGATGTGACAGTACAGAGGATATTAGGATATAATATACCAATGAACTGTAACTTGATGTATTTATGTGATCTTAAAAGAGACAATGTAATACAGGCTGAGGACAGATATCTAGTTAAAATCTTGCTGATTGCATGTAAAAAAACAATCACAAGAAACAACGAGACAGAAATTGAAAGAATAACCAAAGACACTGGAAAAACCAGAAGAATTAAGAGATGGAAACTAAAAACTTGATGCTCCAACATTTGTCCCCCCCCTTTCCCCCCCTTTTTTTTCTCTTCTTCTAGCTCCTTTTTTTAAATATAGAGACTGTGATCTGAATGTAATATGTATGATGAAAAATGAATAAAAATCAAAGTTACAAAAAAAAAAAGTGCATAAAAGCTCAATGTGCACTGTTAGTACCGTTAACATTTGTTTCCCTTTTGAAATAAAATGTACTACATCCTGGTCATAACTGACCTTGGCACATCAAAAAAAAAATTTTAAAAAAATGTAGAGCCCTGTGATGATCACATCGTTCACCCGGGTGTACTGCTCCAGGTCTGACACTCTGCTCTCCAGATACGCCAGCCTCTTGTCCTTCTCGGCGTTCTGGATCCACAGTGCTTTCACCTCCTTGAGCAGGCCCAGAATGTTCTTTTGCTGCAGCTTAACAGCAGAAATCTCTTCAGCCAAGAAGTCGAGCGATCTTTTAATATCGTCCACCTCCTCAGTCTGCTGAGCTTTCTTAGGACCCATGATCCCGGACGATTTATGTTGACTAAACAGCTAATGAACAGCTGTTTAGCTAGCTGAATGGTGGGCCGCTCCGGTCTCATTTCCCAGTCCGTAGATGCCGCTATTGCCGTCTTAAATCAGGCAGGGGTTGAAACTAGGATGTCCAGTTCGTAATCCAAATTCAGTTCTCAGAAGCCAAAAAATGTAGTCAAAAACCGAGCACCAAAACACAGAAATCCACCGAAATCCACCGAATGACAGGCTATGAAGGTTGAGAAAATTAGAATGAAAGGTGTGTGTGTGTGTGCGCGCGCGCACGTTCTCACCCAGGAACCAGGACAATGGCTCCCCTAAAGTTCAGAATTATATTAAAAAAAGGGACTTCTGGTAGGGACATGCAGGGAAAGGCTGCTCCCAGCTAGTTTTTTACTGTCTTCCTTTTGAAAGAATCCTTCACCAAAAACTTCGCCATATTCATCATTTCCTGATTTAGTTTAGCCTATTTGCTATAAAATGAGCAACTCTAGAAATGCGAAATCAGCTAACAACGGACAAACCCCGGCTACACATGCTGCCACGAACGCTGCAGGGAAGCTAGCATCCCTTGCTGCTAACACACCTCTGTCAATGGCAACAACTCCTGAAGCCCCCAGAGAACCTCTTCTAACTGTGGTGATTGCCACAGACCAACTGTATGCTGAATTCAAAAAACAGAGAGCCTCACTCAAGGAAGACGTCTCTTTCCTGATTCAAGAAGCCATAAAAAGCTACAGGCCCCACTAGAATGCTACAAACAATGAACTCTTTTAACCCCTTGCACTCTGGTCAATTTCCCTGAAAACGCCTAAAAATAACGTACCCAAAGTAAATCAAAAGCTGTTCTTCAACCCTTTGCGGCAGCTTCATGGGGTTGGTCTCATTTAACTAACTAACTAACTAACCTACACTTATATAGCGCTTTTCTAGTCACAAAGACCACTCAAAGCGCTTTCATTAATACTAACCCTCTATTCTAAGGGCCTATAGGAAACAGATATCTAGGGACAATTTAGAACAGCCAATTAACCTAACATGCATGTTTTTGGCATGTGGGAGGAAACCGGAGAAATCCCGGAGTAAACCCACTTAAAAGAAAACACTTTGAATTTTTTGGCAAAACAGTCATAATCTCTCTAAGTGCTCCTGCCACTGAGTAACAGTCATCTAAACATACTGAACTTGAAGAAAATAAAGTTTGCCTGGGTGTTTTTTTGGATACAAATGCTTGCAAATAACACACAGCTGTCATATACGGGCTGGAAAATGCAACAGAAATGTAGAACCAAGTGTTATCCAGCAGAGGTCAAAATTTTGTAACAATACCACAAAAAATGAATATATTACACAGCTTTTTTTGTCAGGTTGCTCCCAGGCGTTTTTGAACTGTGCCAAATTGTGCCAAATGGCACAGTTTGGAAAAACGTCTGTAACTTTTGAATGATTCAATATAGAAGCTTGATCTTGGGCTCTAATGAAAGGTGACACTCAGGGCTGTGTGTGTGTGGGGGGGGGGGTTGTTTATTCATTCATGAATGAATGAATGAACAAACAAGCCCCCACACACAAAGAAGCATGCCACGTAAAAAATGTGTGGCTTTTTTTTTTTTTACAAGAAAAAATAACCTACAGTGCACTAAAAATTATACTAAAATATCTGTACTGTAGAGGATAACAACTCCCCCCCCCCCCCGCTACAGAGGACGGACATCGTCCATCGCCACATGACGGACAGCGGGGATGGTGCGCCGCGGTCTACTACACACAGTTGTACTAAAATATCTGCAATCCGCTACGGGGGGGCGTTCACGGTCCGGACGCGGCGCACGGACCGGTCCGTCATGTGGCGATGACGCACAGTTGTAATTTACCGATTGGTCAAAAGTCATTTTGATTACAATTTTCAGGGATAAAGAATAATTTAGCTTATAACACTTACCTGTCCACAACAGCAGTGTCGCTGGCGAACTTCTCTTCCTCATTGTCAGACGAGCATGACGCTGGTCCGCTTGTTATGACTCGTGGTTCTGGTCACGCGACCCGGTCAAACCGTGATTCCATTATTGCGGTTTTGCGCTTCCATGATTGCGGTTTTGGCAAACGATTTTTCAAAACAAATAAGAACAGTAGTAAGAAAAAAAGACTGGCGAACGTGTGTGTGTTACCCAGCGGCTTACATAAAACAGATTTTACGCATGGGAGGCACGCTTTCAATCGTGGAACTTCTCTGCTTCAATTGGCTTGCTGTATTCGCAGCCGTTGGTAGGCGGGTCCTTCTTGCTAGGTTTTCAGTCATTGGTTCTTCAAGGTTTCAGAAACCCAATTCAAGGCTCTTATTAGTCAAATGAGAGGTCAATCAAATCTAAACCAATCAAAGCACTCCTTTGGCTTTCTGTTCGCGGCTGTGTCTGTAGTGGAAGAACGGAAATGCAGCTTTTATTTTCAGTGTGCTCTGAGACGCACAGTGTGAGTCCTAGTGCACACGAGGGCGTGCTAGGACGCAGAGACGTGACCGCCCGCGGTATCCCGGAGTGCAAGAGGTTAAGAGCTGCCTCACTTCTGTGGAGTCTGTGGCTGGTGATAACTTTAAACAGTTAATGGAATCCACCATGAAAGCGCTCCAAAACCAAAACCAGTCGCTTTTGGACTGGATCGACGACTTCGAGAACCGCTCACGGAGAGCCAATCTTCATATATTAAACATCCCTGAGGGCAGTGAGGATGGCAAAGACCCGCTAAAGTTCATGTTGGAGGTGTTTATGGAAGCGACCAGCCCCGATGTTTTTCCTGCATTACCTGAATTGGAGATAGCTCACCGGACCCCGACCTCCAGACTCAGCCAGAGATCATCCCTCCACACATTCCTGGTCTGTTTTTCCTGATTCCAACAGAAAGAAACTGCACTGCGCTGGGTCAAAAATCAAGATACCACTATAACGATCTATCAGGATGTCAGCACAATGCTCGCAAAGAAGAGGGCTGCATTTAACGGTGTAAACCAAGCCCTGTACCAGAAAAACATCAGATTTCAACTGCTGCAGAGGTGATGTGTTCACCTTTGGCTCACCTGATGAAGCTCAGAAGTTTTTCGATCAGAGGTTTGGTGAGGAGTAGGACTGCATGTGTCACGTTTTAATCGGTATAGCCTGGAGATGATTAATCATCCAAAATTATGACATCCATCTTGTTATGTTGATCTGCAGCTCATAGACTCAAGGTATGGACACTTAATGATGTCACTGTTGGGCTAATCCATGATATATAGAATACAGCTACATATTTGGTATTCTTAAGTTATATAGTCCACTTTATCTGCCTTTTAATAGTTTGTGTGTGTGTACATGTGTACATATACATCTGTGTATGTGGACATATAAACCCATCTGTTTCACAGCTGGTATACTGTTCAACCATCTTATTTTAGTTTTCATATTTGTGTTAATAGGTTTCTATATATCACAAATTGCTGGGAGCCTTCCTGGGAAGTAATGTTAAGAGAATCTGTTACCAGAAGTTTTTGGGTAAAGTGTTCAGTGTAGCGCCCATATTCATAACTGTATGTAACTGTATGTAGCTCACATATTTGCATGCTTAGGTTTAAACACAGAAGGACTGTGGGCTTGCAATGTGGATTGACCTCACGCCTCAAATGGACAATGAGTCTGGGCCACCTGCGGACTTAGAAGAAGGACAGAGGCTCAGGGACGAGAGCCTGAAGGAACTTCGGATTAAGCGTGAATGGAAGGATGTAACATGGATGTGTGACTTTGCCTTTGATGTACGTTATGAATAGAAAGATTTGATGTAACGTGAATGTGTGACTTTTGGTGTGAGGGATGAATAGAGGGATTTGACTTGAGTGGGTGACTCTGTCTGTGGGGGTGCATGATATATATATGTGTGGGTTTATTGCAGCACTTCCTCTTTGTTTCTGTCTGAGAGAGAGAGAAGGCTGGAGATGTAAGATGCAATAAACTGGAACTAAAAAGCAACCAGTCTCATCATTTCGTAATCTCCACATTGGTGACCAAGATGTGAGATGTCAGGAGACGAGCGCTCTGACCCGGATTCACCGGGGACCGTCTGTACGAGTGCGGTCTCACTCAAGCTCCCCGAGTTCTGGCAAGAAGACCCGCACTCATGGTTCCAGCACGCGGAATCGCGGTTTGTGCTCGGGGGAATTACAGCGGATGACACTAGATTTCACCATGTCATCGCAAGACTCGACAGCCGCGCGGCTCGGTGCGTGCGGAGCTTGGTGCAGCTGCCGCCCGCTGCTGGCAAATACGAAGCACTGAAAGCCGCCCTCATTTCGAGTTTCATGTCCTCAGCCGAGGTGAGGGCCAGGAGGCTCCTAGACCTGTGAGACCGTGGAGGACGCAGGCCGGCCGAGCTGATGGAGGACATGCTGCAGCTGCTCGGGATGGAAGACGACAAGTTCTTGTTTAAGCACATTTTCTTGAGGACCCTCCCGGCGCACATGAGAGGTACCCTGTCCAGCATGAAATGTGTGAATCACCAGGACTTCTGCGCGCTGGCCGCAGAAGCGCAGCGGCACCTAGATGCCTGCGGCGAGCAGGCGATGTCTGCGGCAGCAGCAGACCTCGGCGCAGTGGCCGGGGGCAGGGAGGAGCCGGAGGCAGCAGAAGCCACCCCAGCGATGACGCCAGCAGCGCGGTCCCGAAGCAGAGGACGGGACGGCCTCTGTTTCTACCATCGACGCTTTGCGGAGAGGGCGTACAGATGCTTCCCGCCGTGCAGCTTCAAGAAGCAGGGAAACGCCAAAGCCGGGGGTCGTTAGCAGCTTCGACTCTCGGCGAGCAGAATAAGCTGCTTTACCTAACAGATGCGAGCTTTGGGCGGCATTTCCTCGTGGACACCGGAGCCCAGAGGAGTTTCATCACTGCGACCTATGCGGACCGCTTGGCTGGACCCAGCGGGGACGGGGCAATGGCGGCGAACGGCTCGTCCATCAAGACGTTCGGAGAAAGGACTCTGCAACTGTCCCTACACGGCCACAACTATGAATGGACTTTCATTGTAGCGGCGGTGAGTTTCAACATGTTAGGCGCTGATTTTTTGTGGTCACATGGCTTGTTGGTAGATCTGAGGAATAAACGCCTGGTTAATGCACTCTCTTTTTATTCTATTCCTTGTGCAGCTCGAGTGTCCCCGCCACCAGTACAGACTAACGTCTCCACAGCAGGCGGTAAGTTTCACACTCTCCTCACCCAGTTCCCAGCACTCACAGTTCCCACTTTTTCAGCTAAGGTTGCGAAACACGGGGTGGAACACTTTATCACCACAGTTGGTGCGCCTGTTTTTGCGAAGGCTCGGCGCTTGGATGCAGCTAAGCTCTCCATTGCACGCGAGGAGTTCGCCAACCTGGAAAGGTTGGGCATAATTCGCCGCTCGAAGAGCCCGTGGTCTTCCCCGCTCCATATGGTCCCTAAGGCTGATGGCTCGTGGAGACCGTGTGGTGATTACCGCAGGCTGAACAATGCCACGGCGCATGACCGCTACCCAATTCCGCACATCCAGGATTTTTCGGTGCACTTAGCGAAGGCGCGCATTTTTTCTAAAATAGACCTGGTTCGCGGCTATCACCAAGTCCCGGTCCGTGTAGAGGACATCCCCAAAACAGCGGTAATAACCCCGTTCGGACTTTTCGAATTTTTACGCATGCCTTTTGGCCTTAAAGGCGCCGCGCAAACCTTCCAACGAATGATGGATGCCGTGTTACGCGATCTCCCTTTTGTTTTTGTCTACCTGGACGATATTTTAGTCGCCAGTGCCTCTGAGGAGGAACATGAAAAACACCTCACGACCGTTTTTCAGAGGTTGGAGGAGCACAGGTTGATAATTAACCCAGCCAAGTGCCATTTTGGCGTGGCGCAAATCGATTTTTTGGGACACTGCGTCTCCCCAGAGGGGGCAGTCCCTCTACCGGCCAAGGAACGCGCAGTGGCAGAATTCCCTCGGCCACAAACGGTTAAAGTGTTGCAAGAATTTTTAGGAATGGTAAATTTTTATAACCGTTTCATACCCCACACAGCGCAGCTCATGCAGCCGTTATACGCCGCGCTTAAAAAGCAGAAGCCCTCCAATGTGATCGAGTGGTCCCCGGAGCGGGATCGCGCGTTCACGGAGGTTAAAACAGCACTGGCGGACTTCCGGTCTGGACGCCATGGCGACTGCAGCTTAACACTGAAGCTCTCAGACCCAATCCAGGATAACACCTTGAAAATCAAACTTAACGCATTTTTGGAGGAGTGAAAATCAAAAGACAAAATCATCATGTCTAAAGGAAAACAGAAGAAACTGAAATTCTCCAGGCCAGGACACGTATCGGCCGGAGAATCTGAACTGGAAGATCTCCGTTCAGAAGACGAGGAACTGGTGATAGCTAACAAAAGGGTTAGCCTGAAATCACTATTTGAGGAGCTACGACGATTTCGCCGAGAAGTTACGGCCGAATTTCGGGAATTCAGAGAAGAATTGAAAAGGACAAACAGCAGAGTGGACCAGGCCGAGAACCGAATCTTGGAAACAGAGGATCGAATAAAAGTGCTCGAAGATTCTGTGCTAGACCTACGCAAAAGACAAGCAGCTATAGAGGCTAAGCTAACCGACCAAGAAGGAAAACAAAGAAGAGACAACATAAGAATTCATGGTCTGATAGAAGGAACCGAAAATGGTTTTAACTCAATGGCAGAATGCGTGGAATCCTTACTAAGAGAGAAATTGGATATTCCACAAACCACCGACTTGAAGATAGAAAAGGCACATCGTTCATTAGCCGCTAGGCCGGCGGCGGAAGCGCCCCCACGTTCAGTGTTGGTAAGATTTTCCAATTTCAAAATAAAACAAGAGGTTGTAAGACTGGCCTGGCAGAAAAAAGGATTTATGCACCAGGAGAGAAAAGTCTACGTGGAACACGATTACGCCCCGGAGGTCCTTAAAAAGCGCAGGGAATACAATGACGCGAAAAAGGTGTTAAGAGAGAAGAAATTGCGCTTTCAGACACCATTTCCTGCGAAGTTAAGGGTCTTCTACGGCGATGAAACGTGTCTCTATAATTCGGCGGAAGAAGCAACAGCTGACATGGCGAAAAGAGGGCTCCCGGTAACGGTATTTAAACCCGCAGCAGACCCGAGTGAGAAGATCAAAGCGCAAACATGGACAACACAAAGACCCTCAAAATCCACGGACCAGCAGCGGGAAACCCAGCACCAGAGCGTCGCGGATAAACTATCCGTTTTCAGGTTGGAATAGCAACCTTTTTTTTTTTTTTCTCTTTTCTCTTGAATCAATCCGCACATCCAACCCCCCTCATACAAGGTAACAAACTTTAAAGGAGATGCATATTCAGCATGTGGTAAAACATTTCATGGAACAATCATATTATTTGAAACAAATAAGTCTTTGTAATAAAAAAAAAAAAAAAAAAAACTTGTTAAAATAGAAATGTGACAATAATCCACATGTTCTCCTCATACTAACAAATACTGTTTTTGCGTGAATGTTTGATGTGATGGGGGTGGGAGGGTGCACACAATTTCACAGGGCTTAGGCATAAAAGGAAAAAAAAAAAATCATTACAAGTTTGGATTGGGTTTTGAAACTCACGTTAAAAGCATGGGACTACTTCCAGTAGTAAGAGAGGGCCCTCAACACGTAACAGAGTTTGAGGAATTTCCCTCAGGGCCTTCACTCCATCAAGGCTCTTACAGGGTCTTTAAAAAGACCTCAGCTCAGGAAGTTCTTATGACAGCTTTTTGTTTTAAAGTTTTTTACACTATGTTCTTAATGTTTTTCTTGTTTTTAATGTTCTTTCAGTTTCTGAGTAGCACAAAAGAGGGCCACCACACAGTTATACTAAACAAAACAACACAATGGAGAAACAAGGTGTAACCAAAATAATTTCATATAATGTAAAAGGAATCCTGAATCCAGTTAAAAGATCCAAGATTCTAGGCAAAATGAAAAAAGACAAAGCAGGAATAATATTTTTACAAGAAACCCACCTAACAGACGTGGAACACAATAAACTCAGTAGACAAGGGTTTAAAATGATCTCTTCATCTTCATATAAATCAGGGAGGAGGAGGGGAGTAGCGACATTGATATCAACCAAAATTACATTTGAAAAAAAATCAGAACACAAAGATAAAGAAGGGAGATACAGTTTGGTTACTGGGCGGCTAGAGGGAGAAGATATCACCCTGCTGAATGTGTATGCTCCCCCAGGGGCTAACTGGAAATTTTATAAAAATGTATTCGACCTAATGATAACTAAAGCTCAAGGTTTAGTGATATGTGGTGGGGACTTCAATCTTAGACTGAATCCATACTGGGATGCTTCTGGTAATTCCCCACATCAAAATAACACCCAAAACAGGAAGACTCGGATGCTACTAAAAGAATTGGGAATCTGTGACGTGTGGAGGGAACTCAACCCCAGTGTAAAAGACTATACATTTTACTCAACTCCACATTCATTTTACTCAAGGATTGACTATTTTTTTATGTTTAATAGAGACATTGGAAGAGTAAAAACATGTAAAATAGGACTGATGGATCTCTCCGACCACAGTCCGATCTACATGGACTTAAATATCCAAAAATACACAAATAATACATTTTCTTGGAGGTTAAATTCAAATGTCCTGAAAGGACCATTGAAAGATGAATTGGAATCAGATATTCTCAGATATTTGGAAGATAACGATAATGGAGAAGTATCCCCTTTAATACTGTGGGATGCATGTAAAGCTGTAATAAGAGGAAAGATTATTGCAAAACTGGCAACCCAAAAGAAACTAAGACAAGAAAAACTATCCACATTAGAGTCAGAACTTAGGAACCTAGAAAAAGAACACAAAGGCAACACTCATTCTACTGACTCGCTCAAGATTAAGGAAATTAAAAACCAAATAAATGAGATCTACACAATAGAAATCCAGAAGAAACTTACATTTCTGAAACAAAAATACTATGAAGCAGGCAGTAAATCGGCAAAATTGCTAGCCTATAAATTGAGGAAACATCAAACAGAAAGAGCAATCTACAAAATCAGAGACCCAGTATCAAAGGAAATAAAATTCAGAATTCAGGATATTCTTAAAAACTTCGAGAATTACTATAAGAACTTATACTCCCTCAAAAAACATAAAAACGCATCCGAGGCATTCCTAAACACATTAAACCTTCCCCAACTTACGGAGTCACAAAATAAAACACTACTGTCAGAAATACATCCTAAAGAATTGGAAAAAGCAATTATGAAACTTAAAGCTAACAAATCCCCAGGAGCTGATGGCTATACAGCAGAGTGGTACAAAACCTTTAAACAGCAACTATCTCCTCTCCTCCTGAAAACATTTAATTATGTCCTCCACACAGGGGAAATCCCCCCTCCTGGAGAGAAGGGGTCATTGCAGTTATACCTAAACCTGAAAAGGATAAACTAGAGTGCTCCAACTACAGACCAATCAGTGTACTAAATCAGGACTATAAGCTTTTTACCATTATCCTTGCCAAAAGGTTAGAAAATATACTGACAGACCTAATTCATTTAGACCAAACAGGTTTTATAAAACAAAGACAGACACAAGACAACATTCGACGCACTTTACACATAATTCATCATATAAAAAAATATAACTTAAATGCAGTCATATTGGGATTAGATGCTGAAAAAGCATTCGATTCGGTTGACTGGTCTTTTCTATATAGAATCTTATCCAGTTTCAATTTTCATAACAACTTCATTAGAACTATACAGGCATTATATAAAAAACCAACAGCTAAAATAAGGATTAACAGTAATTTATCATCATCTTTTGAACTGGAAAGAGGATGTCGTCAGGGCTGCCCCCTGTCTCCACTGCTCTTTGCAATCTTCATAGAACCTCTGAGCCAATGGATAAGACAAAACCAAAAAATTCAAGGTATTACACTTGGTCAGAAGGAACATAAAATAGCACTCTTTGCTGATGACATTTTAATATACCTAGGGCAGCCGGACACTTCTTTACCAGAACTAACCTCAGTTTTTTCAGAGTATGGAGATTTATCGGGGTACAAATTAAACATGCATAAAACCCAAGTTTTAACATTCAACTATGACCCAAATCATTATTCACTAAGCAAACTCAAAACTAACTGGGAGTCGGAATCTATGAAATATCTGGGGGTCAATATCCCGAAACAACTCAACAAAATTATATCACTAAACTATGATCCACTGGTGACAAAAATAAAATCTGACCTAGCAAGATGGAATATGATACCATTCTTGGGTACTGCACAAAGATTTGAAGCAGTCAAAATGAATATACTTCCACGTCTTCTATACCTTTTCCAAACAATACCGGTAGAACCTCCCAAAAAAACATGGCAGGAGCTGGACAGAAGGATCTCAAGATTCATATGGCAGGGCAAGAGACCTAGAATCAGATATAGAACCCTACAGCTAAACAAAGACAAAGGTGGGCTCGCGCTGCCAAATATCAGGGACTACTTTAAAGCCGCACAAATTAAAACTTTAGTAGAGATATGTAACCCAGTCTACACTGCACAATGGAAGGAGATCGAATGCCAAATAACAAGTGACATCCCCCTAAAGGCGATAATAGGGAACAATGCCTTACCTAAGCTTTTGAATAACACTAACCCGTGGATAGAGACCCCGCTAAAAATTTGGTTTAAGATAGTCAGAGAGAATCAAACTAAAGAGCCCTATCGACTTCTGCAATGGATCGCCTATGATCAGGACTTTACTCCTAATAAAACAGACACCAGATTTAAAAAGTGGAAGGAGAAAGGGCTGATAAAATATTACGATTTTTTTAAAGGGCAAATCTTAAGAAGTTTTGAAGATTTGAAAAAACAAGGCCTAATAAATCAAGACCTTTACAGGTTCTTCCAGCTTAGACACCACATAAACAATATACTTAAAAAGGAGGTTTTGGAAAGGGCCCAGTCAGGTGTTCTGAAGGTCTTCTTAATGGCATATAAAGGGATCCCAGGGATCAGATACATTTCTAAAATATACCAAGGTCTTCAAGACTTAAAAGGAGACAACACATCTTATATAAAAGAGAGATGGGAAAAAGAGGGGAATTTCACTTTACAACTGGAAATATGGGAAAAGCTAAATAAACAGCAATGGAAAAGTACCTCATCCCTGCAGTGGAGAGAATTTGGATGGAAAAACTTGGTAAGATTTTTCAGAACACCTGCACAAAACAAATTTACCCATAAGGGATTGAACTGTTGGCGCTTGTGTGGTGAAAAGACTGCAAATCATTTTCATGTGTTTTGGTCATGCCCAGTTATCCACCAATATTGGACCAAGGTACAGACAATATTGGGGAAAATATTCAAAATTACAGTTCCCTTTTCTTTTGTAACTTTGTATTTGGGTTTACTACCGGACTCACTGGAAAGACGAGGAGAAAAATACTTATTCAATGTTTTAATATTGGCAAGCAAAAAAGCTCTAACTAAAAAATGGATGTTGAAGGACTGTCCTACACCTGAAGATTGGACTAACGTGATCCAAGACATTTACTCGATGGAAAAGTTGACATTCGCACTGAGACAGGACATGGATGGGTTCATGAACTTTTGGCAACCCTGGACCGCATATGTGTCTTCCATTAGATCTAATCTTTGACAAATACCATTTCAATAATGGTTCCGCTCTTTGTTCCAACGCTACTCAGATGCTCTTTTATCTTTATTTACTTACTTTTTCTTTTTGTTTGTTTTTTACTGGTTTGTTTGGTTTTTTTATTTGTTTTTTGTTTTGTTTTTCTCTTTAATTTCACTTTTTCTTTCACTTTAAAAAAAAAAAAAAAAGGGGTGTTGTAAGAATTAATCTTCCAATGTTGTCAGATATCAGAAAATAAGGGAACATGTGATGAAAATGTAAACAATGCATTGCTGTAACAACCTGTATACCCTTTACAAAAACTTAAATAAAAAAAAAAAAAACAGCACTGGCGGACGTGGCACTGCTGGCACACCCAGACCCATCAGCCCGCATAGCGCTAACCACCGACGCGTCAGACGTGGCCATCGGGGCCGTGGTGGAGCAGCAGGTCGCCGGGGTCTGGCAGCCGCTCGCTCTTTTCAGCAGATCCCTGCGCGATGCCGAGCGGAAATACAGCGTGTTTGACAGGGAGCTGTTGGCGCTCCACCTGGCCATTCGCCATTTCCAGTTCTGGCTGGAAGGGCGGCGTTTCACCGCGTTTGTTGACCACAAACCGCTTACTTTCGCAATGTCCAAAATTTCGGGACCGTGGTCCGGACGGCAGCAGAGGCAGCTGGCCGCAATTTCGGAATTTACCACTGACATTTAGCACGTAGCTGGTAAGCTTAATGTTGTAGCGGATTGTCTCTCCCGCGCGGTAACAGCACCTGTCCACGCGGATGCAGATTGCACGGCCGCGGCCGCGGAACCGCTTAGCGGTGCAGACGCGCACGCGGCCCCGGTGCACGTGGGGATAGATTATGCAGCCATGGCGTCGGAACAGAGCGGAGATGCAGACGTGCGCGCGCTCCAGTCTGGACCAACAGGGTTAAGGCTGGACAGCAGGATTCTACAAGCCGGTTTGCCCCCCCTCATCTGCGATGTATCCACCGGGTGGCCGCGCCCGGTGGTACCGGCCGCTTGGCGCCGCCGAGTTTTTGACGCGGTTCACTCCCTGGTGCACCCAGGGGTACGCGCTTCTGTAAAAATGGTAGCGGAGAAGTTTGTTTGGCCAAGCCTGCGCAAGCACATGAAAGAGTGGGCGGCAGCCTGCATGGCTTGCCAGCGGGCCAAAATCCACAGGCACACGAAAGCCCCCTTAGAGCCTTTTCACATCCCGGCTAAGAGGTTCGATCATGTGCATGTGGACCTCGTGGGCCCGCTACCGCCATCACAAGGGTTCACACACCTCTTGACAATGGTGGACCGAACCACACGTTGGCCAGAAGTGGTCCCGCTAACAACGACCACAGCGGCAGAGGTGGCTCGCGTTTTTTTAATGGCCTGGGTAGCTCGTTTCGGGGTTCCGTCGGACATTACGTCCGATAGGGGACCTCAATTTGGGTCGGAACTGTGGTCAGCGATGGCCAGCAGCTTAGGAGCGACAATCCACCGCACTACCGCGTATCATCCCCAGGCTAACGGGTTATGCAAGCGTTTTCACAGGTCTTTGAAGGCAGCCCTGAGAGCGTCGCTCACAGATGCAGATTGGGTAAACAGGCTACCTTGGGTTTTATTGGGGTTGCGTTCAGCACCCAAAGAGGATTTAAACGCCTCACCCGCGGAATTAGTTTTTGCTCAACTTCTCAGGCTGCCCGGTGAGTTCCTACCGAGCCATGCGGCGCCAGGGCGCCCCCCAGCACGGGGACCTCTGAGTGGCGTGGGGGCAGAGACACTCCCCGGCCCCGCGCATCACACTTTTCCGCGTGTTTTTGTTCCCAAAGCTCTACAAAACGCCGAATTTGTTTTTGTTAGGCACGATGCTCAGCGACACAGTCTCCGCCCACCATATGATGGTCCATTTCGAGTGCTGGAAACCAGGGACAAATATTTTGTGCTTGATTTGGGAGGCAGGAAAGAAACAATCAGTATTGATAGATTAAAGCCTGCCTTTGTGTTGCATGACGAGTCTGTACGACTGGTGCAGGCACCTCGACGCGGCAGGCCCCCCAGGGAGCGGCCCCAGGCGCCCCCGCAAGGATCAAATAACCTTTCTCCCCCTCACTCCACAGATTCGCTGCAGGACGGCGCCACACGGATTGTGAAGCCTGCTTACAGCAGGTTCGGGAGGAGGTTGAAACCTAGGCTACGTGTAGGGTGATGTGTGATTTGATCAGACTGTGCAGTAGTTTCTGCAGGTGGGGGGTGACATACGCTGTATTACCCATTGAGATAATGTGGTTGTCTTGTCCATTCTTGGGCGTTTGGGGGGGGTGATGTAGCGCCCATATTCATAACTGTATGTAACTGTATGTAGCTCACATATTTGCATGTTTAGGTTTAAACACAGAAGGACTGTGGGCTTGCAATGTGGATTGACCTCACGCCTCAAATGGACAATGAGTCTGGGCCACCTGCGGACTTACTTCGGATTAAGCGTGAATGGAAGGATGTAACATGGATGTGTGACTTTGCCTTTGATGTACGTTATGAATAGAAAGATTTGATGTAACGTGAATGTGTGACTTTTGGTGTGAGGGATGAATAGAGGGATTTGACTTGAGTGGGTGACTGTCTGTGGGGGTGCATGATATATATATGTGTGGGTTTATTGCAGCACTTCCTCTTTGTTTCTGTCTGAGAGAGAGAGAAGGCTGGAGATGTAAGATGCAATAAACTGGAACTAAAAAGCAACCAGTCTCATCATTTCGTAATTGACATAATGCACGGCTCAGGAGACGCACACACACAGGCTCAGAGTAGCTCAAATAGCTTTATTGACAACAGGGGTGTATGGATGTGTGTCTGCGAGATGTGAATGTGTTGGTGGCGGCGTCTGCTTCGGGCACAGAGGCAGGAGACTGTACAGCTGGACAACCCTATGGGAAAAGCACAGGGAGAAGGGTGACGGGCACACACCAACACAGGAGATATGCAAGTTGGAGAGGAGCTTACTTGAGAAGGGCAGATGACTGGCACAGCAAGGAACGAGGCCCGGTAGACAGCCACCTGGAGAGCCCGGTGCAGCAGCGAGGAATAGGTGATGGAGAGGAATTGTCCGCCGCCGGGAAATCCACCTGTGCACAGGGGAGCAGACTTGGGGAAGAAAAGGTAAGTTCTTCTTACCGCTATACTTGCTGAGGATGAGACGAAACTCACAGCAATGCGTGATGAAGTCTGATGGCTTCAGGCCGAAGCCCAGGGCGAGGCGGCTTAAATCCCTCGCCGCTGATGATGTGCAGGTGTGCGTTCAGGTGGCGCCACTGATGAGCGGCGCGGCGTGACAGTAATCTCCACATCAGTGTCAAGAGTCTGCCTACCAGGCAGATTGTAGTTGAAATGAGGACCCAAGGCACGGACTGAACTCCAAAGCATAATATTTTAATAATAAACAGAAACACTGAGAACACAAAATAACAAACCAGCACGGGGGCTGAAACACAAAACCGTCAGGGCTAAAATAATCAGTTCACAGGGGAAGCACTGGGGAAACACGACAATAACGCCAGACAGACCACATGCAAAAACTCACACAAATAGGGTAACTGATAATGAACTTAACCTCTTGCACTCCGGGCAATTTTCCTAAAAATGCCAAAAAATAACGTGCCCAAAGTAAATCGAAAGCTGTTCTTCAACCCTTTGCAGCATCTTCATGGAGTTGGTCTCATTTAAAAGAAAACACTTTGAATTTTTTGGCAAAAAAAAAACAATCTCTCTACGTGCTCCGGCCACTGAGTTACAGTCATCTAAACATACTGAACTTGAAGAAAAAAAATTTGGACACGGTGTTTTTTTGGATACAAATGCTTGCAAATAACACACAGCTGTCCGATCCGGCTGGAAAATGCAACAGAAATGTAGAACCAAGTGTTATCCAGCTGAGATCCAAATTTGGTAACAATACCACAAAAAATTAATATTTTACACAGCTTTGTTCTCAGGCTGTTCCCAGGCATTTTGGAACTGTGCCAAATTGTGCCAAATGGCACAGTTTGGAAAAACGTGTGTAACTTTTGAATAATTCAATGTAGAAGCTTCATTTTAGGCTCAAAGGAAAGGTCACACTCAGGGCTGTGTCTGTGTGTGTGGGGGGGGGTCGTCCCTCCCCCGCTACCAAGGACAGAGTTCGGACCTCGCTACATGACGGATTACACTCGTTGCACGTTTCCACAGCAACGCTGTCACAGCGGCTCCCCCCCCCTTGCTACTGTGTGTGTGTGTGGGGGGGGTTGTCACCCCCCCCCCCCCCGCTCGCTACAGAGGATGGACTTCGGCCATCGCTACACAACGGATTAGCCTTATGTGGTGATGTAGGACAGCAGTGCAATCACCGCGGCCCCCCCCCCCTTGCTGCAGAAGAATAGCGGGGGTGGGGGGGGCGTTCACAGCCTGTACACTGCGAGCAACCCCTTGTACCGCGGTGCACGAACTTCAGACTTCGTGAACCGCACAGCTGTAATTTACTGATCGGTCAAAAGTCATTTTGGATTACAATTTTCAGGGATAGAGAATAATTTAGCTTATAACACCTTACCTCTTCACAGCGGAGTCTTGGCGAACTTGTCTTCCTCATTGTCAGATGAATGCGACGCTGGTCCGCTCTGGTTCTGGTCTCGCGACTCGATCAAAACATAATTCATTATTGCGGTTTTGTGCTTCCATGATTGCGGTTTTTGGCGAACGATTTTTCAAAACAAATAACAGTAGTAATCAAAAAAAGACTGGCGAAGGCGTGTGTGTCACTCAGCCTTCGTCATCAGCCTCCGTCGGTCTATGATGACCATGGAAGAAATCATAACGTCTACTCTGCTGGAACCAATACAAAATAAGCACCGCCTGTGGCCGAACATGCCGATCCACGAATGGCACTCCCTGTCACACAGGTTGCATTTGTGGATGGTCTCCATGCTGCTGGGTCTGTGGGGCTCTTCCTGTGTCCTTTTTTGATCCGCTCCAGCAGCCAGTCTTCACCCAGCCTTAAAAACAAAACAGCTTACGAACTTCTCTGCTTCAATTGGCTCACTGCATTCAAAGCGTTGGGAGGCGGGTCCTCCTTCCTAGGTTTTCATTCATTGGCTCTTCAAGGTTTCAGAAACCCAATTCAAGGCTCTTATTAGTCGAATGAGAGGTCAATCAGATGAACTAATCTGTTCGCGGCTGTGTTTGCAGCTTTTTTTTTCAGTGGCGCTTGGAGGCCACACCACCTACACCACCACCATCAATATCCTTATCATGCGTCATGCGCACGAGGGCGCACGAGTGCGCTCTCGTGCGCCCTAGGACGCAGAGACTTGCCCGCCCGCGGAACAACGGAGTGCAAGAGGTTAATGTAAGACAGCTGGAACTAATCATCAGGGCAGCAGGTGAGGAAAACAGGACGGGTGGGGCTACACACACACTCACAGATGGGAAATGCACAGGAGACAAGACGATGGACATGCAGGACAACAATACTAAACAGCAAAAATAAACAGGAATGACAAAATATAATCAAATACAAAAAGATAACCCCAAGACACAGACAACAGGGGAAGACATGACATAACAGACAAGGATCAGGGAGCACAGGACACTTAATAATAGTCATAATCATAAACAGAATAATAATGATACTGTGAAAAGCCAAGACTAAAATAAACATAAAACATGGGCACGGTCCCTGGCCGTGCCCCGGTTGTGACATAATCCACCTTTTAAGGGGTGGATTCCAGACACCCCTAAAAAAACCAAAACCAAAACAAAGAAACACCAAGACGGGCGGGAGGAGGGGGACAAGGCACGGTGGGGAAAAACAAAACAGGAATCTCACAATAAACTTAAGGAAGAAAATAAATGTCCATCAGGTGGTCGGCCAGAGTCCCATGACCACCAGAAGGGGGAACATGATGAATCTGGTAGCCTACCAGAGTCCAAGGCCCACCAGACGGAGAAACAAGGTACATCGGGTGATTTACCAAAGTCCAAAGGCCACCAGATGGGTGAACAAGGTGCATCAGGGGGCCTACCAAAGCCCAAAAGCCACCAGACAGGTAAACATGGAGCAGTGGAAGAACAGGGATCCGAGACCAGTTGGAACAGAGCCTTAAACACAGGAGATAACATAGGAGTACCTTGCTCAGGAAATGAGGGCTGCTATATGGTTCATCAGTTGGAACATAAAAGGTTTAAATGGGCCTGTTAAGAGAGCCAGAATATTTAATCACCTTAAGGACTTAAAATGTGATGTTGCTTTTCTTCAGGAAACCCACCTATTGGTTAAAGATCAAATCCACTTAAAAAAAAAAAAGGATGGATTGGTATTGTATTTCATTCCAATCTTATCTCCAAAATGTGTGAAACAGCCATATTGATTCATTAAAAAAAATCCAGTTTACTGCAACCAAAGTCATCTTAGATCCACTAGGACAATTTGTAATGGTCCCTGGGCTCCACTACCTACGGTCTACAGTCCTTCCTACCTACGGCTGTCAGACTGTATAACCTAAGCAGGGCTGCTCGCAGAGATAGCAAAAAAACGTGACGACCTAAGAGTATTTAATGCAAAAGACGCAATAGACTTACACAATGGTCCCCTCCAGTATATACAACTAGGACAATATCGGTCGCTACGGAGGGTGACAATATGTATGGGTACATATCCATACTATGTAGGATAACTAAGTAGACGGTTATGCTGTTTATTCCATCTTGCTACAATGCTCCGCACTTTGTATATATATTTATGTGTATGTATGTATATCCACTGCTCTTATTTATATCTTCCGTATCTTCTTAATTATTACTCTGAGTGTTGCTATCCCTGTGCTGTTGCAATCCTGGAATTTCCCCATTGTGGGACTAATAAAGGCTTATCTCATCTCATCTCATCTTATCTTATCTTATTTTGTTTTTCTTAAGCCATTCAGAGGTGGACTTGCTGGTGTGTTTTGGATCATTGTTCTGCTGCAGAACCCGAGTGCGCTTCAGCTTGAGGTCACAGACAGATAGCCGGACATTCTCCTTCAGGATTTTTTGGTAGACAGCAGAATTCATGGTTCCATTTACTACAGCAAATCTTCCAGGTCCTGAAGCAGCAAAGCGGCCCCAAACCATCACACTACCACCACCATATTTTACTGTTGGTATGATGTTCCTTTTCTGAAATGCTGTATTACTTTTACGCCAGATGTAATGGGACACACATCTTCCAAAAAGTTCAGCTTTCATCTCATCAGTCCACAGAGTATTTTCCCAAAAGTCTTGGGGATCATCAAGATGTTTTATGGCAAAAAACTGAGACGAGCCTTTAATTTTTTTTTTGCTCAGCAGTGGTTTTCATCTTGGAACTCTGTCATGCAGGCCATTTTTGCCCAGTCTCTTTCTTACGGTGGAGTCATGAACACTCACCTTTACTGAGGCAAGTGAGGCCTGCAGTTCTTTGGATGTTGTTGTGGTGTCTTTTGTGACCTCTTGGATGAGTTGTCGCTGTCATCTTGGGATAATTTTGGTCCTCCTGTGAAGGTTCACCACTGGTCCATGTTTTCACCATTTGTGGATAATGGCTCTCACTGTGGTTTGCTGGAGTCCCAAAGCTTTAGAAATGGCTTTATAACCTTTTCCAGACTGATAGATCTCAGTTACTTTGTTTCTCATTTGTTCCTGAATTACTTTGGATTGCAGCATTGATGTTTAGCTTTTGAGGATCTTTTGGTCTACTTCTCTTTGTCAGGCAGGTCCTTTTAAATGATTTCTTGATTGAGACCAGGTGTGGCAGTAATCAGGCCTGGGTGTGACTAGAGAAATTGAACTCAGCTTTCCAAAGAGGTGATAAACCACAGTTAATTTATGTTTTAACGGGGGGTGTCTCTTTTTCACACAGGGTCATGTAGGTTTTGATTTTTTTTACCCTTAATAATAAACTCCTTCATTTAAAAACTGCATTTTGTGTTTACTTGTGTTATCTTTGTCTAATATTTAAATTTGTTTGATGATCTGAAACATTTAAGTGTGACAGACATACAAAAAAATGAAAAACCAGGAAGGTGGCAAACACTTTTTCACACCACTGTGTATCATATTCTGCTAAAATAAACAAAATGAAAAGTATTAAACAGGAGGAGCTCCTTAAATCTTAAGGTCCTTAAATTGGACCTGAATTAAAATCGTGTACAACGCTTGGGCAATTTAAACAAAAACTAAAGGAAGAAATACTCCAAACATATATACAAGATGACATGTAAAATCACATAAGGATTATCATATTCAGTCTGTGTTGTGTTGTTGCTTAGATTTTTGTCATGTTTTGTCTTAGCTTTGTTCTGAATTGTAATCGCTTTTGTTTCTCTTTTGAATTCTTGGATGGAATATGGGTGGGCAATATAAGCTGCGGCTTCAGCCATCACCCATTTCGGATAACTTATGTTGAACTGTATAATCAGAGGAGTTACTGTTTAATTTGACCTTGTAAGATTTTTTTTCTTTCCCCTTTGTTGTATTATTCTGTTCCTTTCTTTTAATCCTTACTTTTAATCTATCCGAAATAAAAATTAATTAATTAATTAATTAATTAATTCATTCATTCATTCATTCAAAAATCAGTATCCATGGTGGATGTTCTGTACTCTGTCTCTCCTCCCCCTGAGCTCTATAAAAGGAAGCTGAACCTCCAAATACAGTATAATTTATTATCTACTGAAAAAGTAGAACATCTCATGTTAAAATCTTGGGGTTATGTCTATGAACATGGTGACAAAGCCGGCCGTTTGCTTGCACACCAACTTAAATGCTGCTCTGTTTCCCAACAGATCCCTCAAATACAGAAAAATAATGGTGAACTAACTATTGATCCAGTAGAAATTAATAAAACCTTTACCTCATTCTATTGGAATTTATATGCATCAGAAACGATAAATGACATTTCCGACATGAAACATTTCTTTAATAATCTTCGAGTCCCTTCTATAAATCCAACACATAGAACTGAAACTGAGCTTCCACTAAGATGTACAGAAATTATTAACACAATAAAGGCAATACAATACGGCAAAGCACCTGGCCCCAATGGGTACCGTATAGAGTTTTATTAAAAAAATTCCAATAAATTATCTACAATTTTACTCCATATGTTTAATGACTCTCTATCTCATGGGTCACTCCCACCAGCACTGATTGAAGCATCAATCACCCTGCTGCTTTAGCCTGGCAAAGATAACACAGAATGCAGCTCATATCATCCCATATCCCTTCTAAACAGCGATGTGAAAATTCTAGCCAAAGCCTTGGCCCTATGCCTAGAAGCCACAATGTGTGACGTGATCTCAGCTGACCAGACTGGTTTCATTTTAGGGCGCCATTCATTTACAAACATCCGCCGGCTCCTGAATGTTATTTATTCTCCTGGGTCCAGTGCAGTTCCTGTGGTGGTCATTGCACTAGACAGAGAAAGCTTTTGATAGGGAGGAATGGGGATATTTATTTTCATGTTTAGAAAAATCTGGATATGGCCCTAACTTTATTTCATGGACTAAACTCTTATATACCTCACCCAAAGCCTTGGTAATTACAAATGGTAGACTCTCACAGTATTTCCAGCTGTCAAGGGCCACCCGTCAGGGATGCCCTATAAGTCCACTACTATTCGCTCTGGTCAGCGAGTCGTTATCCATTATGCTTAAATCATTGACATCAATAAACGGTGTCCAGAGCGGAGGGAGTGTGTCCCCCTCTGTTTTTCCTGAGTGTCCGCCGGTCCTGCGAGGGAGTCGCTGGACGATGGAGAGGCCTCCGGTTCTGGAGAGTCCTGTTCTAGCCAAAGGAGTGTCCCTTGCATCCCGAAGACTGAGCCGACAAGAGAGTGTCCACTGGTTTCGGCATCACGGGACCCGGTACCATCGGTGAGATGTTCCCTGGCTCCGCTACTCAGGGCTGGGGTTCTGCCAGCGTCAGCCGCCACGTCTGGGGTTTCCCCAGCTTCAGCCCCCGCATCAGGAGTTCCTCCAGCTTCAGCTGCCACGTCTGGAGTTGCACCAGCGTCAGCCGCCACGTTTGGGGTCCCGCTAGTTCCTGTAGTCACGGTTGCAGCTACACCTGTCATCATGCCTGCTGCCGGGGCCGCAGCAGCAGAGTCGCCGGAGTCCTGGCCGGTGTTGGAGCTCGAGTTAAGGCAAATCCGCTTTTTTGTCTTTACAATGTCAATATTAGAGAGATCTTGCTTTGCTCTTGGTGGGGAGAACCAGTTGCAGCCATCATCTGCTCCTGAGTTTTCCTCATCGGGCTCCACTGCTGCCGGTGACAGGGATCCAGTGTTTGTTTCTTCTTCCCTATCTGAGTCCCCGTCTGGTTCCACTGATGGTTTTCGGTCCACTTCACCTGGGTTCACCGATGATCATCAGTCCACTTCGTTTGGTTCCGCTGATGGTCATCATTCCACGTCATCTGGGTTGACCGATGGTCATCAGTCTTCGCCTGAGGTCACCGAGGGTCACCAGTCTTCACCTGAGGTCTTCGCTGGTCAACAGTTTTCACCTGAGGTCGTCGCTGGTCAGCAGTTTCCGCCTGATTTTGCCGATGGTCATCAGTCCACTTCGCCTGGGTTTGTCGATGGTCATCAATCCTCTTCACCTGGGTTTGCCGATGGTCTTCGACCCTCTTCTTCTGGCTCTGCTGAAGGTCAGCAGTCCTCTTCGTCTGGTTTCGCTGAGGGTCAGCAGTCCTCATCTGGTTTCCTCGCTGGTCAGCCGTCATCGTGGTCTGATGTCCTTGCTGGTCAGCCATCTTCTTCATCTGGTTTCCCCGCTGGTCAGCCATCTTCGTCGTCTGGTCTTCTCACTGGTCAGCCATCTTTGTTGTCTGGTCTCCTCACTGGTCAGCCGCCATTGCCGTCTGGGTTCGCCGCTGGTCAGCAGTCATCGTCAGGTGTCAATGCTCCCCAGTTATGGGCTCACACGATCTACACTTCAGCCCTTGCGACCTGCAAGGAGCACGTTTTCCAACTGCTACCTCCTGATAGTGACGCATTGTGCTCTGCGGTTCAATGGCTTAGGGACACTGGGAGGCCACCCGACAAATCGTGTCCTCTGGTCTGTTGGTGTTGGAATGCTGGGAGACCACCTGATAGACTATGTCTTCTGCTAGGGTCGTTTAGGGACTCTGGGAGACCACCCGACTTATTTCAACTCTTGATCTGATGGTCCTGGGACTCTAGAAGACCACCTGAACTGCCTTACTTTCTCGCCCGGTGGTCCCAGGTTTTCTGAAGGTCACCTGATCTGTTCTGTTTTGTGAGTCTTGAGCGAGTTTTTTGTTTTGTCCCTCCTGGCCTGGTTTCCCCCACCACCCTCCCTGGTTGGGTTATTGTTCTGTTCCTGTTGGGGGGAGGGGGGGTCCTTTTCCTTTTGATGTTACCTTGGGGAGTCTGGAATCCACCCCTTGGACGGGGGGTTCTGTCATGATGCGAAGCACGGTTGGGGAATCGTGCTCACGCTTTTTGTTATTCTGATTATTTTCTGTAATTTCCCCACTTCAGTTAGTATTTATCTGGTTGGTTTTGGATGTAATATGTTACTTGAGTTTGCCATTTGTTTCTGTTTATAAAAGTTTATGTTCTTTGTTCAGTTGCTATTATCTTGTCATTTTTATTACGCGTCCGTGACCATCCAGTTTTGTTTCATGAATATTATCTGCCTTTTTGGCATGAGCCTACTTTTGCCTGTCATCCTCGTTCTGTTACGTTGGTTGGATTCCTCTTGCCCTCGTCTTAATGAATTATTTTTCCTTGTTTGTATTATCTGGTCTGTTTCTCGTTTTGTAATCATTTCATACACACGTGGGCAAAATTGTTGGTACCCCTCTGTTAATGAAAGAAAAACCCACAATGGTAACAGAAATAACTTGAATCTGACAAAAGTGGTAATAAATAAAAAGTCTATGAAAATTAACCAATGAAAATCAGACAATGCTTTTGAATTGTGGTTCAACAGAATTATTTTAAAAAAACAAACTCATGAAACAGGCCTGGACAAAAATGATGGGACCCTTAACTTAATATTTTGTTGCACAACCTTTTGAGGCAATCACTGCAATCAAACGATTTCTGTAACTGTCAATGAGACTTCTGCACCTCCCAGCAGGTATTTTGGCCCACTCCTCATGAACAAACGGCTCCAGTTGTCTCAGGTTTTAAGGGTGCCTTCTCCAGACGGCATGTTTCAGCTCCTTCCACAGATGTTCAATAGGATTTAGATCAGGACTCATAGAAGGCCACGTTAGAATAGTCCAGTGTTTGGCTCTTAGCCATTCTTGGGTGTTTTTAGCTGTGTGTTTTGGGTCATTATCCTGTTGCAAGACCCATGACCTGCGACTGAGACCAAGCTGTCTGACACTGGGCAGCACATTTCTCTCTAGAATACCTTGATAGTCTTGAGATTTCATTGTACCCTGCACAGATTCAAGACACCCTGTGCCAGATGAAGCAAAGCAGCCCCAGAACATAACAGAACCTCCTCCATGTTTCACAGTAGGGACAGTGTTCTTTTCTTGGTATGCTTCATTTTTGCATCTGTGAACATAGAGCTGATGTGCCTTGCCAAAAAGTTCCAGTTTTGTCTCGTCTGTCCATAGGACATTCTCCCAGAAGCTTTGTGGCTTGTCAACATGCAGTTTGGTAAATTCCAGTCTGGCCTTTTTATAATTTGTTTTCAACAGTGGTGTCCTCCTTGGTCATCTCCCATGAAGTCCACTTTGGCTCAAACAACGACGGATGGTGCGATCTGACACTGATGTACTTTGACCTTGGAGTTCACCATGAATGTGTTTAGAGGTTGTTCTGGGCTCTTTTGTTACCATTCGTATTATCTGTCTCCTCCTGCGGCCACGTCCAGGGAGGTTGGCTACAGTCCAGTGGATCTTAAATTTCTGAATAATATGTGCACAACTGTAGTCACAGGAACATCAAGCTGCTTAGAGATGGTCTTATAGCCTTTACCTTTAACATGCTTGTCTATAATTTTCTTTCTAATCTCCTGAGACAACTCTCTCCTTTGCTTCCGCTGGTCCATGTTTGGTGTGGTACACACCATGTCACCAAACAGCACAGTGACTACTTGTCACCCTTTAAATAGGCCGACTGACTGATCACAAGTTTGTAGACACCTGTGATGTTAATTAGAGGACACATCTTGGTTGAACATGTCCCTATGGTCACATTATTTTCAATCTTTTCTAGGGGTACCATCATTTTTGTCCAGGCCTGTTTCATGAGTTTATTTTTTAAAGTAATTCTGTTGAACCACAATTCAAAAGCATTGTCTGATTTTCATTGGTTAATTTTCATAGACTTTTTATTTATTACCACTTTTGTCAGATTCAAGTTATTTCTGTGACCATTGTGGGTTTTTCTTTCATCAACAGGGGGGTACCAACAATTTTGTCCACGGCTGTATTTATAGTCAGTCACCTTTTGCCCTGTGTTTACTTCCCCTTTTAGCTCTAGTTTGCGGGCTGTCACAGCTGTCATTTGTTTGGTCTGATTGCTGTTACTCTTGTTACCCACACCTGTCATCATTTGTTATTATTTCCTTTTTGTCCTATTTAAGGGCCGCTGCACTGTAGTTTCGTGCAGCATCCTTCAGTGTTCAGACATGAGTCCCCCGTCTGATCTCACATTGTTTCCCCAACGTGTGTCCCACGCTTAATCCTCCTCCCGCGTCCCATGTCGTGGCCCGTCTGGCTATTCTACCGTTTCCTTGTGCTCTGCCTTGTAAATTTGCCTTTGTTATATTTTTGTTTTTTTATTAAATGTTTGAAAACTCACAGCTCCAGCGTTTGGGTCTTCCTTCCACCCCTGCCTGGGTGTTTATGACAGATAAAGTCTTTATTTCATTCAGATGGGGCAGAAAGAAACCTAGAGCACGGCTAGAGCTACTACAGAGACCCAAAATGTAAGGTAGCTTAGCTCTTCCAATTTTTTGTTATTATTATTGGGCCTCAAATGTTCAAAAAATCCTGTATTGGCTCCAATCTGGTGTCACTTGGAAGCTGCATCCTGCATATCAACATCCCTTGGAGCGTTGGTCACCTCCAGTCTCCCCTCTCCATCTCACAGTATACCAATAATCCAATAGTCATAAACACCCTCAAAATATAGTTCCAATTTAGACAAAACTTTGGGTTTAAAAATCTTCTCCATCTAAGTCACATAGACAACTAGAGGGCACTCAGAAAGCACATACAGTACCTCCGGCAAGGCTCAGTCCCTCCCTCTCTTTGTCCTCCCCTCCATCCCTTTGTCCATCCATATCGCCATTCATCTGTACATTGCGAGATAGGGCCTCGGCGGAGGTATGCACTCACAGATCACCTCCAACATCTAATGAGTTCATCTTTGGGCCAAGTGCCATCTCTGGTGAAAATTTTATCCAAATCCATCCAGTAGTTTTGGAGTATTGTTGCTAAAACTCTGTGAGAAGATAAGAGCCTTGGCGGAGGTATGCATTTTGAGATCATCACCAAAATCTAATCATCTGTTCAGTGTGCCATTACACACCTTTCCTGAAAATTTGAATGAAAGGTGCTATATAAATGCAATCCATTATTATTATTATTATTATTATTATTATTATTATTATTATTATTATTAACAGACAGAGAAATGACAGCAAAAACAATATGACTACATTGTATGACAACATAATAATAACTAATAATAATAATAATAATAATAATAATAATAATAATAATAATAATAATAATAATATCATAATTGACCATACATTGGGGCTGGGTGATTCCAGCTTATATCAGTATCATGGTTTATTGAATCTTTCAGGTCAGTTTTCTTTTCTTTTTTTTTCCTCCTCTGTTCTCCATTACAGTTTACTGACAAGGTTAATAATTATTAACCTCTTGCGCTCCGTTGTACCGCGGACGGGCAAGTCTCTGCATCCTAGAGCGCACGAGGGCGCACGAGAGCGCCCTCGTGCGCTCTCGGACGCACGATGGAGATCCTGATGGAGATTGTGATGTAGGTGGTGTATGGCGTCCAAGCGGGCACTGAAAATAAAAGCTGCAGACACAGCCGCGAACAGATTAGTTCATCTGATTGACCTCTCATTCGACTAATAAGAGCCTTGAATTGGGTTTCTGAAACCTTGAAGAACCAATGAATGAAAACCTAGCCAGAAGGACCCGCCTCCCAACGCTGTGAATGCAGTGAGCCAATTGAAGCAGAGAAATTCGCGAGCTGTGTTTTTTTAAGGCTGGGTGAAGACTGGCTGCTGCAGCGGATCAAAAAAGGACTCGCAGGAAGAACCCCACAGACCCAGCAGCACGGAGACCATCCACAAATGCAACCTGTGTGACAGGGAGTGCCATTCACGGATCGGCATGTTCGGCCACAGGCGGTGTTTATTTTGTGTTGGTTCCAGCAGAGTAGACGTTATGATTTCTTCCATGGTCATAGACCGACGGAGGCTGAGTGACACACACACCTTCGCCAGTTTTTTTTTAATTACTACTGTTATTTGTTTTGAAAAATCATTCGCCAAAAACCGCAATCATGGAAGCACAAAACCGCAATAATGGAATTATGTTTTGATCGGGTCGCGAGACCAGAACCACGAGCGGACCAGCGTCGCGTTCGTCTGACAGTGAGGAAGAGAAGTTCGCCAGGACTCTGCTGCTGTGAAGAGGTAAGGTGTTATAAGCTAAATTATTATTTATCCCTGAAAATTGTAATCCAAAATGACTTTTGACCGATCGGTAAATTACAGCTGTGCGGCGCACGAAGTACGAAGTGCATGCGCCGCGATAAACGGTTAATTCGCCGTGTCCGGACCATGAACGCCCCCCCCCGCTCCTCTTCTGTAACGGGGGGGGGGAGCCGTGGTGACTGTGCAGCGGTCGCCACATAGCCATATGAGTCTATTCCGTCATGTAGCGATGGCCGATGGCCATCCTCTGTAGCGGGGGGGGGGCGGGGGAACAACCCCCCCCAACACACACACACAGACAGCCCTGAGTGTGACCTTTCATTAGAGCCCAAAATGAAGCTTCTACATTGAATCATTCAAAAGTTACAGACGTTTATCCAAACTGTGCCATTTGGCACAATTTGGCACAGTTCCAAAACGCCTGGGAACAGCCTGAGAACAAAGCTGTGTAATATATTCAATTTTTGTGATATTGTTACAAAATTTTGACCTCAGCTGGATAACACTTGGTTCTACATTTGTGTTGCATTTTTCCAGCCCGGATCTGAAGCTGTGTGTTATTTGCAAGCATTTGTATCCAAAAAAACACCCAGGCGAAATTTATTTTCTTCAAGTTCACTATGTTTAGATGACTGTAACTCAGTGGCCGGAGCACTTAGAGAGATTATGACTGTTTTGCCAAAAAAATCAAAGTGTTTTCTTTTAAATGAGACCAACCCCATGAAGATGCTGCAAAGGGTTGAAGAACAGCTTTCGATTTACTTTGGACACATTATTTTTTGGCGTTTTAAGGAAAATTGACCGGAGTGCAAGGGGTTAAGCAATATTACACAACAGTGCGGTACCATACAATTTTTTTTTTCGGTTATCAACTACAAATTCACATAGTATCCATATTACAAATGCATATTCCAAACGGTCACTTGGCACGCCGAAAGATGCGGACATGTTCCTCCAAGCATTTGCTTTCAAATTTTGATCATGATATCCTTTTAGTGTCAGATCAAAGAGTACTAGACTGTTTGAAGCAGCAAAGTTCAGCCTCCACCGTCAGTCACCTACGTTTCTCGTCTTCCTGTACCAGCATCCAATGGCCCGCCCTTCCTTAATTCTGATTGGCTGCTTAGAAAGGTCTGACATTGACAAGTGCAGCTGTACAGTAGTCTGACAAATTGGACTTTTTTCAGCCCTGAGCACCACGACAAAAAGCAGCCACCCCTCAAAGCGTTTCAGCGGCAAGGGCACTCAGTGCTGTAAATGTTGAACTACATGAATGAATAGAAAATAGTCGCCCACAGCAGGAAAAATGAGTTTGGTGGACACACCCCTAATATGTTTTCTGCAGTGTATGGCTTCCGGATTGCCGAGGTGTGTGGCCCTATGGTGTGACCACCCACGTAACTGAGTGGACATGTCTTAAAGGGGCAGCACATGAAAAGCGCCAGATTAATATATAAAATAATATTCAAAAAATTCCTGCATCCACAACATGACTCGAATCAGCACCAAAATCTAATCCTTTGTTCTCCATGCCATTACACATCTTTCCTGAAAATTTCATCAAAATCCATTCATAACTTTTTGAGTTATGTTGGTAACAGTTAAACCAACCAACCAATCAACAAACGAACGCTACCGAAAACATTACCTCACCTCCATCCTCCCTTGGCAGTGGTAATAATCATCTTTTCCCCCCTGTCACGATGTTGAGCATGTTGGGAGCACCATGCTCATGCTTTCAATTTTGTCATTTATACTATGCATCCATGATCATTCTGTTTCATATTATAATTATTTGCCTGTGTAGACATGAGCCTCCCCTCATCTTCGCCCACACCTTTCCTTTTGCATATTGGTTTTCATGTGTATTATATTGTCATGATCTGAGCATGGGGGGATTCCACTGAGCTCAGTCTTTCTGTCTTTTTTCATATTTGTACTGTGTTGTCGTTTTGAGTAGTAATTCCTGTTTGATTTGTCATGTATTCTGTATTGTGCCTTAGTGTGATTTAGTTTCCTGTTTACATTCATTATAGTTTGTTATTTGCATTTTTGAGGTTACTTGTCTTTATTTTCCCACTGCTTCATATTTTTATTCTGTTGTGTGTTCTCTCTTTAGGTTGACAGCTGTCAGTACATTTCCGGGTTGTTGCCCCATGGAGGCGGGGCCCTGTCACCTGTCAGCCTGCTCTCGCCTCTCTCATTACTCCCAGCTGGTCTAAATTGTATCTTTGCTTTCTCCTGCCTGCTCATGTGACCCATACCTGTCACTACGTGTGTAATTTGTTTCTTATCCTACATAAGGGCAGTTATTTTCTTTTCCCGTTGCCGCTGTCTTATATGTGTTTCCCTTCACCTCCACCGGAGCCCTGTTCTTGCTCTGGTGTGCCTTGTCAGTAAGTTTACCTGTTTGTTTGCATTTTCCGTTAAAAGCACTGTGTGGACTTTATGTTATTTTCAATAAATTTCACAAACTCACAGTGCAGCGCATGGGACTCGCCTCTCTGCCCCGAAGGGCAGTTCATGACATTATATTGTTAGCATCTCTAGGTTTTGTATTTATCTTATTCTCGCCGTGGTGGTTATTTTTCCCTTTTTGTATTTTCTGGTCTGTGTCTCATTTGGTATCAGTTTATATTTATACTCAGTCACCTTTTGCCATACCTTCCTGTACTTTTATTTGACAGCGTCCTTTATTTACTTCCGTGATCTTCTAGCTAGTTTCGTGGTTGCCCTCAGCTGTTTGTATTTCTGTTCATTAGCCTCGCTCCTGTTACCCACACCTGTCTGTTATTTGACTAATTTCCTCCTTGTCCAATTTAAGGGACACCGGCCTGTAGTTCGGCTCGGCGTCATTTGCCTTTGTAACTTTGGTACCCAGACGTGAGTCCCATCTCTACTCCGGCATTTCCTCACGCCACAGCTTTCTGGATTATTCCACCCATTTCTGCACTTGTAAGTTTTTGTTTGTGCACTTTTGTACTTTGTGTTTTCATTAAATTTTTGGCAACTTACAGTCCAGCATTTGGGTCTTCGTTTCTGCCCTGAGGGGCATTCATGACAGAATGATGTCGACAGTGCAGACCCAGCTGCTGTAAGTTGCTTTTCTTTTTTTTCTCTCCCATATACTTTTTGTGAAAGTCCATTCTTTCCCCTTCTGCTGATTTGTCAGACAAGACGGACTATGCTAGCATTTGTGGACTTAGTGAGGTGGCGTGTTGGACTGTGGGAGTGTTACACAACATCATATCGGAGGCTCGTGCTTCTCGCACTCCCGAAGCGGCCCGAGAATGTTTGGTTGGAGTGACACAGATGCTTAAGGCATGCCCTAGCCTGTGGAGCCATCCGGAGCTCATGTACCTACTCCTTGCCTTTACGGACCCACAACACATGGTCTGCGGGCTGAGGAAAACCTTTCCTTCACCCGTACCTTTGCCGATGAAGAAGTGTCCCCGGGTTCGGAAGTCTTGCTCACCTCGCCGTGAACCTGTGTCCTCATCCGCTCGCCAGATGACCTCAGCTGTTCCCGGAGGAGCTTCATCTGGGCCCACAGCAGCAGTTATCATCATGCCCCGGGAACTAAGGCAAGTACCTTTTCATTTTTTAACACCCATGAATAAATTGTCTTGCCTTATTCCTGGTAGTGAGGCTCAGCAGCAGCGGTCCAGTTTGGCTGAGCCCTCACCGCCAGCTGCTGTAACTTTACCTTCATCCTCACTTGCTTCTCCCGTGTCCCTCTCCATGTTTCCTGAGTGTCCGCCAGTCCTGGGAGGGAGCCACTGGATGATGGAGGGGTTTGTGGTTCCAGAGGTTCTAGATCCAGCCCCGCAGCCACGTCCTGCATGGGTGAAGAGCGCGCCCTATGTCCCAAAGCCTGTGCCGACAAAGAAGTGTCCCCTGGTTTTGGCATCACGGGACTCGGTGCCATTGGTGAGGCATTCCCTGGCTCCGCTACTCAGGGCTGGGGTTCAGTCAGAGTCAGTCACAACGTCTGGAGTTCAACCAGCATCAGTCGTCTCATCTGGAGTTCCACCAGTGTCAGCTGCCACATCTGGGGTTCCGCCAGCTCCTGTCGCTTCATCTGGGGTTCCGCCAGCATCAGCCGCCATAGACGGGGTTCCGCCAGCGCCGCCTACCATCATGCCTGCTGCTTGGGCTGCTGCAGCAGAGTCGCTGGAGTCCTGGACAGCGGTGGAGCACGAGTCAAGACAAGTTCTTGTTCCTGTCTCTTCATTATTAGTTTTAGAGAAATCTTGTCTTGCTCGTTGTGAGGAGAATCAGTTGCAGAGCCCTCTGCTCCTTGAGCTCTTCTCGCTGAGCTCTACTGCTGCCAGTAATAGTATTCCGGTGTCCATCTATTCCTTCCCGTCCGAGGTGGCCATGTCGGGAAAGGATGTCCAGACGGAGGGAGTCGAGATGCCCCAGCCTAATTTGCCGGAGTCTGGGACGGCGGTGGAGCTCGAGCTAATGCAAGTCCTCTTTTTTGTTTTCATATTATCAGTCTTAAAGAGGTCTTGCTTTGCTCTTGATGAGGAGAACCAGCTGCAGCCGCCAGCTGCCTCTGAGTTTTCCTCATCGGGCTCCACTGCTGCCCGTGATTCTGATCCGGTGTTTGTTTCCTCTCCTTTATCCAAGCCCTCGTCTGGTTTCACTGATGGTCTTCGGTCCCCTTCACCTGGTTTTGCTGAGGGTCATCAGTCCACTGCAATGGAAGTGACCGTGGGTCCTCCTTCTCCACCTGACATCACCGAGGATCATCCGTCTTCACCTATGGTTGCTGAAGGTCATCGGTCCATTTTGCCTGGTTTCGCCGGTGGTCTTCAGTCCATTTCATCTGGTTCTGCTGATGGTCATCAGTCCACTTCGTCTGGTTCTGCTGATGGTCTTCAGTCCTCTTCATCTGGCTTCACCAAGGGTCAGCAGTCTTCATTGTCTGCCTTCGCCGAGGGTCAGTAGTCCTCTTTGTCTGGCTTTGCCGAAGGTCAGCAGTCCTCTTCATCTGGCTTCACTGAGGGTCAGCAGTCCACCTTGTCTGGCTTTGCCGCTGGTCAGCAGTTCTCCTGATCAGTCTTCTTCATCTGGTTTCCTTGCTGGTCGGTCATCTTCATCGTTTGGGTTTCATGCCCCAGCCCCTGCGGTCCGCGAGGAGCATGGTTTCCAGCTGCTGTCTCCTAAAAGGGATGTTTTGTGCTCAACTGTCCATTTGCTCAGGGACGCTGGGAGGCCACCTGACAGATTGTATCCTTTGATGCGTTGGTGGTGCAATTTTGGAAGACCACCTGATAGACTATGCCTTTTGCTCGGTGGCTCAGGGACTCTGGGAGGCCCCCCGACACATTCCAACTTGTGACCTGGTGGTCCTGCAATTCCAGCAGGCCACCTGAACTGCCTTTTCCTCTCGCCCGGTGGTCCTGGTTTTCGATAGGCCACGCAATCTGTCTTGTATTTGTTCTCTGTTTAGCGAGACAGTTGTTTTCTCCCACCTAGCCTTGTTTCCCCCACCGCCCTCCCTGGTATGGTGATTTTTCTGTTCTTTTTTTTTTTTAGGTGGTGGTGGTGGGTTCTTTTTGATGTTACCTTGGGGTATCTGAAATCCACCCCTTGGATGGGGGGGCTCTGTCATGATGCGGAGCACGGTGGGAGGACCATGCTCATGCTTTCTTTCACGCGTTATTTTAGATTATTTTCTGTATTTCCTCATCTCGATGTTATTACTGACTTCGTGTTTGGGTGTGGATGTATTATGTTATTGGAGTTTGCCATTTGTTTCCATTGATGAAAGTTTATGTTCTTAGTTTATTTATTGTTATTTTGTCATTTATATTATGCATCCATGACAATCCTATTTCGTATTATAATTATTGTTGTCATGGCGGCCGCCGGGCTGTCATCAGCTCCAGCTGCGCACACACCTGCCGCCAATAACCAGCAGGCCTTAAAAGCCGGTATCACTGACTGCTCAGCATGGAGTAGTCTGTCTGCATCGTTACACAACGCGTCACGGACACGGCCTCAAGTCAGAGCTTCTGCCAAGCCACTTCGTCAAGCCTCGTCACGTAAGCCACAGCAATCCTTACCTTGTCAAAGTATTCTCCCCTGTGCACAGGTGGACCTCCCTGGCGGCGGACTTGTCTCCCCTGGCAACGGAGCCTCTCCTCCTCCTCCTCGGACCTCCTCCTCATCGTCACGACGCCAAGCTGCACGCTCACCTTGCCACGTCAAGTCATGGAGCGGGCAGGAGTCTCTCAGCGGCACCTGCAAGTAAGCAGCACACATTATAACATCTCTCGGCTGTGAGCTGCATTAATCCCCTGTGCTTGTGTGTTCCCAGGGTTGTCAGGTTGCAGCAGGACTCGCTCAGCTCCAGCTGTCCTCCAGCATTACACTCACCCACACATCCACACACACAAATTACACATCGAATTAATAAATAATTGTCAAACTACTCTACTCGTGTCAGTGTCTGTCTCCTGGGTCAAGCAATCATGTCAATTGTTTGCCTGTGTAGACATGAGCCTACCCTCATCTTCACCCACACCTTTCCTTTTGTATATTGGTTTTCATGTGTATTATATTGTTAGCATCTCTTGGTTTTGTATTTATCTTATCCTCGCCGTGGTGGTTATTTTTCCCTTTTGTATTTTCTGGTCTGCCTCTCATTTGGTATCAGTTTATATTTATACTCAGTCACCTTTTGCCATATCCTCCCTGTACTTTTATTTTGACAGTGTCCTTTATTTACTTCCATTATCTTCTAGCTAGTTTCGTGGTTGCCCTCAGCTGTTTGTATTTCTGTTCATTAGCCTCGCTCCTGTTACCCACACCTGTCTGTTATTTGATTAATTTCCTTCTTGTCCTATTTAAGAGACGCCTGCCCGTAGTTCGGCTCAGCATCAATCACCTTTGTAACTTTCTTACCCAGACGTGAGTCCCACATCTACACCAGCGTTTCCTCACACCACAGCTTTCCGGATTATTCCACCCATTCCTGCACTTGTAAGTTTTTGTTTGTGCACTTTTGTACTTTGTGTTTTCATTAAATTTTTGGCAACTTACAGTCCAGCATTTGGGTCTTCGTTTCTGCCCTGAGGGGCATTCATGACTAGATTAGACTTTGAATTTATTCTCTGGCAAAGACAAGGCATTTATAAATTTAAAGATATGTACGTAAATTACATTTTTGCAAGCTCCCTCGATCTAGCTTATTCCGATTCTTGCAAATCCGCCACTTCCTTCAGCATCAAGACCCCAACTTTCCACACATATCATCACATTCTGGTTTGGACGATTTGCTAGAAATCGCGTTCAACTCCAAAAGACTTATTTTAAGAATTAATAACTGCATAATCCCCTTTAAAAATACAACCCTTGAAAAGATTAAGACAGACTGGGTAGAGGAGTTGGGGGAGGACCTGGAGGATGACGTCTGGAGAAGTGCTCTACAAAAAGTGAATGACAGCGCTTCCTGTGCCAAATTAAGCATAATACAATTCAAGGTCTTACATCGCATCCATTACTCCAAAGCAAGACTTGTCAGGAGCCGAGCTGGCTTGGTTTCCCCCGGCTCGGTCCTGACCTCCCTGTGGGGTTTATTGCTACTGTTTATGTGTATATTATGTATTTCAATCTGCCTTCCTTACCCATAGCCACTGTCTGACCAGCAGCTGTTAGACAGTCGCTGTGATTTACTTTCAGTGAGCGCTGCTGATGGCTCGCTGGTCCGGCCACGCCCCCTCTCTCATCATCACCAGCTGTTCCCTTTCCCGTGTGCCATCTTCCCGCTCCTCACCCAGGTGCTGCCAATTTCACCATGACCAGCAATGCGTGTACTTAAGCAGCTTGTGCCAGTTATGCATTGCTGGGTCTTCAACTATCTGATTGTGTTGTCTGCTGCTTTGTTCGGAGATAACCTGATTCAACTTTTTGCCATGACGTGTAGCCACTTCGCATCGCTGTGGCTCTCTTGCGCCCATACAGCAATACCGGCTGTGGGACGCCAGCGTGACTACACGTCTCTCCTCATGCGTTCGCTGGGTGATGCCAGCTTTCGAATGACCTCTGTAGGTTATTTGCATTTTTGTATGTCTTCACCCATTTGGGAACTGTGTGACTTTATGTTAATAAATGTGTGTGGTGAACCCTGCACGTAAATCCTCATCATTTTCACCCCTCGCCATGCGCTGTGAAAAAGTGCACGGGAGGGTTCATGACAGAAGACCCAGCCAAAAAGAGGATTTAGTGGGTTACACCCTTACATCCCTTTTTTCCTTTTTTTCCCCCACTCACCTGATTTTTGGAGTGCACAATGTCAAGGGCGCGCCGATGTCAGCACTGCAGAGGAGTACAGGCAGCTGGTGTCCCAACACTGGAGGAAGAGTGGGCAGCGGACTTTATTCAGGATTTTGTGGAGGAGGCTCTCACGTCCCGAGGTCCCAAGAAGAAGTGGGAGAATCTTCTTGGCGCCATGGGCATTCTAGAGGCGCATCCTGGCCTCTGGAGATGCCCGCAATAGGCGGAGCTGCTCTTCACGTTCTGTGCATTGGAGCAGCAATCTCCTGGATTATCTGCGATGGCAATTCCCGTCGAGCCAAAGTGGAGATCCCCCCCTCGTCAGCCGTCTGCTTCTTCTTTTGCTCCACTTGGCCGGCCAGCTCCAGCCCGTGCATCTCAGGCTCCACAACAACGGCATCATCCAGTGAGGAAACGCCGGGAGAAACCTTCCCCTCCTTTGGCTGTCGACGTCCTTCCAGCTACTGAGAGGGCCATGGTTCCCTGGGTTACGCCCACTTCCTCATCTCCGGAACCGGCTCTTCCATCGTCCAGAGGGAGAGCCAGAGCCAGCGCAGATGTAAGAGAGGATGACTGCGGGATCTCCGCAGCTGTGAACATCGAGCACCAGGAGAACAGGCAAGTGTGTTTTCATTCTAGTCAATATAATAATGATAAACATTGTCTGTCTCCCAGAAGAGAGACCCAGCTTCAGCAGTCCGCTGGGTCCTCCCCTCCAGCTGCGGAGGTAAACCACTTTCTTGTCTCTTCTGTGTCTCCCCCATTGATTCCTGAGAGTGAGCAGAGCCACCGGATGATGGAGGAGCTGGGGGCCCTGGAAGATTCCGCTCCGGAGCCAGCACGGAGCTGGTCCCCTGCAGCCACTCTGAGGGAGTCATCAGCACTGTGGGAAGGGACCAAAAACTCCGTGGACATGGAGAGGGACAACAATCCGCCTGCTGCAGCCAAGAACATCAAACACTGGGATGACAGACAAGTGTGTTTTCATTTAATTCAATTAACCCATAAAAACCCTTGTCTGTCTCCCGAGGGAGAGGCCCAGTCTCAGCAATCCGCTGGGTCCTCTCCTCTGGCTGCAGCTGTAAACTCATCCTCTACTCTCTCTGTGTCTCCTCCCTCAGTCCCTGAGTTCAAGCTGGTCTTGGAACCGAGCCGCCAGACGGTGGAGGAGTTTGGGCCCTGGATGATCCTGCCCAGGGTCCCGCACTGAGGGGTTCCCCTGCATTGGAGCCACTGCAGGGGCATCAAGTGACTGCTTTTACCATCTTGCCAGCTGTGGAGGTGACGGCAGCGGAGTGGGAGCCAGAGTTGGACCTCCTGGAAGCCGGGCCCGGGACCGCATCGTCAAGTTCATCAGAGTCCTGGACGGCAGTGGAGCTCCAGCTAAGGCAAGTTCTCTCCCTTGTTTTTCTTATGCCTGTATTTGAGAGATCTTCCATGGCTCTTGGGGAAGAGAGTCATGTGTTGCCCTCGGCTGCATCTGAACTCACTTCATCGGTCTCCACTGTTGCCGGCAGCCCTAACCATCTTTCTTCTCCTGCTATCCCTGAGCCTTCTTCTAGGGTCACTGGAGAGGGTGCACCATGGCCGGAAGTCACAGAGGGCCTGGTCCAACCAGGGGAGGACGCCACCGTTTCTGCTTTGCCGGCCAGGATCATCAAGGTTCCCCCCGTCGACCGCCTCCTCAGCCTGGTGCTCCTGCGAGTTGGCCCGCTCACTGTGGGGGCAGCAGGGGCCCAACTGGGCTCCACCGCGGGTGAAGCTAGGCTCCAGCTGGAGTCCACCGTGAGGGCAGCTAGGCTCCAGCCAGAGTCCACCGCGGGAGCTACACGGCTCCAGCCAGAGTCCACCGTGGGTGCAGCAGTGTCCCAGACCAGGACCATCGAGGGTGCTATTGGTAAGCCTGAGGTCGCTGGGACCGTGACTCCTCAGCCTAACGCTGTCGTGGTTCCCATCGCCTCCCAGTCCAGTGCCGTGAGGGTTCCCTCCCTAAGGTCTGATCACCCACCACAAAGCCTCCCGGTGGGCAGGCCACCTCCTGCACCACCCACCCGGTCCTGGTGGCTCTACAACGTTGGCCGACCGCCGGAGGGACCAAGTTGCTGGGCCAGATGGCTCGTGTTTTCTGGCAGGCCACCGGACTCTGTTTACCGGACTGCCTGCTGGGCCTGGGACTCTGGGCGGCCCCCCAAGCCCCTGCACCTTTGGACTTGGGGGGGGTTAATTGTGAACCCTGGGTGGGGAATTGTGTTCCCTCCTTTCCTTTTTCCCCTACCTCCCACCCGGGTTCGTGTTGTTTGTTTCTGCTGGGAAGTGGGGGGGGGGCGCTCGGGATGTTACTGTGGGTGTCTGGGTATCCACCCCTAGAGAGGGGGGCTCTGTCAGGAGCCGAGCCGGCTTGGTTTCCCCCGGCTCGGTCCTGACCTCCCTGTGGGGTTTAGTGCCACTGTTTATGTGTATATTATGTATTTCAGTCTGCCTTCCTTTCCCATAGCCACTGTCTGACCGGCAGCTGTTAGACAGCTGCTGTGTCCTACTTTCTATGAGCACTGCTGATGGCTCGCCGGTCCAGCCACGCCCCCTCTCTCATCATCACCAGCTGTTCCCTTTCCTGTGTGTCATCTTCCTGCTCCTTGCCCAGGTGCTGCCAATTTCACCATGACCAGCAATGCGTGTACTTAAGCAACTTGTACCAGTCATGCATTGCTAGGTCTTCAACTATCTGATCGTGTTGTCTGCTGCTTTGTTCGGAGATAACCCGATTCAACTTTTTGCCACGATGTGTAGCCACTCCGCATCGCTGTGGTTCTCTTGCGCCCACGTAGCAATACCGGCTGTGGGACGCCAGTGTGGCTACACGTCTCTCCTCATGCGTTTGCTGGGCAATGCTGGCCCTTGAATGCCCTCTGTAAGTTATTTGCATTTTTGTATGTCTTCACCCGTTTGGGAACTGTGTGACTTTATGTTAATAAATGTGTCTGGTGAACCCTGCACGTAAATCCTCATCATTTTCACCCCTCGCCGTGTGCTGTGGAAAAGTGCACGGGAGGGTTCATGACAAGACTGGCAAAAATGTAGCCCAACACAGATGCAAGTTGTGACAGGTATCAAAATACTCCTACCAGTTTAACCCATATGTTTTGGTCATGCCAAGCTTTAATACACTACTGGTCTGAGTCAGAGGCACTCAGTATCAATCTCCAACACAATGTAGCAATGGCCATATTTGTTATTACAGATAGAAGACATTCAATGATAAGGAAAAAATATGAAAACATCATTACTTTTGCAACGCTACTTGCATGCAGAAGAATATTATTGCATTGTAAATCTAAAAAAACCACCTAATGTGTCTCTGTAGTTTAGTGAAATAACACAATTTATACATTTAGAGAAAATGAAATACACTCTCAGGGGGTCCAGGGACAAATTCTTTTCTGTCTGGGATCCAGTGCTGACATACTTGAATAAACTTAAAACTGTACCCACTTAGCAGCCCTCTTACATTTGTGATATGTGCTCATATGAACCATAGAGCACAGTGCACAACTCTAGCAATGGTGAGACTATGTTTTTTTTAATGAAAGGTGTCTTGTCTATTCTGGGTGGGGGTGGATTTTTACCTCTGCCACCGCCAGAGACTTTGGTTTCCCGGACGCTGCCTGGCGGGTCATGGGAATAACGCCGCCGGATCACTAGTCAGCATCGTTTATGGTCAGAACTATGACGGTATCTGATCATCTTCGAACCTCCGACTTTAGTTCTTGATTAATGAAAACATTCTTGGCAAATGATTTCGCTTTCATCCGTCTTGCGCCAGTCCTAGAATTTCACCTCTAGCGGCACAATACGAATGTGTAATGTTGTCAGTGGCATTGGTTGGTTTGTTGGTTTGTCTGTTGGTTGGTTGGTTTGTCTGTTAGCAAATGTAACTCTAAAAGTTATGAACAGATTTTGATTAAATTTTCAGAAAAGATGCGTAATGACACGGGGAAAAGATGATTAGATTTTGGTGGTGTTTTGAATCACAATCTGGATGCAGGACTTTTTTGAATATTATTTTATATTTTAATCTGGCGCTTTTCATGTACTGCCCCTTTAAGACATGTCCACTGAATTACATGCATGGCCATGCCATAGGGCTGTGCACCTCAGCAACCCAGAAGCCAAACTCTGCAGAAAAAGTATTGGGGTGTGTGTCCACCAAACTCAATTTTTTCTGCTGTGGGCGACTATATTCTATTCATTCTCTATGTACTGTAGTCCAGTGTTTACAGCGCTGAGTGCCCTCACCGCTGGAATTCTTTGAGTGCTGGCCGCTTTTTGTCGCAGAGCTCAGGGCTGAAAAAAGTTCGGCTTTTCAGATTACTGTACAGCTGTGCTTGTCAATGTCAGACCTTTCTAAGCAGCCAATCAGAATTAAGGAAGGGTGGGACATAGGACGCGAGTACAGGAAGAAGACAATGGTAGGTGATGGAGGAAGAGGTGGAGGCTGAACTTTGCTGCATCAAACAACCCGGTACTTGTTGATCTGACACTAAAAGGATGTCATGATCAAAATTTGAAAGCAAATGCTTGGAGGAACATGTCTGCATCTGTCAGCGTGCCAGGTGTGCATTTGTGCCGTTGTCATGGTCATGTTTCTTACAAGTTTGTTGCAGTAGATAATATGGATACTATGGGAATTTGTAGTTGATAACTGCAAAAAAATGGAATGATACCACACTGTTGTGTAATATTGTTAAATAATTATGAACCTTGTCAGTAAACTGTAATGGAGAAGAGAGGAGGGAAAAAGAAAACCAACCTGAAAGATTCAATAAACCATGATGTTGATTTAAGGTGGAATTGCCCAGCCCCAATGTATGGTCAATACAATTATTATTATTATTATTATTATTATGTCATATAATGTCATCATATTGTTTTTGCTGTTGTTTCTCTGTCTGTTGTTAATAATAATAATAATAATAATAATAATAATAATAATAATGGATTGCATTTATATAGCACCTTTCATTCAAATTTTCAGGAAAGGTGTGTAATGGCACGCTGAACAGGTGATTAGATTTTGGTGATGATCTCAAAATGCATACCTCCGCCAAGGCTCTTATCTTCTCACAGAGTGTTAGCAACAATCAGTCCCTCCAGGATTATTTTACGGGTCAGGTAATTGCCCACTCTAATCAAAGATTACTTGAGTAATCTGATACTTTTTTAAAAGAAACTTGCATTGACCAACGTTTGTGGAACTTTCTGTCCTAAAGAGCAGTAGTAATTGTACCAAACACTCAATAACACAGATATACATTTATTGCAATGCTTATTGCAATATTTATTGTATAGAACATAACTAAATATCACGTTACACCATGAAGTTCCGTTCGCTAGCCGTTAGCATTCACTAGCCCTTGCCGCTGGTGGATGCTAACGGTGGTGGCTATGTATATGTTCTTTGGTCATATAAGTATAATTAGTGTAGCTGACTAAATTCTCATTCATTTATTCATTCATCTTCTTCTGCTTAATCCTTTTCGGGTTGCGGGGGGGCTGGAGCCTATCCCAGCATCTTTGGGCGAGAGGCAGGGTACACCCTGGACAGATCGCCAGTCCATCGCAGGGCCGACACAGAGTGACAGACAACCATTCACTCTCACAGTCATACCTAAGCACAATTTAGAATCCCTAGTTTGATGCCAATTAACCTAACTTGCATATTTTTGGCATGTGGGAGGAAACCGGAGAAATCCCGGAGTAAACCCACACAGACACGGGGAGAACATGCAAACTCCACACAGATCACTGTTGGTCGGGGGCTGGGATCGAACCCAGGATCCCCCGGCCAAGGGTGAGTTGCTGTGCTGCCACAGTGCTAACCAGTCCGCCACCGTGCCGCCCTGACTAAATTCTGTTCATCTTAATTTAAAATCTCATTCACGTACCTTGTCTCGGGTGTGCTGGCTGTGCATGATGTAGGATGTTTTCTGCTGAGACACTGTAACATCCGACATTGTAGGATGCTAGCTCGCCACTTGGCTTTACCGTTTACACACCGCGCAATGTTTTCCTTCAATTTGAGCTTGCAGTGATCCCAGACTTGAGACATAGTGCATCCGAAAAATATTCACAGCACTTCACTTTTTCCACATTTTGTTATGTTACAGCCTTATTCAAAAATGGATTACATAAATTTTTTTCCTTAACCTCTTGCACGGGGCAGCACGGTGGCGCAGTGGTTAGCACAGTGGCAGCACAGCAAGAAGGTCATGGGATCGATTCCATCCTTGACCATCGTGGGTTCGATCCCACCCCCAGACCATCGGTGACCCTTCTGTGTGGAGTTTGCATGTTCTCCCCGTGTCTGCGTGGGTTTACTCCGGGCACTCCGGTTTCCTCCCACATGCCAAAAACATGCAAGTTAGGTTAATTGGCATCAAAACTGGGGATTCTAAATTGTCCTTAGGTATGGATGTGAGAGTGAATGGTTGTCTGTCTCTCTGTGTTGGCCCTGTGATGGACTGGCGATCTGTCCGGGGTGTACCCTGCCTCTCGCCCAAAGATGCTGGGATAGGCTCCAGCCCCCCCGCGACCCGAAAGGATTAAGCGGTAGAAGATGGATGGATGGATGGAACCTCTTGCACTCCGGGATACCGCGGGCGGTCACGTCTCTGTGTCCTAGCGTGCCTTCGTGCGCACTAGGACTCACACTATGCGTCTCAGAGCGCACTGAAAAAAAAAAGCTGCATTTCCGTTCTTCCGCTACAGACACAGCCGCGAACAGAAAGCCAAAGGAGTGCTTTGATTGGTTTAGATTTGATTGACTTCTCATTCGACTAATAAGAGCCTTGAATTGGCTTTCTGAAACCTTGAAGAACCAATGACTGAAAACCTAGCAAGAAGGACCCGCCTACCAACGGCTGCGAATACAGTGAGCCAATTGAAGCAGAGAAGTTCAACGATTGAAAACGTGCGTCCCGTTTGTAAAATCTGTTTTGTGTAAGCCGCTGGGTGACACACACGCGTTCGCCAGTCTTTTTTTCTTACTACTGTTCTTATTTGTTTTGAAAAATCGTTCGCCAAAACCGCAATCATGGAAGCGCAAAACCACGATAATGGAATCATGGTTTGACCGGGTCGCGTGACCAGAACCACGAGTCGTAACAAGTGGACCAGCGTCATGTTCGTCTGACAATGAGGAAGAGAAGTTCGCCAGTGACACTGCTGTTGTGGACAGGTAAGTGTTATAAGCTAAATTATTCTTTATCCCTGAAAATTGTAATCAAAATGACTTTTGACCGATCGGTAAATTACAACTGTGCGTCATCGCCACATGACAGACCGGTCCGTGCACGGCGTCCGGACCGTGAACGCCCCCCCCCCCCGCTACTCTTCTGTAGCGGTTTGCAGATATATTGCAGATATTTTAGTACAACTGTGCGTAGTAGACCGCGGTGCACCATCTCCGCTGTCCGTCATGTGGCGATGGACGATGTCCGTCCTCTGTAGCGGGGGCGGGGAGGGGAGTTGTTATCCTCTACATTAGATATTTTAGTATAATTTTTAGTGCACTGTAGGTTATTTTTTCTTGTAAAAAAAAGCCACACATTTTTTACATGGCATGCTTCTTTGTGTGTGGGGCTTGTTTGTTCATTCATTCATTCATTCATGAATAAACAACCCCCCCCCACACACACACAGCCCTGTGTGTCACCTTTCATTACAGCCCAAGATCAAGCTTCTGTATTGAATCATTCAAAAGTTACAGACGTTTTTCCAAACTGTGCCATTTGGCACAATTTGGCACAGTTCAAAAACGCCTGGGAACAACCTGACAAAAAAGTTGTGTAATATATTCATTTTTTGTGGTATTGTTACAAAATTTTGATCTCAGCTGGATAACACTTGGTTCTCCATTCCTGTTGCATTTTCCAGCCCGGATCTGACAGCTGTGTGTTATTTGCAAGCATTTGTATCCAAAAAAACACCCAGGCGAACTTTATTTTCTTCAAGTTCAGTATGTTTAGATGACTGTTACTCAGTGGCAGGAGCACTTAGAGAGATTATGACTGTTTTGCCAAAAAATTCAAAGTGTTTTCTTTTAAATGAGACCAACCCCATGACGATGCTGCGAAGGGTTGAAGAACAGCTTTTGATTTACTTTGGGTATGTTATTTTTAGGCGTTTTTAGGGAAATTGACCAGAGTGTAAGGGGTTAAAATTGTACACACAATGACTATGACACGGCCATTCAAATACAAAATCAGCTGGGCCATGATTTGAAATCAAGACATGTAAGCCACACATGTTCAGGGATCTGTTGAATATGACAAATTTCAAACCAACACAGATCAATATGATGAAAAATATGCACTTTTTATTCATTGGCTTGGTTTTAGATGTGCACTGTGCCACACATGACAAAGGCACATCAAAAGTGCATAAAAACACAATAGCAGTGCTGGGGATGAGCAGAACTTGAAGTAGTTGAAATATTTTTCCTCTTGAACAACAATTAAATATAGTAAATAGAATGAAAAAAATAAAATTATGTAAATAACCATTTTGGTCACATCTTTCTCAGGCATATCTCAAAGTGCATAAAAACTCGATGTGTACTGTTAGTAGTATTAACATTTGTTTCCCTTTTGAAATAAAATATACTACATCCTAGTCATAACTGACCTTGGCACATCACAAAGTGCATTTAGCTGAATAAAAAAATGAACTGCCAAACACTTCAGTGCACAAACCCCCCAAGAAAAGATTGATAACATTAACAAACATTGCACATTCACTATTGTGGTTTGTTTTGTTTTAAATCACCTCATGTGTGAGTAGGAACCTCTTTTTATAACTACACATTCCATTACACACACATATCAGTCAACCAAAAATTTATAGCAGAGTTAAGGATGCAAAGAACACCCACTTAAAAACTTAATGACTTCAGTCTTGAAGGTTTGATTTTTTTTTCCAAAATTTATAACAATTTTCTTATAGTTTTCTATTTTTCTCTGTAAATTTATCTAAATTTGAAACCATTTTCCTCAAATTTGTAATTTCCTCTTGTATCCTTCCTCTCGGCGCCACACCAGTAGGCTGCCTTTTGCAACAGCGGCTCGATTCCGAGTTTTTTTTCCCTTCCTCTCTCTTTTGATCACTTTTTTTTTCACCCCACTTATATCACGGACACACAGATCGTCCCAAATGTCTCCTGAGCCGGTGGACGGAGCCACTGTTTATAGCAGGATACGATACAACAGGGAAGAGCTGCTAGCATTTAACCGCCACCCGGTCCCACTGGAAAAACTCGACATACCGAGAGAATTGAGGCGAAAGCGTCGTGGCTGCCGGGCTGGAGTAAGGCGGAGGACAAAAAATATAAGGTACAGACCCTCCCTTCCATCTGTTGTCATGGGAAATGTACGGTCGATACTGGGAAAGTTAGATGAGCTAGCGGCTATCTCCCGTTATGATAGCACTTACCGGGAGTGCTCTCTCCTTTTGTTTACTGAGACGTGGCTAACTGAACTAGCAGCAGATGCTAACATTGAGCTGGAGGGTTTTCACATGATACGAGCTGACCGAACACCAGAGAGTGGCAAAACTAGGGGCGGTGGAGTGATAATGTATGTTAACAACAACTGGTGCAGACCGGGACATATCACTGTTAAACAACGACACTGCAGCAAAGACATTGAGTTGCTAGCTGTTAGCATGAGGCCTACATATCTCCCGAGAGAACACTCACACGTGATCTGCATTGTTGTTTATGCAAATCCGACGGCGAACGCTGGGACAGCGCGTGACGTCATCCATTCAGTAACCAGCAGGCTGCAGACAGAACACCCAGATGCTCTTCTCCTCATCTCAGGCGATTTCAACCACGTTTCACTGTCTCCCATTCTGCCCACTTTCACCCAGTATGTCACATGCCACACTAGAGACAATAAAACACTGGATTTGTTCTACGCAAACACTAAGGAGGCGTACACCTCATCACAACTCCCCCCACTTGGGAGATCGGATCACAACTTGGTTCATCTCCGACCGGTGTACAAACCCCTAGTGCACAGACAACCTCCGGCCATGCACACTGTGAAGTTATGGTCTGAGGAGACAATGGACACTCTAAAGGACTGTTTTGAAGCCACTGCCTGGAAGCAGCTCTGCGATCCACATGGTGAGGACATCGATGGCCTCATTCACACCTTCACGGGCTACCTCAGCTTCTGTGTGGACAAATCCGTTCCCACCAAGACCATACGGCGTCACTCAAACAACAAACCCTGGATCAACCCTGAGATAAAAACACTTCTGAGAGAGAAGAAGAGGATCTTCAGGTCGGGGAACAGGGAGATGCTGAAGTCCGTACAGAGGAAGCTGAGGAGAAAGATCAGAGAAGGCAAGGACAGCTTCAGGAAGAAGATGGAGGACAAGCTGCAACAGAGCGACATCAGCGGGGTCTGGAGAAACCTCAAAACCATCTCGGGGCTCCAGAATACCTCCCCCCAGGCCATGGGGGGCAGGGAGTGGGCGAACAACCTGAATCTGTTTTTCAATAGATTTGACCAATCGCCCTCCCCCCTGTCGGCACAACAACCACTGCTGCTTCTAAGAAATCAAGTCCTGCTGCCCACTCCCCACTCCACCGACTCCCCCCCCACTCCCAACACACAGCCCCCCATCCTGACCCTGACCAAGACCCAGGTGAGGACGGAGCTGAGGAAGATCAAGGCGAGGAAGGCGTCGGGACCGGACGGCATCAGCGCAAAGCTCCTCAAGTCCTGTGCAGACCAGCTGTGTGGGATTGTGACGTATATCTTCAACATGAGCCTGAAACTGGGGAGGGTACCACAGCTGTGGAAAACATCTTGTGTGGTACCTGTACCAAAAACTTCCCACCCCAAAGACCTGAACAGCTACAGACCGGTGGCCTTGACGTCCCACTTGATGAAGACCCTGGAGAGACTGCTCCTTGCTCATCTCCGCCCCCTGGTGGAACCAGCGATGGATCCACTCCAGTTCGCCTACCAGCATGGCATTGGGGTGGAGGATGCGGTGACCTTCCTCCTTCACCGTTCTCTGTCCCACCTGGAGAAGCCCGGGAATATGGTGAGGATCATGTTCTTTGACTTCTCCAGTGCTTTCAACACCATCCAACCGATGATCCTGAAGGACAAGCTGCTGCGCGCAGGGGTGGACCAGCACCTGTCATCATGGATCCTGGACTACCTCACGAACCGGCCTCAGTTTGTGAGAACCCGGGACTGTGTTTCTGACACGATCATCAGTAGCACGGGGGCCCCCCAGGGAACGGTGCTGGCTCCCTTCCTGTTCACTCTTTATACTGCGGACTTCTCACACAACACAACACATTGCCATCTACAGAAGTTCTCTGATGACTCTGCGATCGTTGGTCTCATCTCCAACGGAGATGAAGCTGAGTACAGAGGGCTTATCCAGGACTTTGTGGACTGGTGCCATCGGAACTGCCTCCAGATCAACGCGAGGAAAACTAAGGAGCTGGTGGTGGACTGCCGCAGGCATGGGCAGCCCCTCACAGGGAACAGACATCGAGATGGTGACATCCTATAAGTACCTGGGTATTCATCTGAACAATAAACTAGACTGGTCACACAATACTGACGCACTCTACAAGAAGGGACAGCGCAGGCTGTTCCTGCTGAGGAGACTCAGGTCTTTTGGTGTACAAGGGGCGCTGCTGAAGTCATTCTATGACACGGTGGTGGCATCAGCCATCACTTTTGGAGTGGTCTGCTGGGGCAGTGGCATTACTGCAGCCGATAGGAAGAGACTGAACAAACTGATTAAGAAAGCTAGCTCTGTCCTGGGGCAGCGCCTTGATCCGATGGAGGAGATAGGAGAGAGAAGGACGGTGGCTAAACTGTCATCTCTGCTGGAGTCCGAGTTCCACCCTATGCAGGACATACTGGATGCACTGAGGAGCTCATTTAGCAGCAGACTACATCATCCCAGGTGCACAACCGAGAGGTTTCGTAGGTCCTTCCTACCAACGGCTGTCAGACTGTACAACCTAAGCAGGGCTGCTCGCAGAGATAGCAAAAAGACGTAACAAACTAATAGTTTTTTTGAATGCAAAAGATGCAATAGACTTATACAATGGTCCTCTCCGGCATACAACTAGGAACATACCGGTCGCTATGGAGGGTGAGAATATGTATGGGCACATAATCATACCATGTAGGATAACTAAATAGACGGTTATGCTGTTTCATCCCACCTAGCAACAATGCTCTGCACTGTGTGTGTTTATATATTTACATATTTATTCCATCTAGCTACAATGCTCAGCACTGGGTGTGTTTATATTTATATATCTATATATTTATTCCATCTAGCTACAATGCTCCGCACTGTGTTTTTATATATCTACATATTATTCCATCTAGCTACATTGCTCCGCACTGTGTGTGTTTATATACTTGCATATTTATTCCACCTAGCTGCAATGCTCCGTACTGTGGGTGTTTATATATTTACATATTTATTCCATCTAGCTACAATGCTCTGCACTGTGTGTTCATATATTCATATATTTATTCCATCCAGCTACAATGCTCTGCACTGTGTGTCTGTGTGTGTGTGTGTATATATATATTTTATAGTAATATGTACATATGTATATTAGCTGCTCTTGCTTGCTTGTTTTTTTTTCTTGCCTTCTGTTTGTTGCTCTGAGTGTTGCTATCCCTGTGCTGTTGCAATCCTGGAATTTCCCCGTTGTGGGACTAATAAAGGCTTATCTTATCTTATCTTATCTTATCTTATCTTAAAATGGACTTTTCTTGTACATTTAGATAGATAGATAGACAGATAGATAGATAGATAGATAGATAGATAGATAGATAGATAGATAGATCCCAAACTGGGAAATTACAGACTTGAGTTGAGACTTTATTATAAATTTGTGGATTATTTTATTGTTAATTTTTGTCTATTTTTTAAAATAAAATTACTGTTTTTTTTTAATACATTTGAAACATTCATTCATTCATTCATCTTCTTTCGCTTAATCCTTTTTGGGTTGGGGGGGGGGGGCTGGAGTCTATCCCAGCATCTTTGGGCGAGAGGCAGGGTACACCCTGGACAGCTCGCCAGTCCATCGCAGGGCCAACACAGAGAGACAGACAACCATTCACTCTCACAGTCATACCTAAGGACAATTTAGAATCCCCAGTTTTGACGCCAATTAACCTAACATGCATGTTTTTGGCATGTGGGAGGAAACCGGAGAAATCCCGGAGTAAACCCACGCAGACACGGGGAGAACAGGCAAATTCCACACAGATCACTGTTGGTCGGGGGCTGGGATTGATCCCAGGATCCCCCGGCCAAGAGTGATTTGCTGTGCTGCCACACTGCTAACCAGTCCGCCACCGCGCTGCCCACACATTTGAACAGATTGTGGTAAAACTGACATGGTTTGTTGACCCAGTGAGCAGACTCGGAGACCAAAGTAGATACAATTATCTTTATTATAATCATGTGGAGTGTGTGAATGTGTGGGTGTGTGTTCTTGCTGCAGCTGGGGGTGAGCAGAATGCCGTTCAACCTTCCAACCCTAGAGACAAACAGAGGCAGGATGGTTAGTGGCTTCACAGCTGGGAATGTGCTGGTTAATCTGCAACTTACTGTTTGTAGAGATGTAGCTATGCTCAGGTTAGCACGGCGGCTATGGCCAGGAGGACAGCGTCCACAGAGCCTGTTGCAGCGTGTAGATGGTGGAGGTGTAGTTCGTGAGAGGGTGAGGTTCAGTCCGCCACCAGGTGGGACAGGGTCCGCCGCCACAGAGCTCCACCTGTGCACAGGGGACTGATATGGAGATGGTGAGGGAAGGCTGAGGCTTACTTGCATGGTGGAGAGTTTCCTTCCAAGCCCAGGCAGGTTGTAGGTGGACAGCAGGGAAGCAGTCAGGCTGAGGCTACAGTCTCTGGAATCAAAGAGGGCATGCGTGGTATTCATGGAGTAAGACAGACGGCTCTGCATGGATTCCAGGGCAGCGTGGATTATATAGCCCCAGCCATGATGAGAAACAGGTGTGTGTGCAACTGGAGAGGATAATCACATCCAAGCAGGCCATCACAGTACTCCCCCCCCCTACGAAACGCCTCTCGACGGTCGATCCTACATACCTGGGTGTGTCCGGTGGAAGTCCCGAATGAGATCTTTATCCAGCACGAAGGAGGGATGCACCCAGGACCTCCATTCCAGCCCGTAGCCCTCCCAGTCCACCAGGTATTGCAGGCTGCGACCCCAGCGGCGGACGTCAGGATGGAATTGACCCTCCACGCTGGGTCGCCGTCGATCACCATCAGCGGGGGTGGAGACCTGGGAGGAGGACACAGAGGGCTGGAATAGAAGGGTTTGACCTGAGACACATGGAAAGTAGGGCAAATACGAAGGGGGAGGGGGGGTGGCTAGACGCACAGAGACAGGGTTGATGATGCGGGTGATAGAGAACGGCCCAATAAACCGTTGTTACGTCTTCTTACACTCAGCCTTCAGATTAATATTTTTTGTTGATAGCCATACATGCTGACCCACCTGGTAAGCTGGACCCTCAGTCCTGTGATGATTGGCCACCGTAGAATTGCGTTCCGCCGTGCACTGTAGCGCGGTCCAAGTAGCCCTCCACAGGCGGCGACAGTGTCTCAGATGGGCCCGTACAGACGGAACGGCGATGTCCCCTTCTTCTTCAGGGAATAGAAGAGGATTGTAGCCCAACGAAGCCTCAAAAAGGGACATCCCGATCGCTGATGAGACCTTGGTGTTGTGGGCGTATTCGATCCACGGGAGGTGCGTGCTCCAGGATGCTGGATTGGTGGCCGCCACACACCGCAGAGCAGCCTCCAGCTCCTGATTCACCCTTTCACACTGCCCGTTGCTCTGGGGATGGTATCCAGACGACAGGCTTACAGTAGCCCCAAGGGCATTGCAGAGGGACCTCCAAACCTGCGAGATGAATTGGCATCCACGATCGGAGACGATGTCCAGCAGAATTCCATGTAGCCTCACCACGTGTTGGACTAGGAGATCAGCCGTCTCCTTAGCCATAGGCAGTCCTCCCAGGGGGACGAAGTGGGCGGCTTTGGAGAACCTGTCCACAATGGTGAGGATAACAGTATGCTGGTTAGAAGAAGGAAGACCAGTGACAAAGTCCAACGCCACATGGGACCATGGCCTGCCAGGGATTGGAAGGGGGTGAAGCAGACCGGCAGGAGAGGAGGAAGATGTCTTGCCTATGGCACACTGGGGGCAGGCGTGGATATAATCTCCAATGTCCCTCTGGATAGATGGCCAACAAAATGTCCTCTGCAGCAGGGCTACTGTGCGCCCCCTCCTGGGGTGACACGCGAACCTGGAGGCATGAGCCCAGTGAATGACCTCCCCTCGAACGGCAGATGGAACAAACAGCTTCCCTGCTGGCCCCCCGCCCGGGTCCGGTTCAACCTCTAGCGCCTTTAGGACCTTCTCCTTGATGCCCCACAACAGGACGCCCACGACACACGATGGAGAAGGATGGGGTGCTCCGACTTCTCCGTGACATCAGAGGAGAATTGCCTGGACAGGGCATCAGGTTTGGTATTCTTGGACCCGGGACGATACGTGATGGTGAAGTCGAAACGGCCGAAGAACAGGGACCAGTGGGCCTGGCGGGCGTTCAGGCGCTTGGCCGTCCTAAGGTACTCCAGGTTTTTGTGGTCTGTCCAAACCACAAACGGCTGGGAAGCCCCCTCCAACCAATGGCGCCACTCCTCCAGCGCAATCTTCACCGCTAGGAGCTCTCTGTCGCCGATGTCATAATTATGTTCTGCAGGAGAGAAGCGTCGGGAGAAGAACACACAGGGGCGCACCTTGCCATCCGCTGGGGAATGCTGGGATAGAACGGCCCCGACCCCCGAATCCGAGGTGTCCACCTCCACCAGGCACTGCAGAGCAGGGTCCACCTGGACCAAGATGGGAGAGTCCGAAAACTGCTTCTTAAGTTCGGCGAACGCTGCAGCCACCTCCTCAGACCACCTGAAGGGCACCTTGGAGGAAGTCAGACGGGTCAGAGGGAGAGCAGTGATGCTATAATTTTTAATGAAGCAGCGGTAGAAATTAGCGAACCCCAAGAACTGCTGCAGTTGTTTTCTAGAGGAGGGAATGGGCCAATCTACCTCCGCTTTTACCTTACTGAGATCTGGGATGATCTCGTTGTGGGAGATGATAAAACCCAGGAAGGTCGTCTTAGATGCATGGAATTCGCACTTCTCAGCTTTCACAAATAACTTATTCTCCAGGAGTTGCTGCAACACTCACCTGTGTTTCTTCTTCCGGCTTTCAGAGAGAGCAGTCGCATTTTCACTCCTCTCCTCCTCTCGCCTCCCTGATGATCTGATCCCAGCTTGCTGCTTCGTCTGTGTCTGTGTCTCGCTCCTTCTCGCTGATCTCAATCCAAACGGAAAATGGAAAAAAATAGAATTTCAGGCTTTAATGCAATTGACACCACCTTTTCAACAGGAAATCGGGCCCGGGGGAGCCCAAATGTGTGACTCATGGTTAATTGGAACTCATGTGTCTGTGTGATTCAACTGAAGATGCAGAAGACATCTATCTGTTTGGATATGATCGCAGGATTCTACTGTTTGGCTCCAGAGTTTCCTAGCGTATCGAAAATTAATAAAGTTGGAAGAGCTGGTCAAAATGCGGATCCCGGCGAAGCTCCTTCAACAATTCGACCAGCGATTTAAGCCTGTGAATTGAATTGAATTATTTGTGATGCACAGAATCGCATGAGAGTGGAAATTACTACGCTCCAAGTGACTGTGCTCATCTGGCCTTGATTCGACGTCCTTGGGAACTCGTTCCTCCAGGTGCAGAGATTGTGCTGGAAGGTGTTTTGGCTTCTCTTTAACCCAAACAATAACAACAATTGCTGTTGTTCAGCAAACCGGACTCTTCAAGGACAGCGCTATCATGTGTCTAATACAGAACTTTGCCATCTGGCATGCACGAAGAGAGAAAGACTCTGGGACATGCTTATCTGTGTTTTGAATACATGAACATAACAACCATCCGTTGCCAGGAGGCGCCCCTTTGTTGCACAATAGCAACTGATACACTCAACACTGCACTCACACTGATTATTACGTGCTGACTACATACACTGGTCTCTCTTTGCTCCTTTGTATTGTGTGGTCTGTATTAATCTGCTAATTGTGCTTAGAGGGTTTTTTTCTATGTAATCACAATTTAGATTATCTATGTAATCTTTATTTTGATTAACTATGTTTCTTCTCTCTGCCCATTGTGTCATTCCCTCCCCCATTCCCTCCTCTTTACCCTCCACTGATGACAGGCGCCTTCAGGCTGCCGCGGCCCTGGGATGCGCTTCTGCGCGCCCAAGGTCAAGTCAAATTCCTCGTATGTTTATTTTGTAAACATGCTTGACAATAAAGTGATTCTGATTCTGATTCTGATTCTCACATGCACACGGTGTTCATCCAGGGACTGTGAAAAAATAAGGATGTCATCAAGGTAGACAAAGATGAACACACCCAGAAAATCCCTCAGCACATCTTCGATTAACCACTGGAACACAGCGGGGGCGTTGGTCAGCCCGAACGGCATGACCAAATACTCAAAGTGACCGCTGGGGGTCCGAAACCCCATCTTCCACTCATTGCCTTCCCGGATGCGAACCAGATGGTAAGCGTTCCGCAGGTCCAGCTTAGTGAAGCAGGAGGCCCCCTGGAGGGAATCAAATGCCGAGTTAACAAGAGGCAGGGTGTATTTATCCTTGATAGTGATGTTATTCAGTTCTCTGAAGTCAATACACGGCCTTAGCGAACCGTCCTTCTTTCCCACAAAATAAACCCCATCCCCACCGCCGAGGATGATGGCCGTATTATGCCAGAGGCCAATGATTCTTAAATATAAGCATCCATGGCTTCCCGCTCTGGAGGTGACAGGCTGTAGAGATGACTCGACGGTAGCGGGGCTCCGGCACGGAGGTTGATGGCACAATCATAAGGGCAGTGAGGGGGAAGGGAAAGGGCCTGGGTCTTGCTGAACATGGCGCCAAGGTCGTGATACTCTGGGGGCACCTTGGACAGATCGGGGGAAGGGATGGTGGAAACAGTCAGAGGCAGTGACGGCGAGCAAGCAGACGATTGAAGACAAGGGCTGAGACAGAACGAACTCCACAATAATATACTCCCAGAGCACCAGTCAGTGGAGGGATTGTGAAACCGTAACCATGGATACCCAAGAATAACCAGGGAGGAGGAAACTGGCAACACAAAGAACTTCAGTTCCTCCCGATGGTTCCCAGATGTAATGACGGCCACTGGGAGGGTTTGCTGGGATACAGTAACGAGAGGGGCTTTGGACAGAGCGATAAGTCTCAATGGAACCTTGAGCGATAGGCAGGGGAGACCCAACCGGGTTGCCAGTTCCCCAGAGATGAAGTTCTGCTCAGCCCCCAAATCTATCAGTGCATGTGTCCCTATTTCAGTATGTTTGTGAAAGAAGTGAATAAGGAGACGTAAACTAGATAGGGGATTAGTTAAAGGTGCATCCGTGAGTCCCCCTACTACTTTTGGCCGCTCAGGACATGACACTACCTCATGGTCCTCGCTCCCACAGTATAGACACAACCCCAACTCACGGCAGCGCTGTTTCTCCGCCGAAGAAAGCTTGGGTTGTCTAGCTGACGTGGGTTCCGGACCCTCCGGGGAATCTGAGGAAGGCAGGGCCAATAGAGAGGGCCGTGGGGAATGACGAGATTGGACACCCGAACGACCAGAGGACCTACGTTCCGCTGCCCATTCCCTTAACCTGTTATCGAGGCTGATGGCCAAGGAGATTAATTCAGAAAGCCTACCCAGCTTCTCCAAGGAAGCCAACTCGTCCTGCAGGCTAGGGGTAAGACTCTTAATGAAAATACTGCACAGTGAAGCATCTTCCCACCCGACCTCTGTAGCAACTACCCGGAAGTCGACAGCGTAATCTGCCGCAGATTGAGTTCCCTGCCTAAGGTTAAGCAGCCGGGAGGTAAGCACACCATCACGGTCAGAATGGTCAAATACTTCTTTGAACTCACTAACAAACTCTGCATAAGTCATGCTGGAATAATTCACCCTAGCCATGACGGTGTAGGCCCAAGCTAGAGCTCGCCCCTCTAACAAATTAATAACATAGCCTATCTGGCTGTGAACACTGCAACAAAGACATGGAGTTGCTAGCTGTTAGCATGCGGCCTACATATCTCCCGAGGGAATACTCCCACGTGATCTGCATTGTTATTTATGCAAATCCGACGGCGAACGCTGGGACAACGCGTGACGTCATCCACTCAGTAACTGGCAGGCTGCAGACAGAACACCCAGATGCTCTTCTTCTCATCTCAGGCGACTTCAACCATGTTTCACTGTCTCCCATTCTACCCACGTTCACCCAGTATCTCACATGCCACACTAGAGACAATAAAACACTGGACTTATTCTACGCAAACACTAAGGAGGCGTACACCTCATCACCACTCCCCCCACTCGGGAGATCTGATCACAACTTGGTTCATCTCCGGCCGGTGTACAAACCCCGAGTGCACAGACAACTTCCGGTCATGTGCACAGTGAAGTTATGGTCTGAGGAGGCAATGGACGCTCTAAAGGACTGTTTTGAAACCACCGCCTGGGAGCAGCTCTGCAATCTACATGGTGAGGACATCGATGGCCTCACTCACACCATCACGGACTACATCAGCTTCTGTGTGGACAACACCGTACCCACCAAGACCATACAGTGTTGCTCGAACAACAAACCCTGGCTCAACCCTGAGATAAAAACACTTCTGAGAGAGAAGAAGAGGATCTTCAGGTCGGGGAACAGGAAGATGCTGAAGTCTGTACAGAGGGAGCTGAGGAGGAAGATCAGAGAAGGCAAGGACAGCTTCAGGAAGAAGATGGAGGACAAGCTGCAACAGAGCAACATCGGCGGGGTCTGGAGAAACCTTAAAACCATCTCTGGGCTCCAGAATACCTCCCCCAGGCCACGGGGGGCAGGGAGTGGGCGAACAATCTGAATCTGTTTTTTAATAGGTTTGACCAACTGCTCTCCCCCGAGACTGCACAACAACCACTGTTGCCTCTGAAGACATCGAGTCCTGCTGCCCACACCCCACTCCACCATCACTCCCCCACTCCCAACACACAGCCCCCCAACATGACCCTCACTAAGACCCAGGTGAGGACGGAGCTGAGGAAGATCAAGGCGAGGAAGGTGTCGGGACCGGACGGCATCAGCGCAAAGCTCCTCAAGTCCTGTGCAGACCAGCTGTGTGGGATTGTCTTCAACCTGAGCCTGAAGCTGGGGAGGGTACCACAGCTGTGGAAAACATCTTGTGTGGTACCTGTACCAAAGACTTCCCACCCCAAAGATCTGAACAGCTACAGACCAGTGGCCCTGATGTCCCACATGATGAAGACCCTGGAGAGACTGCTCCTTGCTCACCTCCGCCCCCTGGTGGGACCAGCGATGGATCCACTCCAGTTCGCCTACCAGCATGGCATTGGGGTGGAGGATGCGGTGATCTTCCTCCTTCACTGTTCTCTGTCCCACCAGGAGAAGCCCGGGAATGCAGTGGGAATCATGTTCTTTGACTTCTCCAGTGCTTTCAACACCATCCAACAGATGGTCCTGTTGGACAAGCTGCTGTGCGCAGGGGTGGACCAGCACCTGTCATCATGGATCCTGGACTACCTCACTAAGCGGCCACAGTTTGTGAGAACCCGGGACTGTGTGTGTCCGACACGATCATCGGTAACACGGGGGCCCCCCAGGGAACGGTTTTGGCTCCCTTCCTGTTCACCCTTTATACTGCGGACTTCTCACACAACACAACACACTGCCATCTACAGAAGTTCTCTGACGACTCTGCGATCGTTGGCCTCATCTCCAATGGAGATGAAGCTGAATACAGAGGACTTATCCAGGACTTCGTGGACTGGTGCCATCGGAACTGCCTCCAGATCAACACGAGGAAAACTAAGGAGCTGGTGGTGGACTGCCGCAGGCAAGGACAACCCTTCACAGCACCAGTAAATATACAGGGAACTGACATCGAGATGGTGACATCCTACAAGTACCTGGGTGTTCATCTGAACAATAAACTAGACTGGTCACACAGCGCAGGCTGTTCCTACTGAGGAGACTCAGGTCTTTTGGTGTACAAGGGGCGCTGCTGAAGACATTCTACGACACGGTGGTGGCATCAGCCATCACTTTTGGAGTGGTCTGCTGGGGCAGTGGCGTTACAGCAGCCGATAGGAAGAGACTGAACAAACTGATCAAGAAAGCTAGCTCTGTCCTGGGGCAGCGCCTTGACCCAGTGGAGGAGATGGGAGAGAGAAGGATGGTGGTTAAACTGTCATCTCTGCTGGAGTCCGAGTCCCACCCTATGCAGGACATACTGAATGCACTGAGGAGCTCATTTAGCAGCAGACTACATCATCCTAGGTGCACAACCGAGAGGTTTCGCAGGTCCTTCCTACCTACGGCTGTCAGACTGTACAACCTAAGCAGGGCTGCTCACAGAGATAGCAAAAGAAATGTGACAACCTAATAGTATTGAATGCAAAAGACGCAATAGACTTACACAATGGTCCCCTCCGGTATACAACTAGGAAGATACCGGTTGCTACAGAGGGTGACAATATGTATGGGTACATAATCATACCATGTAGGATAACTAAGTAGACAGTTATGCTGTTCATTCCATCTAGCTACAATGCTCCGCACTGTGTGTTTATATTCTTATATATTTATTCCATCTAGCGACAATGCTCCGCACTGTGCATGTTTATATATTTATATATTTATTCCATCAAGCTACAATGCACCGCACTGTGTGTTTATATATTTATATATTTATATGTACATATGTATACTCGCTGCTCTTGTTTTTTTCTTGTCTTCTGATTGTTGCTCTGAGTGTTGCTATCCCTGTGCTGTTGCAGTTCTGGAATTTCCCCATTGTGGGACTAATAAAGGCTTATCTTGTCTTATCTTATCTTATCTTATCTTATCTGTGGGGAAATCCCCTGGTACCCACTGAAACACAATTTCACACTGCATAATGAAACCCCGCACCCCCCCCCCCCAAGCTTTCCACCAAAACGGGTGGGAGTGGGGACGGGAGTTAGCCGAGGAGAAGACCCGAGCCCGGGTGGGTGGCTAGTGGGAGCCGAGGAGCTACTAGGAAACGACAGAGCCAGTGGAAACGTCTACGGGCTAGTCAAACAATCCAACTGGTCCGTTAGCCGGGTTAACTGATTCAAAATAATTTGTTGTTGATAAGCTAACTGATCTACTCGGGTCTTGAGGTTGTTAACTTTGCGCGTCAGCGTGCTGTCAGCTGGGTCTCTTTGGCGGAGTTGTACTGACATTGTTTGTTGACCCAGTGAGCAGACTCGGAGACCAAAGTAGATACAATTTTCTTTATTATAATCTTGTGGAGTGTGTGAATGTGTGGGTGTATGTTCTTGCTGCAGCTGGGGGTGAGCAGAACGCCGTTCAACCTGGCAACCCTAGAGACAAACAGAGGCAGGATCGTTAGTGGCTTCACAGCTGGGAATGTGCTGGTCAATCTGCAGCTTACTGTTTGTAGAGATGTAGCGATGCTCAGGTTAGCACGGTGGCTATGGCCAGGAGGACAGCGTCCACAGAGCCCATTGCAGTGTGTAGATGGTGGAGGTTCAGTCCGCCGCCAGGTGGGACAGGGTCTGCCGCCACAGAGCTCCACTTGTGCACAGGGGACTGATATGGAAATGGTGAGGGAAGGCTGAGGCTTACTTGCATGGTGGAGAGTTTCCTTCCAAGCGCAGGCAGGTTGTAGGTGGACAGCAGGGAAGCAGTCAGGCTGAGGCTACGGTCTCTGGAATCAAAGAGGGCATGCGTGGTCTTCATGGCGTAAGACAGATGACTCCGCACGGATTCCAGGGCAGCATGGATTATATAGCCCCAGCCGTGATGAGAAACAGGTGTGTGTGCAGCTGGAGAGGATAATCACATCCAACCAGGCCATCACAAAACTTTGACGTTTTTCCTTATACAATTTACACTTTTGACCATAATTTTGCAGAACCAGAATAGAACAATAATTTATCACTGATTTCAAAGAATAAAAATTGATAAAATTATATTTAATGAAATAAATTAACTTAAATTACCAAAGATCAGTTATTTCTGTGAAAATATTTCTATATATTTATAGTTTTTTTAGAACTCTCCTCACCACCCAGACAGCAGGAAAAACCGCCCTTATTTTAAAATCCAAATGTTGGCATGTTTAGTTTGTCTGAAGGCTGCTGCATACAAGGCCTGCATATGAAGTCTAAACACACGTTAGCTAAGCGACTTCATTATTACTCCCATTGTGGAGATGAAATAACCAGACTGAACTTTCCGAGCAGATGGACTTTATTTCACTCTCACATCTTCCAGAATCAGAACATTAAACATGTGTAGCAGGGACTCTCTCTTTTATATCCCAAAACTCACACCTCCCTGCTACCTGAGGTCCTGCATTCACCATTCACTCTCCCAAGACAATTCCCCTTACCCCCTCTGGCCCTTTGATTTCCATGCTCTCTCAGTCTGAGAGGAAAACTACTGAACTCTACAGCATGGGTCCCCCACACCGCCCCCCCAGTCTCAGACTGGGTGTTAACTCTCCCGTCCTCGCGGCTTCAGTCTCCACCCATAGCTGCTGTAACGGGGGTCTTTGGCTCCACGACGCTGCTGTGCCGGTGGGAGGTTCCTGGGGGTGTGTCCGTCTGTGGGGGTACAATGGGGGGGGAGAAACATTCAGCATGCTCGTGTGACTGCTGTGATGAATCATTTACCTGGGGAGCTCTCAGTGGGGGTCTTCCTCGCCTAGGAGCTTGAGACAACTGCAGCTGCTCGTCTGCCACAACAAAGGCGGGCTTAAGCCTGTCTATACAGATTCTCTCCTTGCGACCCCCCAGGTCTAACACAAAATGTTCGTCCCCGGTTTCTAGCACTCTGAACGGGCCATCGTAGGGTGGGCGCAATGGGGTCCGGTGGGCATCGTGCCTGACAAACACGAACGTCGCGTCCTTCAAGGTTTTTGGTACAAATGCGCGGGGAAAACAGTGGTGGGCCGGGCCAGGGAGCATCCGTACGTCTGCGCTATGCTGCGAACGCGGGGACAGACGGGTGTTCGCCGCGAGGTTATCTGACAAAAACTCCCCGGGGAGCCGCAGGGGCTGCGTAAAAACCAGCTCTGCTGGGGAAACCATTAAATCTGCCTTCGGTGCGGAACGCAACCCTAATAGAACCCATGGCAACCGGTCTACCCAATTTGCATCCATAAGCGAAGCCCTGAGCGCTGCTTTCAGTCACCTATGGAAACGCTTGCATAACCCATTGGCCTGTGGGTTGTACGCGGTCGTGCGATGAATTGAGACGCCCAGGCTCCGGGCCATCGTGGACCAGAGGTCGGAAACAAACTGTGGGCCCCGATTGGACGTGATGTCCGACGGGGTGGCAAAACGTGCCACCTATGTTTTTGAAAAGGCGTGTGCCACATCTGCAGACGCGGTGGAAGCTAGTGGGACTGCTTCGGGCCATCGCGTGGTGCGGTCCACCACTGTCAGGAGGTGCATGAACCCCTGCGATGGCGGGAGGGGGCCGACGAGGTCCACATGAACGTGGTCGAACCTCTTAGCCGGGATATGGAACGGCTCAAGGGGGGCCTTTGTGTGCCTGTGCACTTTGGCTTGTTGGCATGCTACACAGGCTGCAGCCCACTCTTTCACCTGTTTGCGCAGGCTTGGCCAGACAAACTTTGCTGCCACCATTTTGACTGACGCGCGTATGCCTGGGTGTGCCAGGGAGTGAACCGACTCAAAAACGCAGCATTGCCAAGCGTGTGGTACCACCGGGCGCGGGCGGCCCGTGGAGACGTCACAGATTGGGGGGGCCCCCCGGCTTGCATAACTCTGCTCTCCAGCCTTAACCCTGTTGGTCCAGACTGGAGCGTGCAAACGTTGGCATTGCCAATCTGCTCTGCGGCCATGGCCATATAATCTATCCCCACGTAGACTGGGGCCACTAAGGCACGCAAGAGACAGTCAACCACCACGTTGAGTTTACCGGCCACATGACGAATGTGGGTTGTAAACTCTGAGATTGCGGCCAGCTGTCTCTGCTGCCGGCCTGACCATGGTTCCGAAACCTTGGCCATCGCGTACGTTAGCGGCTTGTGGTCCACGAACGCAGTGAAGGTGCCCCCTTCCAGCCAGAACTGGAAGTGGCGTATGGCCAGGTGGAGAGCCAGCAACTCCCTGTCGAACGCGCTATATTTATGCTCATTGTCACACAAAGACCTGCTAAAAAAGGCGAGCGGCTGCCAAGAACCGGCGACACACTGCTCCACGACGGCCCCTATGGCCACGTCTGATGCGTCTGTAGTGAGCGCAATCTGAGCCGCCGGGTCTGGGTGTGCCAGCAGTGCAGTGTTCGCCAGAGCTGTTTTAACCTTGGAAAATCCTTGCTCCCGCTCAGGAGTCCAGTCAACTCTGTCCGCCGGCTTCCATTTCTTAAGCCCGGCATACAACAGCTGCATGAGCTGGGCTGCGCGGGAGAGGAAACAATTGTAGAAGTTCACCATCCCCAAAAACTCCTGCAGCGCCCTGACCGTCTGAGGCCGGGGAAAATTTGCCACTGCGCGCACCTTGTCCGGCAAGGGTATCGCTCCCTCCGGTGAGATGCGGTGTCCCAAAAAATTGATCCCCGTCACGCCGAACTGGCATTTCACTGGGTTGATTATTAACCTGTGCTCCTCCAACCTCCGGAAAACCGTCCTGAGGTGGGCTACGTGTTCGTCCTCGAATGCGCTGGCCACCAGGGTGTCATCCAGGTAGACGAACACAAACGGCAGATCGCGCAACACTGCATCCATCTTGCGTTGGAATGTCTGTGCCGTGCCTTTCAACCCGAAAGGCATGCGTAAAAACTCTAACAGACCAAACGGGGTTATTACTGCCGCTTTAGGTATGTCCTCCACGCACACCGGGACCTGGTGGTAACCACGGACCAGGTCTATCTTAGAAAAAATACGTGACCCGGTGAGGTGAACGGAAAAATCCTGAATATGGGGGATCGGGTAGCGGTTGTGCGCTGTGGCATTGTTTAATCTGCGTAAATCTCTGCAAGATCACCAAGATCCCTTGGCCTTAGGGATCATATGTAGTGGGGATGCCCATGGGCTGTTTGATTGTCTGATGATGCTCAGCCTTTCCAAGTTGGCAAACTCCTCGCGCGCTATGGCCAATTTAGCTGTGTCCAGGCGCCGAGGTCGTGCAAAAACGGGCGGCCCGGTGGTGATAATAAAGTGCTCCACCCCATGTTTAGTGATGGCCGCCGAAAACGTCGGGACCGTGAGTGCTGGGAACTGGGTGAGCAGTGTGTGGAACTTACCACCTGGACCTGTGACGTTGGCTAGCATTGTTGGCCCGGCTCCTCGAGCTGTACAGGGGAGAGAATCAAAAGACATTGCATTAATCAGGCGTCTGTTAGTAACATCGACTAGTAGTCCGTGTGCACACAAAAAATCAGCGCCTAAGATTGGGAAACTGCATGCCGCTATGATGAATGTCCACTGGTACGTACTGCAGTGCAGGGATACAGTCAGTGTCCTCTCACCAAAAGTCTGCCGCAAACGGCCGTCAACTTGGGGCCACTAGTTCCCGCTAGTCGGTTGGCGTAGGACGGCAGGATGAGGCTCTTTTGGGAGCCGGAGTCCACGAGGAATCATCTCCCCGAGCATGAGTCTGTCACGTAGAGCAGCTTGCTTTCTTCACCGGCGGTTGCAGCAGCTATCGACTGCCTGTCCTGGCGTTTCCTGAACGCTTGAATTGGCATGGTGGCACGCATCGGCGTGTGTCCTCTCCAAAATGGTGGTGGTAGGAGCAGATCGTGTCTCTCTGGTGCTTCCTGGCCCCTGCTGCCGCTACCATTGCTGGCTCCTCGCTTCCGCTGGCTGTCTCGCTGGGTTCCGACGCCGCTGCGTTCACTGTGAGGGCTCTGGTGGTGAGGATGATCTGATTTGCCTCCTGGGCTAGCGCACGATAGATACGCACGGCCAGCAACGGCGAGTTGGCAAGGATCGCGCTGGCCGCCGTTGGAAGGTTCCGGAGGAGAAGGTGGGCAAATAGAAAATGGCCGTCATCCGTGCCCATCAACGCCAACATCTTCTCCATCCGTTCGACCACCGACCCATCTCCCAACTCGGAGCGCATCAGGAGTCTCTCCGCTCTCTCGCAGTCCAAGAGCGTGTAGCCCCGGGTCAACGCGGCCTTGAGAGCCCCGTATTTGTCATGGGCTGGGGGCTGTTGGAGCAGGCTTGCTACTTGCTGAGTCGTGCGAGCGTCCAGCACTGCAACCACATAGTAATACCTGGTGTCATCTGCCATTATTCCCTGGAGCGTGAACTGGGCCTTGGTGTGGAGGAACCAAGACTTCGGGTCGTGCAGCCAAAAGTCCGGTAGTTTGACCGAAATAGCGCACGCACTGCTGGGGTTTCCCGTCCGGGTCGTCTCTGGGGTGTTCGCCTCATGTTCCATTCTGCGTCAAGGGTCACCAGTGTGGAGATGAAACTACCAGACCGATCTTTCCGAGCAGATGAACTTTATTTCACTCTCACATCTTCCAGAATCAGAACATTGAACATGTGTAGCAGGGACTCTCTCTTTTATATCCCAAAACTCACACCTCCCTGCTACCTGAGGTCCTGCATTCACCATTCACTCTCCCAAGACAATTCCCCTTACCCCCCAGCCCTTTGATCTCCATGCTCTCTCAGTCTGAGAGGAAAACTACTGAACTCTACAGCATGGGTCCCCCACACCATTACCAGTGGGTTAAAACCACCATAAATGCCTCCAGTGCTGACATACCTCTTCTGCTTTTTTCTGTTTTTAAAGTACTTTAATAAGCTCATGCTTCTCTCGGATAGTGACGCTAAAGACACTCTGCCTTCCAGCTGGAACGGTCACGTGTGTGGGGGGTGCTTCAGAACTCCGCACGTTGTCCGTGCGTGTGCTTGTGGACCGTCATGCCTTCATATTTTTTTTCTTAAATTTATATTTCCTTGGCGTGGCCTTGGCCTGGGCCACTCAGAGCTTGGTTCTGGGCCGCATGTGACCCGTGGGCTGCAACTTAAATAGGCCTGATGTAAAATGACAACGTGAAAAAAAATTTTTTTTGAGATTTTTGCAAATTTGTCACAAATAAAAAACAGAAATTACATGTACATTAGTATTCACAGCCTTTGCCATGAAGCTCAAAATTGAGCTGAGGTGCATCCCGTTTCCACTGATCATCCTGGAGATGTTTCTACAGCTTCATTGGAGACCACCTGTGGTAAATTCAGTTGATTGGACATGATTTGAAAGGCACACACCTGTCTATATAAGGTCCCACAGTTGACAGTACATGTTAGGGCACCCGTGTTGGGAGTAACACGTTACTGTAATGCCACTACTTTTGCAGTAACGTGCTGTGTAATGAAACTGATGTTTAAAAATTCAGTAATGTGTTACAGTTACTGAAATTTGATCAGATGCGTTACTCGTTACTTGTTTTATTAATATGGATAGATATTTTTAGCGCAAGTAAATGAATATACAAACTGACCCTACCATAGCTGAGATGTAGCCATCAGTCAATGTGACCTGTTGCAGAGAGGTGAGTCTTCACTGCTGAGCGGAGGAAAAGATGAAACAACTTTGTTTTTGTCCAGATAGATTATTTTTCCTTTGTCACGTTAAGGACAAAAGTATATTGGTGGGTTGCAAGCTAAAGTGCTGGCTGAGACCAACTGCAATCTAGTGCTAAGTAATGGCTAGCTATGCTAACAACACCGTGTTAGTGGATCTACGCTATCTGAACAGCCATGGCTGGATGTAAAGTGGAAATACTCTTGTCTCAACAGCCACGGCTGGATTTCAAGCACAGGTATGTATCTGGACAGTTTGTGACCCAGCAAGAATTAAACCGACTGATTGCCAGATACATTATTACAGACTGAAGATATGATATAAACAGTGACTTTCCATCAGACAGCTGAGACTGTGAGCCACTGAAGTTAAAACACATTTACCTGCTACCTGGATAAAAAATATTCAGAAATGGATTTTGATTTCCAAGAGGAATTTGAGGGACTGGATCATGCCTCTGTCATAGCAAACATTTGGACTGTGGATAATGGACATTTTCTTTGGATCACTGCACATCGGATTAAATCCATATCATAAAGGTAAAATAAACATGGACAGCTTTATGCAGTGTTGCCAACTCTCACTCCAAAATGAGGAAATTACTGGCAATATCATGTTGATTTTCTTCAGATTTTTCCCACAATAGAGCTCTCAAGGCAGGATAAAGCAGACTGAACATGTTCTAAAAGCTCTGTCTGAAACAGTCTGTTTTCAGCCTGACATTAATAAGCCCATAATGTAATCCATTAACCTCTTGCACTCCAGTGTACCGCGGGCGGGCACGTCTCTGCGTCCTACAGCGCACGAAGGCACACGAGGGCGCTGCGTCCTAGAGCGCACTGAAAAAAAAAGCTGCATTTCCATTCTTCCACTACAGACACAGCCGCGAACAGAAAGCCAAAGGAGTGCTTTGGTTGGTTTAGATGTGATTGACCTCTCATTCGACTAATAAGAGCCTTGAATTGGGTTTCTGAAACCTTGAAGAACCAATGACTGAAAACCTAGCAAGAAGGATCCGCCTACCAACGGCTGCGAATACAGCCAGCCAATTGAAGCACAGAAGTTCGAAAGCTGTTTTGTGTAAGGCTGGGTGACACACAGGCTTTCGCCAGTCTTTTTTTCTTACTACTGTTTTTATTTGTTTTGAAAAATCATTCGCCAAAACCGCAATCATGGAAGTGCAAAACCGCAATAATGGAATTATGGTTTGACCGGGTCACGTGACCAGAAACACGAGTCCGTAACAAGCGGACCAGCGTCATGTTCGTCTGACAATGAGGAAGAGAAGTTAAGATAAGATAAGATAAGATAAGCCTTTATTAGTCCCACAACGGGGAAATTCCAGGATTGCAACAGCACAGGGATAGCAACACTCAGAGCAACAATCAGAAGGCAAGAAAAAAAAACAAGCAAGCAAGAGCAGCTAATATACATATGTACATATTACTATAAAATATATATATACACACACACACACAGACACACAGTGCAGAGCATTGTAGCTGGATGGAATAAATATATGAATATATGAACACACAGTGCAGAGCATTGTAGCTAGATGGAATAAATATGTAAATATATAAACACCCACAGTACGGAGCATTGCAGCTAGGTGGAATAAATATGCAAGTATATAAACACACACAGTGCGGAGCAATGTAGCTAGATGGAATAATATGTAGATATATAAAAACACAGTGCGGAGCATTGTAGCTAGATGGAATAAATATATAGATATATAAATATAAACACACCCAGTGCTGAGCATTGTAGCTAGATGGAATAAATATGTAAATATATAAACACACACAGTGCAGAGCATTGTTGCTAGGTGGGATGAAACAGCATAACCGTCTATTTAGTTATCCTACATGGTATGATTATGTGCCCATACATATTCTCACCCTCCATAGCGACCGGTATGTTCCTAGTTGTATGCCGGAGAGGACCATAGTGTAAGTCTATTGCATCTTTTGCATTCAAAAAAACTATTAGTTTGTTCCGTCTTTTTGCTATCTCTGCGAGCAGCCCTGCTTAGGTTGTACAGTCTGACAGCCGTTGGTAGGAAGGACCTACGAAACCTCTCGGTTGTGCACCTGGGATGATGTAGTCTGCTGCTAAATGAGCTCCTCAGTGCATCCAGTATGTCCTGCATAGGGTGGAACTCGGACTCCAGCAGAGATGACAGTTTAGCCACCGTCCTTCTCTCTCCTATCTCCTCCATCGGATCAAGGCGCTGCCCCAGGACAGAGCTAGCTTTCTTAATCAGTTTGTTCAGTCTCTTCCTATCGGCTGCAGTAATGCCACTGCCCCAGCAGACCACTCCAAAAGTGATGGCTGATGCCACCACCGTGTCATAGAATGACTTCAGCAGCGCCCCTTGTACACCAAAAGACCTGAGTCTCCTCAGCAGGAACAGCCTGCGCTGTCCCTTCTTGTAGAGTGCGTCAGTATTGTGTGACCAGTCTAGTTTATTGTTCAGATGAATACCCAGGTACTTATAGGATGTCACCATCTCGATGTCTGTTCCCTGTATATTTACTGGTGCTGTGAGGGGCTGCCCATGCCTGCGGCAGTCCACCACCAGCTCCTTAGTTTTCCTCGCGTTGATCTGGAGGCAGTTCCGATGGCACCAGTCCACAAAGTCCTGGATAAGCCCTCTGTACTCAGCTTCATCTCCGTTGGAGATGAGACCAACGATCGCAGAGTCATCAGAGAACTTCTGTAGATGGCAATGTGTTGTGTTGTGTGAGAAGTCCGCAGTATAAAGAGTGAACAGGAAGGGAGCCAGCACCGTTCCCTGGGGGGCCCCCGTGCTACTGATGATCGTGTCGGAAACACAGTCCCGGGTTCTCACAAACTGAGGCCGGTTCGTGAGGTAGTCCAGGATCCATGATGACAGGTGCTGGTCCACCCCTGCGCGCAGCAGCTTGTCCTTCAGGATCATCGGTTGGATGGTGTTGAAAGCACTGGAGAAGTCAAAGAACATGATCCTCACCATATTCCCGGGCTTCTCCAGGTGGGACAGAGAACGGTGAAGGAGGAAGATCACCGCATCCTCCACCCCAATGCCATGCTGGTAGGCGAACTGGAGTGGATCCATCGCTGGTTCCACCAGGGGGCGGAGATGAGCAAGGAGCAGTCTCTCCAGGGTCTTCATCAAGTGGGACGTCAAGGCCACCGGTCTGTAGCTGTTCAGGTCTTTGGGGTGGGAAGTTTTTGGTACAGGTACCATACAAGATGTTTTCCACAGCTGTGGTACCCTCCCCAGTTTCAGGCTCATGTTGAAGATATACGTCACAATCCCACACAGCTGGTCTGCACAGGACTTGAGGAGCTTTGCGCTGATGCCGTCCGGTCCCGACGCCTTCCTCGCCTTGATCTTCCTCAGCTCCGTCCTCACCTGGGTCTTGGTCAGGGTCAGGATGGGGGGCTGTGTGTTGGGAGTGGGGGGGGTGTCGGTGGAGTGGGGAGTGGGCAGCAGGACTTGATTTCTTAGAGGCAGCAGTGGTTGTTGTGCAGACAGGGGGGAGGGCGGTTGGTCAAATCTATTGAAAAACAGATTCAGGTTGTTCACCCACTCCCTGCCCCCCGTGGCCTGGGGGGAGGTATTTTGGAGCCCCGAGATGGTTTTGAGGTTTCTCCAGACCCCGCTGATGTCGCTCTGTTGCAGCTTGTCCTCCATCTTCTTCCTGAAGCTGTCCTTGCCAAGTTCGCCAGCGACACTGCTGTTGTGGACAGGTAAGTGTTATAAGCTAAATTATTCTATATCCCTGAAAATTGTAATCCAAATGACTTTTGACCGATCGGTAAATTACAACTGTGCGTTGTAAATCTTTTTCTTTGTTTCTTCATTGTAGTTTAAGATAAGATAAGCCTTTATTAGTCACACAATGGGGAAATTCCAGGATTTCAACAGCACAGGGATAGCAACACTCAGAGCAACAATCAGAAGGCAAGAGAAAAAACAAGAGCAGCAAGTATACATATGTACATATAAATATAAATATATATATATATATATATAGACACACAGTGCGGAGCATTGTAGCTGGATGGAATAAATATATGAGTATATAAACACACAGTGCGGAGCATTGTAGCTAGATGGAAGGAATATGTGAATATATAAACACACAGTCCGGAGCATTGTAGCTAGATGGAATAAATATGTAGATATATAAACACACACAGTGCGGCGCATTGTAGCTAGATGGAATAAATATGTAAATATATAAACACACACAGTGTGGAGCATTGTTGCTAGATGGAGTAAATATATAAATATATATATAAACACACACAGTGCGGAGCATTGTAGCTAGATGTGTTACACCCAGGAGGGCGAAGGGGGGAGGAAGGATGAAGAAGCCAAAGCTGTCAGACTTTGCAGTGGCTTTTATTGACTTTACCAGCTCACACGGCACAGCACACATTTACACAGCACATCACTTAACACCATTTTCTTTACACTCTCTCGAACATTCGCTACTCTTCTTCTCTTATTCTCTAACACTGTACAGCGTCTTATCACTACTGAGCGCCACCTCTGGCGTAGAAACGCTACTGCTTTCACTGACAGTTTACATCTAACAGTTCATATTCATTCCTTTAGTCACATTCCCTATAAATGCTCCTATTTACCATTAATATTTAAATTACAGTCTTTTAGGTACATTTATTAGGAATAGTTATATTAACCATTAGCATCTAAACAACACTGTTTTCTGGGGGTTTACTAGAGGTTGTCCAAAATTGACTTTTTCCTACACTCGCCCCTCAAAAATTTAATGTCGTCCCGACATTACACCTTTCTCAAAACTACTGTTTTTTTCCTCTTTCAGTCCACTTTTGGTAAACATGTATCTCATGTAAGTAGGGTATTACTAAACAGGAGTCAGAGTTCATTAAAGGCCATAAAGATGCAAACTGGTAATTGTCCATAGTACAGCATGTATCTCCTATTCCATGCAATACGTTTGCAGAGGTCTTTGTGCACGATAACCATCAACTGCTCCATCCATCATGGTGGGTATCTGCATCTTTCCTGAGAGTAAGGGTACTCAATCTAGTCATAGCCTACCAAATAAACCTTTGTGTAATGCCTGTGCCTTAGTAACACACTGAAAATCTTTTTTTTTCTTTTAAATTTTTTTTTCTTTTTTTCTTTTTTTATCAGCCATCACAGTAACTACCAAGTTACTTTTCAAAACATTCATGTCTGAACAATGGTTATCTTTAGCTTCTACACATTTGTTCTAGACATATGAAGTGCAATGAAGTGCAAGGTTGGTCTAACTTATCATAAGTCAATCTCAATAGCTGTTTTCTTATTCTTGAAGGATACGTTTTAGCAGGAATCTCGTCAGGTCCCTCCTGGTCACTGGAACTGGACTCCGACACCTCATCACCCTGGTCCTGGTCTGCCTCAGCTGGATCTGGGACCACCGGATTGTCGACCGCTGGTGCCAGCTGCACCTGCGTGACGTCATCTGGGTCCTGGTCCTCATCCTCCGGAGTAGTGTCACTGTGCGGGTAGAACTCCGGTGCATCGGCTCTCAGTGGACGGTGATTTTGATCCTTCTCAGCTCTTAATCCGATTATGGCACTCCAACTCTCGTCATCTTCATCATCCGTGTTGTTTTGTCTGTCCACATGCCTTTGTCTTTTAGAGTCTCTTTCTCTTGTTTGATTAGAGGCATGTTTCACTGTTTCCATGGACAGAAAGTCACTGGGTAGCAAAAGGTTTCTGTGCATGACCCGAGTGCGTCCCTTGCCATTTTCAGGTCTGATTTCATACACTGGACTGTCTGGGTACTTCTTTTGGGTCACGACATACACCTTGTCTTCCCAGTATGATCTTAATTTTCCTGGCCCACCTTTTTCGGTCAAGTTTCGAACCAATACTCTGGATCCAGGGGACAACTCAGCACTGTGAACCTTTTTATCATAAAGTGCTTCACTTCTCATCCCTTCTTTGTTTGCTGTTTTAGAGGCGAGTTTGTAAGCTTCAGTCATTGTAGCTCTCCACTTTTCAGCATAGTCCTGCTGAGAAACACTCTGCTCTCTTGCTGTAAGGCCAAACATTAGATCAATAGGCAACTTTGGACTATGGCCAAACAACAGAAAATATGGTGCGTACCCCATAGCCTCACTACGCGTACAATTATAGGCATGAACCACTTTTGCCAGAGAGGACTTCCAGTCTTCCTTGGCTGCTTCGGGCAAATTTCTGAGCATTGCCAACAGTGTACGATTGAATCGTTCCACCTGCCCATTCCCTTGGGGATGGTAGGGCGTTGTTCGGGACCCCTGCACACCACTGTACTCCTGGAGTTTTGCAAAAACTTTATTTTGGAACTCTCTACCCTGATCATGATGGAGTCGTGTGGGGAAGCCAAACTTAAGGGCAAAATCTCCAAAGATCTTCTCAGCAACGGTGTGGGTGGCTTTGTTGCGACAAAGATAAGCCTGGGCAAAACGAGTGAAGTGGTCCATTAGAACCAGGATATACTCATATCCTCCTTTGCACTTCTCCAAATGCAGGAAATCCACTGACACTAATTCAAATGGGTATGTGGTGACAATGTTAGTCAGTGGTGCCCTTGTTATCTTATTGGGACGTTTGTTCTTCAAACAACTGCAAACTTTAGTGATGTAGTGCTCCACATCTCTTTGCATATGAGCCCAATAAAAACGCTCTCTTATCAAGTTCATCACTGTCTCTACCCCTAAATGGCCCATGTTTTCGTGGAGCTCTTTGAACACGAGTTTGTGAAACTTCTGGGGTGTCACGCCTTGCCGCTCATCAGCGGCGCCAGCTGCACGCACACCTGCGCCTCGTCAGCGGCGAGGGATTTAAGCCGCCTGGCCCTGGGCTTCGGCCTGAAGCTGTCTGATCATATTGGCTACTCTTGCTGCAAGGAATTCCCTTCAACCAAGCAAGATCGCAAGAAAGCATCCTTACCTTCTTCTTCCAGTTCTCCTCCCCTGTGCACAGGTGGATTCCCCGGCGGCGGACAACATTCTCCAGCCGTCATCTCCTCGCTGTTGCATCAGGCGCACCAGGTCGCTGTCTACCGGGCTATGCCCTTGCTACGCCAGCCACCTGCCCAAACCAAGTAAGCCAGCTGTTATTGCTACAATCTCCTGTATTGGTGTAGTGCCCGTTACCCTTCTCCCTCTGCTTCTCCCATGGGGTTGTCCGGCTGAACGGCTTCCTGCCCCCGTGCCTGACGCAGACGCCACCACCAATACATCCACATATCACAGACACGCAACCACACACACACTTGTTGTTCAATAAACTGTTAAACCTATTCTGAGCCTGCGTGTGTGTCTCCTGAGCCGTGCATTATGTCAGTACGGCTTCAGCAGAGCGGCTCGGCGGACAGCGGGCTCACACGCCGTCTCACCACTCTCGAGGCTCAAATAGATTTGATAGTTTATCAGCAACAGGTGATGCTGAATCAATTAGTTAAGATCACTCACCGGTTAGATCGCCTGGATCTCCCGCAGCCGTTCCCCCCGGCTCGTCAGGGAGGTGCAGCTCCTACCTCTCCGGTGGCCGGTCAGACTGATCCCGGGTCGCCAACCCGGCTCACACCTATTCCGACCCCCGCCCGCTTTTGCGGACAGCTCGGCGGAGCGCGGGGGTTCATCATGCAATGTGAGTCGGTGTTCTCTTGCGTCCCTGGGGATTTTCCCTCAGACCACAGCAGAATTGGCTATATAGGAAACCTCCTGGAGGGGCGGGCACTCACCTGGGCTTACACCGTCATGGCGAAGCCCAGCTATGCCAACCTCTCCTACGGCCAATTCGTGCAACAGTTCCTCGACGTGTTTGATCATAGTCGTCGAGATAGTGTGTTAGTTGATCGTCTTCTCTGTCTTCAGCAGGGAGGTCGGTCAGCTGCAGACTACTCGATCGACTTCGGGGTCATCGCGGAGGAGGATGGCTGGGATGAGCCCTCGCTCTGCAGCATCTTCCTCCGCAGTCTGAACTCTGGTCTGAGGGATGAGCTGGCTGGTCGCGATATTCCGGGGAGGCTTTCAGGGCTGATATCACTAGCGATTAGTTTGGATAACAGGCTCCGCGAGCGGTCTTCAGAGCGGAAGTCTGCTTCTTGCTCGTGGGGAGGCTCGTCTCGCCTGTCCCAAGCTCGCCCCCTGGCATCGCCACCGCCAGACTCCTCCGAGAAGTCGGAGGCGAAGGCGGTGGTCCGGTCAAAGCTCCATCTAGCGGAGAAACAACGCCACCGGGAGTTGGGCCTCTGCATGTATTGCGGAGGCAGTCAACACTCTGTGGAGCATTGTCCAGAGAGGCCGGTTAGGGGTCCGCGAATCACTGTAGGGGGCCTTGCAGATTCTAACCGGTCGAGTCCCCTCACTCAATTGACGCTGCCCATTCGTTTCTGTCATAACTCCACTGGGCACCTCACTCATGCACTGGTGGATTCAGGCGCGGAGGGAAGCTTTATTTCACAGAGCCTGGCAACCCGATTGGGCATCCGTTGCCATACTCTCAAGACTCCTCTCGCCCTAGTAAATCTCTCCCGTGTTTCCCTGGGAAAAGTAACACACCAGACCATCCCCGTCCCTGTTATTATTTCTGGAAATCATCGGGAGGAGATCACCTTTTACGTCCTACCTAACTCAGTATCTCCCGTCATCCTCGGATACCCATGGCTCCGCCTCCACAGCCCTGTCCTGGATTGGAGGTCTGGCAGAGTGTCCGCCTGGAGCTCCTTCTGTATGAGCACCTGCCTCCAATCCGCTGCCTGCGCCCCGTCCTCGCCTTCAACTCCCAAGGACGCCGCGCCTCCGGATCTCACCCTGGTGCCATCGGAGTTTCACGACCTGGGTATGGTATTCAGCAAATCCAAGGCGATGTCTCTTCCCCCACACAGGCCCTATGACTGTGCTATAAACATCCACCAGGGGGCACCCTTACCCTCGGGGCGACTCTACAGCCTGTCTGCGCCGGAGAAGGAGGCTATGAATTCGTATCTTAAGGAATCACTGAGTGCTGGTATCATCCGTCCCTCGTCATCACCATTAGGCGCTGGGTTCTTCTTCGTGGGCAAGAAGGACGGCTCCCTCCATCCTTGTATTGACTATCGCACCCTGAATGACATCACGGAGAAGGACCGCTACACCTTGCCCCTAATGGACACCGCCTTCCATTCCCTCCAGGGGGCGACTTGGTTCACCAAGCTGGATCTTCGCAGCGCATACCACCTCGTCCGGATCTGGGAGGGAGACGAGTGGAAGACAGCCTTCCGTACCCCGAACGGCCATTTCGAGTACCTGGTTATGCCGTTCGGGTTGACCAACGCTCCAGCCGTCTTTCAGCACCTTATAAATGACGTCCTCCGGGACTTCATCGGCCTGTTTGTGTTCGTCTACCTGGATGACATCCTCATCTCCAGATCCAGGGACGAGCACCGGGTCCATGTGAGGCGGGTCCTCCAGAGGCTGCTGGAGAACCGGTTGTATGTCAAGGCTGAGAAGTGTGAGTTTTACGCTAAGACTACGTCCTTCCTCGGGTTTGTCATCTCCCACGACCAGGTGCTCCCGGACCCAGCTAAGGTGAAAGCGGTGGTGGAATGGCCCACTCCTACGTCTAGGAAACAGGTACAACAGTTTATTGGGTTTGCCAACTTCTACCGCCGCTTTGTCCCGAACTTTGGTGCCATCGTCGGTCCTCTGACCCGCCTCACGTCTCCTAAGGTCCCGTTCCGGTGGACTGAAGAGGCCGCAGCTGCTTTTCAGGCGCTGAAGGCGGAGTTCTCCTCCTCCCGGGTCCTCAGCCAAGTCGATCCCTCGCTGCAATGCATCGTGGAGGCGGACGCTTCGGACACAGGGGTGGGGGCAGTGTTATCTCAGCGGTCACCTGACGACGGGATCAAACGGCCCTGCGCCTTCTTCTCTCGGCGCTTGTCCCCGGCGGAACGGAATTACGACGTGGGGGACAGAGAGCTCCTCGCCATCAAGCTCGCGCTGCAGGAGTGGCGTCACTGGCTAGAGGGGGCGGCCCTGCCGTTCGTGGTTCTCACCGACCACAAGAACTTGGAGTATTTAAGATCTGCCAAGCGTCTGAATGCCCGCCAGGCGCGTTGGTCCTTGTTCTTTGCCAGGTTCTGCTTCAACATCACCTTCAGGCCTGGCTCCAAGAACGGCCTGCCTGACGCCCTCTCTAGGCAATTTGCCCCTGAGGCGTCTGAGGACGCAGCCCACACCATCTTGCCCAGGTCGTGCATCGTGGGAGCCGTCACTTGGGACATCGAGAGTAAGATCCGGAAGGCGCAGGAATCGGAACCAGACCCTGGCGGCGGACCGGAGGGGAGGCTTTTTGTGCCGTCCACGGTCCGGGGGGAGGTTATCCACTGGCTGCACACATCAAAGCTCACCTGCCACCCTGGGTCCTCCCGGATGATTGACCTTCTTCAACGATCCTTCTGGTGGCCGGGCCTGCGGAAGGACGCTGCCCGCTACATCCGGGCCTGCCCCGTCTGCGCCACCAGTAAATCAGGTAATGCCCCTCCAGCGGGTTTGCTCCAGCCTCTGCCCATCCCTGGCAGGCCCTGGTCGCATATCGCCCTGGATTTTGTCACCGGTCTCCCGGTCTCTAACACCTTCGACACAGTCCTGACCATTGTTGATCGTTTCTCCAAGGCCGCTCACTTCATTCCATTACGAGGGCTTCCATCTGCCTTGGAGATGGTGGACCTCCTTATCCAGCATGTGGTCAGGTTGCACGGGATTCCGGTGGACGTGGTCTCGGACCGGGGCCCCCAGTTTTCCTCAGAGGTTTGGAGATCCTTCTGCAACGCCCTGGGAGCCAAGGTAAGCCTCTCCTCCGGCCATCACCCCCAAACCAACGGGCAGTGTGAGCGGACCAATCAGGAGCTGGAGGCTGCGCTCCGCTGCGTCACAACATCCAAGCCTGCGTCCTGGAGCACCCACCTCGCCTGGGTTGAGTACGCCCATAACACCGCCCGCTCTTCTGCCACTGGGATGTCCCCATTTAAGGCGTCCCTAGGCTACGACCCCCCTCTGTTCCCTACGCAGGAGAGTGGGGTAACTGTTCCCTCAGTTCGGGCGCATCTCAGGCGGTGCCGCTCCATCTGGGCGTCGGCGCGCAATGCGCTTTTACGCACGGCGGAGTGCAATAAGTCTACGGCGGACCGGCACAGAAGACCTGCTCCAGCCTACCAGGTAGGCCAACGTGTCTACATTTCTACCCAGGACGTCGCTTTAAAGGGTGAGAGGAGGAAGTTGGCACAGCGTTTCATGGGCCCATATCCCATTACCAGGATTATCAACCCGGTGGCTGTACGTGTGGCTATTCCCCCCTCCCTCCGCATCCATCCCACCTTCCACGTTTCCAAGGTGAAGCTGGCAGTCTCCGACCCCCTTTGCCCTCCCCCTGCTGCGCAGCCCGCGCCCCGGATGATTGATGGTCATCCGGCCTGGCCAGTCTCTTCCATCCTGGACTCCTGGCGCCGGGGTCGTGGGTTGCAGTACTTGGTGGACTGGGAGGGCTATGGACCTGAGCATAGGCAATGGGTACCCTCGTTGTTTGTGTTGGATCCATCTCTCATCACTGAGTTCCACCGAGCGCACCCGGAGAAACCATCGCCAGGAGGCGCTGCTAGAGGGGGGAGTACTGTTACGCCTCGCCACTCATCAGCGGCGCCAGCTGCACGCACACCTGCGCCTCGTCAGCGGCGAGGGATTTAAGCCGCCTCGCCCTGGGCTTCGGCCTGAAGCCGTCTGATCACATCGGCTACTCTTGCTGCAAGGAATTCCCTTCAACCAAGCAAGATCGCAAGTAAGCATCCTTACCTTCTTCTTCCAGTTCTCCTCCCCTGTGCACAGGTGGATTCCCCGGCAGCGGACAACATTCTCCAGCCGTCATCTCCTCGCTGTTGCATCAGGCGCACCAGGTTGCTGTCTACCGGGCTATGCCCTTGCTACGCCAGCCACCTGCCCAAACCAAGTAAGCCAGCTGTTATTGCTACAATCTCCTGTATTGGTGTGGTGCCCGTTACCCTTCTCCCTCTGCTTCTCCCATAGGGTTGTCCGGCTGAACGGCTTCCTGCCCCCGTGCCTGACGCAGACGCCACCACCAATACATCCACATATCACAGACATGCAACCACACACACACTTGTTGTTCAATAAACTGTTAAACCTATTCTGAGCCTGCGTGTGTGTCTCCTGAGCCGTGCATTATGTCATGGGGTAGGAGTAGCTGGTCATGTGTTGCCGTTCTCCTGTAAAGCAGTCCATCATCTTCCAAGTACAGCTTGTGTTTTTGCCTGACTAGAGCTGCAATTTTACTGTTGTGCTGCTTTACACTTCTTGGCCACTGTTTTGACAACACATAGCGCAACACCTCTCCAATCACGGAGTCTTCTTCTTGAGCTCTTTTTAGAACAGTCTTTGATATTTCAGCTACAGAGCTGGCTTCTTGATCTGCTTCACTAATGAGAGTAGAAATGGTGACTGGGCAAAGCCATGGTTCATTTTCTTGTGACTTTACCTTGACTGCCTGTGTCACACAATTCATCACATCAGGATCAACATTTTGTGTACATCTGTTCATGTACTGCTCCATATCTAGAGGCATACGTGAAAGTCCGTCTGCATCTCTGTTTGCTTTTCCAGGGCGATACTTAATCACAAACTGGAAATCGGCTAATTCTGCTACCCACCTCTGTGTGGTTGCATTTAACTTTGCGGTGGTGAGCACATACGTTAGGGGATTATTGTCCGTATAGACAGTGAATGGCGGAGAATAGTACAGACAATCCCGAAACCTCTCACAGATGGCCCACTTCATGGCAAGAAACTCCAGCTTCCCTGAATGAAGGTGGTAGTTCTTCTCTGGATTTGACAGTGTCCTGGAGCCATACGCTATCACCACCAGTTTGTCTTGTTGTCGCTGGTATAACACCGCTCCAAGCCCCTCCTGTGAAGCGTCACAGTGTACAATGAAGGGTTCTTCAAAGTTCGGGTAACCTAACACTGGGGGTTGGGTGAGAAAGTCAACAAGCTGACAAACTACTGCTTGATGCTCTGGGCGCCACCTGATCACATGAGATGAGGGCAAGTGGCCACCATCGTTCTTTTTGACATGTTTGTTTGAGTTTTTCTTTGCTTTATCTGTGTGGTCGTTAGCAAGAAGGTCGTAAAGAGGCTTTGCTATACGAGAGAAGTTTGGAATATAGCTGCGGTAATATGAAATAAAACCTAGCAATTTCCTTAGCTCTCCAACAGTGGAAGGTTGCTGCTGTTTGAGTGTCTGCACTGGGGCAATGTCCGCAGGGTCCATGGTGTAACCCTGTCCTGTTACCATTTTACCAAGGAAACGTACCTGCTGCTTGAGTAACTCACATTTCCGGGGAGTCAGCTTCACCCCATGGCTTTGATAGCGGTGCAGGACGCTTCTCGGGTCTCGCAAGTGATCTTCAAAAGTCTGTGAATGAACAAGGTTATCATCGAGGTAAGGCAGACAAATATCATCTCTCAGCCCCCACAAGCACTCCTCCATAGATCTTTGGAATGCTGCTGGTGCTGAGGACAACCCAAATGGAATTCTTACCCACTCGAACAAACCCCAGGGAGTGATAAATGCAGTAAGGGGCCTACTTGACTCTTCCAGGTAACCCTGGTGATACGCCTTCCCTTGGTCGAGGACTGAAAACCACACACTCCCATTTAGACTGTTTAGCATATCTTGTATGCGGGGAATCGGGTGTCTGTCAGGAATAGACTTCTTGTTCAGCTCTCTAAAGTCACAACACAAACGCAGACCTCCATCTTTCTTTCACACACAGACGATTGGACTGGAATACGATGACTTGGATTTGGTGATCCAGCCCCTGTTAAGCAGGTCTTCTAAATACTCCTTTACTTCTTTGTGAAGTGGTCTGGGAACAGAGACATAAGTCTTTTTAACAGGAGTGGGATCCTTGAGTCGGATCTTCAACTGTAAAGAGGGAATTGTCCCTACATCATACTCATCATGGGAAAACGCTTGCCGTTCCTCCCGTAGTAGCTGTTTTACTTGCTCTTGTTGTATGGGCGAGAGATGATCAAGGGGAACTGGGGGGTCCCACATGTCCATAGTCTCTTTGACAGCACAGTTCATCTCGGTCTCTTTGTTTCTTCCTGTTTCACTTGTCGTCGGGTCGACTGTCGCTTGATTTACAGCAGGGGGTCTAATGTCTGCCGGGTAAGCAGTTTTAACTCTCTGTGTTTCCCCCAAAATGGTCTTAGCGGGCAGCTGGATATCACGGGACGTACTGTTTGTTATAGGTATTTTGAACATAGATCGCCTCCCTTTCCATAACTGCACCAACCCACTTTGCATCTGCAAACCCTCTCGTAATTGGATGTACTGACTCGGCTCAAATAAGACATCTTGTGTGTCTGGAAGTGAGCCTGCTCTGACACAACCTTTGACTGCTTTGGTTTGGCCAGCAGGGATGGTAACCAACTCACTGCCAACTTTTACCATTCCTTCTCCCAACTTATCCTCCTCACTTTGCATCACTTTCAGAAATACTTCTGTTTTTTTACAGTCAAATGAGAAGGCTGCACTAACAGCTTCACTGATGGCACAAGGCGGTTTAATGCCCATCTTCAGGACATGGTCAATCACGTTGAACCCAATGATAGGCGGCTCTGCCACTCCGTCCTCCTTCACCACTAGCACAGGAACTAAGAGTTCCACCGGTGGGCGACTAACTGTCGGCAGCTTAAAAGTGACTTCGACCCACCCTGAGAATGGAATCGGTGTCTGGTTCACTGCCCTCCCATTTAGGATACTTGGACCCACCAACTCGGCTAAGTCTCTGACGGTGGTGTGTGGCAGGTGCTCCTGTCTCCAGGTGTCATTCATTAAACAGACCTGTGACCCTGTGTCCCACAATGCTTGTGTCTCCTTGTCATCGAGGAAGCAGGTGATGACATATTTTTTTCCAACCAAAGTGAGTAACTGTAATTGGCGATTAGGGGACAGTAGATTAACACGGACCGTTTCTTCAGGAGGTGCCTCAGCCTTAGCTACAAGCCTCGCTTCTAACCTCCGAATACTGTCAGTAACTAGCTCATACAGTTCTTGTGTGTTAGCTTGCTCTGCTGTGGTTGCGACAGTATTGGCCGCCGTGTCTACTTGCCCTGTCCTCCTTCCAAGTCTCCTTCCTATCCGACATTCCCTTGACATGTGGCTGCTGATTCCACATCTGAAGCAGTGGTCGCATTGGTCGCCATTGCTGGTGGATTGACATCTCTTGCAGCCACGTGTCCTCCTGGCTCTTTGAGCATGAGGTGCTCGGGGAGACTCACGTATGGCCTTTTTGATCTCCTCCATGTCACTCTTCAGCTGCGTGACTATGTCCAGGAGCTCAGATTCCGTACGGGTCACTGTGCTTTGGGATTTAAGGATTTTACCTTTTGTCGATGGTAGAGGGCGCTCTTGGCCATCCACTTCTGTCTCTGTTGCATACTGACCTGTTTGATTTTCCACTCGGCATTCTCGAACTTTTGGTTCTTTTGTGTGCCTTTTAAATTTCTGGTGCCGTTCCCATTCAAGACTGGCTGCTGCATTCATCTTTGAAATCAGTAGCTCGTCGGTGACGGCAGGATCCTCCAAATGACACTTCAGTTGATATTTCACATCAACACTGATCAGTCCTGTTTCCACCGCCCTCAGAAACTTCCTCTGAATAAGATCAGAACTATACTGCTCTTCCGTGCCAGGCTCTCTGGATGCTGCTAAAAGTCTTTCCTTTAGCTCAATGGCATGAAACAGGAAGTTCTGAGGTGACTCATTACTGTCTTGTGTGAGGTTTATCAGACGATGATACAAGTCAGTGGAACTATCCTCTTTATAATGTCCTCGCAGGATTATGCGCAGCTGTGGCAGTGTGAGATCTGTCTTAATCTCCAGCATAGCGCGCAAACTCAATCCAGGACTCACTGCTCTGACAACAGCCTCAATTATCTCAGCCTCACTGTGCTTTTTCTTTAAGCCCATATCGATCTGGTGAGTGAGATTGGAATAAGACAACTTGTCTTTTTGGCCCCTCTCCCCTATCTGCCCATTTATCTTAAACTTCCGTTTAATGATCACTTCTGGCGGTAGGGGCGCTGCGGAGACCGCGGGCTGTATCACAAAATGGCGGCTCGGTGGCTGCGCGGCCTCGTCATCGGTCAGCCTCGCTATTTCTTCTTCAACCCTTTTAGCTGAATCAAGGATACTTTCATGCAGAGCGGCATACTGGCTCTGTAAACTGGCGAGTGCCTCTGTCTCCCGGCTCGTGCCGGCCATTGTCGCTGCCTGCGTCAACGGTTCACTGAGCTTAGCTTCGGTAGCACATGCTATTAGCTTTAGCACAAACTCGCGGGCTACATCCTCCTCTTCGCGTTCAATGGTTTTCTCCACCTCCTCGATTAACAGTCGTATCAGCGTGTACTTCTTAGACGGCTGGGCTGGGCTTATCGTTGCAAATAAACAGACCTCGTTTAGCTGTTCGGCCCGTAACGGCACCAAGGCCTCGCTTAGCTTATCTTGTAGCTGCTCCAGTTCCATCGTTACGGCCTTTCTTTTTTTTTTTTATTTGCACACTCACCGTCTCAGACATGACTGAACCATCCTCTGCTACCAAGTTTTGTTACACCCAGGAGGGCGAAGGGGGGAGGAAGGATGAGGAAGCCAAAGCTGTCAGACTTTGCAGCGGCTTTTATTGACTTTACCAGCTCACACGGCACGACACACATTTACACAGCACATCGCTTAACACCATTTTCTTTACACTCTCTCGAACATTCGCTACTCTTCTCTTATTCTCTAACACTGTACAGCGTCTTATCACTACTGAGCGCCACCTCTGGCGTAGAAACGCTACTGCTTTCACTGACAGTTTACATCTAACAGTTCATATTCATTCCTTTAGTCACATTCCCTATAAATGCTCCTATTTACCATTAATATTTAAATTACAGTCTTTTAGGTACATTTATTAGGAATATTTATATTAACCATTAGCATCTAATCAACACTGTTTTCTGGGGGTTTACTAGAGGTTGTCCAAAATTGACTTTTTCCTACAGATGGAATGAAACAGCACAACCGTCTACTTAGTTATCCTACATGGTATGATTATGTACCCATACATATTCTCACCCTCCATAGCGACCGGTATTTTCCTAGTTGTATACTGGAGGGGACCATTGTGTAAGTCTATTGCGTCTTTTGCATTCAAAACTATTAGGTTGTCACGTCTTTTTGCTATCTCTGCGAGCAGCCCTGCTTAGGTTATACAGTCTGACAGCCGTAGGTAGGAAGGACCTGCGAAACCTCTCGGTTGTGCACCTAGGATGTTGTAGTCTGCTGCTAAATGAGCTCCTCAGTGCATTCAGTATGTCCTGCATAGGGTGGAACTTGGACTCCAGCAGAGATGACAGTTTAGCCACCATCCTTCTCTCTCCTATCACCTCCACTGGGTCAAGGCGCTGCCCCAGGACAGAGCTAGCTTTCTTGATCAGTTTGTTCAGTCTCTTCCTATCGGCTGCTGTAATGCCACTGCCCCAGCAGACCACTCCAAAAGTGATGGTACCACCACCGTGTCATAGAATGTCTTCAGCAACGCCCCTTGTACACCAAAAGACCTGAGTATCCTCAGTAGGAACAGCCTGCGCTGTCCCTTCTTGTAGAGTGCGTCAGTATTGTGTGACCAGTCTAGTTTATTGTTCAGATGAACACCCAGGTACTTATAGGATGTCACCATCTCGATGTCTGTTCCTTGTATATTTACTGGTGCTGTGAGGGGTTGTCCTTGCCTGCGGCAGTCCACCACCAGCTCCTTAGTTTTCCTCGCGTTGATCTGGAGGCAGTTCCGATGGCACCAGTCCACGAAGTCCTGGATAAGCCCTCTGTACTCAGCTTCATCTCCGTTGGAGATGAGGCCAACAATTGCAGAGTCATCAGAGAACTTCTGTAGATGGCAGTGTGTTGTGTTGTGTGAGAAGTCCGCAGTATAAAGGGTGAACAGGAAGGGAGCCAAAACCGTTCCCTGGGGGGCCCCCGTGCTACCGATGATCGTGTCGGACACACAGTCCCAGGTTCTCACAAACTGAGGCCGGTTTGTGAGGTAGTCCAGGATCCATGATGACAGGTGCTGATCCACCCCTGCACACAGCAGCTTGTCCTTCAGGATCATCGGTTGGATGGTGTTGAAAGCACTGGAGAAGTCAAAGAACATGATCCTCACCGCATTCCCGAGCTTCTCCAGGTGGGACAGAGAACGGTGAAGGAGGAAGATCACTGCATCCTCCACCCCAATGCCATGCTGGTAGGCGAACTGGAGTGGATCCATCGCTGGTCCCACCAGGGGGCGGAGGTGAGCAAGGAGCAGTCTCTCCAGGGTCTTCATCATGTGGGACGTCAAGGCCACTGGTCTGTAGCTGTTCAGATCTTTGGGGTGGGAAGTCTTTGGTACAGGTACCACACAAGATGTTTTCCACAGCTGTGGTACCTTCCCCAGCTTCAGGCTCAGATTGAAGATGTACTCCACAATCCCACACAGTTGGTCTGCACAGGACTTGAGGAGCTTTGTGCTGATGCCGTCCGGTCCCGACGCCTTCCTCGCCTTGATCTTCCTCAGCTCCGTCCTCACCTGGGTCTTAGTGAGGGTCAGGTTGGGGGGCTGTGTGTTGGGAGTGGGGGAGTGATGGTGGAGTGGGGAGTGGGCAGCAGGACTTGATGTCTTTAGAGGCAGCAGTGGTTGTTGTGCAGTCAGGGGGGAGGGCGATTGGTCAAACCTATTGAAAAACAGATTCAGATTGTTCGCCCACTCCCTGCCCCCCGTGGCCTGGGGGGAGGTATTCTGGAGCCCAGAGATGGTTTTAAGGTTTCTCCAGACCCCGCTGATGTCACTCTGTTGCAGCTTGTCCTCCATCTTCTTCCTGAAGCTGTCCTTGTCTTCTCTGATCTTTCTCCTCAGCTCCCTCTGTACGGACTTCAGCATCTCCCTGTTCCCCGACCTAAAGATCCTCTTCTTCTCTCTCAGAAGTGTTTTTATCTCAGGGTTGATCCAGGGTTTGTTGTTTGAGCAACACCGTATGGTCTTGGTGGGAACGGTGTTGTCCACACAGAAGCTGATGTAGTCCGTGATGGTGTGAGTGAGGCCATCAATGTCCTCATCATGTGGATCGCAGAGCTGCTCCCAGGCGGTGGTTTCAAAACAGCCCTTTAGAGTGTCCATTGCCTCCTCAGACCATAACTTCACTGTGCGCATGGCCGGAGGTTGTCTGTGCACTAGGGGTTTGTACACCGGCCGGAGATGAACCAAGTTGTGATCCGATCTCCCGAGTGGGGGGAGTTGTGATGAGGTGTACGCCTCCTTAGTGTTTGCGTAGAATAAGTCCAGTGTTTTATTGTCTCTAGTGTGGCATGTGACATACTGGGTAAACGTGGGTAGAATGGGAGAAAGTGAAACATGGTTGAAATCGCCTGAGATGAGGAGAAGACCATCTGGGTGTTCTGTCTGCAGCCTGCCAGTTACTGAATGGATGACGTCACACGCTGTTTTACCAGTTGATCGCAATTAATTACAGTTAATCATAGAAAATTTGCAATTAATTAGTTACACAAAATTTAATTAATTGCCAGCCCTAAAATAAACCAAAATAAAACTTAAAAATCCTTATGTTTACAGTATATCATGTCATATAACAGGTAGAAGTTGGAGGTGTTGTAACTTACATCACAGGGAGTTGAAGACAGTACATTTTTGTTTGCTTCTTAATAACATAATCTGATTGAAACATAATCAGTGAGATGCCAAACATTTGGCACATCTGGTTTTGATGGACCTTTAGTGAAAAAAATCTAAAAGAAATACTTAAAGCTTATATAAACGTCGTCGTCGTCAGCCTCCGTCGGTCTATGATGACCATGGAAGAGAATCCTAAACGTCTACTCTGCTGGAACAGCACCGCCTGTGGCTGAACAGGCCGATGCGCGAATGGCAGTTCCTGTCACACAGGTCGCACTTGTGGGTGGTCTCCGTGCTGCTGGGTCTGTGGCGGTCCTTCCTGCGGGTCCTTTTTTCATCTGCAGCAGCAGTCAGTCTCTCTTCACCCGCCTTGAGCTGTCTGGTCAGGGTGCCTCTCCATTTGGAGCGGTCCGTTGCAAGGTCCTCCCAGCGCTCTGTGTTGATCTCCAGGGCCTTCATGTCTCTCTTGCAGACGTCTCTAAAACGCAGCTGTGGGCGGCCAACGTCTCTCTTGCCAGTTGCCAGTTCTCCATAGAGGACGTCTTTGGGGATTCTGCCATCCTCCATACGGTGAACGTGGCCTAGCCAGCGGAGCCTGCGCTGTCTGAGTAGAGTGAACATGGAGGGAAGGCCGGCGCGGGACAGAACTTCTGTGTTGGGCACTTTGTCCTGCCAGGATATGTCCAGGATGTGGCGAATGCAGCACAAGTGGAAGGAGTTCAGTCTCTTTTCCTGCCGGGCGTATGTTGTCCACGTCTCACTCCCATAGAGCAGTGTGCTGATGACGCAGGCGTTGTACACTGCCATCTTCGTCTTGACAGAGAGTTTGGGATTCTCCCACACTCGTGTGGTGAGGCGAGCGAGTGTGAAGGCTGATTTTCCAATCCTCTTGTTGATTTCTGTATCAAGGGAGAGGTTGTTGCTGATCGTGGACCCCAGGTACGTGAACTGATTCACGACCTCCAACTCGTAGTCGTCAATGGTGATGGTTGGTGGTGCTTCCGTGCCTTGCGCCAAGACGTTAGTCTTCTTCAGGCTGATGGTAAGCCCGAAGTCCTTGCATGCTTGGGAGAAGCGGTCCATAAGGGTCTGAAGCTCCTGCTGTGTGTGGGTTGCGACTGCAGCGTCGTCTGCGAACAGCATGTCTCTGATTAGAGCCTCACGTACTTTGGTTCTGGCTTTCAGGCGGGCGAGGTTGAAAAGCCTGCCGTCAGATCTTGTGTGCAGGTAGATTCCCTCTGTTGCTGTGCTGAAGGCATGCCTCAGGAGCATAGCAAAGAAAATCCCAAAGAGGGTTGGCGCAAGTACACAGCCCTGTTTCACTCCGCTGCGTATGTTGAAAGGCTCTGAGACGTTGCCATCGTGCTGCACTATCCCCTGCATGTTGGTGTGAAACGATTCAATGAGGCTTTGCAACTTTGGTGGGCATCCTATCTTTGGCAGGATCTTGAAAAGGCCCTCTCTGCTGACCAGATCGAACGCTTTGGTGAGGTCGATGAAGGCGACGTACAGGGGCATGTTCTGTTCTCTGCATTTCTCCTGGAGTTGGCGGATGGAGAATATCATGTCTACCGTCGATCGCTCAGCGCGGAAGCCACACTGAGACTCGGGGTAGACACGTTCGGCAAGCTTCTGTAGACGAACGAGAACAACTCGTGCGTAGACTTTGCCAACAACGCTGAGGAGGGAAATGCCCCTGTAGTTGTTGCAGTCACTTCTCTCCCCTTTGTTTTTGTAGAGGGTGATGATCTTGGCGTCCCTCATGTCCTGTGGTACGGCACCTTCCTTCCAACACTGGCAGAGGACGTCATGCAATGGCAGCAGTAGGGCGGTCTTGCAGTGCTTGATCAGGTCGGGGGGTATGCCGTCGTTGCCGGGTGCCTTGCCAGCGGCCAAGCTATCAATGGCCTTGCTGAGTTCGTCGATGGTTGGTTCAGCGTCAAGTTCGTCCATGGATGGCAGGCAGTCGATGGCATCAAGGGCTGACGGTGTCACGGTGTTCTGTCTGGAGTAGAGGTCGGAGTAGTGTTCCACCCATCTCTCCATCTGCTTGTTCTTTTCTGTGATCATCTCCCCAGTGGAGGATTTGAGGGGGGCCGTCTTGCTCTGAGCCGGACCAAGTGCTTTCTTGATGCTATCTTACATACCACAGATGTTCCCTGTTATGGCAGCGGTTTGAATGTCTTGGCTGAGCTGAGTCCAGTACTCGTTGGCACAGCGCCAAGCAGTCTGCTGAACTTTGCTTCTCGCAGCCCTGAGAATCTGGAGATTCTTCTCGTTTGGGTACTTCTTGTACTCAGCAAGTGCTGAGCGCTTGGCTTCAATGACGGGGGTCATCTCGGTCAACTTGGCATCAAACCAGTCCTGTGACTTCGAGGTCTTCCTCCCAAAGGTAGCCAAGGCTGTGCGGTGGATGGTGTTTCGCAGCTCTTCCCACTTCTGCTTTGCAGATTCTCCTTCTTGTGGTACACCAAGTTCCTTCTCAAAGGTGGAGGCAAACTGCTCAACAAGTTCTGGTTGAGCCATCTTGCTGGTGTCAATCCGTGCCTTTCCAGGTTGTCTAGCACGATGGAATTTCTTCAGCTGCAGCTTGACCTTGCAACACACCAATGAATGGTCTGTGTCGCAATCTGCACTCTGGAACGAACGGGTGATTAGCACGTTCTTCAGTGAGGTGCGCCTGGGCAGGATCAAGTCCAGCTGGTGCCAGTGTTTTGAGCGTGGATGTTGCCAGGAAACCTTGTGTTGGGGCTTGGTCTTGAAGAACGAGTTTGTGATGCACAGATCGTGATATGTGCAGAACTCGAGCAGCCGCTGTCCGTTGTCATTCATTCTGCCCACGCCAAAAGGTCCAAGACAGGAGGGCCAGGAGTCGTGGTCAGCACCCACTCTGGCATTGAAGTCTCCAAGGAGAATGAGTTGTTCAGAGTTGGGGACGATCCTGACAGTTGTTGCGAGATTCTCGTAGAACTCGTCTTTTGCCTCTGGTGTGGCTGTCAGTGTTGGGGCATACACACTGACGAGGGTGACTGGGCCTTGAGTGGTGTTCAGGCGGAGGGTGAGGAGTCGAGCAGAGCCAGTGCTGCTCGGTTCCACCATCTTCAGCAAGGTGTTCTTCACTGCAAAGCCCACTCCGTGTTCCCTGTGTTCGTCACTGCCCTTTCCCTGCCAGTAGAACGTGTAGTCCTTCTCTCTCAGTGTGCCTGCGTCAGCCAACCGTGTTTCCTGGAGAGTGGTGATATCCACTCTCAGTCTCTTCAGCTCATTATTGATGATGGCAGTCTTCCTGGTGTCGTTGATGTCCTTGAGGTTAGTAGCGAGTCCTGTCATCATAGTGCGGACGTTCCAAGTTCCCAGTTTTAGAGTTGGTCTCTTTTGTTTTATTGTCTTGCCTGGTGCGAAAGTTCTCAGCCTGCTGTTCGGATTTCTCCTCATCCCCATGCACCCAATGAGGAAAGCAAGCTGTGGCGGGACATCACCTTATTGGCTGGGGGCTGCCCAGCTTGAGGCGGGTGGTAGCTGTCCAGTGAGATCCGATGATCCCTCCCACCGTCGGGAATAACCCCTGGCGCCGAGCTCTACGCCAATTGAGCGGTGGCTTATAACCGGTAACTGTCATTCCCCGTGTTTTGTCTACGCCAAAGGCGAAGCTGGAGTGTCCTCTCCAGTGATCCGGTGTTCTACCTTCCAGCGTTGGGCGTTGGTAGGATTCAAGCCTGGGCAGGAAGATATGGAGGATAAGATGTTGCCCATGCAGCATGTCCCCCCTCTCCACGTCACTGATGAATCCAAAGGAACAGCAGGGCTGCTACAGTTTGGCACCAGCGCCGTTGCAGGAGCTGCCAGAATGATGTTGAGCACAACATAGAACTGCCTTAGGGGCTCCGACTCCGGATTTTTCCTCAGGGTTGACTCCCGAAGCCTTTCCCGTGACCGGGTATGCCGCAAGGCAGCGGAGGTTTGAAATCAGGGTTTACCTTCCCCTAGATGGGCTACCTTCCCAGGTTGACGAGCCACCATCTACCGGAAGCATCGGGTTTTAAGGCGCCAGAGATCCGCCCTCGCCCCTTCTCCTATTAGTAAAAGCAGTTCCGCTGGGCTTAGAGACTAAACCACACGGGCAGGCTAGGAGTTGGACTTAGTTGTCAGAGGCTTTTCGAGACGCACGCCATAAGGAGCATTTTATGAGCACTGGGAGCTTAACCCCAGTGCCACTCCTGGCTATGACAACCTTGGAACTTTATATAAACACTGGTGGTAAAAATACAACAATTTGATAAGTGACATGTAGAAATGATTGAACTCTCTTTACCTACCCTTTATCTGGCAGTGAAATATATTTACATTACTCAAAGCAAGAGCCTTAATGTGCAGCAGTGCATGTCTGCTGGTGGTATGTCATGTGAATGGTGCTTGAATGGAAACTCTTCATACGTGGTTTACCACTGAAACTCTCATGGGAGCTGGCTCAGATCACTGTGATCAGAGCTTTAAAAGCTGTGAGCGGCACAAAGCAGCAGCAGCAACAGACTTCAGCTCCAGAGATGCTGGGAGATAAATGGCAGCATCAGCAGCATCAGTGGCATGTGGAAACACACTGTACCAGTTCACCCACACGGCTGAAAAGCAGCTTCAAACAGACTGTGAAATGCATCTTTGCGCTATCATCTGAAAAGCAGGGAAAAGAAGGACAAAGGGACAGATTTTCGAACGAGACAGGCAGAAAATGAGACACACAGGGACAGAGAGAGACCAGCCTCAGCAAATTATTGATGTTCAATTGACTTTGAAACATCTGTGGGGCCCATTTGGCCTTGTTAATTATACGGCACTAAATTAACTTGCACACTGTTGGAAGAGACAAGAGGGGAGAAGCTTGGTGAACTGTGAAACACCATATCCTGACTCCTGCTTTATCTTATGTTCAACCTGTATGTTGATGACACTCAGCTACTCTACTTCTAGTGTGTCTCCATGGTAATTGTACAGGATCTTTCATGGTGGACCTCCTTAATCCCTGCATATTACTTCACTACTGAGGATAAACTTAACATTAATGTGTTGTCTCTGGGCTTCGATTATGCAGAGGACATTTTGAATAAAGCTGACCTCGAATGACCTTTTAGTTGAAGATCCTTTTTTAAAGGTCCCATATTGTACATTAATTAATTTTGTTTTACATTCACAAGGCCATATAGAACAGTTTCAAAGACAAAAATCAATTTCTGTGTAGTTTTCCAGCTCATTAAAGAAAAACAATTGTTAAGTCCCATCTTAAACAGTCAGTTTTCAAACTGAAGATTAATTTTAATAAGTCCCTAATGGGACTGGGTTTTCTAAATGGACAAATCACAAATAGGGAGGCAATTAGGCTGCTTTTTTCAAACTTAGAGAACTGAAGGCAGGAGTTATTAGTTTATTAGCAATCTGCTCCTTCTTTAAGAGCTCGTAAAAAAATCAGTTAAATTAGTGAAGTGTTTTAAATGATATTTTTATGCTATAGTTCACCAGCATCTGACTTAAAAATGACCACAAAGTGGTTTTGAAGATATTCCCAATGATATCACAGACAGTTTTCATTTTCAGGGAAAAAAAAGATTATGATGATTACCAGAGCTGCCAACTTTTCAGAAATGCTTGGAGTGAGATTTAGAAGGAATTGTGTACGGTGGAGTGAGCGTGCATGTGCACAATACACATACGCTGTTATTTTTTTCCAACCCATTCACTTCTGCACCTCAGAAAAAGTTTTAGAACATGTTCAGTCTGCTTCATGATGCCTTGAGAACTCTTATTATGGAAAAATCTGAAGAAAGTCAAAACGATATTTGCAGTAAGTTCATCCTTTTGGAGTGAAAAATAAGGTTTGTAGGGTGAGAAAGTGCAAAAGAATGAAACTCACTCCAAAAGAGTGAGAGTTGGCAACAATGAGGTTTTTTTTAAAATACAGTAGTGCTTGAAAGTTTGTGAACCCTTTAGAATTTTCTACATTTCTGCATAAATATGACCTAAAACATCATCAAATTTTCAAGTAAGTCCTCAAAGTAGATAGAGAGAACCCAGTTAAATAAATGAGACAAAAATTTTACTTTTTCATTAATTTATTGAGGAAAATTATCAAATATTACATATCTGTGAGTGGCAAAAGTTTGTGAACCTTTGATTTCAGTATCTGGTGTGACCCTTTTGCAGCAATAACTGCAACTAAACATTTCTGGTAACTGCTGATCAGTCCTGCACATTGGCTTGGAGGAATTTTAGCCCATTCCTCCATACAGAACAGCTTCAGCTCTGGGATGGTGGTGGGTTTCCTCGCATGAACTGCTCGCTTCAGGTCCTTCCACAGCATCTTAATTGGATTAAGGTCAGGACTTTGACTTGACCATTCCAAAATATTAACTTTATTCTTCTTTAACCACTCTTTGGTAGAACGACATGTGTGCTTGGGATCGTTGTCTTGCTGCATGACCCACTTTCTCTTGTGATTCAGTTCATGGACAGATATCCTAACATTTTCTTTTAGTTTTTGCTCATCCATCCATCCATCCATCCATCCATCCATCTTCTACCACTTTTCCGGAGGTCTGGGTGGTGGAGGCAGCAGTTCAAGCAGAGAAGCCCAGACTTCCTTCTCTCCAACCACCTGCTCCAGCCCTTCAGAGAGGATATCAAGGCGTTCCCAGACCATCTGGGAGACATAGTCTCTCCAGCGAGTCCTGGGTCTCCTCCCAGTGGGTCGTGCCCAAAACACCTCAAGAGGAAGGTGTCCAGGAGGCATCCTGATCAGATGCCCAAACCACTTCAACTGGCTCCTTTCAATGTGGAGGAGCAGCAATTCTACTCTCAGCCTCTCCAGGATGACTGGACTCCTCACCCTCCTCACCCGATCTCTAAGGGTGAGTCCAGCAATCCTAAGGAGAAAATTCATTTCAGCCGCTTGTATCTGCAATCTCATTCTTTCGGTCATTACCAAAAGCTCATGACCATAGAGGAGGGGAGGGACGTAAGCTTCTCTCCAACCTGGAGAGGACAATCCACCTTTATTCAGGCTGAAGACCATGGACTCGGACTTAGAGGTGCTGATTCTCATCCCAGACGCTTCAAAGTCAGCAGCAAACCGTCCCAGTAAGACCTGTAGGCCATTGCTGGATGAAGCCAACAGGACAACATCATCTGCAAACAGCAGAGATGAGGTCCTGTGGTCACCAAGCATGATACCCTCTGTTTCTTGGCTGTGCCTAGAAATCCTTTCCATAAAAATAATGAAGGATCAGTGACAACGGGCAGCCCTGGCGGAGTCCAACTCTCACTGGGAAGACCAGAGAGATGGTGATTGACTTCAGGAAGAAGAGGACGCCTTCACAACCATTGCATATTAGGGGGGAGGATGTGGAGGTGGTGGAGGACTACATACCCCGGTGTCATGATCAGCAATGGACTGGAATGGAAATCCAACACCGATGCAGCATACAAGAAGGGGATGAGCAGACTCTACTTCCTGAGGAAGCTGAGATCCTTCAACGTATGCAACAGGATGCTGGAGCTTTTCTACCAGGCCATTGTTGACAGCGCCATCTTCTTTGCTGCTGTCTGTTGGGGTAGCAGTATCAGAGCCAGCGACACCAACAGACTTGACAAGATTATGTAATTGGTCTCAGGCCGGAGACTTTTGAGACTGTGGTGGAGAGGAGGACACTAAACAAACTGTGATCAATCTTGGACAATCCTGATCACCGACTCCACCACACACTGGACAAACAGCGGAGCACTTTCTCCGGCAGACTGCTACAACTTTGCTGCCGAATGGTTAGGTACAGGAAATCTTTCCTCCCACATGCCATTTCACTGTACAATAACTTACTGTAATGTTGAATTCTGGTCATAACTATGCTGCCATACTGCACCTTACAGTCTAATTGGTGCCTCACATTTCACCCTGCACCTGATAGTCCTGCATTGCACAGCAGGTATGATTCATGTACCTATACGGGTTTCTAACTGTTCATCTATGATGTATATAAGTTATTTAGCAGTTTTACTTTCCATGGGTAATCCCTTTGTCTATTATGCTGTGTGTGTTTCTGTCGTTTTAGTCATCTACTGTCATGCCTCTGTTACACTGTAATTTCCAAGTTTGGGATCAATAAAGTATATCTATCTATCTATCTGAATGAGTCCAACTAAGTGTTGGCAATACAAACCAAACTCTCACAACGGTTGAATAGAGACCAGATAGTTCGTAACAACAAGCCTGATACCCCATACTCCCAAAGTACCCCCCACAAAAAAACACAAGGGATGCAGTCAAATGCTTTCTCCAAGTCCACAAAACACATGTAAACTGGTTGGGCAAACTCCCACGAGCCCTTGAGGATTCTCAAAAGGGTGAAGAGCTGGTCCAATGTGCCACAGCCAGGCCAAAAACCACATTGCTCCTCCTGAGTCTGAGGTTCAACCAACGGCCGGACTCTCCTCTCCAGTACCTTGGCATAGACCTTCCAGGGAGGCTGTGGAGTGTGATCCCTCTAAAGTTGGAACACACCCTCAGGTCCCCCTTCTTGAAGAGAGGAACCACCACCCCGGTTTACTATGCCAAAGGCACTGTCCCCGACCTCCACGCAATGTTGCAGAGGCGTGTCAACCATGACAGCCCTACAACATCCAGGGCTTTGGGGTGCTTAGGGTGAATCACGTCCACCACAGGGGCCCAGCCACTGAAGAGTTTTTAACCACTTCTGTGACCGCAGGGCCTGTGATGGGCGAGTTGTCCCCCTCGTCCACAAGCTCTGCCTCCTCTGTGGACGGCATGTCAGTGGGATTGAGGAGATCCTCGAAGTATTCCTTCCACCGCCCGACGATATCCCTAGTTGGCAAGTCAGCAGCTCCCCATCCGCACCATACACAGTGTTGACAGGGAGCTGCTTCCCCTTCCTGAGTTGCCAGACAGTTTGCCAGAATCTCTTCAAGGCCAACCAAAAGTCTTGTTCCATGGCCTCACCAAACTCCTCCCAGTCCCAAGTTGTTGCTTCAGTAACCACATGAGCTGCACTCCACTTGGCCTGCTAGTACACCTCAGCTGCTTTGGGAGTCCCACCAGCCAACCGAGCTCGATAGGACTCCTTCTTTAGCTTGATGGCCCCTCTCACCACTGGTGTTCACCACTTGGTTTGGGGGTTGCCACCACAACATACACCGATGACCTTGCAGCCACAGCTCTGGGCAGCTGCTTCAACAATGGAGGTGGAGAACATGGCCCATTCAGACTCTATGTTTCCAAACTCCCTCGGAATGTGGTCGAAGTTCTTCCGGAGATGGGAGTTGAAGACCTCCCGGACAGGGGCCTCAGCCAGACATTCCCAGCACACCCTCACTATATGTTTGGGTCTACCAGGTCTGAATGGCATCCTCCCCTGCCATCGGATCCAACTCACCATCAGGTGGGAATCAGTTGACAGCTCTGCACCTCTCTTTACCCAAGTGTCCAAGACAAACGGTCGCAGGTCTGATGACATGAAAACAAAATCAATCATTGACCTGCATCCTAGGGTGTCCTGGTGCCAGGTGCACATAAGGACACCCTTATGCTTGAACATGGTGTTCGTTATGAACAAACTGTGGTTAGTACAGAAGTCCAATAACTGAACACCACTCGGGTTCAGATCGGGCAGGCTGTTACTCCCAATCATCCCCCTCCAGGTTTAACTGTTGTTGCACACGTGCGCATTGAAGTCCCCCAGTAGGACAATGGAGTTTCCAAGAGGAGCACTCTCCAGCACCCTAGTCAGAGACTCCAAAAAGGGTGGGTGCTCTGAACCATCATTTGGTGCATAGGCACAAATGATGGTCAGGACCCATTTCCCAACCCAAAGGCACAGGGAAACAACCCTTTAGTCTACCGGGGAAAACTCCAGTATATTGTAGAGGCAGCAAGGTGGGGGGATAAAAGAATACCCACCCTTGCTCACCGCCTCTCACCCAGGCCAATTCCAGAGTAGGCCAAGCTCCAGCCCCTTTCCAGGAGACTGGTTCCGGAAACAGAGCTGTGTGTTGAGGTGAGGCCGACAATATCTAGCCAGTATCTCTCAGCCCTGTGCACTAGCTCAGGCTCCTTCCCCACCAGAGAGGTGACATTCCACGTCCCAAAAGCCAGTTTAGGAAGTTTGGAATGAGACCGCCAAGGTCTCTGTCTTCAACCACCACCTGATCTACATAACACATGGCTGGACCCTCTGCAGTTTGCATATCATTCCCATTTAGGAGTTGAAGACACTGACAATGAGACAATGAGCCCATTTGCACCCGGATGGTGGAGGAGACACTGTGAGATGGGGGTCAACAGCTCTGTGATCTCCTGGTTTACTGACTACCTGACAGGCAGGACACAGTTTGTCCGGCTGGGCAGTGTCTTTTCTGATGTGGTGGTTAGTGATATGGGAGCTCCACAGGGGACTGTGCTTTCTCCTTTTCTCTTCACCTTATACACAACTGACTTTCAGTACAACACCGAGTCATGCCACCTGCAGAAATTCTCTGATGACTCAGCTGTTGCTGGGTTTATAAGAGGGGAAGAGGAGAGGGAGTACAGGGCACTGGTCAACAGATCTGAGGAGTGGGCCGAGCAGAATCACCTGAGGCTGAACATCAACAAGACCAGAGAGATGGTGATTGACTTCAGAAAAAAAAGAACACCTTCACAACCATTGCAGATTAGGGGGAGGATTTGGAGGTGGTAGAGGACTACACGTACCTGGGTGTCATGATCAGCAACGGACTGGACTGGAAATCCAACACTGCTGCTGCATACAAGAAGGGGATGAGCAGACTCTACTTCCTGAGGAAGCCGAGATCCTTCAGCATGTACAACAGGATGCTGGAGCTTTTCTACCAGGCAGTTGTCGCCAGCGCCATCTTCTTTGCTGCTGTCTGTTGGGGTAGCAGTATCAGAGCCAGCAACACCAACAGACTTGACAAGATTATCAAGAGGGCTGGCTCTGTAATTGGTCTCAGGCTGGAGACTTTTGAGACTGTGGTGGAGAGGAGGACACTAAACAAATTGTGATCCATTATGGGCAATCCTGATCACCCCCTCCACTACACACTGGACAGACAGCGGAGCACTTTCTCCAGCACACTGCTACAGCTTCGCTGCTGAACGGTTAGGTACAGGAGATCTTTCCTCCCACATGCCATTTCACTGTACAATAACTCACTCTAATGTTGATTTCTGGTCATAACTATGCTGCCATACTGCACCTTGCAGTCTAACTCGTTCCTCACATTTCACCCTGTACCTGATAGTCTTGCATTGTACAGTGGGGTGATTCATGTATCTAATCGGGTCACCATCTATTCATCTACGGTGTATATAAACTATTTAGTCAGTTTTACTTTCCATGGGTAATCCCTGTGTCTATTATGCTTTGTGTGTTTCAGTCATTTTGGTCGTCTACTGTCATGCTGCTGTTCCACTGTAATTTCCCAGTTTGGGATCAATAAAGTACATCTATCTATCTATCTGAATGAGTCCGACCAAGTGTTGGCAATATAAACCAAACTCCTTACTAAATGCTTACTTCAAAACTAATGGACAGACTTTGATGCAATTTTCACCAGAAGTGGCTCTAGGCCTATACACAAATCCATTACATTTTGGAGGTGATCCATGAGGGACGGAAAGGAGTCTTGGTGGAGGTATGCGCTCTCTGAGTGCTTGTCTAGTTAATATTATGTTGTTCCAGCAATAACTGTATATGCAGTGCATCTGGAAAGTATTCACAGTGCTTCACTTTTTCCACATTTTGTTATGTTACAGCCTTATTCCAAAAGGGATTAAATTCACTTTTTTCCTCAAAATTCTACACACAATACCCCATAATGACAACGTGAAAAAAGTTTTTTTTGAGATTTTTGCAAATTTATTAAAAATAAAAAACAAAGAAGTCACACATACATAAGTATTCACAGCCTTTGCTCAATACTTTGTTGATGCACCTTTGGCAGCAATTACAGCCTTAAGTTTTTTTTTGTTTTTTTTTTAATATGATGCTACAAGCTTGGCACACCTATCTTTGGGCAGTTCTGCCCATTCCTCTTTGCAGCACCTCTCAAGCTCCATCAGGTTGGATGGGAAGCATTGGTGCACAGCCATTTTCAGATCTCTCCAGAGATGTTCAATTAGATTCAAGTCTAGGCTCTAGCTGGGCCAGTCATGGACATTCACAGAGTTGTCCTGAAGTCACTCCTTTGATATCTTGGCTGTGTGCTTAGGGTCGTCCTGCTGAAAGATGAACCGTTGCCCCAATCTGAGGTCAAGAGTGCTCCGGAGCAGGTTTTCATCCAGGATGTCTCTGTGCATTGTTGCATTCATCTTTCCCTCTATCCTGACTAGTCTCCCAGTTCCTGCCACTGAAAAACATCCCCACAGCATGATGCTGCCACCACCATTGGCATGGTTATGAGTGGTGCCTGGTTTCCTCCAAACATGACGCCTGGCATTCACGCCAAAGAGTTCAATCTTTGTCTAATCAGACCAGAAAATTTTGTTTCTCCTGGTCTGAAAGTCCTTCAGGTGTCTTCTGGCAAACTCCAGGCAGGTTGCCATGTGCTTTCACTAAGGAGTGGCTTCCATCTGGCCACTCTACCATACAGGCCTGATTGGTGGATTGTCTCCCCAGAGGAACACTGGAGCTCTGACAAGAGTGACCATGGGGTTCTTGGTCACCTCCCTGACGAAGGCCCTTCTACCCCGATTGCTCAGTTTAGATGGCCGTCCAGCTCTAGGAAGAGTCCTGGTGATTCCGAACATCTTCCATTTACGGCTGATGGAGGCCACTGTGCTCACTGGGACCTTCAAAGCAGCAGAAATTTTTCTGCACCCTTCCCCAGATTTGTGCCTCGAGACAATCCTGTCTTGGAGGTCTACAGACAATTCCTTTGACTTCATGCTTGGTTTGTGCTCTGACATGCACTGTCAACTGTGGGACCTTATATAGACAGGTGTGTGTCTTTCAAAGTCGTGTCCAATCGACTGAATTTACCACAAGTGGACTCCAATTAAGCTGTAGAAACATCTCAAGGATGATCAGTGGAAACAGGATGCACCTGAGCTCAATTTTAAGCTTCATAGCAAAGGCTGTGAATACTTATGTATATGTGATTTCTTATTTTTTTTATTTTTAATAAATTTGCAAAAATCTAAAAAAAATTTTAAAAAAAATCACATTGTCAATATGGGATATTGTGTGCAGAATTTTGAGGAAAAAAATGAATTTAATCCATTTTGGAATAAGGCTGTAACATAACAAAATGTGGAAAAAGTGAAGCGCTGTGAATACTTTCTGGATGCACTGTGTCTATCGAGAGAGGCCAGTCTTGAAACAGCTGGAGATGAGACACTGAGGCAGAGCTGAAACAGCAGGGAACCAACTGGAGGGGAGCAGAGAAAGCAGCCCAGAAAGCAGAGAAAGCAGCCCAGAACCAACTGCAATGGAGAGGGGTTGTTGATGGTCTTTGCTCCATGACGAGCTATGGGCTTAAGTAAGTAGTAAGTATCTATCTATCTATCTATCTCTCTATCTCTCTATCTATCTATCTATCTATCTATCTATCTATCTATCTATCTATCTATCTTCTATAGCACTGGACCCCCGTGGTGCCTCCTGCAGATGGTGAGCTCACTGGAGGGCGGACCCACATAACTCCTTCGGGCGGAGCCCAGCCGGGTCCCATGGACAGAAACCCGGCCAGGCACTAGCCATCGAGCCCCTCCCCCAAGCCTGGCTCCAGAGTGGGGCCCCCATAACCCCATACCGGGTGGGGTACACTGAATCCCTGCTCTTACATTCACCATGGTGGTCTGCTGGATCATTCTAAGTCTGGCCCTTCACCCAGGACCAGTTTATCTTGGGTGACCCTACCAGGGGCAAATTGCCCCGGACAACATAGCTCCTGGGATCACTAGGGAGTGCAAACCCCCCCCACCACGATAAGGTGACAATCCATGACGATTCATTGCTGATATAATTCATTGTTCCATCATAAATTTATTGTTCCATCAATGATGGCAAGTTGTCTTGGCCCAGATGCAATTCTTATGCTGGAATTCAGGATCTTCTTTCTCCAAACATAACACTTCTCATTCAAAACAAAAAGTTCTATTTTGGTCTCCTCTGTCCACAAGACATTTTCCAATAGCCTTCAGGCTTGTCCACATGGTACTTTAGCAAACTGCAGATGAGCAGCAATGTTCTTTTTGGAGAACAGTGGCTTTCTCCTTTGAACCCTGCCATGCACACCATTGTTGTTCAGTGTTCTCCTGATGGTGGACTCATGAACATTAACATTAGCCAGTGTGAGAGAGGCCTTCAATTGCTTAGAAGTTACCCTGGGGTCCTATGTGATCTTGTTGACTATTATATGCCTTGCTCTTGGAGTGATCTTAGTTGGTTGACCACTCCTGGGGATGGTAACAATGGTTTTAAATTTCCTTCATTTGTACACAGTCTGGTTTACTGTGGATTGGTGGAGTCCAAACTCTATCGAGATGGTTTTGTAACCTTTTCCATTATTTTCCTCAATCAGTAAATGAAAAAGTGAAATATTTTTGTCTCATTTATTTAACTGGGTTCTCTTTGCCTATTTTTAGGACTTGGTTCTATTGTGTGAAAATCTGATGATGTTTTAGGTCATCATCGTCGTCATCGTCGGCCTCCGTCGGTCTATGATGACCACGGAAGAGAATCTTAAATGTCTACTCTGCTGGAACAGCACCGCCTGTGGCTGAACAGGCCGATGTGCACCGGTGTTCTACCTTCCAGCGTTGGGCGTTGGTAGGATTTAAGCCTGGGCAGGAAGATATGGAGGACAAGATGTTACCCATGCAGCATGTCCCCCCTCTCCACATCACTGATGAATCCAAAGGAACAGCAGGGCTGCTATAGTTTGGCACCAGCGCCGTCGCAGGAGCTGCCAGAACGATGTTGAGCACAACAGAGAACTGCCTTAGGGGCTCCGACTCCGGATTTTTCCTCAGGGTTGACTCCCGAAGCCTTTCCCGTGACCGGGTGTGCCGCAAGGCAGCGGATGTTTGAAATCAGGGTTTACCTTCCCCTAGATGGGCTACCTTCCCAGGTTGACGAGCCACCATCTACCGGAAGCATCGGGTTTTAAGGCGCCAGAGATCCGCCCTCGCCCTTTCTCCTATTAGTAAAAGCAGTTCCGCCGGGCTTAGAGACTAAACCACACAGGCAGGCTAGGAGTTGGACTTAGTTGTCAGAGGCTTTTCGAGACGCACGCCGTAAGGAGCGTTTTATGAGCACTGGGAGCTTATCCCCAGTGCCGCTCCTGGCTATGACAACCTTGGAACCTTTTATGACCTTTTAGGTCATATTTATGCTGAAATGTAGAAAATTCTAAAGGGTTCACAACCTTTCAAGCACCGCTGCACGTAGCAACCCCTTCATGATTTGATGACAACTTTAACTAAATACAGACTGTGTATTTCTTTTCAAAGTGAGTGTTTTAATATTTTAACAGTTTGACCTATAGCTCGGTATAATGTTAAACCCACAAAACACTATATTGCACAACATGAGACCTTCAGTTCAAGCCTCAAAAATTAAGCTCAGTTGATGTATTCAGCTCTCTGCTGCAGTAGTTAATGTTTTTTTCAAGAAAATGCAATATTACTGAAACACATTTTTACAGAATAACAAGACTACTTTGGCATATTTGCATGCAATAATCTATTGTGTGTCTTCAGACTCCACGATAAAGAATATGTCAATGAGATGCGTGTGAAAGCGCATCCCTCAGAGACAAATACATCGCCCAAATCTCAACTATACAAACATCCCCGAAACTGTGTGTCAAATTGAATGATGAAACCCGAACCCAAACAAAATCGCATCATCTAGCGAAACATGTCGAGCATCCTGATTGGTTATATAAGGACAGTGTATGGGGAGAGCAAAAGCACACACGCGCACACACATGCACACACACAGACCCCAGAGGCCCATGTTTGCCTTTCCTGTAATCTGAGCTTCCGTTCTCTGAAGAATGATGTAACTGGATGCCAGCCCTGAACCACGTAGGAGACCCAGCCAGGCAAACACACACACAGACAGTGTGTGTGTTTGTGTGTGTGTGTACGTACATTCTTTATACTGTATCTCTTTACATCAGTTGTATCATTATTTACTAGAAATTGCAAAAGGTTGTCAGACAGAGAGGTTAACACTGTTGCAAACTCTCAGCACTCTGCAGATTTTGCTGCAGTAAACATGATCTTTTATTGCACCACGTTGTCCTGCAGATACTTTTACAAGGTCACCAAGACGTGGCAACGGACCAAGACACACATAACTCCAGAAACACTAAATCTTTGACTGTTTTGTGGACCATAAATGCAAGCACCGAAGCCAAGTACACACTGTCTCTGGGCTGTGAGTTGGTCAGGAGGGCATCTATTCTGAATAAATGCCAAATAATCTTCTCTTCTCACTTTCTCGAGTTTCGCCCTGCAGTGAACATCCCCTGCTTACAGCAGTGTGTTTACCTTGCAGGTTCTTCATTGAGAAGAAGACAAATCACAGTAAGACCAGGGCCTCTGTAACCCTTTTAACAGCATCACCAGGAAGCTGTGGGTACCACAGGGAGACAAATAATTCTCCTCCAGACACTTTTCTTTCTTCCAAAGAGGCACCCACCTAAAAAAAGGAATGCTTAAAGGAAAGACAAGTAAACCCTCCTGAGCAAAGACCAAATAGTCTTACTTACAAAAAGAAACATATAGCTCACAGCTTACAATTTAACTGTATGTTGCAACATAAGCATGTTCTGTAAAGGAAAGGGGGTCTTTTTTCCCAGTGGTGAAATAGGTCAGGGGTTTCTTTACTTTGTAACATGGCACTTGATGCAAAGAGAGTTGCCACACAGCTATGTGCGTCTGTGCGTGTACATGTGTGGGTCTGTGCTTGTTTTCCTCTCCATGTGACCCATTTGCTGATCGACCACAGTGTTCCCCTCATTGGTGGGGTTTCCATGCCAACGCAGCCAGTGGCAAGACAAAAGATGAGGACTCACTTGGTCCTGATCAAAGAGAGCACTGTTTCAGTCTGTTGCTCATGCTGTCTAGTACGTTCTGAAACTGACTGCATACCTAGAGATATCAAAAGAGAATGCATCGCAGAGCAGAGGGTTTTCAACCTTTTTCATCAGATTCACTCTTCTACAGCCCTGATGAACTACAGGACTCTTCTGACTTCACCATCATCATATTGAGCAATGTTCTGACTGAATTACCTGCAGTTATAAGGCAAATAGTTGTGAGGGACTGCAATTTAAGTACAACCCCAATTCAAGGGAACTTGGAGTGTTGTGTAAAATGTAAATAAAAAAACTGTGGTTTAAAAATCCTTTTCAATCTATTCAATTGAATACACTACAAAGACAAGATGTTTAATGTTCAAAATAATAAAAAAAAAATTCAAATATTGACTCATTTTGAATTTCATGCCTGCAACATGTTCCAAAAAAGCTGGAACAGGAATATGACTAGCCCTGTGTTACATCACCTTTCCTGTTAACAACTGTCAATAAGCATTTAGGAACTGAGGACACTAACTGTTGAAGCTTTGTGGAATTCTTTCCCGTTCTTGCTTGATGTACGACTTCAGTTGCTCAACAGTTGCTCAACAGTCTAGGATCAATTACAAAATCAGTTGGACCACAATTTGAAATCAAGACATGTAATTGGGCCATACATGTTCAGTGATCTGTTGAATGAATGAATGAATGAATCTTTGTTTCGGATAGATTAAAAGTAAAGATTAAAAAAAGAAACAGAACAATATAACAAAGGGGGAAAAAATCCAACAAGGTCAAATCAAACAATAACTCCTCTGATTATACAGTTCAACATAAGTTATCTGAAATGGGTGATGGCTGAAGCCGCAGCTCATATTGCCCCCCATATTCCATCCAAGAATTCAAAAGAAAAATAAAAAACAAGAGCGATTACAATTCAGAACAAAGCCAAGACAAAACGTGACAAAAAAACTAAACAACAACACAACACAGACTGGATATGACAATCCTTATGTGATTTTACATGTCATTTTGTATATATGTTTGGAGTATTTCTTCCTTTAGTTTTTGTTTAAATTGTCCAAGCGTTGTACATGATTTTAATTCAGGTCCAAAAGTGTTCCACAATCTGACTCCTTGCACTGAAACACAGTGTTGCTTGGTGGTAGTTCTCACTGAAGGTTTTTGAAATATACATGTTCCTCTGAAATGATATTGTTTCTCCCTTATTTGGAACAACTTTTGGATATTTGCGGGCAGTGGTAGATTCTTCACTTAAAACATCATTACTGCAGTTTTAAAGTCAACCAGATCTTTCAACTTGAGAGCTTTTAATTTAAGAAAAAGTGGGTTTGTTGGTTCCCTGTAAGCAGCTTTTTTTTATTATTCTAATAGCTCTCTTCTGAAGCATAAAGACTGGATATATGTTTGTTTTATATGTATTTCCCCATACTTCAGCACAATATGTCATATATGGGAGTATTAATGAATGATACAAAGTATGTAATGTGGGTTGATTCAGCAAATAGTTCACTCTGTGTAGTATTGCAATTGATTTAGATATTTTACCTTTAATATAATTAATATGTGACTTCCAACACAGTTTATTATCAATTATTACTCCAAGAAATTTAGTTTCGGATACCCTTTCAATCTCTACACCATTTACACTGAGTTTAGATACTAAGTTGTTGTGATGGTTGTTAAAAACTATAAATTTTGTCTTACTTAACCCCTTGCACTCTGGTCAATTTCCCTAAAAACGCCAAAAAATAACGTACCCAAAGTAAATCAAAAGCTGTTCTTCAACCCTTTGCAGCATCTTGATCATCAGCATCAGCATCATTGATTGATTGTCACTTCCTTGTGGTAACGTATCGTCACTTCCTGTTTTGCTGTCTGTCTGTGTGGTTTGCTCTCCTCACTCTCCTGAGCTTTTGGGTTAGCCACTAGCTATGGCTACTAGCTCTCCTTCCTCTCCTCCTCTGGTGTGCTCTCTCTGTCAGATGTTTAGCTACACCTCTGCCTCTTTTAGTGATAACGGTAAATGTAATAAATGTTGTCTTTTTGAAGTGCTCGAGGCGAGGTTGTCTGATTTGGAATCCCGGCTCTGCTGCATTGAAACACCGTCTGCGCCAGTTACTCTTGACGGACGCCCCTTAGCTGCAGCGGAGCTAGCTAGCATAGCTAACCCTGTTAGCGGTCCTCCGGCTCTCTTCAGCAGCGAGGAGACTGGGTGGGTGACGGTGAGAAGGAAGCCTAGTCGCAAAGCCCCGGTACACCTCCAACCTGTTCACGTTTCTAATCGTTTTTCCCCGCTCAGCGACACACCTGCTGAGGAAAAAACTCTGATCACTGGCGACTCTGTAGTCAGAAACGTGAACCTAGAGACTCCAGCAGCCATAGTCAAATGCATTCCTGGGGTCAGAGCAGGTGACATCGAGTCAAATTTGAAAATGCTGGCTAAAAGTAACTGTAAATACTCCACAATTGTTATTCATGCTGGCATTAAGATAAGATAAGATAAGATAAGATAAGATAAGATAAGATAAGATAAGCCTTTATTAGTCCCACAACGGGGAAATTCCAGGATTGCAACAGCACAGGGATAGCAACACTCAGAGCAACAATCAGAAGGCAAGAAAAAAAACAAGCAAGCAAGAGCAGCTAATATACATATGTACATATTACTATAAAATATATATATATACACACACACACACACACACAGTGCAGAGCATTGTAGCTGGATGGAATAAATATATGAATATATGAACACACAGTGCAGAGCATTGTAGCTAGATGGAATAAATATGTAAATATATAAACACCCACAGTACGGAGCATTGCAGCTAGGTGGAATAAATATGTAAATATATAAACACCCACAGTACGGAGCATTGCAGCTAGGTGGAATAAATATGCAAGTATATAAACACACACAGTGCGGAGCAATGTAGCTAGATGGAATAATATGTAGATATATAAAAACACAGTGCGGAGCATTGTAGCTAGATGGAATAAATATATAGATATATAAATATAAACACACCCAGTGCTGAGCATTGTAGCTAGATGGAATAAATATGTAAATATATAAACACACACAGTGCAGAGCATTGTTGCTAGATGGGATGAAACAGCATAACCGTCTACTTAGTTATCCTACATGGTATGATTATGTGCCCATACATATTCTCACCCTCCATAGCGACCGGTATGTTCCTAGTTGTATGCCGGAGAGGACCATTGTGTAAGTCTATTGCATCTTTTGCATTCAAAAAACTATTAGTTTGTTACGTCTTTTTGCTATCTCTGCGAGCAGCCCTGCTTAGGTTGTACAGTCTGACAGCCGTTGGTAGGAAGGACCTACGAAACCTCTCGGTTGTGCACCTGGGATGATGTAGTCTGCTGCTAAATGAGCTCCTCAGTGCATCCAGTATGTCCTGCATAGGGTGGAACTCGGACTCCAGCAGAGATGACAGTTTAGCCACCGTCCTTCTCTCTCCTATCTCCTCCATCGGATCAAGGCGCTGCCCCAGGACAGAGCTAGCTTTCTTAATCATTTCTTAATCATTTCTTAATCAATTAATGACATCCGTCTCTGGCAGTCGGAAGTCACAAAACTTAATGTAGAATCGGTGTGTGACTTTGCAAAAACGATGTCTGCCACTGTAGTATTCTCTGGGCCCCTCCCCAATCTGACCAGTGATGACATGTTTAGCCGCTCGTCATCCTTCAACCGCTGGCTGTCTGTGTGGTGTCCTGCAAATAACGTGGGCTACATTGACAATTGGAGCTCTTTTTGGGGAAAACCTGGTCTTATGAGACGAGACAGCATTCATCCCACTTTGGATGGTGCTTCTCATTTATCTAACAATCTGGCATCTTTTTTATCCAAATTTCCAAAACCTTGACTACTCAGAGTTGGGACCAGGAAGCAGAGTCGCAGTCTTACACGCCTCTCTGCAGCTCCTCTTCATCCGCCACCCCTCAACTTAGCCCCTGTCTTCCCCATCAGAGAATCATTGTCTGCTCCCTCCAAAGTAAATAAAAATATAATATATAAGCATCCCAAAGTGATTAAGCAAAATATTGGTAAAACTCAAATTAAACATAAAGCCTCTAAATTGAATGATTTGGCCTCTGTTCCTCCTCATAATTTAAAAATTAAATGCGGTTTATTAAATATTAGGTCTCTAACTCCCAAGTCTCTGTTAGTCCATGATCTGTTACTTGATCATCAGATTGATTTAATTTCCCTTACAGAGACTTGGTTAGGGCAAGAGGATTATGTTGGTTTAAATGAATCAACTCCCTCTAGTTATTTAAACTGTGAAAATCCCAGAAGTTCTGGTCGTGGAGGAGGAGTAGCAACAATTTACCATTCCAAATTACTAGTTAATGTAAAGCAAAAAACATGTTATAATTCCTTTGAGGGCCTGGTCCTCAGTATTGGGCACTTTAGCAATTTTAGGTTAAACCCAATTTTATTTGCCATAGTTTATCGTCCCCCATCAACCTACTCAGAATTTTTATCCGAATTTGCTGATTTCTTAGCTGATTTAGTGCTGAAATCTGATAGAATAATTATAGTAGGGGACTTTAATATACATGTGGATGTAGATAGTGACTGCCTTAATGTGGCATTTAATTCAATATTAGACTCGATTGGGTTTTCTCAGAAAGTAGGAAATTCTACTCATTACCTCCACCATACATTGGACCTTGTTCTGACATATGGCATAGAAATAGAAAATCTTGTAGTGTCTCCTCATAACCCTGTACTGTCAGACCATTGTCTGGTAACCTTTGATTTTACTATTTCTGACTATTTGGCTCCTAAAGAAAAATATTATTACAGTAGATGCCTCTCAGATGATGCTGTTACCAAATTTATGCAGATTGTTTCCTCTATGCCTTGTGTCAACACAACAGAAATAAGCTATAGACAGCTTGCTCCTTCTGTAATTGATAACATGGTGGATAGTGTTACAGCTTCTTTGCATCACACTCTAGACTTGGTGGCCCCCTTAAAAAAGAAAAAGTCTAATCAGAGATTTCTAACTCCTTGGTTCAACACAGAAACTCATAGCTTAAAACAGAAGACTCGTCAATTAGAAAGAAAATGGTGCTCCACTAATTTAGATGAAATCTATTTAGCTTGGAGAAATCATCTTTTAATTTATAAAAAAAATCTCTTAGAAAAGCTAGAATGAGTTATTACTCTGCATTAATAGAAGAGAACAATAATAATCCCAGGTTTCTTTTCAGCACTGTAGCCAGGTTGACAAAGAGTCAGGACTCTGTCAATCCTAGCATTCCCTTAGAGCAATGTTTCTCAAAGTGCGGCCCCCGTGCCAATGGCGGCCTGCAAAAACATTTCTGGCGGCCCGCGGCCAATCTGTTAACGCCGTTAACTTGCGATCACTTCATTGCAGCAGCTAGTCCAATTGTATTATGGGAGATGGAATGTTCAGCGCACAGTGCAGAAGTGTTGGTTGGCAACGGTTTCGGAGCACCATTTTGAGTCAGAAGAAGAATAAGAAATAAATATTAGTGCTTGTGGAAGTCGAAGTGTGGAAATAAAGATGGATCAGCGAGAGAAAGAGGCAGAGATGGAGACCGCTCACTTGAGGAAACCGAGAACTGTCAGCGAGGAAAAAAGGCAGTTTCAGGGAAAATGGACTTTGGACTACTTCGTTGAACCTCACGGGTCAGATAAAGTTGTATGCCTCATCTGCAGACAGGTAATCGCAGTGCGAAAAGACTTTAACATCAGGCGCCATTACGAAACAAAACACAAAAATTATGAAAAATTCAGTGGCAAGGATCGCACCACAAAGATGGAACAACTTAAAAGGGGCTACACAGCACAACAGTCAGTCTTCACGCAATTTTCAAAAACCAGCGAAGCAGTAACAGAGGCTAGCTATGTGGTAGCTCATGAAATAGCTAAACGGGGCAAGCCGTTTAGTGACGGAGAATTTGTTCGAGACTGTATGCTAAAAGTGGCAGAGCGTGTATGCCCAGACCAAAAAACAAAGTTCTGTGACGTAAGTTTGTCGAATGACACAGTCACAAGACGAATCGAAGATCTGGCAAATGATTTGAAGGACCAACTGGCGATACGTGTGGAGGGGCTAGAAAAGGGAGCGTTTTCCATCGCACTGGATGAAAGCACGGATATTTCCGACACTGCCCAACTGTTGATTTTCATCCGAACTGTCACTGAGAATTTTGACGTCGGCGAGGAGCTACTGAGTATGGAGAGTATGAAAGACACAACGAAGGGAGTGGATATTTGCGAAGCAGTGTATCGCAGTCTGGACACACACAATGTTAACCTGGCATCCTTGGTCGGTGTCACGACAGACGGAGCACCAGCAATGATTGGGAGTAGGACAGGTGCAGTGTCGCTGCTGGCTGAGAAAGTGGTGAACAGCGGTGGTAAGAAACCAGTCAGCTACCACTGCATAATTCACCAAGAAGCCCTCGCTGCTCAGACGCTAGAAATGAAACACGTCATGGCCGTAGTTGTGAAGACAGTTAATTACCTGAAGTCCAGAGGTCTGAACCATCGCCAATTTAAAACCTTTTTGGCGCAGTCAGAGGCAGATTTTGGAGACGTCATTTACTTCACTGCCGTCCGATGGCTGAGCAGAGGTGCCACACTGAAACGTTTTTTTAACCTGAGAAAAGAAATTTGCGAGTTCATGCAGGCAAAAGGACAAGACGTGACTGAGTTAACGGACAGCAAATGGCTCTGTGACCTAGCCTTCCTCGCAGACCTGAATAATTGTCTGAGCGATCTCAATCTGAAGCTGCAAGGCCATGGAAAACTCATTTCCACACTTTTTGACAACGTGAAAGCTTTCCAGCGAAAACTCCAACTGCTCCAGGGACAGCTCAGAGAAGGAGATCTCGCTCATTTCCCTGCCTGCAGGGCGCTGGTAGATGACCCAGACACGGACAGGAGTGAAGTTTTGCATCACCTGCGTTCAGAGAAGAACCATGGCCTCATCGAAAAGCTTCGAGACGAGTTCGACCACCGATTCTCTGACTTCAGGGACCACGAGGGTGATTTCAACCTTTTCCAAAATCCCTTCTCATGTGTGCCCGAGGCAGTGCCTGCAGACATGCAGTTTGAGCTCATCGACCTACAGGAAAGCTCCAAGGCCAGAGCTGCATATCGTGACAAGAGTCTGATCGAGTTCTACAAAGGACTTTCCCCATCCACATTCCCTGCTCTTCGTCAACATGCTGTCAGAATGGCGTCTTTATTCGGAAGCACCTACATCTGTGAAAAGACCTTCTCCACCATGGCCATCAACAAATCTAAGCTGAGATCCAGGATGACAGATGCCCACCTACATGCAGTCCTTCGCATCGCGACGACGGAGATGGAGCCAGACTTCAGAGGACTCGTGGCCAACCGAAAACAGCACCACAAATCACACTGCAGTTAAAAGGTATGTTGACCAAGTAACACATACTGTGTGTGACTTAATGACAAGCAATGGTAAATATGAATGATAACTATTCGCTAAGCTTATCTTTTCTCCTCTCTCCACCCCACCCCCTCTTTTTCTCTGTCAGGATTTCAAGGGAAATGGTCCTGAGGAAATTTGTCTTGGACATTCATTCACAAAAGCTGCCACATAACACACACACACACACATACTCATACTGTACTTGACAAACTAAAATTGTATTTTCATCAGTCCCAATTTCTTACAGTTAATATGACTTTACCCAAACTAATTAAATCTGATAATTAAAAGGATTACAAATGGAATTGAATTTTCAGTCTTTTTTTTTTTTTTGCCTCCGTCCCTTTGGTGGCCCTTGGTTCAACTTTGGATTCCCAAATTGGCCCTCACCCATCAAAACTTTGAGAACCCCTGCCTTAGAGCTTACTAGTCAGGACTTTATGAACTTTTTCAATAATAAAATTTCATCCATCAGAGATAAACTCAATCAGATTCTTCCCACAGTTAACTTAAATACTGTAACTACTACAATTCCTTCAATTGATGTCTGTCTTGATGAATTTATTCCAATCGACCTTTGTGAGTTAGACAAAATAGTTTCCTCATCCAAAACTTCAACTTGTCTTTTAGACCCTATTCTTACCAGGTTATTTAAAGAAGTCTTCCCACTTATTGGTAGCTTTATTCTTCATATAATCAATTCTTCATTAACTTTAGGCCATGTACCGCAGGCTTTTAAAACGGCTGTAATTAAACCCTTACTCAAAAAGCCAACGCTAGATCCAGGAGCTTTAGCTAACTATAGACCAATCTCTAATTTCCCTTTCATTTCAAAAATCTTAGAAAGAGTTGTTGCTACGCAATTATTTGACCACCTGCAGGGAAATGGTTTACTTGAAGAGTTTCAATCTGGGTTTAGAATCCATCATAATACTGAAACAGCCTTAGCGAAGGTCACTAACGACCTCCTCATCGCATCTGATAATGGACTGGTTTCTGTACTTGTCCTTTTAGACCTTAGTGCAGCTTTTGATACTATCGATCATCATATTCTACTTGATAGATTAGAACACTATGTTGGACTTAATGGAACTTTGTTGCAGTGGTTTAGATCTTATTTATCTGATAGGTTCCAGTTTGTTCATGTAAATAATGAGTTTTCTTTCAACTCAAAGCTTAGTCATGGAGTTCCACAGGGATCTGAGCTAGGCCCTACTCTTTTTAGTTTACATATGCTTCCGTTAGGCAACATTATTAGAAAAGCACTGTATACATTTTCATTGTTATGCAGATGACACACAATTATACCTGTCAATGAAGCCAGATGATAGTAATCAATTAGCCAAGTTAGAAGCCTGTCTTAAGGAAATCAAAGCTTGGATGACTTGTAATTTCCTGCTATTAAATTCAGATAAGACTGAAGTCATTCTTGTTGGTCCAAAAAACCTTAGAAATACCTTTCCAAATCAAACTCTCAGTTTGGATGCGGTTACTCTTTCTCTTAATAGCTCTGTGAGGAACCTTGGAATTATTTTTGATCAAGATCTGTCCTTCAATTCACATATTAAATTTGTTTCTAAGACTGCTTTCTATCATTTGCGTAATATTGCCAAGATTAGGAGCGTCTTGTCTCAGAGTGATGCTGAGAAACTGATCCACGCTTTTGCTAGCTCGAGATTAGATTATTGTAATTCTTTATTATCAGGCTGTCCTAAAACATCTTTAAAAAGTCTTCAGCTGATCCAAAATGCTGCAGCAAGAGTTTTAACAGGTACTAGAAAGAGAGATCATATCTCTCCGGTTCTGGCCTCCCTTCATTGGCTTCCCATAGAGTTTAGAATTAAGTTTAAAATTCTTCTTCTTACTTATAAAGCTCTAAACAATCAGGCTCCTTTTTATTTAAAAGATCTGATACTACTGTATTATCCTAACAGAGCACTACGCTCCCAAAATGCAGGATTACTTGTAATACCTAGAATCTCCAAAAGTACAATGGGAGGCAGAGCCTTCAGTTATCAAGCTCCTCTCCTGTGGAACCAGCTGCCAATCTGGATTTGGGAGTCAGACTCGATCTCTGTTTTTAAGCATAGGGCTAAAACCTATCTTTTTGATATAGCCTACAATTAGGGAGGGATCATGTGTTTTTGAATCCTCCTTTAGTTATGCTGCTAATAGGTTTAGTCAGCCGGGGGACCTCCAGTAATGCACTGGGCCTCACTCCTTTCCTCACTCTCAATGAAATATTTTTTTTGCTGGTCATTAACATTTGTTTGTTCTCTCCCATAGATTGAGTCCCCATCGTGCTGTTTGCTCTCTACATGTCTGTTCTTATCATCTTCTCTATCCCCTCACCCCCCAGCCAGCCGCAGCAGATGACTGCCCCTCCCTGAGCCTGGTTCTGCTGGAGGTTTCTTCCTGTTAAAAGGGAGTTTTTCCTCTCCACCGTCGCCAAGTGCTTGCTCACAGGGGATCGCCTGATTGCTGGGGTCTTTCTGCAACTGTGGGAGTTCCCCCTACAGTTGATAGTGCTATGAGATGACTGTTGTTGTGAAATGGCGCTATATAAATAAAATTGAATTGAATTGAATTGAATTGAAATTTAATTGAATTGAATCTTCATGGGGTTGATCTCATTTAAAAGAAAACACTTTGAATTTTTTGGCAAAACAGTCATAATCTCTCTAAGTGCTCCTGCCACTGAGTAACAGTCATCTAAACATACTGAACTTGAAGAAAATAAATTTCGCCTGGGTGTTTTTTGGATACAAATGCTTGCAAATAACACACAGCTTCAGATCCGGATTGGAAAATGCAACAGAAATGTAGAACCAAGTGTTATCCAGCTGAGGTCAAAAATTTGTAACAATACCACAAAAAATGAATATATTACACAGCTTTTTTCTTAGGTTGTTACCAGACGTTTTTGAAAGGTGCCAAATTGTGCCAAATGGCACAGGTTTGGAAAAACGTCTGTAACTTTTGAATGATTCAATATAGAAGCTTCATCTTGGGCTCTAATAAAAGGTGAAGGGCTGTGTGTGTGTGTGTGTGGGGGGGGTTGTTTATTCATTCATGAATGAATGAATGAACAAACAAGCCCCCCCACACAAAGAAGCATGCCACGTAAAAAATGTGTGGCTTTTTTTTACAAGAAAAAATAACCTACAGTGCACTAAAAATTATACGAAAATATTTGTAATGTAGAAGATAACAACGGACATCGCCCATCGCTACATTACGGAAAGCGGTGACGGTGCGCCGTGGTCTACTACGCACAGTTGGACTAAAATATCTGCAATATATCTGCAATCCGCTGCAGAAGAGTAGTGGGGGGGGGGGTGTTCACAGTCCAGACGCGGCACATGAACAGTGTCCAGTCCGTGCGCAGCGGTACACGGTCCGTGCGCCGCAGTCTACTACGCACAGTTGGACTAAAATATCTGCAATATATCTGCAATCCGCTACAGAAGAGTAGCGGGGAGGGGGGTGTTCACAACATGACGGGGGGGGCCGTTCGCAACATGACGGACCCGGACCGCTCCGGTCCGGGTCCGTCATGTTGCGATAACGCACAGTTGTAATTTACCGATCGGTCAAAAGTCATTTGGATTACAATTTTCAGGGATAAAGAATAATTTAGCTTATAACACTTACCTGTCCACAACAGCAATGTCGCTGGCGAACTTCTCTTCCTCATTGTCAGACGAACATGAAGCTGGTCCGCTTGTTACGGACTCGTGGTTCTGGTCACGCGACCCGGTCAAACCATAATTCCATTATTGCGCTTTTGCGCTTCCATGATTGCGGTTTTGGCGAACGATTTTTCAAAACAAATAAGAACAGTAGTAATAAAAAAAGACTGGCGAAAGCCTGTGTGTCACCCAGCCTTACACAAAACAGCTTTCGAACTTCTGTGCTTCAATTGGCTGGCTGTATTCGCAGCCGTTGGTAGGCGGTTCCTTCTTGCTAGGTTTTCAGTCATTGGTTCTTCAAGGTTTCAGAAACCCAATTCAATGCTCTTATTAGTTGAATGAGAGGTCAATCACATCTAAACCAATCAAAGCACTCCTTTGGCTTTCTGTTCGCGGCTGTGTCTGTAGTGGAAGAATGGAAATGCAGCTTTTTTTTTCTTTTTTTTTTCAGTGCCTCCTAGGACGCCCTCGTGCGCCCTAGGACACAGAGACGTGCCCGCCTGCGGTACACCGGAGTGCAAGAGGTTAAATTGAGCGTTAATTTGTTTGAATCAAACCACAGTTTAAGCTTTCCTAATTCCTTTCAGAGTGTATCCAAAAGTTGTTCCAAATTGCTTCCACTGCATAATAAATTAGTGTCATCGGCAAACAACATTAAATCCATTTTTTCCGAGACTTTACATATATCATTTATATACATATTGAATAACAGTGGCCCCAAAACTGAACCCTGTGGGACTCCACAAGTAACCTTCAGTAACTGTGAGTTTTTGTTACCAACACATACATACTGATATCTATTCTTTAAGTAACTACATAACCAGGACAGTGCTACCCCCTAATACCACAATTTTGTAGTTTCTTTAATAATAAATTATGATCCACTGTATCAAATGCTTTTTTAAGATCCAGGAATACCCCAACTGAATACTCTTTATTTTCAATGGCAGTTGATATTTTTTCTATGAATTCCATTAGAGCAAATGCAGTTGTCCTCTTGTGTCTGAACCCATATTGCTGTTCACACAATAAAATTATTCTTCATTATGAAGTTGTCAATTCTCTCACAGAATATTTTTTCCAAGTATCTTGGAAAATTGCTTTATTAATTTTTTATTTTTTTTTTGAAAAAATGGTTGGGTAGCTTGTATTTCTGTTTTTATTTCCAAGAATATTGTTAAGTATTGTCCATGTATTTTTAATATTGTCTCTGTTTTTCTCCAGTTCTTTACTGTAATAGTCTCTGGTACTACATCTCATTATATATGTTAACTTATTTTTGTATGTTTTATACCGCTTCTCTGCTTCTTTTGTCCTTTTCTTTAGAAAAGCTTTATATAATAAATTTTTCTTTTTACACCCCTTTTGTTTTGATCTGTTGAATATGACAAATTTCAAACCCACACAGTTCAGTATGATGAAAAATATGCACGTTTTATTCATTGTCTTGGTTTTAAATGTGTGCTTTGCACATGAAAAAGGTACATCAAATGTGCATAAAAACACAATAACAGTGCTGGGGTTGAGCAGAACTTGAAGTAGTAGAAATATTTTTCCTCTTGAACAACAATTAACACAGCCTGGCCATGATTTGAAATCAAGACATGTAAGTGGGCCGCACATGTTCAGGGATCTGTTGAATATGACAAATTTCAAACCAACACAGACCAATATGATGAAAAATATGCACTTTTTATTCATTGGCTTGGTTTTAAATGTGCACTGTGCCACACATGACAAAGGCACATCAAAAGTGCATAAAAACACAATAACAGTGCTGGGGTTGAGCAGAACTTGAAGTAGTAGAAATATTTTTCCTCTTGAACAACAATTAAATAAATAGAATGAAAAAAATTCTGTAAATAACCATTTTGGTCACATCTTACTCAGGCATATCTCAAAATGCATAAAAACTCAATGTGCATTGTTAGTAGCATTAACATTTGTTTCCCTTTTGAAATAAAATTGGCATCACCCGCAGCTCATGGGCTTCCACCTCAGCTGCGCGCACACCTGCGCCTCGTTAAGCCCTGCTTTTTATTCCATCCTGCCCTGAGCTGCGGCCTGGAGCCGTCTGTCTCCTTGCGTTTCTCCACAGCTACCTCCCTGTCGTTCGGGCCAGCTGTTTTCCTCGTCGGACACGTAAGCTGTCATTTTGCCTTACCTTCTCCATCCAGTCTTCCCCTGTGCACAGGTGGATCCCCTTGGCGGCGGACTCTCTTCCCCTCGTCACGCTGCTCCTCCACTTGCTGCTTCTTCACGGACGCTCAGCAGAACGCTGTCTCCCAGGCTTGGGACTTGCCACGCCAGCCACCGCGTCGCTACAAGTAAGCACAATTACTTCGTCACTTTCCCATGTGGTTGCCCAACTAATCCCTGCTCTCCTCTCTCATAGGGTTGCCTGGCTGAACGGCGAACTGCTCTGTCCTGACCTCATCCTCCACCCACACCACATTCACATCTCGCATACACGCATCCACACACACACATTATTATTGAATAAAGCTTTCAAATCTGTCCAAGCCTGCATGCGTGTTTCCTGGGCCGAATAATATGTCAGTACGGCTCCAGCAAAGCCGCCCAGCGGATAGCGGGCTCGCGTGCCGTTTTACCACCCTCGAGGCTCGGGTAGATTTGATTGCTCATCAACAACAGGTCATTCTAAATCAACTCACCTCAATTACCAATCGGACCGCCTGGACGCCCCGTGGCCTTTCCCTTCGGGTCCTTCTGGCGGCGTGGCTACGGGTGCTTCCACAGCCGGCCAGCCTAGCTCGGGAGCGCCAGCCCGTCTCACACCCATCCCAACTCCTGCTTGCTTCAGCGGGAAACTCGGTGGAGCGAAGGGGTTTATACTTCAGTGTGAGTCGGTGTTTCTGCGCGTTCCCGGGGACTTCCCCTCAGACCATAGCCGAATCGGGTACATGGCTAACCTCCTCGAGGGGCAAGCGTTAGCTTGGGCTTACGCTGTAATGACGAAGCCAAGTTAGGCAAACCTCTCGTATGACCGGTTCGTGCAAGACTTTCTAGAGGTCTTTGATCATTCCCGGCTCGATAGCGTCCTTGCGGACTGGCTTCTTGGTCTCCAACAGGGAGCCTGGTCCGCGGCGGAATACGCGGTCGACTTCCGGGTGGCTGCGGAGGAGGTGGGCTGGGGAGCGGCTTCTCTCTGCAGCGTTTTCCTCCGTAGTCTTAATTCTGGTCTGAGGGATGAACTAGCTGGTCGGGATCTCCCAGAGCGACTCTCCGAGCTGATCTCGCTCACGATTAGCCTGGACAACAGGCTGCGTGAGCGGGCCGCGGAGCGGAAGTCTGCCAGCTCGTGCGGAGCTTCCCTCCGTTCAGCTCAGTCGCGCCCTCTGGCGTTACCAGCCCCGGAGTCCGCTGATGAACCAGAGGACATGGCTATCGGGCGCACTAGGCTCCCTCTAGCGGAGAGACAACGCCGGCGGGAACGGGGTCTCAGCATGTAATGCGGAGACGACCGGCATCCCGTGGAGCTGTGTCCGGTGAAGCCAAAAGGAGGAGGTCCGCGAGTCACAATAGGGGGCCTCGCGGACTCCATCCGATCTAATCCCCTATCGTCTTGTACATTGCCAATTCGTTTCTGCCACAACTCCACTGGACATTCCACTCACGCACTGGTGGATTCTGGGGCAGAGCAGAACTTTATTTCTAAGAGCCTGGCAACCCGTTTGGGCATACCCAGCCAACAGCTGCCCAATCCCCTGAACTCGATAACGCTCTCCCGTTCTCCTCTGGGTACAGTAACTCATCGCTCCAAGCCAGTTCCCATCATCGTCTCCGGCAACCACCGGGAGGATCTGACCTTCTACATCCTGCCCTCTTTGTCGGACCGTGTCATTCTGGGTTACCCCTGGCTGCGGCTGCATAATCCTGTCCTGGATTGGAGAACCGGCAGCGTCCTGTCCTGGAGCACCTTCTGCCTGGGTACCTGTCTCCAGTCGGCAGCCTGCGCTCCATCTGCCCCTCTGCCGGCCCCTGTCTTTGAGCCCCCAGACCTGACCCTGGTGCCACAGGAGTTCCACGACTTGGGGGCAGCTTTCAGTAAGTCCAAAGCCTTGTCCCTTCCACCGCATCGACCCTACGACTGTGCTATGAACATCCGCCCGGGGGCGCCCCTGCCATCTGGCCGCCTCTACAGTCTCTCTGCACCGGAACGCGAGGCGATGGACACATATATAAAGGAGTCACTCAGCGCTGGGATCATCCGCCCCTCCTCGTCCCCGCTCGGCGCGGGCTTCTTCTTCGTGGGCAAGAAGGATGGGTCCCTACGTCCCTGTATTGACTTCAGAGCCCTGAATGACATCATGATCAAGGACCGCTACACCCTGCTGTTCATGGACACCGCTTTCCACTTCCTCCAGAGGGTGACCTGGTTCACCAAGCTCGACCTCCGCAGCGCTTACCACCTCGTTAGAATCCGGGAGGGAGACGAGTGGAAGACGGCCTTTAGGACACCCAGCGGCCACTTTGAGTATCTCGTGATGCCGTTCGGGCTCACCAACGCGCCTGCCGTCTTCCAGCGCCTTATAAATGACGTTCTGCGGGGTTTCCTGGGAGTTTTCGTCTTCGTCTATCTTGACGATATACTCATCTTCTCCAGATCACGTGAGGAGCACCAGGCCCATGTGAAGCGGGTCCTGCAACGTCTGCTGGAAAATCGCCCGTTCATTAAGTCAGAAAAATGCGAGTTCTACACCCAAACCACCTCCTTCCTGGGGTTCGTGATCTCAAACAACCAGATCCTCCCCGACCCCGCTAAGGTCAAAGCGGTGGTCGAGTGGCCCACGCCGACCTCAAGGAAGCAGGTGCAACAGTTTATCAGATTCGCTAATTTCTTCCGGCGCTTCGTCCCCAACTACAGCGCCATCGTCACCCCCCTGACTCACCTCATGTCGTCGAAGGTGCCTTTTCGGTGGTCTGAGGAGGCTGCTGCCGCCTTCAAGACTCTCCAGGCAGAGTTCTCGTCCTCCCGGGTCTTGACCCAGGTTGATCCCGCTCTCCAGTGTCTGGTGGAGGTCGACGCGTCCGACACAGGGGTGGGAGCGGTGTTGTCCCAGCGGTCACCGGTGGATGGAGTTAAACGGCCCCGCGCCTTCTTCTCTAGGAAACTATCGGCGGCGGAGCGGAACTACAACGTCGGCGACAGGAAGCTCCTCGCTGTCAAGCTCGCGCTACAGGGGTGGCGTCACTGGTTAGAGGGGGCAGCCCTACCTTTTGTGGTCTGGACGGACCATAAGAACCTCGAGTACCTGAGATTAGCGAAGCGCCTGAATGCCCACCAGGCGCACTGGTCTCTGTTCTTCACTCGTTTCAATTTTACCATCACGTACCATCCAGGCTCGAAGAATGGGTTGCCCGACGCCCTTTCCAGACAGTTCACCCCGGAGGGTCCAGAAGAGCCTGAGCATACCATCCTGCCCGAGTCGTGCGTCGTGGGGGCGATTTCATGGGACATCAAGGACAAGATTAAGAGGGCTCAGGAGGTGGAGCCGGATCCCGGTGGGGGGCCTGAGAGGAGACTGTATGTTCCTTTGGCGGTTCGGGGTGAAGTCATCCACTGGGCCCACCCCTCCAAACTCGCCTGTCACCCTGGCATCACCCGCCTGGTGAGTTTTCTGCAACGCTCGTTTTGGTGGCGGGGCCTTCAGAAAGACTTTACCAACTATGTCCGGGCCTGTCCCCAGTGCTCCACCGGCAAGTCTCTGAACTCTCCACCTGCGGGCCTCCTCCAGCCCCTGCCGGTTCCGGGTAGGCCCTGGTCTCACATTGCACTTGACTTCGTCACCGGACTCCCAGTCTCCAACACCTATGACATGGTCCTGACCATCATGGACAGGTTCTCCAAGGCCGCCCATTTTGTGCCCCTTCAGAGTCTTCCTTCGGCACGTGAGACGGCCGATCTCCTGGTCCAGCATGTCGTCAGGCTGCATGGGATTCCGCAGGACGTGGTCTCGGACCGTGGTCCACAGTTTGTCTTCCAGGTTTGGAGGAGCTTCTGCAGCGCCTTGGGGGCCACAGTCAGTCTCTCTTCTGGTTATCATCCCCAGTCCAACGGGCAGTGTGAGGGCACGAACCAGGAGTTGGAGGCTGCTCTGCGCTGCGTGACATCATCCAACCCTTCATCTTGGAGCTCCTACCTGACCTGGGTGGAGTACGCCCATAACTCGGCCCGGTCCACTGCTACTGGGTTGTCTCCCTTTCGAGCATCCTTGGGGTATGACCCTCCTGTTTTCCCGGAGCAGGAGGTTGAACCGGCTGTACCTTCTGTTCAGGCGCACATCAGGCGCTACCGGAGCGTGTGGAAGAAGACCAGAGACGCGCTATTACGCACAGCAGCGCGCAACAGCTCCATCGCCAACTGCCACAGAAGGCCAGCTCCTGCCTACCGGGTGGGTCAGCAGGTGTGGCTCTCCTCTCAGGACATCTGCCTCAAGGGTGAGAAGAAGAAGCTGGCACCAAGATTTCTCGGCCCCTTCACCATATCCAGGATTATTAACCCGGTGGCTGTGCGCTTGGCCCTCCCCCCTTCCCTTCGTGTGTGTCCCACCTTCCACGTCTCCAAAATTAAACCCGTGCTTTCCAATTCACTCTGCCCTCCTCCTAGGTCTCCTCCTGCACCCAGGATGGTCGACGGTGACCCGGCGTGGGGCGTTAATGCCATCTTGGACTCCCGGCGTCGGGGTCATGGGCTGCAATACCTGGTGGATTGGGAAGGTTATGGTACGGAGTGGAGATCCTGGGTGCGCTCTTCGTGGGTGTTGGATCCTGACCTCATCGCGGAGTTCTACCGGACACACCCAGGTAAGCCAGCGCCAGGAGGCGCTGGTAGGGGGGGGAGTACTGTCATCACCCGCAGCTCACGCGCTTCCACCTCAGCTGCGCGCACACCTGCGCCTCGTTAAGCCCTGCTATTTATTCCATTCTGCCCTGAGCTGCGGCCTGGAGCCGTCTGTCTCCCTGCGTTTCTCCACAGCTACCTCCCTGTCGTTCGGGCCAGCTGTTTTCCTCGTTGGACATGTAAGCTGTCATTTTGCCTTACCTTCTCCATCCAGTCTTCCCCTGTGCACAGGTGGATCCCCTTGGCGGTGGACTCTCTTCCCCTCGTCACGCTGCTCCTCGACTTGCTGCATCTTCACGGACGCTCAGCAGAACGCTGTCTCCCAGGCTTGGGACTTGCCACGCCAGCCACTGCGTCGCTACAAGTAAGCACAATTACTTCGTCACTTTCCCATGTGGTTGCCCAGCTAATCCCTGCTCTCCTCTCTCATAGGGTTGCCTGGCTGAACGGCGAACTGCTCTGTCCTGACCTCATCCTCCACCCACACCACATTCACATCTCGCATACACGCATCCACACACACACATTATTATTGAATAAAGCTTTCAAATCTGTCCGAGCCTGTGTGCGTGTTTCCTGGGCCAAATAATATGTCAAAAATATACTACACAGCCTGGTCATAACTGACTTTGGCACATTACAAAGTGCATTTAGCTGAATAAAAAAATGAGCTGTCAAACACTTCAGTGCACAACCCCCCCCCAAGAAAAGATTGATAACATTAACTAACACTGCACATCCACAATTGTGGTTTGTTTTTTTTAAATCACCACATGTGAGTAGGAACCTCTTTTTATAACTACACATTCATATCAGTCAACCAAAAATTTCTAGTAGAGTTAAGGATTCAAAAAGCATCCACATAAAAACTTGAGTAATGACTTCAGTCTTGAAGGTCTGAGTTTTTTCTGCAAAATTTGTAACAACTTTCTTATAGTTGTCTACTTTTTATCTAAACTTGAAACCATTTTCCTCATATTTGTAATTTCCTCTGGTAAAATTGACTTTTCTTGTACATTTGAGACTGTTATAAATTTGTGAATTATTTTATCATACCCGTCAAGTGATAGGGTTTTGCCGTATTTTAATACAGGGAAAATGCAATTTTAGCAAATATGGGCGTATTGCCATTTCTGTACGCCAAAAAGAAAAATATACAGTGAAAAAAAAATTATTGAGAGAACCTAAAATCAACTGAACAATAATTCGATGCCTGGCGAAATTGAACACACCTAAGCAGTCTTTTTGTGATTTTCAAAATGGCTTCATGCAGCGCGCCGCCGGCGAAGAAAACAAAGCTTGAAGAAAAGGGAAATCAAGGGACTGGACATCACCGAAAAGAATGAGAGAGTTCGAGCTTCGAGAAGGGAAAATACGCTGGATGGATAAAGGCTTCTCCAGAGGGCCCTACACACTCCTTCTGTGTCCCATGTAGGAAGAGCATAAAAGTGACTGCATCGGGGATTTTTGGCCTGAAGTCGCACTTCGCAACACAGGACCACAAAAACTGTGTAGCCAAATCGAAAACGTATCGATGGATGGATGAACATTTTCAGCCCGTGAGAGAACCGACGCCTTCCAAATCCAATGCATCACTAGCAGAAACGATGTTTTGTCATTTTGTGGCAGAGCCCAATCTACCCCCATCGGTGGCAGATCACTTCAGTGATTTGGTGTCAACATTGTTTCCTGAAATTGTTTCCGAAGAACTATATTCAGAATTATTCTTATTGTGTACTTTCAAATTAAGCAATCTACCTTGTGCTAATGTAAATTTGAAAAATATTGTTTTTTTTAATTTATTTGTATTTATTTATTATTAATATTATCATCTTTTTATTTATTTATTTTTTATTTTTTTATTTATTTTTTGTGCTACTTGGCTTATTATTTTCACATTACCAAAAAGTTATGGCTCAAGATTGTGTCCATATAAGTGTACATTTGAATAAATATGTTTGAAATAGTTCATGTTGCAATTGTTGTTGTTTGTTTGGTTTTTGTTTGGTTTTTTTGCTTCAGTTTTCTTTCATCTGCCGATAAATACAGTTTTTAAGTACTCAGTACAGGTGTGAAAGCCCCTCCAATAAGGGAGGCATGAGGTATGCCTTGACAGGTATGTTTTATAGCTAATTTTTGTCTATTTTTTAAAATAAAATTACTGTTTGTTTATAAATTTGAAACAGATTGTGATAAAATTTTAATGTTTTTTCCTTATACAATTTACAGTTTTGACAGTAATTTTGCAGAGCCAGAACAGAACAATAATTTAACTCTGATTTCAAAGAAAAATATATTAATAAAATTATATTTAATGAAATAAATTAACTTAAATGACCAAAGATGCAGTTATTTCTGTTAAAATATTTCTATATACAGATTTGGACAAAATTGTTGGTACCCCTCTGTTAATGAAAGAAAAATCCACAGTGGTCACAGAAATAACTTGAATCTGACAAAAGTGGTAATAAATAAATAGACTAGGAAAATTAACCAATGAAAATCAGACAATGCTTTTGAATTGTGGCTCAACAGAATTATTTTAAAAAACAAAATCATGAAACAGGCCTGGACAAAAATGATGGGACCCTTAACTTAAAATTTTGTTGCACAACCTTTTGAGGCAATCACTGCAATCAAACAAATTCTGTAACTGACAATGAGGCTTCTACACCTCTCAGCAGGTATTTTGGCCCACTCCTCATGAGCAAACTGTTCCAGTTGTCTCAGGTTTGAAGGGTGCCTTCTCCAGACGGCATGTTTCAGCGCCTTCCACAGATGTTCAATAGGATTTAGATCAGGGCTCATAGAAGGCCACTTTAGAATAGTCCAATGTTTTGCTCTTAGCCATTCTTAGGTGTTTTTAGCTGTGTTTTGGGTCATTATCCTGTTGCAACACCCATGACTTGCGACTGAGACCAAGCTGTCTGACACTGGGCAGCACATTTCTCTCTAGAATACCTTGATAGTCTTCAGATTTCATTGTACCCTGCACAGATTCAAGACACCCTGTGCCAGATGCAGCAAAGCAGCCCCAGAACATAACACAACCTCCTCCATGTTTCATAGTAGGGACAGTGTTCTTTTCTTGGTATGCTTCATTTTTGCGTCTGTGAACATAGAGCTGATGTGCCTTGCCAAAAAGTTCAAGTTTTGTCTCGTCTGTCCATAGGACATTCTCCCAGAAGCTTTGTGGCTTGTCAATATGCAGTTTGGCAAATTCCAGTCTGGCTTTTTTATGATTTGTTTTCAACAGTGGTGTCCTCCTTGGTCATCTCCCATGAAGTCCACTTTGGCTCAAACAACGACGGATGGTGCGATCTGACACTGATATACTTTGACCTTGGAGTTCACCATGAATGTGTTTAGAGGTTGTTCTGGGCTCTTTTGTTACCATTTGTATTATCTGTCTCTTCCATTTTTCATCAAGTTTCCTCCTGTGGCCATGTCCAGGGAGGTTGGCTACAGTCCCGTGGATCTTAAATTTCTGAATAATATGTGCAACTGTAGTCACAGGAACATCAAGCTGCTTGGAGATGGTCTTATAGCCTTTACCTTTAACATGCTTGTCTATAATTTTCTTTCTAATCTCCTGAGACAACTCTCTCCTTTGCTTCCTCTGGTCCATGTTTAGTGTGGTACACACCATGTCACCAAACAGCACAGTGACTACTTGTCACCCTTTAAATACGCCGACTGACTGATTACAAGTTTGTAGACACCTGTGATGTTAGAGGACACATCTTGGTTGAACATGTTCCTATGGTCACATTATTTTCAGTCTTTTCTAGAGGTACAATCATTTTTGTCCAGGCCTGTTTCATGAGTTTGTTTTTAAAATAATTCTGTTGAACTACAATTCAAAAGCACTGTCTGATTTTCATTGGTTAATTTTCATAGAATTTTTATTTATTACCACTTTTGTCAGATTCAAGTTATTTCTGTGACCATTGTGGGTTTTTCTTTCATTAACAGGGGGGTACCAACAATTTTGTCCACATCTGTATTTATAGGTTGTTTTTTTTTAGAAATTTCCTCACCACCTAGACAGCAGGAAAAACCTCCTTTATTTTGAAATCCAAATGTTGGCACGTTTAGTTTATCTGAAGGCTGCTGACAGATTAAAGTAATTGAATTGGTGAATTTTGGTCATCTTAACTTGCCAGGTACATAATATCCATCTATCCATCCATCCATCCATGGATGTGCAGAATGTGGCTTGGCATTGTCTTACTGAAATAAGCAGGTGTCATGTCCGCTGCGTAACCTCGCAGCGAACATATAAATTGGCAGTGAGCCCAACGTGCAGTAAAGTAGCGTGTTTATTAACAAAGGAAAAATGTACACAATGTCCATATAACAGTCACTAACAGATGATGAGACAACCGACTACAAGCGTCGTTGGTGGGGAAGAACAGCCAAGCGCGCTCCAAACTGAACAGGAGCGTGGAGAAAGGCAATAATAAAAGGGCATACATACGCGTTGGAGCGGAAAGGCTCTGGGGTAACAACACGATTCAGTCCAGGGGAAAAAGCCGACAGTCCACGAGCCAGGAAGTCCAGAGCAGACTTAAGTTGGCACACTGGCTGAGCACACTGCCTCCCAAAAAGTACTCAATATACTGATGAAGGCAAGTGGACACAGCCGTGTGGCAAGCAGGTGCGGGATTAATTGGAAATGTGTGTGTATGCGTGTGTGTGTGTGTGTGTGTGTGTGTGTGTGTGTGTGTGTGTGTGGTGATACAATACACACCGGTGAATGTCTGGTGAGGAGGAGGCGTGGCTGTAGGACTGGCAGAGAGCAAAGCTCAATCTGTCAGCTGGAATTAATAAACAATAATCAAAACCCTACAGCCACAGGTCATGGATGGGGTAGAACAACCCCGAACATGACAGAGCCCCCCCCTCGAGGGGTGGAAACCAGACACCCACCGTACCATCAAAATGGAAAATACCCCCCCCCCCCCACTGAAAAGGCCAATACAACAAACCAGGGCGGGAGGTAGGGGAAAACAGGTTAGGAGGGATAAATTAAGAACAGATAAACACCACAATACAACACAAGAACACACTCCCCAACCCCAAAACTAGACTAATCCACCCCACCCCCAAGAGTCCCACAGTTCAGGGGGCCAGCCAGAGTCCAAGGCCCAGCAGGCAGCCCGAAGAGTAGTGTCAGGCGGCCTGCCAGGGCAAACGGGCCACCCAGCAAGGGAACTCAGTCTTTCGAGCGGTCTGTCCATGTGGTTAAGCCACCAGGACCGGAAGGGTAAGTGAGGTGGTGACCTATCCACTGGGAGGCTGAGAGGCGGATGGCCAGACAGGGGAAGTGAAACCCCTGCAGTCACTGGCGGCAGAGGGAAAAGAACCCCGACAGTGCCCAGCAGAAGGCAGAGGAACACCCACAGGGCCTCCAAAAGGAAAACGACAACCCTGGTGTCCCTATACTGTCCTGTGGCACCCGTGGTGGTCCCGACGTGAAACTGGAACTCTGTCGTACCCGCGGTGGACCCGGGATGGGCCATGGCTGCATCTGCGGTGGTCCCGGCCTGGGACAACATTGCACCAGTGGTGGCCCCTTCCCGGGACCTCATTGCTCATGCGGTGAGCCCTGACTGGGCCTGCGTTGCACCCATGATGGACCCCGACCGAGCCATGGTTGCACCCACGATGGAGTCCAGCTGGACCCCTACTGCACCCGCACTGGGACCTGGCTGGGCCACTGCTGACCCCAAAGCCATCTTGGCCATGGGCCAGCCTACGCGTATGAGCACCCAAGCTAAGAAACGATCAATCACAGGCACCCTGGACTGGTACTGGGTGCCCTTGACAAGCACCTCAGATGGAACCTCGGTGACCTCCAGTTGCAAACCTGGAACCCCGGACTCGTCTGGTGATGATGGACTCTCTCCGGCGACCCTGAAAAAGGACTCAGACAGAAAGGAGGAAGGGTCAGAGTCGCCGGCAGCGGCAGAGCCTGGCAAGGCGAGCTCAGGTGCAGTGTTTGGCTGCAGCTGGCTCTCCTCACCTAAAGCTAGGCAAAAATGCTCAATTATCAAAAGGAGAAAGACAAAAGAGAGCACTTGCCTTAGTTCAAGCTCTACCGCCGTCCAGAACTCCGGCGATCCAGGCGATGTCGTCTCAGGTTCGGCCTCCAAGAGGTTCCGCTCGGGTGCTGACTCTGCTGTGGCGGCCTCCATAGCAGGCATGATGGTCACTGCAGTTTCGGTGTCCCCAGCTGCCATGACCCACGCTGGTGACTCCTCCGGTGTGGCGGCTGGGATCTGGTTCACCATTGCTGCGGGAGGACACCCCTCCCGGACCTCTGGCTCCTCCTGGTCCCGACTACTTGGCTCCGGCGGGCAAACAGAGGAAAGTGGAGAGAGGGCTGGAGAACAGTTTTTAACAGCAGCAGGTGGGGAGAGCTCAGGGGACTGCTTTCCTTGAGCCTCCCTTCCGGGAATCAGGCAAGACATTTCATTATTAATGTGGGTCAAACGTAAAAAAAATTGCCTGTTCTCCCGGTTCAAGATGTGGGATGCTGCTGCTGCTTGGACGTCATCACCAGTCTGTCTGGGAAAGGCGGTGCTAGGCTCCTCTGTAGAACATATGGGAGTTGCCCCTCCCGCCACAGGAACGGGAGACCCCGATGAGGAAAGCAAGTGCCCCTCTGCTGCCTGCGGATTAATCGAGGAAAGAGACCTTGCAGTGGATACGGAGGGAGATTCTGCCGACAGGACTGCTTGGGACTGGAGATGAGGATCCGCTGTGGGGGTAACAAGGCTCGGTGTTGGAACAGGAGCAGTTTGTGGGGCTGGATTGTTCTTCTGGGATTCCAGGTGACGTTGATGTTGCCAACCTGGGGGCATGAGATGGAGCGGAGGGAAAGATGGCCACCGACGGAGAAGAGTGTTTCTGTTTGGGCTTAGTCTGGAAAGCCCTCCTCGTCAGGTCGGGGAAAGCCTGCTTGAGCACGCAGACAGTGGACAGCAAGTTGGCGTATTCAGGGTAGTTTCAGAGGCCCCAGTGAGTCCCCAGGATCCGTAACACTCCATTGAGGCAGACCAACCACTCTCCGGGCCCAATGGAGACATGCGCGTCCTCCTGTAGTTCCCAGATTCGCCAGGCTGCCTGCTGCTCCTCCGCACTGGGATGTCCCTCTGCCCATCCACTCAGGCCAGTGTGGGAACGGCTAGCCCAGGACATCATGCTCTGAACAGGTAGGTGAAAAAAACACAAAAAATGAAAGTAACATGCTACTTACTGCTTGGGCTCTTTTGGTAGCAGCTTACTGTCATGTCTGCTGCGTAACCTCGCAGCCAACATATAAATTGGCAGTGAGCCCAACATGCAGTCAAGTAGCATGTTTATTAACAAAGGAAAAATGTACACAATGTCCATATAACAGTCACTGACAGATGATGAGACAACCGGCTACAAGCGTTGTTGGCAGGGAAGAACAGCCAAGCGCGCTCCAAACTGAACAGGAGCGGAGAGAAAGACAATAATAAAAGGACATACATACGCATTGGAGCGGAAAGGCTCTGGGGTAACAACACGATTCAGTCCAGGGGAAAAAACCAACAGTCCACGAGCCAGGAAGTCCAGAGTAGACTTAAGCTGCCACACTGGCTGAGCACACTGCCTCCCAATAAGTACTCAATATACTGATGAAGGCAAGTGGACACAGCCGTGTGGCAAGCAGGTGCGGGATTAATTGGACATGTGTGTGTATGCATGTGTGTGTGTGTGTGTGTGTGTGTGTGTGTGGTGATACAATACATGCCGGTGAATGCCTGGTGAGGAGGAGGCGTAGCTGTAGGACTGGCAGAGAGCAAAGCTCAATCTGTCAGCTGGAATTAATAAGCAATAATCAAAACCCTACAGCCACAGGTCATGGATGGGGTAGAACAACTCCGAACATGACAGCAGGGATGTCCCTGAAAAAGTCGTTGCTTGGTTGTCAGCATATATTGCTCCAAAACCTGTATGTACTGTTCAGCATCAATGGTGCCTTCACAGATGTGGAAGTTACCCATGCCATGGGCACTAACACACCCCCATACCATCACAGATGCTGGCTTTTGAACTTTGTGCCGATAACAATTTGGATAGTCCTTTTCCTCTTTAGCCTGGAGGACATGACATTAATGATTTCCAAAAACAATTTGAAATGTGGACTCATCAGACCGCAGCACACTTTTTCATTTTTCATCAGACCATCTCAGATGAGCTTGGGCCCAGAGCAGCTGGTGGCATCTCTGGGTGTTGTTGATATATGGCTTTCGCTTTGCATGTAGATTTAACTTGCACTTGTAGATGTAGTGACAAACTGTGTTGACTGACAATGGTTTCCCAAAGTGTTCCTGAGCCCATGTGATAATATTCTTTACAGAATGATGTTGGGTTTTAATGCAGTGCGGTCTTTGTAGTGTATTCAATTGAATCTACATTGAAAAGGATTTTAAAATCATTGTAGTTTGTTTTTATTTATGTTTTATACAACATCCCAACTTTATTGGATTTGGGGTTGTGTTAATTAAAAGATAGAGAAAAATGTTATTTGTTAAAAACAAAATGTTTGATTATATCATAATTCAAGTGTAAAGGCATAAGTATTGTACTACTTCTATAGTCAGGGCTAACAAAGAATGGATGCAGAACTATGAGTTCGAGACTGAACTTTTGAACATTTTAACATTATCTCTGATTGAGACATCATGATAAAATTAGCACCAAAACACAAGCAAGAAAAACACAGACATATTTAATTCAGTGCTAGTGTTGCTAGCACTTTTTGGGAAATACAAGAAAGACAGAAAGCATACCATAGTGGAAAATAGCCACAGTTACATGCGCAAAATTTCTTCAATCTGATTACAATTCATATCAGAACTTTACTGTTTACATGGATCCTGAAAAAGCTGATCCGATTAAGACGTGCGTTTCCATGTGTCACACGTTTGAACGGACTAAACCATTTTGACATGCGCACAATTATCCGACATTCCGGAAATAGTAGAAGAAGAAGCAACTTCCGATGTAAACAAACCCCGCTTTGTGTCTCTTTTTGAAGTTGACCTGTATTGTGTTATTCAGACTGTACTTTTGCTTCTGCTGGCCTCCGTAATGAAGCAACAAGCCCAGCAGTACATACTTCTGCATATGACAAACTGAGGGAGACAGCAGGACGATACAGACCAGTTCTGTTTTATGCCCGCCATGTCTTCCGCTAGCTGCTGTAAAGGCGGAAATACGTCATGTCGACATGTGGCTGACGTACAGACATGCAAACATGTAAACATATTTTCTCCCCAAACTTTGGTATAAGTGTTTATATGTGCACCAATCGGATTAACAATTGGCATAACCCAGCCGTCTCAGTCGGAAGGAAATTTTGATCTGAATGAGTGTGATCGGGTCAGAATGTTCAGATTGGCGTGTTTACATGAAGCATTTTTATTCCGATCAGGCTTTTAATCCGGGTACTTGTGTTCATGTAAACATGGCTAATGACGGAACAGCGACATCCAATGAACACATAAAAATCTAAGTTAAATACTAAAAATAATATAACTACTATTACTCCTACTCCTACTCTTACTCCTCCTCCTCCTCCTCCTACTACTACTACTACTACTACTAATAATAATAATAATAATAATAATAACAACCATGTCAAACTATCATATATCTTAATATATTTAAAATATTTATCACAGGCTATTTTTTGTGCAGAACCTTCATCATGTATCTTTTGTTTTCAGTCAGTTTGATGAACTGTTTTGTACCACCAGCAGCAACATGGTCAAAACAAATCCTCAGCTGAGGTTATCATACATTTGTAACCCTCTCAAGCTGTTTCTTTTCAGCACAAATTAGCATATTTATTATTGTTTTAAAAAACCATGGTACATATATTTATAAGTTTTTAAACCATAGAATATTTGAACAGCTCCATTGGTGTGTGTGTGTGTGTGTGTGTGTGTGTGTGTGTGTGTGTGTGTGTGTGTGTGTGTACACTGGTAAATTGAAGCAGAAAAGCCTCATAGATTTGGGATTAATTAGAAATGAAGCAATAACAATAACCCAACCAAAACGAATATTTATTTTAATTGCAAATCAATATATTCAAATATGCAAATGTAGCAAATTAAGGATGAGACTTTATTACTTATACATTCTAAATGAAAAAGAAATAAATAGAATTCACAACGTACAAAACTCATGCTGGGAACAAAAGGCGGTACTGAAACAGCCGGGATGTAAACATCAGCTACTAATTTAAATGCCAAAGTCATCATCCAAGCTCTGTTTACATGCTAATTCTTCAGAGCGTAATTAACACCCATTGTCATTCAGAGCGAATAACATAACTGATGCACTCTTTATTGATATATATTTGTTAGCATGCTCTCCGTTTTCAGTTTTCCATATAGATGCATACTGATGCAACAACTGAGTTTGCTTGTGGTGACAGCATGTCTTGCTGGAAATTAACCGTCTGTTGTACCAACTTTGGTGACACTGCAGCATAGTTCTTTCCAAATGAAACAACTTTCACCAAGTCTTTATATATCTGCCAAACAAATAAGCTCAGTCATGGGAATGATAAATAAAGTGAAAGCAATACAAACATTGGAGCAAAGGTAGCAGCTGAGGAAGGGGATCTCTATCTTAACAGCCTTCTGAAATGAGTAAAGTTAATGGAGAGAGATAACGTGAAAGTGAGAAAGAGATACTGCCTAGATGAATGAGAAGGCGGTATAGTGGCTTTCCTTCTTGTTGTCCAAAAACCACATAAGAGCTGTAAGCACAGTATTCTTGACACGAGCGGCGAGACGTAATCTTGAATCTTAAAACTTTTAATAAAACAAAAAGCTCTGCATAACATTGTCACACAGTAGAAAAACTGTGTGCTCCTGTGTCTAGTACAGCTCTCAGTCAAATGCATGGCTGCATGTGTTACATAACTCATCAATTAAAGGAGCACTTCTTAAATCTATTGACATTGTAGAAGAGCTTGAAATGATGAGGCGATTTGATATATAAACCAAAGTTTAATTATCAGCTCTCCTAACAAGTCTCATCTAGTGCAGAGGTAGCAGAAGGAAAAGAGAGCGAATATCTCCGGCTCACTGACTTTATACTTGCACATAACAAAAGACATGCATAACAAAGGCTGACATCCCTCATTATCTTAATCCCCCCATTGTCTTGGTATTTCCTCTCCTCGCCTTAGGGGGTGAGGGTAGCTCCTCCGGTCTCCACCGCAGTGTCTGGGAACGTCTTTGTTCTTCACTTGGCGGTTGAGAGCCTTTGTCCTTTCAGAGGTGTGAAGTTGCTTTACATATGTAATTACTAAACATTTCCACATGCTTCAACATATGTAGGTTATGGAATATATGATTAATATAGCCCACAGACATGCACTTTTACACATCTATTTACTTTTCTTTTGACTCAGGATTTCCTATGAATTATTAACTTATTAACAAATGTTTTTTGTTAAGTTTTTACTTAGTTACTTTTTTTTCAAGTAACTTTTACAAATTATTAATGAACTTATATTTTAACTGTAACTTCTTTTCATTCTCATGTTATGGCTCTTTCATACCCTGCCCCTAATGGTTAAGCAGTATGATTAAGCATTATCAAAAACTAAATACTAAGAGCCATCTAACGGAAGCAAAATTAAATTAACTGTAGCACAAATACTAAAAGACATCATTTAGTTACTAATAAACTAAATGAACTATTTTCAAACCGCTACATCAGTCTTTTTCTTCTTATTCTGCATCATGAGGTCCTCTTGAGCCTACACTGCTTCTTGTAGCAAGCAAAGTTTGTGTACTGGTCTCTCCATGACTCTGGTTTTGGTCTGCAACTTAACCCTTCGTACTGTACCACTAGAATCAGATATGGTTTGGATTCTTTGTCCCATAATCCACGTGTTTCTTGGGGAAGAACTGTCAGCCATGAGCATGACTTCTCCTGGTTTGAAGTTTCTTTGCAATTGCGACCACTTCTGACATTCCTGAAGGAGGGGCAAGTATTCATGGGTCCATCTGGTCCAGAAAAAGTTTGCAAGGTATTAGACTTGCCTCCACCATTTCCGTGCATGCTGATCATCCTTGTTGAAGGTTCCAGGTGGCATACTGGCCTGCGTTTTCTTTAGCAGCAAATGATTTGGGGTTAATGGCTCCAAATCCCATGGATTGTACGATAAGCTTGTGATTGATCTGTTATTAATTATACTTTCTGTCACCATGGGTTGAGATGCCGTCTCGGCACTCAGCCCATGTTTTCCCTCATCCCTGCTTCCCATTGAGCAGCGTCTCAGCTGGCCCCCAGCTGGCAGCATTATGGACGGCTGGGGCCAATTAGTCTTCATCAGCTGGGGCGCTGCCAATGAGGATAAATAGGAGCAGCCTCGATGACTCGGGGCTGCGACATAAACACATTGCTAAGCTGAAGCCCCTTCGTCTGGTGTCAGCTTATACTCCTCTTGCAGCATTCCTGTGTTTGTATCCCGCTGTGAGTATGTACGTCTTGCTACCCCCACGTCCGGTACGAGCTGCTTACCTCTGCGCTGTGCAACCTGTGAGTGTACCTCTGCATGAGTATCTGTGCTCTCCTCATCCCTTCCCCTTTACCCTGAATAAAATATCACGACTCACTGGCTTGCCCCTGGCTCTGATTGCCCGGCTCCCTAGAGCCGGATATGACAGTATGTCGCAGCCAGAAGAGTTGCCGGCGGCCGTGGGTCGCTGTGGAAACGTACCTTTCTGTCGGGGTGTCAGCGCTGCTAGCATGCCGTTTCCCAGGAGTCACTTCCGGCGCCAGGGCGACGAGCTGAGGTCCATCTCGGAGGCTGTCGACGGGACGCTCTTCACCCTGCACGACGCCTCCAACGCGAGACGCTGGCATCCGGGCCCTGCTGAGGAACTCCTGGACTGTCACCCTCACTCTCTGTACCATCTGGAGGACAGTGCCAGGATAGACGCTGCAGGTACACAGCGAGAGAAGCTCCACGGGGTGGATGGAAATCCCGGCAGGGAGTCGAAGTGGGCGACGTCTTTCCCCGCTTCGGAGTCCCGTTCCTGCCGCCATTCCAGTCCGGGAGTTCGCGCCAACCAGAGGACTTCCCCCGACCTGCGCCACGTCACTCGGGATTCCCTTCAAGGAGCCGCAGCTGACAGCAGTTATGTCCGGGGTCGAGTGGCTGTCGCGAGCTCTACTGTGTTTCCTGTCACCACCTTAAGGCATGTGGCGGCGGCAGTGAGATTGATGGTGAGGACTTCAGGGCTACGAAGCTTTCCCGTGCTCGACGCCTTCCTCGTCTCGATCTCCGATCTGGAGCGGCGAATCCTGGGTTTCCCCCTCGCTTCGTCCCCTGGGAGTAGTCGTCATCACATCGCCGAGTCACCTCTGCACGAACCTCGTCCGGATCCAGTTCTGGGTCATCGTCAGGACCGTTCCTCCCATGCAGCTGTCATCCCTTCGCCTCGTCAGTGTGGAGATTCTACAGCCTCGTCCCCTGAGCCTCGTTCCCCCGCTGTCATTCCTGGACATTCGGGCTGGCTCACCCTGGCTGTTTCCCCCTCCTCCTCGACGCGCTTCCTGACCGCTGTGTGTGCCTGGAATCCCGGCCTGGTGAGCTCTCTGCTGGAGACAACGCGAGCGACCCTCAGACGAATTCCCGGGGGGTCCTCCGTTATCGCCGGGCGGGGAGAGGAAGAAGCAGAATCCACTACAGCAGGTGATACTCAACCTCCAGGGGGCAGGCAAGTCATTGTTTTTTCACACCTGCTTAATGATTTGCTCTGTCACATCCCTGGAGGAGAAGTTCAGGGTTCGCAGCTCCCTGAACTCTCCCCACCTGCTGTAACCTGCATGCCTAATCCCGCATCCTCTGTGTCTCTCTCCGCCGAGCGGTCCCCGGCTCCGGGTCAACGTGGTGGGATATGGAGAGGGCCTGTGGTTCCGCAGCTACATTGCAGACGGAGGAGGGGGACTGACTGCTGCGTGGAGTCTACGCCGACGACTGAGCGTCCCCGGGTCTCCACGGAGGAGCGGTTCGGTCCGGCGGGACGAGATTCTTCTGGCTTCACGCCGAGTGGATCGTCGGCGGGGTCACCTGAGCTGGAGGAATCTCAAGCTGCGCTGACCATCGTGCTGGCTGCGGGGCCCGACGCGGCTAGATGGGAGCCTGACAACGACCTCCTGACGACGGATCCTGGATCTTCGCAGTCCTGGACGGCGTCAGAACCCGAGATCAGGCGAGTGCTCTCCTTTCTTTTCTCTCTTTTTATCCCCGAGCACTTCAGCCTATCTCCAGGGGAGACGAGCCGGGTGCAGCCGTCCGCTGCGTCTGAGCTCGTCTCGCCGGGTTCTGGCGCTGCCGGTGATCCTGATCCCGGTTCTGTTTTCTCTTCTGAGCCTTCTTCCAGGGTCACCGGCAAGGAGTTGCTGTTCCTCGTGGTGCTGGAGGGTCCGGGTTCAACGTTGGAGGTCGGTTCTGGTGCAGTATTCAACGTGGGTTCGCCCGAGACCCAGTCGGGGTCCAACGTGGGTTCGCCTGAGGCCCGATCGGGGTCCGACGTGGGTGCTGCCCCTGTATTGTCCAGGTCCGGTGAGGAGGTGGCCGTTTTCCTGCGGCCTGACGCCCGCCGCCCTCGTCATCGGCTCTCCCCTGAGCCTCTTCCACCGGGATCCGCTCTGATCCTTCGCCCGTCTCAACGGTCCTGGTGGTTGAGTGATGCGGGTCGACGACCCGACCCACAGAACTTTCGGTTCGGTGATCTGGTTCCCCCCACTGGTCTGTGTTTCCCTCTGGGCAGCCTGGTTCGGCTGCCGGTGGACTGGATTCCTGGGATCTGGGTCCAGAGTTCGCCGTCCGAACACTTCTCTTTCCCTGATTCGCCAGCTGGACGATGGGCGGGGAGATCTCCGGAGCCATCTCGGCCATTTTTGGACTCTGCCTGCCATTCACCTCGGGTGTCACTTTTTCTTTTGTTATTAAGGTCACTCGGGTGTAATGTTCTGTCCTGTTGGTGGATTTGTTTTTATAGTGCTGTGTTTTCCATCGCTCATGCTCAGCATTTTACTTTTTTTGCCATGTTTTTAGCCTCGTTTTTTGTATTGTAGAGTTATGTTTTGTTTTCCGTAACACCATGCTCTGCAGTTATCCATTTATTCCAGTCACTTTCATTTCTTTAGGTGACTGGGTATTTATATATTTGTGTGTGTGGGTTTTTCTTTGCCTGCACTCAGTATTTCTTTTTTGTCCTGTTGGTTCATTATAGAGTCATGTGCCTTGTTTTCCGTAACACCATGCTCTATAATTGTCATTTGTTCCAGTCACCCTCACTTTTCTTGGTGACTGTGTATGTACTTAAATTAGCGCTGTGTATAGGTTCCCCTTTATTTAACCGTACTCAGCATTTTTTGCCCTGTACCTTTTTGGTGGTTCTTTTTTCCTTGCTCTGGGTCACGCATGGTTGGTACTCTCTGGGTAGTATGTAACCGGCGTGCTGACCCAGTTCTTCTCCCCATCTGTACCTGGGTTAATTATTCTGTTTTGTCAGTATTGTATTTGGGTTTTTCTTTCCCGCTACCCTACATTGCCCCATTGGTGTTGTCCTTCCCTTGGCTTCTTCCCCTCCGGTCCGCCTCCCTTCCTCCCACCCTAGGTGGGGGGGGGGGGGGGGGGGGCTGGGATGTTCCTGGTCGTTCAGGAGCCCGACCTTGAGGGAGGGGCTCTGTCACCATGGGTTGAGATGCCGTCTCGGCACTCAGCCCATGTTTTCCCTCATCCCTGCTTCCCATTGAGCAGCGTCTCAGCTGGCCCCCAGCTGGCAGCATTATGGACGGCTGGGGCCAATTAGTCTTCATCAGCTGGGGCGCTGCCAATGAGGATAAATAGGAGCAGCCTCGATGACTCGGGGCTGCGACATAAACACATTGCTAAGCTGAAGCCCCTTCGTCTGGTGTCAGCTTATACTCCTCTTGCAGCATTCCCGTGTTTGTATCCCGCTGTGAGTATGTACGTCTTGCTACCCCCACGTCCGGTACGAGCTGCTTACCTCTGCGCTGTGCAACCTGTGAGTGTACCTCTGCATGAGTATCTGTGCTCTCCTCATCCCTTCCCCTTTACCCTGAATAAAATATCACGACTCACTGGCTTGCCCCTGGCTCTGATTGCCCGGCTCCCTAGAGCCGGATATGACACTTTCAAACTCACACATGAGAGTGTGAAAACTGTCATCCGTGAGGATCTGTTCTTTCACTAGGGCACCAAGGCTCCTCCGCACAGTACGTATCTGCCACTCCCAAACTCATCCCCGGTGAGATGTGGATGGGCTGTTGAAAATCTGTTTGATTCCCTTCTTCTGCATAGCCTTTTCAACGTGTGATTGGTCTAAGGATTCATATGCCTCTTGCAGCTCCTTCTCTGCACCTACAAAATTTGTGCCATTGTCAGAGTGCATGGTGGCGATTTGTCCTCTTCTGCTTATGGAACGGAGCAAGACATTGATGCAGGAGCTGGTGTCAAGACTGTTTGTGACCTCTATATGCACTACCCTGATGGTAAGGCAGGTAAATAGCATACCATACCTTCTGACAGTTCTCCGGCCTCGTTTAACGTCAAAGGGTCCAAAGAAGTCAACACCCACGTTGGTAAATTGTGATTTATGTGGCAAAAGATGATCTTCCGGCAGATTTGCCATTTTCTGTTGTCCAGCTGGGCCTCTCAGTCTCTACAAACTGTGCAGTTTGTTATCAACTTCCTGATAGCTGAGGGCATTTAAGGAATCCAAAATTTTTGTCTTAACTGTGACAACATCTAGTTGTGCCCACAGTGTCCAATTTTTTCATGAATATCCTTCAAGATAAGAATGGCAACTCTGGAGTGTTTTGAGATTACTGCTGGATGCTTTGCACCTTCTGGCATAGCAGATTTGTCCAGCCCTCCTCCAACTCTTAAGATGCAATCTTGGAAAATGGGGCAAGCTTATACAACTGACTCTTTTTCTTGACAGACAAGTTATTGTGTAGAGCAGGGGTCACCAACTAAAACTTCAAAAGGTCCGATAAGTCGGTCCTCCTACCCAGCCGAGGTCCAAACTAGGTGTGGGAATCTTTAGGCACTTCATGATTTATTGTGATTCAGAAGTGCGACTTGATTCTAAAACAATCCTCAATGCATCTTGACACATTTTTTTTTTCTATTTAAGGTTTTTCCCCCACTGTGTGACAACTTGGCCCTTTTAAAGCAAAGTATTTGCAATGACCCATGAATTTACTTCCAACATCGTTTATTAAAACAAATGGAAGAAAAATCTGACACATGGTGGGCAGTGGTGGCCTGATGGTTAGGGATGTGGACTGGTGAGCGGAGGGTTGCGAGTTCGATCCCTGGACCGGCAGGATTAGATCTGGGTGGGACAGATAACATAGCAGTGTTTGCCCCACCCTCCTTAACCCCACTGTGGTGCTCTTGAGCAAGGCCATTAACCCCAACTGTTCCAGTGGAGCTGCTCAGTGGCCACAGGTCAGTCTGTAGTTGTACTGGGCAACTTCTTGGTGTGAGTGTGAACAGGGTGTCCTTGAAAAAGAGAGATTGCCTCTCAATGGAACTACCCTGTATAAATAAGGTTAAATAAAAAAAACATGAACAAATTTATCTCAAAATGTGCTTTTAAGAACTGTCATCCTTTCACTGACATTCTTTCAGAAGACCACAGCTGTCTCCAGACAGGCCAGTATCATTTAACTTACTTTCACACATTATTTTATTCAGCTCATGTTTTAGCTGGTTTTAGCTCTATATTAATTTTTAAACAAAAAACAATATTAAAATGAATTCTTTGTTCAATTTCAAACAAAACGTAAAAAAATCCTAAAAATGTTTTACATGAGAACGCAAACTAATTTGTCTTGCATTTTAAAAAAAGATTAATATCTAAAAAACCAAAATTTCACAAAAAGTCCACTTCTATACAATATTTTCAGTGCATAAAAAACTGTTTCAAACGAAAACAAAAAAAAAAAAACAGACAAAATATATTTCCGCAGGACAGAATTCCTCCGACATTTTTTAAAAATCTCCACAGTAAGCTCTGTTACAACATGGATGGAGCGGTAACTGCGTGGCTACAGGGAGAGGGGAGGTGGAACTTTTTATGTTCAGTAACATACAGAGCTTTTACTGAGTTTTTAAGTGATACCAGCAAAGATACTGTACATTCAGTTTAATAACAGTGCTTCTTTTTGTGGGTACAGACCTGAAAGGTCTGTCTGGGGTGGAATGAGTCCGACCGAGTGTTGGCAATACGAACCAAACTCTCACAACAGTTGTATGGAGACCAGATAGCTCATAAAAACAAGACCGATACCCCATACTCCTGAAGCACCCCCCACAAAAAACCATGAGGGACACGGTCAAATGCCTTCTCCAAGTCCATAAAACACATGTAAACTGGTTGGGCAAACTCCCACGAACCCTCAAGGATTCTCGAGAGGGTAAAGAGTTGGTCCAATGTGCCACGACTAGGACGAAAACCACATTGCTCCTCCTGAATCCGAGGTTCGACCAATGGCTGGACTCTCCTCTCCAGTACCTTGGCATAGACCTTCCCAGAGAGGCTGAGGAGTGTGATCCCTCTAAAGTTGGAGCACACCCTTCGGTCCACCTTTTTAAAGAAAGGAACCACCACTACTGTTTGCCATGCCAAAGGCACTGTCTCGGACCTCCATGCAATGTTGCAGAGGCGTGTCAACCATGACAGCCCTACAACATCCAGGGCCTTGAGGTACTCAGGGCAAATCTCGTCCACCCCTGAGGCCCGGCCACCAAAGTGATTTTTAATCACCTTGGTGACCTCAGCCCCTGTGATGGGCAAGTCGTCCCCCTCGTCCAAAAGCCCTGCTTCCTCTGTGGAAGGCGTGTCAGTGGGATTGAGAAGATCCTCAAAGTATTCCTTCCACCGCCCAACGATATCCCCAGTTGAAGTCAGCAGCACCCCATCTGCACCGTACACAGTGTGGACAGGGAGCTGCTTCCCCCTCCTGAGCCGCTGGACAGTTTGCCAGAATCTCTTCGACGCCGACCGAAAGTCTTGTTCCATGGCCTCACCGAACTCCTCCCACACCCGTGTTTTTGCTTCAGCAACCACCCGAGCCGCACTTTGCTTGGCCTGTTAGTACACCTCAGCTGCTTTGGGAGTCTCACAAGCCAACCAAGCTCGATAGGACTCCTTCTTCAGCTTAATGGCCCCCCTCACCACTGGTGTCAACCACTTGGTTCGAGGGTTGCCACCACGAGATACACTGACGGCCTTACGGTCGCAGCTCTAGGCAGCCGCTTCAACAATGGAGGTGGAGAACATGGTCCATTCAGACTCCATGTCTCCAGATTCCCTCCAAAGGTGGTCGAAGTTCTTTCGCAGGTGGGAGGTGAAAACCTCCCGGACAGGGGCCTCAGCCAGACATTCCCAGCACACCCTCACTATACGTTTGGGTCTACCAGGTCTGAATGGCGTACTCCCCTGCCATCGGATCCAACTCACCACCAGGCGGTGATCAGTTGACAGCTCTGCACCTTTCTTTACCCGAGTGTCCAAGACATATGGTCACAGGTCTGATGACATGATAACAAAATCGATCATCGACCTGTGACCTAGGGTGTCCTGGTGCCAGGTGCACATATAGACACCCTTATGCTTGAACATGGTGTTCGTTATGGACAAATTGTGGTTAGCACAGAAATCCAATAACTGAACACACTTGGGTTCAGATCAGGCAGGCCGTTCCTCCCAATCACCCCCTCCAGGTTTCACTGTCATTGCCCGTGTGCGCACTGAAGTCCCCCAGTAGGACAATGGAGTCTCCAAGAGGAGCACCCTCTAGCACCCCAGTCAGAGACTCCAAAAAGGGTGGGTACTCTGAACCATCATTTGGTGCATAGGCACAAATGATGGCCAGGACCCATTTCCCAACCCGAAAGCGCAGGGAAACAAGCCTTTCATTCACCGGGGAAAACTCCAGTATAGAGGAGCCAAGGTGGGGGGATACAAGAATACCCACCCCTGCTCGCCGCCTCTCTCCCAGGGCAACTCCAGAGTATGCTAAGCTCCAGCCCCTCTCCAGGAGACTGGTTCTGGAACCAGAACTGTGTGTTGAGGTGAGGCGAATTATATCTACCCGGTATGTCTCAACCTCATGCACCAGCTCAGGCTCCTTCCCCACCACAAAGGTGACATTCCACGTCCCACAAGCCAGATTAGGAAGCTTCAGATCAGACCGCCAAGGTCTCCGCCTTCGACCACCACCTGATCCACATAGCACTGGACCCCCATGGTCCCTCCTGCAGGTGGTGAGCCCACTGGAGGGCGGACCCATGTAACTCCTTCAGGCTGAACCCGGACGGGTCCCATGGGCAGAAACCTGGTCACCAGGCACTAGCCATCGAGCCCCTCCCCCAGACCTGGCTCCAGGGTGGGGATCCCGGTAACCCCATACCGGGCGGGGTACACTGAATCCTTGTTTTAGCATTCATCATGAGAGTCTGTTGGATCATTCTTAGTCTGACCCTTCACCCAGGACCAGTTTATCTTGGGTGACCCTACCAGAGGCAAATTGCCCCTGACAACATAGCTCCTGGGACCACTAGGGCACACAAACCCTGTACCACAATAAGGTGATGATCCATGAGGGGCTGTAAAAAGTCATCTGTGTAAAAGTTGCGGAAAACTGTAGCAATGGCTTCTGGAGTTGCAGTGTCCTTTCTGTCGTCTGCTGTTCTATGTAAAGCATAAGATTTAATGCTATGAGAAGATGTAGCTCCAAAAAGGTGAGCTTGCATCCGGTATTCTTTTATTGGTGCACTTAAGTTGCCGTCCGGCCACCATAATAATCTCAATAGGTCACAATCCTCTTCTGGAACTCTCACCTGGTAGAACATAGATTCAATGTCTGCCATCACTGCAAATGGTTCTTCCCTGAACCTCTGTAAGACACCAATAAGTATGTTAGTGAGGTCAGGCCCCTGTAATAACTGACTATTTAGTGAAACTGCCTTGAATGATGCTGTGCAATCAAAGACAACACAAATTTTCTTTTTCTTTGGGGGATACGCCTCATGGTGTGAGGACATGTCATACCCTGTTGTCATTGCGGTCAAGCTGTTCTCTGGTAACTTCAAAAGTGTAGCCTTTGTCAAGTAGTCTCATCATGAAAGTTTTGTAGTCTTCTAGAAACACTGTGGTTCTTACTCATTTTCTGCTTCAGACTTGTGGCTAGTTGTTCTGCCATGCAACGGTTGTTTGGCATCTTTACATGTTCACTACTGAGTGGAAGCCCTATGTAGTAATGTCCATCCACATACAGTGGGGCCAAAAAGTATTTAGTCAGCCACCAATTGTGCAAGGTCTCCCACTTAAAAGATGAGAGAGGTCTCCAATTTTCATCATAGGTATAACTCAACTATGAGAGACAAAATGAGTAAAAAAAAATCCAGAAAATCACATTGAAGGATTTTTAATGAATTAATTGGTAAATTCCTCAGTAAAATAAGTATTTGGTCACCTACAAATAAGCAAGATTTCTGGCTCTCACAGACCTGTAACTTCTTCTTTAAGAGGCTCCTCTGTCCTCCACTCGTTACCTGTATTAATGGCACCTGTTTGAACTCGTTATCAGTATAAAAGACACCTGTCCACAACCTCAGACAGTCAGACTCCAAACTCCACTATGGCCAAGACCAAAGAGCTGTCAAAGGACACCAGAAACAAAATTGTAGACTTGCACCAGGCTGGGAAGACTGAATCTGCAATAGGTAAGCAGCTTGGTGTGAAGAAATCAACTGTGGGAGCAATTATTAGAAAATGGAAGACATACAAGACCACTGATAATCTCCCTCGATCTGGGGCTCCATGCAAGATCTCACCCCGTGGGGTCAAAATGATCACGAGACAGGCGAGCAAAAATCCCAGAACCACACGGGGGGACCTAGTGAATGACCTGCAGAGAGCTGGGACCAAAGTAGCAAAGGCTACATCAGTAACACACTACGCCGCCAGGGACTCAAATCCTGCAGTGCCAGACGTGTCCCCCTGCTTAAGCCAGTACATGTCCAGGCCCATCTGAAATTTGCTAGAGAGCATTTGGATGATCCAGAAGAGGATTGGGAGAATGTCATATGGTCAGATGAAACCAAAATAGAACTTTTTGGTAAAAACTCAACTTGTCGTGTTTGGAGGAGAAAGAACACCATACCTACTGTGAAGCATGGGGGTGGAAACATCATGCTTTGGGGCTGTTTTTCTGCAAAGGGACCAGGACGACTGATCCATGTAAAGGAAAGAATGAATGGGGCCCTGTGTCCTGAGATTTTGAGTGAAAACCTCCTTCCATCAGCAAGGGCACTGAAGATGAAACATGGCTGGGTCTTTCAGCATGACAATGATCCCAAACACACCACCCGGGCAACGAAGGAGTGGCTTCGTAAGAAGCATTTCAAGGTCCTGGAGTGGCCTAGCCAGTCTCCAGATCTCAACCCCATTGAAAATCTTTGGAGGGAGTTGAAAGTCCGTGTTGCCCAGTGACAGCCCCAAAACATCACTGCTCTAGAGGAGATCTGCATGGAGGAATGGGCCAAAATACCAGCAACAGTGTGTGAAAACCTTATGAAAACTTACAGAAAACGTTTGACCTATGTCATTGCCAACAAAGGGTATATAACAAAGTATTGAGATGAACTTTTGTTATTGACCAAATACTTATTTTACCGAGGAATTTACCAATTAATTCATTAAAAATCCTTCAATGTGATTTTCTGGATTTTTTTTTTTTTCTCATTTTGTCTCTCATAGTTGAGGTATACCTATGATGAAAATTGGAGACCTCTCTCATCTTTTAAGTGGGAGAACTTGCACAATTGGTGGCTGACTAAATACTTTTTTGCCCCACTGTATCTTGTTGTCTTTTGCACTGACAGCATGAACTGTTTGTCTTCCTGGGATGTCTCTTCTTTGTCATCATAATAACATTCTGGGAAGTGAGTGTTGTAATGCTGTAGCAGTAGCTGTTCTAATTCCACCACTGAGACTTGGTTGACACTGTAATGCAGTATCATATCACTGGGATTCACATTTTCTCTCTTCATAGTTTCACAAACCATCCAGGCTAAACAGTCTTCACAGCATAAGGCCCATCATCTTGACTGTTTATTACATGCCATGGTTCCATTGTCTTTGCTTTGTTAGCCCCAATAAGGCGGCCGTCATTGTGTGGCAAGATTACTTCTCTTAGGTATGGCCACTGTTGGAAATGTTCCTGAGTGGAGATGTTTTCTTTGTGAATGGGGATGTTATTGTGTGTAAAGACCTTTGGTCACTTAACGTAGTTTGTGTCTTCCAGGCTACAAACTTCCAGGTCTGAAACCATATAGTTGTGTCACGTTTGCCCCTTTCAGGGCATAATGAGGCACCAGATGCCAACAGAGAGTTTTGCTTGTTTATTAACAGAACACAAAATAAAGAGCCATGTGGGGCAAAACACATACACTAAATGTTGCACTCAAATGAAGAACACAAACACCTATATACAAGAGTAGCGAGGGCAAAACCTGATGCTGCTGAATGAAAACTTACAAGTGATGAGGCAAGGACAGAATCAAACACAGAAAGGAGACTGGAGCCGGGAGTAGGGACTCCAGTCATCGTAGACGAGATCGCAGCGAAGACTAAGTCTAGCTGGCGATCTTAAATAGGGAACATAAACTATAACTACCAACAGGTGTGAAGCAAACGAAATTACAAAGTGCAGACAGCCGTGACAGGTCATGAGCAGATCTGACAGCAGGAAGTCCCGCCACGGTGCTGTCAAAATAAAAGCACAGACATAATAATGAAAATGGAATTAAATACACACAGGAAAAAATAAACAAGAGACCCGAGCCTGGTGCAGAACCGAACTCGGGATCACCACAAGTTGTTAATCATCTTCTGTCCATGAACTTTGTCTTTGGCCCATACTAGTCAACATAACCTGTGTGGGTTTTCCTTTCATATGCAGCTTCTTTCGGAGTTCCTCCGTACAGAATATGCCAGTGGTGCCTGGATTCATAAAAGCACAAGTCTTTACTGACCTTCCATTTGCACGGGATCTCACTTTCACCGGCACAATGGATAACAGTCACTCACTTTCTCTGGCCCCTCTGCAGTCAACTATTTCCTGCTCAAGATATGTCTGAGAGCCTCGAACCTCCTCAGTTTGAGTGCTGTTGTTTGTTGCCATTGATATGCTGGATTCTTTCTCCACATGAAAAATGTCAAGGGTGTCTCTGTGAACACTGTTTACATACCATTCTTTACTTGCAAGTCTTGCAGAGATGGCCTTGTGTTAAACACCGAAAACACAGCCCTTTGGTTTTCAAAAATTCAACACGTTCCTCATGTGCTAGCTCTTTAAACTTAAAGCAGAATTCCAAGTTGTGCTTCTTTTGGCAGAAGAGACATGGTGTTTCAAAGGCATTAGCAGCTTTGATTGTGCTAGCCTGCTTTACTGATGCATCTCGTCTTTTCTTTTCCACCAACACATTGGTTGCAAAGCTGCTTCCCTTCACGCCACTTTTGATAGGTTTCCTTTTTCTCTGCCTTTCACCACTTTAGGTGTGCGGATGTCTTAAAGATCTCAAAAGAGTGGATCCATAGCTATTTCTGCTTGATGGTCAACGAAAGTAACAAGGTCAGCAAATCTTGCCATATGTCCCCTACTTTCCTTGATTTCAAATGCTAAATTACTCCACCTTTCCCTCATTTCGATACCACTATTCTCAGGTTTGTAGGGTTGTCCATTTCCTCCATAAACTCAACATCTTCCATTGTGTTACGACAGCTAGGCAGAAATACAGAATAAGCATTCAGTGCTTTTCCATCATCCGTCTTGATTTGTGGCCAATTTAATGCTTTGTCAGTGTAAGCACTAGTTATCAGCAGCTCATCTCCATAGTGCTTCTGAAGCAGTCGTTTTACTTCCCTGCATCCCCTGTCAGGTGGCATGTGTTCACAGCTGTGGACAAGTTCATGTGGTTCTCCTGAAGTGTACTGTTGCAAGTAGTATAGTTTATCTGGATCACTATCAGCTGTTTTCTATGGCTTGTTCAAATGCCCTCATGAAGGCCTTGTAGTTAAGAGGTTCTCCCTTGAACACTGGAACATCTCTAGCTGGTAACTGAATCTGTTTCTCTTGGTTAATCAGCATCTCAGTAATCATGTTTTGCTTCTGCGTTACTTGAATGCCATCACTGTCTCTATGCGGTCTGTTCGTAGGGTATGTAGATGGAAGTGGCATAGATGAAATTGTACTCCGAGATACAGGAATAGTAGTGGGTGAATTATGTCTCCCTTCCTCTTTAATGCTAGTGAACATAACTGTTCATACCATCCGTTACGACCTTAATTAACCAAGATTTCCAGGGGAGATAAAAGGACGTAACATACAACTGGCTGCAGCACACAAGAAGAGAACCAACTCACAAAATAAGCACCAAGGGACTGCTGGGTATCAAAATAATAAGTGCAGATTTATTTGCAAGTGAGAACCAAAACTAACAGGAGAACTCAGAATAAGGAGGAGACGACAACAGCTTCAGGGTTCTCCCAGGCCAAAATAAACAAAACCCCCCACTCTTCCTAGAAAGGAAAAGAAAACTACCCTAGTGAAATAAAATACAAAAGCTTGGCTACCTGGCTCACCACAAAACGGGAGAAAAAATGAATCAAAAAGAAAATACAGAGAACCCCTACAGTCGCTCTTTTTACAATAAACACCTCAAAGTGCATAGGCATTAAACAAGCCGGCAAATACTGAAGCCTAATGCACTGTTCAATAAACTACACCAAAGCACTCCACACACTCTAAAGCCCAGTGGCCAACTGGCAAAGAACGTTGGATGCAGGATCTTCAAATAGGCTGCTGGGCAGTGGGTTGATGCAAAACAGCTGCAGGAGCCCAGGTGTGTGGTTCAGGGTCCCCTCAGGAGTGTAGGAGAAACCTGTATAGGGGAGAGAAGTGGAAAAAAAGAGAAAAAAAGTGCTTCTCTTCCCAGAAGAGAGAAACACCGTTAAGACACGTCACACCATCTTCTGATCTCTCATACTCTTTCAGTATTCTTACTTGAGCTCTCTTTTCAGCAATAGCTGCTTCTAAGTCCAATCTTTCCAGCTTGGCTTTAATATGTGTTTTTTCCCTTTGAAGCTCCTGTTTTGCCTGTAAGGCTGCAGCTCGTTCAAATAAACCAGCAAGCTTTGCTCCTTCACTAGCACAAAGTGATGATCTACCAGATAGGACTGATGAGCATCCGGCCACTGAGCCCTTTTTCTGAGTTGGTTTTATATAAATAGACACCTGTGAAGCACTATCTTCAGGTCCTATGTCATCATCACCTGCATTATTTTCTTTGCTTTTTCTGTTTTCACTTAGACTATTTATCCATCCTTCAGTTTCTTTCATAAACTGTGTGATAATTAGTAGTTTAGGTTTTAACCAAATTTTCTCATCTGCTTCTCTTTCTTCCTCAAGTAGAAGATCCCAGTATTTGCTTACTGAGCTCTTTAAACTCAAAAACAAGAGTGGGAAACTCATTGTGCATGAACTCTCGTACTTTTTGTACATTGCCTGCATCACACATCCAGTTTTTGATTTCTTTCTTTTTACCATTTATTCGAGCTAAAGCTCTTCTTCTGGATCCAATGAGCCTTTGCAATTTATCTTCCAATGCTCTCTTAGTGTCATGTTCCTGGGGCACGAGTTAGAGCCGTGCCCAGCTTTTTTGCCCAGTGAACATTTTGTTGTTTATTTTCTGTTATTTCTTAATTTATTATGATGTTTTGTATTTTTCTGTATTGTATTTTCTGTTTCCGGTTTGATTATTTTGACAGTGCAGTGCCACTTCCGGTTGCCTATTCCTTGGGGCTGCACAGCTGCTGCCAACTGACCACTTACGAGCTACACCTGTCTGTAATTATGTATAAGTATTTTAGAGACTCGATGACTCCTGTTTGTCGCTGTGTCCTACTACTCTCTCTTCGCTGCTCCCGCCATAACCCATTTTCATGGTTTGGGGTCTGCTGTTGAGGTAAGTTGGTGTGCTCCGTCTTGGTGCCATTTCTCCTCTGTTTTTCTCAGCCGTCGAGCCCATTGCTCTTAGGGTGCTCTGACTGAGCTTTTTTTCTCTCCCTCAGGCATTCCCTGTATTTGGCACCACAGACATTGAGCCCAACTTTCCTCCAGCATTTGTGTCATTGTGCTGTCAGTGTATTTATTCCTGATTTGCTTCATGCTCAACCAGCCTGTTTGGGAGCATTTGTGTTTGTCTTGGTTGCTCAACCAGTCAATTTGGGAGCAACTGTATTTTTGTACTTACTCACCAGCTCGTTTGTGAGTGCTTTGTGTTTATTTTTTCATTTTGCTCACCAGTCAGTTTGGGAGCGTTTTTGTGGTGGCCTTTAAGTTAATAAATGTGCAAAAACCTACAACGTGCACTTGGCGTCCTATTTCCTGCCCATTCAACGGACAGTTGATGACAGTTAGCTTGCTCACTCTTTTATTTTCCATTTCTGCAGTGTTAAACACTCCCTCGTCCTCAGCCATCATATCAGCAAAAGCAATGTGTAAATTGTGTGCAAATGTTCAGAAAGTATTTCCACTTTTCTCTTCAGACATGTGCATCACAACTTCTGAGACACACAGAGACTTATTTGGCGTTTCAATAAGGCAAGCTGTCCTTATGTGCATACAGAGGAATCAAGTGGCTAAGTCAGTCTTCAATTTGTAGCATTTAGCAGGCTAACTTGTCCTTGTCTGTTCATTCTTTCTTTACCTTTTCCCAAAACTTTTCTTTCAATCACTGGGTTTCCACAAGGTTATATTGCAGACTTCTTAAAAGCGATGCATTGGAATTCCCCTCTGAATCCACCTGAGGCCTTACATATGTATGTTAGTGTAATCCACATGATAAAATGGGCTACATATGAGACACTAAACATGCAGAACATCAAAGATAAAATAACCTCCTGACTACCAGTAGTTCAAATTTGTCCTCTGTGGAGGACATTTGTAATCCTGAATATCTCCCACCCACTACATGCTACTGAATTAACTCTTGTCATCTAAAGAGGACATTTAGGGCTTTTCAATGATACCAAATGTGAAGGGGTGGGGCTTTGGTACCTTTTTTTTTCTCAACAAGGAAGATGGCGTCCATTAGTGTGAGCACATTTTATGGAAAGAGGAAAAGTAAGTACATAATACTTTTTATTGGGCAAATTTTGTCTTGAAATGTTGTTGGCATATTTTATATAAATCTCTTAAGAACACATTAAACTATTTTCTGAATTACTTTAACTGTATTTTACCATAATTTTCAAGTGTTTAAAAAATGTCCTCCATAGTGGACATTTGTAGTTATTTCCTCCATTTTGTTATGTGTTTTTTCAAATGCCGCACCAACTGGTCTAGTCTTAGACTTTGTGGTCTACCAAGGCAAGACTACCTTCAGAGTTACAGGAGGACAGGGCATTGGAGAACAAGCTGTTCGTCATTTGGTCGAGTCTGTTCCCCAAGGAACCCACCTGTTCTTTGACAGGTTCTTTACAACTGTCAAACTCCTCGACACCCTGATGACAAAAGGGCTGACAGGGACTGGAACCCTGATGAATAACAGGGTTCCAAAGGAGTGCAAGATCATAGGGGATAAGCCCTTGAAAAAGAAAGGAAGAGGGGCTTCGGAGATGGTAGTCAGACGAAGCCCTCCTGAACTTGCTGTCATAAAATGGTTGGACAACAAGCCAGTTGTCATGGCGTCCTCTGCCTATGGCATTGAACCTCAGGACACACGCAGAAGATGGTCTAAGAAAGACAAAAGGTTTGTCCAGGTCTCAAGGCCACTGGCAATTGCTGAGTACAACACCAACATGGGTGGCATGGACTTGGTTGACCGAATGTTGAGCTTCTACAGGATGGCCTCTCGCACTCAGAAATGGACAGTGCGTGCAGTTTTTCACTTTTTTGATCTGGCAATCACCAACTCTTGGCTTCAGTATAAGGGTGACTGCCAGTTTCTGGGGAAGAAACCACTGAAGTTCCTTGACTTCAAACTGCTCCTTGGTGAAGAGTTGATTACTCAGGCCCAAGTAGGAATCGCAAGTGACAGCGAGGATGACTACACTCCCCCACGTCAAAAGTGGAAACTGCAGCCAAATGCAGCTCTGAGACAATATGGTGCAATCCATCTTCCAGAGATGGTGGATGAAACACATGCATCAAGGTGCCGCAGATCTGGTTGCAAGAGCAAAACATATGTGATGTGCACGAAGTGCAAGGTATTCCTTTGTGTTTCAAAGAAGGGGAATTGCTTTTTGAAGTACCATACCAAATAAGCACAACAAAGCAGTAATGATGGCGTTTCATTATGCTTATGTTTACTTTTTTGTACGCTTATACACTACATAACAAGTATGTGAAAGTTAAATTCATTCTGATGTTGACTTTTTGGTATTTTCTTTGGGACTAACTGATTGCTGCCAAGGTTCAGTTTCACATGTATGGCGTTCCGATGTCCACTATAGTGGACACATGATATCTGTAAAATAAAAACTTTTTTTTCCAAAAAAATGTTTTCAGTGTTCTAATTACCTTACAAAGATTGGGGAAGTTAAAAAAAAATTGTGATTGGACAATATTTTTTTTCCTGGTAGTCAGGAGGATAATTTAAATTAGTTACTCTCTTAAATCTTTGCTAAGTGAAAAATATAAATTATTGCACTAAGAGAGAATAGATAGATAGATAGATAGATAGATAGATAGATAGATAGATAGATGTACTTTATTGATCCCAAACTGAGAATTTACAGTGTAACAGCAGCATGACAGTAGAGAACCAAACAACAGAAACACACGCATGACAGACAAAGGGATTACCCGTGGAAAGTAAAACTAACACGACTATAAAACCTATATACATCATAGCTTATATATGATGACCCGTATAAACACATGAATCATCCCATTGCACAATGAAGGACTATCAGGAGCAGAGTGAAATATGAGGTACCAGTTAGTCTGTAAGGTGCAGTGTGGCAGCATAGCTATGACCAGAATACAACATCATAGTGAGTTATTGTACAGTGAAATTGCATGTGGCAGGAAAGATTTCCTGTACCTGGCCATTCGACAGCGAAGCTGTAGTAGTCTACTGGAAAAAGTGCTTCGCTGTCTGTCTAGTGTGTGATGGAGGGGGTGATCAGGATTGTCTATGATGGATCGCAGTTTGTTTAGTGTTCTCCTCTCCACCACTGTCTCAAAGGTCTCCGGTCTGAGACCAATTACAGAGCCAGCCCTCTTGATAAACTTGTCAAGTCTGTTGGTGTCTCTGGCCCTGATACTGCGACCCCAGCAGACAGTAGCAAAGAAGATGGCGCTGGCGACAGCGGTCTGGTAGAAAAGCTACTGCATCCTGCTGCACACGTTGAAGGATCTCAGCTTCCTCAGGAAGTAGAGTCTGCTCATCCTCTTCTTGTGCGCAGCATCGGTGTTGGATCTCCAGTCCAACCCGCTGCTGATCCTGACACCCAGATATTTGTAGTCCTCAACCACTCCCACATCCTCCCCCCTAATCTGCAGTGGCTGAGAAGGCGTTTTCCTCTTCCTGAAGTCAATCATCATCTCTCTGGTCTTGCTGACATTCAACCTCAGGTGATTCTGCTCGGTCCACTCCACAAATCTGTCTACCAGTGTCCTGTACTCCCCCTGCTCTCCTCCTCTTATACACCCCACCACAGCTGAGTCATCAGAGAATTTCTGCAGGTGGCATGACTCTGTGTTGTACTGAAAGTCAGTGGTGTATAAGGTGAAGAGAAAAGGAGAGAGCACAGTCCCCTGTGGAGCTCCCGTATCACTAGCCACCACTCCAGACAAGACATTGCCCAGCTAGACAAACTGTGGTCTGCCTGTCAGGTAGTCAGTAATCCAGGAGATCACAGAGCTGTCAACCCCCATCACCCACAGCTTCTCACCCAGCAGCAGTGGCTTGATGGTGTTAAAGGCACTGGAGAAATCAAAAAAAGTGATTCTCACAGTATCTCCTCCACCATCCAGGTGCAGATGGGCTCGTTGCAGCAGGCAGATGACAGTGTCTTCAACTCCTAAACGGGGCTGATATGCAAACTGCAGATGGTCCAGCCACGTCTTCAACTGCGGCCTCAGGTGGGCTATGACCAGTCTCTCCAGGACCTTCATCACATGAGATGTGAGGGCAACTGGTCGATAGTCGTTCAGGTCCGATGGAGATGACTTCTTGGGGACAGGAACCAGGCAGGATGTCTTCCACAGCACCGGTACTTTCTCCAGACTCCGGCTCAGGTTGTACAGGTGTTCAGTACCAGGGCTAGTTGGTTGGCACAGGTCCTCAGGGTCCTGGCGGAGATGCCATCAGGGCTTGCAGCATTCCGCTGACGGAGTCTCTTATTTCATTTTTATTTACCATTAATTGTCAAATGTGAAGTTGCACATTTTCACCTTAATGAACAGTTCAGAATGTAGTTACAAGATTGGCTCGGCCAATCCGAGATGTTGCCCATGGCAGTTAGTCCCGCCCTCCTGCTAGGAGAGGAGGTAACACTGTTTGTGAGTCAGAGAGATGTTTGGATTTCAGCAGGAGAGTACATGGTCATAGTGTATGTGAGTGGGAGTACACCATAAGAAGCAGAGCAAGAGTGAAATGAGATAAACCTACAATATACTGAAGGTAAATTACTTTTACTAAAGCGATGACTTGTAAAAAGTAATCATAAGTGAGCTAAATCAGCTCAGTAGATACCAATTAGCACTAAATGCTAAGCTAAGTCTCCGTTTAACTGTCGCCCCTTGTGCAGCTGAAAGAGTGAAGCTTCCCAACGGTTTTCTACAACTTGTTCTTTACTGCCTGAAGCCGAAAGGTAATACATAAGACTTTCAATTAATGCAGTTATTTAATTTGGTAGTCAGTGTGAGCTAACTTGTTTGGAAAGTAAAAGATTGCACTGCTGTTTAGAGGCCTGTGGTTTAGCTGGGCGCCTCCATTTCGCCAGCGCCTCCGTGTGCAAAGCCCCCCAGAGAGATCAGTGAGCGCGAGTTTTACTTTCCCATAGAGGGATTTCATTCAGTTTGCACCTTGTTAAGTTGTTTATTGCACAATTCTGGGGTTTTCTACTGAATTTATAGCTGTTGAATATAAGGTTTATTTGTCAAGTTTGTTCAGTGAATATAAGCTATTGTATTTGTCTACTTGTTAAAGGAAAAAGTTAATTCATGGTAATTAAATTGCCATATGCACTGATTTCATGGTGAAACATTTTAAGGAAACGTAAACAGTGAAACATTTCATGTTAATTGATATATTTTATTTTATTGTTAAAAATAAGTCAATGCAGATTTCATGATGTGACTGCAGTTACAAAAAGAGAACTATTTAGATATTTGATTTATGATATTTCTCTGAACCTGTCTGTCGACAGGTCAGGGTTTTTTTTGTTGTTGTTGTTGTTGTTTTTTATTGTGCCTTGATTCTACGTTGATTGTCCTGCGTGAATCTGTCCTGTGAGGACCCATGCTCTGACTTTGATGGCGAGCCATCCCAGTAGAATCTACAAAGGCTCATCAAGATATCACTGGATCCTGGACCAGGTCTGCTGCGCTCCTTGGTGTGGTAGGCCCAGTATCTGCAGACACCTTCACACTCACTCCATTACACAAGCTCCCCTTTCCCCCAACATCACACATACATTTCCCCTCCTTCCCTTGGACTCTGGACACTACTGACATTTTTTTTTTTTTTTAATCCTGGGAACTGTGGACTTATTCTTATCATTTTGACCTTTTTAATATTTTTGGACTTGATTCAACCCATAATAATTTCATTCCCAAAATCGTATTTTGGTGCTTGAGTATTGGGAATTTCCCTTAAATGAATGGTGTTGCTACTGGAAAGGATATAGATTTTTTTTTTTTTTTTACTGTAAACTGTGAGTCTATAAGGGAAGTATACACTTTGAAATTGATAAATTACACTCCAAATTCAGGTAAAAAGGGTGCACCCAAAAAGTGAAATTGAGAAAAGTACCGATGTTGTTGATTTCATGGTAAATATTCATTTGATGAATATTTTGTAAATGACATTTTTATTTTGTTTTCCTTTTCATTTTGTTACTAAAGCCGGCAATTATTCAATTTAACAATCCTGTCTCTGTGCTTCATTTAAATGCTCCACTTTACTCCAGTAGCCAAACCTACTGGTCCAATTGAGTAACTTGTATCGGCTAATCACATACAGTGGGGTAAAAAAGTATTTAGTCAGCCACCAATTGTGCAAGTTCTCCCACTTAAAAGATGAGAGAGGTCTCCAGTTTTCATCATAGGTATACCTCAACTATGAGAGACAAAATAAGAAAAAAAAAATCCAGAAAATCACATTGAAGGATTTTTAATGAATTAATTGGTAAATTCCTCGGTAAAATAAGTATTTGGTCAATAACAAAAGTTCATCTCAATACTTTGTTATATACCTTTTGTTGGCAATGACAGAAGTCAAACGTTTTCTGTAAGTTTTCACAAGGTTTTCACACACTGTTGCTGGTATTTTGGCCCATTCCTCCATGCAGATCTCCTCTAGAGCAGTGATGTTTTGGGGCTGTCGCTGGGCAACACAGACTTTCAACTCCCTCCAAAGATTTTCAATGGGGTTGAGATCTGGAGACTGGCTAGGCCACTCCAGGACCTTGAAATGCTTCTTACGAAGCCACTCCTTCGTTGCCTGGGCAGTGTGTTTGGGATCATTGTCATGCTGAAAGACCCAGCCATGTTTCATCTTCAATGCCCGTGCTGGTGGAAGGAGGTTTTCACTCAAAATCTCATGATACATGGCCCCATTCATTCTTTCCTTTACACGGATCAGTCGTCCTCGTCCCTTGGCAGAAAAACAGCCCAAAAGTATGATGTTTCCACTCCCATGCTTCACAGTAGGTATGGTGTTCTTTCTCCTCCAAACACGACAAGTTGAGTTTTTACCAAAAAGTTCTATTTTGGTTTCATCTGACCATATGACATTCTCCCAATCCTCTTCTGGATCATCCAAATGCTCTCTAGCAAACTTCAGACGGGCCTGGACATGTACTGGCTTAAGCAGGGGGACACGTCTGGCACTGCAGGATTTGAGTCCCTGGCGGCGTAGTGTGTTTCTGATGTAGCCTTTGTTACTTTGGTCCCAGCTCTCTGCAGGTCATTCACTAGGTCCCCCCATGTGGTTCTGGGATTTTTGCTCACCGTTCTCGTGATAATTTTGACCCCACGGGGTGAGATGTTGCGTGGAGCCCCAGATTGAGGGAGATTATCAGTGGTCTTGTATGTCTTCCATTTTCTAATAATTGCTCCCATAGTTGTTTTCTTCACACCAAGCTGCTTACCTATTGTAGACTCAGTCTTCCCAGCCTGGTGCAGGTCTACAATTTTGTTTCTGGTGTCCTTTGACAGCTCTTTGGTCTTGGCCATAGCGGAGTTTGGAGTCTGACTGAGGTTGTGGACAGGTGCCTTTTATACTGATAACGAGTTCAAGCAGGTGCCATTAATACAGGTAACAAGTGGAGGACAGAGGAGCCTCTTAAAGAAGAAGTTACAGGTCTGTGAGAGCCAGAAATCTTGCTTGTTTGTAGGTGACCAAATACTTATTTTACCAAGGAATTTACCAATTAATTCATTAAAAATCCTTCAATGTGATTTTCTGGATTTTTTTTTCTCATTTTGTCTCTCATAGTTGAGGTATACCTATGATGAAAATTGGAGACCTCTCTCATATTTTAAGTGGGAGAACTTGCACAATTGGTGGCTGACTAAATACTTTTTTGCCCCACTGTATTTACATTGAGTGACACGAATTATACACACAAGTTACATACCCATGGTTGTTAATATATGCTGCAAGTGTTATTACCAAATATGGGGTTACATTAGCATCCAATTAGCCTTTGTGTCTGAGCAGTTTTTCTACTTATATAGTGGCTTTCCTTCTTGTTGTCCAAAAACCATGTAAGAGCTGTAAGCACAGTATTCCTGACACGAGCGAAGAGACTGTTTTATATTCCCAATATTAACAACAAGCAGCACGGACGTAACAGCGCAGGCACGGATGACATCATCACGCTGTGCCTGTAATAGGGGGCCGTTGGCAGCAGCCTAGGCTCTTTGGTGCTCCGCCTCTAGTACAACACCAGCCTGTACCTCCTTATAGCTAGCATATTAGCATGTTCTGTATGTTCCATGTTCCACTAGCTACAGCTCAATAAAGCCACCGTTCAGCACAGCCATCACCTCAGCTGTCCCTGTTTTACAGACATAACACTGGCAACGAGGAGAAACATTTCAAACATTGACATGGAAATGTGCTTGGCGCCCCTACCACTGTTTCTCACATCCCCAGGTGAGCTGCCCATCCCATGGACTCACTGGTTCAACTCATTCTGGACATACAGTACATGTCGGTTATGGACCTAGTTAGAGTTGGTAAGATGCGGCTGCAGCTGCTCCTGATTCACAGCCTGGGTACTGAGGGGCAGCGGGTGTTCATGCGTACAAATGCACGGTGAGGCTCGACAATGTCAGCTTGCCATTATTACTGGACACCACCGCTGTGAGGTCTGTGATGAAATGGGTCACAGTTAAGAAATTCTTCCCTAGCCATCCCATCGGGAAGAATGCAGCAGAGATTTATGGTTATGGGCACACTCGTATCATCTTAGTAGGAACCATTACGCTGATGGTTCGCTATGGGTCAAGAGTTCTCCCGGCATTCACCTTCCATGTAACCACACACGGAGACAACATCCTGGGATGCGACCTTTTCTATGAATTGGGCTTTAGTATTCACAATTACCAAGGACTCTGTTTGACCACTGATGATGGGGCACATCACACCCAGATGAGGGTACAGTCACCCCAAGCTTGACACCTCAAGAAGATCAAATCAAATCAAACTTTATTGTCATATTGCTGTACATACAACTGTAGTGCAGGCAAAGTGAAATTGCGCTTCTCTTGGCATCCATATAAATAAAAGCAGCATGATTTAAGACACACTCACACATATCTACACCCCCCACCCCCAACCCCCATCTATTCACACATCCCTGAGACATACTTGGAAAAAACTAACTAACTATAATATACAAATAATATACATAATGTCCGTAGGTGCAGTAGTGTGTATGAGAGATTCCGGGTCAACTGTTCAGCATCCTGACAGCTTGTGGAAGGAAGCTGTTGATCAGTCTGGTGGTCCTGCCTCTGATGCTCCGGAATCGTTTACCAGATGGCAGAAGTTCAAAGTGTTTATGCAGAGGATGAGAACGGCCCTTGACAATGTTCAGTGCCCTGCTCCTACAACAGTTCTGAAAAAGTTCTTGGACAGAGGGGAGGGAGACTCCAATTACCCTCTCAGCTCCCTTGACTATCCTCTGCAGGGCTTTTTTGTCTGACATACTGCAGCTGGAGTACCATGTAGCAATGCAGTACGTCAGAACACTCTCCACCACACCTCTGTAGAAGGTCCTGAGGATGCAGATGGGGAGAGAGGCCTGTTTGAATTTCCTCAATAAGTGCAGTCTCTGCTGAGCCCGCTTCCTGATCCCCAAGGAATTCTTGCTCCAGGTCAGGTCCTACAAGATCTGCACTCCGAGGAACTTGATGTTCTCCACTCTCTCCACTAAACGGCCGCCGATGCTGAGGGGGACGTGTTCAGGCTGTGACCGCCGGAAGTCGATAATCATCTCCTTCGTTTTGTCCACGTTGAGCACCAGATTATTTTCCCTGCACCAGCCCTCCAGGTCTCTCCCTGTACATTGATTCCTCATCCCTCTGAATAAGTCCCACCACCGTGGTGTCGTCTGCAAACTTAATAATCTGGTTCCCCTCGTGTCTGGATACACAGTCATGTGTTAGAAGTGTAAACAACAGTGGACTGAGTACGCAGCCTTGAGGGGATCCGGTGCTCAGCGTGACAGAGTTGGAGATGTTGTTTCCAACCCGGACAGACTGAGGTCTCTCAGTCAGGAAATCCAGGATCCAGAGACATGTGGCGGTGTTCAGACCAAGAAGGAGTAATTTCTCCATCAGTCTCTGGGGAATAATGGTGTTGAATGCTGAACTGAAATCAATGTACAGGAGTCTGGCGTAGGTGTCTTTCTGGTCCAGGTGGGTGATGACAGAGTGTAGGGTGGTGACTATAGCATCCTCCGTGGAGCGGTTTGAACGATATGCAAACTGGAGTGGGTCGTGTGATGCAGGGAGGCAGGCTGTAATGTGTGGTTTGACAAGCCGTTCAAAACACTTCATCACAATTGGTGTCAGTGCAACAGGACGATAGTCATTCAAACAGGACACAACTGGTTTCTTTGCCACCGGTAGAATGATAGAGATCTTGAAGCATCTGGGAACGACGGCCTGACTCAGGGAGATGTTATAAATGTCAGTCAGGACATCCGCCAACTCACTTGCGCAGTCTCGGAGCACATGTCCCGGAATGTTGTCTGGACCTGCAGCTTTGCGTGGGTTGACTCTGGTTAGGGTCCTCCGTGTGTCCGCTGTGTTGATGGTAAAAGCTGGTCCGACCGATGGTGGGGGTGGGCCAGCCCTCCCTCTGGTTGTCGGGTTTGATGCTTCAAAACGTGCAAAGAAGTCATTGAGCCTGTCTGGAAGCGAAGCGTCGTCATCATCGACCCCCTGCCTAGACTTATAGCCCGTCAGTGTCCGAACTCCTTGTCACATCTGCTTGGTGTTCCTAGTGTCACAGAGGTGTCCCTGGATTTTCTCCGCATAGGCACGCTTCGCCGCCTTAATTCCCTTTGAGAGCGCAGACCTGGCTGAGCGGAGGGCGATCCTGTCCTTTGCTCTGAAGGCTGCATCTCTGGCTGTAAGCAGCGAGCGTACCTCTGCAGTCATCCAGGGCTTATGGTTACCCCGCATAGTGATGGTCTTCACTGTAGTGACATCCTTTGTGCACTTCGCGATGTAGCTGGTGACCATTTCAGCATACTCCTCCACATCTGTCTTGTCTTCCTGGGAGGCTGCTATTTTGAAGACCTCCCAGTCTGTGTGCAGAAAACAGTCTTTCAGTGCAGAGGTTGCACTCTCTGGCCAAATCCTGATTTGTTTCACTGCTGGCCTGCTGCGCTTCAATAAAGGTTTGTAGACAGGCACCAGCATCACGGATATGTGGTCAGAAAGGCCGAGGTGGGGGTGGGGTATCGCCTTATATGCATCTGTGTTTGTGTACACTAAGTCCAACATATTCTCTCCTCTGGACTTGGGGAGCACAGTCTTTAAGCTGGTGTGGTTAAAATCCCCCACAACCACCACAAAACTGTCCGGATGTGAAGTTTGGATTAAGCTAATAGCATCGTGTAGTTCCCCAAGTGCCTTCTTAGCGTTAGCGTTAGCGCTCGGCGCTATGTAAACAGCCGTTACAAACATGTTGCTGAATTCCCTCGGCAAATAATATGGCCGACAATTTACAATAAGGAACTCTGCCAACGGAGAGCAGTGTTTAGACACTAACGTGGCATTAACGCACCAGTTCTTGTTAACATAGATGCATAGCCCACCCCCACGGCTCTTACCGGAGCTCGCCGTTTCTCAGTCGGCTCGGAACATTGCCATATCTTCCAGTTGAATGGCCTCGTCAGGGAGGCCATGAACCAAACACAGAGAGAGGGCACAAACTGTACTCGCCTCTGATCCTTGCCCATCATAAGCCTCGGGGACCCGCCACAGAGCTGCAGGAGATGGAGTTCATGGCCAAGAGGAACCCCGGTGAACGACAACAACCCGACGCGCGTCCTGTTGCCAGCGAAAACAACACATCGCCACGACCACAACCAGCATCAGGAGTAAGCCTCAGGGAGCTGCCATAGCAATGCAGGAGAGAGAGTTCATGGCCGAGCAGAACCCAGCAAAGCAACACCAATCCAATGTACGTCCTGCCACCAGCATGAACGGCACTCGGCCACAACGGCAACCAGCATTCGAGACGAGAGAGCAGCAGTGGTGAGTGCAGCCAAACCGATCGCCACTCGAAGTGCTTGACAGGGATCGGGTCCACCGATCCGAATACCTGGACCTAGGAACACTCCTGTCACCACCAATGATGATCACCGCACAGTTGGGGCCAGCTACTTACCAGATGGCTGATGGTTCGAGATGGCATGCCAGCCATCTGCGAAAGGTGAGAGCAGCTGCCCCAGATCAAGCCACTATACTGGAACCAATCCAGTCAGTGTGGTACCCGGACTGGTACTTCGCTGATGAGAGAGCACACCCAGGTCCGCTGCAGCCAGTGCCTCCAAGGCCATGCCCACTACAAGCTCTCCAGAGGCCCCTGAAGTCAAATTGCAACAATGACTCTGTTTTACAATGTTTAGACAGAGTACGGTTGACTACAGTGGCAGAATAACCTACTCAACTGTGCAGGGTCTCCCGGCAGTCCACCCAGTGGCCCAGGTTCAGGTTTGAATTATTGTGGGTTCACATGCCTGCCTTGATGTTCATAATGGTTTTGTTTTTTTCCCAGGGGGTAGGTGAATATTGGATATTCCCAATATTAACAACAAGCAGCACGGATGTGACGGCGCAGGCATGGATGATGTCATCACGCCGTGCCTATAATAGGGGACTGTTGGCGGCAGCCTAGGCTCTTTGGTGCTCCACCTCTAGTACAACACCAGCCTGTACCTCCTTATAGCTAGCATATTAGCATGTTCTGTACGTTCCATGTGCCACTAGCTACAGCTCAATAAAGCAACCATTCAGCACAGCCATTGCCTCTGCTGTCCCTGTTTTACAGATATAACAGAGATGTAATCTTGAATTTTAAAACTTTTAATAAAACGAAAAGCTCTCCGTTACACTGTCACACGGTAGAAGAATTGTCTGCAGAGGCAGACTTACCATTCGGCAAAGGTAGATGACTGCCTTAGGCCCCGATCTGCTAAGGGCCCCGATATACTAGGAGCCCCAAATACATTTTTTTAAATGTTTAGCATAACAGCGGGGAAAATAACTATTGAACACATTGAAGAGGATGATAAAATAAAGGCAGCGTTCAGGTTCAGGTTCAGGTTACTTTATTTGTACCCGTAGGTAGATTTGTTTTGCAGTTGGTGACATCCATATTTACAAGCCACTAATTACATTCAACATAGACACAAACACAGGCACACATCTTACAAAATAGGTAAATATAAAATATGTACAATATAATTTTTATAGCTTGTTCAACTCTTTGACAGCAGCAGGGACAAAGCTGTTTTTGTAGCGCTGGGTTTTTTATCATTTAAAAGTTGCGTTGGATTTTTAAATAGCTTTATTATCATCCGCCTTCATCAGAACTCGGCTGCAGCCCATGGCTTGAGCAGGCTGCAACTTCATTCCTCCAGCTCTCAAAGAGGAGACACGTGTGTGTCTCCTCACAGTACAGAAATCAAGATGCAGTTGTTATGACTCGCTGCTCATCAGCGGCGCCAGCCGCGCGCACACCTGCTCCTCGTCAGCAGCGAGGTATTTAATCCACTCTGCCCTGGGCTTCGACCTGAAGCCGTCTCTCTACTTCGGCCCCTTTGCTACTACGGATCTCAAACCGACTAGTGAAGATATCTTGGGTAAGCTCCCCTTACCTCTCTCCTCTAGCCTTCCCCTGTGCACAGGTGGACATTCCCGGCGGCGGACTTCATCACCTCGCCGTTGGCTCTACGCTGCTGCCACAGGTACTGCAGGTCGCTGTCTCCCGGGCTTCGTCCTTGTCGACACCAGCCACCTGTCATAACCAAGTAAGCCAGCTACCATCATTATTCCCTGTATTGGTGTGGTGCCCGTTACCCTTCTCCCTCTGCTCTCTCCCACAGGGTTGTCCGGCTGTACGGCCTCCTGCCCCCGTGCCTGACGCAGACGCCACCACCAATACATTCTTATTCCACAGACACGCAGCCATACACTTCCTTGTTGCTAATAAAGCTGTTAAATCTATCCTGAGCCTGCGTGTGTGTCTCCTGGGCCATGCGTTATGTCAGCAGTAGTCAGAGTGAGAGAAAGAATCACACTTTGGCACAGCTTTTTTACCCAACTCAAACAATAGATCAAAGGACCTTCACAGCAGTCAATCTGGCATTTGCATGTCAAAGGAACAGACAGGATGCATGAGCACAATGCATGGATAACGCATGGATGATACATTAACTCAAAGCAGTGACATGCATAACCGGCAGACTGTAGCAGAAACAACCAGAATGTGAGGTGATTGCCTTTAGCCTGTTGTGGGGGTTAAATCAAACCGCTACACTGCTCCCCCCCAGAGGGCACGGTAGGGGACCGTGACCTCGATGTTGCAGTTTGGGCAGCGAGCAGGGAAAAGCTCTGTGCAGGAGGAGGGGGAGGGGGGTAGCAAATGCTGACCGGGCGCGGGAAAATCGTTCGAGTCGCGCCAAAAGTGTTTGCTGCTCCGCGATGTCCCGTCTGAACATGCGGAGATCAGAAGAAGAAAAAAATTAGTCTCTGACTCCTCTCGTGGCCATGAAGAAAAGCAGGAGCGGCGGTAAGAAAAAAATAAAAGCAGAGGGACTGGCGTGTTGACTTTAGGGCAGGCGCAACCCTAAAGCCTCGGGAACCGCAGACAGCTGAATTCCCCTTGTGTGCCGTGGCTAAGACCATAAAATCCAGTGAGCAAGCTGCGGGCCTCAGGTATACAAGCAAGCCTGAAGGGCCAGTGTGCAGCAGAAGGAAGGCGGTCGGAAAAGGCGTATTTGTCCCGTGCGTGGTGCGCCGTCCTCGTCACCCCCGGTGCGCGTGCCGGAGCTCCGTGCGTGGGTGGGCCCGCTGGAGAGGAACTCAGGGTCGGAAACTTGGTGGAGATTGGCGCAGTCTGCGCCGAAAAACATCTCTGATGAGCCGTGGCTGCAGAATAGTCATGGTGCGTTCAGGTCCACGTGTGCTCCGTCGGCCATGGGAGTCGCCCGCATGTGCTCTCATGTGGAGGAGCTGCGCGGCCGGTCCCACGTGGATGTGCCGATCTCGGCGAGGGCGCGCCATGACGTTCTCTGCCGCTTACCCGGTCTTGGTTGATGTCCTGAGAGCAGTTCGCCCGCCGTGGGCTCTGCGTCGAGGCCTCCCTGAGGCAGCAGGGAGGGCAGACCAGTCAGGCCGCTGCGACGGAGCATTCATGCCTGGGTGCTGCGTTCGCTGGCCGCTCGTTTTCTTCAGTCTCGGGTCGCCAGCGTGGCTGTTCAGATCAGAAGGTTGCATTTGCACAAAACGTGTGCATTCCGGGGTCACCAGTGAAGAGGATGATAAAATAAAGGCAGCGTTGGATTTTTAAATAGCTTTATTATCATCCGCCTTCATCAGAACTCGGCTGCAGCCCATGGCTTGAGCAGGCTGCAACTTCATTCCTCCAGCTCTCAAAGAGGAGACACGTGTGTGTCTCCTCACAGTACAGAAATCAAGATGCAGTAGTCAGAGTGAGAGAAAGAATCACACTTTGGCACAGCATTTATACCCAACTCAAACAATAGATCAAAGGACCTTCACAGCAGTCAATCTGGCATTTGCATGTCAAAGGAACAGACAGGATGCATGAGCACAATGCATGGATAACACATGGATGATACATTAACTCAAAGCAGTGACATGCATAACCGGCAGACTAGCAGAAACAACCAGAATGTGAGGTGATTGCCTTTAGCCTGTTGTGGGGGTTAAATCAAACCGCTACAACATCATCATTTTTCTCATTACCTCCGCCAAGGAGGTTATGTTTTCATCGGCATTGGTTTGTCTGTCTGTCTGTCTGTCTGTTTGTTTGTTAGCAACATAACTCAAAAAGTTATGGACGGATTTTCATTAAATTTTCACAGATTGTCAGAAATGGGGTATCCTACAGATGATTACATTTTGGTGGTGATCTGGATCACCGTCCACAAGAAAACCGCCATTACGGAAAATGCGATTTTCGTGAATAACTACTGAACCTCTAATCCAATCATTGTCAATCCAATTGCTAGTCATATGTTTTCATGGTCAAGGAATCTGAAAACGTACACACAAACGCTGTATGGGGGGAACTGTGGCGCTTGGCGGAGGTCTGCGCTGTCCGAGTGCTTTTCTAGTTAAACATATTTTTGATGGAACCATTGACCTGAGATTTTCACCAGATATCAGTAACAACACAAGTAATCCATACATACAAAGAAATCAAGGCAACTGTGTTCACAAAACAAGTTATATTTAATAAAGTGGAATGACACTGGGAATAAGTATTGAACACATGAAGGAAAAGAGGTGCAAAAAGGCATAGAAAGCCAAGAAATCAGCTGAAATCCATCCGAGTTTAGGAAGCCATCCCATCCCCCATTAGTTCAAATGAATTTAAGTTGGTTAAGTCCTGACTGATAGCCTTTAAAAAGGTCTGTGAATATCAGATTGTCACACCACAAAAAACTCACAATGGGTAGAAGCAAAGAGCTCTCTCTAAACCTTTGCAGCCTTATTGTGGCAAAATATAATGATGGCATTGATTACAGTCGCATTTCTAAACTGATGAATATTCCAGTGAGCATTGCTGAAGCCATTATTCAGAAGTAGAAAGAACATCATTTTACCATAAACCGGCCCTGACCAAGAACTCCTCGCAAGATTTCTGGAAGAGGAGTCAAAAGAATTATCAGAAGAGTCATCCAAGAGCCAAAGACCACTCATGACGCGCTCCAGAAAGACCTGGAGTTAGCAAGTACTGCTGTTTCAAAGAAAACAATAAGTAATGCACTCAACTGACATTGGCTCTATGCCTGCTCACCTCACAAGACTCCACTGCTGAAGAAAAAACGTGTTGAAGCTTGTTTAAAGTTTGCTGCACAACATTTGGACAAGCCAGTAAAATACTGGGAGAATATAGTCTAGCCAGATGAGACCAAAATTGAACTTTTTGGATGCCACAACACACAGCGTGTTTGGAGGAAAAATGGCACTGCACATCCCATCAAGGTGTGGGGGTGTTTTTCAGCACATGGTACAGGAAGACCTCATATAATTGAAGGAAAGATGAATGGACAAATGTACAGAGACATCCTGGAGGTGTCACCAGGGGGTATCAGATGGGACTGTTGGGTCTATACACCCCCCAGGGAGAGTAAGAACTGTCAGTGCCACTAAGAGAAGAAGGGTGTTGGAGCGGCGCTGGCGTTTTATCATGTTAATGTGCCACACACTTCTTTGTTTAAACAACAATGTGTTATGGTTGAAAGTTCCGGGTCTTGATGCATGGTAATAAAGATAAAAAATGAGGAATGCACAGAGACCCAGGATTCTCTTTTGCTGTAAGTTATGTTGGAGGAAGAATAAAGTTCTGTGTCGTCCAGCTCGTGGCCTCGCCTACCTTCTTTCTCCACACTGGTGACCCTAAGACGTGCCATGAAAAGCGAGCCGAGCATCACCCTGGAGACTACCTGGAGGGAGAGCACCGGTGCCGCACGGGCCGGCTCAGTCAAACTCTCAGACTTCTGGCTTCACAACCCGACTGCGTGGTTTCTGCATATAGAAGCCCAGTTCACACTCCGCGGGATAACAGCGGACAACACAAGATATTACTACGTGATTGCTGCGCTGGATGCACGCGCCACGCAACAGGTGACAAACCTGCTACCGGAGCCGCCAGCCTAAGGAAAATATGAAGCGCTCAAGAGGATGCTTCTCCAGAGTTACACCCTTTCTGACAGTGAGAGGGCAGAGAAACTCCTAACGCATTCGGAGTTAGGCGACAGATTAGCAGAGGAGCTCATGGAGAGCATGCTGGCGCTGAGGGGGGAAGGACGATGAATCTTTCCTGTTTGCACACTTGCTCCTCAGAAACCTACCAGCTACAGCAAGGGCGATCTTGGCCAACTCACCACAGCTGGTTGCTAAGGACTACCGCGCCCTGGCGCAGGAAGTGGACCGCATTATTTTGGTGAATAGAACTCTTAGCGTGCAGACAGTGGCACCGGCATCCATGAGGGACTCCAGCGAGGTCAAGGAGCTGTTCGTGGTAGCCGGGATGGACACCAGAAGATGAAGGAACGGGGCGATCTGTTTTTATCATCGCCGTTTCGGCTTGAATGCCCAACACTGCCTGTTGCCATGCCAATTCAAGAAGCTGGGAAGACAGTACATTCAGAATTCAGTGGCAGCTGCAACCGATGGCGACAAGAACAGACTGCTTTATGTCACGGACACATGTTTGGGGAGATGGTTTTTGGTGGACTCTGGCTCCCAGAAGAGCCTCATCCTGCCGGTCAACGCAGACAGGGTGGCAGGACACAGTTCACAGCCGCCAACAGATCCACCATCAGAGCATTTGGCGAGCGGACACTGACGATATGCTTACACGTACGCAACTTTCAGTGGGACTTTGTGATAGCCACATGTTCCGGCCCCATTTTAGGTGCAGATTGTTTATGTGCTTATGGGTTGTTAGTCGATGTTGCTAATAGATTAGTGGATGCTGTCTCTTTTACCTCACTGCCCTGCACAGCTCGGGGAGCTGGGTCTGCAACACTGGCTAACGTCATAGCTCCAGGGGGTAAGTACCAACATTTGCTCGCACAGTTCCCAGCACTCACTGTCCCGGCTTTTTTGGCTACGGTAACAAAACACGGGGTCGAGCACTTTTTGATGACAAAAGGCCCGCCAGTGTTCGTGCATCATCGGTGTTTGGACGCAGCTAAACTGGCCAGCGTGCAAGGGGAGTTTACCAACTTAGAGCAGTTGGGCATCATCCGGCCCTCCCACAGCCCGTGGGCATCCTCGCTTTACATGGTGCCTAAAGCCGACAGGTCATGACGACCGTGCGGTGATTTCCGGCCCTTGAATAATGCTACGGAACATGATCGTTATCCCATTCCGCACATCCAGGATTTTTCCGTGCACCTGGCTGGGGTGCGTGTTTTTTCGAAAGTGGATCTGGTCTGCGGATACCACCAGGTCCCAGTGCCCACGGAAGACGTTCCAAAAACAGCGGTAATTGTCATGGTAGCCCTCGCGGGCTACCAATAAGACGCACACAAGTCCACCAGTGAGTTTTAGTGAGTTTTATTACGGTGAAAGGGTGTCTACACAAGCTGCTGAGTAGATGACAGAGTCCTTGCAGAACAGGAAGCATAGGCAATACAACACACTACGGGTCCAGAGCAGGAAACAGTCACACACAGACAAGCTAGGTAGTAATTGCACCTGGACTGCTAAAGCAGGGACTTACAGCACCAATTACACTGGCGGGAATAAGGCTATACAGCTCCCTTACTATGCCGGTGAAACGACGGTCAAGCCCTTAGGCAGCCGAGGTGAAGATAGTCCAGGCATCCGTGACGATGGATGAACAGAATAACGATCAGTAATGTGACCATTAGCGATCAGATTAACGATCATGCGATCAGACACTGCTGCGGCTTAATGACGGCAGCACACAGCTTAAATAACCCAGGACTGATGACAGATGACAGACAGCTGGCCGACCGTTGACAGGCGGAAACCCCTCCGAGCACTTTCACAATAAGAGCCCGGAGAGGCCAAAATACCGCCCGCAGCTATCAAGGCCGGCAGCCAGACATAACTTTAACCCGAGCGCGATCAGAACCGACGCTCGGGTCATAACAGTACCCTCCCTCCACGGGTGGACTCCGGACGCCCCAAGGGACCACCCTGCCCCCCCCGCCCCCCCAGGGTGGGAGGTAGGGGGACAGGTACGGAGGGAGAGAACCAACAACAAAAACAAGACAAAGACCAAAAACAAGAAGTGCATACAAACACATGACTCAGGGAAAAAAAAACAAGACTAAGACCAGACAAAAAAAAAAAACACAGAAAATACATGACTCTGGGGAAAAAAGAAGACTAAGACCAGACAAGAAATACATACAGGAAATACATGACTCTAGAAAAAAAAACAAGACTAAGACAAGACCGAAACAAGAAATACATACAGGAAATACATGACTCTGGGGAGAAAAAAAAAACAAGACTAAGGAAAAATACATGACAAAACAAGGCTATGACAAGACTGAGACTCACAAGGGAAAAAAAACAAGAGACAAAAAAAATGCTCTAACATGACTATGGCAAGGACTCACAAGGTAACAAGAAAAAACAAAAATTGCTCGGACTTAACCGTAATCAAGACTAAGACTTAGGCAACAACAAAAAACAAGAGGCAATCTAAAATTGCTCAGACCTGACTAGGACTATGACTTGGAAAACAAGAAAAAAAACAAAAGAGGCAATCTAAAATTGCACAGAACAGACTAAGACTATGACCTTGAAAACAAGAGGCAATCAAAAATTGCACAGACCTGACTAAGACTATGACAAAACAAAGAAACACGAGACAATTAAAAAAATTGTTCGAACTTGACCTGACTAAGACTATGACTTTGAAACAAGAGGCAATCTAAAATTGCTCAGAACAGACTAGGACTATGACTTGGAAAACAAGAAAAAATTACAAGATATACATGACAAGAATTGGCACCATATGGGCCCACAGAAAATCTCACAGTTCATGAACGGTCAGGTGGCCTGCCCCAGTCCCATGCCCCCAGGAATACGTCCTCTGGTGGCCGAACCAGGTCACCCCGTAACCCACACAGTATATTGGGTGGCCAACCCAAGATGCCGAACGCTCCAAGCAGTTCCTCGGGTGGCCGACCCGCATACCACAACCAGCAGGACCGTGGAGGGATTGCGTGCAGCCGCTCACCTGAAAACAAAACAGGCGAGCGCCGATCTGTTAAACAAACCCCACTAATGGCCCCCAGCTGGTGGCTCCTGAGAGGGGGACAACCAAAACCCTGGGCCCCCTCGAATCCTGACTGGGTCGCAGCCGCACCTGCGCTGGACCCCCACTGGACCTCGTCGGACCCCGACTGGTTCAGGACGGACCCAGATTGGGTCACCGCTGCACCCACGTTGGACCCCGACTGGGTCACCTCGGCCCATACGTCGGACCCCGACTGGGTCAGGACGGGTCCCGATTGGGTCACCGCTGCACCCACGTTGGACCCCGACTGGGTCTCCTCGGACCACGCGTCGGACCCCGACCGGGTCACCTTGGCCCAAACGATGGACCCCGACCGGGTCTCCTCGGCCCACACGTTGGACCCCGACCGGGTCAGGACGGGCCCAAATTGGGTCACCGCTGCACCCACGTTGGACCCCGACCGGGTCAGGACGGGCTCAAATTGGGTCACCGCTGCACTCACGTTGGATCCCGACCGGATCTCCTCGGCCCACACGTTGGACCACGACTGGTTCAGGACTGCTCCGGCGACGACCTCCATCTCCGAACCTGGAACCCCCGGTCCCGTGACCTTGACTGGCTCCGGACCGGCAACGCTGTGGAGGTGTTCAGAACACAAGGGAGAACCGGGATCAGTTCCACCGGCAGCGCCAGAGCCCAGCGAGACGAGCTCGGGTGCAGCGGCCGGCTGCCCCTCACTCGCCTCCCCATGAGGCAGGCAAAAATGCTCTAACACACCATACAGGAAAACAAGAAAGAGCACTTGCCTGCACTCGGGCTCTGGAGCCGTCCAGGACTTCGCCGATCCAGGTTCAAGAAGATGCTCGTCGTCGGGCTCCCACTCGGCTGTGTCGGGTTCCACAACCGGCCTGATGGTCTCTGCAGCTGGAGCCTCATGCGCAGACGTCCATGCCAATAACCCGTATGGCGTGGAGGCAGAGGACCCTGGACCTGCTGACTCGGGCTGCATCCCTGAAGAACCTTGGGGACGCTCTCTCGTCGGCTCTGGCTCTTCACTGCAGACCGTTCTCCTCCTCTGTCCAACACAAGGCTGCAAGACCGGGATGTCTCCCAGAGCTGCAGGCCTCCCCCTCGTTCGCCGGCGTGGGACTGACGCCGAGGACCGCTCCGCAGGAGGAGACACAGAGGCAGCAGGTTTAATGTTAATAGCTACAGCTGGGGAAAGAAACTCAGGGAGCTGCGGACCCTGAGCTTCACCCCCAGGAGTCAGACAAGACAGATCACTATTACTACTAGAAAAGTGAACTTGGACTTGCCTGTCTCCCGGGGGGAGGATGTTATCAGCTGTAGCGAACGTTGCTCCTTCCCTCGCTCGCTGGATGCTGAAAAACCCAAGAACGGAGCCCACCGGCGCAGGACTCAGCTCACACTCAGCAGCTGGCTGGTTGAGGGGGTCATCCCGGCGGCCCGAAACTGGATCTGGAGCTGGAGCTTGCCGAAGATGCGCCCGGCCGTGACGCCGACGCCCTCGCCGGCCCCCAGATGGTGCGAACTCCCGAAATGGATCCCTAGGCGACAAGCAGGTGTGCCTCTTCACCTGCTCCATGCCGCGTTCCTCCTCCATCAACAGGAACAGTTCGCGTTGGGCAGCGATGTCCTCCCTCCTAACGTCGACTTCCGGGTGGTTGGCGAAGCAGGGAGAGAGGTTACAGAGCACATCTTCGGCGGCGTCCAGGTACCAATGTATGCCGGGGGCGTAGTCCAACATGGAAGCGGAGATGAGTAACTCATCTACCGCTTCCAAGACACACGTCAGCACGTGACTCCTCGGTGACGGCATTCCTCGCATACAAAGGTCCCAGACAGGGAAAACAACGTCCAAAACTCAACTCACTGGTGAAAAAGTGTCTCAAAATGGCATCACCGTAACGCTGTTTGGGCAGCAGTGTACTGTCATGGTAGCCCTCGCGGGCTACCAATAAGATGCACACAAGTCCACCAGTGAGTTTTAGTGAGTTTTATTACGGTGAAAGGGTGTCTACACAAGCTGCTGAGTAGATGACAGAGTCCTTGCAGAACAGGAAGCATAGGCAATACAACACACTACGGGTCCAGGGCAGGAAACAGTCACACACAGACAAGCTAGGTAGTAATTGCACCTGGACTGCTAAAGCAGGGACTTACAGCACCAATTACACTGGCGGGAATAAGGCTATACAGCTCCCTTACTATGCCGGTGAAACGACGGTTAAGCCCTTAGGCAGCCGAGGTGAAGATAGTCCAGGCATCCGTGACGATGGGTGAACAGAATAACGATCAGTAATGTGACCATTAGCGATCAGATTAACGATCATGCGATCAGATACTGCTGCGGCTTAATGACGGCAGCACACAGCTTAAATAACCCAGGACTGATGACAGATGACAGACAGCTGGCCGACCGTTGACAGGCGGAAACCCCTCCGAGCACTTTCACAATAAGAGCCCGGAGAGGCCAAAATACCGCCCGCAGCTATCAAGGCCGGCAGCCAGACATAACTTTAACCTGAGCGCGATCAGAACCGACGCTCGGGTCATAACAGTAATAACTCCTTTTGGCCTTTTTGAGTTTTTACGCATGCTGTTCGGAATAAAAGGTGCAGCGCAGACTTTCCAGAGGATGATGGACGCAATGCTTTGCGACTTGTCCTTCATTTCTGTCTACTTAGATGACATTCTGGTAGCTAATATGTCCAAAGAGGAGCACATTGCCCATCTCAAGACGGTTTTCCAGAGGTTGGAAGTGCACTGGCTGATGGATAACCTGGTGAAGTGCCAGTTCGGTGTGCCAGAGATTGATTTTTTGGGCCACCGGAGGGCGTGATTCCGTTACCGGATAAGGTGTATGCTGTGTCGGACTTTCTGCACCTGCAGACCATGAGAGCACAACAGGAGTTTTTGGGAATGGTTAATTTTTATAACAGTTTACTTCCCTGGGCAGCCCAGCTGATGCAGCAGTTGTACGCTGTGCTTACAATAAAGAAGCCTATAACCGCTCCCAAAGTCTTCTTCTAGGTCAGAAAACCACGCTCCAACTGATGTTGACAAGTTTTTTGTTTATTTTGCCACAGCAAATCTTCGCCCTTAAACACCGTGAAAAGCTAAAAATACAGACATAAGAAACATGAATACAAATGAATTATAACACTTAACAAATGTTCATAAACAAAAATAATCACATATCGTGTGCGCCTTCTGCCTAGAATTTAGGAGTTGTTAGTCATGTCTCAAATTTCCCAAACAAAGTCCTCTCTCCAAAGTCCTCTCTCCGCATCTGATTGTAGACAGCCTCCAGCAGCCGTGTTACTCTTCTAATCAGGCATGTGATCAGCACATGCCTACCACCCATTTTTGCACCATATCAGGTCCGGGTCCGCCGCTGTTTCCTCACAAACATGGAGAACATTTAACAGTCCGGCTGCCTGCAGGAAAAACACTCTGTCCTCTCTCCCGACACTCGCTCACACAATGGCGCTGATAGGCGGGGCGAGACACCTGCACGAGCCCCCTTCACGAGCTCTTCGACTCACCCGCGAGCTCGGCAGCACGAGCGCATATGCGCCGCAATATGGAGGGATTGAAGGCAGAGAAAAGGACACCGCTAACATCTGCAACACTGGCGCACACACCCATAAACAAACATTATTTCAGAAAAAGAACCAAAAATACATAAACCTTTTCACTGTGACAGCTACACTGCCACCAGAATTACAAAGATTTATATTCACTCAACTTTTAACAAACAAAATTAAATCTTGTAATTTTCCTTGAAATAAATGTAAACCTTCAAATCACATGTTGCTTTAATAGCATTGATATTATTCACTTTCTAGACTTAAGCGTTTCTTTGTCATTACTGTATCATCTTTTTTTTTTTTATTTTTTTTTATTTTTTTTTTTTTTTTCTCTCGGCGCCACACGAGTCGGCTGCCTTTTGCAACAGCGACTCGATTCCGAGTCTTTTCCCCTTCCTCTCTCTTTTGATCCGTCTTTTTTTTTCACCCCACTTATATCACGGACACACAGATCGTCCTAAATGTCTCCTGAGCCGGTGGACGGAGCCACTGTCTATAGCAGGATACGATACAGCAGAGAACAGCTGCTAGCATTCAACCGCCACCCGGTCCCACTGGAAAAACTCGACATACCGAGAGAACTGAGGCGAAAACGCCGCGGCTGCCGGGCTGGAGTAAGGCGGAGGACAAAAAATATAAGGTACAGACCCTCCCTTCCATCTGTTGTCATGGGAAATGTACGGTCGATACTGGGAAAGTTAGATGAGCTAGCGGCTATCTCCCGTTATGATAGCACATACCGGGAGTGCTCTCTCCTTTTGTTTACTGAGACGTGGCTAACTGAACTAGCAGCAGATGCTAACATTGAGCTGGAGGGTTTTCACATGATACGAGCTGACCGAACACCAGACAGTGGCAAGGCTAGGGGCGGTGGAGTGATAATGTATGTTAACAACAACTGGTGCAGACCGGGACATATCACTGTTAAACAACGACACTGCAGCAAAGACATTGAGTTGCTAGCTGTTAGCATGAGGCCTACATATCTCCCGAGAGAACACTCACACGTGATCTGCATTGTTGTTTATGCAAATCCGACGGCGAACGCTGGGACAGCACGTGACGTCATCCATTCAGTAACCAGCAGGCTGCAGACAGAACACCCAGATGCTCTTCTCCTCATCTCAGGCGATTTCAACCATGTTTCACTGTCTCCCATTCTACCCACGTTCACCCAGTATGTCACATGCCACACTAGAGACAATAAAACACTGGATTTATTCTACGCAAACACTAAGGAGGCGTACACCTCATCACAACTCCCCCCACTCGGGAGATCGGATCACAACTTGGTTCATCTCCGGCCGGTGTACAAACCCCTAGTGCACAGACAACCTCCGGCCATGCACACTGTGGAGTTATGGTCTGAGGAGACAATGGACACCCTAAAGGGCTGTTTTGAAGCCACCGCCTGGAAGCAGCTCTGCGATCCACATGGTGAGGACATCGATGGCCTCATTCACACCTTCACGGGCTACCTCAGCTTCTGTGTGGACAAATCCGTTCCCACCAAGACCATACGGCGTCACTCAAACAACAAACCCTGGATCAACCCTGAGATAAAAACACTTCTGAGAGAGAAGAAGAGGATCTTCAGGTCAGGGAACAGGGAGATGCTGAAGTCCGTACAGAGGGAGCTGAGGAGAAAGATCAGAGAAGGCAAGGACAGCTTCAGGAAGAAGATGGAGGACAAGCTGCAACAGAGCGACATCAGCGGGGTCTGGAGAAACCTCAAAACCATCTCGGGGCTCCAGAATACCTCCCCCCAGGCCACAGGGGGCAGGGAGTGGGCGAACAACCTGAATCTGTTTTTCAATAGATTTGACCAACCGCCCTCCCCCCTGACTGCACAACAACCACTGCTGCCTCTAAAGAAATCAAGTCCTGCTGCCCACTCCCCACTCCACCAACACCCCCCCACTCCCAACACACAGCCCCCCATCCTGACCCTGACCAGGACCCAGGTGAGGACGGAGCTGAGGAAGATCAAGGCGAGGAAGGCGCCGGGACCGGACGGCATCAGCGCAAAGCTCCTCAAGTCCTGTGCAGACCAGCTGTGTGGGATTGTGACGTATATCTTCAACATGAGCCTGAAACTGGGGAGGGTACCACAGCTGTGGAAAACATCTTGTGTGGTACCTGTACCAAAAACTTCCCACCCCAAAGACCTGAACAGCTACAGACCGGTGGCCTTGACGTCCCACTTGATGAAGACCCTGGAGAGACTGCTCCTTGCTCACCTCCGCCCCCTGGTGGAACCAGCGATGGATCCACTCCAGTTCGCCTACCAGCATGGCATTGGGGTGGAGGATGCGGTGATCTTCCTCCTTCACCGTTCTCTGTCCCACCTGGAGAAGCCCGGGAATATGGTGAGGATCATGTTCTTTGACTTCTCCAGTGCTTTCAACACCATCCAACCGATGATCCTGAAGGACAAGCTGCTGCGCGCAGGGGTGGACCAGCACCTGTCATCATGGATCCTGGACTACCTCACGAACCGGCCTCAGTTTGTGAGAACCCGGGACTGTGTGTCCGACACGATCATCAGTAGGACGGGGGCCCCCCAGGGAACGGTGCTGGCTCCCTTCCTGTTCACTCTTTATACTGCGGACTTCTCACACAACACAACACACTGCCATCTACAGAAGTTCTCTGATGACTCTGCGATCGTTGGCCTCATCTCCAATGGAGATGAAGCTGAGTACAGAGGGCTTATCCAGGACTTCGTGGACTGGTGCCATCGGAACTGCCTCCAGATCAACGCGAGGAAAACTAAGGAGCTGGTGGTGGACTGCCGCAGGCATGGGCAGCCCCTCACAGTACCAGTAAATATACAGGGAACAGACATCGAGATGGTGACATCCTATAAGTACCTGGGTATTCATCTGAACAATAAACTAGACTGGTCACACAATACTGATGCACTCTACAAGAAGGGACAGCGCAGGCTGTTCCTGCTGAGGAGACTCAGGTCTTTTGGTGTACAAGGGGCGCTGCTGAAGTCATTCTATGACACGGTGGTGGCATCAGCCATCACTTTTGGAGTGGTCTGCTGGGGCAGTGGCATTACTGCAGCCGATAGGAAGAGACTGAACAAACTGATTAAGAAAGCTAGCTCTGTCCTGGGGCAGCGCCTTGATCCGATGGAGGAGATAGGAGAGAGAAGGACGGTGGCTAAACTGTCATCTCTGCTGGAGTCCGAGTTCCACCCTATGCAGGACATACTGAATGCACTGAGGAGCTCATTTAGCAGCAGACTACATCATCCCAGGTGCACAACCGAGAGGTTTCGTAGGTCCTTCCTACCAACGGCTGTCAGACTGTACAACCTAAGCAGGGCTGCTCGCAGAGATAGCAAAAAGACGTAACAAACTAATAGTTTTTTGAATGCAAAAGATGCAATAGACTTACACAATGGTCCCCTCCGGCATACAACTAGGAACATACCGGTCGCTATGGAGGGTGAGAATATGTATGGGCACATAATCATACCATGTAGGATAACTAAGTAGACGGTTATGCTGTTTCATTCCATCTAGCAACAATGCTCTGCACTGTGTGTGTTTATATATTTGCATATTTATTCCATCTAGCTACAATGCTCAGCACTGGGTGTGTTTATATATTTATATATCTACATATTATTCCATCTAGCTACATTGCTCCGCACTGTGTGTGTTTATATACTTGCATATTTATTCCACCTAGCTGCAATGCTCCGTACTGTGGGTGTTTATATATTTACATATTTATTCCATCTAGCTACAATGCTCTGCACTGTGTGTTCATATATTCATATATTTATTCCATCCAGCTACAATGCTCTGCACTGTGTGTCTGTGTGTGTGTGTATATATATATATTTTATAGTAATACGTACATATGTTTATTAGCTGCTCTTGCTTGCTTGTTTTTTTTCTTGCCTTCTGATTGTTGCTCTGAGTGTTGCTATCCCTGTGCTGTTGCAATCCTGGAATTTCCCCGTTGTGGGACTAATAAAGGCTTATCTTATCTTATCTTATCTTATCTTATCTTATCTTATCTGACTTTAGTTTTATTATGTCCTCCCTTTGTAGTCTAGGACTCATTTTCAACTAGAACTATTAGTTTCTGAACAGGTCTCTCAAGAACTGAGACTTGCTTTAAACGTTCACCTTTTTTCCCTAGATCTCTTGTTCCAACTTGAACTTTAACCTTTCGTACTAGACCTTAGTTGTGTTACAATGCCTTCTTTGGGAAGGATTACTGGATGTTTCAGCTCAAAGGATGCAGATGACTTTCTCAACCTCCCTCCAACTCTAAGGAGGTTATCTACAAGGACAGGATCAAGCTGATGCATTTTGTGAGTTTTTGGTAGTTTAGCTGACTTCTGACTGAACCATTTCAGCTCATCTTCAAATGCCTCCTTTTGTGCTGCCCGAATGAGTGTGAGAGAGGCAACTCTTCTCTCCTCTACACTAATTGGACCTGACCTGTCTTCTTTTGCCAGTCTTTTAATCCTTGCTACAACATTGATGGCTGTATTCCAGTCAGAAAATCTTGAAAACCTTTCAAGAAAGTCGCCTCTTTCAACAGCATCTGTCTTCAAAACCTTTACTTCAGGGTCACCTACAAGAAGCTCTGGTGAATGTTGAACTGTGACAATTTCACGTTCCCATAAAAACTCAGGCCCAGTGAGCCAGTTTGAGTCAATCAGCTCTGCCACCTTGAGACCTCTAGAAGCATGGTCTGCTGGATTTTGATTGGTTTCAACGTAGAACCATTGCTTTGGATCTGTAGTGTTTCTTATTTTCTGGACGCGATTGGCAACAAACACATGGAAGCGCCGGGCTTCATTCTTGATGTACCCAAGCACCACTTGAGAGTCTGTCCAGAAAAACTCTTCGTCGATCTTCAGCTCGAGCTCTGCTCTGAGAAAGTTACTCACACCAGCTGAAACTGCTGCAGCAGTCAGCTCAAGACGTGGGATGGTGACTATGCTTGTGGGTGCCACTCGGGCCTTACCCATGACAAGAGCACAATGAACTTGCACATCAGAAACAATCCTGATGTAGGAACACTGTCCATAACCACTGCTGCTACCATCTGAAAAGTGATGCAACTCAATTTTTTGGATTGTGCCGAGGTATTCAGGAATGAGGCATCTTGGTATTTTAATGTTTTGAAGATTTTCCAAATCCTGGAGCCATATTTTCCACTTGGCCTGGATTTGAGGGGAAACAGGTTCATCCCATCCAACACCCCGCCTGCACATGTCTTGCAGCAGTTGCTTGCCAGTCAAGATGTAAGGAGAGAGAAATCCTAGTGGGTCATACACACTCGCAACTGTTGCTAGAATTCCTCTTCTTGTGGCTGGTTTTTCTTTGAGGATACCACTGAATGAGAACACATCAGCTTCCACATTCCACTTTATCCCTAGTACACTCTGCATTGGAACCTCAGTGTAATTCAGATTTACATCTTTCTTCTCACTTGCATGTTCTGTTTCTGGTATCACCTCCAGGACCTCTTTGTACTTGGGATTTTTTCCTTCTCTTGGATTTGTGTCCAAGAAATCTTGTTCCAGGACTTTGATCACAGAGGAAGGTGTGACAGATGGAAACTCCTTTACAGAGACACGATTGCAGACTCCTATTACCTCCATAAGACCAGTCCATGGTTTGATGGAACCCACGATAGTCCAGCCTAAGTCTGTTTTGACTGCATATGGATCATAATCATTTCCTGGTATGACCTTCCTTGGTTTTAATGCTCTTGCACAGTCATAGCCAATCAGGAGCCCTGCGGGACAGTCTAACAGATCTGGCATCTCTTCTGCAATGCTTAGAAGGTGAGTCCACTCTTTCGCTGTCTCACGAGTTGGGATACTGTTTTCCTCAAGTGGAATGTATTCCCGTGTATAAGTAGGTGGCAAGACAACATACTCTTGTGAATGGTAACCTCTTACTTTGAGCCCATCTACTCTTTGGCAATGTACAGTTGAACCCCGGTCAGTCATTGTTGTCAACCTTAACTTAACAGGTTCTGTTTTTGCATGAATTTTCTCACAAATATCTTGATCAATGAATGTATTGCTGCTTTGAGTGTCCAGAAGTGCATACACCAAGGTCTCTGGACTGTTTTCTGCTGCACAAGAAAGCCATACTGGAACAATCATTGAAGTGCGATCACTGTTGCCCACCTTTACACTACATGCAACTGTGGAAGTGCTTTCCTCTTGTGGTGGCATTTCTGGCTTTTCTCCTTGAGGACGTTCCTCGTGAAGTGGAGAGGGGTGGCTTTGCCTGCAAATATTACAAGTGACCTTCTGTCGACAGTTTTTGGAAATGTGACCAACTCTAAGGCAAGAAAAACACGTTATTATCAATGACAAATTTTTCCTGTCTTTGAGAGGCATTGCTGCAAACTTGTCACACTTATAGATAAAGTGATCTTGCTGACAGCAAATACACTTAATCTGCTTCTTATTCTGAGATGCTAAAGAGCTGGGCTTGGAACTTTTGTCACTTTCGGATGTGGCCTTTGAGGTTTGTTTTGGATAATTGGGTACATTTGTTGAAGCTACCAGGACACTGGCCTTGACATGTTTTTGTTCCTTCTCTAGTTTTTCACTTGTACGCTTTAGCGCATAAAGGGAAGAAATAGGATTACATGCTATGCGCGCTTCTTCTCCCACAAAGTGTGTAAACTCTTCGAAACCTGGATATGCCTTCCCTTCATCCAGTGTTTTAGTGACATGTTTGTTCCAGCGAGTTGTTGCCCAGTCTGGAAGTTTCAGCAGTAATTTCTGATTTTCCTCACAATCATCCAAAACTCCCAAGTCCTTGCATATGGGGCATGGCATTTTTACAAGAGATGAGGAAATCACTGAACTCTCTTAGTTTAAGGGAGTCTTTTGGTCCAATCTTTGGCCAGGAATTCAGTTTTCCCCTGAAAGCTCTTTGGACTACAAAGGGGTGGCCATAGCGCTTGTTTAAGGCATCCCAAGCCTGTGTGTACGCTTCTTCATCATTACGATAAAAGGTTCCTTCTAACACTGAAAGCGCCTCACCACTTATGTATTTTTTCAAATAGAACAGCTTATGCGCTGGATCTGTACAGCTTGTTTCTATCAAAGCCTTGAAGCAAATGGTCCACTCTGTGAATTTAAGTGGGTCTCCTGTAAACACGAAAGGCTCTGGTGCCGGAAGTCTTGTCATAGCAAGGGATTCCTTGAACGCTTGGACTAGTGAGACTTCGCTCTCTCTGGGCTCAGATATCCTGCCAGAGTTGTGTGGGACTGATGCACTGTGGGGAACATTAATGCATTTACTCTCAGAGTAAGGAGGGGCCGATACATTTCGTGGAACTTGAGTGCATGGAGGGCTACTATGCTGCATTGGAAGCTGACTTGGAGGCAAAGTACTTTTTACTTCAACATCCTTTATTTCAGCATTAAACCTTAATTCCTCTTCAGCATACACATTGTATTCAGCCTCTATGACTTCAAGATCCCTTTGATCTTCCAGCCATTTTAGTTTTTCCTGCTGAGCCAAAATCTCCTTTCTCTGGGCAGATATTTCCATCTCCCTGTTTATTTCAGCCCGTTTTGATGCCAAACGTGCAGCTGCATCTGCTTTTTTCGCTGATACATGACTTCCCTGCTGACTATGACTTGACTGACTGCTTTGACTAGTTCTAGACACAGTTGATCCATAAATTGACCTTGCATCTTCTCTTTGGAGTAACTGAAAGAGAGATTCCTTTACAGCTACTGCATCAAATTCCCTGGTATCAACATCTGCGTACTGTCTTTGCAGGAGTAGGATTATTTCAGTTGTAACTGAAGTGCAGCTATCAATCTTCCTTCTCATGTCTTGAGATGGTAAAGTAAGTGCACATAAACTCTCATACCTTTGCTTTAGTTCTGACTCACACTTTTCTATTGAATGGATCATTTCACCCAACTCAGTTTTAGAGCACTCTTTCTTAAGTTTAGATCTTGTTAGTTGAATCTCTGCTTTAAAGTTAAGCTACGTCGACATAAACTTTCTTTCTCTCTCTGTTATTTCCTTTCTTCTAAACTCAACGATTTTTTCTGTAGGGCGTCTCTCCCTTTCTGATCGTCTCACTTGCGTTTCGACTTGAGATGATGATGGTAACCCTATCTTGTGTATTTCAAGATCTCCAATTATTTCTCCTATCCGTGTCTCAATTTCTCGTCTTTTTAAGTCTCGTCTTTTTTTATTTTCTCTTCCAACTTTACTTTCTCATCTTCTAGAGCTGCAAGTATTTCCTCTAATGTACGAAACTCACTTGTGCTCTGCTCCATTTTCAAAAATGATTTGAACTAACACTTTTGGAATTTTACAGTGAAAGGAAAGTTAGAAAATTGCTGGGAGAACATACAATAGGAAACAAGTGACACTCTTCAGTAATTTACAACACTTCAAGAATAGCTTTTACTTCTGTTTCTTTTCTCAATTTAACTTAGGAATTAAAAAGTTCCAAACTGAAAATATACCATCTAACCTGGTACCTTAAAGGTGTTGTGAGCTTTTGCAAACTGCATTGTCCATAAATGTCACTCTGGTACCTCTTCTGTCCGGCTGAATGTCCGGCGGATGTGGGAAGAAGCATGCACGTCTTTTATTTGGGCAGCAAACAAAGTCCTTGAAGCATGGCCCTGCAGGAATCTTGCTGCTTGCTCCTGGATTAGGCACGTTTTTCACTATAACCGCTCCCAAAGTCTTCTTCTAGGTCAGAAAACCACACTCCAACTGATGTTGACAAGTTTTTTGTTTATTTTGCCACAGCAAATCTTTGCCCTTAAACACCGTGAAAAACTAAAAATACAGACATAAGAAACATGAATACAAATGAATTATAACACTTAACAAATGTTCATAAACAAAAATAATCACATACCGTGTGCGCCTTCTGCCTAGAATTTAGGAGTTGTTAGTCATGTCTCAAATTTCCCAAACAAAGTCCTCTCTCCAAAGTCCTCTCTCCGCATCTGATTGTGGACAGCCTCCAGCAGCCGTGTGACTCTTCTAATCAGGCATGTGAACAGCGCATGCCTACCACCCATTTTTGCACCATATCAGGTCCGGGTCCGCCGCTGTTTCCTCACAAACATGGAGAACATTTAACAGTCCAGCTGCCTGCAGGAAAAACACTCTGTCCTCTCTCCTGACACTCGCTCACACAATGGCGCTGATAGGCGGGGCGAGACACCTGCATGAGCCCCCTTCACAAGCTCTCCGACTCACCCGCGAGCTCGGCAGCACGAGCGCATATGCGCCGTGATATGGAGGGATTGATGGCGGAGAAAAGGACACCGCTAACGTCCGCAACACTGGCGCACACACCCATAAACAAACATTATTTCAGAAAAAGAACCAAAAATACATAAACCTTTTCACTGTGACAGCTACAAAGCCCATGGAAGCCATCGACTGGACTCCTGAGCAAGTCCAGGCTTTTACTCATGCCAAAACAGCACTTGCGGATGCCGCGTTGTTAGCCCACCTGGCTCCGTCTGCATGGATAGCGCTCACTATGAATGCATCTGATGTTGCCATGGGGCAGTGGTGGAGCAGTGCGTCTCAGGTTCGTGGCAGCCGCTCGCATTTTTTTAGCCGAACTTTGAGCGACAACAAATGCAAATACAGCATGTTCGATAGAGAATTGCTGGCTCTCCACCTGGCGACGTGCCATTTCCAGTTCTGACGGGAGGGGCTCGAGTTTACCACGTTCATGGACCATAAGCCGCTGATGCATGTGATGTCCAAGGCCTTGGAACCGTGGTTGGCCCGGTAGCAACGGCATTTGGCCACAATTTTGGAGTTTACTACCGACATTGAACATGTTGCCGGTAAACTCAATGTCGTGGCCAATTGCCTGTTGCACATGTTAATCGCCCCAGTCTACATTGGAATAGATTTCCCTGCCATGGCCATGGAGCAAGCCAGGGACACAGACATTTGCACGCTCCAGTCTGCGCCAACTGAGTGAAGGCTGGAGGGCAGGGTGGTGCAAGAAGGGTGCCCTCCCTTGTTCTGCGATGTCTCCACCGGCCACCTGTGCCCAGTGGTTCCGAGCTCTTGGCGCTGTCGCGTTTTTGAGTTGGTCCACTCCCTTTCGCATCCGAGAGTGCATGCTTCAGTGAAGCTAGAGGGGACAAAATTCATCTGGCCGTGCTTGCACAAAGATGTGAAAGAGTGGGCTGCAGCTTGCGTCGTGTGCCAGCAGGCCAAAGTGCACAAGCACACCAGAGCCCCCCTCGAGCCGCTCCAAATCCCGGCTAGGAGGTTCGACCACGTCCATGTGGATTTGGTGGGACCCCTCCCGCTGTCACAAGGTTTCATGCACCTTTTGACAGTTATGGACCGCACGACGCGCTGGCCTGAAGTGGTCCCACTGGCTTCTATCATGTCTGCGGAAATGGCGCACGCTTTTTTGTCTGCTTGGGTGGCATGTTTTGGATCTCCATCGGACATCACGTCCGACAGGGGTCCACAATTTGTTTCAGAACTCTGGTCCGTGATGGAATAGAGCCTGGGGGTCAAAATTCGCAGCACTACTGCATACAACCTCCAAGCTAACAGGTTATGCAAGCGTTTTCATAGGTCACTTAAAGCAGCGCTCAGAGCTTCACTCACGGACACAAATTGGGTCGACCGCCTGCCCTGGGTTCTTTTAGGGTTGCGCTCCGCACCTAAGGAGGATTTGGCAGCCTCCCTGGCAGAACTCGTTTTTTCTCAGCCACTGCGGATCCCCGGAGGGTTTTTACTGGAAAACCCCGAGCTGATCCGCTCGCGCAATTTTTACATAGTACGGAGGCTGTGAGCGTACCGGGCCTGGCACACCATTGTTTTCCCTGCAAAGTCGTCCCAAAAAGCTTGCAGAATGCCAGTTTTGTTTTTGTCAGGCACGACGCGCACAGGACCCCACTGCGCCCACCGTACAATGGATCGTTCAGGGTGTTGGAACCTGGGGCCAAACATTTTGTGTTAGACTTGGGGGGGCGTAGGGAGACCGTCTGCATCGACAGGCTGACGCCTGCTTTTGTGTTGGCAGACGAGCAGGTGGTGTTGGCCCAAGCGCACCGGCGCGGACGCCCACCGTTGGTGGCTCCGGAAGATGGTGATCCCTCAGCAGGAACCTGGGCTAAGGTGTTCCCCCCCTCCCTTTTTCCCTCCACAGACTGACATGCCCTCCGGTACACCTCACCAGCAGGGCAGTTCGACTGGATCGGCAACTGCTGCAACCTTATCTGCAACCTGCTACAGCCGCTATAGGTGCCGGCTCAAGCCCAAAGGTCGGGGGGGGGAGGGGTTAGTGCCCCTTCTGGGTGTTCGGGGGGGTGCTGTGTAGGGGCATGGTGTGGGGGTTTCTCCACCCAGAGAAGGCAGGGGGAAGGGGAGGACAATGGACCAAAGGAGGAGGTGTCACACCGGGGGGTATCAGATGGGACTGTTGAGTCCCCCCAGGGAGAGTAAGAGCAGTCAGTGCTGCTAAGAGAAGAAGGGTGTTGGAGCAGCGCCGGCGTTATGCTAATGTGCCACACACGTCTTTGTTCAAACAACAATGTGTTATGGTCGGAAGTTTCGGGTAATAATAAATATATAAAAGAGACCCAGGATTCTCTTTTGCTGTAAGTTACGTTGAAGAAAGAATGAAGTTCTGTTGTCCAGCTCGTGGCCTCGCCTGCCTTCTTTGTCCACAAACTTATATTTTTACTGTAACTTATTTATAACTTATTTTCATTCTCATGTTATGGCTCTTACAAGAGGTACTGAGGGGAATTAGTAAGAGAAAAGAAAATGAAATGGATGCTGGAAAATAGGAAGGAGAAGGTGAGGCTGAGAGAGGAAACAAAAGAGGGAAAGTAAGATGTTTTGGAAGACAGATTAAAGAGCAAGTTCAGACTTTCACTGAGATGCAGCGCCTCGATAATTTGCCAGCACTGAGACCCCAACCAGTCCAAAGCCAATTTGTGATGCTCTAGGTGACCCCTGAGAGAACAAATCAGTGCAAGTGTGTGTGTGTGTGTGTGTGTGTGTGTGTGTGTGTGTGTGTGTGTGTGTGTGTATGTGTGTGTCTGCTTGGAAAAGGTAGAAATGGAAAAAACATAAGATCCTCTTCATGACATGTCATCTTTGCTGCTGTGAATGAACACAGGCGGCTTTCACCTATCAAGAAGAAAAAGCCACACACATATTCACACACTTGCATCATCATCATTATCATGGGGGAAGATTAATGATCTGGCCGTTGTCTCTTCGAGATAACTGCCTCATCATCAGCTAAGTATCCCGCCTAGCTGATCAATCACCTTAATGTAAAGAGATAGAAGCTGACGGCTTCAACCACACCCGCGCTTGTGATGGTGATCGCTCATTATGGCTTTCATGAACTCCTCCTGCAAATGCCACCATGAGCACAGTATATCCATAACAAGGCTTTTATTGGCCTTAAATGGTACTAAATGAATCTCACATGTATAAAGCAAGACATGGCTGTCATTGGTCGCAATGCTTTAATATTCATTACAAAAACCTCAGTATGGATGTTCGAGGAACTGATTCCACTTCATTACAGACAGTTTTGTGGAAAGAGCAAAGAAAAAGAAAATCAAAATGAACCTCTTAAGCAGAAAATCATCTCACTGAGTTTTGAATAATAAAACAAGCCTGATTTGGAGCATCCAGAATGTGAATTTATTGTTGATATCTTTGATGAAGTCGTCTCTGCATCTGCAGCAAGGCTCACGCTCTTCCTGTCTTTCTTCTACATAAAAATAATGAGATCATTTAAATCACATCTGTATGTAGCTACAGATGCTTACATCCATGTTGCATTGTGCCAGTCATATTGTTTCGGGGGGACTGATAAGGGTGTGTATTCGAGGATGTGTGTGCGTTATGGAATGAGGAATACTCTCCTGCATATTGGATTAATGGAGTCAACAATACTCTTTGGCATTTCTGTGATAAATGCATATACCATACCCACCCCACTCTGCAAAAAGACAAAACAAAACCAGCTCAAAGCAAACTGTTCCCCTCATGGGACACACACATACAGTATACAGAACCCAACTGTCAAATGTAATGAGAGCCCATGTTTGCATATGGGTTCATTAATGCTTACATAAACATACACATATGCTCAAGCATAAATGCATATTGAAAGTATGTATCTGCATATAACGTGCTACTGGAAAGCACTTGCATACACACACATTTTTCCTTTTAGTTTTTTTCTTATGGAGGATGAATCACCAACCTGCCAGTCTTCCTCGGGGTCTCCATCCAGATGACTCATGCCTCATCAAACGGTGGCCTGCAGGAAAATCAACACACTCCCATTCACACATTCACTCACACTGCCATTAATACAAATATGCTCAAACATAGGCATGCAGGAAGAAACAGACACACATGCTCACACAATCCCATCTGAGTCTAGAGTACACACAAAGGGCTTCCCTTTACCATCAGTGATTCCTTCATGCATGCACCACGCTGCGGGGGGGGGGGGGGGGGGGCTCTTGGCAGATAAATGTGACTGTGTGTGTGCATTAAGAGAATGATCACATGCGCCATGTGATGAGTCATACACTGGCTGGTTTGCCAGGGAGTGGCTGGCTGACTGGTTGGAAGCAGTTCGGCAGGAAACTCATCAGATATGCATCGCTGAGCTCAGGACTCCGGTGAGACTCCGACAAGACTTTCTCGTTAACTGACATTTGATTTGCAGTTGGCTGCAAATAGCTGCCTGTTACACACTGTTCATTTTATGGAGTTATCCCAACACTTTGCAACACCCTGTGACTGTAACAGCCAGGCTCACACCTCATTAGTTGTTTTAATACATCGATTGAATGAAATCTTTACTTTGGATAGATTAAAAAGATTTTTAAAAGAGAGGCACAGAACAATATACAAGGAAAAAAAACAATCCAACAAGGTCGAACTGAAACAATAACTCCTTGGATTATAGAGTTCAACGTAAATTATCTGAAAAGGGTGATGGCTGAAGCTGCAGTTTATATTGCCCACCCATGTTCCATCCAAGAAGTCAAAATAAAAAATAATTGCAAAACAAAACCAAGCAACAACGCAACACAGACTGTATATAGTAATCCATCCATCCATCCATCTTCTTCCACTTAATCCTTTTCGGGTCGCGGGGGTGCTGGAGCCTATCCCAGCATCTTTGGGCGAGATGTAGGATACACCCTGGACAGATCACCAGTCCATCGCAGGGCCAACACAGAAAGACAGACAACCATTCACTCTCACCTAAGGAGAATTTATACCTAAGGAGAATTTAGAATCCCCACTTTTGATGCCAATTAACCTAACTTGCATGTTTTTGGCATGTGGGAGGAAACAGGAGAAATCCCAGAGTAAACCCACGCAGACACGAGGAGAACATGCAAACTCCACACAGATCACTGTTGGTCGGGGGCTGGGATCGAACCCAGGATCCCCCAGCCAAGGGTGAGTGCTGTGCTACTGCAGTGCTAACCACTCTGCCACTGCGCTCCTTATGTAATTTTACATGTCATTTTGTATGTATGTTTGGAGTATTTCTTCCTTTAGTTTTTGTTTAAATTGACAAAGCGTTGTACGTGATTTTAATTCAGCACCGAAAGTGTTCCACAATCTGACTCCTGCACTGAGACACAGTGTTGCTTGGTAGTAGTTCTCACTTACGGTTTGTGAAATATACATGTTCCTCTGAAATGATATTGCTTCTCCCTTATTTGAAACAACTTTGGGATATTTAAGGCAGTGATAGATTCTTCACTTTAAACATTATTACTGCGGTTTTAAAATCAACCAGATCTTTCAACTTGAGACCTTTTAATTTGAGAAAAAGTGGGTTTGTTAGTTCCCTGCAAGCAACTTTGCTTATTAGACTCAAGATTCAAAGGCTTTATTATCATGTGCTGTTGTCAGGTCAGGCATTGGCTTGCTTGCTACCAGATAACCATGAAAACCGGTACTACCTGTCTCATGTGTCGAGCCGTCGGCGACTCAACCGACATTCCCGCCCTTCCGAGGGTATGGAGGGTGAAACTGGGCATTCTGGTGGAACTAAAAACAATATCTGCCACAGGTCTGTGGTGGACCACTCCCAGTTACACGGGGTGAGACTGGACATCCTGGCAGATAAACACATCTGTCGCAAGGTCTGTGGTGGACTGTGCCAGTCGGTGCATCGTGACATGCACTACACAAAGAGCAGAGATAAACAAACCTATCATCTGGTCAGTCACTGCAACAGATACTGGAGTCAGTTTGTCTTGGCTTGTCCTTGCCACTGATAATACCTTTATCTGCCAAGAATGTGCTGCTAGTCCAGTAAAAGCTAGCGGTACTCAAATACTTTGCAAACAGTTTCATGAAATGGTCAGTGACTTACATGAGACTATCAGGCATGTTCCGACTGATGACAGGCTGATACTCGTTGGAGATTTTAATGCCAGAGTTGGTTTGAATACTGAGAAATGGAAAGGAGTGCTAGGCAGTCATGGAGTAGGCAAGTGCAACGCTAATGGAGAACTTCTACTTGCACTATGTTCAGAGTAGAACCTTGTGATAACCAATATGAAGATGAAGTCCAACTAGTGGGATGAAAAAGTGGAGGAACTTCAAACTGCAGCAGACAGGAAGGACATGAAAACATTCTTCACAGGTTTGAGAGAAATCTACGGCCCTAAACTAAGAGGATTGATCCAACTTAAGGCTATGGTTCCTGGACAGATTTCCAGGACAGATCCTGGACAGATTTGCAGACCACTTTGACCAACTACTAAACAACCCTGGAGATCTCACTGAAGAGGCTAAAGAAGCTCTAGTGCAGCAACCAGCTGTATCAAGTCTGGATGAACCACCAAATCTTGATGAACTAATGGCAGCTATCAGGACAACACAGGATAGTAAAGCTCCAGGAAGGGATGAAATTCCAGCAGAAGTGTAGAAATTTGGTGGTGTTCAGCTGACCAACTGCCTGCACAAGCTCACCCAAGAGATATGGGATGCCCAGAAAGTACCTCAGGACTGGAAGGATGCAAGTATTGTGCCTTTGTTCAAGAAAGGTGGCAGGAAAGATTGTGGAAATTACCGAGGTATATCACTGCTAGCCTCTGTTAGTAAGATTCTTTCACGTGTACTACTGAACAGACTCAATGAACACGTCTCGCAGAATGTACTACCGGAAACCCAGTGCAGCTTTAGAAATGGAAGAAGCACAATGGACATAATTTTCTGCTTGAAACCGGTTCAAGAAAAGTGTATTGAACAGAACATGCCTCTTTATGTAGTCTTCATAGACTTCAGTAAAGCCTTTGATACTGTTTCGCGACAAGGACTTTGGCAGGTACTCAAGACATATGGCTGTACAGAGATGTTTGTCAGCTGATCAAGGCACTCCATACAGGTATGCAAGCAAATGTAGCAATGTGTTCAGTATCTAAAGACTTGTCAGTAATCAACGGGATGAAACAAGGGTGTGTGCTGGCGCCTTCACTCTTCTCGCTATATCTGGCAGACATGCTTGAGGTGGCCTTCAAAGACACTTCAGAAGGAGTATACATTCAATCAAGGAAAGAAGCAGACTTGTTCAATGTAGCACAGTTTACAGCCAAGAGTAAGACATTGATAAAGGTAGTAAGAGAAATGCTCTTTGCCTACGATAGTGCTCTAGATGCACATAATGCGGAAGATATGCAATCTTTAGTGGAGAAATTTGCAAGAGCAGCTAGCCAATTCAGCCTCATAATCAACATCAAGAAGACAGAGTGCCTTTATCAACCACCAAAGTTCCAGTTATCAACATCACCACCAGAAGAGATCAGCATTGGTACAAGCCACTAGTCAAGTGCAAGACTTTCAAGTATCTAGGGAGTACTGTTTCGGAGAATGCTAGGCTGGAAGATGAACTATCTCTTAGAATGGGAAGAGCAAGCGCTGTGTTTGGAAACTTGAGGGAGAGACTGTGGAACAATTGGCATGTGTCTATCTGTGTGAAATGCAGTGTACAGAGTGACAGTACTGGCTACTCTATATACGGTGCTGAAACTTGGACTGTCTACAGAGTGCAGATGAAGAAACTCCACGCGTACATGATGAGACACCTTTGAGCCATAATGAACATCTCATGGAAAGACAAGATAAGCAACATAGAAGTGTTGAAACGAGCTGGTCTACCATCAATGGAGGACATGCTAATACAGACAAACCTGAGATGGCTTGGACATGTTGAGAGGATGGATCACCAGCGTCTCCCTTGGCAGTTACTCTACTCAGTTATGAGAGGGAAAACCCATAATCAGGGTAGACCAAGGCTCAGATTAAAAGACACCGTAAAAGAAACTTGAAAAAGCTGGATATAGACAGGAGTTCCTGGCAGCGGAAGGCTAAGAACAGAGCCACATGGAGGAATCTGATCAGACCTAAATGAAACAGTCATTTTCGCCCACGACAGACTGCTATGATGATGATGATCAGATGCACAGTTAAGAAATGCAACATTTCATGAGCAATGAAATTCTTATTATTCTAATGGCTCTCTTCTGAAGCATAAAAACTGTATGTATATATATATACGTATATATATATATATATATATATATATATATATTTGTTTTATATGTATTTCCCCATACCTCAACACAATATGTCATATATGGCAGTATTAATGAGTCATACAGGGTATACAGTGTGGGTTGATTCAGTAAATATTTCACTCTATATAGTATTGCGATTGATTTGGATATTTTGCCTTTAGAGAGCTATGTCTGTGTGAACGGAAAGGAGTCCGGCTAGTTTCCCATCAACAGCGGGGTCTGACAGGGTTGTGTAGCCACTCCTGATCTTTTCAATTGTGTCATAGACTATCTGATGACCAAGATCTGCGACTGGGTCCATGGCATGTAGTTTGGCAACTACCATCTGGCTGACCTTGAATATGATGACGATACCATCCTGTTCAGCCCATCCTATAGCCAGCTGAAAGATGTTGTAGTTACTTACCATGAAGAGGCAGCGAAGCTGGGCCTTCAGGTGAGCTGGACAAAGACGAAGCTAATGGATGTCGGCAACGGACTGGACCCACCCCTGTTACAGCTCGGGAACGATGCCATCGAGTTTGTCAATTCCTTTGTGTATCTGGGCTCCACAGTGACCAACAACGGGGACATGAAACCAGAGATCAACCGCAGATGTGGCTTCACTGCATCAGCCCTGCAGGCACGATGGAAACCTCTCTAGTGCCATCGTTCAATCTCCCAAAAGACGAAGCTCCACATATACGTACAATGTATCAGTCCTCTCCATTCTACTCTATGGGTCAGAGACATGGTCACTGAATAAGACTCCGGCCTCAAGAGTGGATGGGTTTGATAGTCGGGCGCTCAGAACCATCGAGAACATCAGGTGACCCCAGCGCACATCTAATGACCCGCTCCGAGCCCGCACACATCAGCCTGCAGCATCCCACCTTATTACACAGCGACGTATCTGCCGGTTTGGCCATGCCCTTCGCCTCCCACCAGAACACCCAACAAAAGCCATCCTCATGTTCAACCCAAGGGCCTCAGGGTGGAAAAGACCTTGGGGCAAGCCACACACCAGATGGTTCAGTGTGGTGGAGAGAGACCTCCGACAGCGTGGAGTCGCTGTTGATGATGCAGAGGAGCTGGCGCAAAACCAGCAATGTTGGCACGCACTGGTTAACTTGATTGGCTCTACGCATGGTGATGGCTACCCGACCCTCACCTTGCAGGAGTAGTAAGTAAGTACCTTTAATATAATTAATATGTGGCTTCCAACACAATTTATTATCAATTATTACTCCAAGAAATTTGATTTTGGATACTCTTTCTATCTCTGCACCATTTACGCTGAGTTTTAATACTGAGTTGTTGCGATGGTTGTTAAAAATTATAAATTTTGTCTTACTTAAGTCGAGCGTTAATTTGTTTGAATTAAACCACAGTCTAAGCTTTCCTAATTCCTTTCCAAGTGTATCTAAAAGTTGTTTCAAATTGCTTCCACTGCATAATAAATTAGCATCATCTGCAAACAATATTAAATCCAATTTTTCAAAAATGTTACAAATATCATTTATACACAAGTTAAATAACAATGGCCCCAGAACTGAACGTTGTGGGGCTCCACTAGTAACCTTCAGTAACTGCCAGTTTGTTACCTATACATACATACTGATATCTATTCTCTAAATAACTACATAACCAGGACAGTGCTACCCCCAATACCTTAATTTTGTAGTTTATTTAGCAATAATTTATGAATGATGGATACAGATAGTTTAGGAAATTGTTAAAAGTAAGATGGAAAAATTCTACGTGCATGCCAGTTCTCCATTTCTTCTCAGTCAAGGTCAGTTTTGTTCCAGTGCCCTATGAGAGGTGTATTTTTTAGAATCAAGTGGTGCTCAAGTCTATAAATAACAATAGTCTATCTTACATTACAATAAGACTCAAGCAGAATCATAAACTGATACATACTGTGCTGCTAATGCAAGGCTAAGCCATGGATAAGCAGGCAATTGCAGTACATAATGCTTTTCTAATTACATTGGCAAAGTGCTTTTTTTCATTTCAAGTCACATTCCCCATTTTATACGCTGCTTTATATCCATCAAGAGTCATTTGAGGTTTTAAGGTGTATTCCTTTTCTGTCTGAAACCATCTGAAAAAATGATATCATGTCTGAGTCATCTGCACTTCATAACAGCAACCCAGAAATCCACAATCACTTGCCAGTGTTTTCGGGTAAATTTAACTGACACACATCATCATTTGGTTGCTATAATACACTGAAAAATACAATGTAAAAAGGAATTTTAACACTTCGACTGTTTCTTTTGTTTAACTGTATGAGCTGGGGAAATTGATCTGCTGTAGCAGGTTAGCCATTAGCCAGCGAGCAACAGCCACTGAAAACACAGTACCTAGTGATTTGCTTGTAAAAACACCATAGAGGTATGTTCATTGATGGAAGTTGGGAAGTAATGTGTGCATGACCATCCATCCATCCATCCATCTTCTTCCGCTTAATCCTTTTCGGGTCGCGGGGGGGGTTGGAGTCTATCCCAGCATCTTTGGGCGAGAGCCCAGCCCCCGACAAACAGTGATCTGTGTGGAGTTTGCATGTTCTCCCCGTGTCTGCGTGGGTTTACTCCGGGATTTCTCCGGTTTCCTCCCACATGCCAAAAACATGCAAGTTAGGTTAATTGGCATCAAATTGGGGATTCTAAATTGTCCTTAGGTATGGATGTAAGCGTGAATAGCTGTCTGTCACTCTGTGTTGGCCCTGCGATGTGTGCATGACCAAGAAGAAGAAACATCAAACAAAAGTGATAATGAAAAGTAACTTTTAACACGACTGTTGGTGCATTACACATAGGCACTGCCTTCTTGAATTATTAAGTTGGTCATGCCCAGGCTTAGTATTTTTCCCAAAGACACTTTGGCATGCAGAAGGATTGAACCCTCAACCTTCCAATTCTCGATAACCCTCCTCTGGAGCCACAGCTGTCCAGAAGCAAGGTCCTTCCCGGACTGACAACATCTCAAACTACCAACATCTCATTTACTCATTTATTTCTGTGTTGGCCCCGGTATGTACTGGGGATCGCTGATAACACACTCCTGGCCACTCAGTGCTGGCAGAAGACACACATCGAGGATCGCAGCCAACCAACACACACACAAAGTAGTGTCCTTGTAGCAGTCTTGTAGGCAATACGACAATATGTGTACGTGAAGGACAACTTTTAGCACTGCAGGACATCAGGTTTCATAATTCACATATATTGCAACTGTATAAAATTATTAATGACCAGTGCTATTAAAACTTAAATGCTTTATACAATATCTGGTCCAACATTTCATTGCACCACACAGCACATGCCTATTTATAAAACTTTAAAATGTGGCATGCACATGCAGTCTTTAGAAGCCATTAACACTGAAAGCACACAGTTTATAACTGAGAAGGAAGATGAAACTAGGGAAGATGCTGCAGTAGAGGGACTGTAGTGATTATCCACCATCAAATGTGTTGGTTATCTTTTTTCTTATCCTGCACCCATATGAGAAATTTAGAATGTAGCAGAGAGAGAGAGAGCAATAGTCTGTCCAAGTTAAGAAAAGATTGAAGAGATAAGCAGCCAGATCAAGCTGGCAGCCGAGATAAATGGCTACAAGACAACTGTGTGTCTATGCGTGTGCATGTGTAAGTGTGTTAGCCAAGCACAAGAAAAGTTGCCAGAGGAGAGAGACTTTGATGAAGGGGCTCTAGGCAATGGCAGGAGACCGATGAGACAGTGGGTCACTCATCACTTTGTTCCACCTGGCACCCTGGGGTGTGCATGCACGCATATGATTATGAGTCTCGTGTCGGCCTCCCTATACAGTATCCTCAAATAAAACTGCTGCACCTGAAAAATCTCTCTCAAACACATGTGTCCTGCCCCCATTCTCAACACCCTGCTCTCATCACAAACTTTGGCATCCTTCTTCAACTCACTCATCACCTCTGCCTGCCTGCTACACTCAGGGCGCCACTCTGGTTTTGCAAAAGGCTTCAGATTTTGACATCTGGCGGCCTAGATAAGCTGGAAACACACTAAGCACATCAGCTGACCGGTCAGACTAAAAGGGCGATTAGAGCACATAATCTACCTGACATATAATGAGGAGAAACAGTCCAGATCACAAAGACAGGCGGGTGCAAGCGTAACCACTCAGGGACAAGGGCTGCTCTGTGTGGCACACATCTGTCATGGCAAAGCCACAGGAACAAAGCCTGAAAAATCAGTGTTGCTATACAGTATAAATTATCTAAATAACAAAAATGTAGCAAGTGTGTGTGTGGTAAAAGCAGATTTGGAGCATGTGTGCATCGTTGTCTCCCCAGCGCCACCCCTTTTTGTTCCCAATGTAAAAGATGATGCATATGAGTCATAGCCTGGTGGTGTAGAATATCAGTGATGTTAGTGTCCCTGATGAGGAGCAAATGTGGAGACACAGACAGACAGGCAGACAAGTACTCTACGGAAACAGTCTGTGACAAAGCTGCTTGGTTTCCATGACAACCTCAGTTCTGCCAGTGTCCCCAGGAATATGTTTTTTTTTTCCCTCTAATGAGGCAAACTGGATCATTTTGCCCACTTACCTGTGTCCTTGTGATTTTTATCAGTTGTGCAGGCAGAAGAAGGTGAAGGTGGGGCAGAGAGGGAGGGAAGGAAGGGGGAGGAGGCGAGGTTATGACTGCAGCTTGTGTATGTACTTTGTGCAATGCTGAGAGGGTAAATTGCTTCTTTGTGCTCTGATGTGAGACCCACTAGACAAATGTGAAAAAGATTGCCTTCTCTAACTTACTGATTTCCATTGCAGTGGCAATGTCAAGGTGACCTCCACATTACTTTTCCCACAGCCTCACACACACAGGGTACAATTTCATCAGACTTCAGAGCTCATATTGTTATAATATGTCAATTTATAAAGGATATTATCTCAAAAAGAGGCACAAAAGGTGTTTCACACATGATCCATAAGCTATCTGCAGCAGGAAGGCAGTTATTGCATGTCTTGGCAGTTCATCTATGAGTCACTGAGAGCACCAGTATATGTGTTGTTAACATTCAGGACAGCCTGTTTGGAACTGTGCTGTGGGCGCGCTGTACAGATGGCTTCTTAAGGGAGGTCAAGCACCCTCTCTTACCTTCTATCTGCCTCTATGCTCTTACTTTGCTAAAAATGATTTTGACAGCATTATCTACTGTCATGTAACATAGTTTTCTGCCTGATAAATCTCAGAAAAATTGAACTAGAAAAGTCCATTTGTCAAAATTTACAAAGGCAAAAATGTTTTTTGCATCCTTGTATTACTGACTTAAATTTTATGTAGACAGTCTAACACTAAAAAAATGAATTCATAAAGCTTTATTCATGTCTTCTTTTTTCAGCCCAGTCTAACAAAAATGCATATAATATCCCCAAGAAAACATGTAATATACACAGAAAAGCAGCCTTAAAAAATTACTGTCATGAGGTGCCCCTCGGGACAAAGAGGGGAGAGACCCAGGCGCTGAACTGCTAGTTGTGAAATTTATTAATGAACAAAAAGTCCAAACTGTTCACAAACACAAAAATCCAAAATAGTGTACAAAGCAAACTTATGAACGACAAAGAGAACATAGGATACACACAGATAGTAAATGCCAGAACAGAATTCTGACACAAACAGTACTTTAAGTCTCCAGCAATAAAGGGGAGAAATCATAATCCTTAAATAGAGCTAGAGACAATTGAACACAAATGATGGCAGGTGTGGATACCATGAGCGGGCAGGAGGTGACAATGATTATAACAGAAATCAGCTGTGAGTAGTGAGAGGGAGAAGACGGGACTGACAGCTGACAGGAGCACCGCCCACAATACAGCAAAAAACTCGGAAGTGCCACTGACAGCTGCAGCCCTGGAGAAGGAGAGAGAGTGAAAAAACACAACAAGATATGAATATAATAAAAACAAGTAAATCCAAATGTGTAAATAAAAAAACAACAATGAACGCAAGCAGGAAAATAAATCATACTAAAAAGCAAGACAGAATGTGTGAAATTCAACCAAAGGTAAAATAACAGGAATGAGAACTCAAAAATACAATACAATACAAATATAGGAAAAAGACAGAGACAGAGCACGGTGGAATCCCCCCATGCTCAGATTGTGACAATTACAGGTTATGTAAGTGTCTTGACCATAGTTATTAGTTACAAACCCCAATTCCAGTAAAGTTGGGACATTGTGTAAAAGTAAATAAAAACAGAATACAGTGATTTGCAAATCCTTTTCGGCCTATATTCAATTGAATACGCTACAAAGACAAGATATTTAATGTTCAAATGGATAAACTTTTGGGCATCTGATCAGGATGCCTCCTGGATGCCTCCCACTTGAGGTGTTTCGGGCTCGTTCCACTGAGAGCAGACCCCGGGGCAGACCCAGGACACACTGGAGAGACTATGTCTCCCAGCTGGTCTGGGAACGCCTTGGTATCTGTTGTGTATGGGATTTGGGTGTCTGGGATGCCGTGCCCACCCACAGGATGATGTCAGGCGGGTACGGCCCACTCTGTATATAGTTGAGCGTTCTGTATAAAAAAGCTGAGTTGAATGTCCCTCAAGAAGCTCTCCGTTTCGTGTCATTTTCCCAACATAACATTTGGCGACAAGGAGACCAATGGGAGCGTGCTGGTTTAATCAGCAGCTGTTGCCGTTTCTGGAGAGCCCGGGTGAGCCATTAATTTCATGGCCGCAGTAGAGACGGGAATTCGAGGAGTATGTGAACTCGCTGGGTTTCCCTCGGCTTGACAGGAGACAGTGGCGGGCCCTCCTGGCCTGTAACCTCGGCGCGGAGGGCCGAATGATTCTCAATTCGCTGGGCACAAGTGAGGGCTACGTGGAGGCTGTCAGGCTCATGGAGGTGCACTTTGCAGAGCGGACGAGGGCTAGAGAGTTGCGCACGCAGAGGCTGGTGGCGCTGGACACGCCGGCGCTAGTTAGTCTGGGAGAGCTAAAGGCTCAGTCCGAGCCTATGGACAGGCTAGCTGACAGGCTAGTTTCGCGCCGAAACAGGGTCACCAGTAGTCAGAATCAGAATCAGAATCAGAATCAGATTTATTGCCATTGTTCATGTAATACACAAACTAGGAATTTGTCTCGGTGCCATGCTGCAACATTAAAAACATAATGAGAAAAAGGGATAAACTAAAAAACTAAAGGACTAGAAACGTGCAATAAGTGTAGAAAAATAAGTAATAATAAGTAATAATAATAATAATACTAGTAATAATGAGTAGTACTAGTCAAGGCAGTTTTAAAAAATTAGCAAGTAGCAGATAATGTGAAGTACCACATAGTGCAGTCGATAATGCAACAGAAAAACAGTGATGAATGACGTGAGTCTGGTTGAGCTGCTGTACATAGTGCACGAGAGTCAAAAGTCACTTAATGTTCAGCAGTCTGATGGCAGAGGGGAAAAAGCTGTTCATGTGCCGGGAGGTTTTAGTCCGAATGGACCGAAGCCTTCTACCTGAGGGGAGGGGGGCAAACAGCACGTGACCAGGATGTGAAGGATCGGCTATGATCCGGCCAGCACGCCTCCGGGTCCTGGAGATGTACAGGTCCTGGAGAGATGGGAGCTCGCAGCCTATCACCTTCTCAGCAGTGCGCACGACACGCTGCAGCCTTAGTCTGTCCCTGGCAGTGGCTCCTGCATACCACACAGTTATGGAGGAGGTGAGGATGGACTCGATGATGGCCATGTAGAACTGCACTAACATCTTGGTGGGTAGCTTGAGCTTCCTCAGCTGCCGCAGAAAGAACATCCTCTGCTGGGCCTTTTTGATGAGGGAGCTGATGGTTGGCTCCCATTTGAGGTCTCGGGTGATGGTGGTGCCCAAGAAGCGGAAGGAATCTGCAATGGTGATGGGAGAGCCTGTGATGGTGAGGGGGGGCAGGGGGGATGTGACTTAGTAGTGTATGTTTTATGGTTTTATGTGATGTGTATATATAGTATTATTATGGGGATTTATTTTAGAGTTAGAGACACGGCTTTATCTGTTAAATTGTTTTTTTTGCGACAGAATGTCCCGCTCAGCCGTGTAGGGGGTGCTGGCAGTCTGCCCGCCCCCCCCCCAGCCTTAGTTGTGTGAATGGATAGGAGTGCGGTGGCATGAAATAAAGCGGCGTTGTTGAAGGTTTTAAGAAGAGTTTATTAGATCACACCGCCGTCACAGGATCCCCGCTCCAGCCCAAGTGTGTGCAGGCTGGAGCGGGATCCTCAGGCTCTCAGAGAAGAGACACAAAGTGCGTGTCTGCAGCAGCAGTTGAAGTGAGTCAGAGAGAGGATGAGTTACAGAACCTGTGCAGTATTTGTACCCAACTCAAACAATACATCAAAGCAGATTCACAGCAGTTGGTTTGATCAAAGGGACTGCAGAACAGGCATGAGACATTTGCATTTGTAAGACCTACATAACAATAGACAGATGCAGCCTCTGCTCTAGCTTGCGGAACAAAGAGGTTACAAGGCACATCTACATATTGAACTGTCTCTAGGTCACAACAAGGACAGGACGCATGAACACTATACATGAATGGCACATTACATCACGATACATGCATGGCACATTGCATCACAATACACGCAGGGCACATTGCATCACAATACATGAATGGCACATTACATCTCAGTAGTGCAGCGGGAAAAACCAAGAGAAAAGCACGGTGGCGCAGTGGTTTAGCACTGTGGCAGCACAGTTTTACCCTCGGCCGGGGGACCGCGGGGATCATGAGATCGTGGGTTCGATCCCAGCCCCCGACCAACAGTGAGCTGTGTGGAGTTTGCATGTTCTCCCCGTGTTGCGCGGGTTTACTCCGGGATTTCTCCGGTTTCCTCCCGCACACCAAAAAAAACATGTAGGTTTAGGGCGCTCGCGCACGCAGCGACCAGCAGCCGGTGGCTTGTCACCAGACTGCAAACCAAGTCTATCTACGGGTACAAATAAGTAACAAAAAAAAAAAAAAAAGAGCTGACTGTCCTGTGTGTTGTGGGGGGGTTGAGTCAACCCGCCACACACGCTCCCCCCCAGAGGGCACGGCAGGGGGCCGAGACCTCGATAATCCATCTATGGGAGCGAGCTGTGGGAGAAGCTCGCTGCAGGCGGAGGTGGAGGGAGGGGAGGGGTAGTGTGTGCCGGCAGGGGCGGTGAAATCGTCCAAGCCGCGCAAAAATTGCTTGCTGCTCCGCGACGTCGAGGGGCTGTCCCGTTGAACGCGCAGAGGTCCACAAGAGGAAAAATTAGTCACTGGCTCCTCCCGCGATTAAGCCCTGCAAGGATTAATAGTGGCCATGAAGAAAAGCAGGAGCGGCTGTAAAAGAAACATAAAAGCAGGGGAACTGGCGTGTTGACTTTAGGTGCGGGCACAACCTTAAAAGCCGTCGGGAACCGCAAAACCGCTGAATTCCCCATGTGCGCCGTGGCTGAGACCATTGACAAATCCTTCGTGCATGCTGCGTGTGTGCTTCAGGTGTGAGGGCAGCTCTGAAGGCTCTGTGTGCAGCGGCGAAGGAGGATGGGGGTCTGTAGAGCCATATGCATCCTGTGCGTGGTGTGCCGTCCGCGTAACTCTCCGTGCGTTGTTGGGCCAGCTGGAGAGAAGACAGGGTCAGGGAGCTTAATCATCCCTGTTCAATGTGTTGGAGCGGTGAAGGGAAGTAGTCGCTCTTGTCACTCGCTCGGTCATGGTGCGTTCAGGTCCACGTGTGCTCCGTCGGCCATGGGAGTCGCCGTTGCGGAGAAAGGACGAGGTGAATGCGCTCTCATGTGGAGGAGCTGCGAGCGCGGCTGGTCCAGCGTGGATGTGCCGATCTAGGCGTGCAGATCTCACCATGAAGTTTGCTGCGGCTTTCCCGGTCGTGGGTGGTCTCTGGAGACTTTCACCTGGAAACTCTGCGTCAAAATCTCCCTGAAGCAGAAGGGAGCTGTTGCGTTCGCTTGTTGTCGGAGAATCCCGGCCGGGTGCTGCGTTCGCCAGCAGCGTGTTCGTTTCAGCGTTGGGTCACCAGTGCGGCGGCATGAAATAAAGCGGCGTTGTTGAAGGTTTTAAGTAGAGTTTATTAGATCACACCGCCGTCACAGGATCCCCGCTCCGGCCCAAGTGTGCGCAGGCTGGAGCGGGATCCTCAGGCTCTCAGAGAAGAGACACAAAGTGCGTGTCTGCAGCAGCAGTTGAAGTGAGTCAGAGAGAGGATGAGTTACAGAACCTGTGCAGTATTTGTACCCAACTCAAACAATACATCAAAGCAGATTCACAGCAGTTGGTCTGATCAAAGGGACTGCAGAACAGGCATGAGACATTTGCATTTGTAAGACCTACATAACAATAGACAACAATATTGAACTGTCTCTAGGTCACAGCAAGGACAGGACGCATGAACACTATACATGAATGGCACATTACATCACGATACACGCAGGGCACATTGCATCACAATACATGAATGGCACATTACATCTCAGTAGTGCAGCGGAAAAAACCAAGAGAAAAGAGCTGACTGTCCTGTGTGTTGTGGGGGGGTTGAGTCAACCCGCCACAAGGAGTTTATTTATTTTTGTACATGTGTTCTTCCCTTTTAGTGTATGAGTCGGGTGACAAATTAGGGTGGGTTGTTTGTGTGCCTGACATTTTTTTAAAGGGGGGGAAAATGGTGTGCATGGGATTTGGATGTCTGGGATGCCATGCCCACACACAGGATGACGTCAGATGGGCACCGCCCACTCTGTATATAGTTGAACGTTCTGTATAAAAAAGCTGAGTTCGATGTCCCTCAAGAAGCTCTCTGTCTCGTGTCATTTTCCCAACATAACAGTACCCTCTCTGAAGAGCTGGAGCAGGTGGCTGGGGAGAGGGAAGTCTGGGCTTCTCTGCTTGAACTGCTGCTTCCGTGACCCGGACCTCTGGAAAAGCGGTAGAAGATAGATGGATGGTGTTACACTGTGTTACATCACCTTTCCTTTTAACAGCACTCAGTAAGCGTTTAGGAACTGAGGACACTAATATGGTCCTCTTGCACACTGACGTAAAGTGACGTACTACTTCGGTATTCTGTTCTCAGCAGCTTCAGTCCCTGTTCCATTATGTTTGCCCATTCCCAAGTGCTTTTCTGTCAATAAATCAAATTTATCACTTTCACTTATCATTGTAAATACTAGAAATAATGTGTGGGCAGATCGTTTTTTCTTTATAAAGTTTGTGTTTCACATTTTGATCGTTTTTGTAACCATGCAATTTAGTTCGTCCTGTTAGCTTAGCATAACACAACTATCATATTGTTTCTGTCTCTGCCATTTCAAATGCCACTGCATGGGCTGTAATAAACCTGTGAAACTCACTGAAACATATGTCCGACTCCCAGTTGTTAGCTGATTTGTTTTAATATTACTTTGTGTATGTAGAATCCCGTGATTATTGCCACTACCATTACTGTTATTGATATTAGCCTAGTTAGCTTCCAGTTGCTAGTGTGTAATTTATTCTCGTAATAAATTTCAACTCACTTCTAATAACATTGCCTGAACTCAAATGAACATGAATGAGCTTGTGCAAAGACTTTGCACAATATATGTTCATTTAGGGTTGCCAACTTTCTCACAGCCAAATAAAGGACAGAGGGTTTTAACTATTGCTCGGTGGCACAGTGTTGTGGACATTAGTGTTGTCATAATACTGGGATTTTTACCTTGATAATACCTTAAAAAATACTGGTATTCAATGTCATGTTTTGATGTAGCTTTGAGCTAGAAAACACTACACTGCAAAAAATCAAATATAAGTCAAATGAAATAAATTAAGGCAGTTTATGCTTTTTTTTTTTTGACTGACAAGATATTTATTCTTGCTGTGCAGTTTATGTGTAAGAAAATTTTACATGGTTTCCAATAGCTTTAACTTATTATCCGCAATTTGATAAGTCAAATTTTCTTACTCTGTTGGCAGATGATTTTCTTAAAATAAAGAAACAAAAAAAAAAATTCTGGCAATAGATAATTCTAGTTAAAATTAGAAAAAAAAATATCTGCCAACGAAGTAAGATTAAACTGTTTAAAACAACTAAAAACTTTAGTAAAGCAAGTAAAATCTTACAGAAAACTGTACATCAAAAAGAAGTTCTTCTCTTGTCAAAATTGTCTTGTGAGAGAAAAACAAGTATAAAGCCTTGATTTGGGATATTTTATCTTACTGAGATTTTCCTTCTTACAGTGTGACAGATGCTACTGCCTTCGGCCTAAAATTACATCAGTGAAGTATTCCTGATTCAAACAATGCACAACATGGAAATAAGTACTTGCACTTTGTTGTGTTATCCTAGTTTAAAGAAAAATCCTTCATTATGTCCTTTAAATCCAGCTCATGAATATTGTCATACTCTATGAATGCATGGTTGATCCAGTCTACTTTCTACCAAGTTCAGAGCCCACTGTCCCACGCACAGCTGTCTGATGTAAGCAATTATGGCCTTTCTTCTCCCTTTGCCCTTCTCCTCCAGGTGAATGCTTTCACGGCCCACCTCTCCCCTCCTCTCTCCTCCATGCAGCAGCTCCGCCTCCACTCGATTGTCCAGCTTAGAAAAATCCTTTACGCTTTGGGATTTTTTGAGCAATTCATTTTCCCTAAGCTCTTTTCCTCTCAATAATTTTATCAGCGCCACTTTCAAACTTTTTTCTGGACATTTTGACTGAGCTAATTACTTCTTACCTCTCACTGGCACTTGCATAATCATATGTAAAAGCAATTCCTCTGATAGGCTATTGTTAAGTGGTACCCACATGAGGCATTTGTAAATTAGACCAATCAGCAGCCACACATGAATATCAAATGATGGACATAGAATCTGACCAATTAACAACAATGTGATCTTTTTCATTGGCTCATGATAGGCCCTGATCTTTGTAGGCCCCTGGGCTTCAGCCCAGCCTAGCCCATTCATTAAGGCAGCCTTGAATACGAGACAACGCACAACCCACTCTGGACAAACATTTAGCCCAATAAAAGGCACGTTCCTGCAAAACGGGACAGTTGGCAACCCTATGTTCATTGCACAGGTCCATTACAGTCCTTGCAGTGGTATTTGGAAAGGAAGAGATAAACAATACGACAGCTGTGCTATGCTAAGATAACTAAGCTAACTATTAAACAGCCCAATATGGTTACAAAAACAATCAAAATGTGAAACACAAACTTTATAAAGAAAAAAACGATCTGCCCACACACTGTTTCCAGTACATACAATGATAGGTGAAAGTGATGAAATTGATTTATTGACGAAAAAGCACCAGGGAATAGGCAAATATAATGGAACAGGAACTAGAGCTGCTGAGACCGGAGTTGTGGAAGTAGTACGCCACTTAACATTACACAAGAGGTCCATTGTTGAAGCTCTGTAGGTAGAATTCTTTTCCATTCTTTCTTGATATACGACTTCAATAGTCTGGGGTCTCCACTGTTGTATTTTGCGCTTCATAATGCTGCACACATTTTTAATGGGAGACAGGTCTGGACTGCAGGCAGACCAGTCTAGCCCCCACACTCTTTTACTACGCTGTTGTAACACGTGCAGAATTTTTCTTGGCATTGTCTTGCTGAAATAAGCAGTGGCATCCCTGAAAAAATTTTGCTTGGATGGCAGCATATGTTGCTCCAAAACCCATGTGTACCCATATGTGCATGGTAGACTTTTAACTTGCACTTGTAGATGTAGGAACAAACTGTGTTAACTGACAATGGTTTTCTGAAGTGTTCCTGAGCCCACGTGGTAATATCCTTTACAGAATCAAAGGATTCTCAGTTTTTAATGCAGTGCTGTCTGAGGGATTGAAGGTCACGGGCATTCAATGTTGGTTTTCAGCCTTGCTGCTTACGTGCAGAAATTTCTCCAGATTCTCTGAATCTTTTGATGATATTATGAACTGTGTATGATGAAATCCCCAAATTCCTTGCAATTGCTCATTGAGAAATGTTCTTAAACTGGTGGACTATTTTCCCACTCAGTTGTTCACAAAGTGATGAACCTCACCCCATGAGAGTGAGGTTCATGTGAATACTTGTGAATACTTGTGAATGACTGAGTCTTTCAGGATGCTCCTTTTATACCCAATGGTGACACTCACCTGTTTCCAATTAACCTGTTCACCTGTGGAATGTTCCAAAAAGGTGTTTTTTGAGCATTCCTCAACTTTCCCAGTCTTCTCTTGATCCTGTTCCAACTTTTTGGGAACATGTTGCAGGCATCAAATTCAAAATGAGTGAATATTTGCATTAAAACAATAAAGTTTACCAGTTTAAACATTAAATATCTTGTGTTTGTAGTGTATTCAACTGACTATAGGTTGAAAAGGATTTGAAAATCATTGTATTCTGTTTTTATTTACGTTTTACACAACGTTCCAACTTCATTGGACCTGGGGTTTGTATTATCTGCATCAGTAAGCGCAAATACATGAGAGCCAAGAAAAGATAACAGTCCCAGAATGGGTTAAAAAAAAAAAAAAAAGATGGAAAGACAGTGATTGATTGGCTCTTCAAGGGTAACTTTTTGTATGGCTGCTTAATGACTTTCCCACTACAGTGAGATAAATGGAAAACTCTTGCAGTCTGTACCTATGGCTTTAGGTCTGTTTAGAAAGTGAAAAATCAACAATTAACAACATATTTGTCAGAGTGTATGAGACAGTGTGGTCTCACCAGTGGGCTTCTTTCTGTGCCCAATATTGCTGGACTGCAGTTCAATTCCAAAACCCACAGGTCTAATGGTGAGGGATGATCTCACCATCATGCCCACGATGAATGCTGGGACATTCAATTATAGAGCAACACAATGATTCATTCTCCTCTCCACTGACAATCTCCTCCACACTCAACTCATCTAACACTGCCAAAGCACAGAAGATGGCCCTGTTATCTTCATAATGTGGATAAACAATGACAGTTGTCTCAGACGGAAGGCCATTTTCATGGCAGAAGATCAAATGAGAGCTCATTAGGAAAAAAGTGACAAATCAGTGTATGTAAAGAGGCTTACAGTAAGGGTATGAAAACATTTCAGTCCTGCTGAGTTGACTGTCCCAGTCTGAAAAGTTCCTATCCAGCCTGGATGGAATGGAATTAGTGAACTGCTGTTTCAGGCCTGTGACTTTGCTCAATTGACAAAAAGGGATACTATCAGCTATAGCATTTCAGTCTGGATGTGAGTGTTTCTATCTCACACATTCACACACTTGTCTTGTTCCACTGTAAATGTGTCAGTCATGGGTCTCATCGCTGGAGCAGCCTGCCAGATCCTTCCTTCCTCCATGCTCTTTTCACTTTCTCTTCTCCATTTTTGGACATTTTAGAAAGCATGTTGAGGGAGAGGGGGGTTTATACTGAAAGAAAATGGTGGCTCTTTAAGCAAAGCTGTGTTTTTTTTGTGATTATCTGGATTTCGTGGTGATCCACAAAGAGTCAAAAGGGAATAGGTCAGCATTCAAGGTCTCACTTCAATGGCTTGGCTCTTTTCTGACTATTCAAAAATATTCTTGTTTCCCCACAAGATCATATTTCATATAGTAAAACCATTTTCTGACCCATGACCGATCCTTGTGGAAATCAAACAACTACCAGTGTAGTTGAAAAGGTTATCTGAAATTAAAAAGCTGTGCAAAAGTACCATACTAGTGTGTGTCCACATATCGGTTTAAGCCAGATGGTCGTATGGTTGGACTCATTTTCATGTCTGTGGCCTCCTTTACTTCTGGGAAACTACCCAAGAAAAATGGACAAATGCAATATGGAAAACACAGGCCCTGAAATTAAGTTGACACTATATATTCGACCACCCGTTGCATATTTGAAAAACAATCTGCCTTGAGCAGTTGTATCAACAAGCTGAAACCGGGCAGCAGGGTGTAGCATTTCTTGAAAAGTATTTGTAGTTTATTTTAATGGGAGAACATTTCATCTTCTCAATTAAAGCTTAAATTCAAGCAGTCCATTTGGAAATTTTTGTCTCATGAATTATTTTAATTAAATCAGCTCAAGGCCATACACCAGCAGGGTGATCAACAGACTGGGGGCATGTACGTAGTCTATGTACAAAATGGTTGCAATGATTACTTGGTGAAAGTCTTTAATTGAAAACAAAAAGACAAGTAAAAGCATGTTGCTTGGAATGGTCATCATACTGTCTTTTCTTTTTCTTTTAATCTCTAAGAAAGTAACTTTTTATGAAATCAGCATGGCTTCCTAACATTTTTTTTTGGGGGGGGGGCATTAATTCTCCCATTGTTTTCAGTACAAATAAAAAATTACAGTAACTGGAATTTTGAGGAACTCACAGAAAAGGTAATTGTAGCATATAAAATATGTGGTGATGCTAAATCAGTTTACCCAAGAAAATAATCAAAGCACTCAACTACATTATGGAGACTGTCATCAAAATAACTACATGCCCTGAGATGGAAGAGAATGAGAGGTGTAATTTGTTGAAAATAGACTCACTGTCCCTTAGTGTCATGGGGTGGAAGTATTTTATTGTGTTTTTTTGGGTTTCATATAGTTTTAAGTTTATGTTGCATGTTTTAAAACTTTTGCATGTTTTGTAGTTTTTGTATTTTAACCATGTGCTTTTAGTTAGAAATGTTGTCTGCTTCCACCCTGTGCTTCCCCTAATTACTGATCAGCAGCACTTGTGCTGATCGGAGATGTGCAGCACCTGGCTGCACATGACATAAAAGGTGCTCTGGCAGTCCAGAGGGGAGAGCTTTTGCCAGGAGGAAAGAGCCCTGCCTGGGGAGGAGAGGCCTGCCTGGGGGAAGGCCCGGCCGGATGAGGGCCTGCTTGGCGGAAGGAGTCCTGCTGGGGAGGAGAGCCCTGGATGGGGGCCTTGCCAGGACAAGAGGAGGCTGCTGGTCCCAGGAAGATGGCAGAAGGAGGGCATGACTGAGGAGGAGGAGCAGTAACGGCCAGGACCACCATGATGCCGGCAGTTGGGGGAGGACACTTCCGTGTGGAGCAGTTGGGGTGCTGCAGGCGAGAGACAGCAAGAGGCAGAGTGAGGAGCTCTGCCTTTGCTATAAGTATCTGGTTCCCAGATAGCAGCACCCCATGATGATAATGAGGATGTTGATGACGACAGAAATATGGATATACTGCTGGCAAGTGTCTTCCCCTGTATAGGTTTCCTGAGGGTGTCAGTGTCATGGTGGCAGATGGAGCCTGGTCTGGAAGAGTGGACCCTCCTCCTCAGCTTTTAAGGACTTTTATAATTTGTTTTTAGCACATTTTTAGTCTTTTTTTTATCTTAAGTTTTTTTTAGTTAGTATGTTATTCTATTTTAGCTTAATTTAATCTTAATTATTGGTTTTAGGTTAGGCTTTTTATTTAAGTAGGCTGTGGGACGCATATATGTGCACTTATGTATATCACTTCATGCTTCATATGTATACCACTTTAGGCTTCACATCTTAGATTAAACAAAGGACTGAGCCTCTCTGGAGATAACAGGAGGATGTGAAAGTCTAGTCTTTGGTATGCAGAGAGACGGCCTGGGGGGATTTTCTTGGCCGCCAGAGGCTGGGGGTGGAGGTGTTAAGATCCGAAGGAAGATGTATTGTTATTTGGGATTAAATACAATATGACTGTGTGCTTTGAAGTCCTGAGGTATTTAAAGGACGAATGTCTGGGTTTCTTCCTCTTTCTGCTTTTGATGATGTTGGATGATGTGAATAAATCTGACTCGTGAGATGAACTCTGCCTCGTCATTTTCACATTATCTACACTGGTGACCCTAAGACATATCATGAGTGAAAGAAATTCCCCCGAGCCAGCCGGGTCAGAAGCTCCCAGCCAAGCGTATGCCGCTACCGTCCAGCTACCGGATTTTTGGCGAGACAACCCGCGCTCCTGGTTCCACTTGGTCGAAGCACAGTTCACCTTCCGGGGGATAACGGTAGATGACACGAAGTTCTACCATGTGATTGCCAAGCTCGACAACTGCACGGCTCGGCATGTGCAGAGCCTTGTGGAGCAGCCACCGGCCAGCGACAAATACGGCGGGTTGAAGGCTGCGCTCATCCAACGCTTCACTCTTTCAGTCCAGGAGAGAGCGGAGAAGCTCCTGGCTCTGAATGACTTGGGAGATGGCACGCCCGTTGACCTGATGGAGAACATGCTGAGCTTGAGGGGCTCAGACGGCGACGACTTCATCTTCACCCACATTTTCCTGAGAACCCTACCTTCGGCCACGAGAGCGACCCTGGCCAGTTCGCCGTTGTTGGCCCAGCGGGACTTCTGCGCGCTGGCCCAGGAGGCGCACCGGATTCTCAACGCCAGCAAACAGCGCGCGGCCACCACGGCAGCGACGGAGTTCGGCGCGACGGCCAGAGATGGCAAGGGGCCAAAGACGGCGGTAGCAGACCCACCGACGACGGCGGCGGCGAGGGCCAAGGATCGCGGAGGAGACACCCTCTGTTTCTACCATCGCCGCTTTGCAGAGAAGGCACGCAAATGTATACCACCGTGCCAGTTCAAGCGCTCGGGAAACGCCAAGACCGGGGGTCGGTAGCAGCTGCGGCCCTCGGTGAAGAGAACAAGCTGCTCTACTTGACGGATGCGCGTTCGGGGAGGCAATTCCTCGTGGACATAGGCTCCCAAGTGAGTTTCATCACGCCTACCTCCGCTGACCAGCTGGCGGGTCCCGGAGGTCGCGGGGCGTCAGCAGCGAACGGCTCGGAGATTAAGACCTTTGGTGAGAGGAACCTGCTTCTGTCCCTACACGGCCGTACATTTGAGTGGACTTTTGTTATAGCTGCAGTGAGTTTCAGTATGTTGGGGGCTGATTTTCTGTGCTCACATGGTTTGTTGGTTGATCTTGCTAACAGGCGCCTGGTTAATGCACTTTCCTTTTATTCTATTCCCTGTGCAGCCCGAGTGACCCCGCCCACAGCACAAGCCAACGTCGCAACGGCAAGCGGTAAGTTCCACACACTGCTCACTCAGTTCCCAGCACTCACGGTTCCCACATTTTCAGCAGCCGTCGCTAAACACGGAGTGGAACATTTTATTACTACCACCGGACTGCCCGTTTTTGCAAAAGCTTGGCGCTTGGATTCAGCTAAACTGACCATAGCGCACGAGGAGTTCGTCAACCTGGAAAAGTTGGTCATCATCAGGCGTTCGAAAAGCCCATGGGCTTCCCCGCTGCACATGGTCCCGAAAGCTGATGGCTCGTGGCGACCTTGCAGAGATTTCCGCAGGTTGAACAACGCCACAGCGCATGACCGCTACCCAATCCCGCATATCCAAGATTTTTCCGTTCATTTGGCGGGGGCGCGCGTTTTTTCTAAGATAGACTTGGTCCGCGGTTACCATCAAGTCCCAGTGCACGCTGAAGACATACCCAAAACAGCGGTAATAACTCCGTTTGGCCTATTCGAGTTTTTGCGCATGCCGTTTGGGCTTAAGGGCGCTGCGCAGACGTTCCAACGCATGATGGACGCGGTGTTGTGCGATCTCCCCTTCGTATTTGTCTACCTGGACGACACCTTAGTAGCCAGTGTGTCCGAAGACGAACACGAAAACCACCTCACGGCAGTTTTCCGGAGGTTGGGAGAGCACGGGTTAATAATCAACCCAGCGAAGTGTCAGTTCGGGGTGACGCAGATTGATTTTTTGGGGCATTGCGTTTCCCCAGAAGGAGCGGTTCCGCTGCCTGACAAAGTACGCGCGGTAACAAATTTTCCCCAGCCACAAACAGTCAAGGCATTACAGGAGTTTTTGGGAATGGTGAATTTTTATAACCGTTTCCTCCCCCGCGCAGCGCAGCTCATGCAACCATTGTATGCCGCACTAAAAAAACAAAAACCCACAAATAAGATCGAATGGTCTCCGGAGCGAGAGCGAGCATTCTCGGAGGTCAAAACAGCCCTGGCAAACGCTGCGTTGTTAGCACATCCAGACCCAACGGCCCGCATAGCGCTCACTACTGACGCGTCAGATGTGGCCATAGGGGCGGTCGTGGAGCAGCATATAGCCGGGGCTTGGCAGCCGCTCGCATTTTTCAGCAGGACTTTGCGCGATAGCGAACGAAAATACAGCGCATTCGACAGGGAGTTGTTAGCTCTCCACTTGGCCATTCGCCACTTCCAGTTATGGCTGGAGGGACGCCGTTTCACCGCGTTCGTTGACCACAAGCCACTGACATTCGCGATGGCCAAGGTTTCAGAACCGTGGTCAGGACGGCAGCAAAGACAGCTGGCCGCTATCTCAGAGTTTACTACCGATATTCAGCATGTGGCGGGTAAACTAAATGTAGTGGCAGACTGTCTCTCGCCCGCCGTGGCGGCCCCAGTCCGCGTAGGGATAGATTATGCAGCCATGGCCGCGGATCAGGTTAGCGACGCGGACGTGCGCGCACTCCAGTCTGGACCAACAGGGTTAAGGCTGGAGAATAGGGTGCTGCAAGACGGTATGCCCCCCCTAATCTGCGATGTCTCCACTGGGCGACCGTGTCCTGTGGTACCGGCCGCGTGGCGCCGCCGCGTTTTTGACTCGATTCATTCTCTGGCGCACCCGGGAGTGCGCGCGTCGGTCAAAATGGTGGGAGAGAAATTTGTATAGCCGAGCCTGCGCAAACAAGTTAGAGAGTGGGCAGCAGCCTTCATGGCTTGTCAACAAGCCAAGGTACACAGACACACGAGAGCTGCCTTGGAGCCGTTCCACATCCCGGCTAAGAAGTTCGATCATGTTCACGTGGACCTCGTAGGCCCCCTACCGCCGTCACAGGGGTGCACACACCTTCTGACAATGGTAGACCGCACCACGCGCTGGCCAGAAGTGGTCCCACTGTCGTCAACCACAGCCAAGGAGGTGGCGCGTGCGTTTTTAACAGCATGGGTAGCGCGCTTTGGAGTCCCATCGGACATTACGTCTGATAGGGGTCCTCAATTTGTTTCCGAACTTTGGTCAGCAATGGCCCGCAGCCTGGGGGTAACGATCACCGCACAACCGCGTACAATCCACAGGCTAATGGGTTATGCAAACATTTTCATAGGTCATTGAAAGCGGCTCTCAGAGCGTCGCTTACGGATGCAAATTGGGTAGACAGGCTACCGTGAGTTTTATTGGGGTTGCGTTCTGCACCTAAAGAGGATTTAGAAGCCTCCCCGGCTGAGCTGGTTTTTGCGCAGCCACTTCGGCTGCCCGGGGAATTTCTCCCAGATAATCCTGCGCCAGAATGCTCCCCGGCTCAGCGGTTACAGAGTGGCACGGAATCGGGCACGCTGCCTGGCCCTGTTCACCACAGTTTTCCGTGCGTTTTTGTGCCTAAGGCCTTAAAAAATGCAGAGTTTGTTTTTGTCAGACACGATGCCCATCGCCCACCATTGCAACCACCTTATGATGGACCATTTAGAGTGCTGGAAACAGGGGATAAGCATTTTTTGCTAGACCTGGGGGGCAGGAAAGAAAAGATTGGCATAAACAGGCTCAAACCCGCCTTTGTTGTGGTAGACGAGGATGTGCTGTGCGCCAGGGCTCCTCGGCGCGGCAGACCCCCTAGGGGACATTCCCCAGAACACCCACAGGGATTGACTAACAGTTCTCACCCTCAGGCAGCAGCTCCACAGCAGGATGGCGCCGCGGAAGTGGTAAAGCCCGCTTACAGCAGATACGGGAGGAGACTGAGGCCCAAGCAGCACGTGGACTGATGTGTAATGGTTTATCATGACATGCAGACTGTTATTCCGTTGTTCCATCTTAGACGTTTGGGGGGGGGGGGGTCATGTGGGACACATATATGTGCACTTATGTATATCACTTCATGCTTCATATGTATACCACTTTAGGCTTCACATCTTAGATTAAACAAAGGACTGAGCCTCTCTGGAGATAACAGGAGGATGTGAAAGTCTAGTCTTTGGTATGCAGAGAGACGGCCTGGGGGAATTTTCCTGGCTGCCAGAGGCTGGGGGTGGAGGTGTTAAGATCTGAAGGAAGATGTATTGTTATTTGGGATTAAATACAATATGACTGTGTGCTTTGAAGTCCTGAGGTATTTAAAGGACGAATGTCTGGGTTTCTTCCTCTTTCTGCTTTTGATGATGTTGGATGATGTGAATAAACCTGACTCGTGAGATGAACTCTGCCTCGTCATTTTCACATTATCTACAAGGCATTTATTTGTACATATTTTATTGTAATAAAATTCCTTTAAACATCCTCATTTTAAAGTTTCTCCTTTGATTGCTACCTGTGACTCTTCACCTGTTTTTAATCAACTACCCTCGGTCATGTTACATTAGGCCTTTACCTTAACTATTATGTTTCAGTGGCAAACTCTACCTGTTACTGTAATTTTAATTAGGCTACTTATAAATGTGCATGTAACGTAAAAGGTATTTGGAAACCCAGAGGTGAACTATGAATGCTGGAGTGACAAAGGGAGAAGAGTTAATACTCAGTACTCGGATTTGAGAACTTTTCAAATGGAAAACGGAGTGAAAGGTGGGAACATCACTATCTCTGAGAGGGTACATGTGGTTGTATGGGAATTGTTTTTTTACCTATAATTGGATGACTTCTTTCCTTACAACATGCAGTTTGTGCACCAACACACATACACACTTGGAACTGGGGTCAACCAACTCCTCTATATTAAAGGGAAAAAAGATTTTAAAATTGAGAGTGCTTATCAAAATACTCAGCATAAGTAGAATATTTATCTATACCAAAGCAAGGATGTACATGTCCAGTACTGGTTATAGCTTCCTGGTACCACTGTTGGCTTCGTTGTGACTTCATGTAAAATCACAATTGCATTACCTTTCAACATGCTCTTAAAGTTTGCTGGATGCAGTAACAAAACAATAAACTGATTAATATTAATCTAGTAACTAGAAAAGCCCTCAGAGTGCATACCTCTGCCAAGGCTCCTTCCATCCCTCATGGATCACCTCCAATATGTAATGGGTTTGTGTGTAGGCCTAAAGCATAAGTCATAAATGTGATTATCTAAAATCAACACTTTAATTATCCTTAAACATGAGAAGCAATCCTTGAAATCCTGCTCAATAACCTTGAAATTATTTGCTTGTGCAATAAATGCTGGATTCACAGATAGGACCGAAGTCTGAATTAGTATAAAATATTTTTTCACCATCACCGCTCAATACATCCTGAGTTATGTAAAAAATAAAAGCCCTCTACAGCAATTCAGTTTTCAGAATGGTTGTTTTAGTTATGTGCTTTTATTATGAAACGTGATCAACCGGATATACTTGTCTGAAATCAGCAACATACAGCCAAGAGTTTTCCCTCACAGTCTGTAAATTAAATTCAAATTCAAATTCAAATTCAAACGTTTATTTCAAACTCAGGGTTCATATTATGAGCAAAACTAAAATGAGTAGAAAATAGATAAATAAATAAATAAATAAAAGTATATACAGATCAGCAGACACTTGGCGCTCTTGTAACAACAATAACATGCAATAATGGGCTCAGTATAAAATGGAACGCCACCATTTCCAAATGCTGGAATGAAGTGTGAGTGACGAGTTGACAATTGCTGATATAAGATGATTGTTACATGCCAGCAACCTTCTCAAAAAACTGTAAACATTCTTACGTATCAATTCGCCAAAAGACGGAATGTTCACAGACACAAACATCTTGCTTGCACTCGACCTTCATGGTACATCTAACAACCTTCTTAGGGAGTTATTATATGCAATGCGGATTTTGTTCCTAACAGCAACATTGCTATTAAACCATAAAGGCGAGCAGTACATTGAGGTACAGAAGGTCTTGAACAACATACATTTGACATCAGGAGAACATCTATGGAAATTTCGCAACAGTAAATTTGTTTGAGCGTACAGTTTCCTGAGATGCCTGTTACAATCAACATTGGTCTTATCAGATTCAATCCACACACCTAGGTATTTGACTTTTTCAATAAAGTTCAAGCTATTACCACAGAGTGGCATAACAGGATTCGACGCATTGACACCCTTTGGTTTGAAAGCCATACACATAGATTTAGTACAGTTGAACAGGATGTCATTTTTTTCACCAAATTTTTCACATACCGAAAGGAGATGTTGCATCGCTGCAGTAGACAAACTTAACAAACAGAGGTCATCAGCGTAGAAAATGTGATTTAACAGTGCACCGTTAAAGGAGCCGCCCACATTAGTATTGTTCAACAGTACACTGAGATCATCAACATAGACATTAAACAACAAGGATGACAGTATACCACCTTGTTTAACACCGTTGGTCACATGAAATTTGGATGAGGTGACATTGCCCCATCTAACAACCATAGACTGCCTTCTGTACCAGTATAGCAGGATGCTAACAATGTAAATAGGAATACCTCGATCGATCAGTTTTCTGAACAAACACCAGTGGTTAATCCTGTCAAAAGCTTTGCTAGCATCTAGGAACGTAGCATAGACACTAGTGGAATGGCTTCTGAAATAGTCAACAAATTCATGGAGTAGGTAAACAGCCTTGTCAGTTGAAAGAGCTGATTTGAAACCAAACTGATTGTCGTTTGTCCACAGATAATCCTCACTTCTGTTCAGGAATAAACCCTCTAACAGTTTAGATATAACATTTGCAATAGCTATAGGTCTGTAGTTGTTCATATCAGAAAGACTGGCACACTTGTTTTTCACTAAAGGAATAATAACAGAGTCCATCAACATATCTGGCATGTAACCATGAACAAACATACAGTTAAAACACAATGACAACAGAATACACAAATTGAAATCAGCGTTGATGAGGCATTCACTGGTGAGACAGTCAGGGCCAGCTGATTTGCCTTTCTTGAGAACTTTGATCAGTGAATCAACTTCAACAGGAGTAACAGCAGAAATATCAGAGGCATCAAACATGTCGTTATACAGACGAATATCATGCATAACAGAATCCTTCATTGAAACATTCTTGACTGAGTTGAAAATAGCTTCATATTGACATTTCCACTTTTCAGTAATATTAACGTCACCAGTCACACCATCAATAGTGTTTGATCTGACAGACCGGTGGGAGCTCATAGCCTTCATTTGTTTCCAGAATTCTACCATGTTCAGTTCACTCATGTGATTAGCTAGCTGGTCACATTTGATACTTTCTTCATTGCGCCTGCATGCTCGTAGAGCATATTTGAACCTAGCCCTGCAATTTTTCATGTTTTCAAATATTGGACCCGAACGTGGTTTGCTATTACTCCTCCACCACAAAAAAGCATCCCGAGCAGCTGTGTGAGCCTCGCTAACGACATCATTCCAGCCTGGGACGTTATATTGGGTGGTCACACTGTGACTAGGAATGCATTCACTCACACAGTAATTAAGAGCATCAACAATATCACTGTAGAACCTGTCGATATCGTCCCTGTGTGCCGCACAATTACGGTCGTGACACCTGATGGCGTCCATAGGAGCACGGATGTTACAGAGTTTCCTACGAGTAAGTTTCTTATATCTGGACAGGTCTGACGCTGTGGCATCACGCCATTTGTATGTTCTACTGCCCGTTGTGGCTGAGGGAGCTTCCCGGGGGCCACTTACAGCACTAGATACCTCAATATCTATAGATAAAGGTACATGATCAGAACTCACATAGTCAAACAGAACTTTGATATTGGACACGTTATCATGGCCTGAGGATGTAGTCACACAGTGATCAAGCCATGATGTAGAGCCATGAGCCAAGCTAACATGAGTAAAGGTATCACCTGGTAAGATAATCCTGTCCGAGATGTGTAAGGAGTAACTCTCACAGAAAGACACCAGTTCGTCTCCAAAACAACTTGAACGTGCTGTATTAGCGTTGAAGTCACCAATTGTGAACACATATGGAGTTGGAAAGTCCTCGGTGATACGTTTAACAAGACTCAGGCAGTGCAAGTATTCATCCAAGTTTTCAACACTGTCATAGGGGAAATAACTGTTTGCAAGTGACTTCCGCCATAGGATACCGACGCCACCATAGGGGCGACCTAAGATAACACGTTCTTCCGTATCCATAAAAGAAACCCCTTGTCCAATAAAGTCACTATGTAATCTGCTCAGAATAGACAATTCGTTTTCGAACAACCAGTGTTCCTACAACAACACAATGTCATGGTTATCACATAACCTGGAGATCTCGTTAGATGAAGTTTTTACATTCTGGCAGTTGAATGAACATATTCTAAGGTTGGTCCTACTATTGAATGAGTATAATGACAAACACAATAATGACAATCACATGTAGATCATTTCCTCTCAAAAAACTGTCGAAGGTATAAACCAGATGGCCACACATTTTTGTCAAGCAACTTCTTGCTGCAGCTGGCAGGACATGTAATCTTGAAGGAGGCATAACCATCATACTTGGTTTCTAGTTGCTCAATCTTGAGATCGTCTTTTAGTTTAACGTGAGTATTGATATGGGAGCGTACATGGTGGGGTCTGGTGGTGGGGTCAAGTCGACTGATGAAGACATGGTGCTTCTTCTGACCTTGACCTTGACCCTGGAGACCGCCAGCCCTCCTACCAGACTTCGGTACAACGCGTAACTGTGAGTGGGGGCGTGACTTGTTGACGACCTGTAACTGGTTCGCGGTCTGTTATTAAATTAAAAAAGACAAAAATAGTAAAAGGAGTTCAAATGAGTAAAAAGTGGAGAGAAGATTGTCTGACAGTGATGTAGAGGTGAGCCTTTTATTTTAAGGATGTTTTTAGGTTTTTGTCTGCAGGATAACTGTGAGTTTTTTACCTGATGTTCTTAATGGGGTTTTGGACAATGAATTATATGTGCAGACAGTCTATCAATGCCACACATTTTTTTAAATTATAACCAACATTTAGGTTAGCAGAAGAAGGTATTTGTTAAATGTTTCTTCCCATTCTGCTGTAATTATTTCTAATTGGCTTAATCTGCACCAAATGATTTTTAAAGTTACATTATTTAGAAAGTTGTTTAGAATTCTTTTTTATTTCAAAATAAATAAAGAAGAATATCAGACAACCAATCCACTAGTTGTCCAATTAAGAGTCTGAAGAACAGGTGAAGGATACAAATTTATATTATCTTAATACATTTGAAAAAGGAGCATTATGAGGAAACATAAAGGATGCCCCTCATGGATCGTCACCTTATCGTGGTGGGGGGTTTGCGTGCCCTAGTGATCCCAGTTGCCATGTTGTCCGGGGCAATTTGCCTCTGGTAGGGTCACCCAAGATAAACTGGTCCTGGGTGAAGGGCCAGACTAAGAACAATCCAACAGACTCTCATGATGAATGCTTGAGCAAGGATTCAGTGTACCCCGCCCAGTATGGGGTTACAAGGATCCCCACCCTGGAGCCAGGCCTGGGGAGGGGCTCGATGGCTAACGTCTGGTGGTCGGGTTTCTGCCCATGGGTCCCAGCCGGGCTCAGCCCGAAGGAGTTACATGGGTCCGCCCTCCAGTGGGCTCATCACCTGCAGGAGGGACCATGGGGGTCTGGTGCTATGTGGATAAGGTGGCAGTCAAAGGCGGAGACCTTGGCGGCCTGATCCCAGGCTTCCTAAACTGGCTTTGGGAATGTGGAATGTCAGCTCTCTGGTGGGGAAGGAGCCTGAGCTGGTGCATGAGGTTGGGAGATACTGGCTAGATATAGTCGGCCTCACCTCAACACACAGCTCTAGTTCCAGAACCAGTCTCTTGGAGAGGGTCTGGAGCTTGGCCAACTCTGGAGTTGCCCTGGGTGAGAGGCAACGAGCAGGGGTGGGTATTGTTGTATCCCCCCACCTTGCTGCTTTTATATTGGAGTTTTCCCTGGTGGATGAAAGGGTTGTTTCCCTGCACCTTTGGGTTGGGAAACGGGTCCTGACCATCATTTGTGCCTATGTACCAAATGATGGTTCAGAGTACCCACCCTTTTTGGAGTGTCTGATAGGGGTGCTGGAGGGTGCTCCTCTTGGAGACTCCATTGTCCTACTGGGGGACTTCAATGCACATGCGGGCAATGGCAGTGAAACCTGGAAGGGGGTGATTGGGAGGAATTGCCTTCCCGATCTGAACCCGAGTGGTGTTCAATTATTGGACTTCTGTGTTAACCACAGTTTGCCCATAACGAACACCATGTTCAAGCATAAGGGTGTCCATATGTGCACCTGGCACCAGGACACCCTAGGTCGCAGGTCAATGATCAATTTTGTTATCGTGTCATCAGTCCTGCAACTGTATGTCTAGGACCCTCGGGTAAAGAGAGGTGCAGAGCTGTCAACTGATCACCACCTGGTGGTGAGTTGGATCTGATGGCAAGGGAGGATGCCATTCAGACCTGGTAGACTGAAATGTATAGTGAGGGTAGGAAGGAATACTTCAAGGATCTCCTCAATCCCACTGACACACCTTCTACAGAGGAAGCAAGGCTTGTGGATGAGGGGGAGTACTCGCCCATCACAGGGGCTGAGTTTGCCAAGGTGGTTAAAAAGCTTCTTGGTGGAAGCAAATCACCCTAGGGGTGAACAAGATTTGCCCTGAGTACCTCAAGGCCATGGATGTTGTAGAGCTGTCATGGTTGACAAGCCTCGGCAACATTGCATGGAGGTCAGGGACAGTGCCTTTGGCATGGCAAACCATGGTAGTGGTTCCTCTTTTCAAGAAAGGGGACCGGAGGGTGTGTTCCAACTTTAGAGGGATCACACTCCTCAGCCTCCCTGGAAAGGTCTATGCCAAGGTACTGGGGAGGAGAGTCCGGCCATTGGTGGAACCTTGGATTCAGGAGGAGCAATGTGGTTTTCGTCCTAGCTGTGGCACATCGGACTACCTCTCTACCCTCTCGAGAATCCTCGAGGGTTCGTGGGAGTTTGCCCAACCAGTTTACATGTGTTTTGTGGACTTGGAAAAGGTATTCGACCGTGTCCCTCGTGGTTTTCTGTGGGAGGTGCTTCGGGAGTATGGGGTATCGGGCTTGTTGTTACGAGCTACAGACGTGGACAAAATTGTTGGTACCCCTCTGTTAATGAAAGAAAAACCCACAGTGGTCACAGAAATAACTTCAATCTGACAAAAGTGGTAATAATTAAAAATTCTATGAAAATTAACCAGTGAAAATCAGACAATGCTTTTGAATTGTAGTTCAACAGAATTATTTAAAAAAAAACAAAATCATGAAACAGGCCTGGACAAAAATGATGGGACCCTTAACTTAATATTTTGTTGCACAACCTTTTGAGGCAATCACTGCAATCAAACGAATTCTGTAACTGTCATTGAGACTTCTGTACCTCTCAGCAGGTATTTTGGCCCACTCCTCATGAGCAAACTGCTCCAGCTGTCTCAGGTTTGAAGGGTGCCTTCTCCAGACGGCATGTTTCAGCTCCTTCCACAGATGTTCAATAGGATTTAGATCAGGGCTCATAGAAGGCCGCTTTGGAATAGTCCAATGTTTGGCTTTTAGCCATTCTTGGGTGTTTTTAGCTGTGTGTTTTGGGTCATTATCCTGTTGCAAGACCCATGACCTGCGACTGAGACCAAGCTGTCTGACACTGGGCAGCACATTTCTCTCTAGAATACCTTGATAGTCTTCAGATTTCATTGTACCCTGCACAGATTCAAGACACTCTGTGCCAGATGCAGCAAAGCAGCCCCAGAACATAACAGAACCTCCTCCATGTTTCACAGTAGGGACAGTGTGCTTTTCTTGGTATGCTTCATTTTTGCATCTGTGAACATAGAGCTGATGTGCCTTGCCAAAAAGTTGCAGTTTTGTCTTGTCTGTCCATAGGACATTCTCCCAGAAGCTTTGTGGCTTGTCAGCATGCAGTTTGGCAAATTCCAGTCTGGCTTTTTTATGATTTGTTTTCAACAGCAGTGTCCTCCTTGGTCGTCTCCCATGAAGTCCACTTTGGCTCAATCAACAACGGATGGTGCGATCTGACACTGATGTACATTGATCTTGGAGTTCACCATGAATGTGTTTAGAGGTTGTTCTGGGCTCATTTGTTACCATTCGTATTATCCGTCTCCTCCTGCAGCCACGTCCAGGGAGGTTGGCTACAGTCCCATGGATCTTAAATTTCTGAATAATATGTGCAACTGTAGTCACAGGAACAGCAAGCTGCTTGGAGATGGTCTTATAGCCTTTACTTTTAACATACTTGTCTATAATTTTCTTTGTAATTTCCTGAGACAACTCTCTCCTTTGCTTCCTCTGGTCCATGTTTAGTGTGGTACACACCATGTCAACTAACAGCACAGTGGCTATTTGTCACCCTTTAAATAGGCCGACTGACTGATTACAAGTTTGTAGACACCTGTGATGTTAATTAGAGGACACATCTTGGTTGAACATGTCCCTATGGTCACATTATTTTCAATCTTTTCTAGAGGTACCATCATTTTTGTCCAGGCCTGTTTCATGAGTTTGTTTTTTAAAATAATTCTGTTGAACCACAATTCAAAAGCATTGTCTGATTTTCACTGGTTAATTTTCATAGAATTTTTATTTATTACCACTTTTGTCAGATTGAAGTTATTTCTGTGACCATTGTGGGTTTTTCTTTCATTAACAGAGGGGTACCAACAATTTTGTCCACGTCTGTATCTGGTCTCTATGACCATTGTGAGAGTTTGGTTCGTATTGCCAATACTTGGTCTGACTCATTCCCAGTGAGAGATGGACTCCGCCGGGGCTGCCCTTTGTCACCGATCCTGTTCACAATTTTTATGGACAGGATTTCTAGACGCAGCCAGGGAACAGAGGGTGTCATGTTTGGTGAACACAGGATCTCATCTCTGCTGTTTGCAGATGATGTTGTCCTGTTGGCTTCATCCAGCAATGACCTACAGGTCTTACTGGGACGGTTTGCCGCTGAGTGTGAAGTGGCTGGGATGAGAATCAGCACCTCCAAATCCGAGTCCATGGTCCTCAGCCGGAAAAAGGTGGATTGTCCTCTCCGGGTTGGGGACAAGCTCCTGTCCCAAGTGGAGGAGTTTAAGTATCTTGGGGTCTTAATCACGAGTGAGGGGAGAATGGAATGAGAGATTGACAGACGGATTGGGGTAGCATCTGCTGTGATGCGGATATTGTACTGGTCTGTTGTGGTGAAGAGGGAGCTGAGCTCTCAGGCAAAGCTGTTGATTTACTGGTCAATCTACGTTCCTACCCTCACCTATGGCCACGAGCTTTGGGCAATGACCGAAAGAATGTGATTGCAGATACAAGTGGCTGAAATGAGCTTTCTTCATAAGATTGCTGGATTCACCCTTAGAGACAGGGTGAAGAACTCAGTCATCCGGGAGAGGATCAGAGTTGAACCGCTGCTCCTCCACATTGAAAGGAGCCAGTTGAGGTGGTTTGGGCATCTGATCAGGATGCCTCCTGGATGCTTCCCACTTGAGGTGTTTAGGGCACGTCCCACTGAGAAGAGACCCCGGGGGAGACCCAGGACTCGCTGGAGAGACTATGTCTCAGTTGGTCTGGGAACGCCTTGGCATCCTCTCTGAAGACCTGGAGCAGGTGGCCGGGGAGAGGGAGGTCTGGGCTTCTCTGCTTGAACTGCTGCCTCAGCGACCTGGACCTCCGGAAAATCGGTAGAAGATGGATGGATGGATGGATGGATATAAAGGATGAAAAATAGCCTCTAAATAAAACTTTTGTCTCTATTAAAATATCAGGAACTAAAACTGTGCGATCACTGTTGAAAGTACAGTAAGTGATAGATGATATTTTTTCATATTTAAACAATTTATGAATGCACTGATAATTATAAAACTATACAAACAATGATGGTCAGATATTCAGAAATGTATTTTTCAGCACAAAACAATTTGTAATACACTTCCAGTGCTTTTATTTCATGAATGAAGCTATATGAATATAAAGCTTGGCAGTTTTTTTCCACTGTTGTAGTATGAATTCATTAAAGAGTCTGTGATATAATTCAACCAAGAAATCATTAGAAAGAAGAACTACTGTGTTTTTGTTTTGTGTAGACAAAAAAAAATTCAATCATTTTTTTTCTCCATATACTACCATAAATTACATTATGATGCAGCAGACTGCAATGTTCGTTTGTCGAAATTGGTTCAAATGGCGCCGTCATATTGTGACGTCATGAGAGGAACCCAATATGTAAACAAGCATGGCTGAGTACACTGAAGTGGAGGAAGTTGTGAGTGATTTCGGCAAAGATTTGAGCGATTTGTCGATAGTTTTTGAGGAAGAAGCAGGACCGAGTGATGAAGAAGAAGAGGGAGTTGGTTCTAACGAAGGACTGCAACCTATTTATTTGAACCATATCGTTCAGGAAGCGACGATGACTCACACGTTTCAGAGGATGAAGGGTCCGACGGTGAAGGGTTAGAGATGGACATCGGTCGCCTCCAAAACACTGAATGGTAATATACAGACATATCTAAAATAACTGGATGTGCAACTTTGATCATGTACCTTTGCTATGTTGTAAATCGAAGTGGCTAGACGGCCGAGAGCCGGACTCCTTCATTTCAGTGTTTATTCTCTTTTACCCCTAATTTGGTTTTAAAAAAAATTCACTAAAAGGCCGGCGATTCTTTTTTTTTTTATTCAATAGTAGAAAAAAATACACACAAATCACAAATATGCTAATAATACATGTAAATACCGCCTAATTTGGTTATTTGTTTAAAAAAATATAAAAAATGCACAACTGTATGTGTTTGTCACAGTTTACAAGTTACAAATAATGCAACAAGATACTCTTTGTACACACACCTCTATCACACCCTAAAACATAAACAAAGGGACTTACTGTTTTCCGGGCGAGTTTTGACAATGTTGCTTCTCTGCACTGTGTTGATATGTTGATATCGTCTTGAGCTGTGGGTTTTCGTCTAAAAACCGTAGGTATGGCAGTCGGTTTTAGAACTCGTTTGTAACTAACTTTCATGCCTAAAAATTCCTGTATAGCAGGCGCCTCCTCAAAACTGTCTTCAGTGAAATGATTGCTACAGAGTACAGAAGATGGTGTTGGATGCCATTTGTGTCCTTGATCTCTGTACTTGCTTCAGCCATTTTTTAAGAAGATCGGGATCTTTTGGGAATGCGAACAGGCTTATATGTTCACTGGGGCAATTAGAACACCCAGCCGCCACGCAACGTTTCGGCATTTCTTGGCTGATATAGAAGCTAAACAGCTTGTTTACATTGATAGCATGCGGATCAGCCGAGATTAAACTCCTTTCATGACGTCATATCTGGAAACGAGGCAAGTCTCTGGATATCGCATTACTGCAACACGGCGCTAAATTTAAATTCACTTAGAAATATTTTTCCACGTATTTAGTGTTCTAAGTCAACAGAACCAACTATGTGGACGACTGAAGATAAATTCGTACTGAATATTGAGCCATACTTCCTAAATCGTGTCACAGACACTTTAATGCCACATAATATTTGGAGCTATGTATATTAAAAAACCTTATTGTCATAAACCTCCGTGCGCACGAGAGAGGGAATGAATAAACCCAAACGTGAGAGTAGATGGTGCACTTTTATTAACGACACAAAGGGAACAATCAATCCAATTATCACCGAATACAGTTCAGTTCAGTGACAGAAATACAGAGTGATGTAATGGCTAGTTTTGGCCACTAAACATGCAGGGCGGCAGCCGAATGCTCAACAGCCTGGTCTAAATGGAGCCTCGTGCCGCAGGGCTGCATAAAGCACAAAAAGGAGAGGTGCACGACCATGTGCCGCAGGGCTGCAGAGCACAGGAAAAAGGCGAAAAAGACACTTACAAAGCTGGAGCTGATCCGGGGCGAAACCAAGCAGTCTGGCGGAAAAGGGGTAGAAGCTGAGGCAGCCGCGAGCATCCAGGAATGGATCATCTGGAGATGTCGGGGTGAAGGGAGTGGAACGTCATTCATGGGAAGGTTGCTGCCATGAATGAGGGTGAATGCCCCGACAATCTCTTTCCCCCAGCGCGGCAAACATATACTCCAGAAGCTAACGAGGAAAGAGATTGCCTGTGTGAAAATGCGTGGGCAGAACTGATTGGCATCCAGTGTGTGAGAGCGTGTGTGAATGAGAATGAGTGGAGCATGTGCTTGTGTGTGTGTGTGTGTGTGTGTGTGTGTGTGTGTATGCGTGTATGTGTGAACACCATGACAGTGCAGCTGACGGAGCTTGACGGGAGGAGGGGGCGTGCCCAAGCTGTCAGGAGGAAATTAGGTCAAGGCATAACAATGAGTCAGAATCGGGTTTGGCCTCCAAACCCGGATTCATGACATTTATAAGCAGCATAATCTTTGTTTTAAAAGGTCAAATTGCCGTTGTGGCACTCAGCCACCTCTATTTTAGTTGGAGACGGGCAAATTGGGTCTTTGGTTGGCAAAAGTTGTAGTCCCCTGGCCTAGAGCCACTTCTGGTGAAAATGGCATCAAAGTCTGTCCATTTGTTTGAGAATATTATTGCTAACACTGTGAGAAGATAAGAGCCTTGGTGGGGGCATGCATTCTCAGATCATCACCAAAATGCAATGCGTTTGTCTTCCCCAAGAACCACCTCTGGTGAAAATTTCATCCAAATCCATCCAGTAATTTTGGAGTATTGTTGCTAACACTCTGTGAAAAGAAAAGAGCCTTAGCAGAGGTATGCATTCCCAGATCATCACCAAAATGTGCTGGCTTCCTCTCAAGCCCAAGGACCACCTCTGGTGAAAATTTCATCCAAATCCATCCAGTAGTTTTTGTGTAATCCTGCTGCACAAATACAAACAAAGCTGTTGGTGGCGGTATGCACTCTCAGATCATCACCAAAAGCTAACCATCTGTTCCCCGTGCCATTACACACCTTTCCTGAAAATTTCATCAAAATCTGTTCATCACTTAATGTTGCTAACAGACAGACAAGACAGACAAGACAGACAGACAGACAGACAGACAGACAGGCCAACACCAGTAGAAACATAACCTCCTTTTTTGTTACTGCTAAAAAAAAAGAAATTTCTGATATGTATACCGTGGTTGAAGACTAATCATTTTTTTTGTAAATGTGGGGTCTAAACTTGCTGAACAGATTTCTGATGACACCTAAAAATAACATTGTAGTTTTCAGTCTGATAGAAATGCTTTTTCCGTGTTTCTGTCACTGGTGGATGAGAATGAAATTATTGCTATGGTTAAGAAATGTAAAAATAAAACTTCTACTGAGTGTGATGGTATCAACATGGTAATAGTGAAAAAGGGTTATTGTAGAGATTGTGAAGCCATTGACATATATTTGTAATCTATCATTTCAAAGAGGTAAATTTCCAAGCATGATGAAAACTGCGAAAATAATTCCAGTCTATAAAACCAGGGACAAACACCAATTCACAAACTATACACCTGTTTCTTTACTTCCACAGATGCCCAAGATTCTTAAAAACTCCTCAATGAAAGATTGACTAATTTCATGAATAAGCACAAATTACTCTAGGATAGCCAATATGATTTTAGAACAAATAGATCTACAGTGATGACATTGATTGATTCCATTAAAGACATTACCAAGGCCACAGACAACAAAAAACACGCAGTGGGGATATTTCTTGACCTCAGAAAGGCATCTGATGATCACAATATTTTTAATATATAAATTAGAATGATATGGCATAAGAGGGACAGTCTTGGAATAGATTAAGATTTACTTCAGTAACAGGTGTCAGTTTATGCAGTTGGGTGAATGCAGGTCATCATGTTTAAATATTGCATGTGGTGTCCCTAAGGGATCAGTATTGGGCCCTCAACTGTTTATTTTGTCCATCCATCCATCCATCCATCCATCCATCCATCCATCCATCCATCCATCTTCTTCCGCTTTATCCTTTTCGGGTTGCGGGGGGTCTGGAGCCTATCCCAGCATCTTTGGGCGAGAGGCAGGGTACACCCTGGGCAGATGGCCAGTCCATCACGGGGCCAACACAGAGAGACAGTTTATTTTGTATATAAATTATTTATTTAACATCTCTACTATTTTAAAGATGGTTTTGTTTGCTGATGTTACTAATATATTTTGTTCTGGGGATAATTTAGATGTTTTATTTGATAAGATTCAGGTGGAAATGTATAAAATCAGAATGTGGTTTGATATGAATAAGTTATCATTGAATTTGGAAAAAAATAAATTAATGTTGTTTGGTAGGTGTGCAGCTGGCTCTCAGGTGCAACTTCAGATCACTGGTGTAAACATTCAAAGAGTAAATGAAAGTAAATTTGTGGGTGTTACAATAGATAAAAAGATAACATGGAAACCTCATATTATGTACATACCAGGGGCATAGCCGGGCGGGGCGGGGGGGGGGGGACTGAGGGGGCTAAGGGGGAAAATGGTAAGAAATCTGTAGTTGACAAGGGGTTGTACTTGACAGGGGCTGAAGCTAAAGTTTTGGCCCAGGCGAACGCCCCGGGCATTCAGAATGGTGGTTGGGGTTCAGCCCCCCTCCTGGCTACGCCACTGCATATAATCAAAACTCTCAAGAACTGTCTCAGTGTTGTATATTAAATCATTTTTTGAATCGTAAATCACTTTTTTCTTTATTTTTCACTTGTACCTTATTTAAGTTACTGTGTTGAAATCTGGGGGAACAATTGTAAGAGTTTACTGTCTTCACTCATTGTACTTCAAAAAAGAGCAATAAGAATTATTCATAATGTTGGATATTTGGATCATACTAATGCATTATTTTTACAGTCTAAACTACTGAAATTTATGGACATTGTTGAATTCCAAACAGCACAAATAATGTTTAAAGTTAAAAACAATAATCTACCACCAAATATTCTAAAATGTTTTTGTTTCCATGATGTTACAGTTTAAGGGGAGAATTTAAGTTGAAAACTTACAAGATATGAACCACGATGAGAAGCTTTTGTGTTCCTGTATGAGGTATAAAATTATGAAATGGTTTGTCAAGTGAATTAAAGCAATACTTGTAGAGGGTGTAAGGAAAGGATGTGGAAGCGAGGCACGAGCGTAGGTCGACACAGGTTCTTTATTGACCCTCTAACATAAATACAGCCTGTGGACCCCAGTGTTGCCCGCTGGGGCCATGTGTCTGGTAGGAGAGTTTCTGCGTTTTTGAGGCATGTACGGTGGGGCAAAAAAGTATTTAGTCAGCCACCAATTGTGCAAGTTCTCCCACTTAAAAGATGAGAGAGGTCTCCAATTTTCATCATAGGTATACCTCAACTATGAGAGACAAAATGAGAAAAAAAATCCAGAAAATCACATTGAAGGATTTTTAATGAATTAATTGGTAAATTCCTCAGTAAAATAAGTATTTGGTCAATAACAAAAGTTCATCTCAATACTTTGTTATATACCCTTCATTGGCAATGACAGAGGCCAAACGTTTTCTGTAAGTTTTCACAAAGTTTTCACACACTGTTGATGGTATTTTGGCTCATTCCTCCATGCAGATCTCTTCTAGAGCAGTGATGTTTTGGGGCAGTCGCTGGGCAACACAGACTTTCAACTCCCTCCAAAGATTTTCTATGGGGTTGAGATCTGGAGACTGGCTAGGCCACTCCAGGACCTTGAAATGCTTCTTACAAAGCCACTCCTTCGTTGCCCGGGCGGTGTGTTTAGGATCATTGTCATGCTGAAAGATCCAGCCACGTTTCATCTTCAATGCCCTTGCTGATGGAAGGAGGTTTTCACTCAAAATCTCATGATACATGGCCCCATTCATTCTTTCCTTTACACGGATCAGTCGTCCTGGTCCCTTTGCAGAAAAACAGCCCCAAAGCATGATGTTTCCACCCTCAGGCTTCACAGTAGGTATGGTGTTCTTTCTCCTCCAAACATGACAAGTTGAGTTTTTACAATAAAGTTCTATTTTGGTTTCATCTGACCATATGACGTTCTCCCAGTCCTCTTCTGGATCATCCAAATGCTCTCTAGCAAACTTCAGACGGGCCTGGACATGTACTGGCTTAAGCAGGGGGACACGTCTGGCACTGCAGGATTTGAGTCCCTGGCGGCGTAGTGTGTTACTGATGGTAGCCTTTGTTACTTTGGTCCCAGCTCTCTGCAGGTCATTCACTAGGTCCCCCCATGTGGTTCTGGGATTTTTGTTCACCGTTCTCGTGATCATTTTGACCCCACAGGGTGAGATCTTGCGTGGAGCCCCAGATCGAGGGAGATTATCAGTGGTCTTGTATGTCTTCCATTTTCTAATAATTGCTCCCACAGTTGATTTCTTCACACCAAGCTGCTTACCTATTGCAGATTCAGTCTTCCCAGCCTGGTGCAGGTCTACAATTTTGTTTCTGGTGTCCTTTGACAGCTCTTTGGTCTTGGCCATAGTGGAGTTTGGAGTCTGACTGTTTGAGGTTGTGGACAGGTGTCTTTTATACTGATAATGAGTTCAAACAGGTGCCATTAATACAGATAATGAGTGGAGGACAGAGGAGCCTCTTAAAGAAGAAGTTACAGGTCTGTGAGAGCCAGAAATCTTGCTTGTTTGTAGGTGACCAAATACTTATTTTACCGAGGAATTTACCAATTAATTCTTTAAAAATCCTTCAATGTGATTTTCTGGATTTTTTTTTTCTCATTTTGTCTCTCATAGTTGAGGTATACCTATGATGAAAATTGGAGACCTCTCTCATCTTTTAAGTGGGAGAACTTGCACAATTGGTGGCTGAATAAATACTTTTTTGCCCCACCGTATAACAAGATCTTTTATACACGTTATACAGACAGAGAGAATGCATGGCACATTAGCATAGTGATTGTCATCTAATACACATCAGTCAATACACATCATTAGCATGACATCAGCTAGCGCCCGGACCAGACATCCTCTCCGTGGGCGCATACATAATAGTCCCGTCTGATTGCCCCCTGGGGCTCTCTGTCCGTATGTAAATTGTCCTCCATTTCCTCCAGCCCTGATGAGTGTGAGATAGTGTCCGTCCGCAGTGTGCTGGGTCACCACACAGCTCCCCCCAGAACACTCAGAAGGGGCTGTGACCCCCCCCCCCCCCGGTTGTTTGGACTCCAGCTCCGGTAGAACTGTCCTGCTGTAGAGGAGTGTCGGAGGGCATGTCAGTCCGTGGGGGGGACAGGGGAGGGGTGGAAAAGACAGTGTGCTCCGCTCCGAGTTCCAGCATGTTGAACAGCCGTGGACCGTGGGCACACGGGGCTGGTGCGCGTCGTGCTTAATGGAACAAGCTGGCGATCGGCTGGCTTTAGGGAGTGAGGTGCGGGAAGAGCGATGTGGAGAAGGTGGGGGAGGGGGGTGAGAATAAGTGAGTGCCGGCCCAGGACGTCAAAAGTGTGTGGGCCGTGCAAACATTGCGTGTGCATCCACTATGGTGAGGGACTTTCCCGGTAAACCTGGCGGTGCTCTGCAGCGGCTGTGAAAAAAATTAAGTCTCTGACTCCTCTTGTGGCTCAGTCCTGCGAGGATGTGGGGAAGGCGAACAGCCAAATTCCCCGAGGATGCATAGAGGCTGTAAAAAAAAACCCAAACTGAAGCTGTGTGAGGGACTTTGCGGTTTGGCTTTAGGTGCGGAAGCAGCCCTAAAATCATCGGGGAAAGCAATCGGGTAAATTCCCGTTGAGCGCCGTGGCTGAGAAACCCATACAAAGTTCCGTGTGCGGGCTGCATGTCTGCTTCAGGTGCGTGAGCAGCCCTAAAGGTTCCGAGGATGGCGATTGGCCGTGTTTCTCAGGCTTGTGCAGCGGCGGAGGACGATGTATAAGTCTGTGGAGCCGGTTTGTTTCTGGTACGTGGTGCGCGCCTGGTGCAGTGACCACATAGCTGGAAGTTGCGCTGTCCTCGTAATCCTGTGGTGTGCATGCGGGGCTTCTGTGTTCAGAAAGTCCGCTGTCTGAGAGGTTAGTCAGGGTCGGGGAGCTTGGTGGAAATCAATGCAGACGGCGCGGATGATCTTCCCCGTTCAGGCTGTTTCTGTGCGTTGCTCATGTTGCTGATCCTCGTGTGTCTCGGTCCCAGCGCCGCGCTCTCCGTCCGGCCCTGGAGGTCGCCATCATGGCGAGAGGATAAGGGGCGCACTCTCCAGTGTGGATGTGAAGGATGTAGGCGATCCCCGGTCTCTGGAATCCACAGCGCAGTGAAAGGGAGCAGACAGTCATCCCACGTCAGGTCACCATGTGGTGTGCGGCGTAAGGGAGAGACAGTTCATCTCCGTCAGGTCACCAATGTGGAGAAAAAGGAATCCACGGCACGGCGAAAGGAAGAGATAGTCCATTTCACGTCAGGTCACCAATGTAGAGGGTGTAAGGAAAGGCACAGGAAGGGCATAGGAAAGGTCGACACAGGTTCTTTATTGACCCTCTAACATAAATACAGCCTGTGGACCCCAGCGGGCCACATGTCTGGTAGGAGAGTTTCTGCGTTTTTGAGGCATGTATAACAAGCTCTTTTATACACGTTATACAGACAGAGAGAATGCATGGCACATTAGCATAGTGATTGTCATCTAATACACATCAGTCAATACACATCATTAGCATGACATCAGCTAGCGCCCGGCCCGGACATCCTTTCCGAGGACGCATACATAATAGTCCCGTCTGATTGCCCCCTGGGGCTCTCTGTCTGTATGTAAATTGTCCTCCGCTTCCTCCAGCCCTGATGAGTGTGAAATAGTGTCCGTCCGCAGTGTGCTGGGTCACCACATACTCAAGTATAACCCAGCTCAAAAAATGTACAAGCAGATGATTTTATTGAGGTACAGCAACACAAGAAATGTTTGACTGATATGAGTTTTTCTAGTCTGTTATGCTTTTGAGTGCGATAATGTTATATGTTGTGCTTATTGTTGATGGGGCTATTCTAAGTTTGGTCTAGATAATTGTTTAAGGGAGCAGAATAAGTTGTTGATGGAGAAGGGGTGGGGTTTAATAAGTTTGTAACTTCCCCTCACTCCTTTTATAACATCAATATTTGGTTTAGTTCGAATCTACAGTTTCGTTGTCGAACGGCCAGGTACAGGAAATCTTTCCTGCCACATGCAATTTCACTGTACAGTAATTCACTATGATGTTGTATTCTGGTCATAGCTATGCTGCCACACTGCATCTTACAGACTAACTGGTACATCACTTTTCACTCTGCTCCTGATAGTCCTTCTTTGTGCAATGGGATGATTCATGTGTTTATACGGGACATCATATATTAAGCTATGATGTACTGTATATAGGTTCTATTTTCGTGTTAGTTTTTACTTTCCATGGGTAATCCCTTTGTCTGTCGTGCGTGTTTCTGTTGTTTGGTTGTCAACTGTCATGCTGCTGTTACACTGTAATTTCCCAGTTTGGGATCAATAAAGTACATCTATCTATCTATCTATCTATCTATCTATCTATCTATATTCATTTCTTGATGTATTTTCTTCTTCATGCTTGAAATAAATTTGATTGATTGATTAATTGATTGATTGATAATACTAAAATTGATGCAGAAACCATGTTCTCACCATACAGTGGTGTGGAAAAAGTGTTTGCCCCTTCCTGATTTCTCATTTTTTTGTATGTTTGCCACACTTAAATGTTTCAGATCATCAGACAAATTTAAATATTAGACAAAGATAACACAAGTAAACACAAAATGCAGTTTTTAAATGAAGGTGTTTATTATTAAGGAAAAAAAATCCAAACCTACATGGCCCTGTGTGAAAAAGTGAATGCCCCCTAAATCTAATAACTGGTTGGTGTCACGATCTGAGCACGGTGGATTCCGCTGTGCTCTGTCTCTTTGCCTTTTTTCTATATTTGTATGGTATTGTATTTTTAAGTTCTAATTCCTGTTGTTTTATCTTTGGTTGATTTTCACACATTCTGTATTGTTTCTTAATATGATTTATTTTCCTGTTTTCGTTCATTGTAGGTTTGTTATTTACATATTTGGATTTACTTGTTTTTATTTGCCATCATATTATATTTGTATCTTGTTGTGTTTTTTCTCTCTCTCTCCTTTTTCGGGGCTGCAGCTCTCAGTGGTATTTGCGGGTTTTTTGCTCTGTTGTGGGCGGTGCTCCTGTCAGCTTGTCACCTCTTACCCGTTCATGTGATCCACACCTGCCGTCACTTGTTATCATTTGTTTTTGACCTTATTTAAGGACTGTTGTTTTCTTCTTTCTTTGCCGGAGTCTCTCCTACTAGTCTCCACCGGAACCCTGCCCCTGTTCCGGTGTGCCTTGTTCGTAAGTTTGTTTTTCTGTGATCAGCTTGGATTTTCTGTTTGTGCACCATTTGGACTTTGTGTTTTGGCTTTTAATAAGTACCACAAACTGCAGTTCAGCGTCTGGGTCTCTCCTCTCTGCTGTTCGGCAATTCATGACAGTTGGGCCACCCTTAGCAGCAACAACTGCAATCAAGAGTTTGCGATAACTGGCAATGAGTCTTTTACAGCGCTGTGGAGGAATTTTAACCCACTCATCTTTGCAGAATTGTTGTAATTCAGCCACATTGGAGGATTTTAGCATGATCCACCTTTTCAAGGTCATGCCACAGCATCTCAATGGGATTCAGGTCAGGACTTTGACTAGGGTGCTCCAAAGTCTTCATTTTGTTTTTCTTAAGCCATTAAGAGGTGGACTTACTGGTGTTTTTTGAAATATTGTCCTGCTGCAGAACCCAAGTGTGCTTCAGCTTGAGGTCACAAACAGATGGCCGGACGTTCTCCTTCAGTATTTTTTGATAGACAGTAGAATTCATGGTTCCATTTACCACAGCAAGTCTTCCAGGTCTTGAAGCAGCAAAACAGCCTCAGACCATCACACTACCACCATCATATTTTATTGTTCGTATGATGTTCCTTTTTTTGAAGTGCTGTGTTACTTTTACGCCAGATGTAATGGGACACACGTCTTCCAAAGAGTTCAACTTTTTTCTCGTCTGTCCACAGAGTATTTTCCCAAAAGTCTTGGGGATCATCAAATGTTTCCTGGCAAAACTGAGACAAGCCTTTATGTTCTTTTTGCTCAGCAGTGGTTTTCGTCTTGGAACTCTGCCATGCAGGCCATTTTTGCCCAGTCTCTTTCTTATGGTGGAGTCATGAACACTGACCTTACAGTAACTGAGGGTTTGCAGGTTTTTTGCTCTGTTGTGGGCAGTGCTCCTGTCAGCTTGTCACCTCTTACCCGCTCATGTGATCCACACCTGCCGTCACTTGTTATCATTTGTTTTTGACCTTATTTAAGGACTGTAGTTTTCTTCTTTCTTTGCCGGAGTAGGGTAGGAGTCCCTCCACCCTGCCCCTGCCCCAGGCAAGTGAGGCCTGTAGTTCTTTGGATGTTGTTGTGGGGTCTTTTGTGACCTCTTGGATGAGTCAACGCTGCGTTCTTGGGTTAATTTTGATAAGCCGGCCACTCCTGGGAAAGTTCACTGCCGTTCCATGTTTTTGCCATTTGTGGATAATGGCTCTCACTGAGGTTTGCTGGAGTCTTAAAGCTTTAGAAATGGCTAGAAAATTGAACTCAGCTTTCCATAGATGTGATAAACCACAGTTAATTTATGTTTTAATGGGGGGCAATCACTTTTTCACACAGGGCCATGTAGTTTTGGATATTTTTTTACCCTTAATAATAAACACCTTCAATTAAAAACTGCATTTTGTATTTACTTGTGTTATCTTTGTCTAATATTTCAATTTGTTTGATGATCTGAAACATTTAAGTGTGACAAACATACAAGAAAATGAGAAATCAGGAAGGGGGCAAACACTTTTTCACACCACTGTAGGTTTGTGAACTCCACCTTTTATGATGTTAGTGAGCTATTTTTGATACCCGTGTGAGGTGAGACTTCCTGCTCATCCAAATCACACAGCAGCCACACCTCACTAAATCATCTTATTATAAATGTTAACAGTATGATCTATGGTGCTGTTATGATGTAATAATGATGTATTGGGTTTTCGTCTGAGAACTAAAAAAGTGATTTTGATTTTAAAGAGACTGGAACTGCAGTATGAGACCATGCATTGGGTTCACTGAGCTCATAAATCTGTTAATTTTTCCATAGACTGCTATACAACCTGATTTCTGAGTTGCCCCATGCAGGCTTTTAGAAGGGATATACTGTAGGCTGCAGGAACTTTCAGGATGCACATTGTTACTAGAAAACTTAGAAGACAGAGTACAGTTATGATGCACGTATGATTCACCAATTTCATGTGGCATTAAGTCAAGTCACTTTCATGGGCAAATCAAATTTGTACTAACTATCCCTTTGCGTGACTAAAACTGATGCACACACTAAAGGGACTTGGGATCCAGAAAATTGAGCAAGACTGTTTTTCTCCATTAACCTGCGGATATGAAAGGATGACTAGTGGAACTGATGTTTTTCCCCCTGTTGTTTCACAAGAACTGGACCTCTGCCAGGTTGCACAACTCAGAGAATAGGTGAACCAAACACAACAGGATTAACCTGGCTGGAGCTGGTGCATTTCACTGACTCTGACACCATGACAGGAAATTCAGACCCACTGGTAATTTACTACCAGAAGGCCAACATATTTAAGATGTATAGCAGCACAGAGAGCTTCAACAGTTTTCTTCTTCCTGAATATTACAGGAAGCATAGTCTGTTGACCCCTGATGAGACAGACTGTAACTGTAAGTGTTGCAAGGCACATAGAACCGCCTATACTGATCCCAACATGTGTTTCCTGTATGGAAATGCTTAGAGTAGTACGCTTACAGCAAGAATGTATGCATGCATGTGTGCGCACAGCACAAGCAAGACAAAAAGGAAGGGAGAGGCAGAGAGAGGGAGACCATATCCAAGGGGATCAAACCAAAACCACAGGATATTTCTGACCTTGAGGGCGACTGGGTAAAGCAGGGAGGGGGGAGGAAAGAGAGGAGGGAAAGAAAAAGAGGGGAAAGCTGAAGGAAAGGAACAAAGAGATAGAGGGAGAGAAAGAGTCTTTGCAGGGCAGCTGGAGAACCTCCAGAATCCTCTGCTCAAACCAACCATAAAATTCCAACAGAAGCCACAAAACCAGTATGTGGACTGACGAGGGCTCCTTCTGCCCACAGTGGCTGTGTGTGTGTCCACATTTGTGTGTGTCTATGGCGTGCCCACGTTTACTCATGAATGTGTATGCATGTGTTCCACAAGTGATTAAAGGGTCCAAGTACTAAGCAGAGGAAGCCAGGAGAGAGTCGAGTGATGCAATCCATGGAAGCAAAGGAGAAGACACAAGGGCGGCAGGAAGGAAGGGAGGGAAGAGAGGAAGGAGGAATTGTTGCTTCTGGGGATCAAGCTCTCCAGGAATGTGCTGATGGTCACATCCCACACAGTTGGGGAGAGTGTTGCATTCTGGGAAACTCTGTGGAGGTGCGACCACCTGTTTTAAGGTGCTGCAGATTGCAAACGGGTGATAAAATCACATGTTATAAAGGGATAGACTTTCTGAGTCATTATTGTTCATGTTCAGCAACACAATATTTTCCCAGTACAAAACAACTCTTTCTCACTGCAGGCTGCAGGCCTGAATCCACCCTCACGCACACAGCAGAAGAGATCTATTTCTGTAGAAGCTGCACAATGTCCACAAGCACCCACACAGGCTCTGTGGGTAAGGTGATTGGTAAGCATGGGCAAATAGTCTATTTATGACCATCATAAGAGTGGGCAGTTGTCCTTGAGCTGGTTTGTCTGCCGTCTGAAGTGCTAAGTGCTGTATACAGTTACAATAGATAGTACATTCACAAGGACAAGTGAAGGTGGAGAATGGCTGAGGGAGGGAGGGTGAGAGAGCACTGGGAATAGAGATGGTGAGTCAGAGGCCATTTGGAAAGTAATTTCATCTCTGAATGCTGTATATCTTTTCATCAATGAAAGGAAAGTATTTTCCAAACCAGGCAGGCACAAGAAGAACAACAGCTGTTTGGTGAAATGGAGCCTATTTGAGGAGGAGAGGATAGATAGCCATTATTCTGCAATCTTTTTTTTGGGGGGGGGGTATATAGTTTATTGCTGTAATGCAGTGTGACATTCAGATCACTGCCGTGCTTTTGGCCTTTTGATAAATACTGACAGAATCATGGTAATGCACATCTCCACAAAATTCCCTGGAATGATCAAATGCCACAGTGAGACACTGGCTATTAAGGTACATCAGAAGTAGAAACTCAAAGATCTGACTGATGTCACTTCCACATTGACTGTGTTGCAGAACAATAACTGTGAAAACCCTTATTCTATTGTTAGCTATTGTTAGCAATGCTGACTGAAAAAACACAGTGTGCATTAATTTGTGTATAAAAACACCATAGTGACATGTTCAGCGATAGATGTTGTGCAGTACTCTGTGCACAACCTACCATAATATATATAAGTAAAACAGAAGTGCTAATAAAAAGTGGATTTTACACAGCTTGTTGGTGCACAGTGAATGGGAGCAGCCATCTTGGATTTCAGGTATGATGAGGGTGTCCAACTTTAGGGGGCAGTCAAAGTGAAACCTCGGCTGGTTTTCTGAAAAACTGATTTCAAACAAGTCCTGCAAAGAAGCATGAGTTTCATCTTCTAATGTTTTCCCACATTAGCCAGAAGTTGTGTGGTAAAACATTAAGTTCTCATGAGAAAAGTACAGATATGTCATCCTTTTTCCAGACAAGTGTCTAACTTGAGGAAGCAGGAGCTACTGCAGTGATCATATCAATAAAAATATTTAAAAAACACTTCGTCAAGCATATTCAAGTCTAAGTCATGAAGTTACAGTGACAGTGTCTTTAAACTGAAAGCATTTCTGAAGCTGTTGGTGTCAGAAACCGAGCCGGCTTGGTTTCTCCCGGCTCGGTCCTGAGCTCTCTGTGGGTCTAGGTGCCATTGTGTATGTATGTATGTATAGTATGTATTTCAGTGTTTTCTTTACCCATAGCCACTGCTCTCTGGCCGGCAGCAGTGAGGCAGCCCCTTTGGCTCACACTGGTGTGAGCGCTGTCTGACTGTCTGCTGGTCCGACCACGCCCCTCCTCTTGCTTGACAGCCAGCTGTTGTCTGTTCAGTGATTGTCATTCCCGTGCCTTGTCCAGGTGTGCCCAATTTGTGGAGCCAGCAATACATATACTTAAGGAGCCTTTTTCCAGTCATGCATTGCTTGGTCATTACCTGAATGGACGACCGACTGAAGTGCTTAGTCGTGTGTTTCCGTGTGTCACAAAGGATTAGCCACCTCCGCTGCAGCCGTGGTTCTTAGCGTCCTTTGAGCGATGCTGGCTCTAGGACGCTCCTGTGGTTACTCACTTCTCCTCATGCGTTCCCTGGGCGATGCCGGCCCAGGAATGTCCCATGTAAGTGTTTTTGCCATTTTTTTATGTTTTCACCCTTTTCGGACTGTTATGTGTTCCTTAATAAATGTGTGTGGTGTTACCTGCGCTTAAATCCTTATTTCACCCCTCACCGTGCACATCGGAAAAGCGCACGGGAGGGTTTATGACAGTTGATGGTATTAAGCTTTTGTCACAAACAATCTTTGAAACATTAGATTAAATTTTGATGAAGCAGCTTTAACAAAAGTCCACTGAATTCACACTCAGAGGGAAGAACATGTTTATACTAAACTCTACACCAAGTCATCTAGCTGTTGAGGTACTACCCATTTTAATTTGAACCAAAGACAGAAACCAACATCCCTGGAGTCACGTATGACCATGTTTTGACCTTAGTGAATACTGTGTCATTATCTGCAAGCCCTCTAAATCCACTGCCAAGAAAAAGTCTTCTACAATTCTTGTGGATCGATGGTTTCTTGGGTCTTTAAGTTACATTGAGGTTTTAGGGGTTCCAGAGATATTCTGGACCAGCTAAATGTGGTGTGGCATCCAGCCAGTTAAAAATGGAAAAGACACGAGGGGGGTTAGAGGAGACTGCCAGAGACAGGCCAGGGTCACTCTGTGTGTGTGAGGTGGGGGTGTGTGTGTGTGTGTCCTGTGGCAAAGAATCCTTGGCCTTGACAGGACTGAACAAACATGTACAATATTTGACTCCTAACCAAATTCTTCCTTACAGAAACATGGGTGGAGATTTGTGTTAATTTACTAAAACAGCTGAAACCTCTCCCAAAACCGGCATACAATCACTGCAGTGCACCTCAGCGTCAAAGTGTGATCGTGCCATTGATAAAAAAAAAAAAGCATTGATGTCTGTTGAAACACAAATCTTTAATTCAAGAAGTCTGTTTTCTTTTGTCAGAGTTCACCGAGTAGAGAGGAAGGGAAAGACACCACATAATACTGTGTTGGACCGATTTGTGTTGGTCTGGCATCAGTTATGTGGTGATATAGGCGAGCAAAGAGAGAACGCTGCGGTTACGGTCGGACCTCCACCGTCCACACTTCCATGTTCTGTTTGAGTGTTTACCATCACTGGCTCAGTTCATCTGTTGGGACTGTGAGTCAGTCCTGTTAAGGGGCTGGAGAGAGGTCCTGCAAGGACACGGACTGACTGACTGACTAAATCTAAATTAAAGTGTTTGCAGGATCCAGCACACAAACTGAGCGCAAACACAGCCATTGCCATCAAACCGCTGAAGCAGACTTTTTACAGTGTGTGCGTGTGCGTGTGTGTGTGTGTGTGTGTGTGTGTGTGTGCGCACTGTGCCCTCAAATTAAAACCTGCCGTGTCCCTGAGTTTTGCTTTTTCCCTCACACAGTGCACATTTTGTCGTGTTGTTTGTGCTCTGTGGAATGTCAGCACTGATATTTTCGGTGGTGTGGAGGAGTCTACCAATAGCAGAGCAAACACGGCCCACGGTTGGCAGAGTGTTTTGTTTGCCAAGCCCATCGCCTTTCAGCAGAGCGTTTGCACATCACCTTCTACCTCTGACAGCCTGATGATGTATCAGCGGGACTTTAATTTGTTACTGGAAGCCCTGGAGAAACAGCTGACCATTAGGCATACCACAGGTCTGGCAACATCCGAAACCCTCCACTTCACCTTTGGAACACACAAAATGCCCTGGGGCCATGTTAAAAGTCAACTGTTATCACGGGTCAAATTACATTAAAATGTCAAGTTTCTGAAATGACTGTTGACCTTTTGTTCTTTCAGTGATGCAGCATATGCTCATTCCTTGATTACACATCAACCACTGATGACAAGGAGAAATACTGAATCTGCTTCTACAGTACGCCTTCATAACAATGCATCCTGTGACAATGTCTCAAACCACAAATGCTGAATCGGGTATTGAACCACAAACCAGAATCTACTCAACTTTTTATATATTATATTGTGCTGCAGACAAACTACAGTGTGGCCCGTCTAGACATGACCGCAGTATTTAATATGTCGTGGCTCTCTTAAGCAGAGTGAATCATTCCTTAGACAACACAGAATGCTCCTTGCAACCCAAAGTGTAAAATGGTTTTCATTAACTTGCAAAAATCATCTGATATCCCCTTAATGGAGATTTACATAATATTTTTTGTTAATCTAATCAAATCTGTCACTTTTGTGGTAAAATATGCTCACATAATTCAATTCAGTTCAAACACTTTATTCATCCCCGAGGGGCAATTAAAAGGCAAGTAAGAAGTATTAATCTCTAGTACCTCTATCACCCTCTATGGGTGATTTTACTTAGAGGGTTTTAGAAACAATTTTTCTGCAAAAAGGACATACTACCATGCAGCACCCAACACTCTGTCCTGATTGGCTCTCAGTGACCTGGTACAAGACTGACAGAAGTTACTGTTTTACTTTGAAGTTAAGTTGATCCCCTTCCGTAACATGTGGTGTTTGGGGCAGCGCCTATTTCCATTTCACTGACCCTAGGCCACACAGCTACTGTAAGCAGTGGAAACTACAGTGGGGGGGGTCAGTCCTTCTGGTAGCTCTGTGCATTAACTTTCCTTTCCCCACCCCATTCTATTATGTTGAGCACCAAGCTAGAAGGCAGAAAGTACCATTTTTATATGGTCTTTGGTATGACCCAGCTGGGATTTGAACCCATGACTTCCCAGTTATGGTGCGGATGCTTTACCAACTAGGTCACCACTCTGGTACTTCGAGACAGAATCTAAAATGAACAAATGACTCATAGTGAGTCTAATTCCAACCCAGATGCCATAAAAGCATAAAAAACAGAAGAAAATTCTTTTGTTTATCACTGCTGCAATGCAAAAATGTTATGTGCAGAAAATCCACTGATGTTGTTTTTTTTTCTGCATGCCAATTAACATCAGTTCATTGCAAAATTCCCTGCAAGGAGTTCCCTTTTGGTGTCACTTTGGCTGTTTAAGGCAATATTTTCAGTTGACAGTGGAGCAGTTTGGGCATGCTAGCCCTAAGCCACCATTATGTTTCTTCCCACAGCAATGTTAAAAATCTCTTTGAACAGCAGATGTGATGCTTTTACACTCTGTCGTGGCTAACATTAGCTTCTTTATGTACCAGGATGTAATATTTCCAAGGAAACATCAGGTACCCTCATCATAGTGCAGCATCTTGGCAGTCACAAGCTGTTACGACCCGAGCGCTGGGTTCTGTCCGCGCTCGGGCTAAGCACAACTCGCTGCCGGCCTTGACAGTTGTGGGTGGTATTCTGGCCTCACCGGGCTCTTATTGTGAAGGCGCTCGGTGGGGCTTCCCCCTGTCAAGGTTGATCAGCTGCTTGTCATTACTGCTCGTTAGTGTTCGCCTTTATAAGGCAGGCACTAGCGGCAGTTAAATCGCAGGAGTATCGTCAAAACCTTGTCAACTATCCTCGTCAGACATCGTCAGATGGTCTAAACCTTGTTAGACCTTCATGTCAGGTTTGTGCTTTTCGTGTCATGTCATAGTTTAGCTCGTAGTGGCTGGGGTTAGCCCTACAAGCCCTTGTATTGCTTTATGTGTGTTTTTGCCCCGAGCGGCTCACAGTGTTGTCTTGTCTTGTGTTTTTAATAAACCACCATCATTGCAAAACTCACTGGTGGACTCTTGGCGTCTTATGGTGATCCGCGAGGGTCACCGCATGACACAAGCCACATGATGTCCTTGAATAGTGGTATTTATTGTATAAAAGTGGATTTTTTTTCTCCTCATTTTGACCTGGATGTGACATCACCTGAAACATTGGTCCAACATACCTTTCTTCAACAAGTCTGCTGGGATCAGTGTCTGTGTGGATATTTTTCCCCTTCTGCAAATGTTCAGTGCTGGTGTGTATATGAAAAAAGAACTCTTTGAATCTGTTCCAATAAATTTCATGGGGTTTTTTGACAAAAATTTGTACTTGATGTGAAAAAGCCTGACTGTATCATCCAGTGACGTGCGGTGAGTTTAATTTCCAGTGAAGTTGTGATGCTTTCAGGATCAGATTTACAAATTGGATTTTATAAATAATTTTAACAAAACTAGTGTGAGGTATTGTTATGTCGGGAATAACACAGAACAGAGAGCTTATCTGGGAACATACAACAGAACTTTATTGAGTTCTTATTCCAACTTATATTCCCCACCGTAGCCTGCCTGACGTCACCTACTCCCCCCACCCTGGCAGTCCTACGGCAAACCCCAAAGTCCAATTTCGATACATAACGCCCCCACACACACACACACTCAAGTTCCAAACACAGCATACCGTCAAAATCAACACAACACAAGTTAATATAATAGACTCAGTCCTTTCTCTTTTTTTTTTTTTGGAACTTAAACAAGTGAACCTAAGGGTTTCTGGGTAGACTGCCAGAGCGCCCTGCCAGGTTGGAGCAGGTTATTCTGCCGCTAGATCCAACCGGCACCGTTCATGATAGTTCTAGTGACATAATCGTCCACATATGCAGGCTTCCGATGCACTCTGGCCGGGCGTCCCCTACGAGGGGACTCTGCACCAGGCACCGTCAGTTCAGCCTGTGAGTCCACATCAGGTGGGGCTGCCCAGTCCCAGCTCCCACTGAGACGTCCCGTGGTATCCAAATTCTTCTGGCCAGGCAACGAACGTCTCAGTCTGCTGGCATGCCACCTGGACCCATCATCAAGTTCAAAAGCGTCCAGGCCCTGCTGCCTCGTGATCTGTCGTGGTCCCGTCCAAAGTGGCTGCAACTTATGGGTCCGGACAGGATTCTTGACCCAAACTCAATCCCTCTCCCTCAGGCCGTGGTCCCTCGCTCTATGCTTCTTATCGAACCGCTGCTTCATCTTGCACTGCTGACCAGTGACCCTGCTCCTCAGTGCCTCCATGTCCTTCTAGTGAGACACCACTGGTGATCCCAAACGGTTTACCGATAAAGACAGTTCTCGCCCCAGCATGAGGGCCGCCGGGGAACAGCCCATCGTGGAGTGGACCGACGCCCTGTAGTGAAGCAGTGTGTTCTGGAGGGCATCCGAGAAGGTGAAGCCATCCACCAGGTGCGCTCTCAGTCCATTCTTTAGGGTCTTATTAAACCTTTCAACCCCTCCATTGGCCTGCAGATGATAGCATGCCATCTTCATGTGCTCCTCACCCCTGCTGCTCAAAAACTCCTCAAACGCCCCTGATACAAACTGCGGGCCATTGTCCGTTGTGAGCGTGTTCAGGGTCCACCACCTAGCAAACAAAGACGTCAGGAACCCTGTAACCACTTCTGTCATTACTGAGCTGGTAGGGAGCACCTCCGGCCACTTTGAGAACATGTCATAGGCCACCAGTAGGAATCGGCTGTTTGAAGGCGCTGCATGGAGTTCACTGCAGATGTCCAGCTCAACGTGATTCCAGGGCCCCTCCGGGTGTATGACTGGCCTAAGTGGTGGAGGACCATTCACACATGCATTCACACATAGGGCCAATTTAGAGTCATGTGTAGAGACACGCCGTAGTTGGTTTGCGTGCTAAACTGAATCATCTGTCAGCCGAAAGCACACTGATCCCAGTTTCACCATGATCCTCAGCGGCGCCCGTTGTCTCATCGGCTGTGGCCCAGTCAGTCGCCGTTCTAGTCTCTCGCCGGTGTGAACCCGAACCCAGTCCATAACTTGGAGCGGCGCCTTGCTCAATTTCAGGCGTCATTGTGATCCCAGTGGCTCTGCGTGCTCGTCCGGCTTGGGACCTCCGTCATGCTGCGGCAATTCTGTAGTCACCGTGTTCATTGCAGACCCTTCACCCATTGTCTCCGTCATCGGTTGAGGCTCGTTGTGGGTGCAGAAGGTGTCCAGTGCCTCTCTGGTGTTGCTCATTGAGGCAGAATCTTCACCTGTCAGCTCGGTCATAACCTCTGTAGTTTGTTGAACGAGGGTATGGAAGCAGTCCGGTTCTTCCTCTCTGCTATCTGAAGTGCTCTGCAGTGCTGCGTCATGCGTTGTGTTTGTGCCCGGTTGCTGTTGCTGCACTTCGGGGCTCTCTGCATGCTCGGGCTCTCTCTCCCATGGCCCCGGTTCTGGCTGAGGGAGGGACGGGGGCAAGTCTAGTTGTTCCCAGCCCGGGCGGCTCTCCCCCTGAGAGCACAGAGTGTCCGCTTTGGTGTTGGTGCCATCCGTAATTACTTCATCCCACACCACGACGTCATCGAGGTCCGCTGTGCCCCAACTGCCGCACCTGGACCATTCGAACCCAGAGCTGTTCCTAATGGCAAAGCCCAGTCCATAGAAAAGGTCACATCCCATAATGTTGTCACCGTTCACTGCCATCTGGAACGTGAAGTCATACACAACTTTGGACTTGCAGCAGTCAGTTCCACTGTTCCAACATTGCACAGTCTGTGACCACCGTATCCATACAGCGGCATTGGGTTCTTTTTTATTTTGTGGTTGGGGAAAAACTTTTTCACCGTGGCCCAGTCTAACATTGATTGCACCGCCGCCGAGTTGAGCAGGAGTGGCATGGCTACTCTGTCTAATTCAACCATGCAGTACGAATAACCGTTGACATTGGGGCTTACCAAATGAATGGTCATTGTCAGCGGGCGGGCTGGCTTCCTTGGCAGGCCCCACAGTGCTGGCGACCAGCAGACTCTGGTGAAATGATTCAGGCGCCCACACTAGTTACATCGTTTTCCTCTTGCCGTGCAAAACCATGCTCTGTTCTGGTGTGTCGGGGACCCACGGTCCCCACAGACAGGGCCTCTCGGAGCAGACCTTCGGCTCACTGCATTCATCTCGCACTCTTCTGCTGTGTTCTCTTCTTCCTCTGTGTCCACTGTGTTAGCTAGCGTCATCCGTCCGGGTAGCTTCTGTGTTTGGCACCCATCCGGCTCCAAGGTTAACTTCTCCGCTTGCTTGTGTGTTCGACTAACTGGTCTCACACCATTTCATCTTCCAAAATGGCACATGCTAGCCAAAAGTCTCAGGTCAGTGATGAATTGTTGGACTGACTCACCGACTCTCTGTCATCTCTGGCAAAAATGAATTTGTCATACTATCACGCTGTCCGTTGTAGCTAAATAGTTAGCCAGTAGCTTCACAACATCCTCATACAAGTCCATCGGACCAAGCGTGTGAAGAATCCTCTGACCCTCTATGCCCAGGTTGTGGACAAGCAGTGCTCACATCTTTACTTTATCCAATTTTCCCAGGTCCAACACTGTAACATAGGTCTTAAATGTGTCCAGCCATCATGGCCACCGGACTGTTGGTTCACCCGGGGACTCCAGAAAGGGCCGTAGTGGTTTCAAGGATGCCTCTATGGTTTAATCTTTCATCGCCAAATGTTATGTCCACAAACCTGGTAAAGAAAATGGACGAGGATGCAATGCTGGAACTTGAACCTTATTACATGATGTTTAATGATATACTGCACATATGTACACTCAGCTCCCTGAGATACCCCTGAGGACAAGCCATAGTAAAGAGGCTGTGAGATGGCTGACTCTCCCCTATATCGGTCGGTGTGATGACATCACCGGCCAGCTACGCCATCACGCCATTCCTGTCATGAAATCCCTTCATAACAATTATTTCAAATTATTAGTAGTATTTACAATTACTATGCATGCATGATCTTACCTTTACTTCCTTCTTTTTCTTTCGGCTGGTCCCTTTAGGGGTCGCCATAGCGGATTGTCTGCCTCCATCTCACACTATCCCCTGCATTTTCCTCTGGAACACCAACCCTCTCCATGTCCTCCTTCACTACATCCATGAATCTTCTCTGTGGTCATCCTCTTTTCCTCATGCCTGGCAGCTCCATCTTCAGCATCCTTTGTCCAATATATCTCCTATTCCTCCTCTGCACATGTCCAAACCATCTCAGCCTTGTCTCTCTTACTTTGTCTCCAAACTGCTCAACGTGAGCTGTCCCAGAGTTGGACAAGTTACTAAAAAATGGTAACTAGTTAGTTACTTGTTACTTCTTTTCAAAAGTAACTGGGTTACTTTTGAGTTACTGCATGATTAAAGTAACTAGTTACTTGGAAAAGTAACTTTCACGTTACTTTTAAATGCATACTTAAATCATCTTGCACACATAGCAAGATCAAGGGCCCCTTGTTCTCATCAGAAAAAAGAAGAAAAAGAAAACTGACGAGAAAAAAAGTCTCATCTTACAGAGAAAAAATGTCTCAGATTTACATAAACTATTGTAATCAGTAGAAAGTCAGAAATTTGCTCGAAATAAAGCTGTAAATTCACAGAGAAAATTTTGGACCCCCTGGTGGGCCGTTTTTGGCCCACGAGCTATATGTTTGACACCCCTGGACCAGCCCATTAAAAACGCATATTTAGAGGATTTACTTCCATGAAATAGTTGCATATCACAACAGCATATAAATTCATAAGATAAAATAAAACAGAAAGCACAGATAAATGAAAATTCACCACTTAGAAGAAGCTGTTCTTTACTGCATCAAATCACGGTCACTTTTTCTCTGCACGTAAGAAAACTTTAAATGCATTTAATGCGGACATTAAATGCGAGCTTCTTGCTCAAAAAATACTCATGTTTAACCACAGAGGTAGGAGCTATTGGGGGCTACTCATTGCTCGGACAACAGGCGATCAGGGCTCGATATGAGAAGTCGCCACCGCCACGGCATTTTTTTCTACCTGGCTGCAGCGTGAACTGGGGCAGCACAGGAAACCGATTCGCGGAGGACATTGACAGCTGCGCCAGCTATGGTAGGGTCAGTTTATTTGTGCTAAAAATATCTATCCATATTTGTCATGGTCTGAGCGCCGATCTTGTCCGCGCTCAGGTCATGCAGTATTTTCCTCCCATTCTGTAGTATTCCTTATGATCTCTCAGAGCTCTTGTTCTGACAGCGTCTCTGTGGGGCTTACGGCTGTCAGAGCTGAGCTCAGCAGTGACAGCTGGAATTAACTGAGCTGATGACACCCTCATCAGCTGATCAATCCTCCTGCCCTATTTAAGGGAGCAGCTTCAGTCTCTCGGGGCTGCGACCTCGTACGAGTAACGCTGGTCTTCCCAACGTTAGGCTGGTGTCCCCATTTCCCAGCTCCAGTCATCCTCTCGATCCTAGCTACTCTCAGTAAGTTTTCCCTTAGTCTGTGTATCTCGTCAGTGTGTCTTAGCCACAGTCTTTATTTGTGTTTTGCCCCACAAGGCGCATTATTTTGTACATTGTATCAGTCCTTTAATAAATACGCAAACTCACTGGTTGCCTATAGCATCTTATTAGTGGTCCGCCAGGACCGCTCCATGACAGTAGGTCGCAGCCAAACGAGACGTCGGTGACTATGAGTTTGCTTAATTGGGCTTGTAGTTTTCCCCTTTCCACGTACCAGTGTGCTGGGTGATGGCGTTGTCACGCAAGGGCTACGCCATGAGCCTGGGCTACGAGCTGGTGATGGCCCTTATCGAGATCGACGGGATCATTTCCAGCGCTCACCACTACACCATCCCCAGCGCCTCACGCTGGTACCTGGACCTCGCTGAGGCGACTATTAGCCGCCATCCTCGCCGTGATTTCAGGGTAGTCTGCGTAGCGAGGATGGCGGAGATCTCTGCGTTCTGGGAGAAGCTCTGTGGGCTGGAGGGAAACTCTGGCAGGAAGCCGAAGGGGAGACATCCTTGCTCCTCATCTTGGGATCCCATTCCTGTCCCCCATCCAGTCCAGGAGTTCGCACCACCCAAAGATCATCCCCAGCGGAGAAAGACGTCAGCCGGGATTCCCCCGGCGTATCCTCAGCGAGAACCCCGTCCAGATCCAGTTCCGGGTAGCCGCACGAACTCTCTCTCCCAGCCAGCTGTAGCCTCTGTGTCTCATTGGAGGGGTAAGACAGCCGCCGCCGCCTCCGGATTGTATGTGCCTCATCCCCGGCCCGACTCGGCTGTTCCTCCATCCTCCTCGACACTCTCTCCAGCGGATGAGAACTCCACGAGTCCTGCTCCGGCTGTGCCTGTCATCGATCCGGTGCAAGTGGCTCCTTCTCGTCCTCATCGGGGGCCCTCCATCACCATCCAATGGGGAAGGGAGAAAACGAAGCCCACTGCAGCAGCTTCCATTGGCCCTCAGCGGACCAGGCAAGTGGCTTTTCATTCTTTCCCTCCACTGGGTGAATTGCCTTGTTCGATCCCTGGGGGTGAAGTTCGGGGTTCTCAGTCCCCCGAGCTTCATCCACCTGCTGCAATTATTAATTGTGAACCTGCTACCTGTGTGTCTCTTTCCCCTGAGTGTTGCCCAGTGCCAGGACTACACCGCCGGACGAGGAAGGAGCCTGCGGCCCTGGAGTGCCTTGTTCCAGCCCCGCAGCCACATCATGGGCAGAGAAGGAGGGCGGACTGCCAATTGGAGCCTGCGCCAACGACTAAGCATCCCTGGGTCTCCACGGAGGAGCAGTTCGGCCCAGCAGGTCAAGGATCCCCTGCCACCACGCCGTGCGGGTTTTCGGCATGGACGTCAGCGTCAGGGAATCCCCAGACTGAGGACACCATCATGCCGGCTGCGGAGCTTGCCGCAGTCGAGTGGGAACCAGAGGTGGACTTTCAGCGCGCTGAACCTGGATCATCGAAGTCCTGGGCTGCGGTGGAGCATGAGATCAGGCAAGTGCTCTATTTTGTCTTCCTTTCTTCTATTCTGGAGCATTTTTGCCTGTCTCTTGGGGAGACGAGCCGGGCACAGCCGTCCACTGCATCCGAGCTTGTCTTGCTGGGCTCTGCCGCTGCCGGTGATTCTGATCCCAGTTCTCTGTTCTCCTCTGAGCCTTCTCCCAGGGTCACTGGTGTCGAGCCTGCTCCGGTCGTCGCCTTGGAGGTTCTGGGTTCGGGTCTGAAGGTCATCCCTGGTGCTGCGCCGGCCCAGTTGGGGTCCGTCGTGGGTGCAGCGCAGACCCAATCGGGGTCCAACATGGGTGCAGCGCGGACCCAATCGGGGTCCGTCATGGACGCTGTTCTGGCCCAGTCGGGGTCCGTCGTGGGTGCAGCACGGTCCCACTTGGGATCCAGCATGAGCGCAGCGCCAGTCCATGTGGGGTTCGGAGAAGGAGCTGCAGATCCTCCGCTGATCGACGCCGGACTGGCCCCTCATCGTTTCCCCGATCCCTTTTTCCCTCCACCTGGTGCCGCTGGGATTTCCCTTATCCGACGCGGCTCTCCCTCGTTATCCCTCTCAATAGGGAGGCCACCTCCGAGTTCTCCCCTGTGGTCCTGGTGGCTGGATGACGCGGGTCGGCCGCCTGGGGAACTGCTTCGCCCGTTTGGCGTTCTGGGTCGGCCACCCGACAAACTGGACTTTTTGTTCGGCGACCTGGTTCGGCCGCCAGAGGTACTGGTTCTCCGGGCCTGGGACTGGGGTAGACTGCCGGAACTCATTCTTCTTCCCCTGTTAGCGATCTGGATGCTGGACGCAGGTAGATTGCCTTAACTTATTGTTTTTTCTTTATTTCTTTGTGCTCTGCCTGCCGTCATCCCTGTAGGTTTTTTTCCCTCCCCTGTAGTTCTGGGATGCCCTTGTGTTTTTCCTTTTTTCTATGAACTACAGTATATTGTACTGTGTATATCGCCGCTCTTTAGCGTATTTTTTCGTTCTTCTTTTGTCTAGTATTATTAGGGTACGTTGTATTTTGGTATGTGCCTGTATTTCAGTTTCTCCCTCCTATTGTTTGAGAGGTTCTTTTTGTTGCCTCTGTCAGTTTATTTGGACTTACTGAATTCTGTATTTCACCGTTGTTTAGTGTGTCTTTTTTTTCCCTTCCTCTGTTTGAGAGACGCTCTGTGTTTTGTTTTTTTTCCCCGTTGCCTGTGTATCATGGTCTTTAGGCATAGTATCTGTTATTTGCCTCCATTGTTCTGTTTCTGCATTTTCTCCTGTGCATTATAGAGTATATTTGTGGTTTTGTTTTGTTTTTCCTATGCTCTGTTGTTGTACCAGGTTCTGATTTGTTTCTGTATTCCCCCTTGTCATTTTTGTCCCAGTTCCTTTCATGATTCTTTTTTTTTTCTGGTTCTCACCCTCCTGGCCTCCTTGGATGTTACGTTTACGCCCAGAGTGCGTCGTTTGGGGGGGAGTACTGTCATGGTCTGAGCGCTGATCTCGTCTGCACTCGGGTCATGCAGTATTTTCCTCCCATTCTGTAGTATTCCTTATGATCTCTCAGAGCTCTTGTTCTGACAGCATCTCTGCGGGGCTTCCAGCTGTCAGAGCTGAGCTCAGCAGTGACAACTGGAATTAATTGTGCTGATGACACCCTCATCAGCTGATCAATCCTCCTGCCCTATTTAAGGGAGCAGCTTCAGTCTCTCGGGGCTGCGACCTCGTACGAGTAACGCTGGTCTTCCCAACGTTAGGCTGGTGTCCCCATTTCCCAGCTCCAGTCATCCTCTCGATCCTAGCTACTTTCAGTAAGTTTTTCCTTAGTCTGTGTATCTCGTCAGTGTGTCTTAGTCACAGTCTTTATTTGTGTTTTGCCCACGAGGCGCATTATTTTGTACATTGTATCAGTTCTTTAATAAATACGCAAACTCACTGGTTGCCTATAGTGACTCATTAGTGGTCCGCCAGGACCGCTCCATGACAATATTAATAAAACGAGCAACGCGAGGAACGCACCTGATCAAATTTCAGTAACTGTAATGCATTACTGAATTTTTAAACAGTAATTTCATTACACAGCACATTACTGCAAAAGTAGTGGCATTACAGTAACAAGTTACTTTGTTACTTTGTAACGCGTTACTCCCAACACTGCTTATTTCTAATCTTGTCCCTCCTAGTCACTTCCAATGAAAATCTTAGTATCTTCAACTCTGCCACCTCCAGCTCCATTTCCTGTCTTTTTGTCAGTGCCAGCGTCTCCAAATCATACATCGCCGCAGGTCTCGCTACCGTCTTGTAAATCTTCCCTTTCACTCTTGCTGCTATGCTTCTGTCACAAATCACCTCTGACACTCGTCTCCACCCACTCCACCCTGCCTGCGCTCGCTTCTTCACCTCTTGTGTGCATTATTCATTGCTTTGGATGGTTGACCCCAGGTATTTAAACTCATCTACTTTCACTACCTCTACTCCTTCCATTTTCACCATTACACCTGCCTCCTTCTCATTCACACTCATGTATTCTGTCTTGCTTCTACTGACTTTCATTCCTCTTCTCTCCAGAGCATACCTCCACCTCTCCAGGTTCTCTTCCACCTGCTCCCTACTCTCACTACAGCCCACAATGTCATCTGCAACTATCATGGTCCACAGAGACTCCTGCTTGACCTCATCTGTCAGCTTGTCCATCACCATGCCAAACAAGAAGGGGCTCAGAGCCGATCCCTGATGTAATCCCGCCCCCTCTTTGCATCCATCTGTCACTCCTACAGCACACCTCACCACCATCTCGCTGTCCTCATACATGTCCTGCACCACCCTCACATACTTCTCTTCCACTCCTGACTTTCTCATACAGACCACACTTCCTCTCTTGGCACCCTATCATATGCTTTCTCTAGATCATGGGTGTCCAATCATGTACCATAGAGGGCCAAGATCCTGCAGGCTTTACCTCCAACCAGTGTCTTCAACAACAGATTCCACTGAATTTCTTCCCACTGATTGCTGATCAGTAAAAACACCTGCTAAAGAGACTGGGTAGAAGAGAAAACCTGCAGGGTCTTGGCCCTCCATGGCACATGATTGGATATCCCTGCTCTAGATCCATAAAGACACAGTCCAACTCCTTCTGACTTTCTCTATACTTCTCCATCAGCACTCTTAGAGCAAACATTGCATCTGTAGTACTCTTTGTTGGAATGAAACTGTACTGCTGCTCACTGATTGTCACCTCTCCTTGGGTGACTTACAAGAGTGGACAAAGGTGCACACAGGTGGACTACATCTTATGCAGGAGAAATCTGAAAGAGATGGGAGATCGCAAGGTGGTGGCAGGGGAGAATGTAGCTAGACAGCATCAGATGGTAGTCTGTAGGATGACTTTGGAAAGCAAGAAGAGGAAGAGAGTGAAGGCAGAGCCAAAGATTAAGTGGGAGAAGTTACAGAAGGAAAAAGGTCTCACAGAGTTCAAGAAGGAGTTGATACAGGCTCAGGGTGGTAGGGAAGAAATATCAGATGACTGGAAAAGTACAACAAAAGTGTTGAGGGAAATGGGTGGCAGGCTGTCACCACTTGGATCCCCCCAGTGGTCACCCCTGGCCCCTGCCACTGGACAGTCTAACATAATTTTATAACTTGTATTTCTATGTCATATTTTACATGTAGTAGCTGTTTAAGAATTATTGATGTGTGTTGTATAGGTCATATCCAGGTGAGCACACTCTCCTCCTCCCTTCCTGCTCAACTTTCACCCACTCTGCAGGCAATCACCCCACCTGTGTGATGAGAGCACCTGCTGACTGCTTCACCAGCGCTTAAATGGATCTGCTCTTCAATGTCTCATCGCTGGCTCGTTGGGTATACTGTCTTACTGACGGCGTTTAGTGTTTTTTGTGAGAAAGAATTCTCAACATTATTTACTCTCCTTTTCCTCTCCTTCCCAGGTTGCTGCCATCTGAAGCGGTGTGTCTCCGGGGATTGTTGTGCGCTCACCTCCACTTGTTGTGTGCTCATCATCCTCCACTCCGCTGCAGCTCCTGTACTCCACCTGGTCAGACTACCCGGCTCATTCCCCTTCATCTTCCCACCAGCGTCATCCTGCTGGTTCGTCTATTCTCGATGGGTTTCTGTCACGCTTTCTGCTCGGTCCACGTAAGTGGCTAATTTGCATTTCCACTTCCCTGTCTCCCTTCTCCTACTAACAGCTCTCGTCTCTCCCCACAGACGAGTCTCCCTTTGTTGTGTGGCGTTTTCCTTAGCTGTGCTCCACCTTTTGAAATTGAATAAACTGTTTAAACGTGTTTCTCAGTGTCGTGTGAGTTTTCCTCTGGTGTTGCATTCTGCTCGTGGGCTGATCATCCTGTAAATATGACAGTATATCATTAACAAATATTAACAAAATACAGCAAAGTTCCCCTCGCTTCTTGAAGTATGTGTTCAACTGGCTGTGTACACAGCCATTTCCATCCTTTTAGCAAAATCCACAACCATTTCTCCTTAAGACCATACATACCCAGAACCTCCTCATCACCTCTGTTCCTTTTACCTACATGGCCATCTAAGTCCGCGCCAATCACCACTCTCTCCCCCCTGGGAACACTCTCTACCACTTCATCCAACTTATTCCAGAATTCCTCTTTCTCTTCTACCTGACATCCAACTTGTGGGGCATACGCACTGTCAACATTCAACATCACACCTTTGACTTCAAGCTTCAAACTCATGATTCTGTCTGACTCCCTCTTTACCTCCTCAACACTCTTCACATACTCTTCCTTCAAGATTGCTCCTACTCCATTTCTCTTCCTATCTGCACCATGATAGAACAGTTTAAATCCCCCTCCAGTGCTCCTAGCCTTGCTTCCCTTCCATCTGATTTCTTGAACACACAGTATATCTGCCTTTCTTCTCTCCATCATATCAGCCAACTCTCTGCCTTTACCAGTCACAGTCCCTACATTTAACGTCCCTACTCCCACCTCCGCATTTCTACCTTTCCTTTTCTCTCTCTCCCTCCTAACACGGCTTCCCCCTCTCCTCCTTCTCGATCTTCGACCAACAGTAGCCCAATTTCCACCGGCACCCTGTTGGTTAACAGCACTGGCGGCGGTCATTGTCAACCCGGGCCTCGACTGATCTGGTATGAAAGTCTTATTCATCAAGATCCACATGTTTGATTTGGCAAAGGTTTTACGTCAGATGCCCTACCTGACACAACCCTCCCCATTTACCCGGGCTTGGGACCAGCATTAGGAGTGCACTGGCTTGTGCACCCCCTGTGGCTGGGTTCCAAATGAAGTAAATTTGCCTGTTCTTCTGGACAAAAATCACTGTGACTTTGCTAAAAAATACCCTTATCTTCCTTTATTTAGAAATATTTGTGCTTACGATGCTCAAGCATGCCCCCTTTCGTTGGGGCAACGGTGCTGTGCAGTCTCTGTGATTTTCAGACTCATCTGCCTCTCGAGCTCAGTCTCAGCAAAAAAAACGTTCAATTGCACGTTTTGTCACTCAGAGAAAACGTACACAGGCACGTAAAAAAGATTTTTGACATGCAGTGGGTGCATGGCGTTTACAGCTTTAAGAAAGGTGTCTAATGGCAGCTTAACGTTTGGCAGTTTGTATTCCTGTCACTTTTATTGTCTTTCAGCATTGACCAGCTACCCCATACTTTAATCCCTAACCCTAACCTCACAGGAACATTTTATTAGTGGAGTGAAAAACAAAGTAAGGAAAAAAACCCAAAGAAAAAGGTCAGTCACAGACGAGAGTGGGAGTCAAACTCAAGTATTTTTGTGTCTGTTGGCTGAACGGCTGTGTAGTTAACCATCTGCCATCCCTGTCCCACCAACTGAATGAGCGTTGGGAAACCAAAGTAAAAGATGCGTTGTTCTGTGCATGCACGTTGAGGACTGTATGCGCAGTGAGTGAGCTTGTAAAAACCTACTGAGGCACTTTTTTGGGGGGGATTTAACGTGCAAATGTACATTTTTAGAGGGGTGAGAACACGTTTATTAGATACGTTTTTTACTGAGACCGGGTTGGCCTTCCCTGACCGCATGTCACTGGTATTGTCTAAGCAGCTATTCCACGAGAAACACGATGTGGCATAAATGATAAAGAAGTGTTTTGCATCTTAATACTAACTCCTAACCCAGGGGTCTCAAATTTGTGACTTTGACATAACAATACAAGAAACAAAACAAAAACATAATAAATTCACAGAAAAATGTGAAATTTATGGGAAAAACTAATTCAGAAGTTAAAAGTGGCAAATTCACAAAAATATTTGTAAGAAAAAGTCACAGGTTAATGAGTAAACACCTGAAAATTTGCAACAAAAAATTGCAGATTTATGAAGAAGTCTCAAAATTGTGAGAAAAAAAAAAGTCACAAATTTAGAGAAAAAAATACAAAATTTTCAAGATCAAAGTCTTTATCTTAGGGGTAGGTCACTGTCCTTTGTCAGAAAATGAAAATACAGAGCATTTTGACCGGAAAGAATAATGCCTTCACCCTTGGCCGGGGGATCCCGGGTTCGATCCCAGCCCCCGACCAACAGTGATCTGTGTGGAGTTTGCATGTTCTCCCCGTGTCTGCGTGGATTTACTCCGGGATTTCTCCGGTTTCCTCCCACATGCCAAAAACATGCAAGTTAGGTTAATTTGCATCAACTGGGGGATTCTAAATCTGCCCTGGTTTTGAGTACAGTTAGAATAATCAGCAAAAGCATAATCTGGATGTGGCAGTATGGCATCAAATTAATGCAATAAAAACAGGTGAACATAGCATTCCAGGTCAGAGCTGAAGCCTGCACAGCGTTGGTCTAGGAGCAGCATGAGTCACTGGAACGGAGCAGATTGCTAGCTTGCAGAATTCATTAAGACAAATGTAATGGATTTTCTCTGGAAGAAAAAAGAGGAGGGGGGGAGTCTGGCAGCTGCAGAACAGCACCCCAGTGAATCCTCAAGTAGCTTTCCATACACCTTTGGAATGGTAGCATTTTGCAGCCCTGCTGATGATATATGTAAATGTATGGGTTTTAAATCCTTCCGCATGCTGGCCTATATTCTCACTGGTACTGGTATTCCCATTCCAGCTTGCATGCATTAAACATCAATAGATACTGTTTGTACTGGATATCTGTGACCCTTTAAAATGTCTTAAGAAGACTTAAGATTTGCTTCTCCAATATAAATCCTGGTGGGGGCTTACACTTAAACAGCAAGTGGCAGTATAAATCTTGGCTAGGACGTACACAGGTGTGGGCTGTTGTTGCCCGAGCAACAGTCCATTTGCCATCATTGTCTCAGCTGCCCCTCTGGGACTAACAAAAGCTTTGGAACACTTGCTGCAGCTGTGAGGGCATCACATCAGGCAACTAGAAAAGCACTCGGAGAGCGCATACCTCCGCCAAAGCTCCTTCCGTCCCTCATGGATCACCTCCAAAATGTAATGGGTTTGTGTGTAGGCCATGAGCCAGTTCTGGTGAAAATTGCATCAGAGTCTATCCAGTAGTTTTGGAGGATTCTTGCTAACACACTGTGAGAAGTTAAGAGCCTTGGCGGAGGTATGCACTCTCAGATCATCACCAAAATGTAATGGGCTCTTCTCTAGGCTAAGGACCACCTCTGGTGGAAATTTCAAACAAATCCATCCAGTAGTTTTTGTGTAATCCTCCTGCATAAAAACAAGGTCCTTGGTGGAGGTATGCACTCTCAGATCATCAACAAAATTTAGTGGGTTAATCCTTGGCACAAGGGCTACCTCTGGTGAAATTTTGACCAAAATCCGTCCTGTAGTTTTTGTGTAATCCTGCTAACAGACAGACAAACCACCCGATTACATCACCTCCTTGGTGAAGGTAAATATTTGTGGAAATGGTGGTGTAACAGAATTTAGTCAATTTTCCTTTTTCTAAAATATCTGACTTTTCTTGTGAATGCGTCACTTTATACTAGTAATAAATTTGCATTTTTTTCTTGCTTCTAATAACTTTTTCATGTAACAGTTTGGTTTTATTCTTATATTTGTGTTATATTACAGCAAATTTACAACTTTTTGATTATAAATTTGGGACTTTTTTCCCTAAAATGTGAATCTTAATAGTTTTTAAAAAATTCTTGTAAATATGGAATTATTATGTGAGATTTTGGACCATTCTCATACAATGGCTACTTTATTCTTGTCATTTTTTAGATAATTTTTCTTCTTTTTTGTTTTTCATCCAACTAGAGACTTTTCCCACAACATTTTGAGACTTTGTGAAAACTTGAGCCTCATTAATTGATAATTTTTCCTTGAATTTGTGAATTTTTGTTATGAATTTACATATTTTTTCTTCTCTTTGCAAATATTTACCAGTATTTCCCCCCATTACATTATGCGTTGATATTATTAGATATTTTTCTTGTTAATGTGCTACTTTTCTGTTTTGTTTTGTAATTTTGAACAATTTCTCAAATACATATACAGTATATATTTTTCCCCATGAATTTAGTTCATATTTTCATTGCCTATTTTTAAAAATACATTTTCAATGATTTTTATTGTATGCATGTGACTTTTTTTTATCATAAATGTGCACGTTTTCTCACCAGTTTGTGACTTCTGTCTTACAGCTTCACAGGTTTTTTTTTCCTTGTAATTTTGCCATTGTTTCAAGTTAAAGCAGCAGCCCCTGAAAATGTCTGTGCACGTCCCTGAACCTTGGGATATGTGAACAAGAGAGATAACCTCAAATTGGAAGTAGTTTTATTTCCCAAGAATATTCGGATACAATTATATATAATGTGGACACATATCTTTTGTTAATTTTTAAATGTAGGTCCCTAATATTTGGTTCAGCTGCCTAAAAGGGGGTCTTAAAAAGTCCTAAAATTTAACTTCCAAATACCCTGTAAACTGTAAGCAATCATGACAACTAAATAAAGGCCTATTACATAATACAAACAAGCAGAAAAATGAAACTGAAAATACATGGATTTTAGAGATGCGGCTCAAATTGCACTACGTTGGATTAAATTATGTAATGTTGTTTTGTTTCGTTTTAACCCAACACAGGAAGAATCCATATTTTTGTCTTTTTGTACAATGGCTCCCCGTGGTGGTCATAAGAAAGTACTACAATATAGACGGCCTGCTGTTGGCGTTAACGAGGATATTACAAAGAAATAATCCTTTAAATTCTGCGTCCTTTAATAGGCCTACATGTTATAAAAACGTTTAATATTGGCAATTACAGGCATACCCATCTATCAGTAGAAACTAAACATAATTTTGTGACAAACTGAAGATGAACCAAAAAGGTTCACAGTGTGGAGAGTGCAAATAACAGTCACATTCCTGCAGCAGACGACTTTATTCACTCTCACATGAGTCATACACAGAAAAAGCATTACTTCAATACACCAGGGTCTCTCCTTTTATCATCCGCCCATCTCACATCTGCATGACATCTCACATCACAATACATTCAACCCTTCTCCCCCCAGCTACTCCATCCTGCTACCTCACCATAATCTCTCCCATCTCAATACCTATTGTCCTCATCTGTTTACCCTCTGTATCCAGTCTGAGATGATTAACCCAGCGTCTACCCCCCCCCCAGAATCTCGGACAGAGTTTCAGTCCTCACGTCCTTTTGGCTTCAGTCTCCTCCCGTATCTGCTGTAATGGGGGTTCTCCACCTCCGCGGCGCTGCTGTGCTGGTAGGGGGCTCCTGGGGGTGTGTCTGTCTGTGGGTGGGCAATGGCGAGGCGGGGGGGGGGGGGACTTCGGCTTGCCCGTGTGGCTGCTCTGATGAATCGTTTACCTGGGGAGTTCTACTTGCTCGTCCGCCACCACAAAGGCGGGCTTAAGTCTGTCTATACATATTTTCTCCCTACAAACCCCCAAGTCTAACAAAAAATGTTTGTCCCCTGGTTCCAGCACTCTGAACAGGCCATCGTAGGGTGGGTGCAATGGGGGGCGGTGGGCATCGTGCCTGACAAACACGAACGCCGCGTTCTTCAAAGTTTTTGGAACAAAAGCGTGTGGAAAACAGTGGTGGGCCGGGCCTGGCAGCGTGCCTGTATCTGCGCTATGCTGCAAACGCTGAGAGGGACAGTTGTCCGGCGCGGGATTATCTGGCAAAAATTCCCCGGGGAGCCGCAGTGGCTGAGAAAAAACAAGCTCCGCCGGGGAAGCCTCCAAATCCTCTTTTGGTGCAGAACACAACCCCAACAAAACCCACGGCAACCGGTCTATCCAATTTGCATCCGTCAGCGAAGCCTACGAGGTCCACGTGAACATGGTCGAACCTCTTAGCCGGTATACGAAACGGCTCCAAAGGAGCCTTCGTGTGTCTGTGTACTTTGGCTCGTTGACACGCTACGCAGGCTGCCACCCACTCTTTCACTTGTTTGCGCAGGCCTGGCCATACCAACTTCGCTCCCACCATTTTGACTGACGCGCACACTCCTGGGTGCGCCAGAACATGAACTGACTCAAACATTCAGCGGCACCAAGCAACTGTGACCACTGGGTGCGGGCGTCCCGTGGAGACGTCGCAGATTGGGGGGGCTGCCGTCTTGCAGAACTCTGCTCTCTAGCCTTAACCCGGTTGGTCCAGACTGGAGCGCACACACATCCGCATTGCCAATATGCTCTGCGGCCATGGCTGTATAATCTATCCCTACGCAGACCGGGGCCACTACTGCGCGCGAGAGGCAGTCCGCCACCACATTCAGTTTACCGGCCACATGCTGAATATCAGTCGTAAACTCCGAGATCACGGCCAGCTGTCTCTGCTGCCGGCCCGACCATGGTTCCGAAACCTTGGCCATCGCGAACGTTAGCGGCTTGTGGTCCACGAACGCAGTGAAGCTGCACCCTTCCAGCCAGAACTGGAAGTGGTGTATGGCCAGGTGGAGAGCCAGCAACTCCCTGTCCAACGCATTGTATTTACGCTCACTGTCACCATCTCAACACCACATCCATCATGCGTTGGAATGTCTGTGCCACGCCTTTTAATCCAAAGGGCATGCATAAAAACTCAAACAAGCCAAACGGAGTTATTACCGCTGTTTTGGGTATGTCCTCCACGCGCACCGGGACCTGGTGGTAACCACAGACCAGGTCTATTTTAGAAAAAATCCATGCCCAGGCGAGGTGAAGGGAAAAATCCTGAATATGAGGAATCGGGTAGCGGTCGTGCGCTGTGGCGTTATTCAACCTGCGGAAATCTCCGCACTGTCGCCAGGATCCCTCGGCCTTAGGGACCATGTGTAGTGGGGATGCCCTTGGGCTGTTTGAGCGCCTGATGATGCCCAACCTTTCCAAGTTGGCAAACTCCTCGTGCGCTATGGCCAGTTTAGCTGCGTCCAGGCTCCGAGGTCATGCGAAAACGGGCGGCCCAGTGGTGGTGATAAAGTGTTCCACCCCGTGTTTAGTGCTGGCCGCCGAAAACATCGGGACCGTGAGTGCTGGGAACTGAGTGAGCAGTGTGTGTGGAACTTACCGCATGGAGCTGTGACGTTGGCTTGTGCTATTGGCCCGGCCCCTCGAGCTGTACAGGGAAGAGAATCAAAAGACATTGCATTAACCAGGCGCCTGTTAGCAACATCGACTAGCAACCCGTGTGCACACAGAAAATCAGCTCCCAGGATTGGGAAACTCAATGCCGCTATGACAAAACGGCTACCAGCTGGGGGCCGCTAGCTCCCACTAGCCGGTCGGCATAGGACGGCAGGATGAGGCTCTTTTGGGAGCCGGTGTCTACAAGGAACCATCTCCCCGAGCGCGAGTCCGTCACGTAGAGCAGCTTGTTCTCTTCACCGGCGGTCGCAGCTGCTACTGACTGCCGGCCTTGGCGTTTCCCGAACGCTTGAATTGGCACGGTGGCACACATCTGCATGTGTTCTCTCCAAAGCAGCGGTGGTAGAAGCAGAGCGTGTCTCTCTGGCGCTTCCTGGCCCCCGCTGCCGCTACCGTCGCCGGCTCCTTGCCTCCGCTGGTCGTCTTGCTGGGTTCCGATGCCGCCGCGTTCACTGTGAGGGCTCTGGTGGTGAGGATGATCCGATCTGCCTCCTGGGCTAGCGCACGGTAGTCACGCACGGCCAGCAACAGCGAATTGGCAAGGACTGCTCTTGCCTCTGTTGGGAGGTTCCGGAGGAAAAGGTGGGCAGATAGAAAATGCCCGTCGTCCGTGCCCATCAGAATCAGAATCAGAATCAGAATCAGAATCAGCTTTATTGCCAAGTATATTTACAAGTAAACACACAAGGAATTTGACTTGACATTGGGCGCGCACGTTAGGCGCATCCAATGACACGGCAGCCATAAAGGCGCCTGTCTGCAGTAGGGGTAAAGGGGGGAAGGGGGGGGGAAACACAATAGGCAGAGAGAAAAAACATAGTTATCAGAATCATGCTCGTATAAGCTCATATAAGCTCATGAGCCAAATTTTGATTACACAGAAAAAAACCCTCTATGCACATTAGCAGACAATAGATACAATCACACAGCAGAGGGAGGGAGAGCAGTGTGTGTATATTTGCATGTCATTGTGTAGTGTGAGTGTAACAGTTGTTAGTGAGCAGCAGAGGGTGCCTCCTGGCAGTGGATAGATGTTATAATCATGTGACTTATAAACAAGTCCAGAGATCAGAGTCTATCTCTCTTTTCCTCTTCCTTGCAGAAGGCACATGGGCATTGTCCTTGACAGACCAATCCGCTGACGACAACAACTGATTGTTGATGTATGGGTAGACATAAGCCACTTCTCCGGCGTTATCTTCATCGAGGAGGAATGTAAACAAGGGCACCAAAACACAAGGTCAAATCTGCACAGTGCACTCAGAGAATAAAAAAAATTTCTCTCTCTTCGATTCTGTGCTTCAATTTCATACAGGCTTGAATCATACTTTAGATCATTCTCTGGAGAGCACTCAGCGATCCACAGATGTTATCCACCTACCGAAACATAGGTAAAACATGTCCAGAGAGTTCGTTCTCTCTTCAATGCATGCCAGATAGTAAATTCCATGTTAATCCTGCCGCTGACAGTCAGTGCTCCCCCCAGCTGGACGAATTGTTGAATTTGTTAAGGGAGCTACGCCGGGGTCCGCATTTGATTAGCTCACCCAGATAATTTCGATACACTAGGAAAACTCCAGGGGCCAAACAGAAGATCCTGTGATCAGTTCAATCTCAGTCTCAGTCGAATCACACAGACACATGAATTCCAATGCCATGAGTCTCCCTTGGGTTCCCCCTGACCCGATCTTTTAAAGTGGTGACAATCGCATATAAGCCGCTTTTCAGATCCATAATTTCCATTTGGATTAAGATTCAGCCAGGAGAAGAGTGACATTGCAAGCTGGGATCAGAAGGGAGAGGATTAGGAGGGAGAGGGAAGAAAAGCGTCTGCTCTCTCTCAGAAGCGGAAGTGAAGTCCCAACATCACTTCCGCCATCAACGCCATCAACTTCCGACATCAACGCCAACATCTTCTCCATCAGTTCGACCGCCGACCCATCTCCTAACTCGGAGCACCTCAGGAGCCTCTCTGCTCTCTCACAGTCTGAGAGTGTGTAGCGCCGGGTCAGCGCGGCCTTAAGAGCCCCGTATTTATCATGGGCTGAAGGCTGTTGGAGCAGGCTCGCTACTTGCTGAGATGTACGAGCGTCCAGCGCTGCGACCACATAGTAATATCTGGTGTTGTCTGCTGTTATTCCCCGGAGAGCGAACTGAGCCTCGGTGTGGTGGAACCAAGACCGCGGGTCGTGCAGCCAAAAGTCCGGTAGTTTGACCGAAACAGCGCATGCCTTGCTGGGGCTTTTCGTCCGGGCCGCCTCTGGGATGCTTGTCGCGTTGCTGGGGGTTCCCATCCGGGCCGACTCCGGGGTTCTTGCCTCGTGTTTCATAATTCGTCAAGGAGTCACCAGTGTGGAGAGTGCAAATAACGGAGTCACATTTGTACAGCAGACGACTTTATTCACTCTCACATCAGTCATACACAGAAAAAGCATTACTTCAATACACCAGTAATGTGTATTACTAGTGTATTGAAGTAATGCTTCAATCATCATCTGCCCATCTCACATCTGCATGACATCTCACATCACAATACATTCAACCCTTCTCCCCCCAGCTACTCCTTCCTGCTACCTCACCATAATCTCTCCCATCTCAATACCTATTGTCCTCATCTGTTTACCCTCTGCATCCAGTCTGAGATGATTAACCCAGCGTCTACAACAGTGTGTTTAGTTCAGAGGTCAAATTTATGGGAACAACAAAATGCATGGCAGAACTGAAGGTACAGTGCGTAAGATTTAGCACAATCTTGCAGTCAGATGTCAAAATGCAGCCAATTCATATTTTATCAGTCATCACCCTCTTCCAAAGCATAAAGGAGAACCTGACATAAAACTTGGACATTACAGTGGTTTGATTAAAAATGATACGAAACAATGAAACCAAAGTTAAGATTTTATGTTGCAATAAATTTCCCATGTGGGGTTACAAAAGTGATTACCCCCCCCCCAAAAAAAACAAAAAAAAAATCTGCACATTGCATGTTAAAAAAATTAATAAAAAAAATTAAATACTTAAAAAATTAGAAATTGAAATTTTAACACATTGCTTTTGAGGGCGACACCAGCAGTACAAAAAGATGAAATTTTATATTAAAATTTTACTTTTAAAAGATGAGAAAAAAAGATTAAAAGAATATTTTAATTTACAAGAAAAAACAAACCTTTGACATTGTTGACCGCATGAACGGATAGCACCACCACTGTGACAGGCGCAGTGCTGCATCTGTCATATGATGTTATGTGATGTGCCAAACACTCCCCAGTTGTACTAAGAATTCCACATCACAAGGTGGTAGACACCTATAGCTTGCTGCTCTTGCCTCGGAGGACTTATGGCGTACATAGAAGCATCCTTATTTACACCAGAGAGGAAGAAATTTTTAGACAAACACATATGGACGTTACCGATCGTTGTGGATGTACTTGGTCGTGGACGGAGGAGCATTTGCTCCCAAATTTGCCAACTATGATTCAAAAAAGAGATTATTTAGCTTATGAAGGTAAATGTTTACATTTTGTTATAACAGAGGGTGGGCGAAGCTGCCTGGTGTTCACCTGCTGCCACCCCCAGCGCCATGTGAATAGACAACAATCGCACCGGTTCCATGTCGTCATATAAGATAAACTGCGGCGGAATAAAAGTGAAATTGAGGTAGGTTAAAGGAGCTCAGCACCGGACGGCCGCACCTTGGACACGGTCCAGTGGCAGATGATTTTTTCGCGCATGGGGAGTTGTTCAGAGCTCTTTATGCAAGGATGTGGAATGATGATAATCAAGTCAGTAGCGGTAATGCACCTGTAAGCTGATTGCCAACCGCCAATCAAATCTAAAAGAAGAAGAAGATAATCATAAGAGTTTCTGGATGTGGGAGAGAAAGTGCAAATGACCGACAGAAGACAAAATAATGACCAGGATGAACGAAAATGGACACAGTGAGAGCTGCCTTCACCAGCGGTAAGTGACGAATTTCTGTGTTTGTTTACATTGTACTGCATTGTACTGATTTTCTGGTTCATATACTTTGAAGATAAGATAACAAAATGCCCAAAACAAGAAACGGTGACAAAAAGCAGAACTATTCTTTGTGTAAATATGTCCAAAGTCCACTTTTGACTGAAAGTTATGGAATTCAGTATGGCTGCCGCGGCATTATGCAAATTAGATTCATAAATTTACTCCTACCTCAAACTATCGATCATATTCTACATCTTTCTAATTGATAGTAAGCCATTATCCCTTACCACTTTCAAGTTATAGCTTTGGAAATCTCTGACATCTGAACTGAATATTTTCTTGAAAAAACCTTCACCTCTAGGGACTGACGGCACAACGGAGCACCATCCACAGTCAATAGAAAACAAACATTTATTTAATTTACTTATTCTGGCATGGCAATTTAACAGAAAACCAGGACAGATTTGGACCTTATATCTACCCAGCTGCTTTATTCATTTTTTTTTTCATTTATTTTAATATGGTAGGCTCCTTGAAATTTTAAGTTATATGATACGATTTGCTGCTTCATGCAGATTTTTTTGGCCAAAAAATTACTCAAGACATTGCTTTCTATGGTAGAGGCACAGTATGGGTTAAGGTTCCTGACCATAGTTGCCAAGTCTGCTTAAGCGACTTTGGGCTTGTTTTTTTCTAAAGTCGCTTGCAAACCTCGTCAGTCCCAGATTGCGGGTTTTTGGGCTTGTTTTTTAATGTGTAGTTGCTTATTTGGGCTTGCTTTGCTGTCTGTGTGACAGCTCTCCCAGCTCAGTTGGGCAAGATTATAAGCTGTCTCTCCATACCAAGAAGCTCAAAATCTGTTCATTTTTGGTGAAGTTACTGAGGTAAAAGTGGCCGGCCAGGGGCTTCACTTCTGCCAATCACTTCTTCACTTCTGCCACTGCCAATGATCCATCCAATTTTTCTATAGAGATCAGTGGCCCGCCCCCACTCAGCTCTGTACTCTAATGGGGCGTGAGATGTCTGTTATGTCTATAAAACATGGGACAATGATGAGGCGAGTGGTGAACCACACAGGACTTTATTACAGACGCACTGTATGTACAGAAATATACAAACAGGTTATACAACTATTCACCAACTCAATAAACAGCATGAATAATACTCATTTCAACACCATGCATAATACTTAAACCTGGGCAATTTATACCAACAACATATATTAAACAATTCCCCCCACCATTACCAGTCAGTTACAGTGGAGAGCCCACCCCCTGGAGACCCATCAGGCAGGTCCCGACCAGAGCATGTTCTTCGCTTGGTGCCCGGCGACGACCCACGTCGGTGCCGAGACACCTCTCTCTCATCATAGATGTGCTGCAGCTCGTTGGGATGTCTCCATGTACCATCAGACAGCTGAAGGTAGTTGTCCTCCCGAGCAGCCACCACCTGCAGCCACCCCCGGTCCTCCTGCAGTTTCCGCTTCCTGCAAACTCCTCTTGAGCGGGCCTTCTCCTTGGGTCGGACCATATCAGCGACCCTCAGGGGACCCCGACTCAGCTTCCAGTGTTCCTGAGTGGCACGTCTTTCCACCGTGCCAGCCGGTCCTGCCCCGCTCTCTTTTATTTGTGACGCTGGTGAAGCCGTTGTGACCCCCTGTTTCTCAGTACCTCCCAGCCGAACTCCAGAAACAGGATGGGCCATCCACTCAGCTCCACTCACTGTCACTGGCGTACCACTGTCACTGGCGTACCACTGCCGCCCAGTTCCCTCAGCTAGGGTAACTTGGGCTCTGGCGCAGGAACCCTCCCGCGATGGCCCTGGATGGGGTTGGTCCTGCTCGCCTCCCAGAATACTAAGCCAAGATTCGTCTCATATTATCATTCGTCACTGGTCGGTCCCACAAACCACAGCCCGACCACTCCTCTTCGACGCCGCTGGTGATGGTGAAACCCAGTCCATAAAAAAGGTCACAGTCCATCACATTCTCGGCACTGGCAGTGACTATAAACTTCAGGTTGGCGACCACCGCTGACTTGTATCATGTCGTCAGCTCCACCGAACCCACAAAGACAGCCTGTTTGCTCCATAACCACTCAATGGCACCGAATGACCTCTCACTCAATAGTACGGGAAGAAACTCCTTACAGTGGGCCAACTCAACACAGACCTCACTGCGCCTGTGTCAATCACCAACAGTACTTCCACCCCGTTCAATTTCACCATACAATACCTGCAGCCGTCGGTGTCTGCAGAGACGGTGTGAATACCCGTGGGAGTTGGAGCAGGGGTGTCCGCTTTGTGTCGCCGTTCCCCTCGCTCGAATCTACTACAGGCCCTGGCAAAGGGATGCAGGAGTCCACACTTGCCACGGCGTTTGCTTCTTACCGGACGCTCCCTAGCCTTATACCAGTGCTTAGTGGACCCACAACCCGAACATCTGGGCGATCCCGGGGCAGACCTCATCTTCACAGCTGTAGCGCATTCCTCCTGTTCGCTATCTTCACTGTCCTGGTCCACAGCCTGCACCGCTGATTGTGAGTCAAAGCGGTGTAGCACAGCTCTCTCGCCGAGGTTGCATGATAATTTGTCTGCTGCTTCACATTGTTGAGTTATCTCCACAGCCGTGGCTAATGTCAGTTCACTGGAGTACGTGAGGAGTCTCGACCGTGCTGACGAGCAAAGTGTGTGCTCCTCCAACTGGTTGTGGACCATCTCTTTCTCTAATTCACCAAACTGGCAGTCTCCAGCCAGCTGCTGCAGGTCCACAACATAATGTTGCACTGACTCGCCGACCCGCTGGTGGCGCTGCCAAAACTGGATCCTCCTGATGATGACGTTTGCAGGCGTGCAAAAATATCGCACCATTAGCTCAACCACGTCATCGAAGCTATCGCTAGCACCCAAGGTAGCAAGGATACGCTGTCCTTCCATACCTAAATTGTGGCCCAAAATTGTCCGTGCCTTCTTCAGCTCACCAAGGCTTAGTGCCACCAGATAATTTTAAAATGCGGCGAACCACCTCGCCCAAGGGACCGGAGGCTCTCCTGGAGACTCCAAAAACGGCCGAATCGAAGACATGCCAGCATCCATAACTTTACCCTTGTTGCCAAATGTTATGTCTATAAAACGTGGGACAATGATGAGGCGAGTGGTGGCGAGTCTTCTTGCCTTGAGAGAGAGCAGTCGCATTTTTCTTCCCTCTTCCCGTCTGCCTTCCTGACCTATTCCCAGCTTTGCAATGTTGCGTTTTTGTCTGTGTTTAGTCGCTCTTCTTCTGCTGAATCTTAATCTAAACGGAAATTATGGATTTGGAAGTGGCTTAAATGTGCTATTGTCACTATTTTTCAACAAGAATCGGGCCAAGGGGGAGCCCAAGAATTGGAACCTGCGAGGAGACTCATGGACATTGGAATTCATGCGTCTGTGGAAACATTATTGGTTATGATCTCAGGACTTCTATTTTTGGCTGTGAAGTTCCCTGATGTATCAGAAATTGAAGGAAGGTGAGAGAGCTGATCAAAGCGGACCCGGCAAGCTCCTTCATCAAATTCGACCAGTTGGGGAGGGCACGAGTAGCGGCAAATGGTGAACTGAATGACAGTGATTCAGTGGAGGAATACATCTGGAGCCCTGTGCTCTCCATGGAAAAAAGTTTAAGCCTGCACATGGAAATTATGAAAGCACAGAATTGCACGGGTGAGGAAAAATTCTATTCTCTGAGTGCACTGTGCAGATTTGATTTGACCTTGTCTTTGGTGCCCTGTATTTACATTCCTCCTGATGAAGATAAGCGGAAGGAGCGGCTCTGCCTGCTAACCCAAACAATGACACAGTTGTTATTGTTTCAGCAGATGAACGCTCAAGGACAGTGCACCATGTGACAATTTACCATCTGCAAGCAAGAGCGAGAGACTCTAGACTGCTTAGATCACATGACTTTAACACCTATCCACTGCCAGGAGGCGCCCTCTGCTGTTCACTAGCAATTGACACACCTACACTTGCATTCAACATTACACTACTGACACAATTACTGATATACTGTATATTCACAATACACTGACTCTCTCAACTACTGCTTTGTCATTGTGTGATCTATTGTCTGCTAATTGTGCATTTGAGAGTTTTTTTCTTGTAATCAAAATTTTGGTCATAAAATGAGCTCTATTTTGATCAACAATGCTTTTTTCTCTCTCCTATTGTGTTTTTCCCTATCCTTCCCCCCCTCCCCCCTCTTCACCCCCCCCCCCCCCATATGACAGGCGCCTCGTCATGGCTGCCGCGTCATTGGGATGCGCCTTTCGTGCGCGCCCAATGTCAAGTCAAATTCCTCGTATGTTTACTTGTTTACTTGTAAATGTGCTTGGCAATAAATCTGATTCTGATTCTGATTCTGAACTACACAGGACTTTATTACAGACTCACTGTATGTACAGAGATGCTCCCGCTAGGCTGGCAGGCGCTCAAAGAGACCGCCACTCTACCGCACAGCCCTCTTATTGAGGGTAGGCTTAAGGCCACCCAGAAAGTCCGGTTTTGTTAGTTAGTGGCTAACCGTGCGTTAGCCTAGCTTAGCCTAGCTTTCCAGCACAGTCAGTAGCACTGACCTGAGGTTCTTCTCATTTTGTCACAGGTATGTTGGATTTGTTTACTGTAAAGATGATCGTGATTCATTAGCTTATTAAAGCCATTCACTGGCTGTGTTTTACCTGCACAATTAATGAGTAACTTAGGTGTGAGGTGAAATGATAGCTAGCTAATGCTAGGTTAGTTAACGGTAGCAACATTTAAAAAAAAAAAAAAAACTAGTAGTAATGATATATACATACTTGTCCACAGACAACCAGAATATCCATAGGTGTCTTCGTTACTTTAATTTCACCTACAAACCCTGCCTTGAAGTATGACCAAGCGTCCAGGCTTTTAAATGTTTTCAGGCTCTGCTTTGTATATTTTCCTGGTGTCAAAATTAAGTACATATAAATATCAGGAAACCCAATTTCTGGCCACATATGAATAGTTGCGGACCACTAATTCTTTTGAAAGCTATGAGGGTTGCTGTCGAGTCCAACTGCCTTCAGTTTCAGCATAGAATCATTTGTATTCCTCTCCGTGCCAGCGTTTTTACTGCTACACATAGCCATCTTTGATTTGTTTTGCCACTCAATCCGGAAGGAGGGGGGCATGGCTGTAAGCAAAGTGACGTCATTACATGCCCTCTATACTCCGGGTGACGTCACCACCCGTGTCACATTAATATCAGTCCTAAGAACAACACTACAAAATCCATTTTTTTAATACAGATTGTAGCACCTTGGGGAAGCCAGATTATCTAGCATCTCAGACAGGAGACAGTGATAAGCTTGGGACAACAAAGAGCAGGAGGTTCCTGGTGAGATAGCAGGAAGGAGTCAGGGATTAAGGATGTTGAATGCAGTGTGATGCAAATGTCATGTTGTGTGTGATGTAAATGCCATGAAACTTAAGGGGAGAGTTTCTGCTTAAACGAGCAGTCTGCTCTGTGCTTGAGAGATGTGAGTGTGTAATAAATCGTCTGAAATGATTCTGTCTCTGATTTCACACACTCCACACTGGTGACCCAAGACGTATTATGGAACACAAGGCAAGATCCCCGGAGCCGGCCCGGTCAGGAAGCTACAGCGAGGCGGCAGCCATCCCACAGACAGCCCGGACTGGAACCCCCAGCCACGCGTGTGCGGTTTCAGTCAAGCTACCGGATTTCTGGCAGCACAACCCGCGCTCTTGGTTCCACCACACCGAGGCCCAGTTCGCCCTCTGGGGAGTAATGGCAGATGATACCAGATTCTACCATGTGGTCGCAGCGCTCGACGCCCGCACAGCTCAGCAGGTAGCGAGCCTACTCGATCAGCCACCAGCCAGCAGCAAATATGAAGCGCTCAAGGCTGCGCTCATCCAGCGCTACAAGCTCTTGGACTGTGAGAGAGCAGAGAGGTTCCTGACGCGGACCGAGTTGGGAGATGGTTCAGCCGTAGACCTGATGGAGAAGATGCTGGCGTTAGTGGGCACGGACGACGAGCACTTTCTGTTTGCCCACCTCTTCCTCCGGAACCTTCCGACAGTAGCGAGAGCAGTTCTGGCCAATTCGCCGTGGCTGGCGGCGCGCGACTACCGTGCGCTAGCCCAGGAGGCAGACCGGATCATCATCACCACCAGGGTGATCACAGTCAACGCGGCAGCGGCGGAGCCCAGCGAGACGACCAGAGGAGGCGAGGAGCCACTGACGGTAGCAGCAGCAGGGGTCAAGGAGCGCCAGAGAGACACGCTCTGTTTCTACCACCGCCATTTCGGAGAGAACGCACGCAGATGTGCGCCACCGTGCCAATTCAAGCGCTCAGGAAAATGCCAAGGCCGGAGGTCGGTAGCAGCTGCGACCCTCGGTGAAGAGAATAAGCTGCTCTACTTAACGGATGCACGCTCTGGGAGGCGTTTCCTCGTGGACACTGGAGCCCAGAAAAGCTTCATCCGGCTGACCTACGCTGACCGGCTGGCAGGATCTAGTGGCCCCGGGATGTTGGCAGCAAATGGCTCGGATATTAAGACCTTTGGTGAGAGGACTCTGCTCTTATCTCCACACGGCCGTACATATGAGTGGACTTTTGTCATAGCAGCACTGAATTACCATATACTGGGGGCTGATTTTCTGTCTGCACATGGTTTACTGGTTGACGTTGCTAACAGGCGCCTGGTTAATGCACTGTCCTTTGACTCTCTCCCCTGTATAGCTCGAGTGACCCAGCCAACAGCACAAGCCAACGTCACAACTACAGGCGGTAAGATCCACACACTGCTCACTCAGTTCCCAGCACTCACAGTCCCGATGTTTTCCGCCGCCATCGCTAAACACGGGGTGGAGCACTTTATCACCACCTCCGGGCCGCCCGTTTTTGCAAGACCTCGGCGCTTGGACGCAGCTAAACTGGCGATAGCGCGCGAGGAGTTCGCCAACCTGGAAAGGTTGGGCATCATCAGGCACTCGAACAGCCCATGGGCTTCCACGCTACACATGGTCCCTAAGGCTGAGGGATCGTGGCGACCGTGCAGGGATTTCCGCAGGTTGAACAACGCCACCGCTACCCAATTCCCAACATACAGGATTTTTCCGTTCACCTCGCTGGAGCGCGCATTTTTTCCAAAATAGACCTGGTCCGCGGTTACCACCAAGTCCCAGTGCGCGCTGGGGACATACCCAAAACAGCGGTAATAACTCCGTTCGGTCTATTCGAGTTCCTCTGCATGCCATTCGGGTTAAAAGGAGCGGCACAGACGTTCCAGCGCATGATGGATGCAGTGCTGCGCAATCTCCCATTTGTGTTCGTCTACCTGGACGATATCCTGGTAGCCAGTGCGTCCGAAGACAAACACGAAACCCACCTCACGACGGTTTTCCGGAGGTTGGAGGAGCACGGGTTAATAATCAACCCAGCGAAATGCCAGTTCGAGATTGATTTTTTTGGGGCACCGCGTCTCTTCGGAAGGAGCGATCCCGCTGCCCAACAAAGTGCACGCCGTGGCGGATTTTCCCCGGCCTCAGACGGTCAGGGCGCTGCAGGAATTTTTGGGGATGGTGAACTTTTATAACCGTTTCCTTCCCCACGCGGCGCAGCTCATGCAACCATTGTACGCCGCACTCAAGAAACAGAAACCCGCGGATAGGGTCGAATGGATCCCGGAGCGAGAGTGGGCGTTCTCGGAGGTTAAAGCAGCCCTGGCAAAAGCCGCACTGCTGGCGCATCCAGACCCGGCGGCCCGCATAGCGCTCAACCACCAACGCTTCAGACGTGGCCATAGGGGCTGTCGTGGAGCAGCGAGTCGCCGGGGCTTGGCAGCCGCTCGCCTTTTTCAGCAGAACTTTGCGCGACAGCGAACGTAAATACAGCGCATTCGACAGAGAGTTGCTGGCCCTCCACCTGGCCATACGCCACTTCCAGTTCTGGCTGGAAGGGCGCAGCTTCACCGCGTTCGTGGACCACAAGCCGCTAACATTCACAATGGCCAAGGTTTCAGAACCGTGGTCGGGCCGGCAGCAGAGACAGCTGGCCGCGATCTCAGAGTTTACTACCGATATTCAGCATGTGTGTGGTAAACTGAATGTAGTGGCGGACTGCCTCTCGCGTGCCGTGGTGGCCCCGGTCTGCGTGGGGATAGATTACGCAGCCATGGCCGCGGAGCAGATTAGCGATGCAGATGTGCACGCGCTCCAGTCTGGACCAACAGGGTTAAGGCTGGAGAGCAGGGTGCTGCAAGATGGCGCCCCCCCCAATCTGCGATGTCTCCACGGGTCGCCCGCATCCGGTAGTCCCGGCAGCGTGGCGCCGCCGCGTGTTTGAGTCGGTTCACACTCTGGCGCACCCAGGAGTGCGCGCGTCGGTCAAAATGGTGGGAGAGAAGTTTGTTTGGCCAAGCCTGTGCAAACAAGTGAAGGAGTGGGCTGCAGCCTGCGTGGTGTGCCAACAAGCCAAAGTACACAGACACACGAAGGCTCCCTTGGAGCCGTTTCGTATTCCGGCTAAGAGGTTCGACCATGTTCACGTGGACCTCGTGGGCCCCCTCCCGCCATCACAGGGGTGCACGCACCTCCTGACAATGGTGGACCGCACCATGCGCTGGCCAGAAGCGGTCCCGCTGGCGGCAACCACGTCCGCGGACGTAACGCGCGCTTTCTTAACAGCATGGGTGGCGCGTTTTGGAGTCCCTTCGGACATTATGTCCGACAGGGGCTAGCAAATTGGTTCCGAACTCTGGTCTGCGATGGCCCACAGCCTGGGTGTTACAATTCATCGCACAACCGCGTACAACCCACAGGCCAATGGGTTGTGCGAGCGTTTTCATAGATCACTGAAAGCAGCACTCAGGGCTTCATTGGCGGATGCAAATTGGGTAGACAGGCTGCCATCGGTTTTATTGGGGTTGCGCTCTGCGCCGAAAGAGGATCTGGAAGCTTCCCCAGCAGAGCTCGTTTTTGCGCAGCCACTAAGGCTGCCCGGGGAATTTTTGCCAGATAATCCTGTGCCGGACAACTGCCCGTCTCAGTGTTTGCAGCATAGTGCAGACACAGGCACGCTGCCGGGCCCTGCCCACCACAGTTTTCCACGTGTTTTCATGCCTAAAACTTTGAAGAGCGTGGAGTTCGTGTTCGTCAGACACGACGTCCACCGCCCTCCATTGCGCCCACCCTATGATGGACCGTTCAGAGTGCTGGAAACAGGGTATAAACATTTTTTGCTAGAATTGGGGGGTAGGAGGGAAAAAATTGGCAAAGACAGACTCAAACCCGCTTTCGTTGTGGCGGACGAGCAAGTGCTGTTGGCTAGGGCCCCTCGGCGTGGAAGACCCCCACGGAGAGCTCCCCAGGGAAACGATTCACCAGAGCAGCCACACGGACAGACTGAAGTGCCCCCCCCCCCCCAGCAACAGCCCACCCGCAGTCAGACACACTCCCAGCAGCCCCCCACCGGCACAGCAGCGCCGCGGAGGCGGTAAACCCCAGTTACAGCAGATACGGGAGGAGACGGAAGCCCAAGCAGCATGTGGACTGATGTTCAATTGTTCTATCACAGCATGCGGACTGTTATTCTATTGTCCTATCTAAGATGCTGGGGGGGGGGGGGTAGCACCTTGGGGAAGCCAGATTATCTAGCATCTCAGACAGGAGACGGTGATAAACTTGGGACAACAAAGAGCAGGAGGTTCCTGGTGAGATAGCAGGAAGGAGTCAGGGATTAAGGATGTTGAATGCAGTGTGATGCAAATGTCATGTTGTGTGTGATGTAAATGCCATGAAACTTAAAGGGGACCTGTGGTGGTCGTCTAAACGCATTCAACTTGAAAACATTAGGCAAAGTATTCGTTTTTTGGTTAAATAATTCTTGCCAGCCATATACCACCAGAGAAATATGCAAATACGACCGCAGGCATGGCCAGCCAATGAAAACTCTGCGCGCAGCCATGACACATGCGGATGTGACGTCATTACGTTGCCACTGAAAAGTCAATACTCCGCCTGTATCAGCGACTAGGGTGCTTTTGTGAGTGTTTTTATTCTATTATGGCTGAATTGTCGGACTCTGAGGAAGAATTCGTCCAACATGGCTACAGGTTTGAGCCAGAAAGGTCTTCTGAGGGTGAAAGTGACGAAGTGGTCCTCACACACAACGCAATTTCGTCTGAAAGGAGACGTCTGTGCCCTGTTCCGAGATTGCGCAATCACTTTTCCGCTACGATCTTCTGACAAGGTGAGCTGGGTTTGGGTACACAAAAGAAGTGTTTATCTTTGTTTTTTCGCTTATTATTGAGACATCCAAAGGCTTTACATTCCGCCATGTTGCGATATCCATATCGCATTGTATGTTTTTGTTGTTACAAGAGCGCTGAGTGTCTGCCGCTCTGTATATAGTTTTAGAATCATCGGCCGTCTGGCGGCCGTTACAAGCTCAGATCAGACGAGACGACCCGCTGAATTTAAGCATTTATTTATTTATTTTCTACTCGTTTTAGTTCTGCATTTAATATGAACCCTGAGTTTGAAATAAACGTTTGAATTTGAATTTGAATATCCTGAAAGCCACTGCTCATCCGGGCACTCCAGGCTCAGCCAATATTGATCCAGATCACGGTAGCAACGATACTACGTCACAGGAAGCGTCCTGGCAGGCCATGTAGCCGCTAGTATGGCTGCTCGCATGTTTTGCTGACATAGCTGAACCAGCACATCAGCAATGGATTTATATCACATTGCTTTGAACTTGAACTTGAACTTAAACTTGAACTAGAACGTGAGACAGGGGCTCAATATAATATCTTTTTTTTCATGACCACCACAGGTACGCTTTAAGGGGAGAGTTTCTGCTTAAACGAGCAGTCTGTGCTGTGCTTGAGAGATGTGAGTGTGTAATAAATCGTCTGAAATGATTCTGCCTCTGATTTCACACACTCCACAAGATCAGTGCATATGGGACCTTAAACTGAAAAAAAATTATCCATTGAAATAAATGGCAAGAGCAAAATTATCTATTGATCCCAATCAAATTTTGCCACTAGTTACACATATGATGTTTGTCAATTTAAGATAATTTTCCACATAATTAAAGTTGTCGGCTGTCATATAACAGTTACATTTAGCTTTTGTTTAAACGACTAGCGAACAGCTCCCATCATCCCACATCACTAAACTGTAATCGTGTTTAGTGCTGTTACTTATGCAGAATGCTGGTCTTTTCTTTTGATCAGAGTTTAAAAATTTAATTTATTAAAAGTTTTTATGTTAACTGTGTTTACTATAAATTTACTGTTGCTTATGCAGAATGCATATGTATTTCCCTTTAATTGGAGTTTTTAAAATTCCGTTATTCAATGCTGACTGTGTTTACAGTCATTTCACTGCAAATAAATCTATATATCGATATACTATATGTTATCAAGCAGCCTCTCTTTTACGCATTGTGGTAGGTTGCCTGTTGGGCTTTTTTGGGCTTGTTTCCATTGAGCTGGTTGCTTGTTTCTCTCGTGAAACCTGGCAACATTGTTTTCTTTGTAGGCAAATTCTGCAAACTCTTCTCCATAACGCTTATCGTCAACAACTTGTACAACTGATCCAGGAGCGGCACTTGTAGTCTGCTATAGGAATTTTAAATTAAACTCTAAGCGAAAACTGATCCCAAATCAGTCAGATTAACACCGGAAGCAGATAAAGCGAAGAGGAAAACGGATCTGAAGGAAGTCTCCTCCGTTTGTAAAGGGCTCCCTTTTTACCGAGCTTACGGTAAGAAAACCTGTTGTTTCGGTGAGCTGTCGGTTGGTTCATTCTCGGTGCAGGGGGACCTTATGCGATCACACTTTATTAGTTTATTCCACCCGGACAGTTCTTGCTATCCTAGCTTCCTTCCCTCTCCATTAGCGGCGCTGCTGTTAGCATTTATCGATGGTAGCATGGTGCCAAGACGAACACCCAGTTAACTCTATAAAATGTTAGTCCCTTTATTCATAAACGCGACTTACAGAACACGTACACGATTTATTAACAAAGTGTCAAAGCCTCTACATCGTTTTGAATATAAGCTTTAAGTTTACTTCAAAGCGCTTCCCGGAAAGCGAATTTTCATGTATTGTCGGAATTGTTGTGTCATAGAGCGAAGATATGACGCCTTATTGTCATTTTTTCCATTGCTTTAAAGTGTTGGTCGTTCATGCCGTAAATGTAGCCTAATTGCCATGGAAGAGTAGCGTCAGGAAAAAGTAATTGGTAAATATGGACCAATTATCAACCAATTATCTAATTTACGTACTTTTAGTTGAAAATCTGAATTTAAAAATGCAATTATTTGTCCATTTACCATAATATATTTAAGTTTTTTTTTTTTTTCACTTTTTGGGCTGTTTTCGGCATGTTTTGTAAAAAAAAAAAAAAAACCCACAAAAACCTGCACTGGCCAGATGGGGGGTATTTTTGCTCTTCAATATGCAACTTTTCACTCATACATTTGCCCTTTTCACCGTAATGTTATAAAATTCTCCATTATTTTTGGCATTTTTTTCCTTTCATAAACATAAAAGTTGTCATAGATTTTATAGAGGGGTTGCACTGACGTCACATGGGTCACGTGTCTTTTGTTTACTGCGCCATTTTGGACGGCAAGGAACGGTCAAATCACCAACAGCACGTGTGAGTGAGTGTAATCAACGAGATAAATGGATACAAAGGAATAAACACCGTGGTCCAACGACGAGGTGCAGACTTTTCTGTGCTTGGTAGCTGATTAAAGAAATCCAGAGGGAGCTGGTCAGAGCGACCAGAAATGAATTCACGGCCACGGCGAAAGCAGACGGGAGGCAGAGTGGCGTAGACCCGACCATGGCATCATCATTGTTGAAAACAGTGATGGAGGATGGTGAGTGATGTGATACTATGCATCTTTGCCATTATTTATCCCAGTGGTGGAAAGCTCACTGTGAACAAACAACACCGTTGCCTCCTGTATGCAGACAATGATCTAGCTAGTTAGCCATCAGTGCTAACTCTGTGCTCCGCTTGTATTTTGCGCTTGTGTCGACAACATCTGATGAAATAAGCTAGTGTTAATCCTGGTTAAAAAGTAGTTTTTTACATGTTGCACATTTGTGCTGTGCATGTACTTGAGTTGTGTATTTTCATTCTGGAGTCCTACCGCAGGCAGAAGATCTGCTGAACCGGGACCAGCAGCACATCCAGTTGCTTCTCAGTGAGGCAAGAAAGCATGAAACAGGAACAGATCAAGTGGACCCCTGACCAAGTGAGCACCCCAAGTGGACCCCAGGGTCCAGTCTGTACATGTGCAAGTACATTTTCAATCCAGTGATTTACAAACTGATTGAGAGCTTTCTAAAGCGTCATTCAGAACATTATAGTCCCACATACTGTAGCTATTCTGTGCATTTTCATCTGGGGACAGCCAGCGGTGACGAGCAGCAACGGTGGAGAAGGAGAGTCTTTTGAAAGCAGAAACGGAGCCAAAACCTTCTCCAGGTCAGCTTAGTTGTCATCTCTCACACACACACACACACACACACACATATATATTCCACTTCTTGATGACCGGGAAAAGTCTTTCCAACAGTTTTACACAAATTGTTGTTGTTGTTCTCTTTCTTCAAGTTTGCAAATCACTGAATTGAGAATGTACATGTACAGATTGGATCCTGGGGTGCTCACTTGGTCAGGGGTCCACTTGACCTGTATCCCATGAAACTACCTTGTGAAGGGAGGAGATGGCTCTAATGCTGCCTTCAATCAAGCATTCCTTGGTGTGCTGGCCCACCTTGAGAGTGGCCGGCGTGTGTGACCCATTCTGAGTTTTTTTTTTTTTTTTTTTTACAGTTTTAAGTTTGAATTTTGCACATTCTAAATAATCTGGATTTTGCTAGTGATTGTAATAAACGATTTAGTAGTAGTAGTAGTAGTAGTTTTAGACACCGGTGGGAAGAGTCAGCAGCACAAACCAAACATTTATCAATGACGTTGAAAATAATGGCTCATTTTTAAGAAAAAGTAACCAAAAACAATTACTTTATTCATTGAAGACTGTATTGTTGGATGTTACTGTGCAGAAAACGCTGCACACTTTTGTGATAGTACCAGTATATGAAGGAATTCTGAGCCATATTAGCATCTGTATTTCCTAATGAGTTAGGGTTTAATGGGATTTAACATGTTTTAACACAAACTACTTTATGGTTCATAATTCTGTTGACGAACTTACACCAAACTAAAAGTGATTTCCTCAAACTGCTGGATTATTTAGACAGCTTTTCCAATCTTTTAGCATTTAATTTATGTCACCAAATCTTGGTAACCTTCACAAATAAAACAAAAGTGGAGACAGATCTGCAAAAGGCACAAAAGTTTGTTGTAAAAATTCCTAGTGCAATACAAAAGGAATACATAGTACATTATTTGCACACAGAATATACTGTATATGTATACAGTATCTACTTGTATATATCCAGTAAATCCATCTAGTTTCCATGTAACCTTGTGACTTATTATTTTAATTGGTTTTAATCCTAGATGAAGTTTGTTTTGGGTTAAAAATGCATCATAATTGTTAAATATATTTTATTATACCTAACTCAGTACTGTTTACCTGTTGAAGTATATATTTTACTGCTAATATAACCCCATAACTATAATATGGCACCTGGCGATCAATTTTTGGCAGCTGATCACTTTTTGCCATGACACCACCAGCTGGAGCAGGTGCATCCCATGATGTCTCAAAAGTCTCCATGATTTTCACACAGATCAGAGCAATTTGTAGCACAGGAAGCTAAACGTTTCTACAGACATTCTGAAGTTCTGCAGTCACTGCATTTCGTCAAGCCGGGGTGACATCCCACCACTGGGAGGCTCGGTTGGATGCCCAAACCGATGGTTTGAAGCAATAATTTTGCGACAAGAGAGCCATCTGAAACACACACACAACATACATATTTTAGTACCTAATAGTGACAACTTGCCATGATTACAATGTAGTATGGGGGACTTATTAGTGCTTAACTAGCATTAGCAATCATTAGCTTACCTTCATATGTGAGCTAGTTCATATCCTCATGTCTTCCGCTGCTCCATGGCTTCCTAAACTCTCCAGTACTTTTCCAGTGTTTCGTCTCGCCGCCTGTAGCCTTCTCTGGCTCTTCTTTTTTGCCCTTACTCTGACAAAAAGCCAGCAAGCAGCAGGCTCGCCTCCATATCCATCTTGTATTTTGCTTGTCAAATACAAATGATGTCATGGGAGTGTCAGGCCGCCATGCTGTAAAGATCTCACTCACTTGAGGTGGTATTCAGTCGTAATGGAAAACGAACAACACCGTGGCGAGTCGGGCTGAGTACGTGCTAGTGGAATTATTATTATTCTCAACACAGGATCCATGCTATTTGCTGTCCAAAATGGCCGAAAAACAATGTGGCACGTGACCACTGACATCATGTGCAACCCCTCTATAGTGTAACGTCGGGGCTGTGATGGGGGGGGGGGGGGAATTCTCCCGGCATTGCGCTGCGGGGGGTTCATAGACTGTTATAATTCTTGTGTTCTGAGCATTATTGTACCATTATAAATGTGTTATAAGTCTGGTTGTGATAGTGTTGTTTTCCCTGCGTGTGAGAGATTGTGTGTCTGTGTCACCCTGAGTGAAGTGAGTGTGTGTGTGTGTGTGTGTGTGGATGACCTCTCCTCTGTTCTACATAATTTGGAGTGATGAAATAAATGCCTACTATGTTCCAAATCCTCTCTCATCATTGTGTGAGCCATTGAAATGTCACACTGGTGTCAGAAGTGGGATGTTGAGAGATGGAAGCAAGAATCGAGGCAGAGATTCAACGGCTCGAACAGCTCATCGCTCAGATGGAAACTGACTGCAGAGCATACACGCCAGTCGCCAGAGCTGCTCGCCACAAAGAATGGGAAAACAGACTGGAGAGAGCAAGCGCGCCCCATGTTCCGCCTTTTTCAAGGCATGGCCAGGAGTGCCAGCAGGGTAACTATGAGCCAGCGATCCCACTGCAGCCAAGGCCCGGGATCAGCACAGAGGTGACCGTCCCAACCCCAGCACTGCCAACCAGTCAAGCTTCCCCTCTTTGGTGACGAAACCTCACTCAACGACTGTCTCGTCCATGTTGAACTGGCCTCCACGTTCAAGGGCTGGACACCTGAAGAGACAGCTGTGCAGGTCGCACTGGCTCTGGGGGGCGAAGCTCTCTGCATGCTGTCCGATCTCTGGCCTAAGGAATGTCACAGCTGGCCAGCGCTACAAGGAGCACTTCGGAGGGGGTTTGGGAGGCGAGTCCACGCTGACCACGTCCAGAAACAGCTAAACAGCCGCCGGTGATGCAGTCAAGAAAGTCTGGGGCCCTATGCAACAGATAGATGCTGACACAGCGCGGCTACCTGGACTTCGAGTTAGAGGCGGTGAAGAAGCTCACCCTGTAGAGTTTCATCCGAGGGCTCTGCCTGGCCCGGCTCCAACAACATGTCCGGATTCATGTTTCAAGCAGATGGGAGATGGCTGTGGCAGAGGTGAAGCGTGTAGAGCCCATGCTGGAGCCAGCGGCTGACATTTCATCACCAAGGCAGACAGTTTTCCAGGAGGCAGCTGAGAGCGAGGACGAGGTGGAGCTGCACCAGGCCACAGCTGCACGGCCGGCGAGAGTGCAACAGTGACACGAGGAGGGATGTTTCCACTGCAGGGAGCCAGGCCACATCGTACGCCACTGCTCTGCACCTGCCCTGCGGTGCTGTGCTGTGGAGGACTGTCGGTGCTGCCAGTGGGCTGAGGATTGTGACCCAGCAGTGTCACGGGCAGCTGCTCTCTAGACCACTGTGGCTGGGGATGGTGCAACGGCTCACAGCTCATCCTCAGATCAACGGCCAGCTCTCCCCAGCGATGATGGTACAAAGGCCTTCGGGGCGCAGCAGCTTCGGGTTGAGCAGGACAGAGACCCTGTCGTCTCCCAGGTCAGTCACTAGCTGGATATGGACCGGCGGCCTGCCTGGGAGGCTGTGCCTGTGCTGGACCCAGAGACCAAGGCCCTGCATTCTCAGTGGTCCAGCCTCTGCTGTCGTGAGGCTGGTGTCTACTGGCGTTGACAGTCTCCAGCTGGGCAACATCACGTCTGGAAGCTGCTGGTCCCTTGATGGCTCCGCCCCAGGGTGCCTCAGTTGTTTCACGGATCGGTCGGGGCAGGCTACTTCGGGGTGACAAAGACTCTGCAGTGTCTTCTGGCCCGGTTCTACTGGCTGGGGTGTCGGCATGACGTAGAGCTCAATGTCCACTGTTGTGACACCCGCATGGCTCAGAAAGGACTGACTGATCAGCGCTCCTACACCCCGTTACAGCAATATCAGGTGGAGGCACCCATGGTGTGTGTGGTGGTGGAGAGCAAACTGGGTTTGGATTATTTGTTTTGCTTAAGAGAATGTCTTCACATGGTGTACAAACTGGCTCGGGAGTCGAGAGAAGCAAGCGTACAGCTCCCGCTGCCCACTGCTGGGAAGAGACTTTACACCCGGGGGTCAAGTCTGGGTTTTCTGCCCGGAGCAGAAGAAGGGACTGTAACCAAAGCTGGCGAGCCACTGGTCGGGACCGTGCATGGTCCTACAGAGACTGTCGGATGTAGTGTACAGGGTGAGGCTGCAGAAAAGGAACCAGGTGGTGGTGCTTCACCGTGTTGGCCTCACCCTGTACCAGCCAGCTGCTCCACAGGTGGCCAAGTCAAAGGCCCCATTCCGACCGGAAACCCCAGTTGAGGCTCAAATGGACACTAATGGGCCCATGCGTGCCAGCCGCCGCCTCTGGGCTTTCCGACACCTAGACGGGTTCGTGTTGCACTTTGGAGTTGGACTTATTGTTCTGGGGACAAAAATGAGTCCGGGGGGGACAGTGTAACGTCGGGGCTGTGATAAGGGGCGGGGAATTCTCCCAGCATGCTTTGCCGAGGCTCATAGACTGTTATAATTCTTGTGTTCTGAGCATTATTGTTGTACCGTTATAACTGTGTTATAAGTCTGGTTGTGATAGTGTTGTTTTCCCTGCGTGTGAGAGATTACGTGTCTGTGTCACCCTGAGTGAAGTGAGTGTGTGTGTGTGTGTGGATGACCTTCCCTGTGTTCTGCGTAATTCGGAGTGATGAAATCAATGCCTGCTTTGTTCCAAATCCCCTCTCATCACTGTGTGAGCCCTTAAAAGATCACAAAATTATTTGCCATTCATTCATGACTTTTTTCTATTTAATTCTCAAATGTTTGTTTATAGCACTGTATATCAGCAAAGTTGTGAGTATTACTGTCACCTTACAGCCAGCAGGTTCCTGGCTTGAGCCTTCTAATAGGGGGTGCTTAGTCACACCCCCTCTACTTCCACATATGGGACCTTAAATTGGAAATAATCTCCATTGAAATGAATGACGAGCGAAATTATCTTTTGATCCCGATCAAATTTTGCCACAAGTTACACATATGATGTTTGTCAATTTAAAAGATAATTTTCCACGTACGGGAGTGGGGGGGGGGGGGGGGCTGAAAAGTTCATAGTGGTCATATTTGACCAAATGTGGTTTATTTTTCAACTGTAGGGATCCAAGTGCTGCAACACCGATGGACGAAGTGTGCAGACTGAAGGGGCGACTATGTTGAAAAATAAACCACATTTAGTCAAATTTGACCACTATGAACTTTTCAGCCCCCTCCCCATAATTAAAGTTGTCAGCTGTCATATAATAACATAGTAATATTTAATTTTTGTGAACATGCTTAGCAGACTACAGCTCCCTTCATCTCACATCACCAAACACGATCATGGCGGCTTCCCTCTCGAAGGTCATATCCTATTTCCTGACCGATGAAACAAGGATCCAAAGAGGAGAAAAACAACACAAATGTATTGTTTTATATTTTGAGAGCTGCAGCTGATCCAGAGTATTGTTAGTTACTCTCCCCTGATCACACTTTGAACACGATGACATAATTATGTGAGCTTGTATTTGCAGTTTTTAAATTTACATATTTTCATAACCTTATAACCTTATACCTTAATAGTTAAACAACAACCTACACCGTTATTTACGTGGAAAATTATCTTTTAAATTGACGAACATCATATGTGTAACTTGTGGAAAAATTCAATCGGGATCAAAAGATAATTTTGCGGTTGCCATTCATTTCAGTGATTTTTTTTTTTTTTTTTCCCGATTTAAGGTCCCATATGCGGAAGTAGAGGGGGTGTGACTTAGGATCTCTATTGGAAGGAGCTTACTCTGGGTACTCTAGTTTCCTCCCACAGTCCATCAACATGCTCATTAGGTTAACTGCTGATTCTAGGTTAGTGTGTGTGGGTATTTGTCTCTTTGTGTTGGCCATGCGGTGAACTAGAAATCCGTTCAGGGTGTACCCAACCTCTTGCATTGTAACACTGAAGTTGATAAGCCAAAAGGAAAATAAATTGATGTATTATCTGTTCTAAATATTGGTTATTATTTGTTATACTTTGTAATTCTCAAGAGGGAAATTCAAGAGCATCCACCTGGATGAGTCAGCCACGGTGCAGCGCCAGTCCCTTCACCTTTGACACCTAGGGCCACTTTAGAGTCTCCAATTCACCTAATTTGCGTGTTTTTGGAAGGTAGGAGGAAAGCAAAAACCGCTATACCACAATTAGTCTCTTTGGTGACTTGATATTGGCTGTGAAAATATCAGTGTATTTGAATATTTGCATTAATCAAGAAAACCATCTGTTTTGATCTTTATCAATTCATTTTTGTTTGCCCTAGCAGCTCAAATCAGTCATGGTGGACAATGTCATCCTGCTCACTTCAAAGTCAAATCATGAACACATTCTGGCTTCTCTGCATCAGCTGAGGATCAATGGGCAGCTGTGTGATGTCACCGTGCAGGTGGACTATGAGGGAGATGTTCAGGAGTTTCAGGCCCACCAGGTGATGCTCGCTGCATCCAGTGGCTACTTCAGAAAGATCATTCTGTCTCCAGATAAGACCCAAGATAAAATATTACTCTCAAATATCTGTTCAGATGATTTCTCAAAGTTTTTGGAGTTTGTGTACACTGGTAAAGTCGAAGTGGCCAGAAACAAGATTGGTGATGTCCAAGCAGTGGCACAGTTACTGGATTGTGAGGATCTGTCAGAGGTTTGTGGTACAGCCTTAGGTGCAGAAACCATGGAGAAAGAAACAACTGCATCCAAACCTGAAACTTTGGTTGGCTCGTGTGAAGCTACAACAGAAAGAAAGACTATAGAAGAGGAGCAACCTAAAAGGAGACCTCATAAGCGAACACTGTGTCCACTGAGCTCTGATAAAGACCGCACCTTAAAAAAATTTAAGGGAGCAAACACAATGAAAGTCACAAAGAGACGAATAACCAAACTAAAGCTAAAACTGGCTGGCCGGAAAGTCCTTCAGAGAAATTTGTATTCACAAAAGGAGGCTTCAAAGAATAAAAACCAATACAATGATGAAGATGTAGAAGACAGTGAAGGTTCAACTGAAGCTGATGGCCATGAAGGCAACAAGGACAAAGGAAATCAGTCTTCCCCGGAAATGCCTGCCTCTGATGTAGATTCTTGGGAGTGTGAGGCTGAATTGAAGAGCAAGGATTCTGAAGACCCCTCTCTTGCAAAGGTGGAGGAACAGGACAAAGGAAAGTCCAAGGAGGTAGTAAGGAGAACATCTAAGGCCCAGTTTGAGTGTACAAGGTGCCAGCGGACGTTTCACTATGAGAAAAGCTACTCGAAGCACATGAGGTAACACAGTAGTTCTCCTAGGATTATTTGACTTAGTATTTCCTGAAAATGCAGACACTAAATAACCAGAATTTGATGAACATAGGAAATTCCAAGCACATTATCAGTGGAGTTCAGCACTCACGTATTTGCAGGTGTAGCCACTTAATAGACTTGTATTACATGTTTTTGGCTCTGCTGTGTTTTGTGGATTCAGTCTTTGCAGACCAACTGAGCAATAAACAGTCCCTCCAGGATTTCACGGGATGCTTTTTTGATTGTTGCGGCCCAAAAAGCCTGAATTTGTGGGAGCTTTTTTAAAAAGTTGCAATAAAAGTTGCTATGTTTTGAGGTTTTTTTTTTTTTTTGCACTAAAAGTTGCGGTAAGAATTATGAATTTTAAAGCAGATGTTTTTTTCCCTATAGTTTACTGCAATGATATTCTATATAACACCACAAGAAAAGCACAGGGCTGTCAAAAATTTCCTATTAAACAGTGATTTGTAAATTAAGCAGAAATTTCTGCTATACAGAAAAAGTTTTTTGTGCAACAGCAAATACAGACTTTAACACAATATCCATTACAACAGCTAAATTGCATTGAATGCATGTCAAAGAGTATAGATTGGAAAATAATGGCAGCACTGTGGAGAGTGTGAATAATGAGGCTGGTTTATGAGCAGACGATTTTATTACACTCTCTCATCAGTCATACACAGAAAAGCATGAAACAACCGAGCACGGTTTCCCCTTTTATCCCAAGCGCTCATCTCACATCTGCATGACATTTCACTTCACATTGCATGACATTTAACATCACAATACATTCACCCTTAAACCCCCCCCCCCCCCCCCCCGACTCCTTCTTCCTGCCAACTCCCCATGATCTCCCTGACTATTGTCCTCCTCTGTTTACCCTCTGCATCCTGACTGAGACGCTGTCTGAGCTGACTCACCCAAGTCTCTACACCACCACCCCCAGACAGATTTTCAGTCCTCACGCCTTTTGGGCTTCAGTCTCCTCCCATATCTGCTGTAACGGGGGTTTCTGTGCCGGCAGGGGTGCTGATGGAAGTGTGTCTGACTGCGGGTGGGCCATGGCGAGGGGGGGGGGGGAACTCCACTTTGCCCGTGTGGCTGTCCTGGCGAATCATTTGCCTGGGGAGCTCTCAGTGGGGGTCTTCCACGCCGAGGGGCCCGAGCCAGCAGCACTTGCTCGTCCGCCACTACAAAGGCGGGCTTAAGTCTGTCTATGCATATTTTCTCCCGACGACCCCCCAAGTCTAACAAAAAATGCTTGTCCCGTTTCCAGCACTCTGAACGGGCCATCATAGGGTGGGCGCAATGGAGGGCGATGGGCATCATGCCTGACGAACACAAACTCCGCGTTCTTCAAAGTTTTTGGCACGAAAGCGCGTGGAAAACAGTGGTGGGCCGGGCCCGGCAGCGTGCCTGTGTCTGCACTATGCTGCAAACACTGAGACGGGCAGTTGTCCGGCACGGGATTATCTGGCAAAAATTCCCCGGGCAGCCGCAGTGGCTGAGAAAAAACCAGCTCTGCCGGGGAAGCCTCCAAATCCTCTTTTGGTGCGGAACGCAACCCCAATAAAACCCACGGCAACCGGTCTACCCAATTTGCATCCGTCAATGAAGCCCTGAGTGCTGCTTTCAGTGACCTGTGAAAACGCTCGCATAACCCATTGGCCTGTGGGTTGTACACGGTTGTGCGATGAATTGCAACACCCAGGCTGCGGGCCATCGCGGACCAAAGGTCGGAAACAAACTGAGGGCCCCTATAGGACGTGATATCCGACGGGATTCCAAAACGTGCCACCCATGTTGTCAAAAAAGCGCGCACCACATCCGCGGACGTGGTTGCCGCCAGCGGAACTGCTTCTGGCCAGCGTGTGGTGCGGTCCACCAATGTCAGAAGGTGCATGCACCCCTGCGATGGCGGGAGGGGGCCCACGAGGTCCACGTGAACATGGTTGACTCTTTTAGCCGGTATACTAAACGGCTCCAAAGGAGCCTTCGTGTGTCTGTGCACTTTGGCTCGTTGGCACGCTACGCAGGCTGCAGACCACTCTTTCACTTGTTTGCGCAGGCCTGGCCACACGAACTTCGCTCCCACCATTTTGACTGACGCGCGCCAGAGTGTGAACTGACTCAAACACGTGGCGGCGCCACGCGACCGGGACCACCGGGCGCGGGTGTCCCGTGAAGACGTCGCAGACTGGGGGGGGGGCTTGCCGTCTTGCAGTACTCTGCTCTCCAGCCTTAACCCTGTTGGTCCAGACTGGAGTGCGCTCACGTCTGTATCGCCAATCTGCTCTGCGGCCATGGCTGTATAATCTATCCCTACGCAGACCGGGGCCACTACTGCGCACGAGAGGAAGTCCGCCACCACATTCAGTTTACCCGACACATGCTGAATATCGATCATAAACTCCGAGATCACGGCCAGCTGTCTCTGCTGCCGGCCCGACCACGGTTCTGAAACCTTGGCCATCGTGAAAGTCAGCGGCTTGTGGTCCACAAACGCGGTGAAGCTGCGCCCTTCCAGCCAGAACTGGAAGTGGCGTCTGGCCAGGTGGAGAGCCAGCAACTCCCTGTCGAACGCGCTGTATTTACGCTCACTGTCGCGCAAAGCCCTGCTGAAAAAAGCGAGCGGCTGCCAAGAACCAGCGACACGTTGCTCCACGACGGCCCCTATGGCCACGTCCGAGGCGTCGGTAGTGAGCGCTATCCGGGCCGCCGGGTCTGGGAGCGCCAACAGTGCGGCGTTTGCCAGGGCTGCTTTAACCTCAGAGAACGCCTGCTCTCGCTCCGGAGTCCATTCATCTTCATCCGCGGGTTTCCGTCTCTTGAGCACGGCGTACAATGGCTGCATGAGTTGAGCTGCACGGGGGAGGAACCGGTTATAAAAGATAACCATCCCCAAAAATTTTTGCAGCGCCCTGACCGTCTGAGGCCAGGGAAAGTTCGCCACGGCGCGCTTTGTCGGGCAAGGATATCGCTCCCTCCGGTGACACGCGGTGCCCCAAAAAATCAATCCCCGTCATGCCAAACTGGCACTTCGCCGGGTTGATTATTAACCCGTGCTCCTCCAACCTCTGGAAAACCGTCCTGAGGTGGGTTACGTGTTCGTCTTCGGACGCACTGGCTACCAGGATATCATCCAGATAGACGAACACAAACGGGAGATCGCGCAGCACCGCATCCATCATGCGCTGGAACGTCTGTGCCGCTCCTTTTAATCCGAATGGCATGCGCAGAAACTCGAACAAGCCGAACGGAGTCATTACTGCTGTTTTGGGTACGTCCTCCGCGCGCATTGGGACCTGGTGGTAACCATGGACCAGGTCTATTTTAGAAAAAATGCGCACTCCAGCGAGGTGAATGGAAAAATCCTGAATGTGGGGAATCGGGTAGCGGTCGTGTGCTGTGGCGTTATTCAATCTGCGGAAATCACCGCACGGTCGCCACGACCCCTCAGCCTTAGGGACCATGTGTAGCGGGGATGCCCATGGGCTGTTCGAACGCCTGATGATGCCCAACCTTTCCAGGTTGGCAAACTCTTTGCGCGCTATGGCCAGTTTAGCTGCGTCCAAGCGCCGAGGTCATGCGAAAACGGGCGTCCCGGTGGTGGTTATAAAGTGCTCCACCCCGTGTGTAGCGATGGCCACCGAAAACGTCGGGACCGTGAGTGCTGGGAACTGAGTGAGCAGTGTGTGGAACTTACCGCCTTGAGCTGTGACATTGGCTTGTGTTACTGGCCCGACCCCTCGAGCTGTACAGGGGAGAGAGTCAAAGGACAGTGCATTAACCAGGCGCCTGTTAGCAACATCAACTAGTAAACCATGTGCACACAGAAAATCAGCTCCCAGGATTGGGAAACTCAGTGCTGCTATGACAAAAGTCCACTCGTATGTATGGCCGTGTGGAGATAAAGCCAGTGTTCTCTCACCAAAGGTCTTAATGTCCGAGCCGTTTACTGCCACCAGACCGGGGCCGCTAGGTCCTGCCAGCCCATCGGCGTAGGTCGGCAGGATGATGTTCTTCTGGGCTCCGGTGTCCACGAGGAAACGCCTCCCTGAGCACGAGTCCGTCACGTAGAGCAGCTTGTTCTCTTCGCCGGCGGTCGCAGCTGCTACCGACTGCCGGCCTTGGCGTTTCCCGCACGCTTGAATTGGCACGGTGGCGCACATCTGCGTGCGTTCTCTCCGAAGCGGTGGTGGTAGAAGCAGAGCGTGTCTCTCTGGCGCTCCTTGTCCCCCGCTGCCGCTACCGTCGGCGGCTCCTCGCCTCCTCTGGTCGTCTCACTGGGTTCCGACGCCGCCACGTTGACTGTGAGCGCTCTGGTTGTGATGATGATCTGGTCTGCCTCCTGGGCTAGCGCACGGTAGTCACACGCAGCCAACAAAGGCGAATTGGCCAGAACCGCTCTCGCCTCTGTTGGAAGGTTCCGGAGGAAAAGGTGGGCAAACAGAAAATGCCCGTCGTCCGTGCCCATTAACGCCAACATCTTCTCCATCAGATCGACAGCTGAACCATCTCCTAACTCGAAACGCCTCAGGAGCCTCTCTGCTCTCTCACAGTCCAAGAGCGTGTAGCGCCGGGTCAGCGCAGCCTTGAGAGCCTCGTATCTGTTGTGGGCTGGGGGCTGGTCGAGCAGGCTCGCTACCTGCTGAGCTGTGCGAGCATCCAGCGCTGCAACCACGTAGTAAAACTTGGTGTCGTCTGCCGTTATTCCCCGGAGGGCAAACTGGGCCTCGGTGTGGTGGAACCAAGAGGTGGGTTGTGCTGGTTGTGCTGCCAAAAGGTGCGGGTTGTGCTGCCAAAAGTCCAGTAGCTTGACTGAAACAGCGCACACGTTGCTGGGGGTTCCCGTCTGGGCTGTCTGTGAGATGCTTGCCGCGTTGCTGGGGCTTCCCGTCCAGGCCGACTCCGGGGTTCTTGCCTCGTGTTCCATAATTCGTACAGGGTCACCAGTGTGGAGAGTGTGAATAATGAGGCTGGTTTATGAGCAGACGATTTTATTACACTCTCTCATCAGTCATACACAGAAAAGCATGAAATAACCGAGCACGGTTTCCCCTTTTATCCCAACCGCTCATCTCACATCTGCATGACATTTCACTTCACATTGCATGACATTTAACATCACAATACATTCACCCTTAAACCCCCCCCCCCCCGACTCCTTCTTCCTGCCAACTCCCCATGATCTCCCTGACTATTGTCCTCCTCTGTTTACCCTCTGCATCCTGACTGAGACGCTGTCTGAGCTGACTCACCCAAGTCTCTACAGCACCTTCATTTGAAAAGCGCAGCGGACCCACACAACCACTCAGTACTGAGCGCAGAGAAAAAAGAAATGATTTATTCTGTTGCTCTGTATTGTCTATTGAACTCCGTGTTTATCTGGAAAAGAATTACTGAATATTGTCTCTTTCCATGCCTGACTCCTGCCAGTCTGTCTATCTGCTGCGCGTCTTGACACACAGTCGTACCGGAAGGAGGGGCTCTTCTTGGGGGCACACGTTGGTCCATGTCCAGACCGGAGATTCACAGCTTTAAAGAGTTCATTGACAAGATGATTTTCCCTCTAAAGATAGGGCTGTGCGATATGATGATATATATCGGATGACGATATTGTTTCATAGAATACTCTGTATCATTTATATTGTTATTTATAATGCACATACTCCCGTTTATTCAGTAACTTAACCTCACCACTGCTTGTCAGTGCCCCGTCTCTCCTCTGCAGTGCCCACAGTGGAACAGGTATGTTGTGGGTGGCTAGGCTTCAGTCCGGTGGATGCTAATGCTAGCGCCATACTACCGGGTCAGATAGCTGCTATTCCTGTTTGCCAGGGCTGCATGAGGAAGGATAGTCCGCTAACCTTGTTTTAATAGGAGTTAAGTAACATTAACACCATGTCTAACTATTAAATGCTAAATGACGATGCTAAGTTATGCTAACTGGAAACATGTAGCAGAACATCATTTCTTCTCCTGAGTTTCTTAGTTTTGTCTGAAAAAAATGTATTAAAGCTGCATAAGTGTGGGATGGTGGCACATACATGCAAAATAAATAATGAATAGATTAAAACGGGTAGCAGGAGCAAGTTGGCTCTTAATGTAATTTCTTTGATTTCTAATCATTTTAATTAGTCAAATAGTGATAATGAATAAAGTTAGTCATCATATGTATTTTGTACTACCTTTTGTGTCTTTGACTTTCAGACCATGACCAAACAGGTTAAATCAGGCCAGAATGGCAGGCTGCAGGTCTACACTTAAACTTTCACTGATTTAAACTAACAGCTAATTTATATCTGGGTGACAGCCATGGGTAATTTTCCCATTTTCAGACATTTTTTTATGTTATCTGTTTTGCTGTGTTTTTTGCTATTCTCCTCTGGCTCAGGAAATATTTAACTTATTGATGCTTACTTTTTATTTATATATGAATAAGAAGAAAAACCTGCAATTTATGACAATCAAGTCTCAAATGCACATTAAAAAACAATTTTATAACAACACTGCTAAATTATGAGGGAAAACAGTACATGTAAAAAAAAGTTAAAAAAAAAAAAGATGGTCCTTTTTATGTGATTATCTAAACTGTAGAATTTACAGAAAATGTATATCGTGATATATATATTGTAACGTGCTGCTCGACATGGCGACGTCCCACCGGGAGGTTCGAACTCGCGCCTCCCGCTCCGGAGTCCCGCACCCTACCTGTGTCGCCAATAGGGTCAACCCACTTGGCAAGCCAAGTAGGGTGCTCATATTGAGTTCGCTACACTACTCCCCTCTGGTTCTCGACATCGTCCCGATGTCAGCGCCCCATTACTGCTTTGGACAGGAGATCCCACTTCTGACACCAATGTAATGTGCTGCTCGACATGGCGACGTCCCACCGGGAGATTCGAACTCACGCCTCCCGCTCCGGAGTCCCGCACCCTACCTGTGTCGCCAATAGGGTCAACCCACTTGGCAAGCCAAGTAGGGTGCTCATATTGAGTTCGCTACAATATCGTTATCGGGATATAAGATGACTTCTATCATGACATGAATTTCTGTTATATCACACAGCCCTATCTAAAGATGTATAAAATGTTACAACACTGGCTGTAGTGTTAGATTTGCTCGTTTATTTGTGGTTTTACGGCATCTCTCCTCACACGTGCTCTCGCGACGGGGTACTTTCAGGTAGGCGGATGTTTTCCAACACAAACCCAGCACTTCGTACACGCGGTCAGCACAGAGACTTGAGGAGATGTTCACTGGCGGGCCAGGGGAGACAGAGGAAGGGACGGTGTGGGAAAAGTTGTGGGTGAGTGGTTTTTTTTTTAAATCACACACAGTTTTTTGCTGATGTGTTCCATTAACACGCACTGTAAACACGGAAGTGAGTGTGGTGCAGCGACACATCTGATTGGTTAGACTGAGCGTTTGATGCTACTCAGGGACAAATTTGATTGGTGAAATTGGCAGAAGCTGACAAGGACTGGCCAAAATTGTGTGAGAGTTGCGGTGATTGGACAAAGTTGTAAGGTCGTGCACAAGATGCAATGATGACATGATTTGGCATGAATTTGTGCAATTGCAAAATCCTGGAGGGACTGAATAAAGCAGGAATTATTCTGGTTGCTGAGTTAAATTTGAGGAAGCTTTGTCTCCTTTCATAATTATAACCTATTGCCGCTCTCTTAAGCAGATTATACCACGGAGTGATCGAAGATATCGTCTATCGTTGTCAGACATGCTTACAGACCTTTGCAAACCGCAACAACCTGAAAATCCATGAAAGGCATGTTCACAGTAATGAGAGGCTGTTTGCTTGCGCTGCCTGTGCAAAAACCTTTAAACGAAAGAAGGATGTTGTCCGCCATCACAGACAAGTGAGGACTGATCAAGTTTTATCTCACAATTAATAATAATAGTAATAGTTTTATGGGTTTATCATAATTGTTTTACATGTTTTGGATTGTTATGTCTATCTTACATCCCTGATGCTTCATAGGTACATGAACGGAACCTGCAACATATCTGTCCTGAATGTGGAAAGTCTCTCAGCTCCAAGGCTGCCTTGTTACTGCATGAGAGGATACACACAGGCACAAAGCCCTTTGAGTGCACTGAATGTGGGTCCAAATTTACACAGAATTCTGCCCTCAAGATGCATCGCAGGTACAGAGCACATGAATGATGACAAATTGAGTATAAAACTCAAGTATCGATGTGGTAGTAAGGCAAAAACATGACTGGAAAATTGTAATGTTTTTTGTGATGTGAAAAATTAGATCACAATAAATTAATTCCAAACTTTTCCCAGGTTTCATGTGACCTGTAACCTACTGTATACAGTTAAGTTGAAAAACAAACTAATATGTTGGGGGGGCATTAAAAAAAAGCACAGTAAGGGTTTTGCATGAGCCTTCACACCCTTAAACTAATACTTTGTTGAAATAATTTTTGATTTAATTGCAGCATTCAGTCTTTTTGGTTGCAGATCTTCCATAAATTAAAGTGACTCTGATTTGCCCCAAATAAAGATCAGCTGTCCTCTAGATTTTACTGACATGTACTTGGTTACATCCTACAGCAAAAGCCATGCTTTACAGAGGGTTTATAGAGCATCAAAGGGATCATATTGTTGAAAACTAACAGGAGAAGGGTACAAAAAATTTCCACGAAACCACTGAACACAGTGAAGACAATCAAGGAATGGAGAAAAATGGGACAACAATAATATTATTGAGAGTTGGACATCCCTCCAAGACTGATGAAAAAAAAACACAAAAACTGGTTGGGGGAGGCTGTCAAGAGGTCTACAGCAACACTGAAGGAGATGCAGGAATTTCTGGCAACCACTGGTTGTATAATACATGTGACTGTGGCGGAATGAAATAATAAGCAGCGAACTGAGAGTTTAAAAGGGTGTTTATTGATCATTCATCCCGCCATCACAGAACTCACTCCAGCGCCGTGCAGGCGCACTGAAGCGAGTTCTCAGGCTCTCAGGCAATGCGTGTAGTCAGAAGCTGTAGTCAGAGAGAGAGTTACAGAGCGATATGCAGTTTAAATACCGCACTACAGACAATACATGAAAGGCACATTTGCATCACAGTACAGAGCAGGAAGCATGAACACAACAGGATACTGGCAGGAAAGAGCTAAACAAAGAGAAGCTGCCTATTGATCTCAATACACACATCTCATTGTTCTGCTAATTGCTCCAGCTGAGCGCTCTGCTTGTCCGTAGGCTGTGGGGGTGACCCACACACTCCCCCCCAGAGGGCTCAGCAGGAAGCCGAGGCCTCGATAGTCCGGCTTTGGTAGCGAGCAGGGAAAGCTCTGTGCAGGCGGAGGTGGAGGGAGGGGGGTGGGGGTAGCAAGTGCGAAGTTGTCTGGGCCGCGCAAAAATTGCATGTGGATCCACGGTGTTGAGGGGCTGTCCCGTTGAACGTGCGGTGGTCCACAGCGGCTGTGAAAAGAAAAATTTGTCTCTGACTCCTCTCGCGGCTATGAAGAAAAAAAGGAGCTGCAGCAGTGAGGGACTTGGCGTGTTTACTTTAGGTGCGCGCGCAGCCCTAAAGCACTTGGGGACAGCTGACGGCTGAATTCCCTTTGTGCGCCGTGGCTGAGACCCGTACAAAATCCTGTGAGCGAGCTACGTGCGTGCTTCAGGTGTGTGAGCAGCCCTGAAGGTTCTGTGTGCAGTGGCGAAGGACGATGGCGGTCTGTGGAGCCGTTATTGTCCCGTGCGTGGTGCGCCGTCCTCGTAACCCCCCGGTGTGCGCGCGGGGGTTCGGTGCGTGGGTGTCCCGCTGTTGAGAGGCGAGTCAGGGTCAGGGAGCTTGATGGAGATCAGCGTAGTCGGCGCCGATGGTCATCCCTGTTCAAGTTGTTGCTGTAGTTCGGTCATGGTGCGTTCAGGTCCACGTGCTGCGTTCTCCGTCGGCCCTGGAGGTCGCCGTCGTGGAGAGAGGACGAGGTGCGTGCGCTCTCGTGTGGAGGAGCTGTGAGAGCGGCCGGTCCCAGCATGGATGTGCAGATCTCAGGCGTGCAGATCTCACCATGAAGCTTTCTGCCGCTTTCCCGGTCGTGGATGATCTCCGGAGAGTTCGCCTGGTGGTGGCTCTGCGTCGAGGTCTCCCTGTACCAGAAGGGAGGGCAGTCCATTTGCGTCAGGCTGCTGCGTTCGCTCGTCGTCGGAGAATCACCGCCGGGTGCTGCGTTCGTTGTCAGCGTGTTCTTTTCTACGTCGGGTCACCAGTGTGGCGGTATGAAATAATAAGCAGCGAACTGAGAGTTTAAAAGGGTGTTTATTGATCATTCATCCCGCCATCACAGAACTCACTCCAGCGCCATGCAGGCGCGCCGAAGCGAGTTCTCAGGCTCTCAGGCAATGCATGTAGTCAGAAGCTGTAGTCAGAGAGAGAGTTACAGAGCGATATGCAGTTTAAATACCCCACTACAGACAATACATGAAAGGCACATTTGCATCACAGTACAGAGCAGGAAGCATGAACACCTGTATTTGAGTCACACATATCAACAGGATACTGGCAGGAAAGAGCTAGACAAAGAGAAGCTGCCTATTGATCTCAATACACACATCTCATTGTTCTGCTAATTGCTCCAGCTGAGCGCTCTGCTTGTCCGTAGGCTGTGGGGGTGACCCACAGTGACAACATATCTGTCTAGACTGTTAGATAAAGTTGTAATTTCTTACCCAAAAGCATGTGGGAAAATGTGTCTGATAAAACCAAGGTTGTACTTCCTGGTTACAATTCCAAAGTGTATGTTTGGCACATCATCAAAACAGCACCATACCCACGGTGAAGCATGGTGGTGGCAGTATCATGCTTTGGGGGTTGCTTTTCTTCAGCTGGAACTAGAGCTTTAGGCAATTCCAGCATTCAGTTCCAAATACCAGTCAATGTTTGTCTAAACCTTCAGGTGTCTGTTAGAAAACTAAAGATGAAGAGGAATTTAACTTTTTCAATACCACAGTGACCCCTGCCATATATCCACATCAACAAGAATGGCTTCACCAGAAGAAAATTGCAGTTTTGGAATGGCCCAGTCAGTGATCAGGCCTAAATCCAATTGAAAATCTGTGAGGTAGCCTGTCAAGGGCAGTGGACAAGAGATGCTCTGGCAGTCTGGCAGATTTTGATTTTGTTTGCAAGGAGGAATGGGCAAATATTTCCAAGTCAAGATGTGGTACATTGATAGACTCCTACCCCAAAAAACTGAATGCTGTAATTAAATCTAAAGGTGCTTCAACCAAATATTAGATTTAGGTTTTGCAGAATAATGCAGCCAGCTTATTGTTAATTTTTCGGTATGTACTATTTCAAGCTAGTAGATTTGTGAACTGCACAGGTTATTGATCACATCAAAGGTGGAAAAAGTGTGGAAATGATTTTAAGTGATCTCATTTTACAAAGCTGATATCCTGGTAGGAACATGTTAAGGTTGGGACTTTCCAGATGTCATTTTTTTTCCCCAGAGGTGTACCTTTTAAATGGAAATATTTAAATGGTTAATACTTGTGAGCAGGTTTTCATCTTTGCCTTGCATTCAGGTGTTCAGTTAATTCAGATGCTGAAATATATCTGCCAGGTATACCAACCTTGCACACCACACTCATCACTTGCAAGCAGCTTTGCATCATCACATCTCTAATCAGTCAAAAATGCTTTTATTTCATCTTGGAGCATAAAGGGTCAGCACTTTACTGTGTGACACCCATCGGACCTCCATATGGGGCAATAAGATTGTATGCTCCTCTCCCATTTCCTCACATAAAAATGCAAATATGCAGCTTTTCAGAGGTCTTGTCTTTACAAAGTTTACCAGGTCTGCTGGTAAAGTCTTGGGAATGAGTGCCTCATCATGCAAAAAAAAAAAAAAAGTGCATAATTAACATTATCTGAGTGTCTCTCTTTAACTCTGCTAAGGAAAACAGAGAGTTTCATTTTGTGGTGACAGATTAATTTGTGTTCATGTATGGTTGTTGTGGAGAGAATTTCTCTGCAAGAACACTAGGAGAAAAACAGCCACCTCATCGGTGTCTACAGGTCCATAAAAAGGCTTAAATGTGATGATCTAAAATCAACACTGTAATTATCCTTGAAAATGAGAAACAATCCTTGAATTCCTGCTCAATAACCTTATAGTCACCTGCGCTATAAATGCTGGATTCTTTCACCATCACAGCTCAATACTTCCTGAGTGATGTAAAAATAAAAGCCCTCTACAGTGTTTCAGTTTTCAGAATGGTTGTGTCTGTTCCGGTACCGGAAATGGCTCCAAGGGAGCCTTCGTGTGCCTGTATACCTTGGCTCGATGGCACGCAACGCAGGCTGCAGCCCATTCGTTACTTGTTTGCATAGGCTCGGCCACACGAACTTCTCTCCCACCATTTTGACAGACGCGCGCACTCCTGGGTGCGCCAGAGTGTGAACCGACTCAAACACGCGGCGGCGCCACGCGACCCGGACTGCCGGACGCGGGCGTCCCGTGGAGACGTCGCAGATTGGGGGGGTGCCATCTTGCAGCACCCTGCTCTCCAGCCTTAACCCTGTTAGTCCAGACTGGAGCGCGCGCACGTCTGCATCGCTAATCTGCTCCGCGGCCATGGCTGCGTAATCTATCCCCATGTAGACTGGGGCCACCACGGCGAGCGAGAGGCAGTCCGCCACCACATTCAGTTTACCCAACACATGCTGAATATTGGTAGTAAACTCTGAGATCGCGGCCAGCTGTCTCTGCTGCCGGCCCGACCACGGTTCTGAAACCTTGGCCATCGCAAACGTTAGTGACTTGTGATCTACGAACACGGTGAAGCTGCACCTTCCAGCCAGAACTGGAAGTGGCGTATGGCCAGATGGAGAGCCAGCAACTCTCTGTCGAACGCGCTGTATTTACGTTCGCTGTTGCGCAAAGTTCTGCTGAAAAATGCGAGCGGCTGCCAAGCCACGACGACGCGCTGCTCCACGACCGCCCCTATGGCCACGTCTGAAGCGTCGGTGGTGAGCGCTATCCGGGCCGTCGGGTCCGGATGTGCCAGCAGTGCTGCGTTTGCCAGGGCTGCTTTAACCTCTTGCACTCCGTTGTTCCGCGGGCGGGCAAGTCTCTGCGTCCTAGGGCGCACGAGAGCGCACTCGTGCGCATGACGCATGATAAGGATATTGATGGTGGTGGTGTAGGTGGTGTGGCCTCCAAGCGCCACTGAAAAAAAAATCTGCAAACACAGCCGCGAACAGATTAGGTCATGTGTCATGCGCACGAGAGCGCACTCGTGCGCCCTCGTGCGCATGACGCATGATAAGGATATTGATGGTGGGTGGTGTAGGTGGTGTGGCCTCCAAGCGCCACTGAAAAAAAAATCTGCAAACACAGCCGCGAACAGATTAGTTCATCTGATTGACCTCTCATTCGACTAATAAGAGCCTTGAATTGGGTTTCTAAAACCTTGAAGAACCAATGAATGAAAACCTAGGAAGGAGGACCCGCCTCCCAACGCTTTGAATGCAGTGAGCCAACTGAAGCAGAGAAGTTCGTGAGCTGTTTTTTTTTTTAAGGCTGGGTGAAGACTGGCTGCTGCAGCGGATCAAAAAAGGACACAGGAAGAGCACCACAGACCCAGCAGCATGGAGACCATCCACAAATGCAACCTGTGTGACAGGGAGTGCCATTCGTGGATCGGCATGTTCGGCCACAGGCGGTGCTTATTTTGTATTGGTTCCAGCAGAGTAGACGTTATGATTTTCTTCCATGGTCATTATAGACCGACGGAGGCTGACGACGAAGGCTGAGTGACACACACGCCTTCGCCAGTCTTTTTTTAATGACTACTGTTATTTGTTTTGAAAAATTGTTCGCCAAAAACCGCAATCATGGAAGCACAAAACCGCAATAATGGAATTATGTTTTGATCGAGTCGCGAGACCAGAACCAGAGCGGACCAGCGTCGCATTAGTCTGACAATGAGGAAGACAAGTTCGCCAAGACTCCGCTGTGAAGAGGTAAGGTGTTATAAGCTAAATTATTCTCTATCCCTGAAAATTGTAATCCAAAATGACTTTTGACCGATCAGTAAATTACAGCTGTGCGGTTCACGAAGTCTGAAGTTCGTGCGCTGCGGTACAAGGGGTTGCTCGCAGTGTACAGGCTGTGAACGCCCCCCCCCACCCCCGCTATTCTTCTGCAGCGAGGGGGAGCCGCGGTGACTGCACTGCTGTCCTACATCACCACATAAGGCTAATCCGTTGTGTAGCGATGGCTGAAGTCCATCCTCTGTAGCGAGCGGGGGGGGGGGACACCCCCCCACACACACACACACAGTAGCGAGGGGGGGGGGGAGCCGCTGTGACAGCGTTGCTGTGGAAACATGCAACGAATGTAATCTGTCATGTAGTGAGGGCCGAACTCTGTTCTTGGTAGCGGGGGGGGGGGCGACCCCCCCCCCACACACACACAGACACAGCCCTGAGTGTGACCTTTTCTTTGAGCCTAAAATGAAGCTTCTACATTGAATTACTCAAAAGTTACAGACGTTTTTCCAAACTGTGCCATTTGGCACAATTTGGCACAGTTCCAAAACGCCTGGGAACAGCCTGAGAACAAAGCTGTGTAAAATATTCCTTTTTTGTGGTATTGTTACCAAATTTGGATCTCAGCTGGATAACACTTGGTTCTACATTTCTGTTGCATTTTCCAGCCGGATCGGACAGCTGTGTGTTATTTACAAGCATTTGTATCCAAAAAAACAGTGTCCAAATTTTTTTTCTTCAAGTTCAGTATGTTTAGATGACTGTAACTCAGTGGCCGGAGCACGTAGAGAGATTATGTTTTTTTTTGCCAAAAAATTCAAAGTGTTTTCTTTTAAATGAGACCAACCCCATGAAGATGCTGCAAAGGGTTGAAGAACAGCTTTCGATTTACTTTGGGCACGTTATTTTTTGGCATTTTTAGGAAAATTGCCCGGAGTGCAAGAGGTTAACTTCCGAGAACGCCCGCTCTCGCTCCGGGGTGCATTCAACCCCATCCACGGGTTTCTGTCTCTTGAGCGCGGCGTACAATGGTTGCATGAGCCGCGCCGCGCGGGGAAGGAAATGGTTATAAAAATTCACCATCCCCAAAAATTCCTGCAGCGCCCTGACCGTCTGAGGCCGGGGAAAATCTGCCATGGCGCGCACTTTGTCGGGCAACGGGATCGCTCCTTCCGGAGAGACGCGGTGCCCCAAAAAATCAATCTCCGTCACGCCGAACTGGCATTTCACCGGGTTGATTATCAACCCATGCTCCTCCAACCTCCGGAAAACCGTCGTGAGGTGGGTTTCGTGTTCGTCTTCAGACGTACTGGCTACCAGGATATCGTCCAGGTAGACGAACACGAACGGGAGGTCACGCAGCACTGCATCCCTCATGCGCTGGAATGTCTGTGCTCTGCCTTTTAACCCGAATGGCATGCGCAGGAACTCGAATAAAACGAACGGAGTTATTACCGCTGTTTTGGGTACGTCCTCCGTGCGCACTGGGACCTGGTGGTAACCGCGGACCAGGTCTATTTTAGAAAAAACGCGCGCTCCGGCGAGGTGAACGGAAAAATCCTGTATGTGGGGAATCGGGTAGCGGTCGTGTGCTGTGGCGTTGTTCAACCTGCAGAAATCACCGCACGGTTGCCACGATCCCTCAGCCTTAGGGACCATGTGTAGTGGGGATGCCCATGGGCTGTTTGATCGCCTGATGATGCCCAGCCTTTCCAGGTTGGCAAACTCCTCACGCGCTATGGCCAGTTTAGCTGCGTCCATGCGCCGAGGTCTTGCAAAAACGGGCGGCCCGGTGGTGGTGATAAAGTGCTCCACCCCGTGTTTAGCGATGGCCACCGAAAACATCGGGACCGTGAGTGCTGGGAACTGAGTGAGCAGTGCGTGGAACTTACCGCCTGGAGTTGTGACGCTGGCTTGTGCTGTTGGCCAGGTCCCTCAAGCTGTACAGGGGAGAGATTCAAAGGACAGTGCATTAACCAGGCGCCTGTTAGCAACATCCACAAGTAAACCATGTGCACACAGAAAATCAGCGCCCAGGAGCGGGCAACACAGTACTGCTATGATAAAAGTCCACTCCTACGAGCGGCCATGTAGAGATAAGGTCAGTGTTCTCTCACCGAACGTCTTAATCTCCGAGCCGTTTACTGCCACCATTCTGGGGCCGCTAGGTCCTGCCAGCCGGTCAGCGTAGGACAGCAGGATGACGCTCTTCTGGGCTCCGGTGTCGACGAGGAAGCGTCTCCCCGAGCACGAGTCCGTCACGTAGAGCAGCTTGTTCTCTTCACCAGCGGTCGCAGCTGCTACCGACTGCCGGCCTTGCCGTTTCCCGAGCGTTTGAAGTGGCACGGTGGCGCGCATCTGCGCGCGTTCCCTCCAAAGCGGCGGTGGTAGAAGCAGAGCGTGTCTTTCTGGCGCTCCTTGGTCCCCGTTGCCGCTACCGTCGGTGGCTCCTCGCCTCCCCTGGTCATCTCGCTGGGCTCCGCTGCCACCGCGTTGACTGTGATCGCCCTGGTGGTGAGGATGATCCAGTCTGCCTCCTGGGCAGCCTGGTCCTGGTCATGTTTTTTCTGTTGTTAAACTGTTTTTTGACTTATACGACATATCAAGAGCAAAATCCCGCACGGTAGTCTTGCGCGGCCAGCAACGGCGAATTGGCCAGAACCGCTCTTGCTTCTGTTGGCAGGTTCCGGAGGAAAAGGTGGGAAAACAGAAAGTGCCTGTCGCCCGTGCCCATCAACGCTAGCATCTTCTCCATCAGGTCTACGGCCGACCCATCTCCTAACTCGGTCCGCGCCAGGAGCCTCTCCGCTCTCTCACATTCCGAGAGCGTGTAGCGCCAGGTCAGCGCAGCCTTGAGCGCCTCATATTTGCTGCTGGCTGGTGGCTGATCAAGCAGGCTTGCTACCTGCTGGGCTGTGCGGGAGTCCAATGCTGCTACCACATGGTAGAACTTGGTGTCGTCTGCTGTTACTCCCCGGAGGGCAAACTGGGCCTCGGTGTGGTGGAACCAAGAGCGCGGGTTGTGCTGCCAGCAATCCGGTAGCTTAAGATAAGCCTTTAATAGTCCCACAACGGGGAAATTCCAGGATTGCAACAGCACAGGGATAGCAACACTCAGAGCAACAATCAGAAGGCAAGAAAAAAAACAAGCAAGCAAGAGCAGCTAATAAACATATGTACGTATTACTATAAAATATATATATATACACACACACACAGACACACAGTGCAGAGCATTGTAGCTGGATGGAATAAATATATGAATATATGAACACACAGTGCAGAGCATTGTAGCTAGATGGAATAAATATGTAAATATATAAACACCCACAGTACGGAGCATTGCAGCTAGGTGGAATAAATATGCAAGTATATAAACACACACAGTGCGGAGCAATGTAGCTAGATGGAATAATATGTAGATATATAAATATATAAACACACCCAGTGCTGAGCATTGTAGCTAGATGGAATAAATATGCAAATATATAAACACACACAGTGCAGAGCATTGTTGCTAGATGGAATGAAACAGCATAACCGTCTACTTAGTTATCCTACATGGTATGATTATGTGCCCATACATATTCTCACCCTCCATAGCGACCGGTATGTTCCTAGTTGTATGCCGGAGAGGACCATTGTGTAAGTCTATTGCATCTTTTGCATTCAAAAAACTATTAGTTTGTTACGTCTTTTTGCTATCTCTGCGAGCAGCCCTGCTTAGGTTGTACAGTCTGACAGCCGTTGGTAGGAAGGACCTACGAAACCTCTCGGTTGTGCACCTGGGATGATGTAGTCTGCTGCTAAATGAGCTCCTCAGTGCATTCAGTATGTCCTGCATAGGGTGGAACTCAGACTCCAGCAGAGATGACAGTTTAGCCACCGTCCTTCTCTCTCCTATCTCCTCCATCGGATCAAGGCGCTGCCCCAGGACAGAGCTAGCTTTCTTAATCAGTTTGTTCAGTCTCTTCCTATCGGCTGCAGTAATGCCACTGCCCCAGCAGACCACTCCAAAAGTGATGGCTGATGCCACCACCGTGTCATAGAATGACTTCAGCAGCGCCCCTTGTACACCAAAAGACCTGAGTCTCCTCAGCAGGAACAGCCTGCGCTGTCCCTTCTTGTAGAGTGCATCAGTATTGTGTGACCAGTCTAGTTTATTGTTCAGATGAATACCCAGGTACTTATAGGATGTCACCATCTCGATGTCTGTTCCCTGTATATTTACTGGTACTGTGAGGGGCTGCCCATGCCTGCGGCAGTCCACCACCAGCTCCTTAGTTTTCCTCGCGTTGATCTGGAGGCAGTTCCGATGGCACCAGTCCACGAAGTCCTGGATAAGCCCTCTGTACTCAGCTTCATCTCCATTGGAGATGAGGCCAACGATCGCAGAGTCATCAGAGAACTTCTGTAGATGGCAGTGTGTTGTGTTGTGTGAGAAGTCCGCAGTATAAAGAGTGAACAGGAAGGGAGCCAGCACCGTTCCCTGGGGGGCCCCCGTGCTACTGATGATCGTGTCGGACACACAGTCCCGGGTTCTCACAAACTGAGGCCGGTTCGTGAGGTAGTCCAGGATCCATGATGACAGGTGCTGGTCCACCCCTGCGCGCAGCAGCTTGTCCTTCAGGATCATCGGTTGGATGGTGTTGAAAGCACTGGAGAAGTCAAAGAACATGATCCTCACCATATTCCCGGGCTTCTCCAGGTGGGACAGAGAACGGTGAAGGAGGAAGATCACCGCATCCTCCACCCCAATGCCATGCTGGTAGGCGAACTGGAGTGGATCCATCGCTGGTTCCACCAGGGGGCGGAGGTGAGCAAGGAGCAGTCTCTCCAGGGTCTTCATCAAGTGGGACGTCAAGGCCACCGGTCTGTAGCTGTTCAGGTCTTTGGGGTGGGAAGTTTTTGGTACAGGTACCACACAAGATGTTTTCCACAGCTGTGGTACCCTCCCCAGTTTCAGGCTCATGTTGAAGATATACGTCACAATCCCACACAGCTGGTCTGCACAGGACTTGAGGAGCTTTGCGCTGATGCCGTCCGGTCCCGGCGCCTTCCTCGCCTTGATCTTCCTCAGCTCCGTCCTCACCTGGGTCCTGGTCAGGGTCAGGATGGGGGGCTGTGTGTTGGGAGTGGGGGGGTGTTGGTGGAGTGGGGAGTGGGCAGCAGGACTTGATTTCTTTAGAGGCAGCAGTGGTTGTTGTGCAGTCAGGGGGGAGGGCGGTTGGTCAAATCTATTGAAAAACAGATTCAGGTTGTTCGCCCACTCCCTGCCCCCTGTGGCCTGGGGGGAGGTATTCTGGAGCCCCGAGATGGTTTTGAGGTTTCTCCAGACCCCGCTGATGTCGCTCTGTTGCAGCTTGTCCTCCATCTTCTTCCTGAAGCTGTCCTTGCCTTCTCTGATCTTTCTCCTCAGCTCCCTCTGTACGGACTTCAGCATCTCCCTGTTCCCTGACCTGAAGATCCTCTTCTTCTCTCTCAGAAGTGTTTTTATCTCAGGGTTGATCCAGGGTTTGTTGTTTGAGTGACGCCGTATGGTCTTGGTGGGAACGGATTTGTCCACACAGAAGCTGAGGTAGCCCGTGAAGGTGTGAATGAGGCCATCGATGTCCTCACCATGTGGATCGCAGAGCTGCTTCCAGGCGGTGGCTTCAAAACAGCCCTTTAGGGTGTCCATTGTCTCCTCAGACCATAACTCCACAGTGTGCATGGTCGGAGGTTGTCTGTGCACTAGGGGTTTGTACACCGGCCGGAGATGAACCAAGTTGTGATCCGATCTCCCGAGTGGGGGGAGTAGTGATGAGGTGTATGCCTCCTTAGTGTTTGCGTAGAACAAATCCAGTGTTTTATTGTCTCTAGTGTGGCATGTGACATACTGGGTGAACGTGGGTAGAATGGGAGACAGTGAAACATGGTTGAAATCGCCTGAGATGAGGAGAAGAGCATCTGGGTGTTCTGTCTGCAGCCTGCTGGTTACTGAATGGATGACGTCACGTGCTGTCCCAGCGTTCGCCGTCGGATTTGCATAAACAACAATGCAGATCACGTGTGAGTGTTCTCTCGGGAGATATGTAGGCCTCATGCTAACAGCTAGCAACTCAATGTCTTTGCTGCAGTGTCGTTGTTTAACAGTGATATGTCCCGGTCTGCACCAGTTGTTGTTAACATACATTATCACTCCACCGCCCCTAGCCTTGCCACTGTCTGGTGTTCGGTCAGCTCGTATCATGTGAAAACCCTCCAGCTCAATGTTAGCATCTGCTGCTAGTTCAGTTAGCCACGTCTCAGTAAACAAAAGGAGAGAGCACTCCCGGTATGTGCTATCATAACGGGAGATAGCCGCTAGCTCATCTAACTTTCCCAGTATCGACCGTACATTTCCCATGACAACAGATGGAAGGGAGGGTCTGTACCTTATATTTTTTGTCCTCCGCCTTACTCCAGCCCGGCAGCCGCGGCGTTTTCGCCTCAGTTCTCTCGGTATGTCGAGTTTTTCCAATGGGACCGGGTGGCGGTTGAATGCTAGCAGCTGTTCTCTGCTGTATCGTATCCTGCTATAGACAGTGGCTCCGTCCACCGGCTCAGGAGACATTTAGGACGATCTGTGTGTCCGTGATATAAGTGAGGTGAAAAAAAAAGACGGATCAAAAGAGAGAGGAAGGGAAAAAGACTCGGAATCGAGCCGCTGTTGCAAAAGGCAGCCGACTCGTGTGGCGCCGAGAGAAAAAAAAAAAAAAAAAAAAAAAAAAAAAAAAAAAAAAAACTTGTTTCTTGACTTGTTTCAGTCAAGTTTCAGCTTGACTGAAACTGCACACGCATTGCTGGAGGATCCAGTCCTGGCTGTCTGCGGGTTGGCTTCAGCGTCTCTGGGGCTTCCCGACCGGGCCGGCTCCAGGGTTCTTGCCTCGTGTTCCATAATACGTCTTGGGTCACCAGTGTGGAGTGTGTAAATGAAGAGGCATATTCATTTCAGACGATTTATTACACACTCACATCTCACAAGCAAAGAACAGACTGACTGGTCACATCAAGCATTCCTCTCTCTATATCAAGTCACACTTCACAAGGTTGAAGGCACTTCCTCAACACAGCATGACATCTACACTACACTTCATTCAACCCCCTCTCACCCACTTGGGCATTGTTCTCCCATGTGTATTCATTGTCTCTGTCTAAGGTGTGAAATAACCTGAGGCCCACAAAACCACAATTCAAAAGCATTGTCTGATTTTCATTGGTTAATTTTCATAGAATTTTTATTTACCACTTTTGTCAGATTGAAGTTATTTCTGTGACCATTGTGGGTTTTTCTTTCATTAACAGAGGGGTACCAACAATTTTGTCCACGGCTGTATAGAAGAAATTCAGAAATTTATTTTTCAGCACAAAACAATTTGTAATATATTTCTAATACTTCTATTTCACAAATGAAGTTATACATATATAAAGCTTGACCGTTTTTTCCACTGTTGTAGTATGAATTCATTAATGCTACATAATATTCAGAACTACAGTGGTGTGAAAAAGTGTTTGCCCCATCCTGATTTCTCATTTTTTTGTATGTTTGGTCACCCTTATCAAACAAATGTAAACATTAGACAAAGATAACACAAGTAAATGCAAAATGCAGTTTTTAAATGAATAGGCTTATTATTAAGGGAAAAAAACCCAAACCTACATGGCCCTGTGTGGAAAAAGTGATTGCCCCCTAAACCTAATAACTGGTTGGGCCACCCTTAGCAGCAACAACTGCAATCAAGTGTTTGCGATAATTGGCAATGAGTCTTTTACAGCACTGTGGAGGAATTTTGGCCCATTCATCTTTGCAGAATTGTTGCAATTCAGCCACACTGAAGGGTTTTCGAACATGAACCACCTTTTAAAGGTCATGCCACAGCACCTCAATCAGATTCAGGTCAGAACATTGACTAGGCCACTCCAAAGTCTTCATTTTGTTTTTCTTAAGCCTTTCAGAGGTGGACTTGCTGGTGTGTTTTGGATCATTGTCCTGCTGCAGAACCAAACCCTGTGTTCGTGACCCAGCTTGAAGTCACGAGCAGATGACCAGACATTCTCCTTCAGGATTTTTTGGTAGACAGCAGAATTCATGGTTCGATTTACCACAGCAAGTCTTCCAGACCCTGAAGCAGCAAAACAGCCCCAGACCATCACACTACCACCACCATATTTTACTGTTGGTATGATGTTCCTTTTCTGAAAAACTGTTACTTTTACGCCAGATGTAATGGACACACACCTTCCAAAAAGTTTAACTTTTGTCTCGTCAGTCCACAGAGTATTTTCCCAAAAGTCTTGGGGATCATCAAGATGTTTTCTGGCAAAACTGAGGCGAGCCTCTGTTCTTTTTGCTCAGTGTTTTTTTTTTTTTTTTTGTCTTGAAACTCTGCCATGCAGGCCATTTTTGCCCAGTGTTTTTCTTATGGTGGAGTCATAAACACTGACCTTAACTGAGGCAAATGAGGCCTGCAGTTCTTTGGATGTTGTTGTCGGGGTCTTTTGTGACTTCTCGGATGAGTTGTTGCTGCGCTCTTGGGGTAATTTGGGTCATCCAGCCACTCCTGGGGAGGGTGACCACTGTTCCATGTTTTCCCCATTTGTGAATAATGGCTCTCACTGTGGTTTGCTGGAGTCCCAAAGCTTTAGAAATGGCTTTATAACCTTTTCCAAACTGATGGATCTATTACTTTCTTTCTCATTTGTTACTGCCTTTCTTTGGATCGCAACATGTCTAGCTTTTGAGGATCTTTTGATCTACTTCACTTTGTCAGGCAGGTCCTGTTTAAGTGATTTTTTTGATTGAGAACAGGTGTGGCAGTAATCAGGCCAGGGTGTGGTTCGAGAAATCGAACTCCGCTTTCCAAAGATATGATAAACCACAGTTAATTTATGTTTTAACGGGGGGAGCAATCACTTTTTCACACAGGGCCATGGAGGTTTGGATTTTTTCACCCTCAATAATAAACAGCTTCATTTAAAGATTGCATTTTGTGTTTACTTGTACTATCTTTGTCTAATATTTAAAATTGTTAAAAAACGAGAAATCAGGAAGGGGCAAACACTTTTTCACACCATTGTATATATAAAAAACTTTAAGCAGCGTAATCATTATTTTAAAGGTCAAATTGCCGTTGCGGCCCCTCAGCCACTTCTATTTTAGTTGGAGACGAGCAAAATGGGTCTTTGGTTGGCAAAGGTTGCAGACCCCTGTCTTAGATGAATAGATTGGCCTCCTGTGTGTGTTAATTCAGCCAAGATGCCAAGTTAAGATCAGTCTAATCTCACAAGATAAGATCATATCATATCATCTCAAGAGTTGTCCAGAACAGCAAATTGCTCATCTTTGCATCCAGTTTATAGATTTTATTTAGGCTAGAGTATTTATGGTGTGTATTGAGTTGTAGCCACAGCTGCCAGTCACTATGCAGGCCACCTCTACCCCAGCTTCTTCTCTTCTGTCTGACATACAGTGGTGTGGAAAAGTGTTTGCCCCCTTCCTGATTTCTCTTTTTGTTCTGTTTGTCACACTTAAATGTTTCAGATCATCAAACACATTTAAATATTAGACAAAGATAACACAAGTAAACACAAAATGCAGTTTTTAAATGAAGGTGTTTATTATTAAGGGGGAAAAAATCTTAAACCTACATGGCCCTGTGTGAAAGTGATTGCCGCCTAAACCTAATAACTGGTTGGGCCACCCTTAGCAGCAACAACTGCAATCAGATGTTTGTGATAACTGGCAATGCGTCTTTTACAGCGCTGTGGAGGAATTTTGGCCCACTCATCTTTGCAGGATTGCTGTAATTCAGGCACATTGGAGGGTTTTCGAGCATGAACCGCCTTTTTAAGGTCATGCCACAGCATCTCAATCAGATTCAGGTCAGGACTTTGAGTAGGCTACTCCAAAGTCTTCATTTTGTTTTTCTTAAGTCGTTAAGAGGTGGACTTGCTGGTGTGTTTTGGATCATTGTCCTACTGCAGAACTCAAGTGCACTTCAGCTTGAGGTCACCAACAGATGGCCGGACATTCTCCTTAAGGATTTTTTGGTAGACAGCAGAATTTATAGTTCCATTTACCACAGCAAGTCTGCCAGGTCCTGAAGCAGCAAAACAGCCCCAGAACATCACACTACCACCACCATATTTTACTGCTTGTATGATGTTCCTTTTCTGAAATGCTGTGTTACTTTTACGTGGGATGTAATAGGACACACACCTTCCAAAAAGTTCAACTTCTGTCACGTCAGTCCACAGCGTATTTTCCCAAAAGTCTTGGCGATCATCAAGATGTTTTCTGGCAAAACTGAGATGGGCCTTTGTTCTTTTTGCTCAGCAGTGGTTTTCATCTTGGAACTCTGCCATGCAGGCCATTTTTGCCCAGTCTCTTTGTTGTGGTGGAGTCATGAACACTGACCTTAACTGAGGTAAGTGAGGCCTGCAGTTCTTTGGATGTTGTTATGGGGTCTTTTGTGACCTCTTGGATGAGTCGTCGCTTCGCTCTTGGGGTAATTTTGGTTGTCCGGCTACTCCTGGTAAGGTTCACCACTGTTGCATCTTTTCGCCTTTTGTGGATAATGGCTCTCACTGTGGTTTGCTGGAGTCCCAGAGCTTTAGAAATGGCTTTACAGGGATGGCAATTTTCCACCGATCCGCGGATTTCCGCCGATTTATTTTCAAATTGATCATTTCTGTGAATCGTCTAAATCCGTTGAGAAAATTTTAGGGGGGGGGTAAGGTACCTTATTGTTACTGATTTTAGTGAAAATCAATACGATAACATAAGCGCTCGGCGCTTCCCCGGGTCAAGTCTCCCGCGATAACCCGGATGTTTTGTACTCAAGCTACTGCTGTATTGTAAACGGCCCTGCGATTGGATAGTTGCAAACGATTGGACCAATCAAATGGCTCGTTGTATGCTTTGTCAAAAATTAATGGCGGCGTGTTCGTGTTAGAATTCTGAGCTTTCGGTATCGTTTTCAGCGGAATTATGAGATTTTTATCGAAGGATCAGGAGTCATCAGTGCTAGAAATAGACAAAAGTGTCAAAAATAAGTTCCGATGGAATTGGCTTGAGAGAAAAGTGATGGTAAAGGTGAAAATTGGCTCAAAGTTCGACGAGGTAACAGAAACACTTGGACAATTTCTGAAGAAACCAGACGTGGCCGGAAAAGCTTTTTGTGTGTATTGTAAAGACTTGATTAACTATGGATCGCGTGGATGTGTGGCGCTGTCAGACCATGCATCAAAAGTGAAGAAACATGCCGACTACCTTAGAAGTGACTTGGTGACGAGTGTAAATAGTGTAATAAACTCTTATAGAACTGTTAAATATGTTGGACTAAAGACAGCGAGACAACATTGAAGAAAAAGTAAGTTAACTTTTCATTAAATTTAATGATTTATCTAAGTCTAGTATTTCATTTTTTTTTATCATTTTTTTCAGTCTAAATTACTTCTGTTTTACTGAAAACCTCTCAGCTTCAGGGGGCTGTGCCCCCCTGGCCCCCCCATAAGTCAATCGGCCAAATTAGATTTCAGCTGAAATCAGAATTTCCTGTTGCCATCCCTGCTTTATAACCTTTTCCAGACTGATAGATCTCAATTACTTTATTTCTCATTTGTTCCTGAATTTCTTGGATCACCGCATGATGTCTAGCTTTTGAGGATCTTTTGGTCTACTTCACTTTGTCAGGCAGGACCTATTTTAGTGATTTCTTGATTGAGAACAGGTGTGGCAGTAATCAGGCCTGGGTGTGGCTAAAGAAATTGAACTCAGCTTTCCAAAGATAACAGTGGGGGGCAATCACTTTTTCACACAGGGCCTTGCAGGTTTGGATTTTTTTTACCCTTAATAATAAACACCTTCAGTTAAAAACTGCATTTTGTGTTTACTTGTGTTATCTTTGTCTAATATTTAAATTTGTTTGATGATCTGAAACATTTAAGTGTGACAAACATACCAAAAATGAGAAATCAGGAAGGGAGCAAACACTTTTTCACACCACTGTATTTACTCTGTTCTCTGTTGTCACTAACAGCTGCTTTGTCTAGGAATCAAAGTTTACATAACATCAATACAGTATATCCTGATAAAATGCATAAAGGTTAAACCTTTGTGTTTTGTATGTAGGATTCATACTGGAGAGAAGCCTTTTGCATGTGACCAGTGTGATGCCCGCTTCACCCAGAAGCACATGTTGACTTATCATAGGAGATCACACTCGGGTAAAGTTATTTATCATGTCCACTGTTTCCGTTTCACAATTATTATTCTCCAAGTGTCATAGATTAGTTTATTTGGTCTTTTGTTTTTTCCCCCTTATGTTAGGAGAGAAACCCTACATGTGTGAAACCTGTGGGAAAAGCTTTGCCTCTAAGGAGTACCTGAGACACCACTCAAACATCCATACTGGGTCCAAACCATATAAATGTGAACAGTGTGGTCGAGGATTTGCTCAGAGGAACTCTCTTCACCAGCATTTAAAGATACACACAGGTAACTTAACTCATTTATTCTAAGTATTCTTTACTATTCATGTTTCTTACAGGAAATGCCCTTTTTATATATTTTTTCTAAATTTAACCTTTATTTTATTCATTTATGCCAGTTGGCACCATGGAAATTTAATTTGTGTATTCTTTTGTCCTCTTTTGTTAAAAGGTGAGCGCCCGTACTCCTGTCAAAGTTGTGAAAAACAATTCACCCAGCTCAATGCACTTCAAAGGCATCAGCGTATTCACACGGGAGAGAAACCCTACATGTGTAACTTGTGTGAACGCACCTTTACAGACAAGTCCACCCTTCGCAGGCACACTACGGTGAGCATCGCCTCTCTAACTCATTGGGTTTTCATGCAAAGATATTGATGCAAATTTTGAATAAGTACAAAAGAATTCCAGGATGGAAACAAATAATCACATCAATCTTTAAATGTGCACATATTTGGCAACTGGTGATTTGCTGCACAGATGGCAGATAGAAACAGTTTACCTAACTAATTTTGGAAGAAGAATTAGGATGTGCGTATTTTTAAGTGCTCGATAGACCTTCAGGACATGATGTGCTGTGCAAATGCTTTCATCACAACCAAATGCATCAGTCCACCAGTCCTCTGCTAATGACTCAGCACACTCCACAAACACATGGGGAGCATGGTGGGTAGTGGTACACACTATTGCCTCACAGTAAGAAGGTTGTGGGTTCAAATCCATCAGCCAGCAGGGCCTACCTGTGTGGCGTTTGCCTGTTCTCCCCATGCTTGTATGGGTTTTCTCCAGGTGCTCCGGTTTCCTCTCACATTCCAAAAACATGCAAGTTAACTGGAGACTCTAAGTGGCCGTAATGACAATTTAAATAAAGTATTAAAGTTATTATACAGCAAAAGGAGTCTATAAATACTATTTGTATACAGCATATATCAAATATGAGCAGAGCTCATTTTGGCAAAGTAAATCTGTTTGGCACAATAAGGCAAGCAGGTATTTGTTCTGCTTGCCAAGCTGCTGGACAGGACAAGGGAAGAAAAAGTTAAACAGCTCTAGGTGTGAATCTAAGTGTGTGAATGGTGAAGGTATTGGAGCTCTATCATAGCTGCCTCATCTAGGTGGGTGCCCTTGAATTTCCCTCTGGGATTAATAAAGCATAAAAAACATGTGTATGAGCTGGTAAGATGGCACAGGAGTTTGTTAGCCTGCAACGGCTGATTACAGTGTGCAACTTCCCTAAAGAGGCTTTGGGCAACCCAGAATTGCCCATTATTGTGAAGTCTACAAGATCATTTGGCGTGAACTCCTTCCATTGTCCTCACTGTCGTGCGCATGATGTGGTTCCCCTTATAAATAAATTAAGATTGTTTATGGAAACAGACAATTTTGTGTTTTTGTTAACTGAATTTTCAGTGTGCATTAGAAATGTGGAAAATGTTGTATGAAAACCAATTAAATCCTATTAGAATGTAATTAAAAGGTGATTTATTTATTTTTTAAATGTTTTGAAACAGCTAGTGCTTAGTTACCCTTTGGTAAATAGTGTTTTAGGTACATTGTCTACTTTCAATCTAACAGTTTGTCTTCCCTCAGATTCATGGTCCAGATACTCCCTGGAAGACCTACCTGGTGGTCCTGGAGGGAAATGTGGAGGAAAAGAAACCTAGGTTTCCCCCTAAGGAAAAGACAGAAAAACCAAAAGGACCAAGAGAGAGAAAGACTTCAGCTAAAAGAAACATTAGTTCTACTGCTGTTGAAGATGCTGCTGCTGCTAAAGATGCAGCTGCTACTGAAGCTGAAGATGCTGCTGCTGCTGATTCAGGCACCACAGGGCCTGATGACAAAATCAAAACTGAGTCCATCATAGTTTCAACGGAGGAAGTCACTCTCCATCCTGACTGGGCTGGCCATGGAACCATTGCTTTGGTCAGTCATGCGGAGATCACCGTCATACACACCAAGGTTTCACCAGGGACCCAGATCCAGCCCATTGTAACCACAGACAGCACAGGAGCCAGTGTAATTGCCATCGATGGTTCATCCTTCTCTTTACCCGTGTCCATCTCTCACAACAGCCCCTTGTCCACTGAATCCCCACCCACCTCTCTGACTGTGTCCACCCTCTCGGTTCCCGTTTCTGATGGTTTGTTAATCTCAGAGATCCCAAATGAGTCGTCATCACCTGTGCCAGATGAGGATGCCTCCCAAAATGTTGTGACTCCAGTTTCAGAAACTGTGGCCACTTCTGAGCACAATCATCTTGATCCCGATATTGAGGTTGTGGTTGTTGGCAATGGCGGTGGCACTGGTGCTGAAAATGAGAAACAACCAACAGCTGATAGCCAAAGTGGAGAGCAAAGGACAGCAGACAGTGCTGTAACTGACCTTGAAAAAGCTTCACCTCAGGATCCTGTGTAGAAGAGGTTGAAGTCAAAATCCATGTTACCCATATTTATATTAATTTTTCTTCAGAAGTGTTATTTTCCAATTATGATTATGTAAAATGCATCTACTGTTAACCTTTCAGGACAGCAGTTGTACATAAAATATCTTGCGTGGTATGAAATATACTAGAAAAAACACTTCATGGGAATAAAATAGACTGTAAAGGAATTACTTAAAATGTTTGTGGAAAAAAGAAAAATGCATTTACCACAGTAACACCAGTTCCTCTTTTAATATGTATGCCAAGTGTCGAAAATTGACTAAATTTATGTCACGTTTTTCTCTTTGGAACTAGGGTTGGACGATATAGCAAAAAAAGTATCATGATATAATTTCACTATATCACACAACATAACAAAAATAATTTTTTTGTAAGTTGCCTGTGTTTTTTCAATTGACTTAAGACAATTTTGCACCACTGAATCCGAAAATGACATCCATTTCTCTCAATCATGTCAGGTTTTTATGCTAAGTTGTAACAAGTTGTACAGCAGTTGTCCAGTTGTACTGTAAATTGAATAGTAGACATTGATAAAGGTAAGTATATGTAAATTGAATGTTTCGTTATCATTGTTAAAAATTCAGTGAATTTCAAGAAATAAAGAATTTTGCATCATATAAAGTGAAAATACCCGTACATGTAAACAACAACATAAAAACATGTGGCCATAGTTCAAAAAGTTGACCTGATTGAGCAAAACCAATGTGATTTTGGATTCAGCACATCAAAATTGACCTAAATCAGCTAAAAAAAACTTAGACAATAAATTTGGTGTTGACCAGTGTCATGATACGTATATAGTGCACAGAATGTCCTTTAAAATGTAATTTTACTTGTATTTTCATAAGAGAATAAAATTCATATAATCATATTCAATGCATATTTTATGACATCCAAAGGGCTTTACAGTGGATCCATTATTTATTCACGCCACAAACAGACAATGGTAGTGATAAGCAGTGTTGGGGTAGTTACTCACAAAAGTAATCATTACCAATTACTAGTTACTTTTTAAAAATGTAATCCCTTACTTACTCATTGTCAAAAGTAATCAATTACAGATTACTTCTGGATTATTTTCAGATAGCGTCAGTGAAATGTACAGTGGGGTAAAAAAGTATTTAGTCAGCCACCAATTGTGCAAGTTCTCCCACTTAAAAGATGAGAGAGGTCTCCAATTTTCATCATAGGTATACCTCAACTATGAGACAAAATGAGGAAAAAAAATCCAGAAAATCACATTGTCTGATGTTTAAAGAATTTATTTGCAAATTATCGTGGAAAATAAGTATTTGGTCAATAACAAAAGTTCATCTCAATACTTTGTTATATACCCTTTGTTGGCAATGACAGAGGTCAAACATTTTCTGTAAGTCTTCACAAGGTTTTCACACACTGTTGCTGGTATTTTGACCCATTCCTCCATGCAGATCTCCTCTAGAACAGTGATGTTTTGGGGCTGTGGCTGGACAACACGGACTTTCAACTCCCTCCAAAGATTTTCTATGGGGTTGAGATCTGGAGACTGGCTAGGCCACTCCAGGACCTTGAAATACTTCTTACGAAGCCACTCCTTCGTGCCCGGGCGGTGTGTTTGGGATCATTGTCATGCTGAAAGACCCAGCCATGTTTCATCTTCAATGCCCTTGCTGATGGAAGGAGGTTTTCACTCAAAATCTCACGATACATGGCCCCATTCATTCTTTCCTTTACACGGATCAGTCGTCCTGGTCCCTTTGCAGAAAAACAGCCCCAAAGCATGATGTTTCCACCCCCATGCTTCACAGTAAGTATGGTGTTCTTTGGATGCAACTCATTATTCTTTCTCCTCCAAACACGACAAGTTGAGTTTTTACCAAAAAGTTCTATTTTGGTTTCATCTGACCATATGACATTCTCCCAATCCTCTTCTGGGTCATCCAAATGCTCTGGCTTAAGCAGGGGGACACGTCTGGCACTGCAGAATTTGAGTCCCTGGCGGCGTAGTGTGTTACTGATGGTAGCCTTTGTTACTTTGGTCCCAGCTCTCTGTAGGTCATTCACTAGGTCCCCCCATGTGGTTCTGGGATTTTTGCTCACCGTTCTCGTGATCATTTTGACCCCACAGGGTGAGATCTTGCATGGAGCCCCAGATCGAGGGAGATTATCAGTGGTCTTGTATGTCTTCCATTTTCTAATAATTGCTCCCACAGTTTATTTCTTCACACCAAGCTGCTTATTGCAGATTCAGTCTTCCCAGCCTGATGCAGGTCTTTGAGAGCTCTTTGGTCTTGGCCATAGTGGAGTTTGGAGTCTTGACTGTTTGAGGTTGTGGACAGGTATCTTTTATATTGATAACGAGTTCAAACAGGTGCCATTAATACAGGTAACGAGTGGAGGACAGAGGAGCCTCTTAAAGAAGAAGTTACAGGTCTGTGAGAGCCAGAAATCTTGCTTGTTTGTAGGTGACCAAATACTTATTTTCCACCATAATTTGCAAATAAATTCTTTAAACATCAGACATTGTGATTTTCTGGATTTTTTTTTCTTATTTTGTCACTCATAGTTGAGGTATACCTATGATGAAAATTGGAGACCTCTCATCTTTTAAGTGGGAGAACTTGCACAATTGGTGGCTGACTAAATACTTTTTTGCCCCACTGTACCATATTTCCACATAAGTTAAACTGTATATGTCCAAACTACACATTTTTATAGTCTATACTAAGAAATAAGACAAAGAAAAAGCTTATTTACTCATCTGTCTTAATGTAAAATTAAAATCTCCGATGGCACTTCACAGAAATGTAAAACTACTGGGAGTATGCAAATTTCACAAACTAAAAGCTTGAAAACACTGCACAAAGCTATATCCCTTTTATGTATTGTGGCCAAGTGCAAACTTCCATTTTTCAACATTTTAAGAATTAAACCTTAAAAAATGGGCAGTTCCTGCCATCCAGTGTAAACATAAATTACTGTTTGAAATAAAAATAAAACTACCCTTGAATGTCAAGTTATAATGAAAGATTTGAGGAAAACATACCTGGATACCTGGTGTTGAAAATCAAGCCGTGGCTGCTTGACTGGTGGAATCTTGCTTTTTCCTTCTCACAGTCACCAAGTGCTCCTCGCTAGCTAGCGGCAACACGCTTTACATTGGCATGTGGCCTTTGGAGGTGTTTAGAGAGATTAGATGTTGAGTTTGCAGCGGTGGAAAGCAGTTTCTTGCCTGGACAAAGTTTGCACATTACCGCCATGTTCTTGTCCTTTCGCTCAACATATTCGAAGTAATGAGCATATCTCCAGCCACCAAATGCCGATTTACTCAGCTCTTCCATTTGCATGATTCCTCTCAGCCACTGCAAGTGCAGTTTGTGTTATTTCTGGAATTGCCGTATAATGATGAGGCCAGCTGCACAACAAAGAGGCCAGACTTAAGTGCCCGCTGATATTTATAGGAGCGTAGTGGCGGAAACGGAAGTGGGCGCCAATACTGCTTCTTCTTCTACTGTTTATTGGCAGTGCAGTTGTTTCCTGTTCTGTAAGTCATTAAAAAGAAATGCTAGTAACGCGATCTTTGGGATTAGTAACTGTAACGGGATTGCTACATTTAGCAGACTAAAGCGTTACATTACTTCGTTACACCAAACAGTAATTTGATTACACCCAACACCAGTGGTAAGCTACTTCTGTAGTCACAGCTGCCCTGGGGCAGACTGACGGAAACGTGGCTGCCAATCCACGCAAACAGCCTCTCTGACCACCACCGAACACTTACGCACATTTACAGTGGGGAAAATAAATATTGAACACGTCAACATTTTCCTCATTAAATACTGTATATTTCTGATGGAGCCATTGACCTGAGATTTTCACCAGATATCAGTAACAACCCAAGTAATCCATACATACAGAGAAATCAAGGCAACTGTTCGCAAAACAAGTTATATTTAATAAAATTGAATGACACAGGGAATAAGTATTGAACATGCTTGGTGAAATACAATATTTAATAGAAAAGCCTTTGTCGGTAATAACAGCTTCCAGGTGCCTCCTGTATGGGGAAACTGGGCGCTGACATGTTTACCAGACCCAGGGAACAGACACGGGCTCAAGTGGATTCAATTATCTTTATTGATAATGTGCAAGTGTGTGAATGCATGTATGTGTGGTGTATGAGGAGATGGCTGGGATCGTCAGCAGTGACGTTGTAGCTATGGGTGAGCAGAGCGCCGTTCAGCCTGGCAACCCTATAATAAAACAGAGGCACAGATGTTAGCGCTGTCCACCTGAAAGTGTGTGAAGAATTGACTGGGGCTTACTTTACAGAGAGGAACTCTCATGTCGGCCCGAAGGCTACAGCCAGGAAGACGGCGTCTGCTGTCACAATGCCGTTGACAGACAGGTGGACCGCTGGAGCGAGGAAGGCTCGTTCCGCCACCGAGGAGGAATAACTCCGCCGCCAGAGGAGTCCGCCTGTGCACAGGGGAAAAAGCTGGAGAGGGTGAGTAGCAATAGCGCTTACTTGGTTTGGTGAGGCTGAATCCTTCCAGAGGATGAAGCCAGGGTAAGGAAGTCTTTGACAGGAACGAAGAAACCAGGACGTAGGCTTTGAAGATGAGAGCCGGGCTTCTGCAGCCAGGGAGACAGACGGCTCCGTGCCAGTCTGCAGGCAGAGCGGGATAAATAGCCTGAGAGTGATTGGGACCCGGTGTGCGCACAGCTGCAGGAGATAATGGCACAGAGTGAGTCATCACAGTACTCCCCCCCCCCCCCCCCCCGAGAGGTGCCTCCCGGCACCTGATCCAGCCTACCTGGGTGCGTCCGGTGGAAGTCCCTGATGAGTTGTTTATCCAACACAAAGGACAGACATACCCAGGATCTCCATTCAGGGCCATACCCCTCCCAGTCTACCAGGTACTGCAGACCATGACCCCAGTGGCAGACGTCCACGATGGCGTTGACCTTCCACGCCAGGTCGCCGTCAATCACCACAGGTGGGGGTGGAGACCTGGGGGGGGGCAGAGAGGGCTGGAACAGAAAGGTTTAATCTGGGAGACATGAAACGTAGGGCAAATACGGAGGGGGGGGGGGGGGAAAGCCAGGTGCACAGCCACGGGATTAATAATACGAACAATGGGAAAAGGGCCGATGAAGCATTGGGCCAACTTCTTCTTCTCTGCCTTCAGATTAATATGCTGAGCAGACAACCAAACCTGTTGACCCACCTGGTATTGCGGGGCTGGTCTCCTGCGGCAATTCACGGTCCTGGAATTGCGCTCAGCTGTGTGCAGAAGAGCCGTGCAGGTAGCCGTCCAAAGCCGGCGACAGCGTCTCAGGTGAGCACGGACCGATGGCACGGCAATGTCCCCCTCCTCCTCGGGGAAAAGCGAAGGATTATAACCCAGGGAGGCCTTGAAGGGAGACATACCAGTCGCTGAAAACACAGTAGAGTTGTGGGCGTACTCGATCCAGGGGAGGTGAGTGCTCCAAGACGAGGGACTGGAGGCAGTGACACAACGTAGGGTGGCCTCCAGCTCCTGATTGGCCCGCTCACACTGCCCATTGCTCTGTGGATGGTGACTGGAGGACAGGCTCACCGTAGCCCCCAGTGCATTGCAGAAGGCTCTCCACACCTGGGACACGAATTGGGGACCCCGGTCAGAGACGATGTTGACAGGTATCCCATGAAGACGTACCACGTGCTGCACCAGCAGGTCCGCTGTGTTCCGTGCTGTAGGCACCCCCTGCAAAGGGACAAAGTGGGCGGCCTTGGAGAAATGGTCAACAAAAGTGAGAACAGTGGTGTAATGATTAAAAGGAGGAAGGCCGGTAACGAAGTCCAGGGCGATGTGGGACCAAGGCCTGCTGGGGGTCGGCAGCAGGTGAAGTAATCCTGCAGGAGGAGAAGATGGTGTCTTACCGGTGGCGCACTGGGGACAGGTGTGGATGTAGTTGGCGATGTCCTTCCAAAGCGCCGGCCACCAGAACGTCCTCTGGAGAATCTCCACCGTGCGGGCCACCCCTGGATGGCATGAGAGTTTAGAGGAGTGAGCCTAGTGGATTACCTCGCCCCGAGCAGACGAAGGGACGAACAACCTCTCCGCAGGCTCCCCGCCTGGATCCGGCTCAGTCTCCTGCGCCTTCAGGACCCTCTCCCTGATGCCCCATGAGAGGGTGCCCATGACACATGACGCAGGAAGGATGGTATGCTCACGCCCCTCCGTGGCATCCGAGGCGAACTGCCTGGACAAGGCATCTGGCTTCGCGTTCTTAGCCCCGGGGCAGTAGGTGATAGTGAAATTGAAGTGCCCAAAGAACAAGGACCAACAGTCCTGGCGGGTGTTCAGACGTTTGGCTGTCCTCAGGTACTCCAAGTTTTTGTGATCTGTCCATACAATAAAGGGTTGGGCGGCCGCTTCCAACCAGTGACGCCACTCCTCCAGGGCGAGCTTCATGGCCAGGAGCTCCCTGTCACCAATGTCATAATTCTTCTCCACCAGGGACATTTGACGGGAGAAAAACGCACAGGGGTGGATCACCCCGTCCACTGGGGAGTGCTGAGATAGGACCGCCCCCACCCCAGAGTCAGAAGCGTCCACCTCAGCCAGGCACTGAAGAGTAGGGTCCACCTGTGTCAAGATAGGAGAAGAGGAGAATTTAGTTTTGAGTGCAGCGAACGCCACTGCAGCCTCCTCCGTCCACCGGAAAGCCACCTTGGGGGAAGTGAGATGGGTCAAGGGGAGGGCAATGACATTATAATTTTGAACAAACTGGCGGTAAAAATTGGCGAACCCCAGGAACTGTTGGAGCTGTTTCCTCGGGGGGGGGGGGGGGGCGGCAATCCACCACCGCCTTAACCTTATCGGGATCGGGGATGATTTGATTATGAGAGATGATAAAACTGAGAAATGAGGTCTTGCGGGCATGGAACTCACATTTCTCAGCTTTCACAAAAAGCTTGTTCTCCAGGAGCCGTTGAAGGACCCATCTCATGTGAACCTGATGTTCATCCAGCGACTGGGAGAAGATCAGAATGTCGTCCAGGTACACGAAGACGAACGATCCTAAGAAATCCCAGAGAACATCATTAATTAGGCGCTGGAAGACGGCCGGAGCGTTGGTCAACCCAAACGGCATCACGAGGTATTCAAAGTGTCCGCTTGGGGTCCGGAAACCTGTCTTCCACTCCTCCCCCTCCCTGATCCGCACAAGGTGGTACACATTGCGGAGGTCTAATTTTGTGAACCATGAGGCCCCCTGGAGGGAGTCGAACGCCGTATCCATCAGAGGAAGGGTGTATTTATCCTTAGTGGTGATGTTGTTAAGAGCTTGGAAGTCAATACACGGCCTCAGGGAGCCATCCTTCTTTCCAACAAAAAAAACCCCCGCCCCACCACCGAGAACAAAGGCCAGATGATGCCCAAGCTGAGTGACTCCTTAATATAGGTGTCCATCGCCTCTCGTTCCGGAGCCGATAGACTGTAAAGGCGGCTCGATGGCAGTGGAGCACCAGCCCGGAGATTAATGGCGCAGTCATATGGGCGGTGGGGGGGGGGGGGGGGAGACGGCGCTTGGGACTTGCTAAATACTGCCCCCAGGTCGTGATATTCGGGCGGCACCCTGGACAGGTCAGGAGGAGGGGGGGTGGGGGTGGACAGGGACACAGATGGTGAACATGCTGCAGACTGCAAGCATGCACTGAGGCAAAAAGAGCTCCAAAAGATTACACTCCCCGCACGCCAGTCAATGGTGGGGTTGTGGAGCCAGAGCCAGGGGTAGCCCAGTATGACAGGAGAGGCCGATAAGGGCAAAACAAACAGACTCAGGTCCTCCCGATGGTTGCCGGAAACGATGACAGACACCGGGACGGTTTGCTGCAACACCATCACCAGAGGGACCTTGGACAAGGCAATGAGCTTTAGGGGGGACTTAAGTGGTCGGCAGGGAAGCCCCAGTCGGGTTGCCAGTTCCCCCAAGATAAAGCTCTGCTCAGCCCCCGAGTCAATCAGAGCGTGTGTGAGAAATTCAGTGTGTTTATAGATAAACCTAATGGGCAGGAGACATTTGGAGAGGGGATTAGGCCGAGACGAGTCCGTGAGTCCCCCTACTGTGACGCATGGACCCCCTCTTTTGGCCGAACGGGGCAGGACTCTACCTCATGCTCTTCACTCCCACAATACATGCAAAAGCCTAGTTCCCTGCAGCGCTGCCTTTCAGGCAACGAAAGCTTAGTCCGCCCCATTACCATAGCCTCTGGCATGTCTGAGGACTCAAGTGAAGGCAGGGCCAATAGAGGAGGCTGAGAGGAGCGATGAAACTGGGCGCCCGAGCGTCCGGAAGCCCTCCGCTAGGCTGCCTGCTCCCTCAGTCTGTTATCTAAATTGATCGCTAGAGAAATTAGCTCCGTTAACTTCTCAGGCTTATCTAGGTGGGCCAGCTCATCCCGCAGGCAAGGGCTCAGGCTTCTAATAAAGATACTGCATAACGAGGCATCTTCCCACCCCACCTCCACCACCACCACCCGGAAATCAACAGCATAGTCCGCTAGGTTTAACAGTCGAGTGGTGAGCACGCTATCACGGTCAGAGTGGTCGAATACCTCGTTAAACTCGCTAACAAACTGGCTGTAAGTTAAGCTAGCGTAGCTCGGCTTAGCCATCATGGCGTACGCCCAGGCCAGAGCTCGCCCCTCCAATAAGTTAGCCACATAGCCTATGCGACTGTGATCAGTTGGAAAATCCCCCGGGACCCGCTGGAAAACTGTCTCACATTGGAGTAAGAACCCATGACCCTCCCCTAGTTTACCACCAAAACGAGCGGGCGTGGGAACTGGTGTGAGTCGGGCTAAGGGGACCTGACTAGCCTGGCTAGGAGGGCAGCTAACAGGAGCCGAAACCCTACTTAAGGCCGGAGGAAACGTCTGCTGCCCATCCAGACGATCCAACTGACTGTTAATTTGCGCCAGCTGACTTAGGATAACCTGCTGCTGGTAAGCTATTTGATCCACTCGAGCCTCTAAGTTGTTAATTTGGCGTGCTAGCGCACTGTTCGCTGGGTCATTTTGACGGAGCAGTAGACATGTTTACCAGACCCAGGGAACAGACACAGGCTAAAGTGGATTCAGTTATCTTTATTGATAACGTGTAAGTGTGTGAGTGCGTGTATGTGTGGTGTATGAGGAGATGGCTGGGATCGTCAGCAGTGATGTTGTAGCTAGGGGTGAGCAGAGAGCCGTTCAGCCTGGCAACCCTATAATAAAACAGAGGCACAGATGTTAGCACTGTCCACCTGAAAGTGTGTGAAGAATTGACTGGGGCTTACTTTACAGATGGAAGAGGAACTCTCAGGTTGGCCCAAAGGCTACAGCCAGGAAGACAGCGTCTGCTGTCACAATGCCGTTGACAGACAGATGGACCGCTGGAGTGAGGAAGGCTCGTTCCACTGCCGAGGGGGAATGGTTCCGCTGCCAGAGGAGTCCGCCTGTGCACAGGGGAAAAAGCTGGAGAGGGTGAGTAGCAATAACGCTCACTTGATTTGGTGAGGCTGAATCCTTCCAGAGGATGAAGCCAGGGTAAGGAAGTCTTTGACAGGAACAAAGAAACCAGGACGTAGGCTTTGAAGATGAGAGTTGGGCTTCTGCAGCCAGGGAGACAGATGGCTCCGTGCCAGTCTGCAGGCAGAGCAGGTTAAATAGCCCGAGAGTGATTGGGACCCAGTGTGCATGCAGCTGCAGGAGATAATGGCACAGAGCGAGTCATCACAGGCGCAGGCATTGCTCAGGAGTGATTTTAGCATATTCTTCCACACAAACTGTCTTCAAATCTTGAAGGTTCCGTGGGTGTCTTCTATGAACTCTGCTCTTCAGTTCGTTCAGGTCAGGTGACTGACTGGGCCATTCTAGCAGCTTTATTTTCCTTCTCTGGAGCCAGTTGAGAGTTTCCTTGGCTATGTGTTTGCGATAATTGTCTTCCTGAAATGTCCACCCTTGTTTCATCTTCAGCATTTTGGCAGATGGCAACAGATTCTTATCAAGGATGTCTCTGTACATTTGTCCATTCATCTTTCCTTCAATTATATGAAGTCCGCCTGTACCATGTGCTGAAAAACATCCCCACACCATGATGCTCCCACCTCCAAACTTCACTGTTGGTATGGTGTTTTGGGGCTGATGTGCAGTGCCATTTCTCCTACAAACATCCTGTGTGTTGTGGCATCCAAAAAGTTCAATTTTGGTCCCAGGCTATATTCTCCCAGTATTTTACTGGCTTGCCCAAATGTTGTGCAACAAACTTTAAACAAGCTTCCACATGCTTTTTCTTTAGCAATGGAGTCTTGGGAGGTGAGTGGGCATAGAGCCCATGTCAATTGAGTACATTACTTATTGTTTTCTTTGAAACAGCAGTCCCCTCATGGATCGTCACCTTATCGTGGTGGGGGGGGGTTTGCGTGCCCTAGTGATCCCAGGAGCTATGTTGTCCAGGGGAATTTGCCTCTGATAGGGTCACCCAAGACAAACTGGTCCTGGGTGAAGGGCCAGACTAAGAATGATCCAACAGACTCTCATGATAAATTCTAGATCAAGGATTCAGTATACCCTGCCCGGTATGGGGTTACCGGGACCCCACCCTGGAGCCAGGCCTGGGGGAGGGGCTCGATGGCTAGCGTCTGGTGGCCGGGTTTCCACCCATGGGACCTGGCCGGGCTCAGCCCGAAGGAGTTACATGGGTCCGCCCTCCAGTGGGCTCACCACCTGCAGGAAGGATCATGGGGGTCCGATGCTATGTGGATTAAGTGGCGGTCAAAGTCACAGGGGCTGAGGTCACCAAGGTGGTTAAAAATCTCCTTGGTGGCCGGGCTCTGGGGGTGGACGAAATTCGCCCTGAGTACCTCAAGGCCCTGGATGTTGTAGGGCTGTCATGGTTGGCACGCCTCTGCTACATTGCGTGAAGGTCGGGGGCAGTGCCTTTGGCATGGAAAACCGGGGTGGTGGTTCCTCTCTTCAAAAAAGGGGACCGGAGGGTGTGCTCCAACTTTAGAGGGATCACACTCCTCAGCATCCCTGGGAAGGTCTATGCCAAGGTACTGGAGAGCAGAGTCCGGCTGTTGGTCGAACCTCGGATTCAGGAGGAGCAATGTGGTTTTTGTCCTGGCCGTGGCACATCGGACCAGCTCTTTACCCTCTCGAGAATTCTCGAGGGTTCGTGGGAGTTTTCCCAACCAGTTTACATGTGTTTTGTGGACTTGGAGAAGGCATTCGACCGCGTCCCTCGTGGTTTTTTGTGGGGGGTGCTTCGGGAGTATAGGGTATCGGGCTTGTTGTTACGAGCTATTCGGTCTCTGTACGACCGTTGTGAGAGTTTGGTTCGTATTGCCAACACTCGATCGGACTCATTCCCAGTGACAGTTGGACTCCGCCAGGGCTGCGCTTTGTCACCGACCCTGTTCATAATTTTTATGGACAGGATTTCTAGGCGCAGCCAGGGAATGGAGGGTGTCATGCTTGGTGACCACAGGATCTCATCTCTGTTGTTTGCAGATGATGTTGTCCTGTTGGCTTCATCCAGCAATGACCTACAGTTCTTGCTGGGACAGTTTGCCACTAAGTGTGAAGCGGCTGAGATGAGAATCGGCACCTCCAAGTCCGAGTCCATGGTCCTCAGCCGGAAAAAGGTGGATTGTCCTCTCCGGGTTGGGGACAGGCTCCTGCCCCTAGTGGAGGAGTTTAAGTATCTTGGGGTTTTATTTATGAGTGAGGGGAGAATGGAGCGAGAGACTGACAGACGGATCGGAGCAGCATCTGCAGTGATGCGGACGTTGTACCGGTCTGTTGTGGTGAAGAGGGAGCTGAGTTCTAAGGCAAAGCTGGCAATTTACCAGTCAATCTACAGTACGTTCCTACTCTCACCTATGGTCACAAGCTTTGGGTAATGACCGAAAGAACGAGATCGCGGATACAAGCGGCTGAAATGAGCTTTCTCCGTAGGATTGCTGGACTCACCCTCAGAGATAGGGTGAGGAGCTCAGTCATCCGGGAGAGGCTCAGAGTAGAACCATTGCTCCTCCACATTGAAAGGAGTCAGTTGAGGTGGTATGGGCATCTGATTAGGATGCCTCCTGGACGCCTCCCACTTGAGGTGTTTCGGGTACGTCCCACTGGGAAGAGACCCCGGGGCAGACCCAGGACTTGGTGGACAGACTATGTCTCCCAGCTGGTCTGGTAACGCCTTGGTATCCTCTCTGAAGAGCTGGAGCAGGTGGCTGGGGAGAGGGAAGTCTGGGCTTCTCTGCTTGAACTGCTGCCTCCGCAACCCGGACCTCCGAAAAAGCGGTAGAAGATGGATGGATGGATGAAACGGCAGTACCTGCTAACTCCAGGTCTTTCTGGAGCTTTCCATGAATGGTCTTTGGCTCTTGGATAACTCTTGTGATAATTCTTTTGACTCCTCTGTCAGAAATCTTGTGAGGAGCTCCTGGTCATTGGCAGTTTATGGTAAAATGATGTTCTTTCCACATCTGAATGATGGCTCCAACAGTGCTAACGGGAACATTCAGCAGTTTAGAAATGTGCCTGTAACCACTGCCATCATTACGCTTTGCAACAATCAGGTTGCGAAGGGCTAGAGAGAGTTCTTTGTCACACCACAAAGAACTCATGATGGGTAGAAGCAATCTGATATTCAGACCTTTTTAAAGGCTACCAGTCAGGACTTAACCAGCTGAAATTAATTTGCACTGATGGGGGATGGGATGGCTTCCTAAAGTCTGATGAATTTCAGCTGGTTTCTTGACTTTCTATGCCTTTTTGCACCCCTTTTCCTTCATGTGTTCAATACTTATTCTCTGTATCATTCCACTTTATTAAATATAACTTGTTTTGTGAACACAGTTGCCTTGATTTCTTTATATGTATGGATTACTTGGGTTGTTACTGATATCAGGTGAAAATCTCAGGTCAATGGCTCCATCAGAAATATTAGTACATACCCATCCATGCCTGTAGAAACCAAGTCTACGCAAGTATTTCTGCATGCCCGTTGCTGAAGGGTCTCCTCCTGTCTGAGACGGCTGTGTTGTTCACAGTCATGCCTGTCGTGTTATTAAAACACTGCGTGAGTCCAACTGTAGTTTTTAACATCACTTTTTTATTGAACCATGTCAGCCTCGCTGCTAGTCTGTCACTCTCCCGCCAGTCGCCCCCCTGACGTCATTACTGCGCGACTTTGTAGTTCTTTTCCAAATAACTCAATTACACCACATCTCCCCTTTCTAGTAACAAAGGGTAGACTGCCATTGATTCAGCAGACCTTAGAGGATTATTCTGTCTCTGTGGCTGGAAGATCTGGTCCTACCTAATACCATTCACACACACAACAGACACACTGCAGTTTACCCTTAGCACTGAACAATATGTGCAAAATCAAGTACAATACTTCCATCCTAAACCCTGTACTGTTCTGTCCTCACTCTAAACTCTGAACTTGAACATTTACATAGAAAAGAGTGCAAAATCAGAAAAATAGTGCAATACATTTGCAACCTTTTTTTTTCCACTATTATTTTCAAAAGTTCAATCTTCATAATTGTTTATAAGTCCAACCGGGTTGGTTTTACAACTGCTCTCCCAGACCTGGTTCTAGGAGTAGGAGTAGATGGTGGTTCAGGAACGTTCTTCTGTGATGATGTTGCTGCAGGTTGTTCTGCTGAAGGTTGTTCTGGAACACCTTCCGGGAACTGCTCAGCTGCAGCACTGTTGCTCTGCTCCGATGAGGAGTTCCAGGGGATGAGATGACGACGATTTCGCCTGATGGTCCCATGGGGTCCCTCCACCAGATAAGAGCGCGGTGTGGTGTGATTTCCGATGACAGCACCTGCTGCTCCTTGATCGGTGACCCGCACGTCCTGTCCTGGAGTGAGTCTATTGAGATGCTTTGCATGGTGTCTCAGGTTGTAGCGTTGCACATCCTTTGTTTTCCTCTTCTCTTCGTTCAGCATAACAGCATTTCTATCCGGAAGAGCAGGATTTAACAACACAGGAAGAATAGGCACAGTTGTACGAAGCCGCCTTCCCATGAGCAGTTGAGCTGGGCTATACCCATTTTGGAGAGGGGTAGCCCTGTAGGCCAGTAAAGCAAGATAGGGGCCATCTAACTTCTTCAAAAGCCCCTTCACTGTCTGCACTGCACGTTCCGCTTCAGCATTGCCCTGGGGATATTTTGGGCTGCTGGTTACATGCTGGAACCCGTACAACTTTGCAAATGCTGCAAAAGCTGCTCCAGAGAATTGTGGCCCATTGTCTGTCACCAGGGTCTCACAGATTCCATGACGTGCAAAGATTGACTTAAGGTGGTGGATCACATCATTAGATCTTGTGGGAGTTAGCAGGGCAATCTCCACATATCTTGACATGTAGTCCACTACTAGCAGGTAGGTCTTGCTCCCTAACATGAACAAGTCTGCTCCCAACTTCTGCCATGGTCTGTCTGGGTATGGTGTCGGCATCAGTGGCTCCCTGTGGTTCTGTCTCTCGTGACAGCATGCTCTGCAGTTGAGAACCAACTCATTCAGCTGCTGACTCAACCCCGGCCACCATACTGACTGTCGTGCCCATTCTCTACACTTAACCCACACCCTGGTGTCCTTCGTGCAGCTTAGCGAGAACATCATTTCTCATGGTTGAGGGTATGACAAGCCTATCTCCCTTTAGCAGTAGACCATCCTGGACAGTAAGGAATGCCCTGTCAGTCCAGTATAGCTTGAGTGCAGGTTCATTTATGCCATGAGCTGGCCAGCCTTCTGCACACAGCTGCATCATTCGAGCACACACACTGTCCCTCTGCAGCTGCTCTCTCAGCTCCTCCAGATAGGCAGTGCTTGCGGGTAGGTTCTCCATCACCATATCCACGTAGATATTTGTGTCCTCAAACAGCTCTTTGTCAGCTGGTGTCCCTTTTCTTGTGACAGGCGCTCGCAACAATGTATCAGCTGTCCACAGGCACTTCCCTGGCACATGAGATATGGAGTAGGAATAGCGCATAAGACACATTCCAAAGCGTTGGATCCGAGGGGGTAGAGCATCCAGTGCTTGAGATCCCAGGAGACTCAGGAGAGGCTTGTGATCTGTCTCCAACTGGAAGTGTTTTCCAATGAGGAAGTTGCTGAGCCTCTCGCAAGCCCAGGTCAGGCTCAAAGCCTCCTTTTCCACTTGCGCATATCTCTGCTCGGTGGGTGTGAGAGACCGCGACATGAAGGCTACTGGTTTCCATTCCTCACCCCAGTTTTGTAGCAGGACTCCTCCAAGTCCGTAAGACGACGTGTCTGCCGTAACTTTGCATTCTCTGTTAGGATCATACAGTGGGGCAAAAAAGTATTTAGTCCACCACCAATTGTGCAAGTTCTCCCACTTAAAAGATGAGAGAGGTCTCCAATTTTCATCATAGGTATACCTCAACTATGAGAGACAAAATGAGAAAAAAAAATCCAGAAAATCACATTGAAGGATTTTTAATGAATTAATTGGTAAATTCCTCGGTAAAATAAGTATTTGGTCACCTACAAACAAGCAAGATTTCTGGCTCTCACAGACCTGTAACTTCTTCTTTAAGAGGCTCCTCTGTCCTCCACTCGTTACCTGTATTAATGGCACTTGTTTGAACTCGTTATCAGTATAAAAGACACCTGTCCACAACCTCAAACAGTCAGACTCCAAACTCCACTATGGCCAAGACCAAAGAGCTGTCAAAGGACACCAGAAACAAAATTGTAGACCTGCACCAGGCTGGGAAGACTGAATCTGCAATAGGTAAGCAGCTTGGTGTGAAGAAATCAACTGTGGGAGCAATTATTAGAAAATGGAAGACATACAAGACCACTGATAATCTCCCTCGATCTGGGGCTCCACGCAAGATCTCACCCCGTGGGGTCAAAATGATCACAAGAACGGTGAGCAAAAATCCCAGAACCACATGGGGGGACCTAGTGAATGATCTGCAGAGAGCTGGGACCAAAGTAACAAAGGCTACCATCAGTAAAACACTACGCAGCCAGGGACTCAAATCCTGCAGTGCCAGACATGTCCCCCTGCTTAAGCCAGTACATGTCCAGGCCCGTCTGAAGTTTGCTAGAGAGCATTTGGATGAACCAGAAGAGGATTGGGAGAATGTCATATGGTCAGATGAAACCAAAATAGAACTTTTTGGTAAAAACTCAACTTGTCGTGTTTGGAGGAGAAAGAACACCATACCTACTATGAAGCATGGGGGTGGAAACATCATACTTTGGGGCTGTTTTTCTGCAAAGGGACCAGGACGACTGATCCGTGTAAAGGAAAGAATGAATGGGGCCATGTATCGTGAGATTTTGAGTGAAAACCTCCTTCCATCAGCAAGGGCATTGAAGATGAAACGTGGCTGGGTCTTTCAGCATGACAATGATCCCAAACATACCGCCCGGGCAACGAAGGAGTGGCTTCTTAAGAAGCATTCCAAGGTCCTGGAGTGGCCTAGCCAGTCTCCAGATCTCAACCCCATAGAAAATCTTTGGAAGGAGATGAAAGTCTGTGTTGCCCAGCGACAGCCCCAAAACATCACTGCTCTAGAGGAGCTCTGCATGGAGGAATGGGCCAAAATACCAGCAACAGTGTGTGAAAACCTTGTGAAAACTTACAGAAAACGTTTGACCTCTGTCATTGCCAACAAAGGGTATATAACAAAGTATTGAGATGAACTTTTGTTATTGACCAAATACTTATTTTACCAAGGAATTTACCAATTAATTCATTAAAAATCTTTCAATGTGATTTTCTGGATTTTTTTTTTCTTATTTTGTCTCTCATAGTTGAGGTATACCTATGACGAAAATTGGAGACCTCTCTCATCTTTTAAGTGGGAGAACTTGCACAATTGGTGGCTGACTAAATACTTTTTTACCCCACTGTATACGGCTAGCACCGGCGGCGACGTCAGGGCATCCTTTAAGTCCTAGAAGGATTTAGCCTGGTCAGCGCCCCACACCCAGCAGTTCTTCTTCGAAAGGAGATCTCTGAGGGCTTTATCCCTCTCAGCTAGCTGTGGGATAAACTTGCCTAGCTGGTTTACCATTCCAAGGAAAGATCTTAGTTCACTCACTGTTTTTGGCTCAGGCATTTCCCTCACAGCCTCCGTCTTGCTCGGGTCTGGACTGATGCCGCTGGCGGAGATCACGTGGCGTAGGAAGGTCACCTCAGACATTGACAGATCACACTTGCCAATGTTAAGTGTGATACCTGTCTTCTGAATCTTTCTTAGCATGGTATGCAGGCGAGCATCATGCTCCTCTTGCGTACGACCCCACACCAGCACGTCGTCAATGTGACAAACCACGCCTTCAAGCCCTTCTGTGACCTCCGTCACCATTCTGTTCTGAAAGTGTTCAGGGGCGGACGCAATGCCAAAAGGTAGCCGTTTGAAATAATAGCGTCCAAAGGGCGTGATGAACGTTGTCAGTTTCGCTGAATCTTCTGTCAATGGGATTTGCCAAAACCCCATATTTGCATCCAGCTTACTAAATATTTTGGCTCCAGCCAGCCTCCCAAGTGTTTCCTCTACTGATGGTAGAATGAACTTCTCTCTACACACAGACTCATTGAGGTTAGTGAGGTCGACACAAATTCGTACAGGATCCATCTTATTCTTTCTGGGCACTACTACGATGCCAGCACACCAGTCTGTAGGCTCCTCAATTCTGCATATCACCCCGAGGCTTTCCATGCGGGACAGCTCTTGCTTGACTTTGTCCATTAGTGGCAATGGGATCCTCCTTGGTGTCTTGAGTGAAAATGGTTTGGCACCTGGTTTGAGCTTGATGGCATATGCCTGGCGTACCTCACCTAGTCCGCTGAATAGTTTTGGATAGTTCTCCTTTAATGTCTCTATAGTGACACTGTCAAGGCGTGCAACAAGCCCTAGTCTGCAGCTCACAGACCTCCCTAGCAGGGTAGTGTGCACATAACGGATAACATACACCTCCTCCATCTCCTCTTCCCCACCAACTCTCAACAACAGCTTGGCAACGCCCACAACATCAAGTGGCCTCCTCCCTGGTCCCAGGAGCGGCTTAGGTGCTTTGTGGAGCGCAGGTGGGTTTTCTCTGAATATTTTCTGGAACACAGCATGTGGCAAAACTGTGACATCAGCACCCGTGTCAATTCTGAACGTCACGCTGCTGTCATGAATGTCAATGTTGACCATCCAAGGATCACCGTCTGTTGTAACACTGCCGAGGAAGATGGCATCCTCATCCTCTTCCACCTCAAGTACAGATTTTAAGGTCTTGCACACACGTTTATAGTGACCCTTTCTCCTGCAAGCATGACAGTTCACTTCATTTACAGGACACTCCCGTTTTGAATGTGATGGAGAACTGCCACATTTGACATTTTGACTGTGTCTCCTTTTCCTTGCTATTCTGAGTACTGTGAGGTTTGTTTTTAGCAGGCTTGCTACTTCCCTTGAACACTCTATCAACAGACATTGCCTCACTTGCCTGAGTCCTGGTGTCTCCTCTCAGAGAAGCTTGCTTCTTTTTCACCTCCTCACTCTGCCGTGCCATCCTGATTGCTTTCTCCAAAGTCAGATCTGCATCTGCGTTCAGACAGCCTCTTGTCTAACAGACCGACGATGAGTCTGTCCCAAAGTAGCTCATCATGCAGCACACCGTAATTACAGTGTTCAGCCAGCGCATATAGTGCAGTGACAAAAGAATCTACTGTCTCACTTTCTCTCTGTTTTCACAGGTTGAATTTGGCACGTTCATAAATTACATTCTTTTTAACCACAAAGAAGCTTTGAAAGCCATCACGCACCGCTTCATACGAGCTGCGTTGAGCATCAGTCAGAGCCAGCCCACGTAAAACATCATCCGCCTCGTCTCCCATGCAATATATCAGAGTATTAACTTGATTCTCTTCAGAGCTTGCATTCAGATTACTTGTCAGGCGAAATCTGTTGAATCTCCGGATCCATTTGGCCCACTCCTGCGGCTCAGAAAAGTCGAAGGGCTCCGGCGGCTGGATGTTAAACGTAGTGCACGGACCCGCTGCCACAGCGACTCCCGGAGCGGTTGCTATACCTCCATTTGCATCTCCGTCTTCACTCATCGTGTCTGCAAACTCCCCTCTCTTCCTCCGCGGTGTACAAACGATCCTTTCTCTTTCCGGGCTTACCTCTCTACGTTAACTACAGGACTTCTGACACCATGTCGTGTTATTAAAACACTGCATGAGTCCAACTGTAGTTTTTAACGTCACTTTTTTATTGATCCACGTCAACCTCGCTGCTAGTCTGTCACTCTCCCGCCAGTTGCCTCCCTGACGTCATTACTGCGCGACTTTGTAGTTCTTTTCCAAATAACTCAATTACACCACATTGCCTGCGGCGTACTGCTCGAACCTGAGGTGTTTCATCTTCACAGCATCTTTTCTGACGTGCAGCAGTTCTCCTCACTCTATTTGTAACGGCAGCAGCTGTGTTTGTTTGATCCATGTGAGAAACATGGCAATTCTTGTGACTGTTGTGATTTCCCTGCTATATACACTACCGTTCAAAAGTTTGGGGTCACTTAGAAATTTCCTTATTTTTGAAAGAAAAGCACTTTTTTTCAATGAAGATAACTTTAAACTAATCAGAAATACACTCTATACATTGTTAATGTGGTAAATGACTATTCTAGCTGCAAATGTCTGGTTTTTGGTGCGATATCTACATAGGTGTATAGAGGCCCATTTCCAGCAACTATCACTCCAGTGTTCTAATGGTACAATGTGTTTGCTCATTGCGTCAGAAGGCTAATGGATGATTAGAAAACCCTTGTGCAATCATGTTAGGTCTGCAATGCTGTAATTGCTGCAAATGGAGGATTCTTTGACGAAAGCAAAGTTTGAAGGAAAAAATTATTTCAAATACAAATCATTATTTCTAACCTTGTCAATGTCTTGACTATATTTTCTATTCATTTTACAACTCATGGTGGTAAATAAGTGTGACTTTTCATGGAAAACACAAAATAATTGTCTGGGTGACCCCAAACTTTTGAACGGTAGTGTGTATATATATATATATATATATATATACGTATATATATATATGTAGACATCATAGGACAGCCTATGATGTCTGCAGGATGTCCTATGGTGATCTATGATTTCAGGGTACATAGGACTCGCGGTGATGTCATATAGGCGATGCCGTCATATAGGCAATAGGACTGGCTACCTATGAGCCTATGATCTCAGGATACATAGGACTCGCGATGATGCCATATAGGCGGATGTCATATAGACCATCACACTATGACATCCTACGATGCCTGCCTGGATGACTTTAGCAAACAACTGAAAGGTGCATACCGCCACCTACTGTACAAGAGTGTGTAACATTATGTTATCTGAGCCTGACCCCTAAATTCTATGACTTAATCCTGTTATTTAAAAAAGAGAAGAGAGCCCTTCTCGTGGTTCTTATTGCCTCTCCATCTCCATCTGTTCCCACGTTTATGATGTCTTGAATTTATAGAGTAATACAGAGTGATGACGTCTTGTAGCGAGTCCTGCAGTCTGTATGATGTCATAATGACATCCTAGGAACATCAGCTTTACGGCTTATCTGATGTCATATAGACTATGGTTTATGTGACGTCACATAGACATCATGTAGACGGTCCTATGATTGTCGACATCATAGGGACATCATAGGACATCATGCAGACATCATAGGCCGTCCTATGATGTCCTATGATCGTGACACACAGACACAGATTTCTTGCATTTAAAGAGTGATGATGATGATAGAGTGATGATATTTAATGAGAAAAATGCTGATGTGTTCAACACTTATTTTCCCTCTATATACACCAATATCACAGACACTGGAGGCAACGTGGGCAAACCTCTATCTCCTGAGCCTATATATAACATAAAAATACACACTCACTCATGAGAGGTATAAAATGTAAGCCCACGTTGACTGCCGACCTAGCTGCACCTAGGACACAGTCCAAGGACGGATAATTTTTTTCACCCATAAGGAGTTGTTCAGAACTCCTTATACAAAAGAGTGATAATAATCAAGTCAGTGGCGGTAATGCACTTGTAAGCTGGTTGCCAACCGCCAATCAAATCTAAAAGAAGAAGAGAAAGCTCTTCACTACTGTATGTAACTGATGAAAGTACGTGTCTTTTTTCCCGTAACAATTCTCACATTATCAGGAAATCAAGTTTATCCACATAGGTCAAACTATTTCAGTTTACCACACATAGTTAACCTCTTGCTGATCAGATAACAAGAGGCAGAAGTATAATTTGTGCTGATTTTTGTTTTTAATGGTTGGATTGGGTGGTGTATTTTTGAGCAGGATGGCCTTCCATCCGAACAAAGAAACTGCCTCGCAAGTCAGTGTCATAAAGCACTTCTAACATTAAATACTTGAAAGTGTGAATGTGCGAAAGTAATTTTCTGAAGAAAGACGTTCCCTAAACAGCAGTTTAAAACACAGCTCATGGAACCTTTTTTCTGGCTGGAATGGCTGGGTCAGAGAGCTGCTGCAGGAGCCACAGCAGAAAACTGAGAGGGAACGGAGAGACAGAAGTAAGCTGAATCATGTTGTCGGGCTATATAAATGGGACAAATTACATTTGATAGATGCAATATAGGCATTTTATGTATCAAGCACCGACAAATGTACATTGAGTATATTTGGTGTATTGCCCAGCTCTATTTGGAACTACAGCTATGAGGAGTAGTTACACAAATAACAGAAGAGCTGCTGATACAGTTCTTATGTTTACAAAACTATTATTGTCAGTATGTTTTTGTTAGAGTATCGGACAAGAAAATGCTAATTTATAGTGGACAATTTTAAAACAGGTGCTTGTAAAGATGGTAAGTGTAGTGTTACACTGTGTCTACATGGACATTCAATCCTCACACTCAGCAACAGGTCCGGAGGAAGCAGAGGATCATTCACATATGGACAGAGAACCCCTGGGGGGACAACCAGAACAATGGACTATTGTTTATACATCCCTGGATTAAGGAGAAGACGTCCGGGCGCCAGTGGTCATGCTAATCATATGTATTGACTGATATGTATATCAATATGCTAGTGTACCATGCATTCTCTCTGTTTGTATAACATATAAAAGACACGACACAGCAAACACAGGAAGACCGTACAGCACTACAAATGCGTCTCATTTTGATGGAGGAGATAAAACTCTGCAACCTTCCAGCCCGTCGTACCTCACTTGATTATTCCTCCACACTGGTGACCCTTGACGAAGAATGGAACACGACGCGAACACCCTGGACGGGAACCCCCAGCACGCGTCATTGTGTGCCCCTCGCCTGATCTTATCACGCCACACTGGTGACCTGACGAGAGAGAATGACCGTCTGCTCCCTCTCACTGCGCTGAGGACAGCAGAGGACCAGAGAACACCTGTAACCTCTTCATCCTCACCGGAGCGCACGGCCTGGAGCGGGCAGCGCTTGGACCGGCACGCACCATGAACCGCGACACAAGCGAAACGAAGGAAGCAGCCTGAACGGGGAAATCATCGACGGCAACTGCGTTGATTTCCACCAAGCTCCCCGACCCTGACTCAGCTCGCGACAAGCGGACCTCCCGCGCACAGAAGCCCCGCACACACACCGCAGGATTGCGACAGCGCAACTGCCAGCTAAGTGGTCACTGCGCCACGCGCACGCCACACACAGGGTCAAGCCGGCTCCACAGACCGATACAGTGTCCCCTGCCGCTGCACATGCCCGAGAAAAACGGCCGATTGCCACCCTTGGAACCTTCAGGGCTGCTCATGCACCTGAAGCAGACGTGCAGCCCGCACACAGGACTTTGTATGGGTTTCTTAGCCACGGTGCACAAAGGGAATTTAGCCGATTGCTGTCCCCTGGCTTTAGGGCTGCTCCTGCACCTAAAAGCCAAACCGCCAGGTCCCTCACATAGCTGCAGTTGTTTCACAGCCGCTACAAATCCTCGGGGAATTTGGCCGCTTGCCTTCCCCACATCCTCGCTGGATCAAGCCGCGAGAGGAGTCAAAGACTTAATTTTTTTTTTTTTTCACAGCCACTGTGGATCACCGCCAGGTTTAATGGGAAAATCCCTCACCGTCGCAGATTCACACGCAATTTTTGTGCGGCCCAGACACCTTTAACGTCCCGGGCCGGCACTCACTTACTCCCACCCCCCTCCCCCTCCTCCTTCACAGCGCTCTTCCCGCACCTCACTCCCTAAAGCCAGCCAATCGCTATCTGGTTCCATTACACACGACTGCAGACCGGCCCCGGTGCCCACAATCCACGGCCGTTCAACGTGCTGGAACTCTGAGTGGTGCACACTGTCCTTTCCACCCCTCCCCCATCCCCCCCACGGACTGACCTGCCCTCCAACAGTTCTACCGGAGCTGGAGCCAAACAACGGGGGGGGGGGGGGGGGGGGTCACAGCCCCTGCTGAGTGCTCTGGGGGGAGCCCTGTGGTGACCCACCACAATCTACATGGACATTCAATCCTCACACTCAGCAACAGGTCCGGAGGAAGCAAAGGACCATTCACATACGGACAGAGAACCCCTGGGGGGACAACCAGGACAATGGACTATTGTTTACACATCCCCGGATTAAGGAGAAGATGTCTGGGCGCCGGTGGTCATGCTAATCATATGTATTGACTGATATGTATCTCAATATGCTAATGTGCCCACAATATAACTATTTAATAACTATGATTAAAAATGATTAACAATTATTAAATTACCTCGTTCCAACACTGGGGCACCAGTTCTAGTTCATACAGATAGAAAAACTCTGTAATAATTGTGCTTAAGAATTTGGTAATTAATAAGCAAAGTTAAACAAATCATTTAATCAGTCTCTTAATCTGTATGTAAGTTCTTGACACTGAGTGATTCAGAGACCTTGGATACATAAACCGCACCTTTAACTCAGTTTAGCAATTTAATGAAAGAACCAAAGTAACAGACATCTGTGAAGTTTTGTAAAATGAAGAAATGACCAGGTGTTACAGTAACAATTATAATTTTGCATACATAGGAAAGAAAATTTACATATAACTGGGTATTTTGAAACAGAATTTGGGCCCCCGATTGTACAAAATTGGATCTTGATTTGGTAACTGAATCCTACCTAAAATAAAATCAATTTTGGATATTTCAAAGCTCCTTGGTGGAGATTAGGATAAGTTTGATGCTGCATATCAGGGTTTTCCTGATCCTACTGGAAGGGTGGATTTGGCACTGGTGACAACTGCCTGGTAGAAAAGCTCCAGCATCCTGTTGCACATGCTGAAGGATCTCAGCTTCCTCAGGAAGTAGTCTGCTCATCCACTTCTTGTACGCAGCATCGGTGTTAGATTTCCAATCCAGACCGCTGCTGATCGCGACACCCAGGTATTTGTAGTCCTCCACTACTCCCACAACAATGTACCTTGATGTTTGTTGTATGCAAACATCAAGACTAATATTTTTTATGTGTCCTGCATGTCATTAATCTTCTTCGCTGCTGTCTGTTGGGGTAGCAGTATCGGAGCTAGCGACACCAACAGACTTGACAAGATTATCAAGAAGGCTGGCTCTGTAATTGGTCTCAGGCGGGAGACCTTTGAATCTGTGGTGGAGAGGAGGACACTGAACAAACTGTGATCCATCATAAACAATCCTGATCACCCCCTCCACCACACACTGGACAGACAGCGGAGCACTTTCTCCAGCAGGCTGCTACAGCTTCGCTGCCGAACAGTTGGGTACAGGAAATCTTTCCCGCCACATGCCATTTCACTATACAGTAACTCACTCTGTTGAATTTTGGTCATAACAGTGCTGCCATACTGCACCTTACAGTATAACTGGTACCTCGTATTTCACCCTGTGCTTTATAATTCTTCTCTGTACAGTCAGTACTATCCATTGACTCATAGAGATAATCATCTATTTAACCTAGTAGTCGCCTATGTTGTATATAAAGTTATCTAAGCATTTTATTTTACTTCCCTGGGTAACTCCTTTTCTACTATGCTATGCGTATTTCTGTTGGTTGGGTCGTCTGTGTTGTGCTGCTGTTACACTGTAATTTCCCAATTTTGGATCAATAAAGTGCATTTATCTATAAAATTGATGACTACCAAAAAATATCCAGTCTTTATTATACAATCAAAATAGCATCAATTAGAACACACAAAACTTGAAACTTTCAGAATTTTTTTAAATTTTTATATACTCCTAAATAATCTGTTCTTTTATGTCAACAGAAATAAAATGAAAAACCTGTTAGATGCTCCAGAAAGATGGCGCTGACCTACTACGGGCACCACTTCAGCCAGATGGAATCACTAAGAGCAGCTTTTGTGAACCATTAACTCACTGTATTTATCAACATTGAATGAAACACTTCATGTTTTGACCTTGTCCAAAACAATCTCTCAACTGTGGAGACCATAGAGCTCACTGGAAGATCACTGAGGGATCCTGGTGATTGCTGAGAGATCATTGCTTTACTTTTTGTTAAGCATCAAAACAATATACAATGGTGATAAAATGATTCAGTTTCTCATTCTGATTAAGTGCATTACACTGACTAACAGATGGTGGCTTATTCAAAGACTGCAAATCCAGATTCTGTGATCTTGATCTCCTGGCAGTCTGGATCATGAAGATCCTATCTTGGAAGTCTCTGAAAAACCAGGACAGAATCTACAGGATCAATTTTGTCTGGGATGGCAAAAAGAGGGATTGCAAAATCTGGATAAATCTGCTCTAGATTACAGGTTTTGAAATACTGGACCCACACCAGTGACGTGCAGCTCATTGACACTGTATTTGCACCCTTAAGTGCAGCCTAATCACTGTTTGTAGCAACCATTAATGTCCAGATTTATGTACCACTTATTTCGGAGATAAATAACATGTTGAACTTTCATTTTTTAAATAATAATTACAGTAAAATCCTTTTAGCAGGGGTCTCAAGCCATGTGCCGTGGAGGGCCAAGACTGCAGGTTTTTTCCCAGCCAGTTTCTTCAACAGGTGAATTCACCAGATTCCTTCCCACCGATTGCTGAACAGTGAAAACACCTGCTTTAGTGTCTGGTTGGCAAGATAACCTGCAGGGTCCTGGCCCTCCATGGCACATGGAATGAGACCCCTGTGGTAAAGCATCAGACTAGAGTCTTACTGAGTAGTAGGTCTACAGTACCATAAAGACTAAATGACCAACATAGGAATACAGTTAATGTAGTAATTCGGACAATTCATATATTGTACTTTTAGGTTTATAAATTCTTCCATGCATTTTTCATATTCAAACTTCTAAATTACTCAAAAATGCAGCTGAGTCACTTTATCCACTGGTTGTAACAACAGATGGAAGCTGAAAGCAACACTTATTTAATGTAAAAGTGTTGAGCACACAACAATATGGGATATTATAGTTTTATTCAGGTCCATTTGCACAAGCATACAGATCATATCCACAGCAGATAGTTGTTCCTCCTAGAATAAGCTGGGTACACGGGGTGACTAACCCCCTCTGTAAAAACTTTGGTCTGGCTAACACTAGTGAATACACGCAGCACTGAACTACACACAATGACATGCTTAGCAGCTGGCCGTGTGCAAGGTTTCCCCACAGTAAGTGAGCCTTTAATGATCTGTCAGCAACACGATGACACAAGTGACTAATGGTGCATATTTCTGCAGGATCACAGCCCTGGGAATAAGTAAAGGGATCTGTGTCGGTGCTTTTCATTCAGAAGTAGAGTTCTTACAGGCAGACTATAAACGGTGGCTTCAAACATTCAATCAAGTATCATCACATCGACAAACCCTAAAATAAATAAACCAAAAGATAATAAAGATAGTTAGAAATGTTTAACAGTCGACACAGTGCATATCATTGCCCTTTATCAAGAGGAGTCCCCTCCATATGGTGATAAAATGGAAAAAGAATGTGACTGTCATGAAAAATTCAGAACATTAAGTTAATCCTTCACTATTCCTACAAATAGAATTAAGATGACTGTAAATTCCTGAATCCATCAAACCCACCATAAGATTTGTTTGTGCACAAATAATAATCTGCATAAATATGTAAACAAACTATAATAAAAACAAGCTGCTCCTGACTAAGAAACGACAATAACTGTAGAAAACATGCAGTGTCTGATATTATTAGCTCCAGTAGATATATCGCTCTGAAATCCTCCAGGGTGGATTTCAGCAGAGAAAGGTATGCAGCAATCCTCTAAACAGAGGTGAGGGCGAGAGGATTTACATTCTGATGCACTCGTAAGGAGGCAGATGTGGAGCTCTGACAGTGGCGCAGTGAACCGTGGAAAATTGAAAATGAAATGGCAAACTCTACTCTCCAGATACTATACACAGTGAAGTGAGTGTGTGTGTGTGTGTGTGTGTGTGTGTGAAAGCATGCATGATAGACACGTCCCTCTGTGCTGCATTTTAACCCCAAGGTTTCTTTCATTTCAGATCCCCTTCTTCGCCCTGAATGGTCTTTTTGATGCGCAGCAGGAGGGTTGTGTGCCACTGGTCCAGACGGGAGATGGAGTCAAACTCCTTTACCTGCAGCAGAAAGACAGCGGACGTATAAGCTTTTCCCCCCCCCAAATTAAGATTATGTTAAGAAGATTCTGCTGCTCTGTAAGTGAAATATTACAGAATATTTTCCACATGAAATGCAAAACATTCAATTTAACACAAGCACTTTGAACTCATGTTTTTCCTCCACAGATACTCTTCCCAAACATGGAGCTAATTTCAATAAAATCTTCAGGGAGCTCAGCTGCATAAATTTACTATGCCCATCTGTCATGGATTTACATATAAACACTGTGAATTCACATGGTTAGCAGGAAGACAAAAGAGACCGTTGCTGTGAAAATTTACAATGGAAAAACAAGTTGGAATATTCTGAATATACAGGGTTTTCTGTATCAATTCAGAGACGCCTATAGTGCAATATTTTAATCATAAATTATTAATAAATGTCACGAACACAAATTCAACTTTTGGGTACCAGACCAATAAAAAAAACTTGACTTTTCACTCTAATAGATGGTGTCCTGGCTGTATGTATTGCGAGGTCAGCAAAACAAAACCGACTTGTGACATCTAGTTGAGAGTTGGATGAGACAAAGATGGGGGATGAAAGTCACTATGTACGATGTTGCAATACTCAAGGACTACTGTTTTTTTCATAATCAAATTAAAAGGTACAGTATGGAAGAAGGTTATAGTGACACCTTATGATCATAAAGTGAAGGTCTAGTCCCTTTCACTCCATTCATACACTACTCACAAAAAGTTGGGGATATTTGGCTTTCAGGTGAAATTTATGGAAAATGTAAAAAGTTCACGCTACAGAGATATATCATGAAAGTAGGGCATTTAAGTAGAAGCATGCAATGGTCATTTCCTCATCTCAAACAATTTATTAAAACAAAAGCCAACAACAGTGGTGGGTATACCACAACAAAAATCTCAGTGTCACAATAACTTGTCATGTGCCTTTGAGCATCAATTACAGCTTGACAACGACGTCTCATGCTGTTCAAAAGTCGTCTTATTGCCTGCTGAAGCATGGCATTCCACTCTTTTTGAAGGGTGGCCCTCGGGTCAGTGAGGTTGTGGGGTGCAGGGTTACGACCCCCTACACGGGCGACTCAGCTGATCCCATAGGTTTTCTATGGGATTCAGGTCTGGAGAAAATGCAGGCCACTCCATTTGAGGTACCCCAGCCTCCAGCAGCCATTCTCTAATGTGACCTCGATGAGCTGGAGCATTGTTGTTCATGAAGAAGAAAATGGGCCTGTGATGTTCATGCAGGTGCAAAATGACTGGATTAATGATGTTATTCATGTAGTATCGGCTTGTCACTGTACCATTCACAAGGTGTAGGGCAGTTCTGTATTCACTAGACACACCTGCCCAGACTGTAACATGGTGACAACAGTAGCTGATACATAGTGGTCTCCTTGACGTCTCCAACATCGTTGGCGGCCATCATTTCTGCTCAACGTGAATCGACTTTCATCAGAGAACACCACTAAGGCCCACTGGTCCCTTGTTCAGCATAAATGCTCCCTGGCCCATGCAAATGATGATGCCTGTGCCTGGTGGTGTGGTCAGGTACCCTTGCAGATCATCTAGCACGCAGACCACACTGATGTAAACGGTTTTGAATGGTCTCACGTGACACTTGGGTACCTCTCACCTCCCTTAAATGTGCCAGGAGTTGAATGGTACTCATCATCCTGTTCCACAGGGCAGTGTTCACAATGAAGCGGTCATCAGCGTGGGATGTGGGCAAAGGACGTCCACTTCTATGCCTTTCTGTGACTCTTCCAGTCACTCTGTATCTCTGTTGCAACCTGCTGATGACATGCTGTGACACTCTGAGCTCAGTGGCCACGTCCCTCTGAGAACATCCTGTTTTAAGCCTCGCAACGGCGAGGTACTGTTGATCAATTGTTAGATGTTGTCTTGGTCTCATGATGTCAAAATGTGAACAGCATGATAAAGAGGACTGCTTAAAAGGAACTCCGATTATATTGGCATGTTAGCTCTATATGCTTTATTTTTATGTTAGTAACATAACTATAATTTTTTTGAAAATAATTCCCAGTTTTATATATTTTTAAAAAACTTTATTACGATGTAAATCGCCATTTTGTTTACGTCGCAATGCATTCTGGGTAGTGACGTAGAATGGTTGCAGCCGTTTTTTCTGTCTTATACAAGCCAAGAAACGAAGCTACTAACTACTGCCATTTGTCAGTGAAAATGCCACATTGCACGGCTTTTGGATGTAATTTCCAATCAAAGGGAAATAAAGAGAGCGGGGTAAGCATCCATAGCTTTCCTAAAGAGGGAAAGTGGAGGAAAAAGTGGGGCGGCAGTGGCTCAGCAGGTAGAGCAGGTCGTCTAATAACCCCATGGTTGGCGGTTCGCATCACGCTCTCCCCAGATATCCTGCCGTTGTCTCCCTGGGCAAGACACTTCACCCGCATTGCCTCCAGTGCCCATAACACTGGGTATGAATGTGTAAAAATGTTTAAATGCTCGGTGGTGGCCGGAGAGGCCGTTGGCGTGGATTGGCAGCCACATTTCCCTCACTCTGAGTGTCTGTGATCACGCGCTATAGCGCATGCCTGATAAAGCTAACATATGTATTAATCACGCTATGATAAAGCACAATATTGCGGCGTACAGTGGTTGCATGAGCTGCGCTGCGCGGGGAAGGAAACGGTTATAAAAGTTCACCATTCCCAAAAATTCTTGTAGTGCCCTGACCGTTTGCGGCCGGGGAAAATCTGCTACTGCGTGCACTTTGTCAGGCAGCAGGACCGCTCCTTCTGGAGAGATGCGGTGCCCCAAAAAATCAATCCCCGTCACCCCGAACTGACATTTCACTGGGTTGATTATTAACCCGTGCTCTTCCAACCTCCGGAAAACCGTCGTGAGGTGGGTTTCGTGTTCGTCTTCGGACGCGCTGGCTACTAAGATATCGTCCAGGTAGACGAACACGAAAGGGAGATCGCACAGCACTGCATCCATCATGCGTTGGAACGTCTGTGCAGCCCCTTTAAGCCCAAATGGCATGCGCAAAAACTCGAATAAACTGAACGGAGTTATTACCGCTGTTTTGGGTATGTCCTCAGCGCGCACTGGGACTTGGTGGTAACCGCGGACCAGGTCTATTTTAGAAAAAACGTGCGCCCCTGCAAGGAGAACGGAAAAATCCTGAATGTGAGGAATTGGGTAGCGGTCGTGTATATCGCTCAAAGCGCGTGCATGAGACATGTCTGTGATTGCACGCTATAGCGCATGCCTGATAAAGCTGACATATGTATTAATCACGCTATGATAAAGCACAATATCGCTCAAAGCACACGAGCGTGCGCTTTGCGCACCAGTGTGGCGGATGAAATAAGGGAACCCAGTGTGGAAGCACGGAATAAGTGCAGACAGGACACGGCGAACTGAAGTTTAAAAGGGTGTTTATTTCATCCTCCAGCACGAAGCTCACTCCAGCGCTGTGGGAGCGCGCTGCAGCAAGCCTTGTGTCTCTAGTCACCAAACAGGCAATGCATGTGATCAAAAAGCAGGATCAGAGAGCGCTTTGCGCACGCTCAAGCGAATCACGATTCGAATTTTGTCACAGTTCGAATTTTTATCCAGCGCACGCTTGATAAAGCTGATATATATATATTTATCACACTATGATAAAGCTCTATTTCGCTCAAATGCGCGATATAGCGTGCACGCGTGTCTCTCCACTCCGCGAGTGTCTCTCCACTTCTGTCTCATGCGCGCGCTTTGAGCGATATTGTGCTTTATCACAGCGTGATTAATACATATGTCAGCTTTATCAGGCATGCGCATGTAGGCTATAGCGCAGTGATCACAGACACTCAGAGTGAGGGAAATGTGGCTGCCAATCCACGCCAACGGCCTCTCCGGCCACCACCGAGCATTTAAACATTTTTACACATTCATACCCAGTGTTATGGGCACTGGAGGCAATGCGGGTGAAGTGTCTTGCCCAGGGACACAACAGCAGGATATCTGGGGAGAGCGTGATGCGAACCGCCAACCATGGGGTTATTAGACGACCTGCTCTACCTGCTGAGCCGCTGCCGCCCCACTTTTTCCTCCACTTTCCCTCTTTAGGAAAGCTATGGAGGCTTACCCCGCTCTCTTTATTTCCCTTTGATTGGAAATTACATCCAAAAGCCGTGCAATGTGGCATTTTCACTGACAAATGGCAGTAGTTAGTAGCTTCGCTTCTTGGCTTGTATAAGACAGAAAAAACGGCTGCAACCATTCTACGTCACTACCCAGAATGCATTGCGACGTAAACAAAAATAGTAATAAAGTTTTTTAAAAATATATAAAACTGGGAATTATTTTCAAAAAAATTATATTATAGTTATGTTACTAACATAAAAATAAAGCATATAGAGCTAACATGCCAATATAATCGGAGTTCCTTTTAAATACCAATTCTAATTGAACCAGAAAATTTATTGGTCGATTCATGGATCAAACTCCTGTTGTGAATTTTGCTGTTGAGCACCTTGTTAGAGAACAGCAGGTTATGCAAAAAGTACTGAAATATTGACGGTTGGACATGTGCATTCAAAAGGTTAGAGAAGGTCAAATTAAGTTCACCTGTAAATGTTGTAGTGCATTTTAGATGCATCCTGAAATTTCAACTGAAAGTCGAATATTCCTAACTTTTTGTGAGTAGTGTATATACCAGTCCTCTCCAAAAACAAATTAGACCATTGCTGACAGTTAATGCGGCCAGAATATTTCTGCATGCAATGATCTTCTCACACATCGATTACTGTTTTACCAACTGGTCACTCACTGGTGTAACCATAATCAAACCCACTGAATCTTTATACCAAAAAGCCATAAAAATCCTTGACAAGAAAGATCCCACATATCACTGCTGTCACATTTACAAGAAATACAATCTTCTGTCTTTTGAAAATTATAAAAGTCAAATTTGCCTGTTCAAGCTATAAAATATTAAGGGGCAGATTTACTAACATAAAACCCTGTTTTAGCATTAAAAAACTACTGTCAAGATTTACTAAAGGGCGTGAGGCAAAATTAGTGGTGGAAAGGCGTGGACTATGTTAATTTTGCACCTGGCCTCACTGCATAGGTATTTGTGGGAGTTGTCACGTCAACTGGCAAATTTGAGGAAGGGGAGTATTTAAATGACTGGCGCAAGGTGATTTACTAAGGTTTGCGGTTGTCAGTCTCCTGGTAAATGCACCAGGATTTAATGTACAAAAAAAGCTTGTCTTAATTCATCTGCGCCTGATGACAGGGATTGAGAACCGAGGGCGCGTGGCCAGAGAGAGAGAAGCTTCTCCCTGCGTGTGACTTGATTTGGCATGACAACAGATTAATATGAACAGAAACAATCTCAGAGATTGGTGTTGTGCTGAACTGGACATCAGTCGGCAGAGGATTTTTTAAAATTTCATTTGTTTATATACAGTGGGGTAAAAAAGTATTTAGTCAGCCACCAATTGTGCATGTTCTCCCACTTAAAAGATGAGAGAGGTCTCCAATTTTCATCATAGCTATACCTCAACTATGAGAGACAAAATGAGGAAAAAAAAAATCCAGAAAATCACATTGTCTTATTTTTAAAGAATTTAACTCAAAGGCAACAGTCTCTGTTGTGGATGTCCGAGGAATAAGTGAAATCGTGTGTGTTTAATTTTATTATTTTCCAGAGTTCAGAAACGATAAAACACACATATAGTATTTATGAAAAGTCATGGACTGGGAGACCTGTAGATTTTGTTAAAACAAAGTTATCCACATAATAAAACCCCAGAGTCTCCATCAGACCATCTTGACTGTTCTTGTGTTAATAAAATAAACACGTTGGTCAATAATCAATTTATTCACGAGTAGTCTTTAATTTATGCATATTAAACAAAGGAGTCTGCCATGTGAAATGAAAATCAAAATTTTGTTAGATGACGAACAATCAAACTATTTTACTGGGGTTTGCGCTTAAACAAAAGCTTAAAAAAACTATATTATGCACCTCCACACTGGCTGTGCCTTTGTTGATGACCCGCTTCCTCAGGTGTGCCTGTGCGCAATTTTGCGGTGCTCATTGGTGGATGGGTGGTCATTATTAAAACAAAGTGTCTGCGTCTGTGTTCATAATTTTGTGTGTTGATAGTAGAGCACTGGCAAAAATTGGCCACTCCCGGAGGCACTCTGTCTAATTTGAGCACTCGCTAATTTGCACTGCCTTAGTAAATCTGCTCCTAAATGGCTATGCACCCCCTCATCCCAGAAGAATATGTTAAACTGAGAACTGTCGCCGGTACAACCACCAATGCAATCACTAGAGGAGACTGTGAGGTCCCCCACAAATGCATCACATTTTCTCAATCTGTGAGGGGGGCCAAGATCTGGAATAACATACCACCTGCAATCAGAGAACATACCACACTAAACACTTTTAAGACTCACTGTAAAAATTGACTTTTAAACAACCAAAACTGTACCCATAACTAGTGGTTGCTCTGTAGCATATGCATATATATATATGTGCCCGTGTGTCACACACATATGCCCTGCCTCTTGTTTGTTGCCGTCTGTTGTTGCTGTGAGGTGCTTGGGTGCATGTGTGTGTACGCATACACAGCACTTCACACATGTGACATTTGAATATTTTGTTTTGTTAACACCGTAACTCTACACTTTGTAGTTTCACTGTAATTGTTCTGCTCATGTATGATTGTTTGTGTGTTTTTGTGACCTGCCGGGGGACTACAAATGCAAATTAGCAGTATTGCTAAATTTGGCATGCTTACATTTGTATTAATGTTCATTAGTATGTAATGTCCCTTTCAAATAAACTAAACTAAAAATGAATCCCAGCACTACAATTCATGTTGTGACTGCAAGGTGTCCGTAAACCCAAGATTGTAAAAGTTCCATTTTGGAACATAAAAGTACATGAACACACAAAACCCAAAAGCAAGACTTACAAACTCTGGAAATAAGACCATCTGAACAGTACTTTTATGCAGACAGTCCTGGGAGACTGAAATGTTCCAGACTTCAAAACAAACACACAAGGGATCCAGCAAAACTACCGCCTGAAGCACTGATGCACAGACTCTCCTTGAGCCTTGCATTAAATCTTGGGGACTTTCATGTTTTGTATGGGACTTACTGCCTCAGTGAAAGCCTCGCTGTTCTGCTCCTCATGAGCCTCAAGAAGTTTCTATCAAAACAAAAACATGTAGGTTACATTGAGAGGCCGAGCAGATTAAAAGGAAGTTATCAGACTGTAGCACGTTACCTTCAACAACTTGCATTCTCTGGAGTCTGAAAAAGCTGGGAACATCTCCTCATATTTTTCAATAGCAATCTGCGGAGACATGGCTTGTTAGAATTCTACCAAATCTGCCTGTCTCAAATCCTGACAGAACGAGGCACAAACAAATGCACCTTCGCATTAAGTTCATCCACAATGAAATGACACAGGGAAGCTTTGAAGAAATACTCTTTGGCACTGTATTTCAGCAGTGGGTTGTCCATTGTGTTTGCTCCAACCTAGTTAAGAGGCAATCGCGTAAAAAGTAAGGCCAGATGTTAATAGAGAAGCGGAAGCATAATGTGCAAATGCAGGAAGATAAAAGTAGACAGGCCTGCTCGTAGATCTCAATTGCCTTCTGGTACTGCTCCAGCTGAGCACAGTAAGCTCCCACCTTCAGGAGACACTTGTTGGCAGAACTAAGGAAACAACATCAAGTGTAAAATCAGTACAGTACTAATTTTAATAACTGTAGCTATAGACACAGTAGAAGACAAAACAATATACATATTATGTTGAAATAAATGTGAAAACTAGAGCTTTTAAGATATTCACCAAGATTCTCAATGATGGAGTATTGTTTCAACCTTTATTGTGACTCAGAAGTACAAATATGTAAAGATCTTATTCACAGTGTAGCTGAGCCAAAAAAAAAAAAAAACTTAGGAAAAACAGCTCCTGGACACAAGAAACACTAATATTAAATTACAATAAAAGGGGAAATGCGTGACAAGATCATAAGAGAGTCAAGAGAAAACAACAAATACCAACCAAAACAAAAGGAATAATTAAAATGACCCTAAGGATATTTAAAATGTTCAAAATATGTACATACAGACAGTTAAAACAGGAACAAGTTGTACATAAACTGCAATAAAAGATTTTAATTGGCCCATGGATAAAAACAAATGAAGAAATCTTTAAAGTATACTGCAAGTTGTTCCATGCTGCAAATGCACAATAAGAAAAAAATAGATTTATCAAGTTAAATTAAAACAACCAGTACCTGCAACACAATCCAGTCAGCTGACAAGTGTTCGATATGAGTCTACACAGCTCATGAGTAGCTTTACTTACACATTATGAACACACCTCAAGGCCACCAAGAGCCTTCACTTCTCTATACATACACTATTGACAAAAAGTTGGGGATATTTGGCTTTTGGGTGAAATTTATGGAAAATGTCAAAAGTTCACGCAACAGAGATATTATATCACGAAAGTAGGTCATTTAAGTAGAAGCATGCAATGGTCATTTCCTCATCTCAAGCAATTTATTGAAACAAAAGCCAACAACAGTGGTTGGTATACCACAACAAAAAATGTCAGTGTCACAATAATTTGTCATGTGCACTTAAGCATCAATTACAACTTGACAACGACGTCTCATGCTGTTCAAAAGTTGTCTTATTGACTTTTGAACAACATTCCACTCTTCCTGCAGGGCAGCCCTCAGGTCACTGAGGTTGTGGGGTGCAGGGTTACGACACTCTACACGGCAACTCCACTGATTCCATAGGTTTTCTATAGAATTCAGGTCTGGAAAAAGTGCAGGCCACTCCATTTGAGGTACTCCAGCCTATAGCAGCCATTCCTTAATGATGCAACCTCAATGAACTGGAGCATTATCGTCCATGAAAATGAAATAAGGCCTGTGTTGTTCATGCAAGGGCAAAATGACTTGATTAATGATGTTATTCATGTAGTATTGGCTTGTTACTGTACCATTCACAAGGTGTAGGGCAGTTCTGTATTGACTAGACACACCTGCCCAGACTGTAACATGGTGACAACAGTAGCTGATGCATAGCGCTCTCCTTGATGTCTTCAACATCGTTGGCGGCCATCATTTCTGCTCAACGTGAATCGACTTTCATCAGAGAACACCACTGAGGCCCACTGGTCCCTTGTCCAGCATAAATGCTCCCTGGCCCATGCAAATGATGATGCCTGTGCCTGGAGGTGTGGTCAGGTACCCTTGTAGGTTGTCTAGCATGCAGACCACACTGTTGTAAATGGTTTTGAATGGTCCAACGTGACACTTGGGTACCTCTCACCACCCTTAAATGTGCCTGGAGTTGAATGGCATTCATCATCCGTTTCCACAAGGCACTGTTCACAATGAAGCAGTCATCGGCGTGGGAACTGGCCAAAGGACGTCCACTTCTATGCCTTTCTGTGACTCTTCCAGTCTCTCTGTATCTCTGTTTCAACCTGCTGATGACATTCTGTGACACTCTGAGCTCAGTGGCCACTTCCCCCTGAGAACATCCTGTTTGAAGCCTCACAATGATGAGGCACTGTTGATCAACTGTTAGATGTTGTCTTGGTCTCATGATGTCAAAATGTGAACAGCATGACGAAGAGGACTGTTTAAATACCAATTCTGATTGAACCAGAAAATTTATTGGCCGATTCATGGATCAAACACCTGTTCTGAATTTTGCCATTAAGCACCTTGTTAGAGAACAGCAAGTTATGCAAAAAGTACTGAAACATTGACTAGTTGGACATGTGCATTCAAAAGGTTAGAGAAGGTCAAATTAAGTTAATCTGTAAAGGTTATAGTGCATTTTAGGTGCATCCTAAAATTTCACCCAGAAGTCAAATATCCCTATCTTTTTGTGAGTAGTGTACAGGTACATCTCAAAGAATTAGAATATCATAAAAAGTTCAATATTTTTGTCACTCATTTCAGAAAGTGAAACACATATACAGTATTATATAGATTCATTACACAGAGAGTGAAATATTTCAAGTGTTTATTTATTTTAATTTTGATGATTATGGCTTCCAGCCATGAAAACTGCAAATTCAGTTTCTCAAAAAATTAGAATATTACATAAAATTAATTTTTTTAAAAATAGTTTTTTAATACAAATGTGGACCGACTAAAAAGTATGTCCATGTACACACTCAATACTTGGTCAGGGCTCCTTTCGGATTAATTACTGTATCAATGTGGCGTGGCATGGAGGTGATCAGCCTGTGGCTCTGCTGAGGTGTTATGAAGGTCCAGGTTGCTTTGATAGTGACCTTCAGCTCGTCTGCATTGTTGGGTCTGGTGTCTCTCATCTTCCTCTTGACATTACTCCATAGATTCTCTATGGGTTTAGGTCAGGAGAGTTTGCTGGCCAATCAAACACAGTGACACCATGGCCATTAAACCAGGTTTTGATATTTTTGGCAGTGTGTGTGTGTGGGGGGTGGGGGGGCAGGTCCTGCTGGAAAAGGAAATCAGCTTCTCCATAAAGCTTGTCAGCACAGGAAAGCATGAAGTGCTCTAAAATTTCCTGGTAGACGACTGCGCTGACTTTGGTCTTGATAAAACACAGTAGACCAACACCAGCAGATGACATGGTTCCTCAAATCATCACTGACTGTGGAAACTTCACACTAAACCTCAAGCAACTTATATTCTGTGCCTCTCCACTCTTTCTCCAGACTCTGGGACTTTGATTTCCAAATGAAATGCAAAATTTACTTTTATCTGAACAGAGGCCATCTGCTGGTGTTTGTCCACTGTGTTTTATCAAGACCAAAGTCAGCACAGTCATCTACCAGAAAATTTAAGAACACTTCATGCTTCCCTCTGCTGACAAACTTTATGGAGAAGCTGATTTCATTTTCAAGCAGGACTTGCCCCCCCCCACACACACACACACACTGCCAAAAGTATCAAAACCTGGTTTAATGACCATGACATCACTGTGTTTGATTGGCCCGCAAACTCTCCTGACCTAAACCCCAAAGAGAATCTACAGAATATAAGCGTATGTGCATACAATCAGTACTGTCACACCTGAGCAATTGCCACTTAAAGTCTGCTTTAAGCTTTAAATCTCCATTATGCCAGGTGCACATTGTGCCGTAGTGAAGTGTGGAAACAGCATGTATCCTCTAGACCGGTGGAAAAGCAGTGGAAAAGCAGTAAGTCTATATTATAACATAATTAAATAGTGTTGTGTATTGTTCAAGTTCTAGCCTAATTGACACGAGTCTAAACCCTGAAGTAGTAGGTACGGACAGGCAGGCCTGGATCTAGGATATACAGCCGTGGACAAAATTGTTGGTACCCCTCTGTTAATGAAAGAAAAACCCACAATGGTCACAGAAATAACTTGAATCTGACAAAAGTGGTAATAAATAAAAATTCTATGAAAATTAACCAATGAAAATCAGGCAGTGCTTTTGAATTGTGGTTCAACAGAATTATTTTAAAAAACAAACTCATGAAACAGGCCTGGACAAAAATGATGGTACCCTTAACTTAATATTTTGTTGCACAACCTTTTGAGGCAATCACTGCAATCAACAATTTCTGTAACTGTCAATGAGACTTCTGCACCTCTCAGCAGGTATTTTGGCCCACTCCTCATGAGCAAACTGCTCCAGTTGTCTCAGGTTTTAAAGGTGCCTTCTCCAGACGGCATGTTTCAGCTCCTTCCATAGATGTTCAATAGGATTTTGATCAGGGCTCATAGAAGGCCACTTTAGAATAGCCCAATGTTTCGCTCTTAGCCATTCTTGGGTGTTTTTAGCTGTGTGTTTTGGGTCATTATCCTGTTGCAAGACCCATGACCTGCGACTGAGACCAAACTGTCCGACACTGGGCAGCACATTTCTCTCTAGAATACCGTGATAGTCTTGAGATTTCATTGTACCCTGCACAGAATCAAGACACCCTGTGCCAGACGCAGCAAAGCAGCCCCAGAACATAACAGAACCTCCTCCATGTTTCAAAGTAGGGGCAGTGTTCTTTTCTTGGTATGCTTCATTTTTGCGTCTGTGAACATAGCGCTGATGTGCCTTGCCAAAAAGTTCCAGTCTTGTCTCGTCTGTCCATAGGACATTCTCACAGAAGCTTTGTGGCTTGTCAACATGCAGTTTGGCAAATTCCAGTCTGGCTTTTTTATGATTTGTTTTCAACAGTGGTGTCCTCCTTGGTCATCTCCCATGAAGTCCACTTTGGCTCAAACAACGACGGATGGTGCGATCTGACACTGATGTACCTTGACCTTGGAGTTCACCATGAATGTGTTTAGAGGTTGTTCTGGGCTCTTTTGTTACCATTCGTATTATCCGTCTCTTCCATTTTTCATCAAGTTTCCTCCTGTGGCCACATCCAGGGAGGTTGGCTACAGTCCCGTGGATCTTAAATTTCTGAATAATATGTGCAACTGTAGTCACAGCAACATCAAGCTGCTTGGAGATGATCTTATAGCCTTTACCTTTAACATGCTTGTCTATAATTTTCTTTCTAATCTCCTGAGACAACTCTCTCCTTTGCTTCCTCTGGTCCATGTTTAGTGTGGTACACACCATGTCAAAAAACAGCACAGTGACTACTTGTCACCCTTTAAATAGGCTGAATGACTGATTACAAGTTTGTAGACACTTGTGATGTTAACTAGAGGACACATCTTGATTGAACATGTCCCTATGGTCACATTATTTTCCATCTTTTCTAGGGGTACCATCACTTTTGTCCAGGCCTGTTTCATGGGTTTGTTTTTAAAAGTAATTCTGTTGAAATTCAAAAGCACTGTTTGATTTTCATTGGTTAATTTTCATAGAATTTTTATTTATTACCACTTTTGTCAGATTCAAGTTATTTCTGTGACAATTGTGGGTTTTTCTTTCATTAACAGAGAGGTACCAACAATTTTGTCCACATGTGTAAAGTAAGCAGGCCTATGCCTTGTAGTGAAATTTACTCAAAATGACATAACCAAAGTTGAGCTGTCAAACCACTCGCTTACCTTCTTTGTTGTCGTTTCAGAGTCTCGCAAGTAAGGGTGCTTGGTCCTTTGACAACAAAAAATCTGCTATGCCAGCGTACATACAGGGGGGCCATTTTGGCCAATTTCTGCAACGTGGTGGCGAATGCAAGCGCAACTAGTTCATCCTTGCGTTTGCAGGTACAACTGGGAAGACCCCTACGCATACAATATGCTCATAGATCAGGAATTTTCCATAAATTAAATGTATCGATAGAGCATGTTTGGTAGCCACATTCCCATGATGCTTTGCGTGAGCCGAGATGCAAAAGTCGCTTATTGTCAAGGGGAAGATGACAGACACCAGACCCAACAATGCAGACGAGCTGAAGGTCACTATCAAAGCAACCTGGACCTTCATAACACCTCAGCAGTACCACAGGCTGATCACCTCATGCCACGCCACATTGATACAGTAATTAATCCAAAAGGAGCCCCGACCAAGTATTGAGTGTGTACATGGACATACTTTTCAGTTGGTCTACATTTGTATTGAAAAACTATTTTTTTAAATTAATTTTATGTAATATTCTAATTTTTTGAGAAACTGAATTTGGGGTTTTCATGGGATGGAAGCAATAATCATGAAAATTAAAATAAACATTTGAAATATTTCACTCTCTGTGTAATCAATCTATATAATACAGTGGGGCAAAAAAAGTATTTAGTCAGCCACCAATTGTGCAAGTTCTCCCACTTAAAAGATGATACCATAGGTATACCTCAACTATGAGAGACAAAATGAGAAAAAAAAAATCCAGAAAATCACATTGACTGATTTTTAAAGAATTTATTTGCAAATTATGGTGGAAAATAAGTATTTGGTCACCTACAAACACGCAAGATTTCTGGCTCTCACAGACCTGTAACTTCGTCTTTAAGAGGCTCCTCTGTTCTCCACTCGTTACCTGTATTAATGGCACCTGTTTGAACTCGTTATCAGTATAAAAGACACCTGTCCACAACCTCAAACAGACTCCAAACTTCACTATGGCCAAGACCAAAGAGCTGTCAAAGGACACCAGAAACAAAATTGTAGGCCTGCACCAGGCTGGGAAGACTGAATCTGCAATAGGTAAGCAGCTTGGTGTGAAGAAATCAACTGTGGGAGCAATTATTAGAAAATGGAAGACATACAAGACCACTGATAATCTCCCTCGATCTGGGGCTTCACGCAAGATCTCACCCTGTGGGGTCAAAATGATCACGAGAATGGTGAGCAAAAATCCCAGAACCACATGGGGGGACCTAGTGAATGACCTGCAGAGAGCTGGGACCAAAGTAACAAAAGCTACCATCAGTAACACACTACGCCGCCAGGGACTCAAATCCTGCAGTGCCAGACGTGTCCCCCTACTTAAGCCAATACATGTCCAGGCCCATCTGAAGTTTGCTAGAGAGCATTTGGATGATCCAGAAGAGGATTGGGAGAATGTCATATGGTCAGATGAAACCAAAATAGAACTTTTTGGTAAAAACTCAACTTGTCGTGTTTGGAGGAGAAAGAATAATGAGTTGCATCTAAAGAACACCATACCTACTGTGAAGCATGGGTGTGGAAACATCATGCTTTGGGGCTGTTTTTCTGCAAAGGGACCAGGACGATTGATCCGTGTAAAGGAAAGAATGAATGGGGCCATGCATCGTGAGATTTTGAGTGAAAACCTCCTTCCATCAGCAAGGGCACTGAAGATGAAACGTGGCTGGGTCTTTCAGCATGACAATGATCCCAAACACACCGCCCGGGCAATGAAGGAGTGGCTTCGTAAGAAGCATTTCAAGGTCCTGGAGTGGCCTAGCCAGTCTCCAGATCTCAACCCCATAGAAAATCTTTGGAGGGAGTTGAAAGTTCGTGTTACCCAGCGACAGCCCCAAAACATCACTGCTCTAGAGGAGATCTGCATGGAGGAATGGGCCAAAATACCAGCAACAGTGTGTGAAAACCTTGTGAAGACTTACAGAAAATGTTTGACCTCTGTCATTGCCAACAAAGGGTATATAACAAAGTATTGAGATGAACTTTTGTTATTGACCAAATACTTATTTTCCACCATAATTTGCAAATAAATTCTTTAAAAATCAGACAATGTGATTTTCTGGATTTTTTTTTTCTCATTTTGTCTCTCACAGTTGAGGTATACAGTACCTATGATGAAAATTGGAGACCTCTCTCATCTTTTAAGTGGGAGAACGTGCACAATTGGTGGCTGACTAAATACTTTTTTACCCCACTGTATATAGGTTTCACTTTCTGAGTGACCAAAAAATATTGAACTTTTTCATGATTTTCTAATCTTTTGAGATGTACCTGTGTATACAGCGGGGAAAGTAAGTATTGAACACATCAATATTTTTCTCATTTAACATATTTCTAATGGAGCCACTGACCTGAGACTTTCACCAGATATCAGTAACAATCCAAGTAATCCATACATACAAAGACATCAAGGTAACTGTGTTCACAAAACAAGTTAGATTTAATAAAGTGGAATGACACACAGAATAAGTATTGAACACATGAAGAAAAACAGGTGCAAAAAGGCACAGAAAGCCAAGAAACCACCTGAAATCCATCAGAATTTAGGACGCCATCCCATCCCCCATCAGTGCAAATTAATTTCAGCTGGTTTAGTACTGACTGATAGCCTTTAAAAAGGTCTGTGAATATCAGATTGTGACACCACAAAGAACTCATGATGGGTAGACGCAAAGAGCTCTCTCTAGACCTTTGCAACCTTATTGTTGCAAAATATAATGATGGCATTGGTTACAGGTCATTTCTAAACTGCTGAATGCTCCACTGAGCACCGTTGGAGCCATCATTTGTGGAAAGAACATCATTTTATCATAAAGCAGCCACGACCAGGAGCTCCTTGCAAGATTTCTGACAGAGGAGTCAAAAGAATTGTCAGAAGAGTTATCCAAGAGCCAAAGACCACTCATGGAGAGCTCCAGAAAGACCTGGAGTTAGGAGATACTGCTGTTTCAAAGAAAACAATAAGTAATGCACTCAACCAACATGGGCTTTATGCCCACTCACCTCGCAAGACTCCATTGTTGAAGAAAAAGCATGTTGATGCTCGTTTAGAGTTTGCTGCACAACATTTGGGCAAGCCAGTAAACTACTGGGAGAATATAGTCTGGTCAGATGAGACCAAAATTGAACTTTTTGGATGCCACAACACACAGCCTCTTTGGAGGAGAAATGACACTGCACATCCCATCATGGGTGTTTTTCAGCGCATGATTGTGGCAGACTCCATATAATTGAAGGAAAGATGAATGGACAAATGTACAGAGACATCCTTGATAAGAATCTGTTGCCATCTGCCAACATGCTGAAGATTAAATGAGGGGGGACACTTCAGCAAGACACTGATTCCAAACACACAGCCAAGAAAGCTGTCAACTGGCTCCAGAGAAGGAAAATAAAGCTGCTATAATAGCCAAGTCAGTCACCTGACTTGAATCCAATTGAAAATCTATGGAACGAACTGAAGACCAGAGTTCAGAGAAGACACCCACGGAACCTTCAACATTTGACAGTTTCTGTTGAAGAATGGGCTAAAATCACTCCTGAGCAATGCCTGCACCTAGTTTCTCCATACAGGAGGCATCTGGAAGCTGTTATTACCAACAAAGGCTCATGAATTTCACCAAGCGTGTTCAATACTTATTTCCTGTGTCATTCCACTTTATTAAATATAACTTGTTTTATGAACACAGTTGCCTTGATTTCTTTGTATGTATGGATTACTTTGGTTGTTACTGATATCTGGCGAAAATCTCAGGTCAATGGCTCCATCAGAAATATGTTTAATGAGAAAAATGTTGACGTGTTCAATACTCATTTTCCTCACTGTATAAACACTTAAATAGCATAGGCCTACTCAAAGTTGAAATTACATCTACTCATAGCCTTTGACCTTTACCTTGAGCTCAAACTGTATGTGGACTCACCTGAGGATCTTTGTGTATGAGTTTGCTGAGCATCCGGGCTGTTGCCTCAGAGAGGTAGTGATTTATGTGAATTTTGAACAGACAGATGGACAGACAGAGCACTATGGCTTTAGCTCATTACATCTCTGCTGAAACAAACTAAAAAACTAAGTTACGATGCACACAAAAATTCTTGCGTTTCCTTCCGAGGACTGCTATATTCACAAGTATTTTATATGTAGTTAAGCAGGTTCTGATGTTTTTCTTCCTGCAGGATGACCCATGTGTAAATAGTGACAGCTCAGATTTCCCTGCAACCCCGATTTTGATTTTTACATGAGCCAAAAGTCAGTAGGTACATGAGTTTAACAAGCAATAACAAGCTATTATGTTAATAATTTAGAATAGGAGTTCTGAGACTGCAATTTCAGTTTACTGAATAGGAAGCTGGCAAATAAATTAAAATACCAGCATAAAAAGCCACAGCATTAAAACCACCAGTAGATTATCTTGTTCCCTTGATAAAGTTTGGGCCCATTCCTTTGCCTGACTACTATGGGGGACGGGGGGGGGGGGGGGGGGGGGGGGGGTGAAAAGTTCATAGTGGTCAAATTTGACCAAATGTGGTTTATTTTTCACCCACAGGGATCCAAGCACTGCAGCACCGATGGAAGAAGTGTGTAGACCAAAGGGAAGACTGTGTTGAAAAATAAACCACATTTGGTTAAATTTGACCACTATGAACTTTTCAGCCCCCCCCCCCAGATGTAAAAGGTTGTCCCATATGAGCAGCCTTAATCAGAAGGACACTGTGCTTCACCATTTGCAAATTCCTCCAACTTAAAAAACTATCAAAGGCATCAACTTTGCCTCTGCTCCAAAATCTTGATGTAACTGAGCAACACCAAACCTGATCGTCACAGGACTTACCCTCAACCCACATGACCCAAAAGCACCTCAGTGCCAAACACCTTTGTTGTGTTCTGAACAAAATACAAACAGCACACAATGCTGCAAACATTAAGAAACCATATATGATTAATTCTAATGAGATTGAGTTTATTAAGGGATTAAGTCAACTTTCTTTCCCTTTAAGTTTATGCTCATTTAGCTTTTAAATGACACGATTTGAGTTTAAACTAATTTAGCTTTTAAGATAAAGCTGTTTGCATTTCAGGGCAGCGCGGTGGCGGAGTGGTTAGCACTGCGGCAGTACAGCAACTCCCCCTTGGCCTGGGGATCCTGGATTCGATCCCAGCGTGGAGTTTGCACGTTCTCCCCGTGTCTGCGTGGGTTTACTCCGGGATTTCTCCGGTTTCCTCCCACATGCCAAAAACATGCGTTAGGTCAACTGGCATCAAAACTGGGGATTCTAAATTGTCCTTAGGTATGACTGTGAGAATGAATGGTTGTCTGTCTCTCTGTGTTGGCCCTGCAATGGACTGGTGATCTCTCCAGGATGTACCCTGCCTCTCGCCCAAAGATGCTGGGATAGGCTCCAGCCCCCCGTGACCCGAAAAGGACTAAGCGGAAGAAGATGGATGGATGGATGTTTGCATTTCAGCTAAGAGCTTTTAAGGTAACAGAGAACACATTTTTATACTGAAATTAGTCACCTTTATGCAAACTAAACTTTTAAGGTAACATTGTTCAAATTTAATCTAGATTTTAGGCTAACACAGGTGAACTTTAAGATGGTTTAGCTAAAAAAAAAAAAAACATACCTGTTTGACTCCTCTCCTTTGTAGTAGTCTGCTGCTTGTTCATAATGTGCAATAGCCTTTACAAAAGGGGAAAAAAAGGAAATACTGTAATATTAGGAGTTCCTCAAAACAAGTTTTCCTCTTAACTGTAGCATTAACAACAAATGTAGTGGAATTCAAATGTATGACCTCTGATGTCATTACCTTTTCAATATCCACCAGCTCAGACTCGTAGATCTCAGCGATGCTGATGTGGTGTTTGGCTGCAATGGTGAATCTTCCCTGAAGGTGGACAAGAATGAAAAATCGTTTCCTGACTGGATCTACTCACACAGACGCCTCTTAAGTCATTAATTAAAACACTGAGTTCAGTTCCCAGAGCTGAGAGGTAAGGTCAAGCATTCACCAGTTTGTTTATATTTCCAAGCTCTTTTAAATGAACACTTCTTAAGGATAACAAGAGCACTCTGAGGCAAGTGCAATATCCATCGGCACGGTTTTCTGTGAAGATCCCATTGAAGGACAGCAGTTTTCAACTTTTCCTTATACAGTAATTATTGGGGCAGAACCAAATTATAATAAGCCTATCATCCATGAATATACAACAAAAATTGTTCTATACAGCCCATAGTTGTAGGTCAGGATCCCAAGGTGAACCTATATACGTAGCAAGTTTGGTGACCCTAGCTTTACTTGTTCTATAGCAATAGGGCATAGGGAATGCTAACCTTGACCTTTGACCTTTAAAATGCAAACCCATAGATAGAGGTCATAGGCTCAGAGTGAACCTGTGTACCAAGGTTGGTGAACATAGATTTACTTGTTCAACAGTAATAGGGCATAAGGAATGTCAATCTTGACATTTGACCTTTTGCCCCAAAATTCCAGCAAAAATCATCTGATCGGGGCCAAACTGCAATATGCACATCATTAGTGTATATCAAACCCTGGTACCAACTTTCAAAACAATCAGAACAAAACTGTAGGAGGAGCTGATTTCACAAAAGTGGGAGAGGCGGACGGACAGACGGCCCACCCCGTGGCTTAATCCCACCCCAGTCCAAGACCAAAGGGGTTGATCTCTCTGGGCGAAGACTGGCAGGGAATAATAACAAGAAAACTACCTGAAGAATCAGCACTGAATAAAGGATATTTAATACAGTTGCTAAATATAATGTTCATCAGCAGAATTATAGCGACAGGCTGGAGCATACATGAGTGCTTCAATGTTACTTAATCAAAGAAAAAGAAAAATCACAACCAGAAATATGAACACAATGAAAGTCCTACTCACAGAACCACATATGACATTCAGAACGGAGATTAAATCTATCTTACCATGTCTGTATATATATCGATGGCAGCATTTAAACACTTGATTGCCTCTTTTGGCAGCATTAAAAGAAGAGGAGGGAATAGTTAGACATTATGTTATCCTTGCTAAAAATCTATCTAGCACAACATTTTATTCAACTGGAGTTAATACTAAAAAAAATATGGATACACTGGTATCAGAACTCTGTATCAAAGTAAAAGTATTGATGTATTAAGTAAAAGTAGCATTATATTAAAAGTCTGATGACATGATTTTGACTTCATCTAATTTTGCAACACATAATTTCAATATGACGAAATAGGTTGGTCTGTGCAGTTCTAAGTCAAACAGGCTTTTTCTCACACGAATATCCGACGTTTTCACGAGCGCCACGTCACAAATTGCGTCAGTGGCTGGAAAACCCCCCGGCCATGTTGTGACGTCAACGACAGAACACAGCGCTTGGCTGCCCATTGTACACGCAGGATGGAAGCAGTAGAAAACATTGACAATGGTTCCAGCACATGTAGTCTGGAACTGGTTTGTGTTGTCCAATCTTCAGACGATTATAGTTCAGAAGAATGGGATGACAATGAAGAATCTGGGGGCATCAGACCTTATAGATTTGAGCCATGCCAAGCGGACATCGTGCCTAGCGAGTCAGACTCAGAGAGTGACGGTGGTGAGGCACACATGCCCGCCGCAAATATAATTTTTTTTTTGTAAATTAGAGCATACTCGTGGCCATAACTTATCATTTTAAAGTTCAATTATCTGTAAAACCCCTTTAGAAATTAAGAATTATTCTCTGTGTTACTGATGGCAATATCCTTAAAAATAATATATTCCCTATTATTTATGTCTCATTAAAAATGCAATTTTGTTTGTTATCATTGCTTATTAACTGCTTTTGTCTTGTATCAACTGGCATGTGATTTTCAACAATAATAATAAAAGCAACAGAAGCAACTGATAGTCCTCATTTTTTCAAGAGTTTGGTCACAAGAAAAACAATACTCATAACTGGTATAGCACACATGTACTATAACTATCAAAAATATTAAATTAATTATTATAACAGGAAAAAGTCCAAATTAGTGGCAATGAATACAATATAGTCAGTTGGTGTCACGAACCGAACCCGTGTTATCCTGTAGGCTCGGTTCTGACTGTTCTCTGTGGCTCAGGCATCGGGATTATTATGCATTATCTTTTGAGTTCTTGTTGTTTTTTTGTCTGTGTTCCTTTTCTTTTCCATGCCTGTAGCCGTCGCTCTGGCCAGCAGCTGTTGGGCAGCTGTTTTGACCCACTTTCAGGTGGGCGCTGTCCAACATTCGCTGGTCCGACCACGTGCCCTCTCTCTTTGACAGTCAGCTGTTTATGTTTTATGTGCATCATCTGCCGTGTTGTCAGCCAGCCAATATTGCCAACACTATCACAACGTGTTAGCCACTCCACACAGCCGTGGTTCTGTTGCGCCCCTTGAAGTGATGTCGGCCCTGGGGCGCAACTGTGGTTAACACGTCTCCTCTCCATGTTCGCTGGGCGATGTCAGCCCTGAACAGCAACTGTAAGTGTTTCTGTTTATTTTTGTAAGTCTTCAACTTTTTGGGAACTGTTGTCAGTCTTTTGTTCAATACATGTGCTGTGGTGAATCCTGCGCGTAAATCCATTCATCCTTCCCCTCCTCCGTGCAATGCGTAAAAGCGCACGAGGAGGCTTATGACAGTTGGAGCTGAAGCATGTGATGTGGTCTTTCACTGCCTGCTATTTATCTAAGCCTGCAACACAACGCGAAGGCACAGCCGTAAAATTAAAACAAGAAACCAGAGAAACTGTGAGCTACAAAGCTACTGGCATTCCAGTCAACAACACCAGCATCCGTTCTCTTGCTTACGTCATTTATGATTCCTTCTTCATTCGGTGGGCGGCCCCACAGTCCAGTCAGCGTCTGCGGTTTTTTAATGATAATTATGTTATGCAGGTCCGCTTGTAAATATTATATTGATCATCGACAATGACTTTTGGGTTTATACAACATACTAAAAAATGTCAAAATTGTGTCATCAGACCTTTAATATACTACTCAAGTATAAGCAAAAGCTGTCGACAAAAAACTTGAATAAGAGTAAATAAAACATCTTCTAAAAAGTTCTTTGAGTAGTGGATGACAACTTTACTCTCAAAATATTTAAAAAATTCTTACTCACAACTTTTTAATCACTTTGCATTTTTCTTGTAAATTTATTAATTTTTTTATTATAGATTTTCAACTCTGACTTTAATGAAAGAAAATGATCAATTCATTAAAATGCCCAAAGATGCAGTCAATTCTGATAAGAACAAGTCATCAAAGAATAAACAAGCACATATGACTGTGAGAGTGAATGGTTGTCTGTCTCTCTGTGTTGGCCCTGTGATGGACTGGCGATCTGTCCAGGGTGTACCCTGCCTCTCGCCCAAAGATGCTGGGATAGGCTCCAGCCCCCCCGCGACCCGAAAAGGATTAAGCGGAAGAAGATAGATGGATGGATGGATTTCTAACCAGTTTTTCAAATCAGTGAGTTACTTAAAGTGTACAACCAAATGTGCCTGAATAAAAGTACATGTTTTTCTTCAAAAAGGTCCTCAAGTAATAGTAAAAACAAATACCCCCCACAATAAAACAATACTTAGTAAAGTAGAATTGTGAAAAGTTACTTGAATATCTGAGTTAGTTAACACCCACCTCTGGTATCAATGAGCAAGCAAACACAAGTACTAGGCCTGAAAAAAGTCACAGCAGTGCATTCTTACTAAAAAATGAATCATTTCATGTTTTACTAATGAAAGTAAAACAAAAACATTCCAAGCAAGACAATCTTACACTTCCCAAAAGAAAGAACCTTAGTGAGCAAGCTCACATACCCCACACACCTGCATATCGGGGGCCTCATTTAGAACGGTGATCAACATAAAATGGCCTGGGAAAAAATAAGTCCCCCTCCCCAAAAATGGAACTCCTCATTTCAGTCAGAGCTTCTGTATAAATAGCAACTCAATCCACTCTGAAATGTAGACGTAATACCGGTGACAACATAAAACAGAGTGATAAAAGTCCCCCCCCCCCCATTAGATGTATAAATTAGAAGTGAATCAGGTTAGAAATGCAGACGATATAGTGGTGATAACAGAAAATGATCTCTCCCCCCAAAATAAATGGAAGCCCTCATTAGACGTGTCTGAAAATCAAATGTATCCAGGCATTGATGAGTTAAAGCTTCTGTATAAATCTGAAGTCAATCTGATCAGAAATGTTTGCTATTTTTTTTATTTAACCTTTGTTTACACAGGGGAGTTCCAATGGAGAGGCAACCTCTTTTTTTCAAGGACACCCTGTTCACATTACACAGCTACACATTCACACCAGGAAGCTGCCCAGTACAACCACAGACTGGCCTGTGGCCACTGAGCAGCTCTACTGGAGCAGTTGGGGTTAAGGGCCTTGCTCAAGGATACCGCAGTGGGGTTAAGGAGGGTGAGGCAAACATTGCTGTGTTATCTGTCCCACCAAGATCTGATCCTGCCGGTCCAGGGATTGAACCAGCAACCCTCCAGTCATCAGTTCACATGCCTAACCAGTAGGCCACCACTGCCCCCAGAAGTTATAGTGGTGACAACATAAAATGCTAAACAAAGAGATGGGTCAAAAATATTATACCCCTCCACAACTTTGTTGCACACAGAGATCTATACCCATCCATCCATCCATCCATCTTCTTCCGCTTAACCCTTTTCGGGTCACGGGGGGACTGAAGCCTATCCCATCATCTTTGGGCGAGAGGCAGGGTACACCCTGGACAGCTCGCCAGTCCATCGCATTGCCAACACAGAGAGACAGACAACCATTCACTCTCACAGTCATACCTAAGGACAATTTAGGATCCCCAGTTTGATGCCAATTAACCTAACTTGCATGTTTTTGGCATGTGGGAGGAAACCAGAGAAGCCTTGGCATAAACCCACGCAGACACAGGGAGAACATGCAAACTCCACACAGATCACTATTGGTCGGGGGCTGGGATAGAACCCAGGATCCCCCGGCCAAGGGTGGGTTGCTGTGCTGCCGCAGTGCTAACCACTCCGCCACTGCCAGAGATCTATACACCACTGGAAAATACCTATAATTCAAATGAAGATGATATATAATGTAAGTGATTAGCTGCAAGAAATGTAAAACTTAAAACAACAAGAGACATTTAAAAAGAAAAAATTCTGCCCCATCCTCACAGACTCAGGGCTTGTTTAGAGTTGATAAGTTCAGTGTGATAAATTAGCTAGAGGATCAGGAAGTTGGTAGTAACGAGTCACATTTACTCAACTACACACATGGCTATATTGCACAATACATTTTACTCTTGCCTGAGTATAATTCTGAAGAAAAACTTGAGGATTTACTCAAGTACATTTGGTTGTAAACTTTTCTCTTATCAGATCTGAAATCCTATTCCAGCCCAGGAATTACTTGAGTTATTACTATTTCTTCATATGTTTTGGATTCTATACTGATGTGGTAACTTTTTTGAGTAAAAAGTTCCAAATCATGGCCGAAAAATAAAAAATCCATCATAAATTTGTTAATTTATGAGAAAAGAAGTAGTACATTTCCTCAAACTAGAAAAGCGTTCATGAGAAAATTACAAATGAGAAATGTATGAGAAAATTAATGAAAAAATCCTAAAATTACAAGACACACAGAAAAAGCACACGCACACTGGTGAGAAAACTCACAAATTCATGAGGGAAAAAAAGTAAATGTATGTGATGTCACAAATGTATGAGAAGAAGCCTCAAAAATCAGTGAGAGTAATGTGATTACTCACTATTTAAGTAACCTTTTTAGTCAATACTTTCTTATTCTTACTCAAGTAATTCCTCTGGTGACTACTCTTACTTATACTTGAGTAATTAATGTAGTAATACTACTTGAACTCGAGCACAATTCCTGAATACTCTACACACCCCTGGGACATCAATTCAGAAAAAGGTAGAGTATCTAGAGGCTACTCAAACCCTGACGGTAGACATGGCTTCATTTCTACACTGCTGGATACCAGATTTCTGTTGGTGACCTGTGTCGTCAGTTAAATCCCTGAACAATGTCAGATGCTGATTAAATACAGCAAATGCTTTTAAAGAAAACACACTGACTTACAGCCACACGGTCTTACCATTAGGGTCAGACTTCTTGTACGCATTTCCTGCATCGATGAAACTGGTGGCACAGTCGTGTTTGTTCTGCAGCTGCATATGGAGACGGGCAGCTTTGCAAAATGCATTTCCAGCAGCTGGAGATGAGAAAATAAGAACAGCTTCAAATACAGTTGGGCAAAAAGGTATTTAGTCAGCCACCAATTGTGCAAGTTCTCCCACTTAAAAGATGAGAGGGGTCTCCAATTTTCATCATAGGTATACCTCATCTATGAGAAACAAAATGAGAAAAAAAAAATCCAGAAAATCACACTGTCTGATTTTTAAAGAATTTGTTTCCAAATTATGGTGGAAAATAAGTATTTGGTCACCTACAAACAAGCAAGATTTCTGGCTCTCACAGACCTGTAACTTCTTCTTTAAGAGGCTCCTCTGTCCTCCACTCGTTACCTGTATTAATGGCACCTGTTTGAACTCGTTATCAGTATAAAAGACACCTGTCCACAACCTCAAACAGTCAGACTCTAAACTCCACTACGGCCAAGACCAAAGGGCTGTCAAAGGACACCAGAAACAAAATTGTAGACCTGCACCAGGCTGGGAAGACTGAATCTGCAATAAGTAAGCAGCTTGGTGTGAAGAAATCAACTGTGGGAGCAATTATTAGAAAATGGAAGACATACAAGACCACTGATAACCTCCCTCGATCTGGGGCTCCACGCAAGATCTCACCCCGTGGGGCCAAAATGATCACAAGAACGGTGAGCAAAAATCCCAGAACCACACGGGGGGACCTAGTGAATGACCTGCAGAGAGCTGGGACCAAAGTAACAAAGGCTACCATCAGTAACACACTACGCCGCCAGGGACTCAAATCCTGCAGTGTCAGACGTGTCCAGGCCCGTCTGAAGTTTGCTAGAGAGCATTTGGATGATCCAGAAGAGGACTGAGAGAATGTCATATGGTCAGATGAAACCAAAATACAACTTTTTTGTAAAAACTCAACTTGTCGTGTTTGGAGGAGAAAGAATGCTGAGTTGCATCCAAAGAACACCATACCTACTGTGAAGCATGGGGGTGGAAACATCATGCTTTGGGGCTGTTTCTCTGCAAAGGGACCAGGAGGACTGATCCGTGTAAAGGAAAGAATGAATGGGGCCATGTATCGTGAGATTTTGAGTGAAAACCTCCTTCCATCAGCAAGGGCACTGAAGATGAAACGTGGCTGGGTCTTTCGGCATGACAATGATCCCAAACACACCGCCCGGGCAACGAAGGAGTGGCTTCGTAAGAAGCATTTCAAGGTCCTGGAGTGGCCTAGCCAGTCTCCAGATCTCAACCCCATAGAAAATCTTTGGAGGGAGTTGAAAGTCTGTGTTGCCCAGCAACAGCCCCAAAACATCACTGCTCTAGAGGAGATCTGCATGGAGGAATGGGCCAAAATACCAGCAACAGTGTGTGAAAACCTTGTGAAGACTTAGAGAAAACGTTTGACCTCTGTCACTGCCAACAAAGGGTATATAACAAAGTACTGAGATGAACTTTTGTTATTGACCAAATACTTATTTTCCACCATAATTTGCAAATAAATTCTTTAAAAATCAGACAATGTGATTTTCTGGATTTTTTTTCTCATTTTGTCTCTCATTGTTGAGGTATACCTATGATGAAAATTGGAGACCTCTCTCATCTTTTAAGTGGGAGAACTTGCACAATTGGTGGCTGACTAAATACTTTTTTGCCCCACTGTACGTTTTATCCTCTGGATGTTCTCCGCAACCTAATTTATGCAGCTGATACCACATTGATTTTTCTTGAGACACCTTTGCAGATTTTTTTTTTTTTTTTTGCTTTGCCTTGCAGTTCTAGTGCCAAAAAACAGCACACTGTGCCAGATCCTCTTAAGTCGAAATGATTAAGATGACTCAATTTTTCGCACCACTCCAGTTCTTGGCCATCTTGAACATGTTGGCTGCCCTGCAGTACATCTCACATGCCTCTTCCACTTTGTGATGTCCTCTAGAGAGAAAGAGAAATAAGAAAACAGGGAAAATTCTCACTACAACTGTATATGCTAAAGTTAAACTTGTATAACAATTGTGTTAAAATCTGTTGTGTGTTTTTTAATTTTTTAGTAAAATACAGCGCTTGGATTGGTGTATCTGCTTAAAAAAAAAACCTCTACACTGGTACAGTATATCTTTGTTCCTCCCTGACAAAAAGTGGACCCCTGGGAGCTCCCTGTAGTTGTCATAATACCGTGCCCATTCAATCATGGCAGGGGATTACATCACCACTTGGCCAGACACAGAATTACCAGAACAAAGCCTGCGAGCAGTTATCAGGCATGAGAACTGCAGGGTAACATCTGGGGGTCATCTGAATAGAGCTTAGTGTGAGAAAAAAACAGTCACTTACTACCATAACAGCTGTTTTTATGTCTCCATTAGATGGAGAATAGCTAGGGTTTACAACAGTTGTAAACGTTCTGATAAAAGGATGATAAATAATTAGAAATATTAATCTTGACACCATTCAGATACAAAAAGCTTGTAAATTAAGTGTTTCCAATGGGAATGTTTAACTGCACTTTATTTCTGGATTTTTCATCCATGTGCTCTATTCACTGTATATCATTTTTAGAAATGTAACCATTTATTTTATACAGCTAATTTAATTACAAGGTCAACTCAGTGTGCTGTACATTTGGAAAATAGATTCTACATTCTAGTCAAGTGAATTAAATTACTTCTAATTCAGTTTATAAGTGCCAGTTCTTAAAGTCAATATTCTGAGATAAAGACCAAAGATGGGCCAATTCGATATGTAGTATTGGTATCGAGGTCAATCCGGACAAAATATTTTCTTAAATTAGTGCTCAAGTGTTTAAACCAGGGGTGCCCAACCTGGGGCTCCTGGAGCATTCGGGTTTCTGTGGGAAACTTTCCAATTTCACTTCTTAATTGGTCCAAAGATTTGCAAATAATTTGTCATTGCTGTGCATGTGTTCTGTAGGCACCCTTGCACCCATGCACAACAACAGCAAATTATCTGCAAATCTTTGGGACCAATAAAGAAGTAAAATTACAAAATTTCCCCCAGAAACCCAAACGTTCCAGGAGCCCCGGGTTGGGCACCCCTGGTTTAAACTGACTTGCCCCAGAACCTCTTATCAGTTTTATTCAAAAACAACACGGCAGCAGTGTGACAAGAAGAAAATCAAATGAAAACTGTAAAATATGATATAGGAAATCTACATTTTGCCAATCTGCATTTTCTATTAAGGGAGTCAGCTTTGTAAAAACTTACCAACAGAAATTAAATCATCACAAATATCCAACCATTAATAATAGTCAAGGGCTGGGTTAAAAAAAAAAAAAAGTCAAGGAAGAGCTGTAACCATTATATTAATTACAGTATGTCTGTTTTATGTATATCTGTGTGCACAGTATACAATGTACACATATGACAGTTTAGTACTGTGCTGGGTTTAAAGTGCAACAACTAGGGACAAGAGTTGGGAAGTTAGTTATATTAACTCAATGCAACATTTCGGTCTCATACACCATAATGGATTTATGCAACGTCCCTATCAAATAAAAGTAATCAAGTACATAAAAACACAGTCATAGTCTTATTACTGAGTTTCACTTGTTACATTTCACCGGCTAACATAAAAAAGAAAGCGTTTCAGTCAAGAAGAATAAATGAATAAAAATGCTGCAGGGAGAACTGGTGTGCAGCCCAGTGGGCATCACTGTTGGATCAGACACAACATCCTCTGGCAGTCGATTCCAGGTTTCAATCACTCTACTGGGGGGGGGGGGGGGGGGGGGGAATTGTCGCCTGCTCTTGCAACATCTTATTTTTTTTTTAACTTCAAACTATGTCCTCTGGTGAATACGGAGCTATCAATCAGCTCCAAAGAACAGAGCTCATCCGTGCCACAACAGTCTGCAGCAGCCTGGAGGCCAGCGCTAAGTCCGACAGGAGGCGTTGATCTGCGGGCTTGTTTACAAGTCGTATAAGCTAACTGACTGAAGCTTCCTGGTTTACGAGGATTACAGAACTGCGTGTCATCGCCCTGAACTCCAGCGCCTAATCAAAACTGCACAAACACGTCTCTGGCCGACGCATGGAAACCTCTCCTACCTACGTGAATGTCAACAGGCTCAGAGCCAACTTTGGTGCTGCTAGCTGCTGTTCTTTGGTGCAGTGCTCTGTCTTACCCTCCAAACATCCCTCCCAGAAATGAACCAGACGACTTCACTTTTTTGTCAGCGTCGGCCATTAGTTGAATCGCTTCCTTCTCTTTCCCAGAGTTGTCCATTTCTTTTTGGGCTTTTTTTTCCTGTATTTGAGAAAACTTAGGAAAGAGGCAAAAAAAAATATATAACCGCAGAGGTTTCAGGCTGTGTACATTGAGGATTACAGTCGACGGGGTGTAGGCGTACACCTGCTAGTGCTTAACCGAGCGCCGGGGCATCATGGGAGTTGGAGTGCTCTACACCGTAAACACAGTAGATTTAAATTCTGAACAAAACTACAACTCCCACTTAATGAGAAAGGACCACTATTTTATGTTTTTAAAGCAATTTTCGATCATATATATACCTCTCTCTCTCTCTGTATATATATTGTTGGACGTTTTATATTTTGCTGGCGGTTTTTTTTAGCTGATTTTTGCTCAGCAAATTTTCTAAAGCACATGAATGAATGAATGAATGAATGAATGAATTTTATTTATTTCGGATAGTACATTACAGGTTAAAAGAAACTGTATAATATAACAACAAGGTCAAATTAGACAAAGACTCCTTCTACTATACAATTCCACGTGAGTTATCCGAAATGGGTGATGGCTGAAGCCGCAGCTTATATTGCCCACCCATATTCCATCCAAGAATTCAAAGGAGAAAAAAGAGAAAACAAGACAAGAGCGATTACAATTTAAAACAAGGCTAAGACAAAATGTGACTGAGAGAAAAAGAAAACTGAGCTAGTCTAAGTTAAGCGGTTACTATTCAAAAACAAATCTAAGACATAGTGTCACAGAGAAAAAAAGAAAAACTAAGCTACAACACAACACAGGCTGGAAATGTCAATCCTTATGTGAGTTTACATGTCGTCTTGTAAATATGTTTGGAGTATTTCTTCCTTTAGTTTTTGTTTAAATTGTCCAAGCTTTGTACATGATTTTAATTCAGGTCCAAAATCGTTCCATAATCTGACTCCTTGCACTGAAATACAGTGTTGCTTGGTGGTTGTTCTCACTGTAGGCTTTTGAAATATACATGTTCCTCTGAAGTGATATCGTTTCTCCCTTGTTTGGAACAACTTTTGGATATTTGCAGGCAGTGATAGATTCTTCACTTTGAACATTATTATTGCGGTTTTAAAGTCAATCAGATCTTTCAACTTGAGAGTTTTTTGTTTAAGAAAAAGTGGGTTTGTTGGTTCCCTGTAAGCTGCTTTGTTGATTATTCTAATAGCTCTCTTTTGAAGCATAAAGAGTGGATATATGTTTGTTTTATATGTATTTCCCCATACTTCATTACAATATGTCATGTATGGGAGTATTAATGAATGGTACAAGGTGTACAGTGTGGGTTGATTCAGCAAATTTTTCACTCTGTGTAATATTGCAATTGATTTGGATATTTTACCTTTTATATAATTAATATGTGGCTTCCAACACAGTTTGTTATCAATTATTACTCCAAGGAATTTAGTTTCGGATACCCTTTCAATCTCTACACCATTTACACTGAGTTTAGGTACTGGGTAGTTGTGATGGTTGTTAAAGACTATAAATTTTGTCTTGCTTAAATTGAGCAAGGGTTTACTCCGGGTACTCCGGTTTCCTCCCACAGGCCAAAGACATGCAGGTGAGGTTAATTGGCATCAAACTGGGGATTCTAAATTGTCCTTAGGTATGACTGTGAGAGTAAATGGTTGTCTGTCTCTCTGTGTTGGCCCTGCGACGGACTGGCGATCTGTCCAGGGTGTACCCTGCCTCTCGCCCAAAGATGCTGGGATAGGCTCCAGCCCCCCCGCGACCCGTAAAGGATTAAGCGGTAGAAGATGGATGGATGGATGGATGGATTAAATTGAGCATTAATTTGTTTGAATCAAACCACAGTTTCAGCTTTCCTAATTCCTTTCCGAGTGTATCCAGAAGTTGTTCCAAATTGTTTCCACTGCATAGCAGATTAGTGTCATCAGCAAACAATATTAAGTCCATTTTTTCTGAAACTTTACATATATCATTTATATACATATTGAATAATAATGGTCCCAAAACTGAACCCTGTGGGACTCCACAGGTGACCTTCAGTAACTCTGAGTTTTTGCTGTTAACACATGCAAACTGATATCTATTCTTTAAGTAACTACTTAACCAGGACAGTGCTACCCCTCTAATACCACAATTTTGTAGTTTCTTTAGTAATAGATTGTGATCTACTGTATCAAATGCTTTTTTAAGATCCAGGAATACTCCAACTGAATACTCTTTATTTTCAATGGCTGTTGATATTTTTTCTCTGAATTCCATTAAGGCATATGCTGTTGTCCTTTTGTGTCTGAACCCATATTGCTGCTCACACAATAAATCATTCTTCAGTATGAAGTTGTCAGTTCTCTCATAGAATATTTTTTCAAGTATCTTGGAAAATTGCGGTAATAGTGAAATTGGTCTGTAGTTGGAGAGTTCCCCTCTGTCGCCTGTCTTGTAAATCGGAATTACTTTAGCTATTTTCATTGCATTGGGAAATATACCTGATTGGAGAGACAGGTTACAGATATACGTCAGTGGTTTCACTATGCATTCGATAACAGTTTTGACTAGTAGCATGTCAATACCATCACAGTCAGTAGATGTTTTACTTTTGAACGATTTAACAATTTCAATGACCTCTCTTTCGTCTGTGTTCTTTATGAAGATGGTGTCTTTTACAGCAGTGTTATTGCATATTGTATCACCTGTAGGCGCCGTAGTGGATATTTCTCGGGCCAGTTTAGGTCCAATGTTAACAAAAAAATTATTAAATTCATCTGCAGGTGAAGCTATATTCACATTCGGAGTCGATTTATTATTTTTTGGAATATTAGTTGGGTAGCTAGTATTTCTGCTTTTATTTCCAAGGATACTGTTGATTATTGTCCATGTATTTTTAATATTGTCTTTGTTTTTTTCCAGTTCTTTACTGTAATAGTCTCTTTTACTGCATCTTATTATATATGTTAACTTATTTTTGTATGTTTTATACCGTTGCTCTGCTTCTTTTGTCCTTTTCTTTATGAAAGCTTTATATAATAAATTTTTCTTTTTACACGCCTTTTGTAGTCCTTTGGTTAACCATGGTTTGTCAGCAAATTTGTGTTTAAGCTTTTTTTTAACTAATGGGCAGTTTTTTTCATAAAGAGTGGTTACAATGTTTATAAATGTGTCATAGGCTTCATTTACATCTGATACATAGACTTCTGTCCAGTCTTGCTTCAGCAAGTCCTCTTTAAAAGAACTGATTGCATTTGGTGATTTGTGTCTGAACGATTTTGAGATTTTTTCTGCGTTGGGCCCCGTGTGGCCATGGATAAGTGCAAAGATTGGCAAGTGGTCGCTTATATGAATGAATGAATGAATTTATTTATTTCGGATAGTACATTACAGGTTAAAAGAAACTGTATAATATAACAACAAGGTCAAATTAGACAAAGACTCCTTCTACTATACAATTCCACGTGAGTTATCCGAAATGGGTGATGGCTGAAGCCGCAGCTTATATTGCCCACCCATATTCCATCTAAGAATTCAAAGGAGAAAAAAGAGAAAACAAGACAAGAGCGATTACAATTTAAAACAAGGCTAAGACAAAATATGACTGAGAGAAAAAGAAAACTGAGCTAGTCTAAGTTAAGCGGTTACTATTCAAAAACAAATCTAAGACATAGTGTCACAGAGAAAAAAGAAAAACTAAGCTATAACACAACACAGGCTGGAAATGTCAATCCTTATGTGAGTTTACATGTCGTCTTGTAAATATGTTTGGAGTATTTCTTCCTTTAGTTTTTGTTTAAATTGTCCAAGCTTTGTACATGATTTTAATTCAGGTCCAAAATCGTTCCATAATCTGACACCTTGCACTGAAATACAGTGTTGCTTGGTAGTTGTTCTCACTGTAGGCTTTTGAAATATACATGTTCCTCTGAAGTGATATCGTTTCTCCCTTGTTTGGAACAACTTTTGGATATTTGCGGGCAGTGATAGATTCTTCACTTTGAACATTATTATTGCGGTTTTAAAGTCGATCAGATCTTTCAGCTTGAGAGTTTTTTGTTTAAGAAAAAGTGGGTTTGTTGGTTCCCTGTAAGCTGCTTTGTTGATTATTCTAATAGCTCTCTTTTGAAGCATAAAGAGTGGTTATATGTTTGTTTTATATGTATTTCCCCATACTTCATTACAATATGTCATGTATGGGAGTATTAATGAATGATACAAGGTGTATAGTGTGGGTTGATTCAGCAAATTTTTCACTCTGTGTAATATTGCAATTGATTTGGATACTTTACCTTTTATATAATTAATATGTGGCTTCCAACACAGTTTGTTATCAATTATTACTCCAAGGAATTTAGTTTCGGATACCCTTTCAATCTCTACACCATTTACACTGAGTTTGGGTACTGGGTAGTTGTGATGGTTGTTAAAGACTATAAATTTTGTCTTGCTTAAATTGAGCGTTAATTTGTTTGAATCAAACCACAGTTTCAGCTTTCCTAATTCCTTTCCGAGTGTATCCAGAAGTTGTTCCAAATTGTTTCCACTGCATAGCAGGTTAGTGTCATCAGCAAACAATATTAAGTCCATTTTTTCTGAAACTTTACATATATCATTTATATACATATTGAATAATAATGGTCCCAAAACTGAACCCTGTGGGACTCCACAGGTGACCTTCAGTAGCTCTGAGTTTTTGTTGTTAACACATACAAACTGATATCTATTCATTAAGTAACTTCTTAACCAGGACAGTGCTACCCCTCTGATACCACAATTTTGTAGTTTCTTTAATAATAGATTGTGATCTACTGTATCAAATGCTTTTTTAAGATCCAGGAATACTCCAACTGAATACTCTTTATTTTCAATGGCTGTTGATATTTTTTCTGTAAATTCCATTAAGGCATATGCTGTTGTCCTTTTGTGTCTGAACCCATATTGCTGCTCACACAATAAATCATTCTTCAGTATGAAGTTGTCAATTCTCTCATAGAATATTTTTTCAAGTATCTTGGAAAATTGCGGTAATAGTGAAATTGGTCTGTAGTTGGAGAGTTCCCCTCTGTCGCCTGTCTTGTAAATCGGAATTACTTTAGCTATTTTCATTGCATTGGGAAATATACCTGATTGGAGAGACAGGTTACAGATATACGTCAGTGGTTTCACTATGCATTCGATAACAGTTTTGACTAGTAGCATATCAATACCATCGCAGTCAGTAGATGTTTTACTTTTGAACGATTTAACAATTTCAATGACCTCTCTTTCGTCTGTGTTCTTTATGAAGATGGTGTCTTTTACAGCAGTGTTATTGCATATTGAATCACCTGTTGGCACCGTAGTGGGTATTTCTCGGGCCAGTTTAGGTCCAATGTTAACAAAAAAATTATTAAATTCATCTGCAGGTGAAGCTATATTCACATTCGGAGTCGATTTATTATTTTTTGGAGTGTTAGTTGGGTAGCTGGTATTTCTGCTTTTATTTCCAAGGATACTGTTGATTATTGTCCATGTATTTTTAATATTGTCTTTGTTTTTTTCCAGTTCTTTACTGTAATAGTCTCTTTTACTACATCTTATTATATATGTTAACTTATTTTTGTATGTTTTATACCGCTGCTCTGCTTCTTTTGTCCTTTTCTTTATGAAAGCTTTATATAATAAATTTTTCTTTTTACACGCCTTTTGTAGTCCTTTGGTTAGCCATGGTTTGTATCATTTATCAATAATCCACTTTCTATTTTCTTATCGAGAACATTGACAAACAGGTTGTCAATAAGTGTAGCAGAGTGAACTGTGATTCTACTGGGATGTGTTATTGTGGGATATAGACTCATGCTGTACATAGAGTTCATGAACTCTGTAACTACATTTTGTTGATGTGGATTAAGTAGGTCAATATTGAAATCTCCACAAATTGCTACCATTTTCTTACTAGTAATATTATTGTACAGCTCGACTAATTTATCTCTGAATGTCTCAATGCAAGTTCCCGGCATTCTGTATATGCAGCTTATGATTAGATTTTTTGTTTTGTCTAGGTCAATCTCAACAGTAACACATTCCAGAATCCCTGGTAGTGCTGAGGACATTTCATTTACAAGCTTACATCTATATAGGTCATCAATATACAGTGCAACACCACCACCCTTTTTTTGAGATCTGTTAATGTTAAACATCTGATATCCCTCTATTGCCATCAGGGGAGCCTGGTCTTCATTAAGCCAGGTTTCCGAGACTGCAATAGCTATGAATTTTCTGTTTAGCTATTTTAAATAGTCCTGAATCTGTGAGAAGTTTTTGTTAAGACTTCTGCTATTGAAGTGTATTATTGACAGTTTACCATCTAATTGCACTTGACTTTTGAATTGCTTTTCAGTGTAATATTCACAGTGGTTATGAATATTATTGAAAAAGTGGTTATCAGGATCAATATCATTCTCCATCTCTTGTGGTTTATGTTCAGCATAGTGGCATATTTTTAGAGTTTGAGTTTCCTCACTCTGTGTTTCATAGTCAGTGTTCATTTGTATTTATCTAAGTCAGTAGCATCTCTGATCATTATACTTTTTGCTTGCTCAGGTGTTCCATTTAGTTTAATCCAAATTCTACAATTTCTTGTCCAGGTTGACTGTATCTTATTTTGTTTTTTTAGCATCCGTGCCTGCCGTGCTAATTCAGCTTTTTTTTTTGTCAGGTGTTCATTTAGGTAAACTTGAGTTTCCTTTAGTTTTTTGGCCTGCCTCAGTATGTCATTTTTCACCCTCCTGTTCACAAAGCGCATCACAATTGATTTCTTTGTTTTGTTATCTTTCTTCGGTAAAGCATAACAGGCTGAGATCGCATTGGCTTCTACCTTAATGTCTTTATCATTAAGGAACTGAAGCACTTGGTTTTCTAGGGACATTGATTCACTTATGGAAGCATGTTCACCACTCAGTCCTGTTGCGGCATGGGCGTACGACTGATATCTGACATCATTTCTGATATCTGACATCATTTCTTTAAGGTTAAATAAAACACTCATAGTATGGGAATTTTTTAAATCAGGACTAAGTTGCTTTTATGCACTCCAGAGGACACTAAAACACTTTAGCGGCTTCAATACTTTTACCACTAGTTAAAACCTGAAAAGGTTTGGTTAACTGGAGCCTCTAAAGTGCCCTAGGTGTGAATGGTGAAGGGAGTGGTGCTGCGCCGTGGCTGCCTCCTGCAGGTGGATGCCCTTCCTCTTCTTCTTCTTCTTCTTCTCGGGCAAGGCAGACTAGACGCATCAATGGCGTATTGCTGCCCTCCGCAGTTCATACATCAGTTTGGCAGCTGTATCTCAAATTCTCCCATACAATCCAGTTCTGTGCAGAAACTCCAATAGTTTTTTTTTTTTTTTAACTTTACTCCAACTGTCCAAGTTCATCAAAGTGTGCATGTTAAAAACAGCTTCTCAGCAGATCCCAGGTCTCTCAACAGTTTTCTCCATAGTCTAGCATATTTCTTGCAGTGGATTATGACATGAGACACTGTTTCCATGCTTCCACAGTCACACTTGCCATCAGGGTGTTTTCCTATCAGAGCCAGCCCACTTCTAAGCCCACAGTGCCCAAGCCTCAACCTAGTTAAAGCAGCTGAATCTTTCCTTTTACAAGTTAAAGGGTGTTTATGTTTATCGACTTGTCTCTGTATGTTATAGTAATATGTTCCTCTCCTTTCATTTTCCCATGCTTTTCCCCACTGCTCTTTTATTGATTTATCTTTTATTCTTTCCACAATTTCAGGAGGACTGTACTGCAGAGTAAACTCTACTTCTTCCCTGTGTACTGTTGTGTCCATAATTGGGTCAATGACAAGCAGAGTGAGAGTGTTAACAGAGCTTTATTAATAGAACTATTTACAATCCCATATGGACTTTCGGCGCTCTTCAGCAGACCAGGGCATCTACAGCAAAAGAGGACGAACCCCTTCCGCCCTAGCCCTTTATACCCTGGGTGGCGTCACTATTGGAAACGGCAATCTGCCACCCCTGACCATTCCCCGACCAACCCCGCCGCCATCTTACTAATACTACTAATATTCATATGTAACATGTACTCCCTTTTTTGCCAGTCTGCCAGCCCCCTCATTCCCCTCTACTCCCACATGTGCTGGAACCCACATAAAACCCACCTCACACCCTGCTCTGTGAAGTCTGAACAATGTAATATATATTTCTGTGAGTAGATCTGGTCTTGCTTTGATTTAAGTTCTTTGATCGCTAACAAAACTGCTGAAGAATCATTGCATATGACTGAATAGCTCCTATTTTGTTCTTCCACCCACCAAAGTGCCCATAAAACCACCACCATTTCTGCTGAGAATACAGACATGTGATCTGATATTCACACCCCCTCTTCAAATCCGAGATCAGGAATAAAACCCCCACATGCCACCCTCCCATTCTTCTGAGCTCTTTGACCCATCTGTATATATTTGTAAATATTCTCTCCAATAATTACTTAAACAAGTTTGCACTTCATTCACCATTTCTCCTGATGTTTTCCTCATGACATTTTTAAGAATGCTGAGGTCAATTCTGGGTTCTGGGAAGTTCCATGGAGGTACATCTGACCAACAGACTAGAGGACACATGTTAGCATTAAAAATACTCATTTGCTCTGCTAGTGATTTAACCTTTTCAATAAAATTAGTTCTAATCCTTCTTGGAGGTGGATGCCCTGAATTTCCCTCTGGGATTAATAAAGTACACTACTACTACTACAAAAGGGAGTCGTCTAGCCTGGATGATGAGTGTACTCTGTTCTTTCAATATTTCTTTCTGAATGAAAACAGAACTGGAAATAGCCATCATATTGTTTAGGCCTTGTCAAAATAAAAGCAGAACTGAGCCAAAATGGGATCAGATTTTGCCCCCCCCACCCACCCCCACCCCCGTTTTATTGTTTTGGTTACAGCCAGAAGTGCATTTAATTTTTGATATTTAGATGCACTTATCCCTTTTTTGTAAAGTATCAGATGCAACATGTTCTAAAAAAGCTCAAGTGGGGCAAGTAAAGACTGGGAAAGGTGAAGAATCCTGAAAAAAAAAAATACCTTTTTGGGACATTCCACAGGTCAGCAGGGTAACTGGACACAGGTGAGTGAAAGGAGCGAGGATGGGGTGAGTGTTATGTCGGTAATCAGTCTGGAGTCTGTCTTATGCCATGCAGCGAACTCACTTTATTGAACACACACAGAACTACACTACCGTTCAAAAGTTTGGGGTCACTTAGAAATTTCCTTATTTTGAAAGAAAAGCACTGTTTTTTTCAATGAAGACAACTTTAAACTAATCAGAAATACACTCTATACATTGCTAATGTGGTAAATGACTATTCTAGCTGCAAATGTCTGGTTTTTGGTGTAATATCTACATAGGTGTATAGAGGCCCATTTCCAGCAACTATCACTCCAGTGTTCTAATGGTACAATGTGTTTGCTCATTGCGTCAGAAGGCTAATGGATGATTAGAAAACCCTTGTGCAATCATGTTAGCACAGCTGAAAACAGTTTAGCTGTTTAGAGAAGCTATAAAACTGACCTTCCTTTGAGCAGGTTGAGTATCTGGAGCATCACATTTGTGGGGTCGATTAAACACTCAAACTGGCCAGAAAAAGAGAACTTTCATGTGAAACTCGACAGTCTATTCTTGTTCTTAGAAATGAAGGCTATTCCATGCGAGAAATTGCCAAGAACCTGAAGATTTCCTACAACGGTGTGTACTACTCCCTTCAGAGAACAACACAAACAGTCTCTAACCAGAGTAGAAAGAGAAGTGGGAGGCCCCGCTGCACAACTGAGCAAGAAGATAAGCACATTAGAGTCTCTAGTTTGAGAAATAGACGCCTCACAGGTCCTCAACTGGCAGCTTGATTAAATAGTACCCGCAAAACGCCAGTGTCAACATCTACAGTGAAGAGGCGACTCCGGGATGCTGGCCTTCAGGGCAGAGTGGCAAAGAAAAAGCCATATCTGAGACTGGCCAATAAAAGAAAAAGATTAATATGGGCAAAAGAACACAGACATTGGACAGAGGAAGATTGGAAAAAAGTGTTATGGACGGACGAATCAAAGTTTGAGGTGTTTGGATCACACAGAAGAACATTTGTGAGACGCAGAACAACTGAAAAGATGCTGGAAGAGTGCCTGACGCCATCTGTCAAGCAAGGTGAGGGTAACGTGATGGTCTAGGGTTGCTTTGGTGCTGGTAAGGTGGGAGATTTGTTCAGGGTAAAAGGGATTTTGAATAAGGAAGGCTATCACTCCATTTTGCGACGCCATGCCATACCCTGTGGACAGTGCTTGATTGGAGCCAATTTCATCCTACAACAGGACAATGACCCAAAGCACACCTCCAAATTGTGCAAGAACTATTTAGAGAAGAAGCAGGCAGCTGGTATTCTATCTGTAATGGAGTGGCCAGCGCAGTCACCAGATCTAAACCCCATTGAGCTGTTGTGGGAGCAGCTTGACCGTATGGTACGCAAGAAGTGCCCATCCAGCCAATCCAACTCGTGGGAGGGGCTTCTAGAAGCGTGGGGTGAAATTTCTCCAGATTACCTCAACAAATTAACAGCTAGAATGCCAAAGGTCTGCAATGCTGTAATTGCTGCAAATGGAGGATTCTTTGACGAAAGCAAAGTTTGAAGGAAAAAATTATTATTTCAAATACAAATCATTATTTCTAACCTTGTCAATGTCTTGACTATATTTTCTATTCATTTTACAACTCATGGTGGTAAATAAAAGTGTGACTTTTCATGGAAAACACAAAATTGTCTGGGTGACCCCAAACTTTTGAACGGTAGTGTATATACACAGGTGCCGCAGCCTGCCTGACATCACACCACACAGGGCAGCTACGGCAAGCCCTAAGGGCCACACACGCACTCTACACACAACATTCCCCTCCCCTTTACAAAAGTTCAAAACACATGCACACAATTCTGACCCACCCCAATTTAGGACCCGAATGTAATGGCCTAACACGGTCACCCAAAAACAACTAAAATCTAGGGGAAACAGGTGGACTGCTGTCCCATCCCACACGGCAAAGCGGATTATTCTGCCACTTATCCTAAAATAAAAGAGAGTCCATCTTCAAACAAAAATACCGCCATGTCTTCTAGACTACAATAAAATACACAAAATAATCCCCAAATAACACACATTCATATGTACACTACATTCACACCAAACACATTAAAAAACACATACACACATGCACATATAAATATATTTACAATAAAGTGTTCATGTTACACCACAGTCCACGGGCAGCCAAAGATAAAGCTGGCTCGGCAGCCCAGGGCAGCCCCACGGCATGCACGCCCCTGAAAGCCACCTGTCCCCGGGGTCGAAGCTGACTCCCCCAGTGAGAATGTCTCTTCTCACCACTGACCGCTTCGCCCGTCCGTACCCGCCATCCGACACCTCCTCATGGACCCGAACCTGGTCCGCAACTCTCAGGGGGGTCCTGCTCGACCTGCGGTGCTGCTGCCCAGCACGCAGTCCTTCCGTGTCTGTCGGTCCACTCCTGACCATCTCCAAAACTGCTGCAGCTGCCTTCATTGTATCCCCAGACAATCCGGCCCCCTGTGGCTGAACTCCGGGGAAAACTGTAGCCCGCTTGTCAGTGTCGCTCGTAGACCCAGGCCCCTTGCCGCTGCGCCCAGCACCCTCATCCAAGGTGCTCCGCTGCGCTGCCTCTGCGCCCAGCTGTCGCTGCTCTCTCCCGGGGCTTTCAGCATGCTTGCTCCCATCCTCCTGCTGCCCCGACTCCAGCTGCGGGGAAGGCATAGTTGAGTCCGGTTGCTGCTCTCCCTCCATGCTGCCATTGCTCGCTGCGCCGTCATCACCACCAGCGCTACGGTCACGTACCGTGTTGAGCTCTTCGGCTGGGTTGCTGTCGTCGGTGACCGGGGGCTCCCCCACTCGTGGCTCCAGTCCCCCCTCGAAACCTAGCTGGTAGCTTGTAGCTTGGTTTTGGCATGCACCTAGCATCGTGGCTAACCTCGCTGTTGCCACAGACTGAGCCTTTAGCTCCTCTGAGCTAACTAGCTTAGCTCCCCTTGGTGCCAACAGCCTCACTACCCACCGCTTTATGTCCCTTGTACATTCGGCAAAATCTCCAGCTAGCAGCCCAACAGCATCCGCATAAAGCTCCGTCTCTCCCAACATGCGGAGAATTCTCCAACCCTCCACGCCGAGACGACGGACCAGTAGCACCCGTCCTCGGCCTCCATTGAGCCTACCCGGGCCCAGCCCAGGTATGTATCCCCCAAGCATGGTCACTGTTAGAATAATTTTGAGCTTAAATTATTCAAAGTCAAATAATCAGGCGGAAAGTTGAATTTATCAGAATCAGAATCAGAATCAGAATCAGCTTTATTGGCCAAGTATGCACAACACATACAAGGAATTTGACTTTGGCTAAAAACTTGCTCTCGTTGTTCAGGTGAAGGATTTAAATAAGGATTCAATGACAACCAGAGTATGTACAGTAAATTACAGTCTGTCCACGTTTCTATAAAAGGATGCAAATATATACAGGAATATATGCAGTTATTTACTCGGACTAACCACACTTTGCAGAAATATATGAAAAAATATACAATCACACAGTATTTCAATGTGGACTCAGATTCAGTGATATAATGTGAATGAAGTAAAAAGCAGTGTGAGAGTTATGTGCAATGTAATAATGGATGAAAAGTCATGAGTACAGCAACAGGTAGGACTAGGTGAATGTTAGGAGTTCATCAGAGTGATGGCTTGAGGAAAGAAACTGTTCCTGTGACGGGTGGTTTTGACCTTCAGTGATCTGTAACGACGACCAGAAGATAGAAGTTCAAACAGTTTGTGGCCGGGGTGTGATGGGTCAGCACAGATGTTTCCTGCCCGTTTCCTGGTTATGGACCGATATAAGTTCTCAATGGAGGGTAGGTCGGTACCAATGATCCTCTCCGCAGACTTAATGATCCGCTGCAGTCTGGTCTTGTCCTGTTTAGTGGCAGATCCAAACCAGACAGTGATGGAAAAGCAGAGGACAGATTGGATGATGGCGGTGTAGAAGACAACCAGCAGCTCCTGAGGCAAATCAAACTTCTTGAGCTGACGCAGAAAAAACAACCTCTGCTGGGCCTTTTTCCGGACAGTGTCAATATGGGAGGACCACTTCAGGTTCCGGGAGATTGTGGTACCCAGAAACTTGAAGGAGTCCACAGTGGACACTGTGCTGTTGAGGATGGTGAGTGGGGGGAATGAAGGGGGGTGTCGCCTGAAATCCACAGTCATCTCCACCGTTTTAGCTGGGTTAAGTTCAAGATGGTTCTGGCTGCACCAGAGGATCAGCTGCTCCACCTCCCGCCTGTATGCAGACTCATCATCATCCCGGATCAAACCGATGACTGTGGTGTCGTCCGCAAACTTCAGGAGCTTCACCGAAGGGTCCTCTGAGGTGCAGTCGTTGGAGTAGAGGGAGAAGAGCAGTGGGGAAAGGACACATCCTTGGGGGGCGCCAGTACTAATTTTTCGGGAGCTGGATGTAAATCTCCCTAGCTTCACCTGTTGCCACCTATCAGTCAGAAAGCTGGAGATCCACTGGCAGGTGGAGGGGGGCACCTTGAGCTGGAGGAGTTTCTGATGAAGAATGCCTGGGATGATGGTGTTGAACGCTAAGCTGAAGTCGACAAACAAGATCCTGGCGTACGTCTCTGGGGAGTCGAGGTGTTGCAGGATGTAATGTAGTCCCATATTCACTGCATCATCCACTGACCTGTTTGACCGGTAGGCAAACTGCAGTGGGTCCATCAGGGGGCCTGTGATGACCTTCAGGTGGCTCAGCACCAATCTCTCCAAGGATTTCATGACCACAGAGGTCAGGGCAACAGGTCTGTAGTCGTTTAATCCTGTAATAGAGGGTTTCTTGGGAACTGGAATGATGATGGAGCGTTTGAAGCAGGAAGGCACTTCACGCAGCTCCAGTGATCTGTTAAAGATCCGGGTGAAGATGGGGGCCAACTCGTTGGAGCAGACTCTCAGGCAGGACGGAGACACACCATCAGGTCCTGCAGCCTTCTTGATCTTTTGTCTCTGAAAGACCCGGCGCACCTCCTCTTCACAGATCATTAGTGCTGGTGGGAGGTCAGAGTGGAGGAGGGATGGAGTTCCTGGGGCTGCAGATAATCCTTTTGTGTGGGTGGGAGGTGAGAACTGTAGGTTCTTTTCAAACCTGCAGTAAAAGCTGTTTAGGTCATTAGCCAGCTGGAGGTTTTCCGCAGGGTGGGGGGATGGTCTCCTGTAGTTGGTGATATTCCGTAGGCCTCTCCAGACAGAAGCAGAGTTGTTAGCTGAGAAGTTTTTTTGTAACTTCACACTGTAGCTCCTCTTAGCAAGCCTGGTCTCCTTCGTCAGCATGTTTCTGGCCCGCTTGTACAGAGTCCAGTCACCAGTCCTGTAGGCCTCCTCCTTGGTCTGACGTAGCTGCTTCAGTTTAGGAATGAACCAGGGTTTATTGTTGTTGTATATGCAGAAGGTCTTGGTCTGCACACACATGTCCTCGCAGAAACAGGTGTATGATGTCACAGTGTCAGTGAGTTCATTTAAGTTAATGGCTGCAGCTTCAAAAACACTCCAATCTGTGCAGTCAAAGCAGGCTTGTAACTTCAGCTTTGATTCCTCAGTCCATTTCTTCACAGTCCTTACAACAGGCTTGGAAGTTTTTAGTTTCTGTCTGTATGTTGGAATAAGATGGAGCAGACAGTGGTCAGAAAAACCCAGAGCTGCACGGGGGACGGCATGATAGGCATTTCTTAAAACTGTGTAACAGTGGTCAAGTGTATTTGTGTCCCTGGTGGGACATTTAATATGCTTATGTACATTTATTACAAAATCACCCCATTGGCCACTGTGGGGGAGAGTTTACAAGGCATGACATTCAGACACACCTAGAATCTCTAAAGGATCCATTCTTCGAAGTCTGATATATATAGGTAGAAGAAAGGAGAGGGAAGATGAGGATAAGGGAAGGGACAGAACGGGACAGTCCTGATAACTAAGCTTATCCAGGCGGACGTCAGACACTCTGGAGACATGGGTCATGAAGACATGAGATCCATAAAACTGACAGAATGTCCATCTACCACTGATCCGTACAGGCTGAGAAGTTCTTGTGCATTCCTGTGACCCAAAACAGGTTATGTCAAAGAGATTATAATAAATGGCTTAGATAATTCCTTACGCATGTACTGATCCTCAGTCTGAACTCTCTGAAACTACTCACAGAAACAGGCCAAGAATATATAAACTTATCCTATACGGAATGCACATATAAACATTAAACATGGCATATGAAAGGTATGATACTTCTCAAATATAATAATACATTATTAATATCAATAACAGTATAGATAATATGGAATTTTTCTATCATATTCCCCCCTTGATGCTTAATAAAGCATCAGGATTAAAAGAAAAATAACAAAGTTGTGGTTCATGTATCCATTCCTGCATATGATAGACACAGGGGGATGTGTTGTAATTACATGTGTGGAATGACCTCACGTCTCAGAAGAGGACAATGTGTCTCCACCGCCTACAGAGAGCAACGAGGAGATGGAGGAGCGGAGGTGCAGACCTGAAAGGACTTCCTGACCCCCGGGGGTCAGGCGAAGGAACGGGAGGACATCGGAAGGATATGACAAGGACGTGTGAAGTCGGCTTTTGTGGTGTAATGCATAATGATGTGGCTTTTGTTGTGTGATGCATAAGTATGGGGGTCTGACTGCGATCAGCCTCTTTCTGCTTCTGCCTTTGGATGAGACATGTTGGGGATGTGAAGCCGACATTAAATCTGATTTATAAAATCACTCTGCTTCTTCATTTCACGTTCCCCACATTGGTGACCAGACGTGAGAATGGACCAAAGGCGTTCTCCCGTGGCAGACTCGTCGGGGGCAGCCCAAGCAAGCGCCGTCGCCATTAAGCTCCCAGAATTCTGGCAGAACGACCCGAACTCGTGGTTCAAGCAGGCTGAGGCACAGTTTGCGCTGGCAGGGGTGACGACGGACGAAACCAAGTTCTACCACGTAGTCGCCAGGCTCGACTCCGCCACAGCGCAATGCATGCGGAGCGTGATACAGCAGCTGCCCGCCAGCGACAAATACGAGGAGCTGAAGGCTACTCTCATCGAGAGCTTCATTCCCTCGGCCGAGGAAAGGGCCAAGAGACTACTGGCGATATACGGCCACGGTGGGCGCAGACCGTTGGCCCTGATGGAAGACATGCTTCAGCTGAGAGAGACAAACAATGACAACTTCCTCTTTCAGCACATCTTCTTCAGCACTCTCCCGATGCACATGAGAGGGACTCTGACCAGCATGAGTTGCAAAACTCAGCAGGACTTCCGCGCGCTGGCCCGAGAAGCACAGTAACTCCTCAACTCCTGCGGCGAGCAGATGGCCACAGCAGCAGCGGCAGACCTCGGTGCAGAAGCCCAGGACATCAGGGAGCCAGAGGCATCGGAACAAACCCTACCCACCATGGCAGCGACGCGGCCGCGACGCAACAGACGGGACAACCTCTGCTACTACCACTGGCGATTCGCTGAGAGGGCATACAAGTGTGTGCCACCTTGCAGTTTCAAGAGCTCGGGAAACTCCAAAGCTGGGAACCGTTAGCAGCTACGGCTCTCGGTGAGGTCAACAAGCTGCTCTACATAACTGATGAAGGCTCCGGGCGACAATTCCTCATAGACACCGGAGCTCAAAGGAGTTTCATCACTCCATCCTACGCTGACCGGGTGGCTGGACCCCACGGCAACGGGGCAATGGCAGCGAACGGCTCAATCATCAGCACTTATGGTGAAAGGACCTTGTCTCTCTCCTTACACGGCCGCACTTATGAGTGGACCTTTATCATAGCGGCGGTGAGTTTCAACATGTTAGGGGCTGATTTCTTATGTTCACATGGGTTGTTGGTTGATCTTGCAAACAGGCGCTTAATCAAAGCACTGTCTTTCTCTTCTACCCCCTGTTCAGCTCGAGTGTCCCCACCACCCGTGCAGGCCAACGTCGCCACAGCAGGAGGTAAGTTTGACAAACTCCTCACCCAATTTCCAGCACTCACAGTTCCCAAATTTTCGGCAACAGTAGCGAAACACGGGGTGGAGCACTTCATTCCCACAACGGGCCCCCCAGTGTTCGCTAAAGCTCGGCGCTTAGACGCGACCAAGCTCGCCATAGCACGCGACGAGTTCGCCAGCCTGGAAAAACTGGGCATTATTCAGCGCTCGAAAAGCCCTTGGGCTTCGCCACTGCATATGGTCCCGAAAGCTGACGGCTCCTGGAGATCTTGCGGCGATTATCGCAGATTAAACAATGCTACAGCTCATGACCGCTACCCAATCCCACACATCCAAGATTTTTCACTACATCTGGCAGGTGCGCGTATTTTTTCTAAAATAGACCTGGTCCACAGCTACCACCAAGTCCCAGTCCGACCTGAGGACGTCCCTAAAACGGCCGTAATAACCCCTTTTGGTCTTTTCAAGTTTCTGCGCATGCCTTTTGGCCTGAAAGGCGCAGCGCAAACATTCCAGCGCATGATGGACGCTGTGTTACGCGATCTTCCTTTCGTGTTTATTTACCTCGACGATATTTTAGTCGCCAGCGCAACCGAGGAGGAACACGAAAATCACCTCACTACAGTTTTTCAGAGGCTGGAAGAACACGGGTTAATAATTAACCCAACCAAGTGCCAATTCGGTGTGGCACAGATTGATTTTTTGGGACACCGCGTTTCACCAGAAGGGGCAGTCCCATTGCCTGATAAAGTGCGCACAGTGGCAAATTTTCCCCGACCACAAACGGTCAGATCGCTGCAAGAATTTTTGGGAATGGTAAATTTTTACAACCGTTTCCTACCCCGCGCAGCTCAGCTCATGCAGCCGTTATACACCGTGCTTAGAAAGCAAAAGCCCTTCAGCGCGGTCGTGTGGTCCCCGGAGCGGGAACACGCGTTCGCGGAAGTAAAAAGAGCCCTGGCTGACGCCGTGCTTTTGGCCCACCCCGACCCCTCGGCCCGCATAGCGCTTACCACGGACGCATCAGATTTGGCCATAGGGGCGGTTGTGGAGCAGCACGTTAACGGGGTTTGGCAACCGCTAGCTTTTTTTAGCAAATCCCTAAACGAAACCGAGCACATATACAGCACGTTTGACAGAGAGCTGTTAGCGCTTCATTTAGCCATCCGCCATTTCCAGTTTTGGCTGGAAGGTCGGCGTTTCACGGCTTTTGTCAACCATAAACCGCTCACTTTTGCGATGTCTTAAATCTCAGAGCCTTGGTCGGGCCGGCAACAAAGGCAGCTGGCCACCATTTCGGAATTTACCACAGACATTCGGCACGTAGCGAGCAAACTCAACGTGGTGGCAGATTGCCTCTCCCGCGCCGTGACATCGTCAGGGCACGCGGAGACAGATCATACTACCACAGCCGCAGGGCGCAAGCCCAACACGGAAGCGTACGTGGCCCCAGTCCACGTAGGGATAGATTACGCAGCTATGGCAGAGGAACAAGGCAGTGACGCGGACGTGCGCGCGCTCCAGTCTGGACCAACAGGGTTAAGGCTGGAAAGCAGGGGTTTGCGTGACGGTGTGCCCCCCTTAATCTGCGACGTGTCAACTGGGCGACCTCGCCCAGTAGTCCCCGCCGTGTGGTGCCGCCGTGTGGCGCCGCCGCATTTTTGACTCAATTCACTCCCTGGCGCACCCGGGAGTGCGCGCTTCGGTGAAAATGGTGGCGGAGAAGTTTGTTTGGCCAGGCCTGCGCAAGCACGTAAAGGAGTGGGCAAGAACATGCATGTCTTGCCAACGCGCCAAAATTCACAAACACACGAAAGCTCCTTTAGAACCGTTCCCAATTCCGGCCAGGAGGTTTGACCATGTGCACATCGACCTCGTGGGCCTCCTACCGTCGTCGCAAGGGTTCACACATCTTTTAACAATGGTGGATCGAACCACACGTTGGCCAGAAGCCGTCCCGCTGACGTCAACTACGGCCGCAGAAGTGGCTCGCGTTTTTTTAACGACCTGGGTGGTGCGTTTCGGGGTCCCGTCGGACATCACGTCCGATAGGGGTCCCCAGTTTGTCTCAGAGCTCTGGTCTGCGATGGCCAGCAGCTTAGGGGCGACAACCCATCGCACTACCACGTATCACCCACAGGCTAACGGTTTATGCGAGCGTTTTCATAGGTCTTTGAAGGCTGCCCTCAGAGCGTCACTAACAGATGCAAATTGGGTTAACAAACTACCGTGGGTTTTATTGGGGTTGCGTTCTGCGCCCAAGGAGGATCTAGACGCCTCCCCAGCAGAGTTAGTGTTTGCACAACCTCTCAGGCTCCCCGGTGAATTCTTACCAGAACATCCAGAGCCGGGGCGCCTCTCAGCTCTAAGACCACTAAGCAGCACGGGAGCAGACATGCTCCCGGGCCCGGTTCATCACACTTTTCCACGGGTTTTTGTTCCCCAGGCTTTAAAAAATGCCGAGTTTGTTTTTGTTAGGCACGACGCTTTAAAGCCAACCCTCCGCCCACCATATGATGGCCCATTTAGAGTGCTGGAACCTGGTGATAAGCATTTTGTGCTGGATTTGGGGGACAGAAAAGAGACAGTCAGCATTGACAGACTCAAACCTGCCTTCATGTTGAGCGACGAACCTGCACGGGCGGCGAGAGCACCTCGACGTGGTAGACCTCCCAAGGGACACGTCCCAAATCCCCCGCAGGGATCAAATAACCACTTTTTTCCTCAAGCTGCAGATCCCTTACAAGACAGCGCCGCTGAGACGCCAAAGCAGGCGTACAGCAGATTCGGAAGACTGTTGAAACCCAGACGACACACAGACTGATGTGAACTTGATAATGTGCTTTAAGTTATGCTGTCGGGGTTATCATAACAGTTTTAAGGCAGACAGGGGGCATAGACTGTACTGTTATTGTTATCACTGTGTTTTTTTGTTTTTTTTTTGTTTTTTTTTACCGAGATCAACTTGTATAGTTATACCGGTGATGTCATCATAGTCTGCGAGCCTACATATATTGTCCTTTTCTTAGACGTTTGGGGGGGGCTGTGGTTCATGTATCCATTCCTGCATATGATAGACACAGGGGGATGTGTTGTAATTACATGTGTGGAATGACCTCACGTCTCAGAAGAGGACAATGTGTCTCCACCGCCTACAGAGAGCAACGAGGAGATGGAGGAGCGGCGGTGCAGACCTGAAAGGACTTCCTGACCCCCCGGGGGTCAGGCGAAGGAACGGGAGGACATCGGAAGGATATGACAAGGACGTGTGAAGTCGGCTTTTGTGGTGTAATGCATAATGATGTGGCTTTTGTTGTGTGATGCATAAGTATGGGGGTCTGACTGCTATCAGCCTCTTTCTGCTTCTGCCTTTGGATGAGACATGTTGGGGATGTGAAGCAGACATTAAATCTGATTTATAAAATCACTCTGCTTCTTCATTTCATGTTCCCCACAAAGTGAATGATTTAATATGTGTAAGAATTTACATGTTGTTATTTTGCAAGTTAAAAACGTGTATAGAATATATCAAAAGTGAATATGTGTGATGTGACTAAAAGTAATCTCAGACAGTGTCAAATAAGAACATAGAAAATAGTATGAAACAGCCTTAAATTATATTGCAACCTTCAAAAACATCCTCAGGCCAGTATTGCCCCTCTCACCATCCTCATCATCATATTAAGGACTCACACAAGAAAAATCTGAAGTTATAAAAATCATTACCAAGTTTATGATGAGACTTCTCCATTAAGAGAAACATTAACGTCTACAAGTATCTGAAGTATTAATATGACCATTTGCATCATTTTCATGAACCGGAATACAATAATCTCCTATAATAGGGCCTACACCCCTACGGGTGGTAACTAGTCAATCAAGGACTATTCTATTCTCTGTTATAATAAATAATTGTAGTCTACAATTAAGTGTTTTAATCCCTAAGGTATTTTGTTTCCACTCTCAGTCAAAGAAACAATGAACAACACCTCACTCCTGTACTTTCCATCTGAAATTGCATTCATGCTTCATGAATAGCATCATGTGGTAGAAAAGCATCTCTCTTCACCCTGCCCACCTGCCCTGCCGACATGATGAGGGTACGGTCAGTTGCCAAAACGGGGTACACAGATCTACCCAGTGTCCAGCCAGATCCAAATAAGCCCAATGATTCAATGACCTTTGACAATGTAGATCCTTGGTATAACACTTGCTCGCTTCGTTGGTCAAGCAGGGTAGCAGTACAGGGGAGAGATGCACTGTAAGCCGTTGCATACTCAGAGAGTGTTAAACTGTTGAAAAGGGGACATCACCACTTCAAAAAGAGGAGTTCCCTGATGAAATTAACCTTGCATTCGCAGAGTAAGGAGTGTCATCATGTTTCTAATCAGTGGAGTGATGTGTTGTGTCAGGTGTGATTCAAAATGACGTTTGCTACGTTATTTCTGTATATAGCCTTTTTTTTTTTTAAACAGCCTGTAGTAGCTGCATTATTTTAGCAATAAAGATATTTTGCCTAACTGTTAGTGTTATTAAGGAGCAAACATTCTCTGCAATGTAAAAGCAATGGAACAACTTAATGATCAATATGAAGTATTACTAGAGGATGATAAGATAACAACACTGACCACACCTTTCCTTCAGATTATTTTTTCCCTTGTCACGATAAACAAACAGCCTGCTTCTCTATCAGCAGAGGTCATTACTGGACACCAAGTCATCAGCTGACACTTGCATAGAGAAACAGTTAGACAGTCATTTGTTGTTTTCCTCTTTTTTTCCCAAATAAGTATACAATATACACAATATATATATATATAGTTTTATATATAGTATTCATAAAATAGTATATTGTAGTGCACATATGTGGGTTCCATATGCTTCACATGTGTATCACTGTATGCTTATTGTATGCTTCACGTCTCAGAGGAACAAAAGGTCTGAACCTCCTAGGGGTAACAGGAGGATGTGAAGTCTGGCCTTTTGTATGCAGAGAGATGGCCTTGAGGGGTTTCCTGACCACCAGGACTTTAGGTGAAGACGAGAAGACCTGGAGGGGGAGACATTGTGATTTGGGATTAAAAGACCATGTGACTGTGGCTTTGATGTCCCGAGGTATTAAAGGGACAAATGTGGGGGGTTCCTTTCTCTCTCTGTTTTTGAATGTTGGAGAATGTGAACGTGAATAAAACTGGTCTTGAGAAATAAACTCAGCCTCGTCCTTCCACATATCTCCACACTGGTGACCCTAAGACGTATAATGAGCGGAGACGAATCTCCCAACCCAGACTCGCCGGGAGCCAGCCAAACGAATGCAGCCACAGTCCAACTACCGGACTTCTGGCCGAACAATCCGCGCTCCTGGTTTAACGCAGTCGAGGCACAGTTCCACCTCCAGAGGATTTCGGTAGACGCCACAAAGTTCTACCATGTGGTTGCAAAGCTGTACAACCACACAGCCCAGCGAGTGGAGAGCCTGATCAACCACCCGCCGGACAGCGACAAGTACAGCACGTTGAAGGCTGCGCTCATTTGTTACTTCACCCCCTCGGTGCAGGAGCGAGCAGAGAGGCTCCTGGCGCTGACTGAATTTGAGGGCGACAGACCTGCAGACCTGATGGGGAGGATGTTGAGTTTGAGAGACTCCGAAGATGATAACTTCATCTTCACCCACCTTTTCCTCAGAACCCTACCGTCAGAGGTGAGAGTGACCCTGGCCAGTTCACCACTGCTGGCCCGACGAGACTACCACAAGCTGGGCCAGGAGGCGCAACGACTCGTCGACGCCAGTAAACGGCGCTCGGCTGCGGCTGCGGCAGCGGGGCCAGGCGCAACGTCCGGAGACGGCAGGGGGCCAGAGGCTGCAGCACCAGACTCACCGACGATGGCGGCGGCAGGGGCCGGGAAACACGGAGCAGACGACATCCTTTGCTTCTACCATCGCCGTTTCGCAGCGAGGGCATGCAAGTGCATTCCACCGTGCCACTTTAAGCGCTCGGGAAACGCCAAGACTGGGGGTCGGTAGCAGCTGCAGCCCTCGGAGAGGAGAACAAGCTGCTCTACTTGAGGGATGCGCACTCGGGGAGGCATTTCCTCATGGACACGGGCTCCCAGCTGAGTTTCATCACATCTTCCTATGCTGACCGGCTGGCGCCTTCCAGTGGTCCCCGGGTGTCAGCAGCGAACGGCTCGGCGATTAAGACCTTCGGTGAGAGGACTCTGCTTCTGTCTTTACACGGCCGTACATTCGAGTGGACTTTCGTCATAGCGGCAGTCAATTTCAACATGTTAGGGGTTGATTTTTTGTGCTCACATGGTTTGTTGGTCGATCTTGCTAACAGACGCCTGGTTAATGCACTCTCTTTTTCTTCTATCCCCTGTACAGCTCGAGTGGCCCCGCCAACAGCACAAGCCAACGTCACAGCTGCAGGTGGTAAGTTCCACACACTCCTCACTCAGTTCCCAGCACTCACGGTCCCAACATTTTCGGCGACAGTGGCTAAACACGGGGTGGAACATTTTATTACTACCACCGGACCGCCCGTTTTCGCAAAAGCTCGGTGCTTGGATTCAGCTAAACTGACCATAGCGCGCGAGGAGTTCGCCAACCTGGAGAGGTTGGGCATCATCAGGCGTTTGAAGAGCCGATGGGCTTCACCGCTTCACATGGTCCCGAAAGCTGATGGCTCGTGGCAGCCCTGCGGTGATTTCCGCAGGCTGAACAACGCTACAGCGCACGACCGCTACCCGATCCCGCACATCCAAGATTTTTCAGTTCATTTGGCGGGGGCGCGTGTTTTTTCTAAAATAGACTTGGTACGCGGTTACCACCAGGTCCCAGTGTGCGCTGAGGACATACCCAAAACAGCGGTAATAACTCCTTTTGGGCTTTTCGAGTTTTTGCGCATGCCGTTTGGGCTTAAAGGCGCGGCGCAGACGTTCCAACGCATGATGGACGCGGTTTTGCGCGATCTCCCTTTCGTGTTCGTCTACCTGGACGACATATTGGTAGCCAGCGCGTCCGAAGACGAACATGAAAACCGCCTCACGGCAGTTTTCCAGAGGTTGGCAGCGTACGGGTTAATAATTAACCCAGCGAAGTGTCAGTTCGGGGTGACGCAGATTGATTTTTTGGGGCATCGCGTCTCCCCAGAAGGAGCGGTCCCTCTGCCTGACAAAGTGCGCGCAGTAGCAAATTTTCCCCAACCACAAACGGTCAAGGCGTTACAGGAGTTTTTGGGAATGGTGAATTTTTATAACCGTTTCCTCCCCCGCGCAGCGCAGCTCATGCAACCATTGTATGCTGCACTAAAAAAACAAAAACCCACAAATAAAGTCGAATGGTCTCCGGAGCGAGAGCGCGCATTTTCCGAAGTCAAAACAGCCCTGGCAAACGCTGCGTTGTTGGCACATCCAGTCCCAGCGGCCCGCATGGCGCTCACTACTGACACGTCAGATGTGGCCATAGGGGCGGTCGTGGAACAGTATGTAGCCGGAGCCTGGCAACCGCTCGCCTTTTTCAGTAAGACCCTGCGCGACAGCGAACGAAAATACAGCGCATTCAACAGGGAGTTGTTAGCTCTCCACTTGGCCATTCGCCACTTCCAGTTCTGGCTGGAAGGACACCGTTTCACCGCGTTCGTTGACCACAAGCCACTGACTTTCGCGATGGCCAAGATTTCAGAACCTTGGTTGGGCCGGCAGCAGAGACAGCTGGCCGCGATATCGGAGTTTACTACCGATATCCAGCATGTGGCGGGTAAACTTAATGTAGTGGCGGACTGCCTCTCGCGCGCCGTGGTGGCTCCAGCCCGCGAGGAGGTAGATTCTGCAGCCATGGCCGCGGAGCAGGTTAGCGACGCGGAAGTGCGCGCGGCCCCGGTCCGTGTGGGGATAGATTATGCAGCCATGGCCGCGGAGCAGGTTAGCGACGCGGATGTGTGCGCACTCCAGTCTGGACCAACAGGGTTAAGGCTGGAGAACAGGGTGCTGCAAGACGGTATGCCCCCCCTAATCTGCGATGTCTCCACTGGGCGGCCGCGTCCTGTGGTTCCAGCCGCGTGGCGCCACCGCGTTTTTGACTCGATCCATTCTCTGGCGCACCCGGGAGTGCGTGCTTCGGTCAAAATGGTAGGAGAGAAATTTGTATGGCCGAGCCTGCGCAAACAAGTTAGAGAATGGGCGGCAGCCTGCATGGCTTGTCAGCGGGCCAAGGTTCATAGACACACGAGAGCTCCCTTGGAGCCGTTTCACATCCCAGCTAAAAGGTTTGATCATGTCCACGTGGACCTCGTAGGCCCCCTCCCGCCCTCACAAAGGTGCACACATCTTCTGACAATGGTTGACCGCACCACGCGTTGGCCGGAAGTGGTTCCGCTGTTGTCAACCACAGCCGAGGAGGTTGTGCGTGCATTTTTAACGGCATAGGTAGCGCCTTTTGGAGTTCCGTCGGACATTACGTCCGACAGAGGCCCTCAGTTTGTTTCCGAACTTTGGTCAGCGATGGCCCACAGCCTGGGGGCAACGATCCACCGCACGACCGCGTACAACCCGCAGGCTAACGGGTTATGCGAACATTTTTACAGGTCACTGAAGGCGGCTCTCAGAGCGTCGCTTACGGATGCAAATTGGGTGGACAAGCTACCATGGGTTTTATTGGGGTTGTGTTCTGCACCTAAAGAGGATTTAGAAGCCTCCCCAGCTGAGCTAGTTTTCGCACAGCCACTTCGGCTGCCCGGGGAATTTCTCCCAGATAATCCAGTGCCAGAGTGCTCCCCGGCTCAGCGGTTACAGAATAGCACGGGCCCGAGCACGCTACCTGGCCCCGTTCACCACAGTTTTCCACGTGTTTTTGTGCCTAAGGCTTTAAAAAATGCAGAGTTTGTTTTTGTCAGACATGATGCCCATCGTCCGCCTTTACGCCCACCTTATGACGGACCATATAGATAGATAGATAGATAGATAGTTTATTTCGAACACAAAAATATAACAAATACAAGCAAATGGCAAATGCAATAAAGTAACATTATACACTGTTCGAAAGGGAGAAGGAAGAAGTGAACACTTATTAAATCCATCTCCTCTTTTCCATAGATACACCCATGTGAATTTTATACAAATTACCACCTTTAAGACCCCAAGTAAACAATTTACTGTATTTTTTACAAATCAACATTAACACCCATCCATTCTAGCATACAATGATGTCCATACAACAAAACCAGCCTCAAACAACACAGATATACACAGTGCGGTCCTACCCACCATTCCATAGTGTCCCATAATATCCCAGAGTGAACATAATGAATCGTACATATAACTACTACCCTTCTAACATATACCCTTTCAGCAAATGATGCTTATACCTCTTTTTGAATTGATTTCTGTTTGTACATAGTTTCAGTTCCGGCTCTAGACTGTTCCACAAATCCACCCCACAGACAGATATGCACATACTTTTCTTGGTAGTACGTATCTTGGGTTTTGTAAAGTTTAAGTCTCCCCTCAAATTATGATCATTGTCTCTTTTTTTAAATATTTTTTGTATATTAGTTGGTAGTTGATTATTAATTGCCCTGTACATTACTTGTGCTGTCTTAAATTTAACTAAATCGATGAACTTTATGACATGTGACTTTAAGAACAACGAATTGGTATGGTCTCTATATCCTGCATTGTTTATTATCCTTATAGCTCTTTTTTGTAATGTGCATATTGACTGTAGGTTGGTTTTGTAGGTGTTTCCCCAGACTTCTACACAGTAGTTAAGATAAGGTAAAAACAGTGAATTGTACAATAAGACCAATGATTTATAGTCCAAGAAGTGTCTTGTCTTCCCCAGTATGCCTATACATTTTGCTAATTTGGCCCGGATGTGACTGATGTGAGGTTTCCAGCAGATTTTATTGTCAAGCGTCACCCCCAGGAACTTATTTTCCTGTACTGTTTCTATTCTGGTATCATCTATTGTTACCATTATTTCATGATTTATTTTATAATTTCCAAACAACATAATCTTTGTTTTTTTTTAGATTTAGAGATAATTTATTTTTGTTGAACCACTGCGTTAATTTTTTCATTTCAGTTGTGACCACCTCTAAAACCTGCTGCAAATTCTCACGAGTGCAGAGGATATTTGTGTCATCCGCAAACAAAATAAATTTCAGAATTTTTGATACTTGGCATATGTCATTTATATATAAAATAAAGAGTTTGGGTCCCAAAACTGACCCCTGGGGCACACCACAAGTGATGTCCATGAAGGGTGATTTGTGCTCTCCAATTCGTACAAATTGTTGTCTGTTACTTAAATAACTTTCCACCCAACTCAGTCCAACCCCTCTTATCCCATACCTTTCCAGTTTCCTTAGTAGTATTCTGTGGTCAGTGGTGTCAAAAGCTTTCTTTAAATCTATGAATACTCCTACAGCAACATTTTTTTTTATCTATACAACTAGTAATTTCTTCTATAAGTTCGATCAGTGCCAAAGATGTAGATTTATCTGCTCTAAAACCATACTGGCTATCTGTAAGGAGGTTGTGTTTTTCAGTGAAATCATCCAGTCTCTTAGTGAAGATTTTTTCAAGTATTTTGGAGAATTGTGAGAGTAAAGAGACTGGCCTGTAATTTGTGAAGCGATGACTGTCTCCTGTTTTGTATAGAGGTATTACTTTTGCTATTTTCATTTTGTCTGGAAATGTACCAGTTTGAAATGACAGGTTACAGATGTGGAGGTGTGCTGGCAATGGAGTAGGTGTGTGCGTTGCTGGCTCCTGCTATATTTTTTTCCTTACTTTTTAAACCCTATTTTGCTGTAAGCTGTTAATGTTTTGGACATTTAATACGTGCAGAATCTGTTTTGAGTTGTGAAATATGTCCAAAACAAGAAAGCAGACTGAAAAGGAGGCAGCAGGGAACAATACTAACACCAGCTTAGCTGAGGATGCTAATATCAGCCTTAACCCTGCACTTGTTGCCTTGCTTGAGCAACACAGAATGTCCATAGCTGCTGACTTCAAAGCTTCATTTGAACTTATTAATGGTAAGCTGGACAAAATTCAAGCAGATGTGGCGAACCAGGAGCAACGCATTGACGACCTTGAAAACAACGCGGAGGACGTCAGCCAGCGCCTAGCGGCGCTTGAAGTTACATGTGAGTCAATGCAGGAGGAGAACAAACTTTTGAAAAACAAACTTTCTGACCTGGAGGGAAGAAGCAGGAGGCTGAATATTCGTCTGGTGGGTCTGCCGGAGTCCTTTGATGTGGGTCCACGGCCATCTGAATTTTTTTCTCGGCTGTTGGTGGACGTCTTTGGCGCACAAACTTTGCCATCTCCCCCAGAGCTGGATAGAGCCCACCGCAGCCTTATGCCCAAGCCGAGTCCAAATGGGAAGCCGCGCGCTGTCATTATTTGTTTCCACCGGTTTCGGACCAAAGACTTGGTGATGAGAGAAGCGCGGAGACGCCGTGGGACTTTGGAATATCGTGGGCATAAACTTCAGTTTTACGAGGATTATAACGCCGACGTTCAGAAGCAACAAGGCGAATATAAGGAGGTTATGTCCGAGTTGTACAAGAGAGGTTTTCGTCCTTCTCTTCTTTTCCCCGCCAGGCTCCGGATAACTCTTCCAGACGGCAAAAACCAGTGGCTGGCGTCCGTCTCGGAGGCCACCTGCTTCATGCAAACTAGGGAGAGAAACCAGCAATTTTCGCCTTGAACTGGACATTTCTGGGTTGACCAGCTGCCGCGCTGGACTGCTTGTTACTTCATTGAAGCTGCACTGACTGGACATTGATGCATTTTTAGATGTTTAAAAACAAGGTAAAATTGGCTCCCTATACGTTGTTGTTTACTTAATTCTTTTTTTAATTTTATCTTATTTTTTTTTTTTTTTTTTAGGGTAAAACGTTCATATTATGCAGGATTGAAGCCAGTTGTATGGGAGCATTCTGTTAGGATGAAAATAGAGCAGGAGATGGAGCGGTTGCTGTTTTTTTGCAACCGGCTGGAGTGTTGTTATAGGTTTGGTTGTTGGATTTTTTTATTTTTTTTTTTATTTTTTTTTTTTTGTTTTGTTTTTTGTTATGGTTTTATTTACACCCCCCTTACCCCCTCCTTTTTTTTTTTTTTTTTTTACCCGTACCTCACTTTACTCTTCTTTGGGCTACACAACATAATATATAAATTTTACTCTTTGAATGAATAGTAATCTTACTTTGGTAAGCTGGAATGTGAAGGGGTTGAACCATCCAATTAAACGAAAGAGAGTCATGTCACGTCTAAAGCAGTTTAAGCCTGGGGTATTGTTTTTGCAGGAAACCCATTTGCAGGATTCCAACCACTTGCGTTTGTCAAAATGTTGGTCAGGACAATTTTTTCATTCAAATTTTAAAGCTAAGGCCAGGGGCGCTGCTATTCTTATTGATCGAAATATCCCATTTATTCCCTCTAATGTTGTATTAGATAAAAATGGACGATTTGTAATAGTATCAGGTAAACTTGGCGATAAACATGTCACCTTGGCTAATCTGTATGCACCGAATTTTGATGATGTGCACTTTTTTCGCAACCTTTTTTCGCAACTTCTAGATTTAAATACTCATTCTCTAATTCTTGGGGGTGACTTTAATTTGTATATGGATCCGATCTTAGATCGCTCATCTTCAAAACCTGCTAGTCTTAATAAATCTGCAACTTATGTTAAGTCTTTTCTTGAGGAATATAGCCTTACAGATCCTTGGCGTTTTTTACATCCTAACGGCAGGGACTATTCTTTTTTCTCTCACGTACACCATACTTATACCAGAATAGATTATTTTTTTGTTGACAATTTATTAATTAATAACCTTTGCTCTTGCAGTTATGATAGCATCTCGGTTTCTGATCATGCCCCTCTTGTACTTAAAATGATCCTCCATGGATGTGACTCCATGAGAAAGCATTGGAGATTGGATCCATTATTACTTACAGATGAAAAATTGGTTGCGAATATTTCTTCTAAAATTAATTTTTTTTTGAAAGAAAATAAAACTCCTGGTATGCCAAATAAAACGATATGGGAGGCCATGAAGGCATTTCTTAGGGGGGAATTTATTTCATTGGCAGCATTTAAAAGACGATCCTTAATACAGGAACAGAAGGCTATTTTAGATCAAATCCTGGACATTGACAGACAATATGCTCAATCTCCATCACCCGCTCTGTACAAGGAACGTATGACATTACAAACTAAACTTAATTTACTTTCTACTCGACAAATTGAAGGTTGTTTAATAAGGAACAAGAGTGAATTTTATGAACATGGCGAAAAAACCAGTAAACTTCTAGCTAATCAACTACGTGGTATTAGAGCTAAGCAAATTATTACTGGAGTTAGGACAGATAAAGGAGAGGTGACATCTGACCAACAAGTGATTAATGATATTTTCAGGTCATTTTATTCCAAATTATATACCTCAGAATATACAACAAACTTAAAGGATTTGGAAATTTTTTTTGATTCTATTGATATTCCTTCGATTTCTTCAGAATCTCGGCAAATTTTAGAAGCTCCCATCACAAAAGAAGAAATTCAGCTGGCAATATCATCCATGCAATCAGGAAAATCTCCAGGACCTGATGGGTTTTCCGCTGATTTTTTCAAAAAATTCTCTGACGACCTCGCCCCTTTCCTTTGTCAAGTTTTTACAGAGTCGCTTGACTCTGGTACACTTCCTCCTTCATGCTATCAGGCCTGTATCACTGTGTTGCTTAAAAAGGATAAGGATTCTGTTGATTGTGCTTCTTACAGGCCTATTTCCTTGTTAAATACCGATGTTAAAATTTTGTCAAAGTTGTTAGCTTCAAGGTTGGAAAAGATTCTTCCTTTTATAATTTCACAGGACCAAACCGGTTTCATTAAAAATCGCCATTCTTTTTTTAACTTGCGGCGGTTGTTTAATATTATTTATACTCCTCACCACAACATACCTGAATGTCTTATTAGTTTGGACGCTGAAAAGGCATTCGATAGGGTTGAGTGGGAGTATTTGTTTTTTACTTTGGAGAGGTTCGGTTTTGGTCCTTCCTTCTGTTCCTGGATTAAACTTCTCTATGCTAGTCCTTTAGCTTCAGTGTTAACTAATTGTCGCTATTCTGACTATTTTAGACTTTACCGTGGTACGAGGCAAGGCTGTCCTTTGAGCCCGTTGCTCTTTGCCTTGGCAGTTGAGCCGTTAGCTATTGCAATCCGTGGGAGCCGGGACTTTCTAGGCATTCGTAGGGGTGGCATTGAGCATAGGGTTTCACTCTATGCTGACGATCTTTTATTATTTCTCTCCAACCCATTTACTTCATTACCCGCTATACTCAACATTTTAGATAGTTTTAGTAGGTTTTCTGGTTATAAAATTAATCTTAATAAGAGTGAACTGTTTCTGATTAATGAAAAGATTCAAGTTCAGGATTTTGAAAATTTTCCTTTCAAGGTTGTTATTGATCATTTTAATTATCTTGGGATATGTGTCACTAAACAATTTAATTACTTGTTTAAAAATAATTTTCTCCCCTTACTTGACCAGTGCAAGCTAATACTTTCCAAATGGTCCCCATTATCCTTGTCTTTAATTGGCAGAATCAATTCTGTAAAAATGATGTTACTTCCAAAGTTTTTATATTTGTTTCAATGTCTCCCCATTTTTATTCCTAAATCCTTTTTTAAGTCTTTGGACTCTCTGATTACCTCATTTATTTGGAATGGTAAACATCCGAGATTGAGGAAAGTTTTTCTTCAAAGACCCAAATCAGTAGGTGGCATGGCTCTGCCTAACTTTCAATATTACTACTGGGCAGCAAATATCAGGTGCATGTTATATTGGAAACATTTTTATCTGGAATCCAAATCACCTATTTGGATCCTTATGGAGTCACATGTGGACAATCAAACCTCCCTACCGGCAATTTTAGGTTCACCACTTCCCCTTGCTTTGTCTACACTGGGTAATAATAAAGTAGTTCGTCAGTCTCTTAGAATTTGGTCTCAATTCAGGAAAAATTTCGGTCTTCAGTTTTTTTCCATTAGAAGTCCAATTGCCGCAAATCATTTATTTACCCCATCAACTATTGATAGTGCATTTCATATATGGCACAGAAAAGGTTTAAAATCTTTTGCGGATTTATATTTTGATGGTCAATTTGTAAGTTTTTCTCAACTTTCCACCAAATTCGACACCACTTCTACACATTTTTTCCGCTTCCTCCAGGTCAGACATTATGTGCAAACCATGACAAAACAATTCCCTCAAAAACCTTCTGATAATCCTCTAGATGATTTTTTATTAGTTAAACCAACTTCTAAGGGGGTAATGTCAGTTTTATATAATTTAATTTCAAATTTACAATCTTCTTCTCTGGCCGCTATCAAATTGAACTGGGAACAAGATCTTAATTTTACTTTTACTGATGAACTGTGGGACTCCATTCTTGGCCAGGTTCACACTGTATCAATGTGTGCTCGTCACGCTCTTATTCAATTTAAGATTGTACACCGGATGCACCTGTCCAAGGTTAAGTTAGCACGTATTTACTCGGATATAGACCCAACTTGTGAAAAGTGTGGTAGCGCTCCTGGCACTTTGCTTCACATGTATTGGTCCTGCCCTGCATTGATGAATTTTTGGCATTCTGTTTTTATCACTATGTCTGAAGTCCTGCAATATCAAATTAAACCTGATCCATTATGCGCCATTTTTGGTGTGGCTCCAGAACTTGTCTTGCCAAGTTCCAAATTAAAAGTATTCAAATTTTCATTATTATTGGCCAGACGTGCTGTATTACTGAAGTGGAAAGACTCTTCGCCCCCTTCACATTTACAGTGGATAAAAGATATAATGTCCTGTTTGGATTTAGAAAAAATCAGATATACAGTCTGTGGCTCTGAAAACAAATTCTATAAATTATGGCGCCCGTTTCTTGATTTCTTTGAAAGACCCACGATTATAGTTTCTGAGTAGCTCATATCCCCTTTACCCCACCCCCACTTCACACACACAATTTTTCTTTGTATTTTTTTTTTTTAATTATTGTTTATTTAAAGGTTTTTGTGCTTTGAAGCATTTACATTTGTTGGCTTTAAGTTCCAGTTTTTCACTGTTTGGTTGAAACAAAAATGAAAATTTCTAATACTTTGTATTGTATTGATACTTCAATTAATAATAATAAAAAGACCTTTGAAAGAAAGACAGGTTACAGACGTGGGTGAGTGGCTTAACAATTCCCTCAATTACTTTTTTCAGTATTGTCATGTCAATTTCATTCCAGTCCGTTGATTTTTTGTTCTTAAATTTACTCACAGTCTCGATAATTTCCTTTTCAGTAACTGCACCCAAAAAGATTGTGTTTGGATTTCTATCTTCTATTTCATTCACAGAACCACTGTAGTTTGTTTCTGGTGTCACTATTGATTTTGCTAATTCAGGACCAACATTTACAAAAAATTTATTGAAACCACTGACCACATCTTCCATATTATTTATCAAATTGCCATTTTCGATAAAATATTCTGGATAATTTGCATTCTTAGGACGATTACTAATAATCCCATTGAGTACTTGCCATATTCCTTTTATGTTATTTTTGTTATCCTCTAGTATTCTGTTGTAATATTCTTTCTTACAGGTCCTCATTATAGTAGTAAGCTTATTTTTGTATCTTTTATATTTGATCTCAGCTTCCACCATTCTGCATTTAATGAATTGTTTATATAATGTATTCTTCTTTTTACATGCATTTATTAACCCCTTGGTGACCCAAGGAATATTTTTTTGTTGTTGTCTGTCACTGTATTGTTTTATAGGACAGTATTTATTGTACAATGATTGAAATATTTGTAAAAATTTATCATATGCTCTATTTATGTCATTTTCATCATAAACTATCTTCCAATCTTGTATTAATAATTCCTTTGTCAGTAAATGCATTGATTCTTCGGTTCTTATTCTTTTATATTTAATATTTTTGGTATACTTTTTCTTCCTATAATCACACTGATAGACAACAAAAATCGGCAGGTGGTCACTGATATCATTCAATAAAAGCCCACTCCTGATATTATTTTCCATAATGTTTGTGAATATGTTATCTATTAGTGTGGCACTGTGTGACGTGATTCTGCTAGGTCCGGTAATTGTTGGATGTAAACCCAAACTGTACATTGTGTTGATAAATTCTTCTGTCAAACTATGTTGTTTTGAGTTCATCAGATCTATATTGAAATCCCCACAGATGAACATAACTTTATGAGTTAGTTTTGCATACATTTTTTCCATCCAGTCCTTAAATAAGTCAATGTTTGATCCAGGTGTTCTATATACACAGCTCACTACTACATTCTTCACATTGTCCAGACAGATTTCTATTGTAATACATTCAAATAAATCATCCACAGTTACTGACAGATTTTCAACAACCTTGTATTTCAAGCTCTTGTCAACAAAAATTGCAACTCCTCCTCCTTTTTTCACTTTTCTATTTATATAATTTAGTTCATAGCCATCCATGGTAAAATCCACTCCTTTCTCTTCACTGAGCCACGTCTCTGATATTGCCACAATATTGAAGGGCTCTTTAAACTGGTGTAAATAATCTTTAATGTTATTAAAGTTTGCATAGAGACTCCTGTTGTTGAAGTGGATCATAGAAATATTGAAATCAGATGTGACCATTGTGTTAACCTGTTCATCCGTGTAGTAACTACAGTCATTATTGATGGAGCTAAATAAATTATTATCAGGGTCTATGTCATATTCTATGTCCTGTGGGTTGTGATCTGTGTATTCAAAAACTTTCAGTTCCTGTTGTCCCTGTTTGTTGATTTTTTGATTCATGTTGTTGAATGTTTTTTTGCAGATGAGTAAAATCCTTCAGTGTCCTACAGTTGTCTGAATTGTTGCTGTGACTCCAGTTCATAATATTCATTGATAATTGTCCAGTTCCATAATATTACGGATGTTAATGACCTTGGCTTCTTCAGGTGATCCGTTTAATTTGATGTATATTTTACAGTTTGATGTCCAGGTGTTTTGAATCTTTTTCTGCTTTTTCAGGTATCTTGCTTTCCTGGCTATTTCTGCGTTTTCCTTCGTGAGGTGCTCGTTAATGTAAATGTTTGTTTCTTTTAGCTTCCTACCTTGTTTCAGTAGCGCAGTCTTGTGTTTTTTGTTCACAAACCTCATGATCACAACCGGTTTGTCGCCGCTTTTCCTGGGCAGAGGGTGGCAGGACTCTATGTTGTTGCAGTCCAGCTGGATTCCTTTGGCCTGCATGAAGGCCGCCACTTGTTGCTCAGCGGATTCCTCATCCAGCTGACTTCCACTGCTGTCTGTGGTAACTGCTCTCGCGTATGATCGGGGTTTGATGTGGAGCCCCGTGATGATCACATCGTTCGCCCGAGAGCTCTGATCCATCTCAGCCATTCTGCTCTCCAGATACGCCAGCCTCCAGTCTTTCTCAGCGTTCTGGTTCTGCAGCGCTTTAATCTCTTCCATTAGGTCCAGGATGCTTCTTTGCTGTGCCTTTACAGCGGAAATCTCTTCCGCCAAGAAATCCAGTGCTTTTTTTATTTCATCTTCATTTTGCAGAGCTTTCTTGGGACCCATTTTCCCAGCCGATGATTGCTGAATCCGATCGTAGGGAAAAAAAAAAAAAAAACACACATGGGAGAAATCCCTTTGTTTTCCTGAGCGCGAGGGGCAAGAGGCCAATTGCTACACCAGCTACACCAGCCACTACTGACAAATTCCCCTTATTTCTCACGAGTAGGTTCACACTCCAGCGGCAGCAACAAAAAAAGGTCAAAACGCCAGCTCCAAACTGCGTTCTAAATGCGTTTATCTGCCTTTTAACCAGAAACGAACTGGGAGCCTTTACCCGTACGTCCTTACCCGTCCTCACCCGAAACCGGAACATAGAGTGCTGGAAACAGGGGATAAGCATTTTTTGCTAGATTTGGGGGGCAGAAAAGAAATGATTGGCATTAACAGGCTCAAACCCGCTTTTGTGGTAGCTGACGAAGTTGTGCAATTGGCTAAGGCCCCTCGGCACGGCAGACCCCCTAGAGAGCATTCCCTAGAACACCCACAGAGGTTGACTAACAGTTCTCATCCCCAGGCAGCAGCTCCACAGCAGGAAGACGCCGTGGAAGTGGTACAGCCTGCTTACAGCAGATACGGGAGAAGGCTGAGACCCAAGCGGCACGTGGACTGATATGTAGTGATTTTATTATGACATGCAATCTGTGGTTATGTTGTTCCATCTTAGACGTTTTGGGGGGGTCATGTGGTGCACATATGTGGGTTTCATATGCTTCACATGTGTATTACTGTATGCTTATTGTATGCTTCACGTCTCAGAGGAACAAAAGGTCTGAACCTCCTAGGGGTAACAGGAGGATGTGAAGTCTGGCCTTTTGTATGCAGAGAGATGGCCTTGAGAGATTTCCTGACCACCAGGACTTTAGGTGGAGACGAGAAGACCTGGAGGGGGATGCATTGTGATTTGGGATTAAGAGACAATGTGACTGTGTGCTTTGATGTCCTGGGGTATTAAAGGGACAGATGTTGGGGGATTCCTTTCTCTTTCTGTTTTTGGATGTTGGAGAATGTGAATGTGAATAAAACCGGACTTGAGAAATAAACTCAGCCTCATCCTTCCACACTTCTCCACAATATTTCCTTTACAATAATCTGCAGATATTTCCTTAAATATCTGGAAATTTATTGATGTAACTTTTAACTTCTCCTGTTGAATGTTGTGATTTCATTACCAAGTGGTTTCATTTATATTTTTCTCTTCATTATTGATCATCTATTGATAATTTTTTATGTATTATCTATTTCTCTGAGGATTGCTAATTATTTTTTGCTAATAAATTTCTTTGGTACTCCCCTTTTGATGCATGGAGACACACATGCAGCAAAGTTACAGGGTATTTGTTTGATGGGTAGTGTCTTTTACTGGAAGGAAGCGTGTTACCACAGTTAATTTAGATGAAAATTTGTGGGTAGTACAGTTCCTTCAAAATGAGGTTTCAAAAATCATGGGTTTTTTTTGTGACGTCTCTTGAACTAATTTACAAATTCCATTTAGGAAAAAGCAATATAGCTGTCTGTACATATTTGATATGATTTAGCATTGATAACTAAGACCAGTTTGTCCAGTTGAACACAGACAGGTTGAATTTGTGTAAGTGAATCCTTGTGAAAGGTTGTGCCACACTCCTTCAGGTAATGGAAAGGTGGACATTTTGCCTAATTAGAATTTGGCTTAATTTTGTACAAGGAATGCTTCTTTTCATACATTCCTTGGTAAATTATGGGGTGGACTGTAGTCCCGATGCCCAGCTCGGCCACGGCTGAGCATCAGGAAAACACATTCCTTATTACTGTCACATTTCTGAAATGTGATATTTTGTCACACCATTATGTGTGAGTGGCAACAGATGTATCCTGCAGTGTAAAGTCATATCAACACTACATTTTTAAAGTCAGAGTCATTTAAATTGTTATGCTTTATGTCATTTGCAATGTCATTTGTTCTACTTAGCTTAAAAAAAAATGCTTGTCAACTTAAGAGGTCCTTCCCCCTGTGGTCCCTCCAGCCAATGAGCACGTCTGGCCTCCCCCCACCTCCCACAAAGATCAAATGTCGGTGCCATCCTGCAAAGAAAAATTTGGGGAAAGCCTGACGGCTTCCCCGTCTGCACCTTCAGTATTTTCATCAACAGGAGTGCAAATTTTATCACCTCATAAATTGATTTTACTAATGTTCCAGTGATCATTATTTTTTGTGTCCCTTAAATGTTTATCCCAGTTGTTTATTATAACGTGTAATGTTAAGAAACACAAGTGAATTATTGTTTTTTTTTTAACATATTGCATATGTCACCAAGGATTTGTTAAATTGAAAGGTAATGGTGATGTTGTGGAGTGTGTAAATGAAGAGGCAGATTCATGACAGACGATTTATTACACACTCACATCTCACAAGCACAGAATGGACTGACTGGTTACAGCAAGCTCTCCTCTCTATATCCCAAGTCACATTTCACAAGTTTCATGGCACTTCACCTCACACAGCATGATATTTACACTACACTGCATTCAACCCCCTCTGTACTTCCTGGGCATTGTTCTCCCATGCTTATTCATTGTCTCTGTCTGAGGTGCTAAATAACCTGACTTCCCCAAGGTCCCAAACCGCACCCCCCCCCCCCCCCCCCCAGCATCTAAGACAGACATTAGTCCACACTCGCTTTTGGCTTCAGTCTCCTCCCATATCTGCTGTAACTGGGGTTTACCGCCTCCGTGGCGCTGCTGTGCCGGTGGGGGCTGCTGGGAGCATGTCTGACTGCGGGTGAGCCGTGGTGGTGGTGGTGGGGACTTCGTTCTGCCCGTGTGGCTCTCTGGTGAATCGTTTCCCTGGGGAGTTCTCCGTGGGGGTCTTCCACGCCAAGGGTCCCTAGCCAACAGCACTTGCTCATCCGCCACTACAAAGGCGGGTTAGTCTGTCGATGCCAATTTTCTCCCGTCTACCCCCCAAGTCTAGCACAAAATGCTTATCCCCTGTTTCCAACACTCTGAACGGTCCATCATAGGGTGGGCGCAATGGGGGGCGGTGGGCGTCATGTCTGACGAACATGAACTGAGCGTTCTTCAAAGTTTTAGGCACGAAGGCACGCGGAAAACTGTGGTGGGCAGGGCCTGGCAGCGTGCCTGTGTTTGCGCTACGCTGCAAAAGCTGAGAAGGGCAGCTGCCCAGCGCGGGATTATCTGGTAGAAATTCCATGGGCAGCCGTAGGGGCTGCGCAAAAATGAGCTCTGCCGGGGAAGCTCCCAAATCTTCTTTTGGCGTGGAGCGCAACCCCAATAAAACCCACGGCAACCTGTCTACCCAATTTGCATCCGTCAGTGAAGCCCTGAGTGCTGCTTTTAGTGATCTATGAAAACGCTCGCACAACCCGTTGGCCTGTGGGTTGTACGCGGTTGTGCGATGAATTGTAACACCCAGGCTGCGGGCCATTGCGGACCAGAGGTCGGAAACAAATTGAGGGCCCCTGTCGGATGTAATGTCCGACAAGACTCCAAAACGCGCCACCCATGCTGTTAAAAAAAAGCATGCTACGTCCGCGGACGTGGTTGCCGCCAGCGGGACTGCTTCTGGCCAGCGCGTGGTGCGGTCCACCACTGTCAGGAGGTGCGTGCACCCCTGTGATGGCAGGAGGGGGCCCACGAGGTCCACGTGCACATGGTTGAACCTTTTAGCCGGTACCGGAAACGGCTCCAAAGGAGCCTTCATGTGCCTGTGTACCTTGGCTTGTTGGTACGCCACGCAGGCTGCAGCCCACTCTTTTACTTGTTTGCGTAGGCTCGGCCACACAAACTTCTCTCCCACCATTTTGACTGACGCGCGCACTCCTGGGTGCGCCAGAGAGTGAACTGACTCGACCGGGACTACCGGACGCGGGCGTCCCGTGGAGACATCGCAGATTAGGTGGGGGCCGCCATCTTGCAGCACCCTGCTCTCCAGCCTTAACCCTGCTGGTCCAGACTGGAGCGCGCACACGTCTGCATCGCTAATTTGCTCCGCGGCCATGGCTACGTAATCTATCCCCACATAGACCGGGGCCACCACGGCGCGCGAGAGGCAGTCCGCCACCACATTCAGTATACCCGACGCATGCTGAATATCGGTAGTAAACTCTGAGATCGTGGCCAGCTGTCTCTGCTGCCGGCCCGACCACGGTTCTGAAACCTTGGCCATCGCGAACGTTAGTGGCTTGTGGTCCACGAACGCAGTGAAGCTGCGCCCTTCCAGCCAGAACTGGAAGTGGTGTATGGCCAGGTGGAGAGCCAGCAACTCTGTCGAACGCGTTGTATTTACGTTCACTGTCGCGCAAAGTTCTGCTGAAAAAGGCGAGCAGCTGCCAAGCCCCGGCGACGCGCTGCTCCACGACAGCCCCTATGGCCACGTCTGAAGCGTTGGTGGTGAGCACTATCCGGGCCGTCGGGTCCGGATGCGCCAGCAGTGCGGCGTTTGCCAGGGCTGCTTTAGGTGGGTTTCGTGTTCGTCCTCGGACGCACTGGCTACCAGGATATCGTCCAGGTAGATGAACATGATCGGGAGCTCGCGCAGCACTGCATCCATCATGCGCTGGAACGTCTGTGCCACGCCTTTTAACCCGAATGGCATGCACAGGAACTCGAATAAGCCGAACGGAGTTATTACCGCTGTTTGGGTACGTCCTCCGCGCGCACTGGGACCTGGTGGTAACCGCGGACCAGGTCTATCTTAGAAAAAATACGCGCTCCGGCGAGGTGAACTGAAAAATCCTGTATGTGGGGAATTGGGTAGCGGTCGTGTGCTGTGGCGTTGTTCAACCTGCGGAAATCACCGCACGGTCACCACGACCCCTCAGCCTTAGGGACCATGTGAAGCGGGGATGCCCATGGGCTGTTCGAACACCTGATGATGCCCAGCCTTTCCAGGTTGGCGAACTCCTCGCGCGCTATGGCCAGTTTAGTTGCGTCCAAGCGCCGAGGTCTTGCGAAAACCGGGCGGCCCGGTGGTGGTGATAAAGTGCTCCACCCCATGCTTAGCGATGGCCGCCGAAAACGTCGGGACCGTGAGTGCTGGGAACTGAGTGGGCAGTGCGTGGAACTTACCGCCTGGAGCTGTGACGTGGGCTTGTGCTGTTGGCCGGGTCCCTCGAGCTATACAGGGGAGAGATTCAAAGGACAGTGCATTAACCAGGCGTCTGTTAGCAACATCCAAAAGTAAACCATGTGCACACAGAAAATCAGCGCCCAGGAGCGAGCAACACAGTGCTGCTATGATAAAAGTCCACTCATACGAGCGGCCATGTAGAGATAAGGCCAGTGTTCTCTCACCGAACGTCTTAATCTCCGAGCCGTTTACTGCCACAGTAAACGGTCCGGAGATTTGTCCGGGGTCCATCCGCGCTCCATACTGTCCGGGGCTGCTAGGTCCTGCCAGCCGGTCAGCGTAGGACGGCAGGATGATGCTCTTCTAGGCTCCGGTGTCGACGAGGAAGAGTCTCCCCGAGCGCGAGTCCGTCACGTAGAGCAGCTTGTTCTCTTCACCGACGGTCGCAGCTGCTACCGACTGCCGGCCTTGGTGTTTCCCGAGCCCTTGAACTGGCACGGTGGCGCGCATCTGCGCGCGTTCTCTCTGATGCGGCGGTGGTAGAAGTAGAGCGTATCTCTCTGGCGCTCCTTGGCCCCTGCTGCCGCTACTGTCAGTGGCTCCTCGCCTCCTCTGGTCGTCTCACTGGGCTCCGCCGCCACCACGTTGACAGTGATTGCCTGGGTGGTGAGGATGATCCGGTCTGCCTCCTGGGCTAGCGCACGGTATTCACGCGTGGCCAGCAACAGCAAATTGGCCAGCACAGCTGTCGCCTCCGTTGGAAGGTTCCAGAGGAAAAGGTGGGCAAACAGAAAGTGGCCGTCGTCCGTGTCCATTAACGCCAGCATCTTCTCCATCAGGTCGACGGCCGAACCATCTCCTAACTCGGTCCGCCCCAGGAGCCTCTCCGCTCTCTCACATTCCGAGAGCGTGTAGTGCTGGGTCAGCGCAGCCTTGAGTGCCTCGTATTTGCTGTGGGCTGGAGGCCGATCGAGCAGGCTCGCTACCTGCAGGGCTGTGCGAGCATCCAGCGCTGCTACCACATGGTAGAACTTGGTGTCGTCTACCGTTACTCCCCGGAGGGCGAACTGGGCCTCGGTGTGCTGGAACCAAGAGCGCGGGTTGTGCTGCCAGAAGTCCGGTAGCTTGACTGAAACCGCATACGCGTTGCTGGGGGCTCCAGTCCGGGCTGTCTGTGGGATGGCTGCTGCGTCGCTGAGGCTTCCCGACCGGGCCGGCTCCGGGGTTCTTGCCTCGTGTTCCATAATACGTCTTGGGTCAGCAGTGTGGAGTGTGTGAAATAAGAGGCAGATCCATGGACAGACTGTTTTTAACACACTTCACATCTCTCAAGCACAGAACAAACTGAATCATTACAGCAAGCTCTCCTCTATATCAAAAGTCACTTTTCACACGTTTCATGGCACATTTCTCATCACACAGCATGACATTTACATTACACTGCATTCAACCCCCTATGTCTCTGACTCCTTCCTGCTCTCTCGCCAGGAACTCCCTGGGCATTGTTCTCCCATGCTTATTCACTGTCTCTGTCTGAGGTGCTAAATAATCTGACTTCCCCAAGTTCCTACAGGATTTTAAGTTCAGGAGCACACGTCAAACCAGCCAGCAGCTTTTTGTCTGTGACCACCATTGTTTGAAATTGTTTGGCAATTCCCACATGAGCACCTACAAATACGGACAGCAGCATCACTATACAAAGTTCTATAATAAATACAACACTATGAAAGACATTTCTCTTAGCTTTTCATTTACCATTTACCATTTCATTTACCATTTCATTTAACTTCCTGTAAACATCTTCGAGGTCACTGTGGTATCTCGTGCACCTCAAATTCCCAATCGGACTCTGGGTCAAGAGTGTAAGGCTCCACAACATGCTCATCCATCTTTCCTGAAGTTTACTGTAGATGTTGTTTTCGTGGGTGGAATCCAGCGACACGCTGCAGCAGCCGGCTCAGGGGTTACGTCATGAAATGGGCGGCAGCCACAAGAAGGAGAGGCGGAGCCTCAGAGATTGAGGCATCTTACTTCCGGGTTGGAAAAGTGGCTCGCAAAAATAACTCATATTTCATAAGAAATTCATTCTCCAGTGAACCAAAGGTAATATACTATCACATACATGCAAATAGTTTACTCTGAAAGGCTTAAAATAGCATGATATAGGCCCTTTAAGTAACTACATAACCAGGACAGTGCTACCCCCCAATACCATAATTTTGTAGTTTCTTTAACAATAATTTATGATCCACTGTATCAAATACTTTTTTAAGATCCAGGAATACCCCAACTGAATACTCTTTATTTTCTACAGCAGTTGATATTTTTTCTATAAATTCCATTAGAGCAAATGCAGTTGTCCTCTTGTGTCTGAACCCATATTGTTGCTCACACAATAAATTATTCTTCATTATAAAGTTGTCAGTTCTCTCACAGAATATTTTTTCGAGTATCTTAGAAAATTGTGGCAATAGTGAAATAGGCCTATAGTTTGAAAATTCCCCTCTGTCACCCGTCTTGTATATCGGAATTCCTTTGGCTATTTTCATTGCACTGGGAAATATACCTGTTTGGAGAGACGGGTTACAAATATACGTCAATGGCTTCACTAAGCATTCAATGATAGTTTTGACTAAAAGCATGTCAATACCATCACAATCCGCAGATGTTTTACTTTTAAACGATTTAACAATTTCAATGACCTCTCTCTCGTCTGTATTCTTTATGAAAATGGAGTCTTTTATAGCAATGTTTTTGCTTATTGTATCACCTGTAGGTGCCGTAATGGGTATTTCTCGTGCCAAATTAGGACCAATGTTAACACAATGTATTAAATTCATCTGTAGGTGACACTGCTTTCGCACTGAGTCTTTTTTTTTTTTTTTTTGAAAGATTGATTGGGAATCAGCACCTCCAAGTCCGAGTCCATGGTCCTCAGCCGGAAAAAGGTGGATTGTCCTCTCTGGGTTGGGGACAGGCTCCTGCCCCAAGTGGAGGAGTTCAAGTATCTTGGGGTCTTGTTCACGAGTGAGGGGAAAATGGAGCGAGAGATTGACAGACGGATCGGCGCAGCATCTGCGGTGATGCGGACGTTGTACCAGTCTGTTGTGGTGAAGAGGGAGCTGAGTTCTAAAGCAAGGCTGTCGATTTTCCAGTCAATCTACATTCCTACTCTCACCTATGGTCACGAGCTTTGGGTAATGACCGAAAGAACAAGATCGCGGATACAAGCGGCTGAAATGAGCTTTCTCCGTAGGATTGCTGGACTCACCCTCAGAGATAGGGTGAGGAGCTCAGTCATCCGGAAGAGGCTCAGAGTAGAACCACTGCTCCTCCACACTGAAAGGAGTCAGTTGAGGTGGTATGGGCATCTGATTAGGATGCCTCCTGGACACCTCCCACTTGAGGTGTTTCGGGCACGTCCCACTGGGAGGAGACCCCGGGGCAGACCCAGGACTCGGTGGAGAGACTATGTCTCCCAGCTGGTCTGGGACTGCCTTGGTATCCTCTCTGAAGAGCTGGAGTAGGTGGCTGGGGAGAGGGAAGTCTGGGCTTCTCTGCTTGAACTGCTGCCTCCGCGACCCGGACCTCCGGAAAAGTGGTAGAAGATGGATGGATAGATGATTGGGTAGCTTGTATTTCTGTTTTTATTTCCAAGAATATTGTTAAGTATTGTCCATGTATTTTAATGTTACTGTATCTCTGTTTTTCTCCAGGTCTTTACTGTAATAGTCTCTTTTATTACATCTCATTATATATACAGTATATATTAACTTAGTTTTGTATGTTTTATACCACTGCTCTGCTTCTTTTGTCCTTTTCTTTAGAAAAGCTTTATATAGTGAATTTTTCCTTTTACACGCTTTTTGTAATCCCTTGGTTAACCATGGCTTATTGACAAATTTCTGTTTAAGCTTTTTCTTTACTAATGGACAAATTTTTTTTTTTCATAAAGAGTGGTTACAATGTTCATGAATGTATCGTAGGCTTCATTTACAACTGATAGATAGACTTTTGTCCAGTCTTGCTTCAGCAGGTCTTCTTTAAAAAAACTGATTGCATTTTGTGATTTGTATCTGAAAGATTTTAAAGTTTTTTTTTTCTGTATTGGCCCCCATGTGGCCATGGATAAGTGCAAAGATTCACATATTATTGTACAGCTCGACTAACTTATCTCTGAATGTCTCAATGCAAGTTCCCAGCATTCTACATACGTATACAACTTATAATTAGATTTTTTGTTTTATCTTGGTCAATCTCAACAGTAACACATTCCAGAATCCCTGATAGTGCAAAGGACATTCCATTTACAAGTTTACACCTATACAGGTCATCAATATACAGTGCAACATCACCACCCTTTTTTGAGATCTGTTAATATGAAACATCTGATATCCACCTATTGCCATCAGAGGAGCCTGCTCTTCATTGAGCCAAGTTTCAGAGACTGCGATAGCTGTAAATTTTCTATCCAGCTGTTTTAAATAGTCCTGAATCTGTGGAACGTTTTTGTTAAGACTTCTGCTGTTAAAAGTGTATTATTGATAGTTTACCATCTAGCTGCACTTGACTTTTGAATTGCTTTTCAGTGTAATATTCACAGTGATTATGAATGTTATTGAAGAAGTGGTTATCAGGATCAATATCATTCTCCATCTCTTGTAGTTTATGTTCAGCATAATGAGATATTTTCAGAGTCTGAGTTTCCTCTCTCTGTGTCAAATGACTTCCTCCAGTTGGAATTCGGATGTACTAGTGTTTTGGAAGTACTACTATGGCGGCCAGGTGGCTTCACTTCTGGCAGCCAATGATGCATCTAGTTTCTCTATCCACCTTATTCCTAGACCCCATGATGCCTTGCGTGAATTATGGTAGCAACTTCCGGTACTAGTTCAGAACATATGGTTGTCACTGAAACGGAACAGTTTTCCTTGTTAAAAAACAATGACTTTGGCATCAGAAATGCGGGAACACGGCCTCTTGCACCTCATAACAGTAATATAATCATACCACTTCCCACGACTATTGAGGGATGGAAAAATGACCTTAAAAAGTGGCTTCGTACACAGTAGCTCCGTTAGCACCGCCACTAAGATGCTAACCGTGTAAACAAATGACCCGTGCTGGCAAAATGAGTCACTTTGAGGACATTTTTAAAACTGATGTGATGTTTTTTCCATATTCTGTATTAAAAGACCTTCAAAATGATATTTAATTTGTAGGAAGTATGCAAAAACTGACCCAGAAAAAGACGATTTGTTTATATTTTAGCTAGGTTCAAAACTCGCGTTCAATCGGTTAGGAGTTATGTCTTCTGCAAAAACACAGATATTTTTAGAAAGTACAATTTCTAAGCTTTCCAATGATACCAGGCACTCATGGAGTTTTCCCGGGTCTTGCGCTACCAAACAAAGAAAGAGTCATGATTTATGACTTCTCGCTGCCTGTACTCATAATGACGCAGTGGACATTCCAACCAGCACGTCTCCACCATAATAAAGTCAGTTGCATTTTGTTAAAATATGTTGGACATAATCATATTTACCTTTGAACAGACGTACGCCACAACACCGTGCTTGGATGTCGTCTGTCACTGTGTGGTGAGAAGCCTCCATATATCCAGTCTGGCACAACCATGAACACCAGCAAGTACTAGTACTACGCAAAAACATTCAAAAAAAATACAAAAACTAGAAGAGCTGAAATTAGCTGCCACTTGAGTGCAAAACACATATGTGGACTATACATTAAAATGAATTTGAAAAACTTTTAAAAATGCTATTTTAAATGCCCCTGCTACTCCACTCTTGATTTAACACTAGTGTGGCACATATGTTTGGTTCATATTTCCCACAAGAGTGTGGCACATATGTCTGGTTCATATCTCCCACAAATGTATGGCTTATGTGGATTGGGGCTTCACGTCTGGAGGAACAAAGAGTCTGGATCGACGGGGGCCGACAGGAGATGTCGAGGAGGTGTGAAGTCAGACCCTTGTCTCAGAGAGGAGGCCCTGGGGGGATCCCCGGAACATCGGAGAATAAGAGACAATGGTGAATCTTCAGAGACTTGCATTGTGATTAAATGTTTGCAGAAGCACCATGTGACTTGAGTTCTTAATCCCCCGGAGGTATAAGAATGTGATGTGACATGATTCTGCCTCTTCTTTCGATTTGAGAATGTTGGATGATTGTGTTCTGCAATAAAGCCGAACCTGAGGAATAAACTCAGTCTCATCATTGAACACAACTTCCACACTGGTGACCCACGACAAAGAATGAGCACAGAGAATTCTCCCGAGCGGAGCTCATCAGAGGCCAGCCTGATGGCTGCCTCCACGCTCCGGCTGCCCGATTTCTGGCAGCACAGCCCACGCTCCTGGTTTAGCGCGGTCGAGGCGCAGTTCAACCTCCGGAGAATCTCAAAGGATGAAATGAGGTTCTACCATGTGGTAGCGAAGCTGGACAGTCACACGGTCCAGAGGGTGGAAGACCTGGTTAACCACCCACCGGACACCGACAAGTACGGCGCATTGAAGGAGGCGCTGATCAGCCATTTCACCCCCTCGGTGCAACAGCGAGCAGAGGGGCTCCTAGCGTTGACGGAGTCGGAGAACGACAGACCGGTGGACCTGATGGTGAAGATGCTGAGACTGAAAGACTCCGAGGATGGCGAATTTATTTTCGCCCACCTTTTCCTCCGGACTCTGCCGCCAGCAGTGAGAGTGACCCTGGCAGACTCACCCCGATTGGCCAAGCGGGACTACCATGGGCTCAGCAAGGAGGCGCAGCGACTCGTCGACGCCCACAAGCGGAGCGCGGTTTCGGCCGCAGCAGCTGAGCAGAGGACGGCGCCCGGAGATGGTTTGGAGCCAGTGGTGGCGGCGCCAGACAAACCGACTACGGCGGCGACAGGCATCAGGCGACGCGGCAGTCAGCACCAAGCGACACGGAGCGGACGATGCAGTCAGCACCAAGCGACATGGAGCGGGCGACGCCCGGCGTTTCTACCACCGCCGTTTTGCGGAGAGGGCACACAGATGTCTCCCACCGTGCCGATTCAAGCGTCAGGGAAACACCAAGACCGGGGGCCGGTAGCAACTGCGTCCCTCGGAGAAGAAAACAAGCTGCTTTACCTGACAGATGCACACTCAGGGAAACAATTCCTCGTGGACACGGGCTCCCAGCTGAGCTTCGTCACGCCTACCTACGCGGAACAGCTGATGCCGTCTAAAGCTCCCTGGGTGTCAGTATCAGCAGCGAATGGCTCAGCGATCAAGACATTCAGTGAGAGGACCATGCTTCTGTCCTTACAGGGCCGTTCATTTGAGTGGACCTTTATTGTAGCGGCAGTCAGTTTTAACATGTTAGGGGCTGATTTTTTGTGCTCACATGGTTTATTGGTTGATCTTGCTAATAGACGTCTGGTTAATGCACTGTCTTTTCATTCTATCCCCTGCACAGCTCGGGTGGCCCCGCCGACTGCACACGCCAACGTCACAGCTGCGGGTGGTAAGTTTCATGCTCTACTCACTCACTTTCCAGCACTCACAGTCCCAAAGTTTTCGGCGACAGAGGCCAAACACGGGGTGGAGCATTTTATCACCACCACTGGGCCGCCCGTTTTTGCAAAAGCCCGGCGCTTGGACTCAGCTAAACTGGCAATAGCGCGTGAGGAATTTGCCAACCTGGAAAAACTGGGCATAATTAGACGCTCGAACAGCCCTTGGGCTTCACCGTTACACTTGGTCCCAAAGGCTGATGGCTCGTGGCGACCTTGTGGCGATTTCCGCAGGTTGAACAACGTCTCGGCACACGACCGCTACCCGATTCCGCACATCCAGGATTTTTCCGTTCATTTGGCGGGGGCGAGCATTTTTTCTAAAATAGACTTGGTGCGCGGCTACCATCAAGTCCCCATGCGCGCGCAGGATATTCCCAAAACCGCGGTAATAACTCCGTTTGGGCTTTTTGAGTTTTTGCGCATGCCGTTTGGGTTAAAGGGCGCCGCGCAAACTTTCCAACGCATGATGGATGCAGTTTTACGCGACCTGCCTTTCGTGTTCGTCTATTTAGACGACATATTGGTAGCCAGCACGTCCGAAGACGAACACGAAACCCACCTCACAGCGGTTTTTCGGAGACTGGCAGGGCACGGGTTGATAATTAACCCAGCGAAGTGCCAGTTCGGGGTGGCGCAAATCGATTTTTTGGGGCATCGCGTTTCGCCAGAAGGAGCGGTTCCCCTGCCTAAGAAAGTGCACGCAATAACAGATTTTCCCCGACCTCAAACGATAAAAGCGCTGCAGGAGTTTCTAGGAATGGTTAATTTTTACAACCGGTTCCTTCCGAGCGCAGCGCGGCTCATGCAGCCACTGTACACGGCACTAAAAAAACAAAAACCCACGAATAAGGTCGAATGGTCTCCGGAGCAGGAGCGCGCTTTCTCCCAGGTCAAATCACCCCTTGCAAGCGCCGTTTTGTTAGCGCACCCGGTTCCAACAGCCCGTTTGGCACTCACCACCGACGCTTCTGATCTAGCGGTGGGGGCAGTCATTGAACAGTGTGTGGCAGGGACCTGGCAGCCGCTCGCGTTCTTTAGCAAATCCTTGCGCGATAACGAGGAGTAAATACAGCGCATTTGACAGGGAGCTTTTAGCCCTACACTTGGCCATCCGCCATTTCCAGTTCTGGCTGGAAGGGCGTCGTTTCACCGCTTTCGTGGACCACAAACCGTTAACGTTTGCAATGGCCAAGATCTCAGAACCTTGGTCAGGCCAACAGCAAAGACAGCTAGCCGCAATATCGGAGTTCACCACCGATATCCAGCATGTCGCAGGTAAACACAATGTAGTGGCAGACTGTCTCTCACGTGCTGTGGCAACGCCAGGCCCCATGGGGGCAGACTCGGTGGCTGTGGGCCAGGGCAGTGACGCAGGAGCGCGCGCAGCCCCGGTCCACGTAGGTTTGGATTATGCAGACATGGCTGCAGAGCAGGTTGGTGACGCGGATGTGCGCGCGCTCCAGTCTGGACCAACAGGGTTAAGGCTGGAGCACAGGGTGCAGCAAATAGGTATGCCCCCCTTAATATGCGATGTCTCCACGGGACGGCCTCGTCCCGTGGTTCCAGCTGCGTGGCGCCACCGCGTTTTTGACTCGGTCCCTTCGCTGGCGCACCCGGGGGTGCGCGCATCGATCAAGATGGTGGGGGAGAAATTTGTCTGGCTGGGGTTGCGCAAACAGGTCAAGGAATGGGCAGCAGCTTGTGTAGCGTGCCAGAGGGCTAAGATACACAAGCACACGAGGGCTCCTTTGGAGCCTTTTCACATCCTGGCTAAGCGTTTTGATCATGTGCATGTTGATCTGGTGGGCCCGCTTCCCTCGTCTCAAGGGCACACACACCTTTTGACGATGGTGGACCGCACCACGCGTTGGCCGGAAGCGGTACCTCTGGCGTCAACAACGGCGGAAGAGGTTGCGCGCGTGTTTTTAACAACTTGGGTCGCGCGTTTTGGAGTTCCGTCGGACATAACGTCCGACAGAGGTCCTCAACTTGTTTCCGAACTGTGGTCGTCTATGGCCCGCAGCTTAGGGGTGAAGGTACACCGCACTACCGCGTATAACCCGCAGGCCAACGGTTTATGTGAACGCTTTCATAGGTCATTGAAAGCAGCCCTCAGAGCATCGCTCACGGATACAAATTGGGTGGACAAACTGCCATGGGTTTTATTGGGGTTGCGTTCCGCACCTAAGGAGGATTTGCAAGCCTCCCCAGCGGAGTTAGTCTTCGCACAACCTCTCCGTTTGCCGAGGGAATTTCTTCCAGAAAATCCTGCACCAAATTGTCCCCCCGCTCAGCTGTTGCAGAGCGGCACAGGATCAAACACGCTGCCTGGCCCAGTGCATCACAGCTTTCCACGCGTTTTTGTGCCAGAGGCTTTAAAAAACGCAGAGTTTGTTTTTGTTAGACATGATGCACAACGCCCAGGGCTGCGTCCGCCTTATGATGGACCATTCAGGGTGCTGGAAAAAAATGAGAAGCATTTCTTGCTAGATTTGGGGGGCAGAAGGGAGCTAATTTGCATAAACAGACTCAAGCCCGCTTTTGTTCTGGCTGATGAACACGTGCAGTTGGCGAAAGCCCCCCGCCGTGGCAGGCCACCGAGAAGGCATTCTCCAGAGCTCCCACAGAGATGTGCTAACAAATCTAATCCCCAGGTGCGAGGAGACGCTGCAGATGCAGCGAAGCCGGCTTACAGCAGATTCGGCAGGAAGTTAAGACCTAAGAGATTGGGGGTTTGATTGTTGGTTATGTGGTAATGTCTTTTATGTTATGCATTTACGAGTATGTTTGTCCCATGCAGACATTTGGGGGGGGGGGGGGTCATGTGGCACATATGTTTGGTTCATATTTCCCACAAGAGTGTGGCACATATGTCTGGTTCATATCTCCCACAAATGTATGGCTTATGTGGATTGGGGCTTCACGTCTGGAGGAACAAAGAGTCTGGATTGACGGGGGCCGACAAGAGATGTCGAGGAGGTGTGAAGTCAGACCCTTGTCTCAGAGAGGAGGCCCTGGGGGGATCCCCGGAACATCGGAGAATAAGAGACAATGGTGAATCTTCAGAGACTTGCATTGTGATTAAATGTTTGCAGAAGCACCATGTGACTTGAGTTCTTAATCCCCCGGAGGTATAAGAATGTGATGTGACATGGTTCTGCCTCTTCTTTCGATTTGAGAATGTTGGATGATTGTGTTCTGCAATAAAGCCGAACCTGAGGAATAAACTCAGTCTCATCATTGAACACAACTTCCACGCTAGGTTACATTTAACACTAGGTAACATTTAACCGATTTCGTCATGACCCGAGCGCTAATATTGTCCGTGCTCGGGCCACGCACCATTCCTGTCAGGCTTTGACAGCAGTGTTGCTATTCTAGCTCTCCGGGCTCTTATTGTGACAGCGCTCGCGCTCGGGGGAGCTTCCTCCTGTCAAGGCCTGAACAGCTGTGCTGCATTTGCGGTCGTTAGCGGCCGGCCTTAAAAGCCGGTGCCAGCGGCAGCATCGCGCAGCAGTTTCGTCAAACGTTCGTCAACGAATCCTTCTCATCTTGTTTGTAAGTGTGTTCATCACCTATGATTATTGTTTGTACTCTGTCGTAGAGCTCACCCTTTTCCTTATCAGACGCTGAGCGAGCATTCCTCGTCTCAGCTGTCAACGTTCGTTCTGTGTGGTAATTAGTAGTCTTGTTGTTTAGCCCTCGTGGCTGGTTATCTTGTCCTTCCCTTCTCCCTAACTGTAAATAATACAGTTTTACAGTATAATAAATAATACATCTGTGCAACTTTACTGGACTGTGGCCTCTTATGCTGGCTCGTGAGGGCCAGCCCTGACAGTAAACTGCCGCCAGAAGGAGATGCCGTTCTCGGTGAAGTTGCATTCAGGAGAACTTTGTTCTTTCCTGTCTGGGTACGGTGTGCTGGAAGTATGCTGTCGCGGAGGGGCCGCACTCGGAGTCCCAGCCACAAGCTGACTGAGGCGCTGGACGAAGTTGATGAAATCCTCATCGCCGCCTCCCTCCTTGACTATCACCCCGACGTACGCTGGTACCTGGACAGCGCTGAGGACGTCCTGAACTGTTTCCCCCGCTACGCCGACCACCCAGAAGTCGGCATAAGGAGGGATGACATCGCCGCCCAACGCGAGATACTCCGGATGTACGAGGAAGAATACGACCAGAAGCGGAGGAGAAGGCATTCCCGCTCCCCGCTTTGGGATCCCGATCCTCTCCTCGATCCAGGCCAGGAGTTCACACCATCCAAGGCCCGTCGAAGACGTCGGCGCCACGGCCAGAGACAACCTCAGCAAGAACCCCGTCCGGATCCTGTTCTGGGTCGCCAGAATGACCCCATCAACCAGACAGCTGTCTCTTCAGCGTCTTGCCAGGAGGGAATCCCCGCAGCTTCTCTCCCCGGGCCATCTTCCCCCACTGTCCCGTCAGCGCGCCGTGCCCGGCCCGTCTCGGCTGTCGCCCCCTCCTCTCCGACACCTTCTCCAGCTGCTGGGTGTACGAGGAGTTCTGCTCCGGCGAGCTCCGTGCCGAGCCCATCACAACCGGTTCCCCCTCGTCCTTCCAGGGAGCCCTCTGCCATCATCCGGCGGGAAAAAGAAGGAGCAATGTTCCCTACAGTAGGCACCATCCTCCCTCCGGGAGACAGGCGAGTACAAGTTCACTCTCCCTCTCTTAATAGTGATTTGTCTTGTCCGACTCTTGGGGGTGAGGTTCGGGGTTTGCAGCCCCCCGAGCCTCCACCACCTGCTGAGGTAATAACTAAACCCGCTGCCTCTGTGTCTCCCTCCGTGGAGCGTTCCTCGATGTCAGTCAAGCGTCATCGGATGAGGAGGGGGCCTGCGGCCCTGGAGCACAAAATTCCAGCCCCGCAGCCGCGTCAAGGACGGAGGAGGAGAGCGGACTGCTGTAAGGAGCCTGCGCCGATGATGAAGAGTCCCCGGGTCTCCACGGATGAACAGTCCGACCCAGCGGGCCAGGGGCCCCCTGCCACCACGCCGTACGGGTTGCCAGTGTGGATGACGGCGCCGGAGGGTCCTCAGGCTGCAGAAGCCATCATGCCAGCTGTGAAGCCCGACGCAGCTGAGTGGGAGCCAGAGGACGACCTCCTCCCGGCTGAGCTCGGATCGTCGAAGTCCTGGACGGCGTCCGAACTTGAGATCAGGCAAGTGCTCAGTGTTGTCTTTGCCTTTTCTATTATTGAGCATTTTTGCCTGTCTCTTGGGGGGGGGGGGGCGAGCCGGGTGCAGCTGTCCACTGCATCCGAGCTTGTCTCGCTGGGTTCTGGCGCTGCCGGTGATCCTGATCCCGGTTCTTCTTTTTCTTCTGAGCCTTCTCCCAGGGTCGCTGATGCAGAGCAGACGCCAATCGCTGTACCAGAGGTTCCGGGTTCAGAGTTGGAGGTCGATACTGGAGCAGCCATGACCCAATCGGGGTCCATCGCGGGTGCAGCGTCGGCTCAGTCAGAGTTCGTCACCGGGTTGGTTCCGGCCCAATCAGCGCCTGTTTGTGTGAGATCCGGAGAAGGAGCTGCAGACCCGCTGCTGAATAACGCCGAACTGATTCCTTATCCTCGTCACATTCCTTCTTCCCCCGCACCAGGAACCGCGGGGATTAACCATAGTTGGCCCGGCTCTCCCTTGCTTCCCCTCTCCGTTGGGAGACCGTCGCCGAGCTCTCTCCAGTGGTCCTGTTGGCAGGTTGACGCAGGTCGACCACCTGGAAGCCTGCTCTTCCCGTTTGGCGTCCTGGGCCGGCCCCCTGATAAACAGAACTGTATGTTTGGCAACCTGGTCCGGCTGCCAGAACACTTCCCGCTACCCCTGTTACCGGCTTGGATGCTGGGTGCGGGGAGGCCCCCTGAACTGTATATTATGCCTGTCATCCCGGTGTCTTTTTCTCTTTTTTTTTTCTCTGCCCCTCAGTAGTTTCAGTGATCTTGAGTTGTTTTTTAAGGCTGAAATATCTACAGTAGATCTTCATTCTGCCGAATAGGGTCTAGTTGGCCTAATTCGAATGCCAAGAAAATGAACTTGTTCAGCTTCTGCATTCAGAAATTTTGCCATGGTTTTTTTTCAGTTAGTCTTAAAATTAGAATTTGAAGTGCAGCCTTTAAAGTTCTCAGCTGCTAAATTTCTTGCAGAACCTTTACACTCTGATTGCTTAAAGGTGATTGTGAGACTATGTTACCCTGTGTTTTTTTTTTTTTTTCCTTTTCTCTTGTCCAGTATGTGTTCCTGTGTTGTGTAGTGTGGTTTTATTTCCTGTGAATGTATGCCCTGGTTGTTTTCTGTTCCTGCCCTGTCTTTATTGTGATTTGTGTGGTAGGATATCGTGCTGATTTGGTTTTCTGTGAGGCTGATTCTGTTCCCCCTTCGCCTGCTCCCCCACCCACCCTCCCTGGGGTGGGGGTGGGGGGGTTTGGATGTTAACGGGCGTCCGGGAGTCCGCCCTTGAGGGGGAGTCCTGTCATTACCCGAGCGCTAATATTGTCTGCGCTCGGGCCACGCACCATTCCTGTCAGGCTTTGACAGCGGTGTTGTTATTCTAGCTCCCCGGGCTCTTATTGTGACAGCGCTCGGGGGAGCTTCCTCCTGTCAAGGCCTGAACAGCTGTGCTGCATTTGTGGTCGTTAGCAGCCGGCTTTAAAAGCCGGCGCCAGCATCGCGCGGCAGTTTCATCAAACGATCATCAACGAATCCTTCTCATCTTGTTTGTGTGTTCATCGCCTATGATTATTGTTTGTACTCTGTCGTAGAGCTCACCCTTTTCCTTATCAGACGCTGAGCGAGCGTTCCTCGTCTCAGCTGTCAATGTTAGTTCTGTGTGGTAATTAGTGGTCTTGTTGTTTAGCCCTCATGGCTGGTTATCTTGTCCTTCCCTTTTCCCTAACTGTAAATAAACACCTGTGCAACTTTACTGGACTGTGGCCTCTTATGCTGGCTTGTGAGGGCCAGCCCTAACAGATTTAACACTAGGCCAGCCGAAACCGGAAGCTCTGCCCATAATCGTTCCTACAGCAGCACCCCCAGGAACAAGGTGGATAGAGATCAGTGTGGTAGGCGCAGTAACCAGGAAACATGGGTGTGCAGGTGTGTAGCCGGGAAGGGGGGGGCTGCAGCAAAAAAAAAAATGGAGAAAAAACAAAAGAAAAATGTAAATAAAGAGTAGGTTTTGGAGTAGTTTGCATTGAAAATGTTAAGAAATCTGTAGCTGACAGGCATTCATAATGGTGGTGGTGGTTGGGGTTCAGCCCCCCCTTCACAAATTCCTGGCTACGCCACTGGTGTGGATAGATCCTATAAAAAAAACCCCTAATTATCGCACTTGTGTTTTATGGGGAACTTGGAGAGCTGTCACGAAAGCAAGCCCAAATAAGCAACTACATGTTTAAAAACAAGCTCAAAAACCCGCAACCCACGGCTGATGAGATTTGCAAGCAACTTTAGAAAAAAACATGCTCAAAGTTGTTTCTAATAAGCAGACTTGGCAACTATATGTCAAAGTCAGCACAGCCATCTACCAGGAAATTTAAGAGCATTTCATGCTTCCCTCTGCTGACAATCTTTATGAAGATGCTGATTTCATTTTCCTGCAAGACTTGGCACCTGCCCACACTGCCAAAAGTACCAAAATCTGGTTTAAAGACCATGGTCTCACTATAAACTGTTCTACCATGGTGTAGCTAGGAAGAGAAATGAAGTAGGAGTAATCTTCTAATCCGGTTTCCTCCTGCACACCAAAAACATGTAGGTTTAGGGCGCTCGCGCACGCAGCGACCAGCAGCCGGTGGCTTGTCACTAGACTGCAAACCAAGTCTACCTACGGGTACAAATAAGTAACAAAAAAAAAAAAAAAAATCTTGAAAGAAGAGTATATTGTAGCAAAGCAGTCTGTGTGAGCCAAAAAATAACCATGGCTGGAGGCCAATATTTGCTCTGGAACTTTATTAGGCCAGGAAAGTGCCACTGTTGACCATGGCACATGCCTTACAGCTGTGTGAGAGAAGAGCTAGGCAAAATTTGGTATTATTAATCTCTTGCTCTCTCTACTTCCTGCTGCTCCTCCTTCCCTCTCCCCTGTGGTGCTTTTAAGGTCCCTCAGAAATCACATAACAACTGAACAATGACAGACACCTGAACATGGTGAACACATAACATTAGACAGAACCCCACACGTCACAATATGAAGAGTGTTCAGGAGGTAAAGAGGGAGTCAGACAGAATCATGAGTTTGAGGCTAGAAGTCAAAGGTGTGATGTTGAATGTTGTTAGTGCGTATGCCCCACAAGTTGGATGTCAGGTAGAATAGAAAGAGGAATTCTGAAGTAAGTTGGATGACGTGATAGAGAGTGTTCCCAGGGGGAAGAGAGTGGTGATTGGAGCAGACTTTAATTAATGGACATGTAGGTGAAGGGAACAGGTGATGATGAGGTCCTGGGTAGGTATGGTCTTAAGGAGAGAAATGTGAAAGACAGATGGTTGTGGATTTTGCTAAAAGGATGGAAATGGTTGTGATGAACACATACTTCAGGAACAGAGAGAAACATAGGGTGACTTACAAGAGTGGAGGAAGGTGCACACAGGTGGACTACATCTTATGCAGAAGGAGAAATCTGAAAGAGATAGGAGACTGCAAGGTGGTGGCCGGGGAGAATGTAGACAGCATCGGATGGTAGTCTGTAGGATGACTTTGGAAAGCAACAAGAGGAAGAGAGTGAAAGCACAGTCAAAGATTAAGCGGGGGAAGTTGCAAAATAAAAGGTCGCACAGAGTTCAGGAAGGAGTTGATATAGGCTCTGGGTGGTAGTGTTAAATAAATAGTGAAGATTAGTTAGATATTACACAAAGTGCTCGCACACACAAGCTACACACACACAAAGTGCTTTAGCTCCACACACACACACATACAGTGGGGCAAAAAAGTATTTAGTCAGCCACCAATTGTGCAAGTTCTCCCACTTAAAAGATGAGAGAGGTCTCCAATTTTCATCATAGGTATACCTCAACTATGAGAGACAAAATGAGAAAAAAAAATCCAGAAAATCACATTGAAGGATTTTTAATGAATTAATTGGTAAATTCCTTGGTAAAATAAGTATTTGGTCACCTACAAACAAGCAAGATTTCTGGCTCTCACAGACCTGTAACTTCTTCTTTAAGAGGCTCCTCTGTCCTCCACTCGTTACCTGTATTAATGGCACCTGTTTGAACTCGTTATCAGTATAAAAGACACCTGTCCACAACCTCAAACAGTCAGACTCCAAACTCCACTATGGCCAAGACCAAAGAGCTGTCAAAGAACACCAGAAACAAAATTGTAGACCTGCACCAGGCTGGGAAGACTCAATCTGCAATAGGTAAGCAGCTTGGTGTGAAGAAATCAACTGTGGGAGCAATTATTAAAAAATGGAAGACATACAAGACCACTGATAATCTCCCTTGATCTGGGGCTTCACGCAAGATCTCACCCCGTGGGGTCAAAATGATCACGAGAACGGTGAGCAAAAATCCCAGAACCACACGGGGGAACCTAGTGAATGACCTGCAGAGAGCTGGGACCAAAGTAACAAAGGCTACATCAGAAACAGACTACGCCGCCAGAGACTCAAATCCTGCAGTGCCAGACATGTCCCCCTGCTTAAGCCAGTACATGTCCAGGCCCGTCTGAAGTTTGCTAGAGAGCATTTGGATGATCCAGAAGAGGATTGGGAGAATGTCATATGGTCAGATAAAACCGAAATAGAACTTTATTGTAAAAATTCAACTTGTCGTGTTTGGAGGACAAAGAACACCATACCTAAGCATGGTAGCATGGGGGTGGAAACATCATACTTTGGGGCTGTTTTTCTGCAAAGGGACCAGGACGACTAATCCGTGTAAAGGAAAGAATGAATGGGGCCATGTATCGTGAGATTTTGAGTGAAAACCTCCTTCCACCAGCGAGGGCACTGAAGATGAAACGTGGCTGGGTCTTTCAGCATGACAATGATCCCAAACACACCGCCCGGGCAACGAAGGAGTGGCTTCGTAAGAAGCATTTCAAGGTCCTGGAGTGGCCTAGCCAGTCTCCAGATCTCAGCCCCATAGAAAATGTTTGGAGGGAGTTGAAAGTCTTGTGTTGCCCAGCGACAGCCCCAAAACATCACTGCTCTAGAGGAGATCTGCATGGAGGAATGGGCCAAAATACCAGCAACAATGTGTGAAAACCTTGTGAAAACTTACAGAAAACGTTTGACCTCTGTCATTGCCAACAAAGGGTATATAACAAAGTACTGAGATGAACTTTTGTTATTAACCAAATACTTATTTTACCTTGGAATTTACCAATTAATTCATTAAAAATCCTTCAGTGTGATTTTCTGGATTTTTTTTTTCTTATTTTGTCTCTCATAGTTGAGGTATACCTATGATGAAAATTGGAGACCTCTCTCATCTTTTAAGTGGGAGAACTTGCTCAATTGGTGGCTGACTAAATACTTTTTTACCCCACTGTATGCCTCTCCCCCAAAAGATGCTGGGATAGGCTCCAGCCCCCCGCAACCCGAAAAGGATTAAGCAGAAGAAGATGGATGGCTGGACACACATATGCTCACATATAAAAGCTTTAGTCTCTGTTTCCTGCTTCCAAATATGGGCATGGGGTTGCATGGGCTAAACAACAGGATGCCATAAAGGACTAAAGAGGAGACATCTGGCTGGAGAGGAGCCATAAAAGTGAGGAGACATCTGGAGCCATTTTGGACACTGGGAAGACCAGTTTGGACAATGGACACGTATTGTTGGAGGGCTGCTGGGAACGCCCAACAGCTCAAAAGCTTTATGTAGGGGAGGAAGTGCTTTGTTCTGGATCTTAACCAGGTTGAGCTGCTGAGACCCACGGCCATGTTTGACTACCTGCGTGATTCAATAAGAGATAAGCTGAGAAATAGTATTTCTTCTGATTGTTGGTTGCTTAAGTGAAAAGATTCTGCTGTCCAAAATTAATTTTTACAGTAGGGAAGAATTACCAGATGACTGGGAAAGTGCAGCAGAAGTATTGAGGGAAATGGGTAGAAGGGTATGTGATGTATCCAGTGGACAGAGGAAGGAAGACAAAGAGACTTGGTGGTGGAATGAGGAGGTACAGGAAAGTATCCAAAGGAAGAGGTTAGCAAAGAAAAAGTGGGATAGTCAGGGAGATGAAGAAAGTAGATAGAGTATTTGGAATCTAGGTGCATGGCAAAGAGAGAGGTGGCAAAGGCAAAGGCATATAGTGAGTTGTATGAGAGGCTTAATACTAAGGAGGGAGAAAAGGACTTGTATCGATTGGCTAGACAGAGATCGAGCTGGAAAAGATGTGCAGCAGGTTAGGTTGATTAAGGACAGAAATGATGTACTAACAAATGACGAGAATGTATTGGGAAGGCGAAAGGAGTACTTTGAAGAGATGATGAATAAAGAAAATGAGAGAGAGAGAGGAGGATGGATGAAGGAAAGATTGTGAACAAGGAAGTCCCAAGGATTAGCAAGGCAGAAGTGAGGGCAGCTTTGAAGAGGATGAAGAATGGAAAGGTGGTTGGTCCAGGTGACATACCTCTGGAGGTATAGAGATGTTTAGGAGAGATGGTAGTGGAATTTTTAACCAGATTGTTTAACACAATCTTGGAGAGAGAGAGGATGCCTGAGGAGTGGAGAAGAAGTGTTTTGGTACCAATTTTCAAGAACAAAGGTGATGCTCAGAGCTGTAGTAACTACAGAGGCATAAAGTTGATCAGCCACACTATGAAGATATGGGAAAGAGTTGTTGAAGTCGGGTTAAGAGGAGAGGTGACAATCAGTGAGCAGCAGCATGGTTTCATGCCAAGAAAGAGTACTACAGATGCAACGTTTCCTTTAAGAGTGTTGATGGAGCAGTATAGAGAAGGTCAGAAGGAGTTGCACTGTGCCTTTGTGGAGCTAGAGAAAGCATATGATAGGGTGCCAAGAGAAGAAGTGTGGTACTGTATGAGAAAGTCAGGAGTGGCAGAGAAGTATGTGAGGGTGGAGCAGGACATGTATGAGGACAGCGAGACGGTGGTGAGGTGTGCTGTAGGAGTGACAGATGGATTCAAAGTGGGGGTGGGATTACATCAGGGATCAGCTCTGGGCACCTTCTTGTTTGCCATAGTGATGGACAGGCTGACAGATGAGGTCAGGCAGGAGTCTCTGTGGACCATGATGTTTGCAGATGGCACTGTGATCTGTAGTTAAGAGTAGGAAGTAGGTGGGAGAGAACCTGGAGAGGTGGAGGTATGCTTTGGAGAGAAGAGAAATGAATGTCAGTAGAAGCAAGACAGAATACATGAGTGTGAATGAGAGGGAGGTAGGTGTAACAGTGAAGATGGAAAGAGTAGAGGTTGTGAAAGCAGATGAGTTTAAATACGGAGGATCAACCATCCAAAGCAATGGAAAATGCACAAGAGAGGTGAAGAAGAGAGTGCAGGCAGGGTGGAGTGGGTAGAGACGAGTATCAGGGGTGATTTGTGACAGAAGGGTAGCAGCAAGAGTGAAAACGAAGATTTACAAGATGGTAGTGAGACCTGTTCTGATGTATGGTTTGGAGATGGTGGTGCTGACAAAAAGACAGGAGGTGGAGCTGGAGGTGGCAGAGTTGAAGATGCTAAGATTTTCATTGGGAGTGACTAGGAGGGACAAGATTAGAACTGCGTATATCAGAGGGACAGCTCAGGTTGAGCGGTTTGGAGACAAAGTAAGAGAGGCAAGGCTGAGATGGTTTGGACATGTAAAGAGGAGGGATAGTGGATATGTTGGACAAAGGATGTTGAAGATGGAGCTGCCAGGCAGAAGGAAAAGAGGGAGACCACAGAGAAAATTCATGGATGTAGTGAAGGAGGACATGGAGCAGGTTGGTGTTAGAGGAAGATGCAAGGGATAGGGTGAGATGGAGGCAGATGATCCACTGTGGCGAGCCCTAAATGGAGCAGCCAAAAGAAGAAGTATCACTATGCTTTATTACCCAGCAAACTCTCCTGAGCTAAACCCCATATTGAATCTACGGAGTATTGTGAAGAGGAAGATGAAAGACACCAGATCCAGCAATGCAGATGAGCTTATCAAAGACACCTGGGCTTTCATGACACCTCAGCAGTACCACAGACTGATTGCCTCCATGCTACACCGCACTGATGCAGTAATTAATGCAAAAGGAGCCCCGGCCAAGTATTGAGTGTGTACATGGACATACTTTTCAGTTGGCCAATATTTCTATTAAAAATCTAATTTTTTAAATTAATTTTATGATATTCTAATTTTTTGAGAAACCAAATTTGGGGCTTTCATGAACTATAAGCCATAACCATCAAAATTAAAAGAAATAAACACTTGAAATATATCACTCTGTGTGTAATCAAACTACATCATGAGTTTCATTTTTTTAATTTAATTACTGAAATAAAAAAACAACTTTTCAATGACATTCTAATTTACTGAGATGCACCTGTAAATGCTCTAAATGACAACATTTAGACTTGGAATTTGGGTGAGTTGTTTTCAGTAGGATAAATAAATAACAAAATTATTCATTTTACTCACATACCTACAGGGGGCTGAAAAGTTCATAGGCTGACCATGATGCAGTGGTCAAATTTGACCAAATGTGGTTTATTGCACCCATACTCTTTGACAGTTCTCTCACTCTCAGCTCTGCCCTCTTGTTCCTCAGCCACTGAAGCACAACTACTGGCTCAGCACCTATGAGCATAACTCCTTCTTAGTCAGCCTATGAACTTTTCAGCCCCCCACCCCTTCCTCCTCGTATAAATAGTAAAACCAGATAAAGTGATAGTTTTACAGTTTGTTGTCCAAATTTTTTTCCGGAGCTGTACATTACACTTACTGATGAATTCGTTTAGGTATCTGGAATGTTGGACACAAATCCAATCCAACAACTCATGCTCTGTATTTGAATGGCAACTGTCCAGTTATGATTCAGTAGTGCCTTTATTCAGTTTTCATGTAAAAACTAAATTCCATTCAAATAAAATGGTCAACTACCTTAGAAGAAAGCATTGCTCCATTGTCTCTTTAACTGTATATCCAAATGCTCTTTTAAAGACAAACGCACAAATGTGTCATTTACTTCATTTATATTTGACCTGTAACACGACACACATTCATTCTTCCAGTTCATTCATACACATACATTTGAGTTTGTTACTGTGCAACAAGACAGACAAATATTCAGCATACTCTGAATGGACTGTAACCTGGACCAGAATAAAGTTTACTCCCATTAAAGGGTAATGGTGCTGTGAAGGTTTACAAGGTGACATTTGTCTACTCTGATGATTGGTGAGGCATTTGTGATGATAAACTGAAAGTCAAGGAACAAGCTTTTTCAAAAATTCATCATAAGGCTGTGGTATGTTGTGCACACTATTAAAATAAAACATCTTTCTGTTTCTCTTCAAATCAAGCAAATACATACAGTATAATACAATACAAAAGAATATTCAGGGTGAAATTTTGAATAATGGCTATTAGACAACTTGACCTTAACCCTAAAAAAAAAAAAAAAACAACCTCTAAGTGAGGCTTCAACATCCAATTTTTAGTCCTCATATCAGACATCTTGTATTTTACATAGAATGTAAACTTTACCCAACAATCATACACAGGCTAATTATAAAGCACTCCCTTCAGAGATAACAGAAACAACACTTTAAGATCATGGATGCATACATGTCGCAAAAGCAGAAGAACAAAAACAGCAATAATCGAGCACCCTTACGAACATTATAGCACATTTTGCATTTCTGTAACACCCTTACACCCGTAAAACATCATGCACTGCATTTTAGCACTTAACTATAGAAAGAGATTTAACATTTCAGCATAATAAATATCCACAGTTATGTACACTGCCTAGGCAAAAAAGTCATCACCTGAAATGATGAGAGAGCCTTTCATTGGATAATTGCAGTGAAAGCTATAAAACTTCTGAGATTCTACAAAACCCTGAAATTATTAGATCAGAAATGGTGTGAGGGATTTTACAAATGAAAATTAAATGTGTTCTTTTTTTAGCAAGCACATAATATACTTAGCTTCCATTACTAACTTGTTATTCTTGAATGTTGTGTGCAACAAGTGTCCCGAATGGCAGTTTATGAGGAACTGAGGCCTGAATCAGACTCAGTACTTTCAGGGCCAGGCTTGGAGGAAACGCAGGGTGCCGTGGAGCAAGGAATGGAGTAACAGGAACAAGTGAAACTCTTGAGGGTCTCCTCTGTAATAACCTCTTGCAGGGAGTGCTGCTCCTCTACCTGGAAGATGTTGGGCTGCTCTCCTTGCTCTTCACATATACTACAGGAAAAGGAAATGGATATGGTTGTCAGTTACAGACGGTACATCACAGTCTCAGTTGAATCACACGGTCAGCACACATGTAGATGCAATCCTCTGAACTTCTGATAGCATTAGGACTGGATTGTACCAATAATTTAACCTAAGCTCTAATCAGAGTTTAGTAAAAGCCTGTTTAAAATGGGTTAATTCAGATTTTAAATAAAGCCATGCTCTGTTGCATCCATAGACAGTAAATGGACTAGGGGTGCCACAGTTCTTGGTATAAATCTAAACTATTCAGTACAGAAACACTGGTTCAATATGGGCTTGTACACTGTAGTATTAAGACTTTTAAAGTATAATAATTCTCTCTGAAATTGCTCCCGTTTGAGACAGCAGTGACCTGCACTCAGCCACACACGGACACCTGAGAGGAGACGCTTCTGTGAAATATCCAATCACGATGCGCCGTCAGGACGCACCCAACATTCTCCCTACCGGTGTCGGGTTTCATTTCAATATGGTGAGCGGGAATTCAGCAGCAGTGGTACACAAAAGGGCCACAGTGTTTAACTCTGTTGCGCGGGAACATTATGGCTTCAGTAGCCACTGTAAAGGCGACGCCGACAACTAACACAACTCTCACAACATAAAAAGATGAAGAAGAAGAAGTAAAAAGAAATGTGACAAGGCGAGCCCAGCGAAAGAAAAACAGAAGATGATCAGAGGTAAAGTAGTAAACACGGGACTACTCTTTTCTCTCCCTTGGGTAGTCGTTATTGTTTTTCTACTCCTTTATATAGCTGGTGAACAAACTGGTGCGTCAGCACATTTGTGATATCTATAAGGCTGGGGTGAAACTACAAATGATGGTTATGTGCATGCATCAAACACTTGTGTCAGGTGCAAAAAATAAAGCATAGTGGTGTGGAAAAAGTGTTTGCCCCCTTCCTGATTTCTCATTTTTTGAGTGTTTGTCACACTTAACTGTTTCAGATCATCAAACAAATTTAAATATGAGACAGAGATAACACAAGTAAACACAAAATGCAGTTTTTAACTGAAGGTGTTTATTATTAAGGGGAAAAAAAATCCAAACCGACATGGCCCTGTGTGAAAAAGTGATTGCCCCCTAAACCTAATAACTGGTTGGGCCACCCTTAGCAGCAACAACTGCAATCAAGTGTTTGCGATAACTGGCAATGAGTCTTTTACAGCGCTGTGGAGGAATTTTGGCCCACTCATCTTTGCAGAATTGTTGTAATTCAGCCACATTGGAGGGTTTGAGCATGAACCACCTTTCTAAGGTCATGCCACAGCATCTTAATGGGATTCAGGTCAGGACTTTGACTAGGCCACTCCAGAGTCTTCATTTTGTTTTTCTTAAGCCATTCAGAGGTGGACTTGCTGGTGTGTTTTGGATCACTGTCCTGCTGCAAAACCCAAGTGCGCTTCAGCTTGAGGTCACAAACATTCCGGACATTCTCCTTCAGGATTTTTTGGTAGACAGCGGAATTCATGGTTCCATTTACCACAGCAAGTCTTCCAGGTCCTGAAGCAGGAAAACAGCCCCAGACCATCACACTACCACCACCATATTTTACTGTTGGTATGATGCTCCTTTTCTGAAATGCTGTGTTACTTTTATGCCAGATGTAATGGGACACACACCTTCGAACAAGTTCAACTTTTGTCTCGTCACTCCACAGAGTATTTTCCCAAAAGTCTTGGGGATCATCAAGATGTTTTCTGGAAAAACTGAGATGAGCCTTTATGTTCTTTTTGCTCAGCAGTGGTCTTCGTCTTGGAACTCTGACATGCAGGCCATTTTTGCCCTGCCTCTTTCTTATGGTGGAGTCATGAACACTGACCTTAAGGCAGTAATCGGGCCTGGGAGTGGCTAGAGAAATTGAACTCAGCTTTCCAAAGATGTGATAATTTATGTTTTAATTTATGTTTTAACGGAGGAAGGGGTGGGGGTGGGGGGGTCACTTTTCCACACAGGGCCATGTAGGTTTGGATTTTTTTTTACCATTAATACTAAACACCTTCATTTAAAAACTGCATTTTGTGTTTACTTGTGTTATCTTTGTCTAATATTTAAACTTGTTTGATGATCTGAAACATTAAAGTGTGACAAACATACAAAAAAAATGAGAAATCAGGAAGGGGGCAAACACTTTTTCACACCATATATACAGCCACATGCGCACTGGGCTTGTCCAAAGGAACATGTATGGTAGACACACTGAGTGGAGGTGGAGCATAAACAAGGGTTTAGCAGCCTCCAAAGAGTGGAGAACGGCCACATACCAGAAGAGCCTCCGGGCGGGCTTGCTGTGACTCAGGCCTGTTCCCAGCTTTTGACTGGCACCTGGTTTCAGGAACTTGGGTGCAACACATGCCAGGATGGGCGTTGCTGTGGCGCAGAGACAAGCACCCACCTCTGGGGGCACGGGTGTGACAGATGCCACTCCACGGGCTGAAAACTGGAGGTGGCAGAGGCCCCAAAAGAGCAAGCTGGCTCGTTACCAGCAGATCCTCCTGAGTTATCGATAATCAGCTGTTGGACCAGGGAAAGCCAACAGTATTGCTAACAGCAATAACTGATAGATGCGCATACAAGTTAATAATAAAAAAGTCACATTAACCACTGGGACTCAGACATATTTCCATTTGGTTGACAGGTTTATTAGAGCTCATGTATTGGTATTTGGAATGGGTAAATTACTTTGTTGCCATTGTTAATTTTTTAATTAAAAAAGTGCAAAATCTAACTTAATGCACCTTTAAAATTGTTGATATCTAGTCAAAAATGATGGTTTAACACAGCAGTGCAAATTTCCCCATTTTGAGAAAAAAAAAAACATGGTTACAGAATTAATGTAACTTTATGGCCTTTAAAAAAAAAAAAAATCAAAAATGTGTTTTCGTAGAGATTTTAACACTGAGGAATCACAGGAACATTTGCATGTGATTGCCACTTCCCTTTTTTATCCTCAACTTCATCGTCATCCAATCCCCAAGTGAAAGGCAGCTGGAGAAACAAGAGACCCTACATGATAACGAGCTACCTTAGTTCTAGAAAAGGAGATGACTGAAATGAAAACGGGGAATGTCAAATTCCAGAGGGAAGTATTAAAGTTGCAGAGGGAAGTCTTAGTTGCCACTAAACAAGTCATGATGCTAAGCAGTGATAATTTCACATTTGATGCCACCTTTTAATAAACAGGCTAAAATTATATGAATAACAGGTATGCACATGTTTGCAGCATTTTTAAAATTCGAGTGAATAAAAATAGTTGTGAAAATATTAGGACACCCTGTATAAGCCTGTGGTGTTTGTTTTTTTTTTTTTTTTTTTTTGTTTTACATATTTGGACATATGGATATTTAATATCAATGTTAAAAATACTGGGAGATTCACGTAATACAACTAAACAATTAAAAATGAATTAAAGTATTTTTTCAAATTTTCTGTAAAATGTAATTTTGAACAAATAGTGAGGAATAAATTAGGACCCCCCCCCCCATCTTTTTTAGGACACCTCCACATTCATTCCCACTTAAACTGGCTAAAATAAATTTAAAAAGTGCAAATAAAAACAAAAACAAGGTCAGACATAGATATGTGAACATTTCTTCATAAAAAACTGAATATTTAAAGGGGTGTCTACATTTTTCCACATGACTGTATACAGGTGCATCTCAATAAATTAGAATGTCATCAAAAAGTTGATTTATTTCAATAATTCAATTCAAAAAGTGAAACCAATATATTATATAGATTCATTACACACAGAGTGATATATTTCAAGTGTTTATTTTAATTTTGATGGTTATGGCTTGCATCAAATGAAAACCCCAAATTTAGTTTCTCAAAAAATTAGATTATATAAAATTAATTAAAAAATATTTTTAACAGAAATGTTGGCCAATTGAAAAGTATGTCCATGTACACACTCAATACTTGGTAGGAGCTCCTTTTGCATAATTACTGCATCAATGCAGCATGGCATGGAGGCGATCAGCCTGTGTTACGGAAGCCCAGGTTGCTTTGATAGCGGCCTTCAGCTTGTGTGCATTATCGGGTCTGGTGTCTCTCATCTTCCTCTTCACAATACACCATAGATTCTCTTTGGGATTTAGGTCAGGAGAGTTTGCTGGCTAATCAAGCACAGTGATACCATGGTCATTAAACCAGGTAGTTGTACTTTTGGCAGTGTGGGCAGGTGCCATGTCCTGCTGGAAAATGAAATCAGCATCTCCATAAAGCTTGTCAGCAGAGGGAAGCATGAAGTGCTCTAAAATTTCCTGTTAGATGGCTGCACTGACATTGGACTTCATTAAACACAGTGGAAAAACACCAGCAGATGACATGGCTCCACATATCATCATTGACTGTGGAAACTTCACACTGGACCTCAAGCAACTTGGATTCTGTGCTTCTCCACTCTTCCTCCAGACTCTGGGACCTTGATTTCCAAGTGACAGGTGGCTGGGGAGAGGGAAGTCTGGGCTTCTCTGCTTGAACTGCTGCCTCCGTGACCCGGACCTTCGGAAAAGCAGTAGAAGATGGATGGATGGATGGATGAAGGTCTTGGCACCTGATTTGGGGAGCCATGTCATCTGCTGGTGTTAGTCCACTGTGTTTTATCAAGTCCAAAGTCAATGCAGCTGCCTACCAGGACATTTTAGAGCACTTCATGCTTCCCTCTGCTGACAAGGTTTATGGAGATGTTGATTTCATTTTCCAGCAGGAATTTGCACCCCCCCACACTACTGCCAAAAGTACCAAAGCCTGGTTTAATGACCATGGTATCACCATATTTTACTGGCCAGCAAACTCTCCTGACCTAAACCCCATACAGAATCTATGGAGTATCGTCAACAGGGAGATGAGAGACACCAGACCCAACAATGCAGATGAGCAGAAGGCCGCTATCAGAGCAACCTGGGCCTTCATAGCACCTCAGCAGTAACACAGGCTGATCACCTTCATGCCATGCCACAGTGATGCAGTATTAATTCATGCAAAAGGAGCCCTGACTAAGTATTGAGTGTGTGCATGGAAATACTTTTAGTCGGCCAACATTTCAATAAAAAAAAATAAATCAATTTTTTAAAATTGATCTTATGTAATATTCTAATTTTTTGAGAAACTGATTTTCGGGTTTTCATGAGCTGCAAGCCATAACCATTAAAATTAAAAGAAAAACACTTGAAATGTATCACTCTGTAATGAATCTATATAAAATACGAGTTTCATTTTATGAATTGAATTACTGAACTAAATCAACTTTTTGATAATATTCTAATTTAGTGAGATGCACCTGTGCAGTATGGCTACACTCAGGACTTTGATTTGACTGAATGTAAAAGTTAAACCTCAAGCGGTATTAAAAATGTAATCTTTCTTCATTTTGAACTAGTTTGCGAAAAATTTATTTTAAATTAAACTATTTAATTTAGTTTCAACGTTAAACCTTGGTGGTACAATCCAGTCCAATAATAATTCTTTAATTGATCATAGTATGTTCATTTAAAAAAAATGTTAAAAAAAAGAACAAGATGCAAAAACATAAAAGTACTTTACCAATCCTAACTTACATTCCATACAATAGCCCGCATTCATTTTTCATGCACTCATGTTAACAGAAACAGCAATATCTGCAAGGGTTGGGCGACACTCAGGAACTTTAATCTGCAAATATCGATAATGAATAAAGACTTTCACACTGGTGTTTCTGCAGTAGTTAACCCTGACCTTAATCACACGATTGGAAACATCTGATTCTTACCTCTGACTCAACAAAACAAATGATGCACAACTCTGTGGCATCTGAGTAATTATTTACAGGGATGAACTCTCAAGGACACACACTCTTAGGGAGAAATTAACAAAATGAAATAATAACAATCCTATATAATAAATCGCCCAACCCCCAATATCTGATGCATTCACTTTAGCTTGGAGAATGATTGCACTGGTTGTCATTCTGAAAGTTTAAAGAAGCTTATTCTTTGTTTTCACATTTGATATTTTTAGAAGATCTGTGATTGGGGGATGGATATCCAGTTAATTTTCCATGGCCATTAGCTCATCAGCAACATTTACTGCAGCTTGTTCACTTGTATGACCTGTGTCAATGTAGATTAATTGAAAGATGATAAGCTTTAAGTATCACACCACATATACTGTTGCAAATAAACAAAATATTGTTCTGTTATGCCAAACTAGAGATGTCGACAGAAAGTTTGCAACCAGATTTGAGTGTCCGGTAGTCAAATAACTGCAAATACCAGGAAAAATAACATCCCTATAATCTAATTGTGTTGAACTTATTTCATTGAAACAGGTGTTAAAGGGGTTCCACAAAGGAAGGTGGAGGATCCAGTGCCATCATCTACAGACGTGGACAAAATTGTTGGTACCCCTCTGTTAAAGAAAGAAAAACCCACAATGGTCACAGAAATAACTTGAATCTGACAAAAGTGGTAATAAATAAAAATTCTATGAAAATTAACCAATGAAAATCAGACAATGCTTTTGAATTGTGGTTCAACAGAATTATTTTAAAAAACAAACTCATGAAACAGGCCTGGACAAAAATGATGGTACCCTTAACTTGATATTTTGTAGCACAACCTTTTGAGGGAATCACTGCAATCAAACGATTTCTGTAACTGTCAATGAGACTTCTGCACCTCTCAGCAGGTATTTTGGCCCACTCCTCATGAGCAAACTGCTCCAGTTGTCTCAGGTTTGAAGGGTGCCTTCTCCAGATGGCATGTTTCAGCTCCTTCCACAGATGTTCAATAGGATTTAGATCAGGGCTCATAGAAGGCCACTTTAGAATAGTCCAATGTTTCGCTCTTAGCCATTCTTGGGTGTTTTTAGCTGTGTGTTTTGGGTCATTATCCTGTTGCAAGACCCATGACCTGCGACTGAGACCAAGCTGTCTGACACTGGGCAGCACATTTCTCTCTAGAATACTTCGATAGTCTTGAGATTTCATTGTACCCTGCACAGATTGAAGACACCCTGTGCCAGATGCAGCAAAGCAGCCCCAGAACATAACAGAACCTCCTCCATGTTTCACAGTAGGGACAGTGTTCTTTTCTTGCTATGCTTCATTTTTGCGTCTGTGAACATAGAGCTGAAGTGCCTTGCCAAAAAGTTCAAGTTTTGCCTCGTCTGTCCATAGGACATTTTCCTAGAAGCTTTGTGGCTTGTCAACATGCAGTTTGGCAAATTCCAGTCTGGCTTTTTTATGATTTGTTTTCAACAGTGGTGTCCTCCTTGGTCATCTCCCATGAAGTCCACTTTTGCTCAAACAACGACGGATGGTGTGATCTGACACTGATGTACCTTGACCTTGGAATTCACCATGAATGTGTTTAGAGGTTGTTCTGGGCTCTTTTGTTACCATTCGTATTATCCATCTCCTCCTGCGGCCACGTCCAGGGAGGTTAGCTACAGTCCCGTGGATCTTAAATTTCTGAATAATATGTGCAACTGTAGTCACAGCAACATCAAGCTGCTTGGAGATGGTCTTATAGCCTTTACCTTTAACATGCTTGTCTATAATTTTCTTTCTAATCTCCTGAGACAACTCTCTCCTTTGCTTCCTCTGGTCCATGTTTAGTGTGGTACACATGATGACAACAAACAGCACAGTGACTACTTGTCACCCTTTAAATAGGCCGACTGACTGATTACAAGTTTGTAGACACCTGTGATGTTAATTAGAGGACACATCTTGGTTGAACATGTCCCTATGGTCACATTATTTTCAATCTTTTCTTGGGGTACCATCATTTTTGTCCAGGCCTGTTTCATGAGTTTGTTTTTTAAAATAATTCTGTTGAACCACAATTCAAAAGCATTGTCTGATTTTCATTGGTTAATTTTCATATAATTTTTATACATGACCACTTTTGTCAGATTCAATTTTTTCTACGTCTGTATTATGCAAAGAAAATATAATGCAGTGCAAGCAGGTCATTCTCAAGCTCAATGGGTGCTAATAACAAAACAGAGTAGATGAAAAAATATGTTGTGACATCAGGGAACCCATCAGACAGATGGCTCCCCATTTAAATGGTTTTATAACAGGTATATATGAAGGCAATTACAGTTTACATGAAGTGTGAGTGTCTGGTTGTAAGGGTGGCTTCATGTTGTGAAACTTTCACACATTTGCTGTTAAGTGGATGACACCAAAACTAGCTGTTAAAAGTAGTGCGCTCCAAAGCCAAAAAGCCCAGTATCACATTCATGCATTAAACAAGCCATTCACCCCTTTTTTACTCATTATGTTTCAAAGTTCAATAACTTTGAGTTCACTATGAACAAAGATAAGGCGAGCTTCCAAGGCATACCCTAACAATATACAGGTGTTAATAAGAGAAGGTGGCCTAGCTCCCAAATAAAGAAACAAGCCTAAAGGGAATGATAAACATGGCAGTTGACCTATCACATCAACTCTGATATGACCATTGTCAGTAATACTAATAGTAAAATAAAAATAAAAAATAGTAATAAGTCAACTGTCTTGTATCATTATAAAGAACATTTTGTTCCTGTTAATGAAAAACATTAACTCAGGCAGCATTTCGGGGGGAACCAAACACAAGCCCAAGGGACTAAAAAGAGTCAAAAACATAGCCAGGAACCAGAGAGACATTACAGGAATCTGAAGAACTTGGATCAAAATATGGCACCACACTTTCGCAAATTCTGTAAGAAAGAGGCACAGTTATTTATTCATTCATTCATTCATTCATCTTCTTCCGCTTAATCCTTTTTGGGTTGTGGGGGGGCTGGAGCCTATCCCAGCATCTTTGGGCAGGGGCAGGGTACACCCTGGACAGATCGCCAGTCCATCTCAGGGCCAACACAGAGAGAAAGACAACCATTCACTCTCACAGTCATACCTAAGGACAATTTAGAATCCCCAGTTTGATGCCAATTAACCTAACTTGCATGTTTTTGGCATGTGGGAGGAACCAGAGAAATCCCGGAGTAAACCCACGCAGACACAAGGAGAACATGCAAACTCCACACAGATCACTGTTGGTCGGGGGCTGGGATCGAACCCAGGATCCCCCAGCCAAAGGTGAGTTGCTGTGCTGCCGCAGTGCTAACCACTCCGCCACCGCGCTGCCCGAGGCACAGTTATAACAACCTAAAAATGCCACTTTTCTATGTTTCAGATTAGATTAAGTTGGGGCTGGGTGATTACATCCTCTAATTGACAATCTTGTCCTTGTCAGTTTTTTTTTTTTTTTTTTTTTAAATACCTTCCCCACTGTGTGTAGTGTACTGTATCCTTATTAGGGGTGGGAATCTTTAGGCACCTCACAATTCGTTTATGATTCAGGAGGCTCCAATTTGATTCAAAAAATGATTCTCGATGCATCTTTTTTTCTATTCAGGATTTTTCCTCCCACTATGTGACTACGGAAGGCCAGAAGTGACAAAATAAAAAACATTCCTAGAATGGAATGGCAATCTGTCCAGAGTATACCCGGACAGTCACCCAAAGGTGCTGGGATAGTCTCCAGGACCCCCACGACCCAAAAAGGATTAAGTAGTCGAAGATGAATGAATTGTTAAATTCAGTATGAAATAGTGCTTTTATTGACAGTGGATATCAAAAGTCTACACACTGCTGTTCAAATGCCAGGTTTTTGTGATGTAAAAAAAAATGAGACCAAGATAAATCATTTCAAAACTTTTTCCACCATTAATGTGACCTATAACCTGTAAAACCCAATTGAAAAACAAACTGAACTCTTTTAAGGGGGAAAAATAAAAAATAAAAAACTTACAATAACCTGTTTGCATAAATATGCACACCCTTAAACTAATACTTTGTTGCAGCTCCTTTAGCTTTTATTACAGCACTCAGTTTTTTTGGGTAGGAGTCTATCAGCGTGGCACATCTTGATGTGGCAATATTTGTCCACTCTTGGCAGCGAAGGGCGAAGGACAGAGCTGCGTGGAGGAATCTCATCAGACCTAAATGAAACAGTCACTGTCACCCCCGACAGATTGCTATGATGACGATGATGATGCTGCACGTCCACTGGTCAGGATTTTCTGGAAAGGAATCCGCATACCGCAACCTATGAGGCACAGAAAAGGGGTGTGTAGCATAGTTCTCGGCTAGGCGGAGTCGAGCAATGCGGGAGGAAATACTGAAATAGTCATTAACCATGAGCAGATTGTTTTTAATAGTGCTGGTATATTTGCACTACAAAAGGCGACTTTGTCGTCGTCGCCACCGGTTCTGGGTTCACCCAATCCTACAGATCTGCACAATGCATGTCGAATTTGACCGCCTGGTTCGTGAGCTTTGGCTGGATAAGCCCACGCTCCACTGCTCTCCACGCCTCATTCCTTTGTATGTTGTTTCTTTATGACGGCAAGGACTGGTCATACAGTATTGGGTTGCCTGAAACAGCGATTATTAATTTCTCCTTCATGTCTTCACAACAACAGGTAACGTACAGATCTGCTTCTCCCCCTCCCCCCCTCCTTCTCCTCCAGCTTGCCAGTTCACTGGATTGGTCGACGAGTCTGGCTGTGGGCGATCTTCAGCTCTCTGCTGCTACCTGACAATATGACATCTTTGGTCTCCTTATCTTTAAAACAAACCAGCAAAAAGTGTTTCTAACATCATTTCGTACGAGAAATAGTAGGTTCAGTTAATGAACCCGTCGTTATCTGACATCAAAAACCGCTGGATTGAAAGTTCAGGACGAGAGTCTTGTCTCCGGTTCATGACCGAACAGAAAAAAATCATGACCGATGGAAAAGTTCATGCAAATGAACTGTAGGGGAACCCACGGGCGACTCTGCACACCACAGTATGGTTTTTGACCGCTCCGCACCCAAATGCTTTCCGCTACGTTTCCAATACACAATGAATTGGAAGCGGAAAAACGATGGAAGCAGTGGACATGTAGCATTAAGGATGGGCGTATCAATACTCAAGTATCAATACTTCAATACCAGCTGGTCGATATTTTGGAGTCGATACTTTTTAAAATATCGCGATACTACTATGGTAATACAAAACATGCAATTTGTTTTCACTTCTGAGAGTTTTAGCCATTAAATTTATGTGAAAACCGGTGAAAAACCAGCCCAGGCATATTTTAGAGATGGTCTGCCATGTTATATGATTATGGCAGCCTATCAGATGTCAAAGCTGAAGACTCACTGCGCAGCCAAGCACTTGCTCCCGTGCCGAGTGAGCTCAGCAGCGTCGGGGGCGGCAGAACAAGTATTACTTCTGAAATGTTACACCATTTATCCAAATTCTATGGTGATACCAAGCAGCATAAAATTTGGAAAAATAAAATAAGCACTATTTAAGTTTGTAAAAAAATAGTGTAAAAATAAATAATAAAATTAAAAATACTTGAATCCAGTTGAGAATCTTCACCAAATTAAGAAACTGAATTAATTTTGCATTCATTTTAAGTCTTAATTATTTTTATTATAATTGGAAAAAAATCATTTTATTTTTATTTACCTTGCACATTGTTCTATTTTATTATCATTTTATAAGCACTTCTTTCAAGTGTTTATGTTCATGAGTTTTATTCATATTTCATATTGCCCTTGCAATAAAGTTGTTCATGAACCTGCAATCATGTGATTTTGGACAAAAAGTATCGATATCGAAGAAAAGGTCTCATAAATTAATGGTATCATATAGCGAAAGGAAAAATGCTGGTATCACCCATCCCTACCCACTCTTCTTTGCAAAAACACTCCAAATTTGTCAGATTGCAAGGGCATCTCCTGTGCACAGTCCTCTTCAGATCACCCCACAGATGTTCGAATGATTTCAGTTCTGGACTGTGACTGGGCCATTCCAAAACCTTAATCTTCTTGTGGTGAAGCCATTCTTTTGTTGATTTTGATGTGTGCTTTGGGTCACTGTCATGCTGAAAGGTGAAGTTCCTCTTCATCTTCATTTTTCTAGCAGAAACCTGAAGGTTTTGTGCCAACACTGACTGGTATATGGAACTGTTCATAATTCCCTCCATCTTGACTAAAGCCCCAGTTCCAGCTGAAAAAAAAAAACAGGCCCAAGCATGGTGCTGCCACCACCATGCTTCACTGTAGGTATGGTGTTCTTTTGGTGATGAGCAGTGTTGTGTTTGTGCCAAATAGACCTTTTGGAATTATGGCCAAAAAGTTCAACCTGGGTTTCAATGGATCATAACACATTTTCCCACATGTGTTTGGGAGATTGCAAATGTGTTTTTGCAAAATGTAGCCGAGCTTGGATGTTTTTCTTCGTAAGTTAAGGCTTCCGTCTTGCCACCCTAGATGGAAGATTGTTGTCACATGTACTAAACAGCTAGTACTTGCCAGAAATTCCTGCAGTTCCTTCAATGTTGCTGTGGGCCTTTTGGCAGCCTCCCTGACCAGTTTTCTTCTTGTCTTTTCATCAATTTTAGAGGGACATCCAATTCTTGGTAATGTCACTGTTGTGCCATATTTTCTCCACTTGATGATGACTGTCTTCACTGTGTTCCATGGTATATTTAATGCCTTGGAAATTCTTCTGTACTTTTCTCCTGACTGATACCTTTGAACAATGAGATCCTTGTGATGCTTTGGAAGCTCTCTGTGGACCATGGCTTGGGCTGTAAGATGTGACCACAAAAATGTCAGGAAAAGCCTACTAGAACAACTGAACTTTATTTGGGGTTAATCAGAGACACTTAAAATGGTGGCAGGTGTGTGCTGACTCCCATTTAACATGAGTTTGTATGTGACTGGTTAATTCTGAACACAGCCGCATCCCCAGTTATAACAGGGTATGTGTATTTATGCAAACAGGATATTGTATTTTTTTCCTTAAAAGATTTCGGTTTGTTTTTCAATTGGGTTGTGCAGGTTATAGGTCACATTAATGGTGGAAAAAGTTTTGAATTGATTTATTTTGGTCTCATTTTTTTACATCACAAAAACCTGGCATTTGAACAGGGGTGTGTAGACTTTTTATATCCACTGTACATAAGTCTCTCTCTCTAAACACACTGCCCACATGTGCAAACACGCTACAGCTGCTGTTGTCATCTGCTCATGGAACCTCTCAATTCTATTTGCACATTCACAGTGAACGTGAAGCGAAAATTTGCATTAATCTATTTGCACGAATGCAGTCGCCAGAGTTGATGGCAACAAGCAAAAATTTTCCCATTGAAAAATTCCATTGAATTGGTATGGAATGTCAACACACCATAACGCTTCCAAATAGTCAGAAAGTCAAAACAGTTGGGGCGCTGTGAGCTGCTTTAATGTTAGCAACAGCTGCTTTAGCTTCACATTAACAAAGTTCAACCCTGGCATATGTGAGCGGAGAATGGAGTCCAATACAGTTCCCCTGCAGGAAACAGAAAATTTCAAAACAAATGGTAAACTTTTAAAATAAAAATGACAAGATTGTCAATAAGTCTGTCTCTGACAGATGAAACCAGATTGTCACTGATGGAGTAGCTCATCCCAGCCTGATGAAAGTGAAATAAAAGAGTGCCCAGATTTCCTGACCTTTGACCTTGACCATGAGCACATGGGTCTGAGTTTGGTGGGCATCGGGGCAATTGCCTAGGAACAGTAGTGAAAGTGGACAGACGGACACAGTGCCATTACAGGAGGTCCTTTCAGCTTCACCAGAATGAGCTGAAAACTGTTCAATAACTGAAAAGGAGGTAAAATGTTTAATTAACCGTAATGCTGATTTGAGGTCACATTGCTCATCCCTAAATTAAGTTACATCTGGAATGTGGAGAGGCTGCTGGGCTGTAATGGAGAACAAATGTCATTGTGGAGTAAAAGAGAACTGAAACAGCTGAACAAACAGGCTGTGCTGACCATGCAGACTGACAAAGCTCAGGGAAAAAAAAAACTGTGACCCTGCTACTAACTCGTGCTTTATGTAACAATGCTTGCATACTGTGTGCATTAATCCCACACTCACAAATTAGTCAAAGAATAATCAAACCTTTTATGTCAAGAGCCAAATAATTAGCACGTCTGTCAGTGCTGGTTATATAACTTCATAAAACCTGAAAACGTGCTGACAAACAGCTCAGTATTCGTGAACACAGTACTCACTTTGATGAAACAGAGTATTGGAAACAACACAGTGTGAACTGCAAAATGTTAGTAGGGAAAAAAAATCTCTAATTTGACCCGTTTGCTTATAGAAGGGAGCAATTTGTCAATGACAATGTGGCAATATAAAATGAGTACTTAAACATTTCATTAAAAATCATTTTTAGTTAAAACAACTAATTATTAAAACATGTAATCGTTTGAAAAAATACTTTGATGTTTATTTTAATCCTAATTAAAGATAATCCACATAGAGTTGTAATTTATGGGAGACATTATACATGTCCAGTAACAGACATTTAAATTGGATTCAGATATTTTCACCTCCCCAAAATTTGTATTTAAGTACATAATTAATTACTTGAAGCTTTGCTGCCCAATTTGTGTCATCATCATCATCATAGCAGTCTGTCAGTGACAATGACTGTTGCATTTAGGCCTGATCAGATTCCTCCACGCAGCTCTGTAATTCGCCTTACGCTGCCAGGAACTCCTGACCTTGTTCACCCGGGCGACGTCCGAGCCGGTATGAGTTGCTCTCTGACTGACCATTTCATGAAACTGCTGTGTAGATGTTAATAATTCATCAACACACCTTGCCAGGTAAAGATTAAGAGCTACACAACCCTGAACTTGTAAAATCCCAAGTTTATCTTTCTGTGGAAACATAAACAGGCTGCCATGTAAGTCATTTATGTGTGGACTAGTGCCAAGAGCACCAGTGCCACAATAACAATAAAAATCTAACAGCTTATCAGCTATCACAACTCTGACAATATTACTAAAACACGTCACTAAAATAAGAAAACATCTGGCTTTTTAATGTACACAAGTATTTGAAAAGTTACTTTAATATTCATTTTACTCTTAATTACATTTTGATATCTATATCAAAATTAAAAGATAACCTGCAGAGAGCTACAATTTATGATTGATAATATAGAATAAATTTTAAATATTCAATTAATTCCAAATACTTCTGCCAAGTGGAGTCTTGTATTCAAATACACAGTAGTCCTATCACTTGAAGCCTCACTGCTCAGTTTCTGTACATGTTAATAATTAACTAAATAAATATACTGTACACTTTGCCTCGGTGTAGATACCAAGAACAGTTCCACAACCCGGAACTTGTAAAAAAACAAAACAAAAAAAAAAACACGAGTCTTATCTTTTTGTGGAAATATGAACACACAACATTGCCAATCATTTACGTGTGGAATAGTGCCAAGTACGCTTGTGCCACAACAATAACAACCTAACAGTGGCTGTCATAACTCAGACTTAATACACACAAGCTAAATTAATGTAAAGTTTTGTGAACCCTTATTTGCACTGACAATGACATTTGTTATTGGCAGCATGGTGGAGTAGTGGTAAGCACTACTGCCTCACAGTAAGGCAATCGTAGGTTCAAATTCACCAGCCAGCAGGGCCCATCTGTGTGGAGTTTGCCTTTTTTCTCCCCATGCTTGCGTGGGGGTGCTCCAATTTCCTCTCACATTCCAAAAACATGCAGGTTCGGTTAATAGGATATTCTAAAGTGGCCCGAGGCATGAAGGTGTGTGTGAATGGTGAAGGGATTGGCACTGTGGCTGCCTCATCCACGTGGATGCCCTTGAACTTCCCTCTGGGATTAATAAAGTATACAAATACAAAAAATACAGTGGATATAAAAAGTCTACACACCCCTGTTCAAATGCCAGGTTTTTGTGATGTAAAAAAATGAGGCCAACATACAGTGGGGCAAAAAAGTATTTAGTCAGCCACCAATTGTGCAAGTTCTCCCACTTAAAAGATGAGAGAGGTCTCCAATTTTCATCATAGGTATACCTCAACTATGAGAGACAAAATGAGAAAAAAAAAATCCAGAAAATCACATTGAAGGATTTTTAATGAATTAATTGGTAAATTCCTTGGTAAAATAAGTATTTGGTCACCTACAAACAAGCAAGATTTCTGGCTCTCACAGACCTGTAACTTCTTCTTTAAGAGGCTCCTCTGTCCTCCACTCGTTACCTGTATTAATGGCACCTGTTTGAACTCGTTATCAGTATAAAAGACACCTGTCCACAACCTCAAACAGTCAGACTCCAAACTCCACTATGGCCAAGACCAAAGAGCTGTCAAAGGACACCAGAAACAAAATTGTAGACCTGCACCAGGCTGGGAAGACTGAATTTGCAATAGGTAAGCAGCTTGGTGTAAAGAAATCAACTGTGGGAGCAATTATTAGAAAATGGAAGACATACAAGACCACTGATAATCTCCCTCGATCTGGGGCTCCACGTAAGATCTCACCCCGTGAGGTCAAAATGATCACGAGAACGGTGAGCAAAAATCCCAGAACCACACGGGGGGACCTAGTGAATGACCTGCAGAGAGCTGGGACCAAAGTAACAAAGGCTACCATCAGTAACACACTACGCCGCCAGGGACTCAAATCCTGCAGTGCCAGACGTGTCCCCCTGCTTAAGCCAGTACATGTCCAGGCCCGTCTGAAGTTTGCTAGAGAGCATTTGGATGATCCAGAAGAGGATTGGGAGAATGTTATATGGTCAGATGGAACCAAAATAGAACTTTTAGGTAAAAACTCAACTTGTCGTGTTTGGAGGAGAAAGAACACCATACCTACTGTGAAGCATGGGGGTGAAAACATCATACTTTGGGGCTGTTTTTCTGCAAAGGGACCAGGACGACTGATCCGTGTAAAGGAAAGAATGAATGGGGTCATGTATCGTGAGATTTTGAGTGAAAACCTCCTTCCATCAGCAAGGGCATTGAAGACGAAACGTGGCTGGGTCTTTCAGCATGACAATGATCCCAAACACACCGCCCGGGCAACGAAGGAGTGGCTTCGTAAGAAGCATTTCAAGGTCCTGGAGTGGCCTAGCCAGTCTCCAGATCTCAACCCCGTAGAAAATCTTTGGAGGGAGTTGAAAGTCCGTATTGCCCAGCGACAGCCCCAAAACATCACTGCTCTAGAGGAGATCTGCATGGAGGAATGGGCCAAAATACCAGCAACAGTGTGTGAAAACCTTGTGAAGACTTACAGAAAACGTTTGACCTCTGTCATTGCCAACAAAGGGTATATAACAAAGTATTGAGATGAACTTTTGTTATTGACCAAATACTTATTTTACCAAGGAATTTACCAATGAATTCATTAAAAATCCTTCAATGTGATTTTCTGGATTTTTTTCCCTCATTTTGTCTCTCATAGTTGAGGTATACCTATGATGAAAATTGGAGACCTCTCTCATCTTTTAAGTGGGAGAACTTGCACAATTGGTGGCTGACTAAATACTTTTTTCCCCCACTGTACATAATTTCAAAACTTTTTCCACCATTAATGTGACCTATAAACCTGTACGAACCAATTGAAAAACAAACTGAAATCTTTTAAGGGGAAAAATAAGAAATAAAAAAACTTACAATAACCTGGTTGCATAAATATGCACACCCTGTTATAACTGGCGATGTGGCTGTATTCAGAATTAACCAATCACTTTCAAACTCATGTTAAATGGGAGTCAGCACACACCTGTCACCATTTAAAGTGCCTCTGATTAACCCCAAATAAAGTTCAGCTGTTCTTGCAGGCTTTTCCTGACATTGTTGTAGTCACATCTTACAGCACAAGCCATGGTCCACAGACAGCTTCCAAAGCATCACAAGGATCTCATTGTTCAAAGGTATCAGCCAGGAGAAGAGTACAAAAGAATTTCCATGGCATTAAATATACCATGGAACACTGTGAAGACAGTCATCATCAAGTGGAGAAAATATGGCACAACAGTGACATTACCAAGAACTGGACGTCCCTCCAAAATTGATGAAAAGATGAGGAAAAAACTGGTCAGGGAGACTGCCAAGAGGCTGACGGCAACATTGAAGGAACTGCAGGAATTTCTGGCAAGTACCAGCTCTTTAGTACATGTGATAACAATCTCCCATCTTCTTCATGTGTCTGGGCTATGGGGTAGGGTGGCAAGATGGAAGCCTTAGCTTACCAAGAAAAACATCGAAGCCAGCTACATTTTGCAAAAACACATTTGAAATCTCCCAAACGCATGTGGGAAAATGTGTTATGATCCAATGAAACCAAGGTTGAACTTTTTGGCCATAATTCCAAAAGGTATATTTGGCACAAACACAACACTGCTCATCACCAAAAGAACACCATACCTACAGTGATGCATGGTGGTGGCAGCATCATGCTTTGGGGCTGTTTTTCTTCAACTGGAACTGGGGCCTTCGTCAAGGTGGAGGGAATTATGAACATTTCCAAATACCAGTCAGTGTTGGCACAAAACCTTCAGGTTTCTGCTAGAAAGCTGAAGATAAAGAGGAACTTCATCTTTCAGCACAACAATGACCCAAAGCACACATCAAAATCAACAAAAGAATGGCTTCACCAGAAAAAGATTAAGGTTTTGGAATGGCCCAGCCAGAGTCCAGACCTGACTCTGATCAAACATCTGTGGGGTGATCTGACAAGGGCTGTACACAGGAGATGCCCTCATAATCTGACAGATTTAGAGCATTTTTGTTAGGAAGAGTGGACAAATATTACCACATCAAGATGTATCATAGATCTCCTACACAAAAAGACTGAGTGCTGTAATAAAAGCCAAAGGTGCTTCAATATTTATGCAAACAGGTTATTGTAAGTTTTTTATTTTTTATTTTTCCCCTTAAAAGATTTTGGTTTGTTTTTCAATTGGGTTGTACAGGTTATAGGTCACATTAATGGTGGAAAAAGTTTTGAAATGATTTATCTTGGTCTCATTTTTTACATCACAAAATCCTGGCATTTGAACAGGGGTGTGTAGACTTTTTATATCCACTATACATGCTTTACTATGTCATATAAACTCACCAAATAGCTACAAGCAGTGAGAGAAATTAATAAACAAGTGAAGAGCCTACAAGTACAAGTAATTCACACAACACCATGTTGGACTGTAGCAGCACCAAAGGTTAACCACACAACAAAACTTTTCAGAAGCCTGGTGATGAAGTAGGTCCTTAACCACTAGAAAGAAAAGTGTAAAAGTAGTGATGAACAACAATCCTTTATAATAATAATAATGATGATGATGCATCGGTTTTATATAGCGCTTTATCATATATACTCAAAGACGCTTTACAAATAGGTACATTATTCATTCATTCCAGACAGACAGTGGTAGTGGCAAGCTACTTCTGCAGCCACAGCTGCCCTGGGGCAGGCTGACGGAAACGTGGCAGCCACGTCAGCCTGCAGCCACGTTATCTCTGTTGATATCAACCTGCTGACGTTTGTGTTTGGCGACTACACAATAAAACAAACGTGAGTGCCACAGATTTGTTGATGTTGAAGATTCACCAACCTGTCGTAAATAAGTCCATCGATTCCCTGCTGTCTCAACTTTCTTCTGATTTCATGATTGTTGTTGTCGTCGCCCCAGCTGAACACCACCAGGCCTTTAGACTGGGCATCCCCAATGTACTCAAGGTGCTTCAACAGTTCCTCAGTATGCGCACTGATACCCTAGAAGAGCAACATGAATATAAAAAGAAGTCATGTTTAGTTAAAAAAAAAAAAAAAAATTGTCAACCCCCCCCCCCCCAAAAAAAACCCAAAACAAAACAACAACATATGCTCAGTCAATGTAATTGGACGTGGGTAAAAAGACAAACTGAGCTGTTAAACATTGAGGCATGGGTTAAGCTTTACATTAAACATAATTTAAAGGGGAAATATGGAAACCAACTGAAGATTTCTTAGATACAATGTATAGCTTAACCTCATTTCCAAAGATTACAAAACCTACAAGAATAACGACACACTGTGCTACCCTGATAGACAACATTTTTACCAATGTTATTGAATATAATATGGTGAGTGGTATAATAATAAATGATATTAGTGACCACCTGCCTGTATTTGTTTCTTTAGATGTTAATTATGGGGCTAATGAGAGTAAGAATAATAATAAACTATGTAAAAATATTATCTATAAAAGAATACGAACAGAAGACAGAATCAGTGATTTAAAAGAAGACTTAATGTTACAGAATTGGGATGTTGTCTATAGAGAGAAAAATGTGGACTTGGCATATGATAAATTTATTGATATATTTAAATCATTATATGATAAAAACTGTCCAATTAAAGAAATTAATAAAAAACACATATACAAAAATTGCCCATGGTTAAGCAAAGGGTTACAAAATGCTTGTAAAAAGAAAAATTATCTCTATAAAAATTTCATTAAATTAAGAACTAAAGAATCTGAAAAAAGATATAAAACGTATAAAAATAAATTAACTGAAATAATACGAACTAGTAAAAAATTATACTATAGGAAAATGTTAAATGAAAATAAAAATAATATAAAAGGAGTCTGGGATATATTAAACAAATTAAGGAAAAATGGAACTCAGAAAATGATATATCCAGAGTATTTTACTGATAATTGCGGTGATATTTATGATAAGAATATGGTAGTAAATAAAATGAATAAATTTTTTGTAAATGTTGGGCCAGAGTTGGCAGCAAAAATTCCAAATCAAGGAAGAGACACCGTGAGTGAGACTTTGATTGGAAGTAACCCTCGGTCAATTTTTCTTACAGCGGTGGATGAACTAGAGGTAAAATCTGTTGTTGAAAAGTGTAAAAATAAATTATCTACTGATTGTGATGGTATTGATATGGCACTAATAAAAAGACCTGTTGATGGTATATTAAAACCATTCATATATATTTGTAATTTATCATTTCAAACTGGCTCATTCCCGCAGAAAATGAAAATAGCAAAAGTAATACCATTATTCAAGCAAGGAAATAAACACCAATACACAAACTACAGACCAGTATCACTTCTCCCACAATTTTCAAAGATTCTGGAAAAACTTTTCAACAACAGATTAGAAAACTATTTAAATAAACAAGATGTGCTGAATCAGAACCAATATAGGTTTAGAGCCAAGAGTACAACATCGTTGGCGATAATGGAAGCAACAGAGGAAATAATAAATGCATTAGATCAAGGAAAATATGCAACTGGTGTATTTACAGACTTTAGAAAAGCATTTGATACAATAAATCATTCAATACTTCTTAATAAATTGCAAATGTATGGTATTAGGAGAATGGCTCTGAAATGGGTTACAAGTTATCTATCTGAGAGACAACAATTTGTGAAGATGGGAGAATATCTGTCTGGGTGTATGGGAATTGCCTGTGGGGTCCCCCCCAGGGGTCAGTATTGGGCCCCAAATTATTTAACATATATATAAATGATATATTCCAAGCTTCTAAATTATTAAAAATAATATTATTTGCTGATGATACTAATATATTTTATTCTGGAAATAATTATAATCAACTAATCTATACTCTAAATAATGAATTAAATAAGCTAAAAAAATGGATGGATTGTAATAAATTATCACTAAATATAGATAAAACTAAGGTAATGATATTTGGTAATTGTAAAAATAAAGAAGATATACACGTTCATATAGATAATGTAGTTATTGAATAAGTTAAGGAGATCAAGTTTTTGGGTGTAATACTGGATGATAAAATTAGTTGGAAACCACATGTCAGATACATACAAAATAAAGTTGCAAAAAATATTGCAATTAGAAATAAAATTAAGCAGGTCCTAGATTATAAATCACTTCATATTTTGTATTGTTCATTAGTACTTCCATACTTGACTTATTGTATAGAGGTTTGGGGTAACAGTTATAAAAGTAAACTTAATTCATTGTTAATATTACAAAAAAGGGCAGTCCGTGTTATACACAAAGTCGGGTACCTCGAACATACTAATTTATTGTTTTTACATTCTAAGTTATTGAAATTATGGGATCTGGTTCATTATTACACAGCACAATTAATGTTTAAAGTTAGTAAAAACCTCTTGCCACACAAAATACAAAATCTTTTCAGGGAGAGAGAAGGGAAATATAATTTACGGGGGAATACAAAATTTAAAATGCACTTAGTAAGATCTACACGGAAGAGTTTTTGTGTGTCTGTGTGTGGGGTAAAATTGTGGAATAGGTTGGGGGAGAAACACAGGCAATGTCCAAACATCCACATATTTAAATCAACATATAAAGAAATGATTTTTGAGCAGTATGAGAATGAAGGGCAGTGATGTTACATTGTGTCTTCAGTGAGGGAAGGTTGTTGTTGTGTTATGGTGATTGTGAAGGTGATGGTGTTGTCTGTGTTTGTATTAAACATGCCAGAAGTGTATGTTTATTGTTGTTGTAATATTGTTGGATGTTGGTATTGTTGTCAATATGGACTGTCATTGTTGTGTCATTTTTGTTGTATAATTTGACTATGGGTGTATTATGGTGAATGTGGTTGTGGGATAATGATGATTATGAGTAATACTGTAATTTGTTGGGTATGGAAAAGGGGTGGGACTATATAAGCGTTGGTTTCTTCCCACTCCTTTTGAACATTTTATTTTTGTTTTGTTTTTTTTTGTTGTGTTTTGAACTCTCTTCTTTCTTTTTTTTAAGAATGTTCAAATAAAAATCAATGTCAATGTCAAAATGCACTTTTACACTATACAGAGACAATTCAGAGTTAAGTTAGTTAATTCCCTTCCACAGCATGTGGGACACCATGTGGTGTGTAGGGGTGGCGTCTATCTCCATTTCTCTGACCCTAGGCCACACAGCTACTGTAAGCGAAAGCTACTGGGGGGGGGGGGGGGGGGGGGGGGGGGTGTCAGTCCTCTGGTAGCTCTGTGCGTAACTTTCCTTTCCCCGTTCTATTATGCTGAGCACCAAGCTAGAAGGCGGAAAGTACCATTTTTATATGGTCTTTTCACAGTTCACACAATTCACAGAGGTCTCAACAAAATGTCTGCAACATGACTTGGTCAAAACACGTCAGGATTAAACTCTTGCAACCCCATTTTCCAGCCAGATGAAACATCTTTCAGTGATTAATCTGCACAGATTAAACATTTCACTGCATTTCTCTTTAAATGCTAATGAGCCCCCCAGTTAACCCCACTTTCCCCTTTCGTCACTGCTAGGATCCATAGTTGATGCCATGCTTATGTTGTCAGTGAATACACACAACCTGAGCTAACCAACATAAAACTGGCTCCATGACATTATGTAAAAGCACAAAAAAGCAACAATGGGGACAGAGTGTAGTTTGAGTGGTTGACAGGACTGACTGCTGCTGCATTTATTAATAAGCAAGCCCACAACCCTGCCAGAAGCACTAGCTAAATTAGGCTAGCTACCAGTGAGATTACAGGGCTATCATGGCCAAAATATATACTACAAAAAAAAGGAGAATAATGCAGGATATACTGTTTATTCAAATGTGGATTAATGAACTAGCTGGGATCATGGATTCCTAGAGCAATGAATTGAACATAGAAAATAGCCATACAAACTGTGGTCATACATCTGAGACAATTCTGCTAAGAGCACGATTTCCTGGGCCACCCTGGTCAAAAATAACAAAATAAACAAGAATTACTCAAGTTATATAACTGACTGTGGATCAATGAACCAACACAGAACACAGATGTCTTATTAGGTGAATATATATAGTCATAAAAAATGCTAGCCAGACTTCCGGTCTGGACGCCATGGTGATAGCAACTTAACGCTGAACCTCCCAGACCCAATCCAAGGAAAACATCTTCAAAATCAGACTTAACAGATTTTTGGAAGAATAAAAATCAAAAGACAAAAACACCATGCCTAACCAAAAACAGAAGAAACTGACATTCCCCAGGTCAGGACGCGCAGCGGCCGCAGAATCTGAACTGGAGGACCTCCGTTCAGGAGACGAGGAGCTGGACCTAGCTAACAAAAAGATTAGCTTGAAATCGCTATTTGATGAATTACGACGATTTCGGGCCGAATTTCATGAATTCAGAGAGGACCTAAAAAGGACGAACACCAGAATGGACCAGGCCGAAAACCGAATCTTGGAAGCTGAAGAAAGAGTAAAAGTGCTTGAAGATTCTATGCTGGATTTACACAGAAAACAGTCAAGGCTGGAGGCTAAGCTAACCGACCAAGAAGGAAGACAGAGACGAGATAACATCAGAATTCACGGTCTGAAAGAAGGAGCTGAAGATAGTTTCAACACAGTGGCGGAATGCGTGGAATCCTTGTTGAGAGAGAAGCTGGATATTCCACAAACCACCGATTTGAAGATAGAAAAGGCCCATCGTACATTAGCCGCAAAGCCAGCGGCAGAAGCGCCCCCGCGTTCGGTGGTGGTAAGATTCTCCGATTTCAAAATAAAACAAGAGGTTGCAAGACGGGCTTGGCAGAAAAAAGGATTTATGCATCAAGAGAGAAAAGTCTTCGTGGAGCACAATTACGCCCCTGAGGTTCTTAAAAAGCGACGGGAATATAACAACACCAAAAAGGTTCTACGGGAACAGAATCTACGCTTTCAGACGCCATTTCCGGCGAAGTTAAGGGTCTTTTACGGTGAAGAGTCATGTCTCTATAATTCAGCGGAAGAAGCAACAATTGACATGGCGAGAAGAGGGCTCCCGGTAACGGTGTTTAAACCCGCAGCGAATCTGAGCGAGAAGATCAGAGCTCAAACGTGGTCCACTCAGAGACCTTCAAAATCCACGGGCCAGCAGCGGGAAACCCAGCCCCAGAGCTACAAAGATAAGCTTTCCAGTTCCAGGAAGGAATAGCGACCTTTTTTTTTTTTCTTTTTTTCTTTTCAGTCATTCTGCACTTCCATCCCCCCTCCTACCAGGTAACAAACATTAAAGGAGATGCAGAATCAGCATGTGGTAAAACATTTCATGGAGCAGTTACAGCATTAGAAACAAATGTCTTCTTAATTTAAAGGGGAAAAAAAAATCATGTTAAAATAGAAATGTAACAATGACCCACATGTTCTCTCCACACTAACAAATACTGTATTAGAGTGAATGTTTGCTGTGATGGGGGTGGGAGGGTGCACACAATCTCATAGGGTATAGGCATAAAAAAAAAAAAAAAAAAAAAAAAAATCATTACAAATTCGGATTGGGATCTGAAATTCACGTTAAAAACATGGGACAACTTACAGGGGTATGAGAGGGCCCTCAACACGTAACAGAGTTTGAGGAATTTCCCTCAGAGCCTACACTCCATCAGGGCTCTTACAGGGTCTTTAAAGAGACCCCAGCTCAGGAAGTTTTTTTGACAGTTTTTTGTTTTAAAGTTTCATACACTATGTTCTTAATGTTTTTTATGTTCTTAATGTTCTTTCAGTTTCTGAATAGCAAAAAAAGAAGGCCACCACACCGTTATACTAAATAAGAAAATACAATGGAGAAACAGGGTGTAACCAAAATAGCCTCATATAATGTAAAAGGGATCCTGAATCCAGTTAAAAGATCCAAGATTCTACGCAAAATGAAAAAGGACAAAGCAGAAATAATATTTTTACAAGAAACCCACCTAACAGACGTGGAACACACTAAACTCAGTAGACAAGGGTTTAAAATGATCTCGTCATCTTCATATAAATCAGGAAGGAGGAGGGGAGTAGCGACATTGATATCAACCA